>JAHLMK010000004.1:0-2400000 GCA_019915135.1 Strobilurus pachycystidiatus
GAACACCGAGAACCCCAAACCTTCTAACCCGAACCTAACCTTCTAACCGAGTGAGCCCGTATAAGGTGCACAATCTGTTCACACTATACGTGTTGTCCGTATCTTTGTGCTCTTCTCGAATACGGCAGTATCAACTCCCCATCTAATCTCATTGCCGCACTACGGCCAAAGACATTATTTCCACAGGCAAACAAGAGGCCATAGTCAAAATGCAAGTCGCACAGCCCGTGTGGGCCATCATCACACTCGAAATGTCAATACGATTCTGAATGCCCATTTTTGACTGACTAACGACACATTTCTGAACTTACTGCGACCATTCCCGTATTTAGCATGAACGTGTGTTGTTACCCTCCTGCGGCACTCGCCGTCAGACCTGACTTGACTCTGCCCTTCATATGTCACATGTGCTCAGATCTATAACAGTTTGAACAACCGAGCACGAGCGAATAGATTGCTTCCTTTGACCGACTAGTCTTCCGAATAAACGACGCATTAACAGGCCATATCTGACAAGTTAGAAAAAAAGTAAACGGTTCAAAAGCAACTCAGGACATCTTTGAACTCGTCTGGTGATACACATCTTACTTTGAACTGCGATACGCACCGAGACAGAGGCCTCGTAGGCGCGCCCTTTCTTGAACTGAGTTTGAACTTCTTGTGGCACGTCGCCTATGTGCCCTCACCTCCTAACCTACTAAAGTGAAATAGCCTTCCAAAGACACATCCGAAACCGGGCCGGTGGGCTTTTTACGTTAGGCTGAATCCCTCGATCTGCGTTACCAACCTCTAACCGTCCGCAAGCGCAAGACAGCTGTTTTCGAATGAATATTATGCATCATTGGATGCGTATCCTCATGCTCTTCACTGATTCAGAAGTATCAACTGTCTACCTAATCTCGTTTCCTCGTTACGGCCCAATACATTACTTCCGCATACGGAAAATAGACTGTACCCAAAATACAAGTACCCCAGTCCGCGTGGGCCATCATCATACTCGGAATTGAACATGAGAGGTGTAAGTATAGGTCTTCATTGATCTTGATTGAAACATGAATGAACAATGCGTTCAAAGTCATAGTAAGATGACTTTGAACTGCGACCTGAGCATAGAAGGAAGCATAAACGTAACTCACTGTATTATCCAATGGATAGTTGGTGGGTGATTGTGTCACATTTCTAGCTAATACGGTCACGTTTCTGACTGTTTTCTGTTACGTTTCTAGCTGTTTTCTGTCACGTTTCTAGCCGTTTTGCATCCATAAAAGGAAATTTTTCTTGCTAGCAAAAAAGTCTATTAGATAGTTAGCGAATAGATTGCTTCCTTTGACCGACTAGTCTTCCGAATAAACGACACATTAACAGGCCATATCTGACAAGTTAGAAAAAAAGTAAACGGTTCAAAAGCAACTCAGGACATCTTTGAACTCGTCTAGTGATACACATCTTACTTTGAACTGCGATACGCACCGAGACAGAGGCCTCGTACGCGCGCCCTTTCTTGAACTGAGTTTGAACTTCTTGTGGCACGTCGCCTATGTGCCCTCACCTCCTAACCTACTAAAAGTGAAAGGATAGGCCTTCCAAAGACACATCCGAGGCCGGGTGGGCTTTTTACGTTAGGCTGAATCCCTCAATCTGCGTTACCAACCTCTAACCGTCCGCAAGCGCAAGACAGCTGTTTTCGAATGAATATTATGCATCATTGGATGCGTATCCTCATGCTCTTCACTGATTCAGAAGTATCAACTGCCTACCTAATCTCGTTTCCTCGTTACGGCCCAATACATTACTTCCGCATACGAAAATAGACTGTACCCAAAATACAAGTACCCCAGTCCGCGTGGGCCATCATCATACTCGGAATTTGATTACGAACCCAGATACACCAAACTTGACTGAATGCAACACCCGCAATACACCGTTCCAACAAACTGTTATTTGTGACTCTCACGGCACATGCCGCCACGCGTCACTTGAAGTTTTCTCTTCATATTTTACATATACTCAAGTTCATGTCATGCCGAACATCCGAAAACAAGCGTATTGCTCGCTTTCTTCAACCGAGTAGGTTTCCAATTAAGAAGCGTAACGTGAAGTCATTGTTGACACCTAACGAAATAAATTGAACATCTGCGTTAGTTCAAAGATAATCCAAGACATCTTTGAACCCATCACTTGAACGCACGTCTGATACTTACTATCTGAATCAAATCACAACGCGGCCGGAACGCACGTTTAGCATAATATCACATATCTTGGTGCGTCTCCAATACACACCGAGACAGAGGCCCCGCACGCGGGCCCTTTCTTAAACGTTCTCTTCCGCTGCGCGGGCGAGAAACACCGAGAACCCCAAACCTTCTAACCCGAACCTAACCTTCTAACCGAGTGAGCCCGTATAAGGTGCACAATCTGTTCACACTATACGTGTTGTCCGTATCTTTGTGCTCTTCTCGAATACGGCAGTATCAACTCCCCATCTAATCTCATTGCCGCACTACGGCCAAAGACATTATTTCCACAGGCAAACAAGAGGCCATAGTCAAAATGCAAGTCGCACAGCCCGTGTGGGCCATCATCACACTCGAAATGTCAATACGATTCTGAATTGCCCATTTTTGACTGACTACGACATTTCTGAACTTGACTGCGACCATTCCCGGTATTTAGCATGAACGTGTGTTGTTTACGGCTCCTGCGGCACTCGCCGTCAGACCTGACTTGACTCTGCCCTTCATATGTCACATGTGCTCAGATCTATAACAGTTTGAACAACCGAGCACGAGCGAATAGATTGCTTCCTTTGACCGACTAGTCTTCCGAATAAACGACGCATTAACAGGCCATATCTGACAAGTTAGAAAAAAGTAAACGGTTCAAAAGCAACTCAGGACATCTTTGAACTCGTCTGGTGATACACATCTTACTTTGAACTGCGATACGCACCGAGACAGAGGCCTCGTAGGCGCGCCCTTTCTTGAACTGAGTTTGAACTTCTTGTGGCACGTCGCCTATGTGCCCTCACCTCCTAACCTACTAAAAGTGAAAGGATAGGCCTTCCAAAGACACATCCGAGGCCGGGTGGGCTTTTTACGTTAGGCTGAATCCCTCGATCTGCGTTACCAACCTCTAACCGTCCGCAAGCGCAAGACAGCTGTTTTCGAATGAATATTATGCATCATTGGATGCGTATCCTCATGCTCTTCACTGATTCAGAAGTATCAACTGTCTACCTAATCTCGTTTCCTCGTTACGGCCCAATACATTACTTCCGCATACGGAAAATAGACTGTACCCAAAATACAAGTACCCCAGTCCGCGTGGGCCATCATCATACTCGGAATTGAACATGAGAGGTGTAAGTATAGGTCTTCATTGATCTTGATTGAAACATGAATGAACAATGCGTTCAAAGTCATAGTAAGATGACTTTGAACTGCGACCTGAGCATAGAAGGAAGCATAAACGTAACTCACTGTATTATCCAATGGATAGTTGGTGGGTGATTGTGTCACATTTCTAGCTAATACGGTCACGTTTCTGACTGTTTTCTGTTACGTTTCTAGCTGTTTTCTGTCACGTTTCTAGCCGTTTTGCATCCATAAAAGGAATTTTTCTTGCTAGCAAAAAAGTCTATTAGATAGTTAGCGAATAGATTGCTTCCTTTGACCGACTAGTCTTCCGAATAAACGACACATTAACAGGCCATATCTGACAAGTTAGAAAAAAAGTAAACGGTTCAAAAGCAACTCAGGACATCTTTGAACTCGTCTAGTGATACACATCTTACTTTGAACTGCGATACGCACCGAGACAGAGGCCTCGTACGCGCGCCCTTTCTTGAACTGAGTTTGAACTTCTTGTGGCACGTCGCCTATGTGCCCTCACCTCCTAACCTACTAAAAGTGAAAGGATAGGCCTTCCAAAGACACATCCGAGGCCGGGTGGGCTTTTTACGTTAGGCTGAATCCCTCAATCTGCGTTACCAACCTCTAACCGTCCGCAAGCGCAAGACAGCTGTTTTCGAATGAATATTATGCATCATTGGATGCGTATCCTCATGCTCTTCACTGATTCAGAAGTATCAACTGCCTACCTAATCTCGTTTCCTCGTTACGGCCCAATACATTACTTCCGCATACGAAAAATAGACTGTACCCAAAATACAAGTACCCCAGTCCGCGTGGGCCATCATCATACTCGGAATTTGATTACGAACCCAGATACACCAAACTTGACTGAATGCAACACCCGCAATACACCGTTCAACAAACTGTTATTCCTCACACACACTGCCACTCACGCATCCGCGTCACTTGAAGTTTTCTCTTCATTTTTACATATACTCAAGTTCATGTCATGCCGAACATCCGAAAACAAGCGTATTGCTCGCTTTCTTCAACCGAGTAGGTTTCCGATTAAGAAGCGTAACGTGAAGTCATTGTTGACACCTAACGAAATAAATTGAACATCTGCGTTAGTTCAAAGATAATCCAAGACATCTTTGAACCCATCACTTGAACGCACGTCTGATACTTACTATCTGAATCAAATCACAACGCGGCCGGAACGCACGTTTAGCATAATATCACATATCTTGGTGCGTCTCCAATACACACCGAGACAGAGGCCCCGCACGCGGGCCCTTTCTTAAACGTTCTCTTCCGCTGCGCGGGCGAGAACACCGAGAACCCCAAACCTAACCTTCTAACCGAGTGAGCCCGTATAAGGTGCACAATCTGTTCACACTATACGTGTTGTCCGTATCTTTGTGCTCTTCTCGAATACGGCAGTATCAACTCCCCATCTAATCTCATTGCCGCACTACGGCCAAAGACATTATTTCCACAGGCAAACAAGAGGCCATAGTCAAAATGCAAGTCGCACAGCCCGTGTGGGCCATCATCACACTCGAAATGTCAATACGATTCTGAATTGCCCATTTTTGACTGACTACGACATTTCTGAACTTGACTGCGACCATTCCCGGTATTTAGCATGAACGTGTGTTGTTTACGGCTCCTGCGGCACTCGCCGTCAGACCTGACTTGACTCTGCCCTTCATATGTCACATGTGCTCAGATCTATAACAGTTTGAACACCGAGCACGAGCGAATAGATTGCTTCCTTTGACCGACTAGTCTTCCGAATAAACGACGCATTAACAGGCCATATCTGACAAGTTAGAAAAAAAGTAAACGGTTCAAAAGCAACTCAGGACATCTTTGAACTCGTCTGGTGATACACATCTTACTTTGAACTGCGATACGCACCGAGACAGAGGCCTCGTAGGCGCGCCCTTTCTTGAACTGAGTTTGAACTTCTTGTGGCACGTCGCCTATGTGCCCTCACCTCCTAACCTACTAAAAGTGAAAGGATAGGCCTTCCAAAGACACATCCGAGGCCGGGTGGGCTTGTTACGTTAGGCTGAATCCCTCGATCTGCGTTACCAACCTCTAACCGTCCGCAAGCGCAAGACAGCTGTTTTCGAATGAATATTATGCATCATTGGATGCGTATCCTCATGCTCTTCACTGATTCAGAAGTATCAACTGTCTACCTAATCTCGTTTCCTCGTTACGGCCCAATACATTACTTCCGCATACGGAAAATAGACTGTACCCAAAATACAAGTACCCCAGTCCGCGTGGGCCATCATCATACTCGGAATTGAACATGAGAGGTGTAAGTATAGGTCTTCATTGATCTTGATTGAAACATGAATGAACAATGCGTTCAAAGTCATAGTAAGATGACTTTGAACTGCGACCTGAGCATAGAAGGAAGCATAAACGTAACTCACTGTATTATCCAATGGATAGTTGGTGGGTGATTGTGTCACATTTCTAGCTAATACGGTCACGTTTCTGACTGTTTTCTGTTACGTTTCTAGCTGTTTTCTGTCACGTTTCTAGCCGTTTTGCATCCATAAAAGGAAATTTTTCTTGCTAGCAAAAAAGTCTATTAGATAGTTAGCGAATAGATTGCTTCCTTTGACCGACTAGTCTTCCGAATAAACGACACATTAACAGGCCATATCTGACAAGTTAGAAAAAAAGTAAACGGTTCAAAAGCAACTCAGGACATCTTTGAACTCGTCTAGTGATACACATCTTACTTTGAACTGCGATACGCACCGAGACAGAGGCCTCGTACGCGCGCCCTTTCTTGAACTGAGTTTGAACTTCTTGTGGCACGTCGCCTATGTGCCCTCACCTCCTAACCTACTAAAAGTGAAAGGATAGGCCTTCCAAAGACACATCCGAGGCCGGGTGGGCTTTTTACGTTAGGCTGAATCCCTCAATCTGCGTTACCAACCTCTAACCGTCCGCAAGCGCAAGACAGCTGTTTTCGAATGAATATTATGCATCATTGGATGCGTATCCTCATGCTCTTCACTGATTCAGAAGTATCAACTGCCTACCTAATCTCGTTTCCTCGTTACGGCCCAATACATTACTTCCGCATACGAAAAATAGACTGTACCCAAAATACAAGTACCCCAGTCCGCGTGGGCCATCATCATACTCGGAATTTGATTACGAACCCAGATACACCAAACTTGACTGAATGCAACACCCGCAATACACCGTTCCAACAAACTGTTATTTGTGACTCTCACGGCACATGCCGCCACGCGTCACTTGAAGTTTTCTCTTCATATTTTACATATACTCAAGTTCATGTCATGCCGAACATCCGAAAACAAGCGTATTGCTCGCTTTCTTCAACCGAGTAGGTTTCCGATTAAGAAGCGTAACGTGAAGTCATTGTTGACACCTAACGAAATAAATTGAACATCTGCGTTAGTTCAAAGATAATCCAAGACATCTTTGAACCCATCACTTGAACGCACGTCTGATACTTACTATCTGAATCAAATCACAACGCGGCCGGAACGCACGTTTAGCATAATATCACATATCTTGGTGCGTCTCCAATACACACCGAGACAGAGGCCCCGCACGCGGGCCCTTTCTTAAACGTTCTCTTCCGCTGCGCGGGCGAGAACACCGAGAACCCCAAACCTAACCTTCTAACCGAGTGAGCCCGTATAAGGTGCACAATCTGTTCACACTATACGTGTTGTCCGTATCTTTGTGCTCTTCTCGAATACGGCAGTATCAACTCCCCATCTAATCTCATTGCCGCACTACGGCCAAAGACATTATTTCCACAGGCAAACAAGAGGCCATAGTCAAAATGCAAGTCGCACAGCCCGTGTGGGCCATCATCACACTCGAAATGTCAATACGATTCTGAATTGCCCATTTTTGACTGACTACGACATTTCTGAACTTGACTGCGACCATTCCCGGTATTTAGCATGAACGTGTGTTGTTTACGGCTCCTGCGGCACTCGCCGTCAGACCTGACTTGACTCTGCCCTTCATATGTCACATGTGCTCAGATCTATAACAGTTTGAACAACCGAGCACGAGCGAATAGATTGCTTCCTTTGACCGACTAGTCTTCCGAATAAACGACGCATTAACAGGCCATATCTGACAAGTTAGAAAAAAAGTAAACGGTTCAAAAGCAACTCAGGACATCTTTGAACTCGTCTGGTGATACACATCTTACTTTGAACTGCGATACGCACCGAGACAGAGGCCTCGTAGGCGCGCCCTTTCTTGAACTGAGTTTGAACTTCTTGTGGCACGTCGCCTATGTGCCCTCACCTCCTAACCTACTAAAAGTGAAAGGATAGGCCTTCCAAAGACACATCCGAGGCCGGGTGGGCTTTTTACGTTAGGCTGAATCCCTCGATCTGCGTTACCAACCTCTAACCGTCCGCAAGCGCAAGACAGCTGTTTTCGAATGAATATTATGCATCATTGGATGCGTATCCTCATGCTCTTCACTGATTCAGAAGTATCAACTGTCTACCTAATCTCGTTTCCTCGTTACGGCCCAATACATTACTTCCGCATACGGAAAATAGACTGTACCCAAAATACAAGTACCCCAGTCCGCGTGGGCCATCATCATACTCGGAATTGAACATGAGAGGTGTAAGTATAGGTCTTCATTGATCTTGATTGAAACATGAATGAACAATGCGTTCAAAGTCATAGTAAGATGACTTTGAACTGCGACCTGAGCATAGAAGGAAGCATAAACGTAACTCACTGTATTATCCAATGGATAGTTGGTGGGTGATTGTGTCACATTTCTAGCTAATACGGTCACGTTTCTGACTGTTTTCTGTTACGTTTCTAGCTGTTTTCTGTCACGTTTCTAGCCGTTTTGCATCCATAAAAGGAAATTTTTCTTGCTAGCAAAAAAGTCTATTAGATAGTTAGCGAATAGATTGCTTCCTTTGACCGACTAGTCTTCCGAATAAACGACACATTAACAGGCCATATCTGACAAGTTAGAAAAAAAGTAAACGGTTCAAAAGCAACTCAGGACATCTTTGAACTCGTCTAGTGATACACATCTTACTTTGAACTGCGATACGCACCGAGACAGAGGCCTCGTACGCGCGCCCTTTCTTGAACTGAGTTTGAACTTCTTGTGGCACGTCGCCTATGTGCCCTCACCTCCTAACCTACTAAAAGTGAAAGGATAGGCCTTCCAAAGACACATCCGAGGCCGGGTGGGCTTTTTACGTTAGGCTGAATCCCTCAATCTGCGTTACCAACCTCTAACCGTCCGCAAGCGCAAGACAGCTGTTTTCGAATGAATATTATGCATCATTGGATGCGTATCCTCATGCTCTTCACTGATTCAGAAGTATCAACTGCCTACCTAATCTCGTTTCCTCGTTACGGCCCAATACATTACTTCCGCATACGAAAAATAGACTGTACCCAAAATACAAGTACCCCAGTCCGCGTGGGCCATCATCATACTCGGAATTTGATTACGAACCCAGATACACCAAACTTGACTGAATGCAACACCCGCAATACACCGTTCCAACAAACTGTTATTTGTGACTCTCACGGCACATGCCGCCACGCGTCACTTGAAGTTTTCTCTTCATATTTTACATATACTCAAGTTCATGTCATGCCGAACATCCGAAAACAAGCGTATTGCTCGCTTTCTTCAACCGAGTAGGTTTCCGATTAAGAAGCGTAACGTGAAGTCATTGTTGACACCTAACGAAATAAATTGAACATCTGCGTTAGTTCAAAGATAATCCAAGACATCTTTGAACCCATCACTTGAACGCACGTCTGATACTTACTATCTGAATCAAATCACAACGCGGCCGGAACGCACGTTTAGCATAATATCACATATCTTGGTGCGTCTCCAATACACACCGAGACAGAGGCCCCGCACGCGGGCCCTTTCTTAAACGTTCTCTTCCGCTGCGCGGGCGAGAACACCGAGAACCCCAAACCTTCTAACCCGAACCTAACCTTCTAACCGAGTGAGCCCGTATAAGGTGCACAATCTGTTCACACTATACGTGTTGTCCGTATCTTTGTGCTCTTCTCGAATACGGCAGTATCAACTCCCCATCTAATCTCATTGCCGCACTACGGCCAAAGACATTATTTCCACAGGCAAACAAGAGGCCATAGTCAAAATGCAAGTCGCACAGCCCGTGTGGGCCATCATCACACTCGAAATGTCAATACGATTCTGAATTGCCCATTTTTGACTGACTACGACATTTCTGAACTTGACTGCGACCATTCCCGGTATTTAGCATGAACGTGTGTTGTTTACGGCTCCTGCGGCACTCGCCGTCAGACCTGACTTGACTCTGCCCTTCATATGTCACATGTGCTCAGATCTATAACAGTTTGAACAACCGAGCACGAGCGAATAGATTGCTTCCTTTGACCGACTAGTCTTCCGAATAAACGACGCATTAACAGGCCATATCTGACAAGTTAGAAAAAAAGTAAACGGTTCAAAAGCAACTCAGGACATCTTTGAACTCGTCTGGTGATACACATCTTACTTTGAACTGCGATACGCACCGAGACAGAGGCCTCGTAGGCGCGCCCTTTCTTGAACTGAGTTTGAACTTCTTGTGGCACGTCGCCTATGTGCCCTCACCTCCTAACCTACTAAAAGTGAAAGGATAGGCCTTCCAAAGACACATCCGAGGCCGGGTGGGCTTGTTACGTTAGGCTGAATCCCTCGATCTGCGTTACCAACCTCTAACCGTCCGCAAGCGCAAGACAGCTGTTTTCGAATGAATATTATGCATCATTGGATGCGTATCCTCATGCTCTTCACTGATTCAGAAGTATCAACTGTCTACCTAATCTCGTTTCCTCGTTACGGCCCAATACATTACTTCCGCATACGGAAAATAGACTGTACCCAAAATACAAGTACCCCAGTCCGCGTGGGCCATCATCATACTCGGAATTGAACATGAGAGGTGTAAGTATAGGTCTTCATTGATCTTGATTGAAACATGAATGAACAATGCGTTCAAAGTCATAGTAAGATGACTTTGAACTGCGACCTGAGCATAGAAGGAAGCATAAACGTAACTCACTGTATTATCCAATGGATAGTTGGTGGGTGATTGTGTCACATTTCTAGCTAATACGGTCACGTTTCTGACTGTTTTCTGTTACGTTTCTAGCTGTTTTCTGTCACGTTTCTAGCCGTTTTGCATCCATAAAAGGAAATTTTTCTTGCTAGCAAAAAAGTCTATTAGATAGTTAGCGAATAGATTGCTTCCTTTGACCGACTAGTCTTCCGAATAAACGACACATTAACAGGCCATATCTGACAAGTTAGAAAAAAAGTAAACGGTTCAAAAGCAACTCAGGACATCTTTGAACTCGTCTAGTGATACACATCTTACTTTGAACTGCGATACGCACCGAGACAGAGGCCTCGTACGCGCGCCCTTTCTTGAACTGAGTTTGAACTTCTTGTGGCACGTCGCCTATGTGCCCTCACCTCCTAACCTACTAAAAGTGAAAGGATAGGCCTTCCAAAGACACATCCGAGGCCGGGTGGGCTTTTTACGTTAGGCTGAATCCCTCAATCTGCGTTACCAACCTCTAACCGTCCGCAAGCGCAAGACAGCTGTTTTCGAATGAATATTATGCATCATTGGATGCGTATCCTCATGCTCTTCACTGATTCAGAAGTATCAACTGCCTACCTAATCTCGTTTCCTCGTTACGGCCCAATACATTACTTCCGCATACGAAAAATAGACTGTACCCAAAATACAAGTACCCCAGTCCGCGTGGGCCATCATCATACTCGGAATTTGATTACGAACCCAGATACACCAAACTTGACTGAATGCAACACCCGCAATACACCGTTCCAACAAACTGTTATTTGTGACTCTCACGGCACATGCCGCCACGCGTCACTTGAAGTTTTCTCTTCATATTTTACATATACTCAAGTTCATGTCATGCCGAACATCCGAAAACAAGCGTATTGCTCGCTTTCTTCAACCGAGTAGGTTTCCGATTAAGAAGCGTAACGTGAAGTCATTGTTGACACCTAACGAAATAAATTGAACATCTGCGTTAGTTCAAAGATAATCCAAGACATCTTTGAACCCATCACTTGAACGCACGTCTGATACTTACTATCTGAATCAAATCACAACGCGGCCGGAACGCACGTTTAGCATAATATCACATATCTTGGTGCGTCTCCAATACACACCGAGACAGAGGCCCCGCACGCGGGCCCTTTCTTAAACGTTCTCTTCCGCTGCGCGGGCGAGAACACCGAGAACCCCAAACCTTCTAACCCGAACCTAACCTTCTAACCGAGTGAGCCCGTATAAGGTGCACAATCTGTTCACACTATACGTGTTGTCCGTATCTTTGTGCTCTTCTCGAATACGGCAGTATCAACTCCCCATCTAATCTCATTGCCGCACTACGGCCAAAGACATTATTTCCACAGGCAAACAAGAGGCCATAGTCAAAATGCAAGTCGCACAGCCCGTGTGGGCCATCATCACACTCGAAATGTCAATACGATTCTGAATTGCCCATTTTTGACTGACTACGACATTTCTGAACTTGACTGCGACCATTCCCGGTATTTAGCATGAACGTGTGTTGTTTACGGCTCCTGCGGCACTCGCCGTCAGACCTGACTTGACTCTGCCCTTCATATGTCACATGTGCTCAGATCTATAACAGTTTGAACAACCGAGCACGAGCGAATAGATTGCTTCCTTTGACCGACTAGTCTTCCGAATAAACGACGCATTAACAGGCCATATCTGACAAGTTAGAAAAAAAGTAAACGGTTCAAAAGCAACTCAGGACATCTTTGAACTCGTCTGGTGATACACATCTTACTTTGAACTGCGATACGCACCGAGACAGAGGCCTCGTAGGCGCGCCCTTTCTTGAACTGAGTTTGAACTTCTTGTGGCACGTCGCCTATGTGCCCTCACCTCCTAACCTACTAAAAGTGAAAGGATAGGCCTTCCAAAGACACATCCGAGGCCGGGTGGGCTTTTTACGTTAGGCTGAATCCCTCGATCTGCGTTACCAACCTCTAACCGTCCGCAAGCGCAAGACAGCTGTTTTCGAATGAATATTATGCATCATTGGATGCGTATCCTCATGCTCTTCACTGATTCAGAAGTATCAACTGTCTACCTAATCTCGTTTCCTCGTTACGGCCCAATACATTACTTCCGCATACGGAAAATAGACTGTACCCAAAATACAAGTACCCCAGTCCGCGTGGGCCATCATCATACTCGGAATTGAACATGAGAGGTGTAAGTATAGGTCTTCATTGATCTTGATTGAAACATGAATGAACAATGCGTTCAAAGTCATAGTAAGATGACTTTGAACTGCGACCTGAGCATAGAAGGAAGCATAAACGTAACTCACTGTATTATCCAATGGATAGTTGGTGGGTGATTGTGTCACATTTCTAGCTAATACGGTCACGTTTCTGACTGTTTTCTGTTACGTTTCTAGCTGTTTTCTGTCACGTTTCTAGCCGTTTTGCATCCATAAAAGGAAATTTTTCTTGCTAGCAAAAAAGTCTATTAGATAGTTAGCGAATAGATTGCTTCCTTTGACCGACTAGTCTTCCGAATAAACGACACATTAACAGGCCATATCTGACAAGTTAGAAAAAAAGTAAACGGTTCAAAAGCAACTCAGGACATCTTTGAACTCGTCTAGTGATACACATCTTACTTTGAACTGCGATACGCACCGAGACAGAGGCCTCGTACGCGCGCCCTTTCTTGAACTGAGTTTGAACTTCTTGTGGCACGTCGCCTATGTGCCCTCACCTCCTAACCTACTAAAAGTGAAAGGATAGGCCTTCCAAAGACACATCCGAGGCCGGGTGGGCTTTTTACGTTAGGCTGAATCCCTCAATCTGCGTTACCAACCTCTAACCGTCCGCAAGCGCAAGACAGCTGTTTTCGAATGAATATTATGCATCATTGGATGCGTATCCTCATGCTCTTCACTGATTCAGAAGTATCAACTGCCTACCTAATCTCGTTTCCTCGTTACGGCCCAATACATTACTTCCGCATACGAAAAATAGACTGTACCCAAAATACAAGTACCCCAGTCCGCGTGGGCCATCATCATACTCGGAATTTGATTACGAACCCAGATACACCAAACTTGACTGAATGCAACACCCGCAATACACCGTTCCAACAAACTGTTATTTGTGACTCTCACGGCACATGCCGCCACGCGTCACTTGAAGTTTTCTCTTCATATTTTACATATACTCAAGTTCATGTCATGCCGAACATCCGAAAACAAGCGTATTGCTCGCTTTCTTCAACCGAGTAGGTTTCCGATTAAGAAGCGTAACGTGAAGTCATTGTTGACACCTAACGAAATAAATTGAACATCTGCGTTAGTTCAAAGATAATCCAAGACATCTTTGAACCCATCACTTGAACGCACGTCTGATACTTACTATCTGAATCAAATCACAACGCGGCCGGAACGCACGTTTAGCATAATATCACATATCTTGGTGCGTCTCCAATACACACCGAGACAGAGGCCCCGCACGCGGGCCCTTTCTTAAACGTTCTCTTCCGCTGCGCGGGCGAGAACACCGAGAACCCCAAACCTTCTAACCCGAACCTAACCTTCTAACCGAGTGAGCCCGTATAAGGTGCACAATCTGTTCACACTATACGTGTTGTCCGTATCTTTGTGCTCTTCTCGAATACGGCAGTATCAACTCCCCATCTAATCTCATTGCCGCACTACGGCCAAAGACATTATTTCCACAGGCAAACAAGAGGCCATAGTCAAAATGCAAGTCGCACAGCCCGTGTGGGCCATCATCACACTCGAAATGTCAATACGATTCTGAATTGCCCATTTTTGACTGACTACGACATTTCTGAACTTGACTGCGACCATTCCCGGTATTTAGCATGAACGTGTGTTGTTTACGGCTCCTGCGGCACTCGCCGTCAGACCTGACTTGACTCTGCCCTTCATATGTCACATGTGCTCAGATCTATAACAGTTTGAACAACCGAGCACGAGCGAATAGATTGCTTCCTTTGACCGACTAGTCTTCCGAATAAACGACGCATTAACAGGCCATATCTGACAAGTTAGAAAAAAAGTAAACGGTTCAAAAGCAACTCAGGACATCTTTGAACTCGTCTGGTGATACACATCTTACTTTGAACTGCGATACGCACCGAGACAGAGGCCTCGTAGGCGCGCCCTTTCTTGAACTGAGTTTGAACTTCTTGTGGCACGTCGCCTATGTGCCCTCACCTCCTAACCTACTAAAAGTGAAAGGATAGGCCTTCCAAAGACACATCCGAGGCCGGGTGGGCTTTTTACGTTAGGCTGAATCCCTCGATCTGCGTTACCAACCTCTAACCGTCCGCAAGCGCAAGACAGCTGTTTTCGAATGAATATTATGCATCATTGGATGCGTATCCTCATGCTCTTCACTGATTCAGAAGTATCAACTGTCTACCTAATCTCGTTTCCTCGTTACGGCCCAATACATTACTTCCGCATACGGAAAATAGACTGTACCCAAAATACAAGTACCCCAGTCCGCGTGGGCCATCATCATACTCGGAATTGAACATGAGAGGTGTAAGTATAGGTCTTCATTGATCTTGATTGAAACATGAATGAACAATGCGTTCAAAGTCATAGTAAGATGACTTTGAACTGCGACCTGAGCATAGAAGGAAGCATAAACGTAACTCACTGTATTATCCAATGGATAGTTGGTGGGTGATTGTGTCACATTTCTAGCTAATACGGTCACGTTTCTGACTGTTTTCTGTTACGTTTCTAGCTGTTTTCTGTCACGTTTCTAGCCGTTTTGCATCCATAAAAGGAAATTTTTCTTGCTAGCAAAAAAGTCTATTAGATAGTTAGCGAATAGATTGCTTCCTTTGACCGACTAGTCTTCCGAATAAACGACACATTAACAGGCCATATCTGACAAGTTAGAAAAAAAGTAAACGGTTCAAAAGCAACTCAGGACATCTTTGAACTCGTCTAGTGATACACATCTTACTTTGAACTGCGATACGCACCGAGACAGAGGCCTCGTACGCGCGCCCTTTCTTGAACTGAGTTTGAACTTCTTGTGGCACGTCGCCTATGTGCCCTCACCTCCTAACCTACTAAAAGTGAAAGGATAGGCCTTCCAAAGACACATCCGAGGCCGGGTGGGCTTTTTACGTTAGGCTGAATCCCTCAATCTGCGTTACCAACCTCTAACCGTCCGCAAGCGCAAGACAGCTGTTTTCGAATGAATATTATGCATCATTGGATGCGTATCCTCATGCTCTTCACTGATTCAGAAGTATCAACTGCCTACCTAATCTCGTTTCCTCGTTACGGCCCAATACATTACTTCCGCATACGAAAAATAGACTGTACCCAAAATACAAGTACCCCAGTCCGCGTGGGCCATCATCATACTCGGAATTTGATTACGAACCCAGATACACCAAACTTGACTGAATGCAACACCCGCAATACACCGTTCCAACAAACTGTTATTTGTGACTCTCACGGCACATGCCGCCACGCGTCACTTGAAGTTTTCTCTTCATATTTTACATATACTCAAGTTCATGTCATGCCGAACATCCGAAAACAAGCGTATTGCTCGCTTTCTTCAACCGAGTAGGTTTCCGATTAAGAAGCGTAACGTGAAGTCATTGTTGACACCTAACGAAATAAATTGAACATCTGCGTTAGTTCAAAGATAATCCAAGACATCTTTGAACCCATCACTTGAACGCACGTCTGATACTTACTATCTGAATCAAATCACAACGCGGCCGGAACGCACGTTTAGCATAATATCACATATCTTGGTGCGTCTCCAATACACACCGAGACAGAGGCCCCGCACGCGGGCCCTTTCTTAAACGTTCTCTTCCGCTGCGCGGGCGAGAACACCGAGAACCCCAAACCTTCTAACCCGAACCTAACCTTCTAACCGAGTGAGCCCGTATAAGGTGCACAATCTGTTCACACTATACGTGTTGTCCGTATCTTTGTGCTCTTCTCGAATACGGCAGTATCAACTCCCCATCTAATCTCATTGCCGCACTACGGCCAAAGACATTATTTCCACAGGCAAACAAGAGGCCATAGTCAAAATGCAAGTCGCACAGCCCGTGTGGGCCATCATCACACTCGAAATGTCAATACGATTCTGAATTGCCCATTTTTGACTGACTACGACATTTCTGAACTTGACTGCGACCATTCCCGGTATTTAGCATGAACGTGTGTTGTTTACGGCTCCTGCGGCACTCGCCGTCAGACCTGACTTGACTCTGCCCTTCATATGTCACATGTGCTCAGATCTATAACAGTTTGAACAACCGAGCACGAGCGAATAGATTGCTTCCTTTGACCGACTAGTCTTCCGAATAAACGACGCATTAACAGGCCATATCTGACAAGTTAGAAAAAAAGTAAACGGTTCAAAAGCAACTCAGGACATCTTTGAACTCGTCTGGTGATACACATCTTACTTTGAACTGCGATACGCACCGAGACAGAGGCCTCGTAGGCGCGCCCTTTCTTGAACTGAGTTTGAACTTCTTGTGGCACGTCGCCTATGTGCCCTCACCTCCTAACCTACTAAAAGTGAAAGGATAGGCCTTCCAAAGACACATCCGAGGCCGGGTGGGCTTTTTACGTTAGGCTGAATCCCTCGATCTGCGTTACCAACCTCTAACCGTCCGCAAGCGCAAGACAGCTGTTTTCGAATGAATATTATGCATCATTGGATGCGTATCCTCATGCTCTTCACTGATTCAGAAGTATCAACTGTCTACCTAATCTCGTTTCCTCGTTACGGCCCAATACATTACTTCCGCATACGGAAAATAGACTGTACCCAAAATACAAGTACCCCAGTCCGCGTGGGCCATCATCATACTCGGAATTGAACATGAGAGGTGTAAGTATAGGTCTTCATTGATCTTGATTGAAACATGAATGAACAATGCGTTCAAAGTCATAGTAAGATGACTTTGAACTGCGACCTGAGCATAGAAGGAAGCATAAACGTAACTCACTGTATTATCCAATGGATAGTTGGTGGGTGATTGTGTCACATTTCTAGCTAATACGGTCACGTTTCTGACTGTTTTCTGTTACGTTTCTAGCTGTTTTCTGTCACGTTTCTAGCCGTTTTGCATCCATAAAAGGAAATTTTTCTTGCTAGCAAAAAAGTCTATTAGATAGTTAGTTTGAACAACCGAGCACGAGCGAATAGATTGCTTCCTTTGACCGACTAGTCTTCCGAATAAACGACGCATTAACAGGCCATATCTGACAAGTTAGAAAAAATGTAAACGGTTCAAAAGCAACTCAGGACATCTTTGAACTCGTCTAGTGATACACATCTTACTTTGAACTGCGATACGCACCGAGACAGAGGCCTCGTACGCGCGCCCTTTCTTGAACTGAGTTTGAACTTCTTGTGGCACGTCGCCTATGTGCCCTCACCTCCTAACCTACTAAAAGTGAAAGGATAGGCCTTCCAAAGACACATCCGAGGCCGGGTGGGCTTTTTACGTTAGGCTGAATCCCTCGATCTGTGTTACCAACCTCTAACCGTCCGCAAGCGCAAGACAGCTGTTTTCGAATGAATATTATGCATCATTGGATGCGTATCCTCATGCTCTTCACTGATTCAGAAGTATCAACTGTCTACCTAATCCCGTTTCCTCGTTACGGCCCAATACATTACTTCCGCATACGAAAATTAGACTGTACCCAAAATACAAGTACCCCAGTCCGCGTGGGCCATCATCATACTCGGAATTGAATATGAGATGCATAAGTATAGGTCTTCATTGATCTTGATTGAAACATGAATGAACAATGAGTTCGAAGTCATAGTAAGATGACTTTGAACAGCGACTTGAGTGTAGAAGGGAGGATAAATGTGGCTGACTATAACATGTGATGAATAGTTGGTGGGTGATTGTGTCACGTTTCTAGCTAATATGGTCACGTTTTTAGCTGTTTTTCCGTCACGTTTCTAGCTGATATAGTCACGTTTCTAGCCGTTTTACGTCCATAAAAGGAAATTTTTCTTGCTAGCGAAAAAGAGGATTAGATAGATAGTTTGAACAACCGAGCACGAGCGAATAGATTGCTTCCTTTGACCGACTAGTCTTCCGAATAAACGACGCATTAACAGGCCATATCTGACAAGTTAGAAAAAATGTAAACGGTTCAAAAGCAACTCAGGACATCTTTGAACTCGTCTAGTGATACACATCTTACTTTGAACTGCGATACGCACCGAGACAGAGGCCTCGTACGCGCGCCCTTTCTTGAACTGAGTTTGAACTTCTTGTGGCACGTCGCCTATGTGCCCTCACCTCCTAACCTACTAAAAGTGAAAGGATAGGCCTTCCAAAGACACATCCGAGGCCGGGTGGGCTTTTTACGTTAGGCTGAATCCCTCGATCTGTGTTACCAACCTCTAACCGTCCGCAAGCGCAAGACAGCTGTTTTCGAATGAATATTATGCATCATTGGATGCGTATCCTCATGCTCTTCACTGATTCAGAAGTATCAACTGTCTACCTAATCCCGTTTCCTCGTTACGGCCCAATACATTACTTCCGCATACGAAAATTAGACTGTACCCAAAATACAAGTACCCCAGTCCGCGTGGGCCATCATCATACTCGGAATTGAATATGAGATGCATAAGTATAGGTCTTCATTGATCTTGATTGAAACATGAATGAACAATGAGTTCGAAGTCATAGTAAGATGACTTTGAACAGCGACTTGAGTGTAGAAGGGAGGATAAATGTGGCTGACTATAACATGTGATGAATAGTTGGTGGGTGATTGTGTCACGTTTCTAGCTAATATGGTCACGTTTTTAGCTGTTTTTCCGTCACGTTTCTAGCTGATATAGTCACGTTTCTAGCCGTTTTACGTCCATAAAAGGAAATTTTTCTTGCTAGCGAAAAAGAGGATTAGATAGATAGTCTTCCGAATAAACGACGCATTAACAGGCCATATCTGACAAGTTAGAAAAAATGTAAACGGTTCAAAAGCAACTCAGGACATCTTTGAACTCGTCTAGTGATACACATCTTACTTTGAACTGCGATACGCACCGAGACAGAGGCCTCGTACGCGCGCCCTTTCTTGAACTGAGTTTGAACTTCTTGTGGCACGTCGCCTATGTGCCCTCACCTCCTAACCTACTAAAAGTGAAAGGATAGGCCTTCCAAAGACACATCCGAGGCCGGGTGGGCTTTTTACGTTAGGCTGAATCCCTCGATCTGTGTTACCAACCTCTAACCGTCCGCAAGCGCAAGACAGCTGTTTTCGAATGAATATTATGCATCATTGGATGCGTATCCTCATGCTCTTCACTGATTCAGAAGTATCAACTGTCTACCTAATCCCGTTTCCTCGTTACGGCCCAATACATTACTTCCGCATACGAAAATTAGACTGTACCCAAAATACAAGTACCCCAGTCCGCGTGGGCCATCATCATACTCGGAATTGAATATGAGATGCATAAGTATAGGTCTTCATTGATCTTGATTGAAACATGAATGAACAATGAGTTCGAAGTCATAGTAAGATGACTTTGAACAGCGACTTGAGTGTAGAAGGGAGGATAAATGTGGCTGACTATAACATGTGATGAATAGTTGGTGGGTGATTGTGTCACGTTTCTAGCTAATATGGTCACGTTTTTAGCTGTTTTTCCGTCACGTTTCTAGCTGATATAGTCACGTTTCTAGCCGTTTTACGTCCATAAAAGGAAATTTTTCTTGCTAGCGAAAAAGAGGATTAGATAGATAGCGTATGAGACGCATGCCTACGTGCCTCCATCTTTCGGACGACATCGCAATCGCATGGGGCATCCCGAAGTGCCACTGTACAGGACATAAGATCGGGTGTCAGGTAGTCTTCAGCATGAATGTCCAGAGAGGGGCGGGTCGTACGTGTGGAGAAGGAATCGAGCGGACGTGGCCGAAGCTGAACAATGCGGCGCCCTCGACCAAGGAGATGTTACCGGGTAGCCGGCATGATACGCTGGATCGACAAATCGCGACACACAACTGGGAAAAGATCGTTGATCTGGGTAAGTATTTCCTTAGCTCTCCCTGATATAGTCTGATGCTTTGGATTCAGGGAAGTCTTTACATCGAAAAGCACACCTTGCCGCCGAAGGCATGGCGCAGCATGTCGAGGCGCACGTGGAATTCACCGATGCTCTTCCTGATGGATGCGAAGACCGATGGACCAAGCAGGTAGAGGAATGGGAGCAAGACCACAGCCAGCCGAATCCGTACTTCATTCCCACTCGCCGTACGTAAATGTTCGTTTTTGTGTTGGGTTTCTTTTGTGGTTAACTTGTGGTTGTTACCAGATGCGAGCGAAAATGCGGTCAGGCAGGCACTTGCCGAGGATGAGCGCAAACTGGCAGCGACCCAGATTCCGATCCACGAGACAAGCCCATCGGTATGCATTGCGCTTGGGTTGCTAATTGAGGACACACAGTGAGTCCTTCTTTTACTTTTGATGTCTCCATTGATTGACAGCAACTATAGACGTCGCGTCACGTATCTCTTGAAGAGCGAGGATAAAGACTCCCCGGCAACGATCAAGGACATTCAAGAAAAGAGGACCCTTCTCCAGAACCAGCTACGCCAATTTCGCTCACTACAGGCAGTGTATATGCCTGGTGTCGCCGCTCGACTGAAGGAACTTTGTGGGACGCGCGAGGGAGACGTCGAGACGGAGAAAGTCTTTCTCCCGTCGGATCTGTCGCCCGAACTGCGGAGCGCTGGTTGTATTAGCGGTGTGGATGATAAGGAGACGGTCCTTCGCGAGGCGCAATGCCACGACGCACTAGAGACCGTTCGTTCCATGCAGCGTACTCGTCGAAGTGTCCGTAGCTTCCGAAAGCGGCATGTTCGAGGCCAGCGCCGGTCTGGGCGAACCATGTCTATAATCCTCCGTCTCGAAGCAAAATCCGATATGGCAGTGGCGAAATATCGAGCGGCTCGAGCCGCGCTTCTGGCTTTACGAGGTGACGGGGAGTGGGCCCAGGTTTTGCGGCCTCTCGAAGATGCCGACATCCGCGAGCTTGACAGCAGCTCAACCTTCGACGTTGATCGAGTGAAACGACGCAAGACGGGGTTGCAGGCTGGCGAGGAGCAGTATGGCAGTGGGAGTTACGTGATTTCGTGGATTTGGAGGATGGAAAACTCGCTCGAGTCGGTCAGCAAGGATGAGCTGAACGACCAGGTTCGGGTGGAGTGGTTGAAGAGTCGAGCTCGCGCCAGGAGTTGGACAGAGGAGGTCAAACTGCTCCAGGAGGAGAAACGGAGAACTTTGGTGGCTCTCCGAGCGGATGCCGAGAATTGGCTTGGGAAGGACTCGGGCTGGGATGGGCTTTCGGATCCGGCAGCAGCAGGAGTGCGAGCATACGCCCACCGTCAATCCGCCGTCTATCGCGATCTCGCTCAGCACTTCGAGGCGATCTGGTCGCGGCCGTTCAAAGCACGAGGTCGGCCGAAGGTTCCGGACCGCATAGAGATGGTCGATGTCGCAGAGGAGGAGGAATCCGAGGATGAAGAGGAGTCTGGTCTCGCGGCGGCACGCGCTCTGGCGGCCAACGACGACGACCCGACTTTAGACGATTAGAACAGGCACGGACATTTTAGATATTTTACGCTACTTTTGGACGTTTACGCTAATGTATATCATTAATTTATCCATTTTGGGCTGAAACCCTAGATCGTGAGTCGGAATAAAGCCTTGGGATCATGCAAGAAGTGTTGGGAGTCTCCTGTAAGTAGGTAGATGGTATCTAGTAGATATAACCACTGGGATTACACCCGGGAAGGCCTCGAAATACTGTGCTTAGATCCACAAAATGTGGAAACGGGCTCCGTGGTAATAACCACTGGGATCCACCATCTCTAGGGGAAATGGTTGTATGCCCATGGTCTTCTTTAACGCGTGCGTCCTTCGGGCACATCTTCCTTTCGCCGCTGATGCAGTTTGTCAACTAGAGAGCTTCGCCCGACTCTACCAAAGACCGCCAACCTTCGCATGGGATCGCTGCAACCTACTCCCTCTCACGCCAGTCGATGCCGACATGTCCGGTGACGTGTCTCAGCATTCGAGTCCGGGGTCCGTTGCAGGATACCTCACCAAACGGCGGCATTCACCTCGGCCCAGGCGTCAAGTCGTTCCTCGTCCAATCGACTGGATTTCAATGGCTCTGACCCAAGTCTTTCCGAGAATCTGAACGAGCATTCCCCATGAATTTTGGAAACGAAATTCGGCCGCGATTCTCATGGTGCGTCACTGCGACGCTCTCAGTCCGCGGGTCGAGCTAACATGTGCTTTCCAGTGCCGACATACGATGCCTTGCTGTTACACAACATCGACGTTGTTGCGCCAATCAACTCGCTACGCGTCCGCGCGCGCAATTCTACTGATCGTTGATTTTACCCTCCCCACAATTGCCGCCCAAACCCCGCACAAACGGAAGAAAAAATCGGTCGTGATCCATGCACGCGTTCTATGGCTAGGAGATCGGTATCGGCATCGCCCTCAAGAGACACCGTCGCCGAGGCGTCAGGAGCGAGAGACGGAAGGATCTGATTTACGCAAATCGGCGTCAGGGAGACTTCGGACCCGTTTTGTCCTTCTCCCAGTCAATTATAGGTTAGTCCACCCGTTTCTGCCTAAACCCATCGCCAACCATTTCCAAAAGGATTGGAACGCGCCGCTCTTGGTCCCCGCCGCTGCTCCTTGGCCGATGAATCCGATCGCTATGACAAGTCCAAGTGCGTGCTGTCCGATACTACCTTCGCGCATCCTCTCACGCACTATATAGATAGCGCCGACCAGGTTTGACAACGAGCTGACCTTCTCGCATCTAGCCCGACGATACCATCGCGCGCCGCCAAACATATTGCGCGCGCCTCATATAAATGGTTCAAACCGGTGCGCCGCCAACGGCATCGAGTGCGCATGCCCGAAAGTTCCCTCATTTTTCTTTCGCCGACCATATTCGATTCATCTAATAGGCTAATCATTCGAATGGTGATACCACGCAACTCGGGTAAGCCCTCCCGTCTAACTCTTGTTGACATCTACCTACACACATCATAGTAGGTTAGGGCGCTCACTGGTGTCTATATATGCGCCGCGTCAAAAGATTCTGTTTGTACTTCTGGCGGGACATGTGTCGCTTGAAATGAGAACCCTCCTTTCATACGAAACCCCATTATCCTTTATCCCGAGACCTTCCAAGAATTAGGGCGAGGGCGTCTTGTGAATGTAGGTGACGGCGAGAGATATCTGAGTGTCTAGGCCTTCGATCTGGGGTGGCCCGCAGCGCGATGAGCACAATCCGGATGATTATGAGATTGTTGCGACGGTGGCTTGGAGTTCAATTGGTTAACCCTGTCCTGTACCTGTCCTGTACTAGTGTGCAACCCGACTCGGAGTGACGTCAAATCCAGATGGAATTTTAGTACGTACGCTCATAGCATACGATCGCGAGCTTGCCACTGGTATAACAAGACAGACATTCAGCATCGTTCGCCCAAAGGAGACGGCTTTGGACAGTTTGTTGAACTCGGACACGGGACAAAACACTTTGAGTCGTGAAATGTGATGGAGGTTCAACATACCGGTGTGTACTGTCTTAGTCTCAGTTGATGGAAATGTCCGTTTCTCGAGGAGAATACGACGTCAAGGGCTCGAATGTTTGGCCGTCTTACTACGATATTTAGATCGGTTGTCGCCCTTCATTCCTCTTCTCGCCGCGGGGGTACTTGGCACGTTTCCTCGAACTCCAGCAGAAGCGGAGTATTTTCAGACCAGTGTCTACAAGCTACATGGGTGTCTACCCGTCACTACAACCGCTGCACAAGCATCCTGACCTCGACACGAGCCTCCGTGCTTACTACCACCTCACTCAACTAAATCGTCGACCTACGGACCAACTTCGACCTCGATATATAAGAACATGGCGCGAGGACGATATCATCCGGCTTCTAGTTCACGTCCATGCTTGCCCTACGGGCGATCTCTCCCAGTGGGGCCGGGCATAGATCCGCAGTCGTCCAGGTCGCATGCTAAGTCACCATCGTCCTCCTGCAGCTCCGATACCGGCACGTGTTACTCGCTGCCCACGCTGTGAGAGATTAAGCGTCGGCAAGGGGTGCTATTGATCCATAATGACTGCTGCGCCAGTGGTCGAGGTGGTGAAGCAAGGCGAAGGAGAGGAACACGACGCGTAGGCAGGGTCCAAATCATCGGCAGATGGCGGCATTATGTGCGCGCTGGAGGGAGAGAGG
This sequence comes from Strobilurus pachycystidiatus, assembly GCA_019915135.1. Lineage (NCBI taxonomy): Eukaryota > Fungi > Basidiomycota > Agaricomycetes > Agaricales > Physalacriaceae > Strobilurus > Strobilurus pachycystidiatus. The sequence continues at coordinate 24,815 of JAHLMK010000004.1, forward strand.
GGAGACGCGACGACGACGAGCAGCAGGTCGTCGTCGTCGTAGATGCACGGACCGAACGCGCGAGGCAGGTCATGGATTTGCCGGCGGCAGTGATGTCATTGTCATCGTTGCTTCCTCTCTTGCCAACATTCACCTCCTGGATCCCTTACAACTAGCAAGACCCTTGGGGCTGGTACCGGTCACCTTCGCCCCTGTACACGCAGCTGTCGCCGTCTCTTTGCTCTCAGAACCGCTGCTTTCCTTTCTGCCCGCTGAAGGGCACCCTTCCGCGATGGAGGGCGCGGGACTGCGTTGGATTTCGACTCCGGAAGTTGAAGGGATGTGAAACAGTGTATGCGATGAATGTGTGCTGAGGAGGTGCATGCGCGTAGTGCGCCTCAACAATTTTGGTGCGAGTCCTCGCATTCCTCTTGAAATTCACTCATTCTAACTTCAAAGCCTCCCTCTCACCGACTCCTGATACGACCCTCCAATAATTTTGACGGCTCTCTCGCTGACCCCACCCTGCTACCATCACGACTTCACTCACATTCACCGACCACCTCCCATCTGACCCATAGATTTTAGATACATAAGGTACATCTATGCCATTTCTTTTGTGGGCAGTATCCGAGTCCTCACTTACTTGTTCATCGCCGGCTGTACCTTCTGCCTCGCGTCCCGAGTCTGGAGCCCTCTATCATCAACGCCCACCACCCCTGCGCCCACCACCCCCGCCACGCTCGGGCGGCAACCAAGACTTCCGCCGGACTCTCCGCAGGCTGCCCGCATTGCGACATGCAGCAGCGTGTCTCTTTGACGACGTCGCAGGGCAAGAACACGCCTCATCGAGCTTGATGGCAACGACAGCCGACAAAGTTAATTCGGATTTGTGGTATTCCATCTGGGCCGTGGCGATACGCGTCAGATGTTGGGTTAAGAGGAGCTGGCGTTGAATCTAACGAACGACATTCCTCAAAAAGCGCTCGCCGTCTCAGGAGGAAGTTCCCGAAATGGCGTACTTCCTTTGTCTTCTCGTCTGACTTAAGACTGACATTCAGGTCACGATATGAAAACTATCCTTCATGATGAATTATTCAAGAATACAGTAAAATCATAGGTTGATACCAGCAGTTTGAAGCCAAGTCGCGTACCGGTCTTTGCCCGCAACGCTTGGGATGTCCGTCTCGTCCACGGGATTGATGTTTAGGCCCCGGAATACCCAGGCTGCGTCTGTAGAGTAATCCTCTTCGGGAGGACCATTCAAATCGATAAAAGCGCGTTCCAGAATATGGGCCTCAGAATCCCCCAGGATGGATTTGCGATCTCTCTCAGCGCAATCCGCGGGGATATCCCACCAACCGTCTCCCACGACTTGCCCTTCCAGTTCCCACTCCTCCTCAAACTCGTCTTCATCGTCTCCTACTGTGGACACCTCCTGGGTGATCGCATTCTTGGTTCTCCCTCGGTCGCCGGCTTTAGCGTTTGGCCGCGCGGTCTCCTGCCGCATCTCCTTGGTATTTTTTAGTCTTGGCTTCTCCTTCTCTGCCTCCTTACCCCTCACTCCCGACGTCGGCCGCTTCTTGCTCGTACTCGACACTGCTCGTTCTTCATCCTTTTTCGGCTTCCCTGTTGAAGGGGTGGTTGCCTTGACAGCAGCCTTCGGCGATGAACCCTGCTTGGTCTCCTTTGAAAGAGCGGGACTTTGTTTAGTCACCGTCGGACGAGCTGGATTCTGCTCGACCTCCAATTGACGTGCCGGGCGGGATGAAATCTCGCCCTCTTCCAAGTCCGAGTCCATTGCTGGAGAGGGTGCACGCCCACTCTGGGAAGGCGCAACCTGCAGTTGAGGTTCCGATTGTGTGAACTTCGGTATGGGACCGAGTTCATGGTAGGGCTTTGGATGGGATGGGGCAGGCCGTGGCTGGGATGATGGCTGTCCACCTACGAGGAGCTGGGCGGAGGCGCCGTAAGATGCCGAAATTTGATGGCGGGAAGAACGGCCACTCGAGGAATCTGTCAATCCCAGATCATGATCAGTTTCGCGCTCTCACACAAGTGACATATCATACCATGACTCGAACCCACAGGGCGACTTTGTATCATCATGCCTGTAGACCTCGATGGTTCGTTTGTGTTGTGTCGTGTCCACGGACTCTGGCGCGAGTTATGCATGGTGTGGATGCGTTGGATGCGTTATTGTAGAGTGAATGATGGAAAGATGAAATTGGTGATGCTGTCGCTCCTCCCTATGGGCCTGTGGTCATATACTCTAGCCCTAGCCTTCCTTCTTAGGAAGTGCTTGTCTCAAAGTGTTCTCGCTGCCAATTGCGCACAATAGCATCCTGTATCTGGGCAACCAAAATCATGATCACGTCGCCACTACATGATCTAGCCATTATTCCCAGTTTGTTGAACCTTGTAAAAGAACTGTTTCAGCATCAGGTATCCAACCAAGTAGGCGACCTTCTATTGACGGCCCCAGTTGACTCATCAGGAAGCGGACCCACAGAGACGCGTAAACTTCCCTCTTCAGTTCAATCCTTTGTTCTTGGCTCACACGAGCACAACGGATACACCACCCTCAGATGTTCCTGGCGTATAGCACGCAACGACGAGCTAAGGACGAAGATTTAAATTTCAGTGCAATGCGTGGAAACCAAAGCTTAACCGCAAACGGCCGTTTAATCCAGAGGACGCCAACCCCACCTGTGAAGAATGGCAGGGGTCATACTATGCTTTGTTCGGATGCGGAAATAGTTGATGTGCTGTGCGTTACCACGGATCCAATTGTTCCTCTGGAAACAGACAATGACAAGTCTAGTTTTGGCCGACTTGTTGTTTGCTTTGACGAGGAAACAGCTATAAAGTCCTTTTGCCGTGACTGGGACACTGCACTATCCCTCAAGCGCATCCGTCCATCGTACGAATCTCTCACTGTCTCGGAAACATTGCTGACACTTGTCTCCCAGCACAACTCGAAATACATTCTCGAATGACTTCTACCACGTCGAGCACGCCTCGTCTGCACAAGGTCCTACTATGGACTCTGCCCGAATATGTTGCTGCCACATCGACTTCCCGAGACTATGTTGGCGCGACATATACAAATGCAACGGGCAGTCAAATCCCCTCCTCGACACTCAATCCCTCCACGTGGTTTCCATCCTCTACACTTGCCACGGCGCCACCGATGACAGATACTACTGCACTTGCTACATCTACCCCCCAATTAGAAACGCCCGCGAAGCCAAAAAAGAGCCGGAACACGCCGCCTGCTTTATATGACACTCACATGGCTCGCAATCTTGTAATGCACCGTGTTGCCTTCCTTCCCGGATTGGCCTCGGTCCTGGCGTCCGGATGTGATGCCGGCATGGAGAGAAGACCGGATATCTCAGAGGAGCCCAAGCAATGGCACTATGGGCCGTTTGATAGGGATGGATACGCACAACGGGTGAAAAATCACCCTATTCGGCATGAAACAGACATCTACCCTCTTGCCGAGTTTCCAGAGGAGCTGGCCACTGGCGTCACAACGCAGCTTCTGGCGGCTCCTGGGAGTAAATGGGACAACAACCAGTCCATATGCTGGCGACAAGGACATCCTCTGGGATTCACCAAGGCGCTCGGCGATGGACACCTTCATATCAGCGAGGGCGTCTTCAAGCAGCCAATTGTACCCGAGCCAAAACCCCAGGCTCGGCTCCGCCGCGGTCTCTGTGTGGCCATCACACGTGGGCTAAATCCTTTCGCGGTTTGGGAGTATAAGGACCTCGATGGACTTAGCCGCTCGGTCGCTGTGGCTATCAGAAGAATTGCCTCAATCAAGAACCTCAAATTTCCTTGGCAGTTTTGCGATCCAACGAGTAGTACGGGTAAAGCATGTGGACGAGAATTTTGCACCCAGAACGCGCGAGCTGGGATGCCATTTCCGGAGTCAGGTCGCGCTACTGGCTTCGACTCTCATCTGATAGAGGAGATCATCACCAAAGCGATGAATAGTCCCGTTGGCGCAGACGCCACCTTCGACAACATCGTGCCGTGCAAGGCCGACTATGAGAACGCCTTCCGCCTCCTACAGCAGGTGAATTTGAGCTCACTACCCCCCAGTTTGATAGTTTGAGGCTGATAACTTCAGGTCTGGGCGGAGCTTGTAGCTTTTGATGGCACATTTGCGGTGATCAGCGGCGGGAACTACGAACTTATTGTGATTCGGAATCGCAATTCCCAAACATTGTTTGTTTCTGACATCCTTCTCGTTCCCTGAGCGGCTGGAGAAGGACCGGCCCCGCCTCACATGAAAGTCCGAATAGGCATGGACACTTATGCCACGATGGACGTATCCATTCGTGCTTTAATGATACGGGAAAAGGGCCAAATGCTTGAGAGATTCGCGAAGGCCGACTACAACATTCGGAACATCACAAGACCTAGAGGAGCTCGTAAAGCCCCAACCAAGGTACGCGAACGTCGGCTTTCCAGTAGCTACTTACTCATAAGACCGGTCACCGTGCAGCTCAAGCTCACGCCTTTTGATAACTCGACTGTAAGTGTTCGCATCTCTGGGCACTTTGATTCAGGGGCAATGCCTTACATTTTCAACAGCCCGACGCGTTAGCTCATATATTTCATCAAACTGACTACCTGCATGTACACTATGTCGAGGGATCAGGACCCGAACGACTCTGGAAACCCAAAGTGCCCGAGGTCAATTGGAAGATATTTGAGAACTCTGATTGCGAGGGAAGGGGGAAATCAGGACTATCACGGTTCCTGATTATCGACTCCTTCTGGCCTGAAGCGTTAGAAAAACTCCATCTCCAGAGACCGATAGCTCTCGAAGCCGCTGCCTCTCAGAATTGGATGAAAACTCGATGCTACCTCGGCTATCCGAACAGCGACGACGGATCTCATTACATAGCTTCACCAATCACTGCAAAATTATCTTTCCGCCGTGACAATCCTCTCGAACAGGAGGTGAAGACATATCGCGCTCTACTGAAAACACCGGCTATTGCATGCGTTCCTCGATATCTTGGCTACTTCTGCTCTTACGGAACCGGGGTAGACATTTCAATCCTGTTAACGTCCCATCATGACGGCGAGCCGCTCGAAAAGTTTATTAGCGGGGCGGCCCCATCTCCCGCTGGCTTGAGGTTTGTTGATGATTCATCACTTGGAGGCACTCACTGATTACTCGCATTAGGAATTCACTATTCGAAAGGTTGCACCTCCTTCACGAGCACGGTTTCGTACTCGGTGACTCGTTGGGGAGTGCCGCCGACATCCAACTATCACAAACTCGCGGGATACAGTTTCTACGTCTTGACGGTGCTAAACATGGGCTCGAAAAAGCGAAGATGGCGACGTATAAGACTGGAGATGAAATGAATCTTGCACGTATCTGCGATGGGAGGCTGGACACATACTAGGCATGAATCGTAGACAGCCGTAATTTACACAATCAGGGAAGGTTCTCGCGTACAATATCACGAATATTGGTTGCCATCCCGTCTGACCCAATCATCCGGTCCTCGTCAATGTAATTACCCAGAGTGAAGCTAAGAAGTCGGTCCATCTCCTGCTTATACTCAGCCTCTGAACCATACAATGTTGCGCGATCAAAGTCAATGATAGAAAGATGACTGTGCTCATCAACGACAATGTTCCAGGAGCGAATATCACGATGAAGAACACCTGCATCATGAATCTCGCCGAGAATTTTGACGGCATCGTGTCTAGACGTTCGTTAGAAAGGGAGTGAGTAGTAATGGCAGGTTAATACTTCTCATGTGACGTCAGGCCAACATGCCCATTCGCGTCTTTCCGGCGACCCAGTGGCTTTCCCACATACCCAAGAATGAGTACTCCGGCCGTTTGGCTGGCGTCTTGATAGTAGCCATACACGCGAGGAATACCCAGAACATCTCGGCTCTGTAGATGCGAATAAATGGAATACTCGTGACGAAGACGACACACGGTATCAAGCGTAGTTGCTAGCTTTGCGACGACCGGTGCGTATTTCGTTGAGACCCCCAACGATACGGCAAATACGGACCCTGTTGCTCCGCCCCCGAGACGGTTGCCAAGGATGACTGTCAAGTATTGTCGCGGACCATACTCAGCTCCAGGTATGTGGCCTGGCTTGAAAAGCAGTGAGGGAGTGGTTGAGTTGTACAGCGAGCTTCTAACGTATAGGGCAATGGCGGGGTGGCGGAAACGCGCGACAGTGGCCTTAAAAAGCATCAGCAGGCATTACCCGAAGGAGAAAGAGCGACACCTCGATTAGAATTGCGGAAGTCTCGGGCGGTGGAATGACTTTTTTCAAAGAGACGGACCCTTTTTTCGGCTGCTTGGAAGCTTTCGATGCTTTGCCCTTTGGGGTCTTCTTGGGTTCCTTTTCCGCTGGGGCTGCTTGGGATACCTGAATTACTGTCAAACAAACATTACAGCGGACCAACAGACCTGCCACCTACTCGAGAGTTTACTTCGCGGTGTTCCTCGCTGGGCGCACTAGGTTTACCATTGGGTCCGATCTCCTGTTTCAGGCGAAGGCGTTCAAGCGTGTCGTGTATGATGGCGGAGTGTAAACCAGTCATAAGTCTTGAGTAACCAGGAGATTCTAGTGAGCACGCCTCCACGATGTCCGATATAAAGAGAGTCTGGCTGTGACGATGTCTTATTCCTATGCGTAGGAGGTTTCCGCAGTCGAAGACAATGACAGAGGAATCGAGGCGGACCGCATTGGACCAAGCCTGTATCGATTCGGTATAGTGCTCATGAATGGGCAAAAGACTCACCCGTTGCACATATTCGCAATGATCCCCCTTGGATTCGGATGAGGGGATGGTGGTGATTCGTCCAGGCTTCCTATAGTGATCCTGAACAGGCGTCACTGCTTTCTCCGCAATTCTCGCGACACGCCGCACATCCGACTGCCTGACGACAGGAGCCAAAATGGGCACTGTCCAAAAAGAACGGAGAGCATCCGGGCTCGAGCCTATGACTGGACGCGAAGCATGTGGAAGTACTGAATTCTGCGTCCATGGAAATATCGCCAATTCGGTCAAGGCGTCCATGTCCCGCATGAACTCCTCCGCTGCTGGCGAAAAGAACATTCCTGTAGCGAGATGAGGAACTTCATCCAGGAGAGAGAGAACACGGTCTCTAGACTCTTCGCTCAAGCCACGGAGGTCTTCTGCGTACCCGGGTGACCGATAGTTTGCGACGCCCAGAACCCAGCTCTGCACCAAAAACGCGTTGTTGATTCGGGCATTGCAATTATCGGAGTCACGGGACTGCCACCATATTACGCGAGCCAGTTCAGGTTTGTCTGGATGTAGCATAGCGCTGGATACCAGTTGGCACGACGCGGCAGGGATACCGCGTTCAAAACAGTCGGCCACTCGCAACGCGTTGCCTACAGTCGATGAATTGTGATAAAGATTGAAGGGAACGCCAAACCGGAGATCGGGGTATGATGAGAGTGTGTCTATGTAGTTGAGGACGCCATCCCCGGCCACATTGAGCTCGGCGATGAGATTAGGCAGGCGGCGCACTCTTTTCAAGACCAAGTTGTCATCGATATGGCGGTCCAGGAAGTTGATCGGAGACCCCGCGGGCCGCTGCTCCTCAGAGTCAAGGTGTGGTTGAACGAACCCGTAGAAGGTTTCCTTGTAGGTCTCCTCCTCTTGCGCGGCGGGGGCCATGACGTGCAAAAGCAACCAACAGCATGTGATACGTGATGGTGACGGACGGGAATCCCCGAGAGACCGTCCCTGACCATCGAAGCCACAGGCTACAGCGAACTACAATTGGAGCGTACTACTAGTCTCAAGGGGTGGGTTCCAACATATTAGAGATTCAGATAAGCATCCCTCTGGTTTTGCTCGAAACGTCGATGTGTGCGAAGAGTCGCGGGACAGCGGGCCGGACACCCGAACACATAACATCGACGACGTAGGGTAACCCGGGTTAGGGACTTGTAGCACCGGCCGCATCACCATTCTTATGGATGATCCACGGCCGGAAGAGGAGCTTATACAACGGACATGTCTTCCTGACTGGCCGTCTACAATTTCTTGACAAGCTCGAGTAGATCAGATTGACCAATCGGTGATTACCGATTATGTTTGACTGGCACCCACCTGTGTATTGGAATCAATGCGACGGGCGACACAAACCCTTCATCTCTCACCCGTCATAGAGACGTTCTGGATTCTGGAACGACAAAGCTCCGCCTTATGGGATGCAGCGCTAAGATAGCACTGACTCGTCACTCGACCCTAGCTGTTCCTGTCATTCGTACACTATAGCGTGGGTTGAGTCACTGACGATGCTGTATACCTAGTCATCACCGTCGGCCTCACAGAAAACGGGATTACTTTTGGAAGCGCCTCGTATTTGCCTTATAATATCTGATTTTGCATCTACAAATTGCCATCTCCTCAAGTCTTGCTCGTTCCGGGCCAACGTCGGGCAGTCAGTTACAGCAGAGGTTGTGACGCCGCCGTCGTCGTCGGAGAGAATACCGGACATGGCGCGACGGGAGAGGTGTATAGGGCTTCTCATGCACCACGCAGTTCAATCCCCAGCAAAGTGCACTGTGCGCTTGTGGCATCTACTACAACATCTACTGCCATCCTCGCGACTCTGAAAAGTGCCCATTCGATCGGTCACAGTAAAGCACACAGCTCTGTAAGCGTCTGAGCTGAGCATTGCGTGCGCCTTTGGAGCCTACCATGACGTACGCCGCCTAGCTGCAATGTCAGTACAAGACGATGCTGGTGCGCCGATCTCTCTCCGAATGAATGTTGATAAGGCTTCACCTTCGCCGAGTCTGAAAAGTGGGTTCCGAATCCGAGCTAAATTCTGTTCCATATCAACATAACCAGAGAGTCTTTGCGGAACACGTTGCGAAAGGTCCACGCTGCGGGTGTTCTTCATGGCGATGTTCGCACATGGAACATCCTCGCGGACAAGGAGGAGAACTTAACCTGTCAATCATCGACTTTGATCGGGCCATCCTGCACCCGAGAAATAAGTACGTGGACATCGAGTTCAGGCTTCTGCGACAACTGCTGGATGGCCATTATGTTGATTCAGGAGCCGCCAGTTGGACAGTATTATAGAGTATAGTACGAAAATGTTAGTGAACATCAAATATATATTGGACAACAATGCAAGTACGGCGTCACGCTATTCTTCAGATGGTATTTGAGTCTATGGGTGTGAGAAACTCAAATTCAACAGCACAGGCATTCGAGTGACTCCACTCCTCGAAAGATAGATTTCGCCATACAACGGATTCGACGGATATATTGTTTGATATTTCCCGGTCAACGCAAGGGTGTATGGAGCGCCTGCAGGACTATATAAGATGCGGCTGCTATCTTGATTAGACGTTGCTGACATTCAGTCAAAAATTGGGCGGCCGGTACTCTCCGGGGTGTATGCACCTGAACAGTCCCAAGTAAGACTTCACGCGGCCGGCAGCGATGAGAACGGTCCATGCGCACTGATTCTCAACGTTAGGAATCGGAAAGTTGCGGCGAACGGAGCCAACCTCACCCGCGCGCTGGCCTTTTACTGTCACATGCGCCCATAAGAGGTAGACGTCGAGCGACGCTGGGAGAACATCGCCCTTGACAGTACCTGCACATGATCAAATGAATGTCAGATTCAAAAAAAAAGAAGGGGAAAAGGGAGAACTCGCCGATTGATCGACCGCACATTCGACATCGCCGATGCACGCGACTTGGCCAATGAACCCATCAACGGTGTTGTACTTTGTCCCCGAGAGGGTGTAGGAGACGCCTCAAAATCGCCATGAACCGTTTAGCTGGATACACCTCCTGGTGGTACCTACGGACCCCGCCCGCTCAACTCAGCGCCATACCTCACGAGGCTCCACTCCTCCCGTCCCCCTTCCCCTCGTCGTTCCAATGAACGCCCGTTTGTATGGCAAAGACGACTGCGGCCGAAAGATGAGCTGGTGGCGGGGAATTGTACAACTAGAAGGTGAGGGGGGGTACGCCAGGTGATACGGGGTGTTCGGTCATTGGGGAGGAATGGTGATCTGGTAAACATGGCTCTACGCGGAAGTCGGGGCATTTGTGTGACGATTACAATCACTGGAGGAGGCGGATCTCTCTCGGAGGTCAAGACCCTACGCTCGGGCAGATGGTGAAGGGTAGGGAGGGAGCTTGCTGAGCCACCGTGAGGACGATCGTCGCGAAGTTCGGGTTATCGGGACCGCACCTGCAGGCAATGCGCGCTGCGGCTGTAGTACCCAAGAGGTAGGAAGTGCGCGCGAGTAAGTATCAGATCGCGTTGTTGGCGGGGAATTGGGGCGAACGTGAACGCTTTGCGGCAGGAGATCATAAGTCTCTGGCTCCGGCTGACGAAAGAAGGGATGGGGGTGGAGTATTTGCCGGAGGGCAACACAGTTACCAGTGGTAGCCTACGCAAAGCCCGCCGATATTGTGGGCTGAGGGCAAACTTCAGAAGAAGAAGAACGAAACGAAGAAATGTACGCACCACGATGGGTATATGTTTTACCATGGACTTCCGCAGCTGTTTGAGCGGAGAGCAGCGCACAATTCCACCATTTGAACAGTCCAGGGAGAGTGCTTGCGCTGACCAAGGGCGTACTAGCGAATCCAGTATTACTGCTCCTCCGATGGAAAGGCGGTGCTGAGCGATGGCAGGACGCGTCAGCGCCGTCAAAGATAGCGACTGGGTGTGGCAGTCAGACGCGGGAGGCCGGGCGAGAGTGGGAGACGCGACGACGAAGCGCAGCAGCTCGTCGTGGCCATGGTTAGTGAGCAAGTGCCATGAGCCCCTGAAGAGCCCGAACGAGTCCATATTTGGCATTGCCGGCGGCAGATACTACTCTCCCAATAACGCCCGCCCCTCCTGCTCGTCGATAACAGCGCGCGATATGGCTGCTTGCATTCCGACATATGGAAGTGCTTCTGACCGCCATTGCAATCCGGCGACGACGGGGGCGAGCAGCATCGTTTTCATTGCCAGTGCCGCTCTTCCGCTCACTTTCCTCCCATCGTGCATGATTCTTCTCGATCTCTGTCTCACTCCACGTCACTATCCCCAGCCTTTCATCTTTCCATCTGAACTAACTCCTCTCATCTGATGCGGCTACAATGACCGGTAGAAAACGCGACCAGCGCAGCGGCGACGATGTCGAACTCATGGACCTTGTCTCTGCATAGGACGCCACTGGCGAAGAGGGGCAAGGACCGGGCAGCTAGCAGTAGTGAAGGATTTGTGACGACAGTAGGGCAGACATCAGCAGCACCATCGCCCGCTCACTCGAGTTGTGTCGCAGACCTCTATCTCCCGGCGCGACCCTCCGTACCCCGAAGACAAGGCGTCTAAGCAACTTCTGGCCAAAATGCTTTGCGATCGAACAGCCACCAGCAAGATGGTTGAACTTACCCTCGGCACTGTCGAGAGGACTCTCGCTTTCCGCTCCGTATCTACCGTCAACTTTGAGAATCTCCTACTATTCTTCTGGTGGACATTTGATCTCTCGCTCCTTGATGTAAGCGTCCTTGTTAGAACGCCGTACTCTGTACTCACTGTCCTTCTGTTCAGCTTATACCCCCGCGTCTAGGATGGCTGGCGTGATTTGAACCAATGGGCTTCCGTGCGCTCGAGTAGCTCCCGATAATCTTACTTTACTCTTGTGGCCACTGTGCGAACACTCGCGCATGTTGCATGCGTCCCGATTCCGGAATGTGGCCTACACGTCAACGTCAGTGCTCATCACAGATTGGCCTGTGTGCTCGAATCGCCGTAAGTAGCGCCACAAGGCAATTTAGTACGTGTCCTTCCTACAGTGGGCGCACGGACGTCGGAGCGTACTCGTAATATGTTACAGAACATAGATATGGATTGATTGTAGAGCTTCGGAATGCCTTATCTACATAATCACACTTACAACTCGCCTTCGATAATCGCAGCGGCTAGTGAATTGATCAGCAAAGAGTACTTCTCAAATCTCAGAGATGACACACCAAATGCGCCAACAGCATAAGCAGTCGCTGAAGTACTATGTGTCATGACGATGTTCATCCACCCGAGTGTGAGGAACCTACCGACGGAATGTCCAGTAAAGTGCAGGGGAATGACGGAAAGATCGGCAACTCGGATGTTAGTTGTACCATAAACCTATCGCTTCGTTAGAGTATCATAGCTACGATGAGTGTCTGGCAGGATTACCTTGAGGCTCGAGTCAACGACGCCATCCTTCTCCCTGGGGAGCATAGAAAGCGATCCAACAGTATCTATGCACGTGTCAGCCAACTAGTCTACCAAACATGAAGGAAGTAGGCCGGACGGAATGTCGTTCCGATGTTGCCTTTCACCCAAGTGATGATATCGTCGTCCGACTGAACGTTAGGCCCTGGATTTAGCTCCGAGTCCACGGGGGACTCTATTTACTCTTGTGAATCAGTTCGCGACGGGAGTCAGATGTGGGAGCATACCGATCAAGTCGCTGAACGGCGCTGTCTTCGCGATCCTCCGAATGTACTTAACCTGGTCGACAAGCGAATAGAGATCTACAGCATTGCGAATGTCAGTGTGAGCGACAGAAGGTGTGAAGGCTCACCGATGTCGTGCTCGAAGTAATGCGGATCGATGGCGGGGTTGTCCATGGGATCGCCCGACTTGGAATGGATTGTGCCCCGAGAGAAGTTGTAGTTCGTAGCAGCGACGAAGGTAGCGTACTTCTTGCCAGGATTCGGTGGATCTGGGGTCAGAACTCGTCAGATAACGGGTCACAAAGATATTGTGAATTACGCGTACTGGGCGAGGACAGGAAACCCGGAAAAGCAATGAACTCGCTCAGGCCGATGCCTCTATCGATTTTGTCAAGCATCAACTTGTATTGCTCCTCGAGGCCAGGAGGATAAGCCCCCTTCTCAGCCGTAATCTTTGTACGTTCGTTCTTGAGGAGTTCATCGGATCGGGGCGATACGGTCGACAAAGGGAGGTACGCGAAACCGGTGACACTCGTCATGAACAAGCCCTGTTGTTTTTTGCTATGGAAAACAATGATCAGTCAGTGGTCAGACGGAGAGATGCGCCACGTACAATAGTTCGACGTGCTTCGACATGACTTCGGGTTCTTGAAGCAGATTCAAGGTGTCCTCGCAAGCATCATCCTTGAGTTCTGCGAATTGTCAGCCTCTCTGTGCATACATCCGAGCAGTGCTCACCGAAGGCCACTCCCACGAAGGTATGTTCTTGAACGTTTCGACCAACGCCGTCTAGCGCTAGCTTGACGGGAACACCAATCTTGGATAGCACATCCTGCCGACCGATGCCAGAGAGTTCCAGAATCTGAGGCGACTTCAGCGCGCTGCGTTCATCATGAGCAGGACGAAGTCGAATGCGGGTGGCTAGAACACCTACCCGGCACAAAGTATGACCTCCTTCGCTACTCGAGCTTCGTATATGGATTCCCCACAGGAGAATTCGACAGCTTGGGCAGTCAAGTCGTCGAGACCAGTGGTGTCAACTCGGCGAACGTACGCGTTCATCAAGACTTTGAGATTCGGTCGTGAAATATGGGGAAGCAGAAAAGCCTGGAGTGCGGTTCATGTCGATCATACAGATTTACATGCACACGCACGTTCGTTGAGTATGACCGCTCATTTGTGTTGGGATCAAGATGAGTCGCACAGAGGTAACGACCCGTGGACTACGTAGCCGTTAAGCTGTTGCGAGGGACACATAGATAATGTACTTACATCGCCATCGATCTGGAAGAAAATGATTTGTCAGTGCCGACAAGGTGGAACGGGAAACACCGACCGGTGCAGATGCGATGGGAATGCCCATATTCCTGTAGGTCTGGACACGTCACTTGCTTGTACAAGGACGAGGATCGAGATATACCTCTTGGAATCTGACTTGGAGATCGAGTACATGTTTCGGTTGTGCAACTTTGAGAGGTCCTACAACGCAATCAGAGGAAGTTCCGACACCCGATGAACATGACTGGACCCACCCGTCCCGATGGGCTTAGCCCAGCTCTCCATTAGCGCGGGCTCGTATTTGTTGTTCTCGCATCCAGGACCGTTCAAGGTATATCTTCGCGGAGTAGCCATTAGTAGCGACATGATTGAGCACGTCAAGCTTACGATGAAAGACTATTGATCATTTTCTTGTAGTTCTCGAAGTTCCACTTCTCGTTCCCGAGAGTCTCCCAGGCTGGAGCAGAAATACATGAGAGCTCAACCATCGATGTCCAGAAGACGATACCATTGATGTCCTCCGCGGCGGGGATCGACCAGCAAGAGAAGTTCATCGCAGAGCTCCCGCCTAGACTCTTGCCGCTGCAAAATGATTAGACGCGGAGCGAAGGACGGTTGCCAACTCACCGAGGCCAATAGACTTCCTTGTTGGAGGAGAAAATTTGAGGGACCTGAGACGATGTTCAGTGTGACGGAAAACCCATCGAGCGAGCATGGCATACGGTCATGAATGCCCAATCGTACTTGGGTTGCATGAACGTGAATCCATACTGAGCCGGTCGCACTAGAAGCAGAAGAATTCAGTGCCACAAAACTGGACGGGATCATCATTCATACTGATCATTGGGTCCTCGAGATTCGCATCTCCGGCATCGAGGACAAGGACGGACACATTGGCGTCATCCGATAGGCGTTGCGCAACCAAAAGACCGGCCGTCTATGAGTATAAGGGTGGTCAGCAATACGGGGCAGTACACAAGCGAGTGATACCCACGCCGCCACCTGAGAAACCATCTCAAACATGTATAGTAAAGAAAGATAGGAAACACACCGACGATAATGAAGTCAAAGACTTGCTTATGAACTTGATTTACTGCGACAAAGGGCATGCCACTTCGAGGACTATGAGGGAGCGTGCTAGTGGCATTTTTATCTTTGTGAAGCAAGTCTGGGTCGTACCTTTGAGAAGGTAGTTAATGGTGATGCTGACTCGGAAGCAGGGGTTGCCGGGGGAGAATGAGACGTATCATCTATGCAGAAAGCCCTGTGATATAAAGTGAGAAGGATGCGGCAGTAGGATGGCGCCGATATGTGGCCATCTGTCCCCCAGATGATGTGGAATCCTCTGAGTCAATGGGGTCCATCGTGGTTTCCCGAAGACATATCAATTGCGGGAACTCGCCATCGTTGTCAAACACGAGCAAGCAAACACTCACGTGAGTCCCATCAACAACGAAACCTATGCCATAAACCTTCTTCGACGTCCAAACCACGGCCAACCGTAACAGTTAATGCACTTTTGGAAAGCTTGGAGTGGATGCCCACTATAGATACAGTGATACTAGGCCAGCACTCTACATTTGCTCGGTTGGACAGACTAATCGACAAACTTGGATAGCCGCCTTGACGACTTCCGTCAGAGAAAAACAAGGCTAAATCGGTCATTGAGTCCTCCCTATACTTCCAATCCCATCCATTGATTCATGACCCCGAGAACCGTGATAGCTCTCAAGTTGTACACGGCATCACGTCTGGGGAGCTGTGTCCACTGCTGGTATACTTAGAACAGATTTCATGCTCTCGAGAAATTTGCGTACCTCGTGGTGTTTCTTCCCTATCGTCTTGGTAATAATCTTCATACATAGCTATTTCGTTGTTGTTGATAGTTACACTACTAAGGCCGCTCGGATCCCTCAATCCTCCGACTGGCTGTCATCCGTTGTGGGTCTACAAAAGGACCGAAAGTGGTACAGATGACCCCAGCCCGTCGTTTGTAGTCCAAATTCATGTCCCGTTACAAACTATGTGTACCACGACTATACGCTGCGTCCGGCGATCCTTTGGGTCTGTGCCGTGTATTGATTGATTGATTGATGTTGAGCTGATCGAGCTTCAGGGATGTCCACTCAGTCTCCTCTGGTAGAGGTCAAAGTCAATGGACTCGGGCTCATTCCTCTATGATTGCACAGGTCGAGATTCACTGATGATGCATAACTGGGGATCGTAAATTGGTGCTCCGAGTTTCACAGCATGTTCTACAAGAGGGGCCGCACAACACGTGTGATTGCTTCTCCATACAACACTCTTCCCGCTGAGAGATAATTTGCAAGTTGGAACGGGTATCAATCAATCAAGAGATACACGACATGGGCTCCAGAGAACCTGCACCCCAAACGAAGCGGAGAATAACTACCAATGATTTCGGATGACTGTAAATTGCGACGTTCGTTCTCGTCTTCTGCTGAGGAATAGGGCCACCCCAAAGGCCATGATGTCACTCCGTGTTTCCTCTTCGAATGTTGAGCCTTGAGAGAACAAATGTAAGATCGCCAATAGTGTTCTCGCATCACGGCAAACACTTCTATTCGACGTGATATACCCCCCCTAAAATTCGTGTCGACGTAGTTTTGGCACTTTCAGTAACTCAAGACCATAAGATGACGGCCTTTCCAGACACTTGTTCCGTGCCATATACGGAGACCTTGCCAATAATGGCGCTCAAATCAACGGCCGGACAGAGAAGAAAAAGACTTACGAAAAGAGCATGCCGTAGCCGTTCTATTCGCGTCTCAAATGAAGATCCAGCAAGAGAAGAAGGGAGCGATAAAGACGGGTCATATTGTTGGGAATCTCTCCATCGCGCGTGGAGCGTAATCAGGAGGGTGAGTGAAAGACATTGAAAGGCGCGGAGAGGCCTTAGCCACGCTGGGCCACATGATCATCAGCACCATTGGTATCACCACTCGGACGAAGACTAGCATCATGAACGATCAAGAAGGGTACTTGACTCACATCAAAGTCGTTCGCAAGACTGGCCTAAGTATCGAGATCCAAATGCGGTGAAGCGCCAATATAGGTACTATATCAAGCAGTGCAGAGATACCCGGTGCCACCAGTATGGAGATCACCGAGAGTACAGAGATACATAAAGATTCGTCGTCGCCTAGCGAGGACTCCACAAGTATCTCCTCTCGAAACCGGTGTCGTGTCAATGGCGAACGTTGAGTTAGAGTGAGATTTACGTTCTACTAGTCTGCTTGAAAGTTTTGCGCTAACAGTTACTCAGTAAGGGATCATTCGTGGGTCCTTCCTTGAACCTGACAGAATCCGTATCGCTGATGGGGTTCCCGACAAGCTTGTGGGCGGCCTCGCAGCATTCTTGTTACTGGGATGGCTCGTTTCCCAGACAGGTACGTCGACTCGGAGCTCTACACCCTGCCTTGCTGCATGCCAGTATCTAACGATGGTAACATAGCCAGGTATCACGAGAACTCTTCCGGGGACCCCCCTCTGCTGCGCTGTTTTGGTACGTTGATAGCATTTCTCCCTCCAAGTGTTATCTGCCGTCATGACCGCTCTCCACCCCAGTACATTGGCTACTTCTCTGGAACTGCATTTTGGCCGTCTTCGTCGCTGTGGTTGCTTGGCATGTTCTCATCAACAATGATCCCAATATCACCCCGATTCATTGGTCGCTCACACCGCTCCCGCTGTTAACTGGCATTGGTAGATCGTCTGTGACCCATTGCCCCATACTTTCTGACCTGTGGCTTCAGTCTCAAGCTCGGTTCAGTTATTCTACGCCTGGCGAATCTTCAGGCTCCAAAAAATCCTAGTAATCCCCATATTGATTGCTGGGGTAGGTTCTTTCCCGACCCCTTCGAGGTCAAAAAGTCATATCCTTCTAGATATCAATCACATCGCTGATTTGCGCTGCAATCACGGGGATTCGTAGCTCCATTGTTGGCGTAGCGCACTTCTTCAAGCTGAAACCCGAGGTTTCTGTATGTACTGCTGTTGCTGCCCACAGAGCGACTCGGAGTTTATATTGATTCGTTGCCTCCTGATTAGATCTGGCTAGGTGGTGCTGCCCTGTGCGATGCGTTGATTACTGCCACCCTCGGCATCTATGTATGTTCGGATTCAATCCCCCCGACGGAGGACTCATCCCTTGAACACACAGCTGTATGAGAATAGAAGAAAGTCCCCAACAGCTCGTACTCGGACGATGCTCTCCAAGTTGATCCTGGTGACAGTGGAAACGGGGTTTATCACTGCGGTCACAGCGGTCGCGGAGCTTGTGGCATTCATCATATCTCCTGCAAGTAATTTACATTTCGCATTGTTGGTCGTCCAATACCTATCACTCAATTCATAACTAATCACTCGGTATAGCTTCCTGGTTCTCAGCAAGCTGTATGTGCCACGTTATCTAAGAGGGTTGCAGAGCTCTAACACAGATCTTTTCTCTAGATATTCAAACTGTGCACTTGCCGCACTTAATGCGCGTAGCAACATTCGCGGTCATGGCGGAGACCTTCTCTTGTCTATCCAGAGCGGCGGTCCGCTCTGGCCGCCTTCGTCTGGGCTGGCAGCGCACGGTGGCGCACACGTTCATGTGGAGACAGCATTGCATCGCGATGCTGATCCTATCAACCTCGATATCGAGATGCTCTCCATGCACGCGCAAACTGAAGTACGTGTGACTTCGAACAATGGGGATCGATGCTGAGCAAGGTTATAGTCACACAGCAACTCAATGGATCCGAAGGCACACGATTTGCAGAGTGAGAGCGGCATTATCAGACTCCAACAGGAGGCTGCGAAGGACGGCGGAAAGCAGTGCTACTCAATTGGGGAATGAGCTCCAGGACCCAGACGATTGCTGGACAGTGGTGCTGATACACGGAACACCTGCGACGTGCCAGTAGATATACCTATCTTTTCCTCGGTAATCGTGATCTCGAGAAACGAAGAACACGAAATCATGCCCGTCCTTGGACTAGTGTATAATCTGAGCTGCTGGACATGAAATTGAGGCGACGTGGTGATGAGCAACCAGCGCGTCCCCTGACCTTGACGAGGTAATAAGACTTGATAGTGCGCACTTGACTGGCCGACACCGACGGAGGAGATAGTCGAGTAAGATAGCCATCAGTGGCTGTTCATCAGGCACCGCCCCCTGCCTGGTCCCTGACCGACTCCGCATCTTGCCTCTTCTCAACCAACTGTCATCGTCAAGTGCCACAGCTGACTCGATACACATCCACGTCTCCTGGACGAATCAACACCGCCGTCTTGTATTATCAGCGCACTCAGCAGCACCCCGACGTCAAATCGGACAGTCTCTCGAACATAGCTGGCCGCGAACCAACACCGCTCTCCACAAGGACCCGAAACGCCATAAACCGCACCACTCAACGCACGCGGAGACTCACAGGTAGCAATCGAGCCAAGTAAAAAGGATGGCAGACGCGAAAATGCAGGGATCACAGCAGAGGTGCGCGTTCATTCCACTGCGTCGGGACTCGGACGAGCCGCTCGCTCCCTTCATCAGCAACATTCTATCTCCCCGCCACCTTTTCCCTTCTGTCCCACCTCATGCACCTAGATTTGTCTACTCTAATTGTCTAGGTACTAACCCCCGTTGCAGCTACAACGATTGGCTCAAAACGCAAGAAGAAGAAGGCGGGGAGCAGGAGCCGCCACCGCCGTACACGCTCGAGGCGGAGGAGCCCGTGGCGTCTGGGTCGGCAGCGGTCGCGAGCAGCACGTCGGCTGCGGCGGAGCATTCGTCAGCTATCCCTTTGAACACACAGCAGACAGGGAACAGCAATGCGGCGGGACACAGTAGCAATGGAGCGGCGACATCTACACTGCCATCAACACCCGCACATGTATCATCGCCACAGGCCCCGAGCTTTCTTTCGGCCGGCCCATCGACCGTGGCCCCACATCCACCTTCATCGACATCGACCTCGGCGGACGAACAGCTCGCAGAGATCACGGCTCGCTTTGCTCGACTCAACAACGACGGAGATGCAGGCGACACAGGAGAGGCGAGCTTGGCGTACGCTGGTGAAGGAGGCGGGACGGAGGATGCATATGGAGGTCTGGAAACGAATAGCAGAGGAGACTACATGCCGCCTCAAGCTGGACATTCAGCGTACGTCCCGCCCTCATCGTCATCGCATGCTACATCGTCATCGGCACATCCGCCGCCGTCGTCATCGCACCCACCATCTTCTCCCTCGCACACGATTTCGTCCTCCTCCCGATACTCGCCGCCGGTACAAGGCCAATCAAGCTACATCCCGCCCTCGCAATCGTCTTACTCCCCGCCCGCCCCAGCAGCGCCGGTTCAGTCCAGTCACCCCGCCCCCGGCGAGATCTACTCACCTCCTCCGCAACAGACTGCATTCCCCCCGCAACAACGACCTCCTCAACCGTCGTCATACCCCCCGCAGTCGTCTCCGTACCCCCCTCCGCAATCCTCATCATATCCCCTCCAGCAATCTCCATACCCCCCTCCTCAATCCAATCGTCCCCCTCCATCCCCGCAACTCTCTCGTCCTCCGTTACATCCGGCATCATCTCTCCACGGAAACGGTCGAATCAACGGAGGGGCGCCTGTCAATCACCTATCACCTCCGCCCGTCCATCCTGCACTGAACAAACGACCCTCAGCCGGGAACTTGGGACGGGCGAGCAGTGCGAGTGTGGCGCAGATATCGCAGAGACCACCACAGGGCAGACCGACGAGCACGCCTCATCCCGCCACGCCGAGTCGGCCCGCTACCACACAGCCGGGTCGACCATCGACGGCGCAGCCCATGCAACGACCGCCGAGCGCGGGGGCGGGATTAGGTCGACCTCCAAGTGCGGGAGCTGGATTGGGTAGACCGCCTCCGCCTGCTCTGCCGCCGAATCATCCACCTCAACACCCTCCGCAGGCACCCAGTGCGCACCAACGTCCCCCGCCACCACAAAGTCCAGTCTGGCCGCCACAGGAGTGGGGTGCTGGCCCGCCACCAGTGCAGTATGCTGTCTATAATAGACCAGGAAGCGCGATGCCGTCCACACCGCCGATGCCGCTCTCGCCTGGTATGATCATGCCAGGCAGTGCTCCACATTCGTCTGGATTCCCGCCTCCCTGTAACCACATGCCGATGCCCTCCTCGCCTGGGTTCGCTCCTTCTGGATATCCACCGTCGGGAGGTTTTGGGTCTATGCCTCAGCCTGGGTATAACAGTGGCTACGGAGGTTCAGGTGGGTTTGCGACACAGGGTCCGTACCAGCCGCCGTCCAATTATGGTCCACCGCCGTCGAACTATGGCCCTTCACCTCAGTCGTATGGCCCTCCGCCTTCGCAGCCACAGGCGTACGGTGGAGGAGGTTATAATCCGTCGTATGCACCGCCGCAGCCGCAGAGGTGGTAATAGATACATGCTTGTTTGGAGAGAGTGGAAATGCATCGAGTTTTCTTGTAAAACGTTCAGAGTCCCTGTGAGATTGGGTTTTCCCCCATCAGGTCTGTTAATCTCGACGATGCATTTTTCTGAGATATCCTGATGATGGCGTAAATGGTTTGTACGCTGAATTGCTGCCGGGCTGTACCGACTGAGCGGGCGCCGGTGTGTTTGCTCTACGCTCTGGCGGCAAGTCAACCAAAATCAAGCGTCGATTTTGTCAGCTGCCTATGATGACCCGTCCGCCACACCTTCGTCGGAAGTCACAGATGAGTCGAGACAAAGCCCGACCGGTGCGTACTTCAGACACACTATTTCGCATCTTCAGGTCGACTGCGACGGGACGCTCTGCACTTTCAGACCTGTCCACACTCGAATCCGGAGCTGATGAGAGATGACTTTGACGATATACATACGCTTCTCCCCTAGTTCAAGAAAAGTCCGATGGTGCACACAGGAAGGAATGGCAACGCAGGCGAAGTGAGTGTCGTGCGCGCTTAGCAACGTCTTACCAGGAGAAGAAGAAGTCAAAGAATGAGCGGGTTTAACTGCAGTGACCGACCATGATCTGAATGCCAGAAGACACTGCTCTACACGTTGGTATCGATTAGGGGTTAAATCACTTCGTTGTGGATTTCATCAGCTCCGAAGAGCCGCAGGTTCGATTCCTGCTACCGACATATTCCTCCGGTGAGGTCTCTTTTTTGATACTTATTGTGAACCTTCAACTACTGTCATTCAAATTTTACTGTTACCAATGACCATTCACTGTTCAATGATATTCAACATCGGCGTTTAGCTTCGGGAGAAGACTGAAATGTCTCGGTTGTCCGTCGTTACTTAGTGCGCCTTCCAGCTTCTGTCAGATTCCGCGCACCGGAGTTCGAGAGTCGAGAGTCGAGAGTCAGAGTCTACTGTCTCAAGACTCTGGCTGAAGGTGGAATGGATTCTTGGCCCTTGTGTGACTTGCTATTGATAGAATATCAAAATTCTTGTCGTCGACGTGCAAGATCAGAAAGTTGAGCCTGGCCGTAAATGCCGAATGGTTTGACGCGTAATACTGGCCCTGGTAGCTTGAGCCTTAACATTGGTCGCAACGAGTATTCAAAAGATCGTTTTGGCGACTCGCATTGAGATTTGGTAGACAGCAGTTTTGTGCAATGGACGTGTTATTTGGCCTTGTTGAAAGCAGGTCGCGTTCTTCGGCACCAGTTGCCGGAGCACGGGTCTTTTCTTTTGTTTTCCTCCCCTTTCGTTCACTCGTTCATTCAATCCTGATCCCCACTCAGTAAGCTCCCTCGTGGCTCCCAACTCAGAGACTAACTCCGGGATTGCTTTATGCAGACCCAGCGATCAAATAATCCCTCCGCTGAACGCCTTGTATGATTTATAGCATATCCCAAAATACCTCGTCGCTGGGCTTGGGGACTACTACTCGTGGCGTTTTCCTACTTGCCATGAAGACCTGTATCTTGAATCTCGACCGACTCGACTGTCCGTAAACGCTTTGTGGGCGGATCTTTACCAGCCAAGGAAGTTCGAGTCGTTCTACTTGTTCTTGGCAGTCGTGTTTGCCTTTAGGTTGTGTGAGGCTTTCTCTCTTCGCAAACCAGTCATCACATGAACCAAACCACCGCGTTAATCTTCCTGACGGGACGAGAGGGTCTCCCCGCGATGACACTTTAAACTACCTGCCCGCAACTTTTGTGAAGTACATCGCTCGTGAGCACGGGCATGTATCCACCGTATATGTTGATATACAGTCCATTGACGAAGTGTGTGCCTATCGTTTGCAATTTGCTTTGTCCCGAGCTCATCTGACAAAAGGGTGTCCTGCACTCAGGGAGGATAATTCCGTAGCCTGGAAACCTCAATTCGCGGCTCAGGAGATCATCGCATCACTGGATCTGCGATTGATTCAAGCGACTCGAAAGCAGACGTAAAACAAGGTGCGCCACGTTTGCCAGTGAGTTTCGAGCTGATTCCAACTCGCTCTATATGCCGAAAGATACCGCCAAGCGGATGACAACCTGACGTTCGTCGACATGGCGGCGTATAAATGATCAATCTGATGAAAGGATTCGGGAAGTCAGTGTCTCCGTGCCCAGCAGGTTTATTCCAGAATCGGAGCGATTCATGGCACACAAAGGAGAAGAAGTGTTGAATATTCGGGGAAGGACGACTAACACGGACTGGCGGTAAGTGTTGCTACTCCCCCCCTGCCGATAGCTGACGTGTCAACACAATCCGCTGTAGACGATATCTACGCTCTGAAGGATGCTTGTCACGTCTTCCTTTTATATTTGATATCACGATGTTCATGATCAAAGTGAAACTAGGCAGGACTAGGAACATTGGGCTGAATTTTGTTGTAAGGTTCTCATTGGACTTTCAGATACGGACAATCCGAACGGTACAAACGAATCGGTGTTCACTGCCCTATCCAGCGGTAAGCGCCAGGAACTAGGATCAAACGGGGGTAGAGTCCAGAATGGAATTCCAGATCATCGAGTCCAATTTCGATATTTCGCCACCATCACCTCGAGGCGAACGTCTTTCCGTACGTGGGGCTGAGAGATGACGCAGAGATAAACAAAGGCGAGCCTCACCTTGTGATTTCGCGGGAAGGGATGTCGAACATGGAGTCCCGGCTCGGATGCTTTCGTGGTGATGGTTGTTCCGAATCAATTGTGGGGGAGGACGACATGAGTAGGCGGGGATTGAAAGTTCGTCAGGATGAAGGCCAAGACAGCGCAGTATGTCTCAGTAAGTGACTATCACTGCGTGGTCCTGGTTCTGTGAAGACTTTGGACGGGACGCTCCCGATCACATGCAGGGCTTCTGACAGTGACATACACGAGGCGGCTACCACCCAAGTCCGAGTCCGAAATTGGTCGACAGAGATACGAACAGCGTAAGACAGAGGACATATTCGACCATGTTCTCAAGCCGAATTCAATGTACTCCTAGAGCCGAGCGTTAGGCGATGGATGTCATCGAAAGAAGGGAGTCGATGAATAGCACCGGCAGCATCACGTGAAGAAGCCAGGGAGGGAAATGCACGCATGTATGACCTCGTGTCGACACCTCCTTCGGCACTTAAAGCTTGCTCGAAGGCGTGTTGCAAGGCGTCCTTTCGACCTTGACGGCCCCCTTCGTCAGAACACCCCGTTTATGACCGTCACGACCAGGTGAGGCATTCCTTCATCTTCCCGCTAGGATTGACCATTCACGCTGTAGACCCCCCTCTCTTCCCCTCTTCCCTCCCTTGCTACCCTTATCTCGATCCCACTAACGACTCGCCACGTCCTCACGAACACGATATACCTCTTCATTCATGCGCTGGTCGACATCTTCGAAAGAGCTCTCTCCGAAAACGCCTAAGATCCGCACCGTTGCACTCCCCGCTGCAATAAATCCTACGCCCATCGATCTTCTCTCCCTACGCCCGCCACTCTCAACGCACATGGGATTTCCATTTCTCTCCCGGCAGCGTGCGGACTCCAACGCCAACACGACAAACACGACAAACACGACAAACACGAGCTCTTCTTCAAGCACGAACCGCCAGCGGAGGACTTCCATGCGTAAGTCTGCAGGCGAGTATGTGCAAAGATACTGAGAATATGTGTCAGGTGGACCGCTGAAAGGTATACTCAAGCCCTCCCCGCCTCCAGAGCCAGTTCCCACAGTCCGTAAGCATTGAAAGATCGTACTAGCATGTATGGTCCAGCTAACACTTGTTCAATAGCGATCGCCATGCCGCGACCAAGGAAATTATCGCGGGCTAGTCCCGTTGAGATCATGGAGGACGCTGGTGCGTAGGCCAATAGTCTTCCTTTCTGGTCCTTTACTAAGTTGGATGTGGCGCCAGTATCGCGTCCAGCATCTAGGATGCCGACGCCGAGTTCAGGAGCGCATCCTATCCGACCATCTGGATGGAGTGAGTGTCCTTCTCTCTTTGTCACTGTGATATAAATGAAAGGGCTCACACGATGCAATCCAGCGGATCAATACCCAGGACCAGAATCGATACTTCCTCCGAGCCAGCATAAGAAGTCAAAGGGCCATCATCACGCGTTCCCACCCAAACCACCACATCACAGTGAGTACCAGCATCTCCTCCAGGCAGCGAATCGAACTGACGATCAGGCATAGATTACGACATGAACATCGCACCGCGACAGCAGCCTGTGTACGCTGTTAATCCGGTCTTTCAGCCGCCGCCGCCGCCTCCGCCTCATGGACACGGGCAGTTTCCACCGAAGCAGTCACGTCCAGCAACAGCGACGGGGACATACACGCAAAAGCCAGAGAAGAGCCACCATCGGAGCAAGAATGACAAGGGGAAGGGACGGGAGAGCGATAGGGAGGATGAGAGAACGAGGAGCGGACATCGCAGCGATCGGGAGCATCGCAGTCATCGCGAGCATCGCAGTGACCACCATGAGCGTAGTGGACATCGGGAGAGGGAGGTGAGGCCGGTGAGGCGTGAGGAGCGTGAGCGGCGTGTAATGACTGACACTGAGCCTTCTGCTCCTCTAGTCAGACGTGTGCGCCCCAGTACGTAATACTCTTTCCCTACCTTCGCTTTCCTTGACGTCACAACTTACGCCACACAACTTTTAGCGCAGCTCATCGAGGGTGTCACCATCGCGCCGCGGGAATTTGTCTTGCAGGACGTGCTGAGGTACGAACGTCCGCGTTGGTACCCTACACGCTCGGGTATAGTGCGCCCCCGCTTGGCATTCAAGTTCGACATCCGGTTTAACCCGCGCAGCCACGAGACTTTGGTGAAGCGGTGGGATGTGGCGCAGATGGCGTACGTGCCGGTTGATCCGGAGGTGTATCACCAGTCCGTGTGCCCAACAAAGAAGTACCTCGTCATGCGCGTTTGCCTCATGCATACCACCAGCTTGTCTGAGCTGCGCAACGAGGAGGCGCTGACAAGCGAGGATCAGTTCATCGACTGTGGGGATGTGTTCGATCTGATATATAAGTTGTATAGGGAGAAGCTTACTGACAAGGAGAAGGAGCAGTACGCAGATGTGATTGCGCATCCGCTGTTCCATGTATGGTTCGAGAAGAGATGCGAGGCGTCGGATAACCCGGGGATGGAGAGGCGGGCAGGATATAGGCACGTGGATTTATTGAGAGGGAACACGCTGTTCGGTGGGTTGAAATTCGTCGCGGAGGATTGCGCCTGGTTGATCAAAGTGATCACGGACCCGATGAACGAGCTGAAGGACGAGGTAAGCGGCTCGCATTGATGACGGGCAAATGCTTACAGCGCTCCCACAGGACGACGCCTTTTAGGCCAGACGACTGATTTCTATGCAACCACACTCATTCATCAGCTCTTTCTCGACGACGCGCTGTGAACATTCACTTACTTTCTTTCTCTTTGCATCGTTATCTGCTTGCCATTTGACACCCATCCCGCTACTTTTCTCTTCGTATTTCGTTTTACCAGTCCCGTTTCAGAGTCGTTTATCCCTAATCAGCATTCATTAGCTTTGTGACCTGTAAACCCACTATGCCAATTGTATCAACCTCGCGCACTCGTATTGTGGATGAAGACGGGAGTGGGAGGTCGGTCGCTGGTGATGGCTGTAGAGAAAGGGTACAGGGTGATGCGCAACA
The DNA here is from genome assembly GCA_019915135.1 of Strobilurus pachycystidiatus. NCBI lineage: Eukaryota > Fungi > Basidiomycota > Agaricomycetes > Agaricales > Physalacriaceae > Strobilurus > Strobilurus pachycystidiatus. Next base: position 51,693 of record JAHLMK010000004.1, read on the forward strand.
TGTGGCGTGAGTCATAGCTGTAAAGGGACTTTCTATTGTACCGGCACGATGGCAATCAAAGTGGGGACGTGCTGCATGTGGCGGACGCCCGCATATGGAATATTTGATTGGCGCAGTAGCGTCGAGGGTGTTACCAAACAAGAGTCATGTCAAACTGCTTGGACCGAAACCACGACTTCTAGCCTTGATGCCAAACTGACCGTCATCCAATCTTTTGTCCTTGCTACCAGCGCGGCAAATGTCTCTCCCCTCTACCAGACAGTTGGCGATACATCGACTTTGGCTGATGAATTCAGATTGCAGACGGCGCTGTATCATCGTGTGCGAGATATATGTCCTCTTGGATGACTGAAGCGCCTAAGATTCTGCTGGTGACAAGACTAACGATTTCAGTGACACCAGTGACCACTGGGAAACACATGGGTATAGATCTGCTGATGTCGTTATCATCGTTGCCTCTGATCATGACCTTGCAACCGACTGGTCTGATTCTTCTGTAGGGCATCGCCCGCACTATGAGCATCCATCCTGCAGCGTTTCTATCACTCCGAAGCTGACGGCAGTAGAACTAGAATCACGATGACTTTACAGGTGTCATTGTACTTTGGGGACCCTGCATCGAAATCAAGAAGAGAAAACTCAGGCTACCAGGGAATTTCGGACTCATAGGCGTGGCCCCAACTCGGAGCTGGCTGACTTTTTCATGAAGATCGGACAGTTGCTGGTAGATCGATACGGTACTGTAGTGTAGATGCTATGCAGGACATTCCTCATGATTATTTACAGTGCGGCTTTGACTGATTGACGCGTCAACGCTGACCGTGTCCATCCTTCGACATTCACCACGCTCACAGGGTCCGCCAAACTATTCATTCATCGCCGATGTTCGAGACCTCTCATTTGATCATCACGCAAGTTGGGGTAAAACTCAAGATAACATTCACAAAAATCCCAATGAGAGACAACCACCGGAGAAGACGAAAGGAATGGTGGGGCCTAATAATAATACAACAGTCCGGACCACTTCAACAAGTCCTCTCCGTCCTTTCTGCAACTTCGACAGGGGTAGGTGGATATGGCGCGACGCTAATTGATGGTCAGTATCCCGTCGTTCGCAGTGCTACGAGGCGCTCACCTTAAGCGATGACGCAGCCAGAGCTATTTCCGTCAGCCTCGTTGACGGGGGCAGACTCGAAGGTCTCCTCGGTCTCGACCTGGGCGACGGTGGGGATGTACTCGAAGGAATCCATTTGAATTGGTAGGTGGTTTGGGTGAGTTGCTGGTAGACAACGATGAGTGTTCGCGGTGTGAATGGGTGCGATGCTTCTTCTCTTCTCGCGAAGTGCGCTTATATACGCTGCTAGTCAGGTACGGGACAGTAAGGAATTGTCCCTTCATTGTCAAGAAGGACAATAAGAATTGACGCGCCCTGACCTATGTTTGCAAATTATGTTCAACCTAAACTTTCTGCACAAAGAGGACAAGAGGATTGCGGACCGTTGTCTTAGATGTATATGTGCGCCCACAGTCTTGGCACAACATCCGATCCGGAGCAACGGGACAGTGTACTTTTGTTGACCATACCTAGGCATTGCGCTTTGTGTTCTGACAGAAAAGAGACTCGACCTGGGCGTCGCATTGATCGAGGTCTGCCAGTGGACAAAAAGTTGAGACCGTTTAAGTTGCTCCGCCCGACAACAAGAGAAGAAAATGGAGACATAGCGCCACAAATGCATGGAAGCGCCTGATCAGATCAAAGACACAAGAGCTCATGGCCAGCACAAGGCGTCGATTGAGGCGTAGTGATCGTCGAAGTACAAGTTTTGAGTCCAGGGCCCAGGCTCAGGCTGTCCAGCGCAATTGGTCTCACGTGGCGCCGTGATGGCCGCTTTGGGTCCCAAATTGAAATTCATCTTTTCTCTCTCCACCGATCGTGCTTAGCACGTCGGCCCTCTTTTCGCTAGGAACAGGTCACGTCCGTTTCCAATTCTGCACTGGACTTGGAACGAGTTTGTCGCGTCTTAAAGCACCTGGAGATCCCTCACGTGCACCCTAACACGCGCCAGATAACCTATTGCCCCTGCTCGTCTCCCAAGCAAAGTGCGTGTCGCTTGAATCCCATCTCCGACTCGGCCACCCAGGCTCTGTCATTCGAAATACTAACTTTAGGTAGATGATCTCCGGTGCTGTGTCTCTCCGGACTCTGAGGCAGTGCGACAGCGAGAACTTTCCCATTGAATCTAGGATATTAGCGACTACTGACTCAGCTACTTCATCTCCTCCCCGTTCACTTGTGCAAGTTGGAGCCTCATGCCCAACCAAAGCGCGACAAGCCCGTTTTGAACTCGCCACTCCAAGTTACATCATGATAATCATTATAGGTGAGTACAAAATTGTTATTCATTAGTATACGGATAGCGTTAAATAAATACAGGTCTCCGAGGCTCGTCGTGTCATAAATCTGTTCTGGTGTCTGCGACTTCAACTTCGCGCAAACGACTTCAGCGCGCATTACTGCTACTTGGGTACGGATAATGCCCTGGCATCCTTTGCATTCCCTGGTTGGGGTTTGTCGAGCACGGATACGCATGTGCCACCGCTGGAAGGACACCAAAGTAGGCTCCTGGTGCGCCGCTGTATGCCTGTCCGCCTTGATTGAGAGTGAGGGGGTAGGCGGGAAGCTGGGGCGCATAGGGTTGCGATGGTGGGTGCGATTCGCCTCGGGAGGGCGAGCCTTGTTGAGTTGCCGCTGGGTAAGAAGTAGGTATGGGTGCATAGCTCGTGGTGGGGATGATGGGTGAGTAGTAGCTCATGCGGGTAATGGAGGGTCCAGGAGACGCGTGAGTGTGAGCCTCGACGCGGATGTGGGTTGAGTACGCGTTTTACCTAGTGGTGGAAACGGTGAGGGGGCAGTAATTTGCGTTTGCTCTTTTGTACTTTGCGTTTGTGCCCGGGAAGGTCGTATTTCTGATCCTCATCCCAGTGGTTCGGATTCACGAGGCATCCACAGCGGCTGCGCTTCTCAGATTGGGTTGTAGTCGGTACCGGACCTGCTTGGGAAGCTACTTGTTATGAGCCTCGTACGAAGGCTTTTCCTTGCGCAACAAATGAAAGCTAATCTTTCGAAGCAGGAGGAACACCTTCCGAGGAATTATCTACTATCACTCATGAGTCATGGTGAGAACGACGCAGACATGCTTTCTTGGCGAGTTTCACGAATTAATTGGATCGACGAGCTAAGTCTTATTCGAACGAAGATCTCTGATTGACAGGGCTTTCTGATGTCATGCTATGCTAGCTGCGGAGGACGCGTCCCGTCGGCGGCAAGTCTAAAGCACCATGCCCTGAAATCAAACTGGTACCCTGGACGATTGTCGACGCGCAGACTATTCTTTGTTTCCTCCCATGGGTGAGACGGGTTGCCAAAGTGGTTGTGTGATATTCGGCTTGTACAAGTAGGTTGCATTCGCTGGGAAAATGAGACAAGCCGCTCGGCCTACGGCACTGAGGCTCTCCGGTAATGATGGCTCGTGTTACATACTCACGCTTTGACTCACTGGCAGTTCGAGATCTAGCACCCTTTATCGGTACTTCGATTCTACCAGCCTCTGCGCGCTGGGATGGAGACAGTGACTAAGAGTCCAAGTGAATCCGAGTCATATCGTATCATTTGAACTTAGCGCCTCGCGGCAACTTGGCGACGTCGCTGTTCGGCATAATCTCTGGAAATGTCCCAGCCGCTCGGTCAGGACTCTCGGGCTGCTAAATACAGAACATCTCTGCCAGTGCCTTGGACAGCTTTAGCTGTTGACTCGGCTCGAGTTTCTACTTCATCGGCACTTCAATCTTGCCGCGCCTCTGAACGCTGTAGAGCTGGAGAAGTGACTGCAAGAATCATATCGCATCGGCGCCTCGCGGCTACCTTACTAACTGGCAGCGGTAAGAGACTTCTCAGCCGCTTGGTAGGCATACTAAGTACCGAACACTTCCTTAGCTATGCCATCAGCCGCGCTGACTCGGCTGGAAGTTCTGCAGGTTCCTTCGTAACGCGGGATCATGGGCATGACTCTGCGTGAATTGCATGGATAGACTTCAGAACGATGGATCATTCAAGCGACATGGCAGATTCTCTCCTTGATTCGGCCCAGCATCGTGGACGTTGCTTGAGTGTTTCCTCAAGAAAGATACATCGTTCAACGTTGGCACCCCCGAAATTTGAGTTCTACAAGATCTACACAAGACTGGGAGGTTGGATAGTCCGGACTCTGGAAATTACAATGCTCGTCCTCCAAAGAGTCAAAGACCAAGGAGCAAAGTCCCGACTTCCCGGTCAAAGGTCCCTGGTCGTCGCGAAATTCGAATCTTCAATCGAAAAGACGATTCACGGACAAAATGATAGTTGAAAAAAGAAAAAATTGATTCAGTGGATTGTAATCCATCAAGAGCATATGTCGGTAACAGGAATCGAACCTGTGGCTCTTCGGAGTTGATGAAATCCACAACGAAGTGATTTAACCCCTAATCGATACCAACTTGCTCAGTACGGCAAACTGGTGGTGTAGAGTCGCGGGTAACACTTACCGAGCTCATGCCACCGCAATTCTGCGTGGATGACCGCAATCCTGTGTGAATGACCGCAAAACGATTGCAGGTACTTGTCAGAAATAATTACCACCGGCGCTCTTAGACGCGGGGACGACTCCGAGGACTCGGAGGAGTCTTTGAGCAGACACGCCTAGTGACCCTGCCCACGTGTTGTGACTGATGGCCGTAGATTGTTTTTCGTTTCGCTTTCTCTTTTCTGTTTTTGCTATCATCAACCATCGCGTACTTCGCTGAAAGCGCCTTGGGCACAACAAACGGACTTACGACGAACGCGATCCCTACGGAGACACGAAAAGGCTGAAAGAGCTGTAGACATATAAAAGGGCGCATAAAGAAAAGGTACGCCTTCGCGCTCTATACTTCATGAACCCTCTGCATTCCCTCGAAAATCCTTGCTGCCACCTCCCACGCTCCTCAGTCCCCCGCGCATCTTGACTTTATTGCCCATCCGCCGCATCAGCGCGCCTCGTGTTTTCGTGGCGCATACAGCACGACGACAGCACCGCGCTATCCCTTCCACATCTATTTCTCTACCCTCTCTCCAACCCAAAAACAAAAACAAACTCTTACTCACGCCGACTCAGATTCAGCGCTGCTTCCACACGCGTAGAGGTGCGTCCTGACCGATCAACATGCGCCCGCCCATACCCACCATCCACATCCTCGCTCCCGCTATCCCGCATCTTATCCTTCCCACCTCCGCTTGGCTTGCCCTCATTCGTCTCTACTTCTCCTCGACCCCCACGATTCTTCCACCACCACCTCTCGTCTCATCTCCATGCTCTCTCAGTCTGTACTTACTGATCACACTACCAGATTCATACCAACACAATTTTATACCACCCAGAACCAAAACATCAGCATGACCACACCGCAAGTCGACCTTCCCGGTCTCTTTACGCGCACGCTCTCCCCCGACGCCAACATCCGCCTAGCCGCCGAGCTCGAAGTCCGGCGCATCCAGGCCGAGGAGGGCTTGATTAGCGCACTCATCGGTATTGTCGGTGGGGACGGCACAGACGTCGCCACGCGCCAGGCATGCGCGATTTGGATCAAGAACCGCGTGTTTGCGAACTACAACATCGAGACGGCAAAGGGCGCCGTCCCGCCATCGGACCGCACCACGCTGCGCACTACGCTCCTTCCTCTTCTGGCGAGCGCTCCTACGCCCATCGTGCCGGTGGTGGCGGCGACGCTGAGGATCGTGGTCGGCCATGATCTAGGTGTGGGCCAGCCTGGAGGTGAGTGCGGTTGTTCTATCAACTGAGGCTAGAGTGATAAATTGATTGTCAAAGGACCATCCGCCTACCCGTCGTTTGTGCCAGACGTGCAGAGCTACTTGGCAGCGGGACGCAGCGCGCGAGAGGTCAGAGCAGGCGTCATTGCTGCTTTGGAGGGCTTGAGGGCTTTTAGGTTAGTACTGTTCTAGTCTATAACTGACACGAGTAATCACGACTTCCCATCAGGTACTCACCGAAACAAGACCACGTCGAGGCGCTCTCTGTGGCGTTCTTGCCCCGCCTCGGCGAAATTGCCGCCGAGCTCGTCGCCCACGCCCAGGACACATCCAACGAAGAAGCGGGAGAGCTCCTCCACCTCATCCTCAAGACGTACAAGACGTCCACCACGTCGTCTCTCTCCCCCCATCAACGCAGCCCCGAGTCCCTCATCCCCTGGGGGAAAGTACTCTTCGGCGTTGTGGGGCTGAGAATCCCGGGCGGGGAGGAGAGGGAGGGGAGCGAGTGGTGGAAGGCAAAGAAATGGGGTTACAAGGTCTTGGGAAGGCTGTTCCACAGGTGATTGCATATCTGTTCTCCCTTCTCTCTTCCCTATTGCTAACGACCCCCATCCAGATACGGCAACCCTTCCCAGCTGCCGAACGCCCTCGTCAAAGATTACAAACCCTTCGCGGAGCATTTTGTTACCGCTTTTGCGCCGGAAATTCTGGGCGTTTATATAGACCAGGTAAACATGTATGTGCGCGGGGAGCAGTGGATGAGCGAAAAGTGCCAGTATCAAATCTTCACCTTCTTCACGGAGTGGTCAGTCCGCCTCTTTTTTGAGCAAATACATGCTCACTTTTTCTTTCCTCATAGCATCAAACCCTCCTCAACCTGGACGCTCCTCAAGCCGCATTTCCCCTCCCTCATCTCCTCCTTCGTATTCCCACTTCTCTCCTTCACGCCCTCCCGCCGCGAAATGTGGGATTCCGACCCCGTCGAATACATCCGCGTCGGCCTCGACGAGTACGAGAACTACCAGACGCCCGTCGCGGCCGCCACCACCTTCCTCCTTGGCCTTATGTCCAACCGCACCAAGGCGGCGTTCAGCGACGTTGTGCAATGGGTCATGAGCGTCCTCACCACGTCTCCGTCGCCGGAGAGACAATTCGGTGCGCTCAATTTGTTGGCCGCCATAGGGCCGTGGATGATGAGACATCCTGCTGCCAAGACCGGCGTGCAGGACTTTGTTACCACACACGTCCTCGCTGGCCTCAAACACTCGGAACCTTGGATCCGCGCAATCTCGTGCGAGCTGCTGGGAACGTTGGTCAAGAATCGGTTGCCATACCCTGGAACGGGGCCGTTGGACGCCCTCGTGCTGCTCCTATCTGATTCGTTCCTCCCTGTCAAGGTCCATGCGGTCTTGGCTCTGACAGAGGCGGTGGTGAGATATGATGACGTGAAGGAGGGCCTGCGGACGAGTGGAAGGGTCGGAGGTGTTGTTGGCGGTAAGTTCTGTTCGGTGGCGACTACGATTCGTGTTTCCTAATCACCTCGTCAATTAGACCTCCTCGCTCTCAGCGAATCGACTGAGCTAGACGTGCTCAACCACAGCATGGAGGTGTTTGTGGATACGTATCAGGAGGAGCTCTTGCCGTACGCGGTTGGGTTGGTCAGGGCCTTGGTCAGTACCCGTCTTGTCCTCTTATCTGTCTCCCCCTCCGTGTCTCTACTTTTGTCTTTCTTACTTCCTCCTCTTTCTCTTCTTCAATTTCCTGTATCGATTCTAATCGTGTATACTTTAGTGCGACACTTATCTCCGCTTCGCCCGAGAAGGCGCCGGTAATCAAGACACCGCCATACCAGATCTCGAGTCTATGGACATAGGATCGCTCACCGCTGGAGGAGACGATGACAAGACGTTCCATGCAATGGGGATCGCGAAGACCATCTGGACGGTCATCACCGCGGTCGAGTCCTCCCCTGCCATCCTTGCCGAGGTGGCAGAGCTGGTGACGCCGATTGTTGTGTATACACTGGAGGCGCGGTATTTGGGTATGTGTGATTGTTCTTCTATGAGTCCGTGATCGCTCCTTGAGATGTCGTTCTTGGATTCCTTTCATTCTTTCCATTACCTTTTGTCACTCTCGTCCGCTCTACACCACTCTTTAGTATCTTCGCCTGGCTTCACTTTTTTCACTCCCGCCCTCTGCAACTCTAGCCTTGCTAACGCTCTACCTATGCAGACCTGCTCGACAGTATGTACGACCTCGTGGACAGCCTCACGTTCAAGCTGCGCCGCATCCCGGCTGGGATGTGGAGGGTGTTCGAGTTGACTCATGGATTGGTCAAGGTGTGTTTCTTTTTTCGTTTCATCTATCTGTGCCCTTTGAGTTTGGAGGTGGATGTAAACAGTTTCATTGCCCTACATTCTTAATTTTCGTCTCCCCTGTTCACTTCATCTCCCCGACTTCCATGTTTCCGAAGCACAGGACTGACCGCTCCTTTTTCTAGGGCACCGGTGCGGTCAACGAAGGGTCCTTCGGCGGCGAAGGCGTCGACTATCTGGAGGAGATGCTCCCCTCCCTCGACAACTTTGTCTCTTTCGGCTCTGCGCACATCCTCGCTTCGCCCGCCTACAAGCAGGCCTTAGTCGAGATGTGGGTCGAAAGCCAAACGAACGTACACCTCGGCGAGGCAGATCGGGTCAATGGGTGCAAGCTGGCGGAGAGTATGCTGTTGAACCTGAGAGGCGGAATCGATGAGGCTCTTCCGTTGATTGTGAGGCACGCCCTCCCCGACCCCCCAGCGGATACTCAACACCTCCGTCTCGCGCGCATCGAGGTCCTTGTCGGCGCCATTCTATACAACCCGGCGAAGACTTTGGGCATCATGGTCGAAAGTGGTGTGGCTCTACCCGTCTTGTCCGACTGGTTCGCTGCCGTGCAGGCTACATATTCTCCTTCCGCCCCAGCGCCCGGAGCAGATAAACCACTCCTCCTCAAACGCGTGCATGACAAACGCCTGAGCATCCTTGCCCTGTGCAGCATGATGGAGTTGGATGCAAGCGCTGTCCCCGAGCCGTTGAGGGCGAATTGGAACGAGCTCCCTCCGGCGGCGTTGAAGTTGTTCAAAGACTACGCGAAGGCGGTGGAGTCGCGCGAGGCGCTGGAGGCGGCACACGATGATGACGATGAGGAGGAAGATGAAGACGGTGATGATAGTGAGTTCTTGAGGATGAACGAGGATGATGAAGATGTGTGGGATGAGGAGTCAGCGTACTTGGAGATGTTGGCTAATGAGGTGCGCGATGCTTCTTCCCTTCCCTTCATCTGGGATACTAACCATCTCATTACCCAGGGAGCCCGCCTCCGCGCCAAAGCCGCCAAGAACTCCGTCACCGACGGCTCTATTGACGCAGAAGATGACGACGACGATGATGAGGAAGACTCGGACGACGAGATCACTGAAGAGCTTGGGTTCTATACACCGTTGGATGGTGTGGACGTGTATGTGGTGTTTAGGGATGCATTGGCTGGTGAGTTTCCGATTTCATCTTCCTGCCCTGGTCTGTGCGATGGGTTTTGGCCTGTCGTTGTCGGTCCCCATCCTTTTTCTGTACCTTTCCTTGAATCCGCGCTCTGTCGATCGACCTTTGCTCATCGCTAACCATCACTCCCTAGTCTACCAATCCAAGGGCGGCCAACTCAACGACGGGACACTCCCAGCGGACTTGCAGATCGTGTTGGTCGAAGTGATTAAGAAGGCGGAAAGTGCACGCGCGTGAAAGTGGGGATAGCGATATGATATCGAGGACGTGGTTAGAAGATGGAATAATGATTAGATGGAACGATACACGTAGATGAATTGTGTCTTCATTCTTGCTTGCTTTCGCGTTCATGAATAAATGTTCCGTACTTATCTCGAAGTACAAGTAAGTAGCGCCCCCCAGCGACTAGTTGCTACATAGCACTGCGTAATGAGCCATCATGAAGAATATCAAAGGTGCAACAGCACTCTGCTCGTGAAGTAAGTATCAGGAGTGTTGTAGATGGCCGTAGAATGCGATGTCGGATGCGTAAGGATATACATGGGTAGCTGTTCGCGACTGTCGTTGAGTATGTTTCCGTACGAGGCTGTAGAAGACCCATGTCCAATTAGGTTGGCATAACAGCTTCTTGGTTCGGGGATCAGACAGAGGCATATAGCACTGGAGCTTCGACATTCCCGAATTGGCTCGAGGTCAGACAGCGGTATAGAGTACTGGGGATTCAAATACACGATTTAGTCGGTGAAGTATAGAGAACCAGGTAGCGGCAAGACCCGCCAGGGACAAGAAAGCTTTGGACGTGATTTGTGAAAGAGCGCCCCACGGGCCACAACTGATGTCAGACAACAGCCTCAACAGGCACGTACAGTTTGCCGACTATATTCAACGAACCAACCTGTTCTTTTGGCTGTCACCACCAACAAACGAACAAATGTGCGTGAGTACTGCAGTAGGGTCGTGGTGCAGGAGATAGCAGTGACGCGGAGATACTCCGACTTGGTGTTTGGTCGTAGCACGGAGTTGTGTTGAGTCTTAGGTTAGGGTTTATGACATCTATCACACACACCATCATCTCGTTCGCATCGTCTCGAAGGGATTCCACTCGGTCCACCTAGTACGCAACATACACGATGCACGACAATGCATCGACCCCAATCATAATAATGGACAACGGTGCTTCTACCATCAAGACTGGCGTTGTGACGGAGGGGTCGACTTTACTTGGGTCTGCCCGGTTCGTTTAAAATTGAGACACCTGTCTCAACGATAATCCACAGGAAATCCAGAATCATCCAAAATGCTATCTTCAGGTCGAAAATAGATAATGTCACCTATTTCGGGCACGAACTGGAGACCCAACGCTCGAATTTCTCACCACTGAGTTGTAGACTGCCCATTGAGAAGGTGTGCCTGACCATCCTCGGCGTACGCGTCGCGCCCCTAATCTGCAGGGACACATCGTAGACTGGGACGCTCAAAAAGCTATCTGGGATGTCATCTTTTCAACGGAAGTTTTGAATGTAAGTTTCGCAACCGGTGGACATCAATGCGCTGCCCACACAGTCGCTTCAGATCGATACGACTATGTGTTCGTTACTCGTGACAGAGCCCTATTTCAATCTTCCTAATGTCCAGGACGTCTACGACGAGTTTGTCTTTGAGGAATATGAGTTTCAATCCTACTATAGATGCACACGTAAGCCATCCCCTTTCCGGCGTCAGTTTTCCTAACTAATCGCGAGAAAAGCCGCATCTCTGATTCCCCATGGGACACTGCTTTCGACTGGCCTTCTCCCACCGGCAGAATGCACGCTCCTAATTGACTCGGGCTTCAGCTTTACGCATGTTGTGCCCATGATCCGCGGCGACGTCGTCTGGAACGCTGTCAAAAGGTCTCAATCAACCTACATAACGGTTTACTTTATAACTCACCGCTCCTCAGACTCGACATCGGTGGTAAACTTCTCACAAATCACCTGAAGGAGCTTTTGTCATACCGCCAGTGGAACATGATGGATGAGACATATATTGTGAATGATGTCAAGGAGACTTGCTGCTACGTGTCCTCAGACTTCGTTCGAGACTTGGAGGTGACTCGGTACGTTTATCCAAGTATAGTCAACATTAAACTTCAATCTCACGCAAGTGCAAGCGCAAATCCGAGGACAAATCGCATAGTACAGGAATACATTCTTCCCGACACAGCAAAGCAGCCGCGCGGGCACATCCGTAGCCCCAGCGAGGTCATATCGGAGTCTGATCAGCTTTTGGTCTTGAATAATGAACGTTTCAGCGTTCCGGAGATTGTCTTTCGCCCGGATGATATTGGTATGTGCTTCTGTCTATTATTCTTCTTCTGACTGATTTTCTTTCGTGTCTAGGTTTAAACCAGTCAGGACTGGCAGGCGCCGTTCTTTCCTCCATTGAACTCCTTCCCGAAGACCTACATGAGATGTTCTGGGCGAACATTGTTATCTTCGGTGGAACCAGCAAATTTGATGGTTTTCGCGCACGACTGTGAGTGGATCCCACATTTCCTTCCAGAGACGCATCTGGCTCATGCACGTCACAGTCTAGCTGATTTACGTTCTTTGGCACCCATCGACTATGAAATCTGTATCTATGACTGTCAACAGTGAGTTTCCCACTCGAAATCGAAATCCGTGTTGCTCGCAGCCGCTGAAATATGACATCAACAGCCCAATCACGGCACCGCGCGACGCCGCTTTGAGCTTTGCGCAAAGCCCTGCCTACTGTGACCGCGTGATTACGCGTGCTGAATACCTCGAGGGTGGAAGCAGCGCCGTTCGCAAGAAGTTTGGGGGTTGGAGCGAGATGCGAAGTGAACGTGACGCAGACCTGCAAGAGAATGGGGTACAAACTGGCACTCACGAGAACCGCGAAGACTGGGATGCCGATAAGAACATCAAGGACAGGCAAGGTGGCGGTGGGAGTGGAGGTGCGTATGTATCAATCCGTCGAGGACCGGGTAGACCGCGTAAACATTCACTCCCGTCGTAAAAAAGTCTTTGAATTGACTCCCTGTACTGATTGTGGCGTCTCTTCCCATCTTGTGGCGATATATTGGCTTGTTTAGCCATACCAAGGTCTGACGGGCTCACCTGACATGCGCGGTCTCGATCCCATGGGACGCCTAGGATGGACAATCTGTGAGAACAGCGATGGCCTCATGGGTGGGAGCGGAGTGTATTTGGACTGTCATTGGCCACTGGCAGCGTGCTGTGGTGGTACCTACCGACGCAATGGTACCGGGAGAATCCGCGCGCTGGCCTGACTGTTCTGATCACAATGTACAGTGGGACCCGCTTGTGCCCAAGTCTTGTTTCGTAAGGTTTGTGTTGAAACAGAAGACTGACCTAAGTAGCGCAGATAGGCACATAGTCGATCTGTACATCCGTGGTAATGGTTGCGAGCCTGGCGCTTGACATTCTGAGCGACATCCCCACGTCAAGCAATACCGGCATGGGATGATATCGCCGAGAACGCATATGTGAGAATCAGGACGTCTATTCAGCGCGATTGATTCATATCGCAGTTCTGTGTATGGCATGCCGAGGTAATGGAACGTCTCTCCTGCATCTCCTTTTCCCGAAGGCAGTGTGCGTGTATGGCATGTGATAGACATCGAACAACACAACTCCTCCTGGCCCTTGCCATTCGTATTGGTTCTTCACACCATGATCAGAGTCTTCGGTCACACTGCAACCCAAGTTCCGGGGCACTGCTAAGTGTCCTGGTTGTCACATCCAAGAGTTTCTCCGAAATTCCCCCGTCGTGCAGGCACCATCAGCCGACAACACAGCCACAGCCACGTATCTCTTCACAGCCACACTCGCTTCACGCCTGCTTCACACCCAGTTCACACCCACTGCCATTATTAGTATCTCTTGAAGATTCTGTTCAGTGCTAAGTGCTGAGCTACTGCTTCTATTAAGTCAAGAAAACAAAGCAGCTTGCAATTGTATTCTAGAAAAATAAGGGTGACTGCTGCAAAAGGCAAGTGGGCGGCTTGTGCCGCGAAAGGCAAGAGACCGGCGCTTAGGCTGCGAAAGGCAAGAGGGTCGCTTGGACCGCAAAAGACAAGAGGGTCGCTTGGACCGCGAAAGACAAGAGGGTCGCTTGGACCGCGAAAGACAAGAGGGTCGCTTGGACTGCGAAAGACAAGAGGTTCGCTTGGACCGCGAAAGGCATGAGGGCCACTTAGGACAACAAACAGCACTCTGAAAGCTTACAACATACTCCAAGTCAGTGCCCCGGATTCTGCCACGCAAAGCGGTGGCCTATACTGTTCATCAGGACTCGGTTCGGCTTGCATCTAACCCTACCGTACCCCATGCTTCCACTGGCGGCCAATCGTCACAAGACGGCGAATAGGGAAATCGTGATGTTTTTGGTCAAATAAATGCTGGAATTTGTATTTCGGTTACATTCTCGGAGGCTTTCAATTATCGAGGGGAGGGAGAGGGGATTTAGATCTTCGCGGCGCGTAAATCCGCTGGGAGTCGCGATGATGCAGTTTCGTGGAGGTGGATACTATCAATGATCGGCTGGGGAGCGGCTCAGGCTAGCGAGTCGTTAGTGAGGCTCAATGCAATTCAACCGTTGACCTGGCCTGCTTGGCCGAAATGGAAGGTGTAACTGCGACACTGGCAATGGCAGGGTGCACTATATTGTGACGAGCAATCTCGCAATTGCGTCCCAACCCTGCCCAGGCCCTTCTTCCCGGAATAATTTTATGTCATCTGTACACTACTAGTAGATAAGTCCGAATTGTCATGATGTCCCTACCGGAAGATGAGTGGCGTCGGATTGTACTGATCCTTGTTACCCCGTTATTTAGGAGCTAGACCCTCGTCCTCGTCCACACAGCCTGAGAGCCATCCTTGTACTGGGCAGGCGACACCCTTGTCCAAGAAGCGGAAGTGCCGAAAAATCCCGTCCTCTTTTCAGGCGTCAGCAAACGGCGAAGGGACGACGAGACCGGTTTCTTACTACCGAGCAGAATATTATTTGAGTGCACACCCACACTCGGGCATGCACGCTCACACTCGCGTCGTACGACAAGGCGCGTGTCGGCGGGAGCCGGTGATTAGCATGTGATCGGGGATCAACGCTGCTTTCTTCCGTACCACCACCGTCGCTGCCCCCGCCGTCATCCTAGCCGTACGCATGACCATCCCGTCTCGTCGCTCTACGCTCTCCAACCTCCAGAGCCCGTTTCGTAGAAGTCGGATCGAATCCACCGCACGAGCGGTCGCTGGTGAGTTGATATCATGAGTTCTGGTTTTGACAAACACCACGACTAGGATGGCTAACGACAACCGTGACTAGCACGCGCGAGGATTGAGAACGTTGACGGCAGAGGACGAGCACGCACGTTAGACGAGCACTACGACCGAGGACAAGCACAACAACAATGGCGGCGAACCAGATGAACACGACTCCTGAGGATAAGCGCGATGACCAAGGACAACCGCTACGACTGAGGGCAAGCATGTCAGCCGGGGACGACGATGTCAGCTGGGGACAAGCATATCACTCGGGGACAAGATGACTATGCCGCAGTCCGACCAATTCAGCTCAGCACCTCGGCTCCACGGCGACATTCGTTCGTGCAGCAACGTTTGTGCGGTGATGTATACGATAGCTGCGCCATTTCCGCGCATCACCAGATATGCGAAGGACTCAGCCGGTCGTGGTTTCTGATTTTTGGGGCCCGGTGAGTCGTTGATTGGGGCTTTTTCGACGCGAACTGACCCATTGGCTACAGAGGCGCGGCACCAGTACACGATTCCGCTTTACTGTTGCCGATTTTCAGCTTGCGACCCAGCACCTGTTTTTTTTTTTGCAAGCATATAGACTCATATGATGGTTTCCTGTACTTCCAATTTACGTGTCTACCGTCGAATTTGTTCGACTGTCCTGTCTCTGCTGTGAGTAATTCTGGGTGTTTTGTGGCGAGGACAGATGCACATGATGCACTACCCATAACAGCTGCCCCGCGAGTTGGTGTGGCGGTCTGCTGGCGGCCCTGTGGGCCGAATACCATACTGTAGTTCAAACGACACGACAAGTTCATTGGAGCATGGCTGAGTGTGGTGGGTGTGCACCCCCAAGTATGGGTGTGCACGCTCCGAGGTGCTGTGAATGTGGTCTAAGTTGTCTTTACTCATCTTAGTCCATGTCCACGAGACAAGGCGAACGCGACGTGATAGTTAAAATATTGATATTGGCAGCTCCAGATGCACGCTCCGTCCGCTGCACTTGCATTCTCGCAGGCAGCGCGGTCAGCCTTTCGTATCGTTCAATCGTTCCACGCTTGTCGAAGGACTGAGCTGAGTGGCCGAATATTCCCCATGACAAGGATGGTCACAGAGAGAAGACGCTGAAGTACAGAGAACAGATACTTAATCATAGACGGAAAACAACAGCAGTCAGACGACCCTGACTGACTCGCTCGATCGGGGCACTGACAAATCGTCGTTCACTGCTCTTCCACTTACGGTGACTCTTCCTTGCCGAATTGCCTAGTGTGAAGTAGTGACCATTGATCAACTTCTCAGGTGCATCATAGGTTGTATTATGACCTCCAAGATTTGTATTGACTCTCACTATAGCTCTTATCGTCGTACTGCGGCTATTCCTTTACCGCGCACACTTCAATCTTCTGTGATTCCGTTGCTTCAAGTGCTGTCAAACTCTAAGCACGTCTCTGACTACGTTGCAATTTGCGCGACCTAACATTTTGATCTCAGCCCTCTGTGACTGCTTGAAATGTGCACTACCCTGGAGCACCCGGATTACGCGCTGTTCGTAACGCTTCCGGACCTTCTCATGCTGTACATATGACACTCACTGTTAAATTGAAACCCCAGAGTTATGAGTACCAATCACAATGAGTATCAAACCCGCCCCGCCCGAGACGCTCACTTCCACAATCTTGACCACGCGCTGATTGGGGAACGAGGACCCACCTCGGGCAATGTTTTGTCAGGAATCGACGTGGAGGCTGGAGGGAGCTGGCTGGGTCTGACTCGTACCGGGCATATGGCTGTACTGTAAGTCCCCCGCGTCCTTGCTTGGAATAGGCATGTTCATGACTAGTCTCCCATCAGGACCAATATCACCGAGCCGTACCAGACGTTCAGCTTTTCCAGGGGCTCTCTTGTATCATTGTTCCTTCTATCAGACTCATCTAGTCCTCTCGGAGACACATTGGGCAAAATCACCTCGCAGGATGCCCAGTTTGCCGGATTCAATCTCCTGCTTCTCGTGCCACGGCCTGTTCCCATCAGTCCACTACTAACGCTCGAAGGATCTTTTGTATCGAATAACGGTGGAGGCGGAATCCTCACTTCTCGGATGCTTTCTCTTGAGGAGCGTTCATCTGAGAGTTTCTCGAATGGCGTAGAAGCTCAAGGCGGGCACGATTGACCAAAAGTCAAGCACGGAAGAAAGCCTTTTTGCCTCCATCATCGAAGCGAATTTGACAGAGGAGGAGCTGACGGAGCGACTCTTCTCGATGTTAAAGTGCGTGTGTTTTTACCTTCGCTTTTCGGTTCTGAACAAGCACTGACATTCTTGGTTTCTCCGACAAGTGAGCAGGCACCTGAGCCCGTGAATGAGCGTTCAAACCTTCGTTTCACGATTCATGTACCGCCGTTCTTGGTGCCTTCCGAGCTCCCAGAGGAAGACAGGATGTATGGCACACGTGTGTCGACCGTGATATTGATCAGGAAGGACGGGCAGTGTGCGCTCTTCATTGAGCGAGACGTGTGGAAATCTGTAGATGGCCAAGTGACCAAGAGCAATCCTCCTACGGAACGGGTGCATTGCTTCCAATTAGAAATGTGAATTGTATGTCCATGGGCTTTGAATACTAATGTGGATGCTATATGTACAACAATTGAGATACGAACAGTTGTATTCAATCAGCATCGTGAGTTCGATATCCAATACAAGATTACTGAGACAAAAATACAATACAGAGTAAGGACTCGGAGAGCATGCGTAGGACAACAATGTAGTAGTGAAATAGTAGGTAACGAGTCCGTGCGAAGAAAGGGCCAGATGATGGTCGTCGAGAGCATACAATGACAAGGCGTGGTCCAAAAAGCGTAACCAAAGAGTATCGAGAACGTGAACGACAAATGGGTAAAGAACAACAGAGAGAATTGCGTAACGGAAAAAGAAACAAGAAACACTGACGCCGAAGTAACTGTGCTAGTTACGACACTCGGGATCAGGTAATGATTTGGTTGTAGATGCTGCCGTGCTCCGTGGACTGCATGGGGAAGTAGGGGTTGTAGCTCGGTGTCGACATGGTGTTCCATTCATGGGGAGAGACTCCGCCCGGTGGTGAGTTCGAGTGGAACGGGCCATGGTTGCTCCCGGAAGCGGACAACGGCGTAAGGATCTCGCTATCCGTTGGGGTATTACTATCGCTGTACGCTGGACCTGCGGCATCACTTGAATCGCTTCCCCTAGAAATGAACACCGGAGATCAGCAGAAGGCTCGGATAGCATGAATGGTGACGAAAGAGGACGTACTGCAACATGCTGTTGAGCTCCACGATGCGACGGTACAACGTGCACTGTGTCGTCGTTGGATGAGGCGCGTACTGGCGCAGCGACCCGAGGGTGGTGTCGAGGTGGTGCGATAGTTTGAGATACTCGTGAGTGGCGGCGGCTGTTGTCCGACAAGAGCAGAATGAACTGTTCTGGGAAGACGAGCCGCCGCTATGGTAGTGCTCGCCATAGTTTCGGCTGTCGTCGCTCCCGGATAGTGGATAGTCGCCACTTCCGCCATCAGAATAGGTACCGCCATGAGTTGAGCCGCTGGCGGTGTAGGAGCCGGCGACGCCTGAAGAGGTCGAGTGGTAAGACCCGCTAGAGCCGTTGGGAAATGAAGGGTGCTCGTTCTCGAAAGACGAGGCTGTTGATGGGCCACGAACTTCGGCTGAGAAGGACTGCTGATGGTATCGCAAGGGAGGGGAAGGCGAGAATCGATACAGCTGGGAGTTGGGTTCGGCAGCATTTTCGGTTTTGATTGGGGTGAGCAGAGACGGCAAGACATTTCGCCCAGGGTTTGCACGATCCACCGCAGCGTCCGGAGAGTGACGACGTTTAGCGAGAGGCGCACACTTGGTTGCGCGCGAATGCCACTTTTCGTTCGGGTCGCCATCTCTAAAACTGCTGTCCGCCCATCGTGGATGCGGTTTGCCTTTTGCAAAAAGTCAATATGATAAACGAGAAAATATACCACCGAAGAGGAAAAGAATGACATACCACGTAATTCTCTGACGAGAGATTCCAGTTCGGCGATGCGGTTGCGAAGACGAGTTGTCTCGTCAATCGTAGGATCGTCTCTGGGAGAAGATGTACGTGGGTCACGCGTAAAGAGTTGAATAGAGAGAGTTACGAACCTCAAAGCTGGATCATCAATTTCATATACGCAAAGTCCGGTCTAGAGGAAGGCGGGCTATGAGACCCAGTGTAAAATGACGCGACGAGGGAGAGCGCGCACCAAGCCGAGCTGTATGCATCGTTGACAGGGCCTTTTTCTGTCGCACTGTAGAATGGACCCGAATAAGGAAAAGAGTCCGCCGTCGCGATCGTGTCAGGCAACGCACCTTGCGTTTCGATGTGTGGCAGTTCAGGCAGCTCTGCGTGGTTCTATTCCTGCGCCGTTTCCTGCGAGTCAACGAGAGAAAAAGTAAGCAAAGTGGCGGTTAGAAAGCTGTAGTAGATGGACGAACCTGTGGTCGGTGTCGATGGTGAACTCGAGATCCATGACTTCGCCTTTGAGTTGGACAGGCTGGAAGGGGTCCGTGTTCATAGAGAATGCGGGCGGAAGGAAACAAGCTGTAGGAGATTTGTCGATGTCTTTATGAGGTCCCGGAGTCATTAAGTAAACAAGGCAAGATCCAAGGGTCCAGATCAGCCCAACTGAGATTCGACCCCCAAATGGAAAGGCGCGAATGGTTCTTGAAGCGAAGATGTGGTTGCCAAAGATGGCCAACCCGGCCCAGGGTCCTGGCTCTCCTTCGGGACAGTGACAGCGTCACAAGAAGGCACCAGGCTTGATTAAGGGCAATTACTCCCGCCCTGAAAATCGAGTATTGCGCCAAACAATGACTCGATGACCCGACCGGCCAACGCGTCTTAATGCTAATCTGCTTGTGGGCTCCGACGCGATGGACACGTCGCCCGATTTGCATTAAATGAAAACGAGACAGCAGCTGAGCAAACAGCAAAACACACGATCCGGGCATATCCCGGGTGCATAACTTACTTGACAGATCACAGTCGATCGAGATGGGACACGGTCAATAAACGGAATGTCATAAAACGAGTTAGGACACCGTTCCACCAAAGTCAACCCCAATTGACCATATACCGCGGATGCGTTTGGTGCCCATCATCTTGAGGTTACATCGCACGAGTGGTCACCTGTGTTCATGTGAAGACCCACATTAGGGATCATAACTTTGGCACGTACCCTGAATTGAACTGGAAGTGGTGAATAGTTTGCGAGTCCCCTCAAACTCGTGGCAATGATAAATCGAATACATCAAAGCAAAATTAATACAATCCAGAGTCCATACCTTATCATCGGTACGTTGCTCGTGATTGAAAGCCAATGAGGAAGGTTTTGATTGCTCTGAGGAAAGAACATACAAGTACGGGGCGCACATTCATTAAGAAGATGATTCAAATGACACATCGGGAAGAGTAATACCAGAGTCGCTGCAGCGCTCGTATCTTACGCGAGGGAGTAGAGGAGGACTGACCAAACACGTAATGGGGAGACCAAGACACGGAACAAGCGCCAAGTGAGCATCGACTCGGAAGTGCATCTTCCTATAGTACAGCGTGAAGTGTGTTCGGCGTGTGCAATCATCCGCGGAACACGGGCAGATGGGGAAACGGTCTGGTTTGGGCTACTCGCAGTCACAGGTCAAACCTTGCACGACATCGGATTAGCAACACTTGAGGTTATCTCGCAGAGAGTTGGACCAAATTCTTTCAATTGTTCGTACGCGAAGTTAATCAAAGCCCAACGAAAGCAAGTGCGATGATTAGTAGTACGAGCTGTATGTGGGTTGGGAGAAAAGCGCGGAACAGAGCTATTATGGGAAGATCTTCTGTGTGATCGTATCAGTGCAATGGCCCCACCAGACTCTGACCTGATGAGAAAGCGAAGGCGCATGGCTAGTTAGTCCGGGCAGATGGCGGTCTACCCTGAAGGAACGCGAAAGGAAGATAGGCACAGCGAGTGATCGTGGCGTCGAGGCAGAGGTATCGGGAATGTGATTGGCCTGGGATCAATACAATGTGATAGCGCTGTGGACCAACAAGAACGAGAGCAAATCGTCCTCGAGGCGACCTCGTTTCGTGGGTCTTTCGGGATCTGCGTCTCGGGAATCGAACAATGACCGTGGCGGAGGTCGAATGGAACCGGCGTGCGGAAAATTTCACGAACACGCGGGAGATCTGGCATGCATCTCGAGGGGAGGGGAGATGCTGGCTACGGCGGATGCAAAGGGAGTGCCGAAACGGGCAGCGCGGGTTGTCGGCAGACGTAACGGCAGGGCACGTCATGGGCTCGCGTGGAGCTCCCAAATTGGAACGACGACGACAACCGAGCGAGCTGGGAAGCTGTGAACACGGATACGCTCCTTCTAGCGGCTGCGAGACACGACCCGTGCGTTTCTGCCGTGCTCGCCATGTTTCTGGGCTCAACCCGGCCCTGCTGCCAGCATTCAATAGAACAAGCCATCCTCGAACGACGGAACGGAAGAGCCGACGATGCAGGCCATGCCGCCACCACGCCAGGCCACCTCTGACGACGACGAGCTGTCGCCGACCTCGCCCATCGACGACTCGGACGTGCCCTTGTCGCCGGCGCACGAAGCTGAGCCGATCCCAGGCCTGAACGGAGTTCCGGTGCGATGTGAGCCTCGGACTTGACTTCATTTAGCGTGTCGTCCATTCTAATCTTCCGCAGGGTACGATGTACGTCTTACACAAATCAGAATCCACGCCAAAAAGAAACCACTCATCCTTCTCGCCAGGCGGATCGTACGGAACCATACACTCGGATCACGCCTTTCCAAGAACGCCATGACACTAGCGTAGAGTCTGTGCCGGCCTTCTTTCGCGTCTGCCCTGCGCCTTCTGACAATCCCCAGATTCTTCTACAAGCCCATTACCCTCACCACCCTCGCACTCGGCCTCACCTTGTTGGCGTATGTCGCGACCACCCAGGACGTCCTCGAGGAAGGCCGGGACAAGCGGCGCGTGTATGTTGCTCCCCAGCCAGACCACTAACACCTTCGCTCATGCCCCATCTCATTGCAGTGGCGTCTACGCCGCCGTAGCCTCCTTTCTGATGTTCTCAATGATCCAGTTCCGCGACGGTCCCTTCATCCGCCCCCACCCTGCCTTCTGGCGTATGGTTCTGGGTCTCAATCTCCTTTACGAGCTCGCCCTCGTCTTCCTTCTCTTCCAAGATCTTTCATCAGCGCGAAGCATGATGACCTACCTCGACCCAGCACTAGGGGTCCCTCTCCCAGAAAAGAGTTACGCCGAGGACTGTACGTTCGCGCCGAAGACCATTTGGGTCAGTCGCTTCCCTTCACCCTCCTTCCATTCCATCTTTCGCGTCTCCACCCACTGACGAAAGAGCATGATCTATAGAACGCGATTGACGTGTTTTGTCTCGCGCATGCTTTGGGTTGGTTCGGGAAGGCTATGATCCTGAGGGACTATTGGTTCTGTTGGGTAAGTTCGGCCTCTCCCCGTCCTTCTTTCCCTCCCACACACGTGCTTACGCCCCTTAAGATTCTGAGCATCGCGTTCGAACTCGCCGAATATAGCCTTCAGCACCAGCTTGCGAATTTTGAGGAAGTGCGTCCGCTCATCCATGTCGCTTTGCCTTTGCTCTCCTCCCCAATCATCCCATCCTTCCTGTTCTATCTTTCTCTCGTTGATCATGAGCTTGAACTTACATCTGGCTCTAGTGCTGGTGGGATCATGTAAGGCGTCGATTCATTTCGCACGAAGCGTCCTTTCTTATCGATGACTTATCCCAAGTGGATCCTAGACGTGCTAATCTGCAATTGGCTTGGCACTTATCTCGGTGCGTGACTACCTCCTACCCATCCACTTCCTTTCCGTCCGGCTTTCTTATTCCCATTCCCTTTTTCGTAGGTATGAAAGTGTGTCAGTATTTCGAAGTCAAGGTACGCCGCCGTCCCCGACCAACCCCATCCTCATCGCCGGGCACAACTCTGCCGACTGCACATTTTTCGTCTACTTCTTTATCACGGATAACTAACTGACGTTATCTAGCCGTACGAATGGCGTGGCTTTCGCCAGACTCGCGGTCTACGCTCCAAAGCCCGGCGCGTCTTTAGTCAATTCTCGCCGCATGACTTCACTTCGTTCAAGTGGGGCACGGCGACGAGCTTTGGGAACTTCATCAGTGTGGTTCTCCTCCTGGCAGTCTTTCTGGCGGCGGAGTTGAATCCATTCTATTTCAAGGTAGGGCCCACCTGTCTTGCCTCTCATAGATAAGTGTAAATTCTACGGTTGACCCTTTCCAGGCATTCTTGTGGATGGAGCCAGACCACCCAATCGTGATCCTCCGGCTTGCATTCGTCTTTCTATGGGCGCTTCCTGCTGTAAGGGAGTTGCACCAGTATGTCAATGATCCGAGGTATGCGCTCGTTCTGTTTCCACCTTCTTCTATCCATCCCTCACTCCCGTCTCTGTCTCAATTTTTTCCCTTCTACGCAAGTTTCGATCTTTGTACTAACGTCATCCGTAGGAGGGCTGTCCGGATGGGTCAACACGTCTGGCTTCTCCTCGCCACCATCCTCACCGAGCTCCTCGTAATACGCAAATGGAGCCAAGAAATACAATTTGCACCCTTTCCTCAGGCCGTTCGCCTGGGCTGGTCGCTCGGCGCTGTTCTGCTGGTTGGGTATGCTGTCTTCCAGGTGAGGTCATTTTCATATATTCCATGCGTCCAAATTCTGATGGATACGTTAGTTCGGTATACCGAGCGTCCGGAGATATGTCAGGAGGGAGAAGAAGAAGGCAAGGACCAAAACGAAGGTGCATTGATAGGATGCCGAGGAGTGACAGCACAGGACGTTACAGCTGGAGAAGTTCGAGATGTTCGGTTTGTGCTTGACGACTGACCGACCGACCGACGGCTGTCCTCCGTAGTCTTCGGTTCTCCTTATCTATGCATACATACATTCGCATAAACAGCAACATTTTTCACGTACATATGTCATACATACATGCCTTCATCCAAGATATCATAGTAAAGTAGCACCGTCTGTACCTTTCGTAGCTTGCATAATGTCTCCCACCCAACTCGTCGGCGCGCCGTTAAGTCCGATGGGCAGGGGAAGGTCCGGAAGGATGTATTAATGAAATAGACTCTGCCGAGAGAGGTGATCACGATCGGGGGGAGGTTGGGCGGGGCGGGGGAGGTAGTGCGGGAAGATCAGGGTTGAAGTGGGTAGGTGGGGGGCGACGCTGTGATGATGGAAGGCGAGGCGATGGAGGGGAGGAAGAAGATCCATGATTGGCCTTGGCCCGTGAAGGGGTTGGTAGCACGAGGATATCTCAGTGATGGGTGCCAAGGTGATACCAGGGCTTGTTATCTCTCGGTGATGATGCAATGCCATGCAATTGTGGTAAGGCTCAGTTAGGCTGGCGTGACGGGCTGATTCGTTTGTTCGAGTCTCGTTGGGCAATGACACCCCATTCTAATGATCATGAAATGCCAAAGTCGATGGAATGAGTTAGAACATAGGTTCTTCGGCAGACGTCGACATCGACGTCGAGGAATTGGCGTCATTGTGGCGCTTCTAGGCCGGACTCGTTCTGGATGAAGTGAGTAGGTAAGGAAGCATCGCTCACAGGGCCTCGACGCCGCCTTACTACATAGGTTTACTGCGTCAACGTTCCGTTTAGGGTAGACTCCGACCGACATTGAATGGCATGTCTTGCCTTATCATCGATCGGCGATACACCAGTAACGGACCTTTTCCAGACGGATGCACATACAGTGATATACGTACTGAACAGAGCACAATTTGAATCTCCGTACGCGCTACAGTAACACTGCCTTCTCGACTGCGAGTCAATCTCACCTCCATGCAGTGGCGAGCGCTTGCTCATCCTCTGTGTTGGGAGTAGCGTGTAGCTTACTGTATGTATGTGCGAGCTAATTGACAATGGACATGACGCGTACGCAGGGTGGAAATGAAATGCTTACCTTGTCATGTTCGAACTTCGCGGGAAGGACAAAAACAGAACGAAAAACGTGTGATGTACATATATACATACTTGCTTCGTAATTTCGGAGAACGATGCGCCGCAAGTATTCAGGATCCGGTGTGCTTCCATTGTTTGATGCGTGAAAGCTTCCATAACACGACTTGCCTGCCAATGTTGGCGCTACAGCTTCCATAAACCTCGCTAGGAAGTAGACTGAGTTGCCAGGGGAGAGCTACGAGCTGTCATACATGCCAGAGAAGGTGCTTTTGACATATAGTGACAGTGGGATCACGTACGCCGGTGTTTACCGTACATGACAAACATCAGCGCGTTGCACTTCTCTTCATCTGCGTAGATGACAAGAATCGAGATTCTACGTACTTGAGACCTTGTTGAATGACATACACGAGCGTAACGTAGTTCGGGTCCAAGACCGCGAGTTGTCAGTACCCACAATCTCCGGATTTCGCGGAACTTTCGAGAAGCCTCGAGACACGATAATGGGAAAGCAAGTTTTTCATTCTGGGATAACGGAATGTCGACGGAATACCTCCCTGTCCATGATATACACATTGTATATTCACAAGCGCGTGTATTGGGTCTTGGGATCGGTCTGATCCAAGGATCAACGCCACATCTAGTTCAAAGCGCTAACTTGAGGTGAGTGATGAGCGACTGGGACGAGTCCGGCGCTTACCCTTAGCCAGAGCCCACTCGAGCGCCAAGGAGTGCGTGCAAAAATGGAATGAATGAAAATACAGTTATCCCTCGCTTCCACAACCCCACCATCAATGAACTGGTTCGCATCAGCGAGGGATGGCATGATATGGGAGTTGGATCAGAGATCACTGGGCAGTGGCCTGGTCGTTAGGGACCGCGCGACAGTGACTAGACTGGAGGGAGAAAGAAGACCGGATGTAAAGATGAGTCATACAATGATACATTGTGGCGCTACTCACCTGTGGATTCGTATGGGCATAACCGCTTCGGGCACAATTGCAGATTCGAGATGGAGGTGGATGAGGGAGCGGAAAGGAAACTGCATGTATCGATTCGGGTGAGATAGTGAACGGGTATGGTCCACCGTCGAGACAAGTGGCAGTGCGACGTGGCGGGTGGAATGAATGATGGTTGGATGCTATGTATACTGTTTCACTGAACAAGGGATGGGGGAGGCAACGTCAAAGAATGCCGTTGATGTGACTTGAAGATTTCAGAGGTAGACCTACCAGGGACGACGCGTACGGCTAGACAAATCTTCTTACAGGCGGAACACGTTGAGAGCTGGGCACGAGACAGCAAGAACTATGCAGCGAGATCAACTTGAAGACGTGTATGAGCTGTGGCCCATTGGTAGACGGATAGCTGGGGTGCTAAACAGCTAACGAGGGCCCGATAAGCAATGTTTTGAAGAAATGGGTCCAGAGACCAAGACTCGGTCGAGAGACCAAATTTGGCATGGCGAATCCTATGGTCTCGACACGACGGTGCGTATGCGTTAGCCAGGACTGTGATATAATTACTAACGATATACCTGATTGCGACGGCAGATTCTTTTTTCAATGGGCCAGTGAACAGGGAGGAGGATTTGGCATCTGCCTTCGTGAGCAGGCTAATGGCGGCTAGACCGTGAATCGAATGCAGGACACAGTCTAGCCCGTGATGGGTGGCGCATACCTCGGTTATCTGCCCATCCTTGTAGGGCAGCTGGGCAGGCAAAACCAAAGACAACGTGGGTGATGGAGAGCAGTGATACTAATAGTGGTCGACCTGATTTGCCGTTCCTGCGCTCGGCCAAACAAGACGCGATCAGAATTTTGGCAGGAATGATGATCGGCACGCTCTTCCCAGGCACCCATGTGCAGAATGGCATTCTCTCGCCGCCTTCCGCTCGTTGCTTTTGACCACCATCTTACGCGGGTGCTGCCATGTCCGGCAATCACTACAGGACAGTATCTCTAAGGGACGACGGCTTCTCGACGCCAATAAAGGAGGAGCACGAATTGGGCCCGGCGTCCCCGCTGCCACGAAACTCCGAGGATGACTTGATAGACATGGTGCGTTGTAGTATATCACATTTAGAATAGACTAGCTGATTCTGCGACTGTAGTATACGTCCGACGCGGGATACGTCGCTGGCGACAACAACAGTAATGTCGCGCTCACCCGCGCGGAACTGACGACAAGGAGGAATGCCAGGAACGGCGCGAAGTCCCACAACCTAGGACGATCCAAACCTGCATATCCATCCCCCTCCAGCTCAAGTGGCGGTTTCCTCTCCAATCCTCGCAAGAGGCGTATCCTCATCATTGTTGTCTGCGTGTTCGTCGTGGTCGCCGTCGGTGTCGCTGTACCAGTCGCAATCCTTTCGTCGAAAAATAAGAGCTCTCCGTCATCTGGCGGAAGCAGCGGTTCAAAAAGCAATCTCGCGACCAGCGGGTCTGATGGGAGCACAGTGACAATGGCGAACGGAACAACGTTTACATATACGAATGCGTTTGGTGGCGACTGGGGAGAGGATCCTACAAACCCCTTTGCAGCTGGCGGCAAGGCGCAAAGCTGGGGTAAGCGCGTGGGTCAAGACGAGTGGGTCTGGGGCGAAGATATCGTAAGAGGTGTTAATCTTGGGTGCGTGTTCGCCATGCCTCCTCCTGCTGAAGTCTAATTGAGTCTGCCGTTCTCTAGAGGCTGGCTTGGTACTTCTTGACACGCTCTTTGGAAGCCTCGCTGACGTCCGTCCTCGTTTTTTAGTCACGGAACCTTTCATCGTGCCTGCACTGTACGAAAAGTATGTCGGCAAAAGCGATATCGTCGTAGTCGACGAGTGGACGCTAGCCCTTGCCATGGACAAGAACCTCGCGACGGAGATGGAGGAACATTACAGCACATTCATTGCACGTTTTGCGCACTTCTTCCTGTCCGTTGTTCTCATCATTCATCCAGACCGAAAAAGACATTGCCGATATCGCTGGTTCCGGTCTTAACTGGGTACGCATACCAATAGGCTTCTGGGCCATCGAAGCCATCGGAGATGAACCTTTCCTTGTTGGGACATCCTGGTCCTATTTTCTCAAGGCTGTCGAATGGTGCAGGAAGTATGGAATACGCATATATCTAGATCTTCACGCCCTCCCTGGCAGTCAGAATGGATGGAATCATTCAGGCAAGGCTGGTAGTGTCAACTTGTGGGTTCCTCGCGTTCTGTTACATGGCGTAACTGAATCTTCTACGTGTAGCATGAATGGCGTCATGGGAGTCGCGAACGCGCAGAGGACTCTGACCTACTTGCGAATCCTCACGGAGTTTGTCAGTCAAGAACAATATCGCGACGTGGTGCCAATGTATGTTCCGACTAGCATCCTCGCCTGCGTCCTGAAACGACTCATGTTCCACTCGTAGGATCGGCATCGTCAATGAGATTTTGTGGGGAACTATTGGCGAGACGTCTGTCCAGAGCTTCTATTATGCTGCGTACGAAGCCATGCGTGGTGCGACTGGTGTGGGCAAGGGCAATGGGCCCTATGTCGTCATTCATGAAGGCTTTCAGGGTGTTAGTCGCTTTCTCTACTCTCAATTTTGCGTCGTGCTTTTTCTTATTGGCCATCACTTCCTTAGCCGGCCATTTGGGAGGGCTTCATGGCTGGTGCCGACCGGCTGGCCTTGGATCAGCACCCGTATCTAGCGTTCATGAGCGATTACACGGACTCGGTGGACGAGATGGCCAAGACACCCTGCTCTTGGGCTATCGCAACAAATCAGTCCTCGAAGGCCTTCGGCGTGACCGTTGGAGGTGAATGGAGTACGGCGATCAACAACTGCGGGAAGTGGCTGAATGGCATCGGTGCTGACGCGGATTCGCATTATGACTGTGGTACTTGGGATGATCTCAGTGTAGGTTCTTCATTCGTGAACTTGAGATTGTACCAACGCTTCGCCTTCTCCAGGCATATAACTCGAGCATGATTGCCGGTCTCAAAAACGTAGCCCTCGCCTCAATGGACGCCCTCCAGAACTTTTTCTTCTGGACCTGGAAAATCGGCGTGTCCACAGAACTTGGACGGTCGTCATCTCTGATGTGGGACTACCGTCTCGGCCGCGAGAAAGGCTGGATTCCCGAAGACCCACGGGAAGCCATAGGCCATTGTGCTTCTGTCCTCGGTTCCTCCTCGATATTTGACGGATCATACGCTGCCAGCGCCACTGGGGACGCCTCCTCAGCAGAACCGTCACCGTCGCTGGCCTTCCCTCCGACTTCCCTGATGCCTTCCTTCTCACCTACACAGATGAGTTTACTGCCGACGTATACGGCGACGGGGACCGTGAAGACATTGTTTGCACCGACGTTCACGAGTGCGCCGAGTGCAGCGGTTGGGGATGGGTGGTATAACGATAAAGATAACGGGGGTGCGTTCGTGCCCGTGTCGGGATGCACTTATCCCGAGTAAGTCGATCTCCCTTTTTAAATTCTCAAATTGTTAATCCATGTTTGTAGTCCATGGGATGCAACGGCTGTAGCGCTCCCCACTGCGGCATGTACCGGGCCATAGCCCTTTGCTCCTAGCAGCGGTGGACTTTCTTGGGATCTCAATCACGACGGATCTTTCTTTCGCATATATTTCTCTCCTTCTTGAGGCGGACTCGGACTAGGCTGATTTTATTGGGCTATCTATATTACGGACATTCGCTACTAAATTATCATAAATATAGATCTGTTGTATATATTCACCTGTACTTACAATTTTCTCTTGTATTCGCTACCTAACTATCTACTGAGTACTAGGTTTCTGTCGTTATTGATTAGAGTTGATTGTGGACTACCGGAAGATCATGCTTCACTAAATAACGACCAAGATCCCCTTCGTCTGCCGCGCGAACATGGCCTGTATCTGCCTGCAGGCGAATAGAATGCTTAAAGGTTGCCGAGAAGCGATGCGCGTCCACTACCCGTACATTAAACGTGCGTGTAGCTTCGCTTAAGAGCAGCATGTTCGTCAGTTCTGACCATCTCACCGCCCTACGTAGACTTCGAACCTACTCGAATGAGTGTCCTGTTTGTTCGCCTTTTTTGAGTGAGCGCCATTCGACTGGAAAGCTAAGATCTTACTTGGACGGACGTCCTTCGCGCTGAAAGATTTGACGAGTCAGTGTACAGACTCTACAGCTGCTACAGACATACTCGTCCTGCGTTTCTGTCATGCCCATTGATTGGACCTGGTACGAGCACACTCAGATTGATGGACGTCGGCCTTCAGTGACATGACAGAAGAGAACATATCAAGGTTATGAACATGAGGGACAGCGGATACCTTCACCTACCTGCATAACTTATGAACTCGCGATTGGGCTCCGACCAGCAGATCAGCCGTAATCGAATTGGCAGGGTACAATGGAAACATGCCCACACATATACGACACGCTATGCTCTCTTCGGGAACCTGTCTATTCAATAGATCTCAAAATGTGCCCTGGTGGAACGACGTGATACGTGGCTGTAAACACAAGTTGCCAGTGCATATTCACGAGCAAAGAGTCGAGCGGATCAATTCACCCAGCCCTATGGTGGCGGAAGTGTTTCAAGTGCACTGAATTGAAGATATCCTAAATCGACCCAAGAGCATGCGAGCGACAGAAGCTTACTGTGACAGACTCCGGTGGGTTGCGAGAAACCAGCTAGGCCCGCCTTCAAGCGACAGGACTGCACAGTGCGCGCGAGTCATAAGTACGACACGGCAAGAAAGATGACATCATTGCCGCCGGCAAATCCAACTCTAGATCTGCGCTGCTCGGGTCCGTTCCTCACCACGACGACGACAACTACCTGTTCGTCGTCGTCCGCCCAACGCCCGCATATGTTGCCATTTTGGACGTGCTCTACGCGTCGTACTCCTCGACCACCTGCGCAGCAACCGCCAGTAAGTTTGCACGATGATGCATGATGCATGATGCTTTGGGCGTCGAAACGATGCGAGGCCCGAGCATGATTGCGACGTCATCCCTTCTAGTGGATCGGATGTCGGGCCGTGAATCTGATTCTCCTTGTTTCCAATCCACCTCGTTCATGGAAACTGATGGAAAGTTGTTTGCGTTCATCCCTCGGTACTCGGGGAATAAAGGGCACTTGCTCTGCCTTCTCTTTGGCGTTACTGCCCTCCATCGTGCTCGGCTCAGACTACACACTATGTCTCAAATGAAAACTTTCCCAGGTTACGCCAACAGGCCAATCGAGCAGCGAAAAATGAGGTGAACACTATCTATCTAATATGATCTTACTAGTTGGGCATAATCCTCACTTTCCATACTCTCAGGTAATTGCACCCTTATTTCAGCCCCACTTCTTCCGCCGAGCTGCGGACGCGACGCGAAACTGCAACGCGTGCTGACTTTGTTGCGGCCGCAACCTAACACAAATGATACGGTCAGGCGCACTTCTTTGCGAGAACGAGGCTCGCTGACGGACCCACTTGATGATCTTCAATTGCCGGAGGGTGATTATGGGGATCCGATTGTCAGTGTATCCTTCGCGACCAGTGAATTCCGGGCTGCAAAGGATTGTGAGTGCTTCGTTGCCCTTTCTTGGGCACAATGCTCAAGTCTTTGGAAGTTACATTTGATCATTCGTCGCTCCCTCCTCGCGACATCACGAGCTGCCTTGTTTCCGTCGATCTTCCTTGCCATCCGTTATAATTGAATATAAATATGACGCGGCGTCCAGGTGGCGGCCGGAGTCCCCTGCACTAATCTCTCCTGCCGGATACCCTTACGTGATATATAAGTCATGGCATCGCCATGACGAATAAATCAGCCATAGGTACATTCGCAACACCCGCATCATCACTTCCTCCGCTTATCATCACCCACCCCAAATCGCTCGTTCCGTCCTATAGCTGTTTTAGTTACGTAGTGCCCCACTCCTGCATCCTTTCACGCTGCAACACGCCTCCCGAGTCGGTCGACCATGTTGCTGGCATGCTGCACCCCGCAGTCACTTCAGTGCGAATCTACTATCTCACGATCTATGAAGTCCTTGACACCCCCGAGATCTCGTTAGATGAGTTTTCCACGTCTTTCTACTGTCATTTTTTGAGTACAATGTACATTACCTTGATACCCACTTTTCGACAGCGAACAAGCCCAAACCCAACAAGGTGCACGTAGAGGGCGCTCCGTCATGATCATGGTCAATTCGTCACTTCACCGTCACGTTCAGATACTTACACAATCTCTCACATTAATTCCGGATCTCCGTGGGATCCCTATTCCCATTGCCCTGTTATCCGGCTTTGCCGACTGTGATCATTGCTGTTGCCACAGTGCTGGATTACTGTTTTCAGTTCCAGAATCATTGTCTTCGACTTGCCGTTTCTTTGATCTGTACTCCCTGCCGGGCCTGTCCTGTCTCTCGTGGCTTTGGATCTCCAATTTCACCTGGGTGCATCAGACAATAGATGTATAAACGTTCGAAACATTTGGCGTGCGATACTTGGAGGTTCAATGATACAGATCAACGGTGAGCGCTCAGTGTGTGTGATTCATTGTATGTGATCATTCCTGCAATGAGTCTACCTTGATCTCGTAACAAATACGTCCTCTGTCGGTGGTCTTGCCTATGTATGACACCCCATGAAGGTAAATCTCTCAGGGCGCAAACAAGGAAGCTCTAGTCTGTGCGCATGCGGCCACTGTCCCGTCTACAGACTAGCTATGTCTACATGAGAAGACTTCCCGGGGCTTCATTGCATGTTCCTTGGGGAACTCCTGTATCGTACGAGTTATTATTTACATGGACTTTCAACATTGCTCACTGTTGCATCACGCGGACAACGCTTCACAGAGAAGCACTTGGCGTTGAAAGTTGAAAAAACACGTCTTGTAAGTATGCGTCGGTTCTGTTCCTTGCAGACCCTGGGCCGGAGGCATACATAAAGGCCTGAAGACGTGTCAGCTTCATGACGTCAAATATTCTATCATTTGCCTCCGCAGCGACGTTTTCTCCTTCAGTCTCTTGACAGCGACGACCAAGTTGAGCTCTGCCACTGAAACGGTCTACGTATGGTACAAATAATTGCGCTCAATCCGGAATTCAGCTCACATTCAAGATCCGACGCCGAAAGCTCAGAATTCGGCAAAGGGAAGTAGCTGCATCGTCGGAGGGTCGTTCATCGCGGATCTCATGTTGATCCTGAGTATGCCCATGGTGAATCTCGTGTGCCACTGTTGTCTGTGGTCACTGTGCCATGATCCGTGACACCGAGAGCCGGATGCGGCCGAGACTCCATGATTGAGGCAATGACAACGAGGCATGTGTTTGCGGCGTCACCGCTGTCCACCGCCATCATACAAAAGATCCTCAATATCGGAGAGACGTTGAGACTCACCTCCAGGACTCGTAGAAGTCAATGTGAGGCATACGTTCGCGGTGTGTCGTTCGAAGATTTCGGAAGAGAATTTCATTCGCTCTTTTATCAATCATGTCCAGGTCGGTCACTGTCTAGGTGATAGATGTGGGACCTGCCTCGGCGATAGAATCCTCGTCAGACGATGTTATCTGGTCAGGCGGTATGCCATCAAGTGCTAACTAACTAGTGTTTCCACTCAATCGTACGTTACTTCATCATCAGGAGCGGGATGAAGACTGTGTCAGTATGCAACGTCTTCCAAGGGAGAAAACTATGCCATCGCCTTCGGGCGACATGTCCTGAGCATGCCCGTCCCGTGTCTGGAAGCGGAACCAGGCGTGGCCCATCAAAACTCGGATCATCCACCGATTCGGAAATGGATGATTTCGGAGTACGCCCGCCCACCATGACCACGCAATCCAGAAATTTTATTCCTTATAAACCCGGAGGAACCGCGCCGCCCTCCACATCCTCGCGCTTTGCATCGGCCTACAAACTGGAGAAGTATCGCCATCCCAACAAATCCCCATAGTGCAGTCTCGGAGTATATAGCCCCGAAATCAGGTGCCTCTCTCCATACTTCTCGTCACCTGCCTCCCCGTCTGACGAAGCTGTGCCTCCGTCTCTCTCACACGACATATAAGCGCGGCACAAGTGTCACCTTTGGAAGCCTCCCTCTTACCTACGCGCGCACATCGATCACTTGTATGTTATCACCTGCCATCCCTTAAAGGGGCATTCCCACTTATGACACGTTCCTTTGACAGAATCATACGCGACGAGCCATAAGTAGGGCATCGCAGCAGTCTGCCATCACATATTTCCATCCCATCCCAACCCACCACATCCAGCATGTCAGACGTGCCTATGGATATCGACACCGCTGTTCCCGCGACTATAAACACCCTCCCATTCGAACTCATATCCTCCATCTTCCTCTTCGCCCGCCACTCCTCTGCGCCAGGGCTATATGAGCTGCATTCACGCGCCCTTACTCAGCGCGTCCCATTCACCCTCTCCCATGTTTCATCGTACTTCCGCGCCGTCGCGTTTTCTCTCCCTGAGCTCTGGGATGGTGTTCTCGTCAACCCTGGCATGCTCAGTACCTTGAGCGATCCCGCCTCCCTGCTCTACCACTCGCTTAACATGGCCAGCGCCGGGGGTCGACGCGGTTTTAGGTTTTCGTGGCGCGTGTCCGTCGTCAAATCAAACCCTCTTCACATGACTGTACTTCAGACGCTTTTCTCCCTCCTTCTCAATCACGCACATCTCTGGCAGTCTGCGGAGCTGGAAGTTCCAGTTGAAGTTGCGCCCCTTCTCTCGCAACTCCGTGGGCACCTTCCGAGGCTCGAGGAGCTCAGCGTCGCGTGTTACAACACGGCTGTCCGTTCTATCGAAGGATTCGAGGATGCGCCCTGCCTGACACACGTCGGCGTTCTTGGCATGGGCGGCGGAACGCGCTTCGTGTTTCCGCATGACCATGTTCGGTGGTTTGTTGACCGCCGTCTCACTGGAGGCGCACAGTCAAGCGACGAGGTACGCGACATGCTGAACCTGGAGAAACTTGAGAGCGCAGCGTTCAGCACCTCGCCCGGAGAAGACGTCATCCTCCCAAAGGTCGAGAGCATGGTTGTCTGTGATACAGCGTTTCGTGGAGCTTTGCACACTCCTTGTCTACATGAACTCACGATCCGCCCCAACCGCATGGGGGAGAGCGAGCTGAGCGGAGTGTTGCGGGCCATTGAGGACTCCGGCTGTGCTTTGCGAGTGCTCAACGTGACTCCTGACCTGTTTCTCCTACCCATCCTGGATCTTTCCTCCTCTCTTGAAGAGCTCAACATCACCTTCTCATCTTGGCTACACGATCAAACGTACATTGTCAAATCCATCTTCGACCGTATGGCTCACGAACCCACATTCCTTCCTCGTCTACAGCGGTTGAACATCAACCGCTGCGACCGTCCCTACGTGAGCGGGGATGAACCAACATGTCCCTGTAACGAAGATCTCATCTCCATGTTGACCCAGAGGATGTCTTCACTGAAGAGCGTCGCCATCGACATCTGGGGCACTGTAAGGAAGGATTGTGTGGCGGAGATGCAGCTCGAAAGTTTGCGCGACATCAGGAGTCGAGGTTTGGACTTGTCGCTGAGGGCAAACGACTTCGGCACAAGTATGCGTTATGTATGATACCTCTTTCTTTGTTCTGTCTTCAGTATTTTATACCACCACCGCGAGCCGGTATAGTTTGTTTACATTTCGCCATCGCCAGTACTTACACTAGTTCCCTTCCTCGCGCCATTAACCTATAATTATTGTTCACGGACTTTCAACATACTGGTCTTGCTCAGTGCACCTGAGCTCCGCTACTACTACCGATGAAATGGGCATTGCCGATACACTGTCTGAGTGGCCAAGTCACGCTAAACGAGAGGATTGGAACCCCATGGGCAATCCTTCACTGAAGCAAGGATGGGAAACTCTCACGATTCCCGTTCAATATACAGCACAAACACATGCAAAGCACGCGGAAGTCGGGATATCAAATGTGTACCGGGGTGGCGCATTCACCGAAGCCCATCGAATCGGATTGTGTGTGCAAGCTTCTGGACAAATTCTGCCGACGGTACGAACGTAGCGTGAGAGACTTCTGGAGTTTCCTTCGGCAGTTGCTTGTTGCTGTGAGTTCCGTCTATGTAGTGTGTGTGCGCGAACACAATTCGGTGGGCAAACTTCGGTTTCCGCGGAGGATGAATTGAAGTTGTGAGCCAATACTAAAGAATTAGTGCACGTTTTGAGGCCATATCTTGGAAAGAAGTGCTGTCGCCACGATGAATAAGGTACCGGCTATGTGGCGCATCATCTAACCGACTCGGGTGAGACTGGACATCCTAAGGAAGGTTGCTATCGTGTACCCCTAAAAGAACCCAGCAGCCCTTACAAAGAAAGGTTACGAGATCAATGTGAGGCTAGGGCACGCCGCACCAGGCTGGCTATCAACGATTACTACGGAGTCAAGAACCAGAATCGATGGGTGTTAGCAACAGCAGAAGTCTTCATGGATGTTGCAAGAGTATTCTGGTGCTCTCAGAGATTGTCTCGATGGATCCGATGCACAGACCACACTCAGTCTGAGGTTAGATTCCCAACGAATGGGTTGGCTTAGGCTGGTGACCGTCGCCGACACGGATGGCCGTAAGTATCACGAAAAAATGAGAGTACAGCATAAAGTTGTGAGTCGAGAGAGGATTTGCAACGGCGAAGCG
Source organism: Strobilurus pachycystidiatus (assembly GCA_019915135.1). Taxonomy (NCBI): domain Eukaryota; kingdom Fungi; phylum Basidiomycota; class Agaricomycetes; order Agaricales; family Physalacriaceae; genus Strobilurus; species Strobilurus pachycystidiatus. Next base: position 88,057 of record JAHLMK010000004.1, read on the forward strand.
GATGCGTTCCTCGAACTTGTTCTGTATTACGGAAGAACAGGAGAGCTAGTGTGAGAGCTTCAGTAGTCAGAACCGCGCTTGGGAGCCCTGTACAAACAGCACTTGGATGGTGACAAGACAGTCCTCTAGCCAGTTGAAACATTCGACACCGTTGTAATCAAAGCATATCGAGCAAGAGCCAAGGAATAGCGGCAATTGCGGCCCGGAGTCAGCGGACCTGGATTGATGATCGCCACAACGTGGCCTCCTCCTCTACAACAATCATGTCTACTCTTCGTTGGTCGTTTGTCGTCCTAATGCTCCCACAGTTATAATAGGTTTTGAACCTGGTTAGGAGTGCTCCCGCAGACGTATCTCTCCTCGCGTCTGTCCCTTCGATGATACATGTTCCTGGTCAGCTCTTGGTTCTCGTATGATCTTGCAAAAATTGTATCTCTTGCCAGGATTCCATGTCTCCGTACCGGACGCTGAATCTTCGTCATTGACTTCCGATTCTCTCCCGAGCGCGTCAACTATAATCTCCCCAAAAGCCTCCTTGATGCCAAATCGTCTCATCTTCCGACTTGACCTGTTCCGCCACAGTATGCTTGTATGATCGCGGACGCACCTTCTAGGACACCACTCCCGTGCTGTCAATGACTTTGTCCGTCGGTTGGCGGCATAATGACCCCTGTTTTCCTTGTCTCAATTCGACGCCGACAAACCGTCAGTACGACCCCTCCCTTCCTCCTTTGCTTTCCTCACATTCTCAGAGCTCGGTCTATTCCCTCTTTACTTTTTATGATCCTACCTGAGGCTTTTAGGCTCCCAACCCGGCCTGGACTCATTTGGCTCATTTGGGCATCATGACGTCTGTGGCGCCATGAGGTTTCGTGCATGCACGACATACGAGGAACACGCTCCATTAGCATCTTATACAACTTCTTTCTTTCCCTCACCATCAACTTCTCTAATGCCCAGAATGCTTTCTACATGTCTTTCACAGACGGATGAGCTGGCAGCGCGCCGTTTGAGACGGGCCCGATCCGTTGGGCGATTACCGATATTACTAGAAGTCGAGGAAGAACCGCACGAGCGGCTGGATACAGACGGTGACTGGTGCTTCACTCCTGGTACGTCTCGCAACCTACTTGTTCTCTTCCCTGCGCTAAGACTGGCATGAACAGTCGCTGAGAATGCTTTTGTTTACCCGCATGGTATGTGACAGTGTCTCCTTCGACTGTCCGCGACAACTTAGGCTTTTCTGCAGTGACGATCCCTAAATCCATACCGTCTACGTCCAGTCCCAGTCGGAAGCGCCCCAGAACGAATTCTGATCCGGACGACCAAGTGGTCGCAAGCCAGTTGCCTCGTACCAAACGTCCTCGTGTATCTTTACGACGCGCAAGTAGTACTAGTATGTGACCCATTTGTCCGATGATATCGTCTCCGACTTAATGAAAAACAGATATGGTTTCCGACGACCTGATGGTCTCGGCTCCTCGTACGAAGCGTCCTCGTCTCGCTTCGCGGCGGTCGAGCAGCAGCAGTAGGCCCTCATTTGACCTTTGTATTGCCTCTGATCTTTCAATCTACAGGGAAGCGCACGGCTTTGCAATGGGTCAATTCGGACCGCATGGATGTCGACATGGCGCTGACTTGACTGCGCCAGCCTGCGAGGCTTTGTAGAAGGTGGGTTGTTATCTTCGTAAACCTTTCCCCGGAGGCTGATACCTCGGAATCGTTATAGGTGTACTTTGTACTACTAACAGAAGTAATTTATTCGCTCCCTTCTCATGCTTTGGACTTCGCATGGTACTATGATACTTTAATTTAATATTGATATAGAAAATATGAGTTCCCGAGACGATGGACAAAGCTAGTATACATATCTAAAAACGAGGTGCGACTCGGAGGATGACGCAGCTACTATGCTGGTACACGTCTCACGTATAAACTATGCATGCGAACCGCAATCACCTTCAAACAAAAGTCGCCGCCATCAATGAATACTAGATGGTGGTATGAAGAATTCTCACTCGAAGCGACTCTTCCTTTCGTACTACATGATGAGTGACGCGTCAACGTCAATCCTGACTATCTTTTGATCCCTCTGCCTATCGTCCACCACGCTCACTGTCCCACAGAGGCCGGGAGTTTGCCACACTATCCACTCATCGCCGATGTTCGAGACCACTCATATAATCATCACGCCAGTCGGAGTAAAACTCAATATAACATTCACAAAAAATCCCAATGACAGACAACCACCGGAGAAAGACGAAAAAGATGGTGGGGTCTAATAATATACAACATTCTGAATCACTTCAACAGGTCCTTTCCCTCCCTCCTGCAACTCCAATAAGGGTAGGCGGATACGGCGCGACGCTGAACTAGCGGTCAGTATCACGTCGGGTGCAGTGTTACGATATGCCCACCTTAAGCGACGACGCAGCCAGAGCTATTGCCATCAGCCTCGTTGACGGGGGCAGACTCGAAGGTCTCCTCGGTCTCGACCTGGGCGACGGTAAGGGTGTACTCGAAGGAATCCATTTGATTTGGTGGGTGGGTTGGATAAGAACGGTGAGTGTTCGCGGTGTGGATGGGTGCGATGCTTTTTTTCTTCGCGCAAAGTGCGCTTTTATAGGCCGCTAGTCAGGTACGGGACACTATGAAATTTGCCCCGTCATTGTCGGTTGCAATACGAGAAGAACAATAAGCCAAGGCCCATTCCTGCAGATCATGTCCAATTTACACAAAGAGGACAAGAGGATTTCAGACCGTTGTCTTAGATGTATATGTGCGCCTACAGTCTTGGCGCAATTTCCGATACGGCCATGACTTGGATAGATGATACAATGAGCTTTTGTTGACCATATCTAGGCACTGCGTTTTGTGTTCTGACAGTAAAGACTCGACCTGGGCGTCGTTTTAGTCGAGTTGAAACTTCGCGAGTTGGTCCGCCCGGCAGCAAGAGACATTGAAGACACAACAGATCATGTCTTCTAGAGGAGCAAAAGGCGTCGAGTCAGGCGTAGTGATCGTCGAAGTACGAGTCTGGGTCCATGCCGCCCACGTGGCGCCTGGATGGCCGCTTCGGGTCCAAATTGAAATTCTGATTTATCTTTTCTCTCTCTCCACCGATCGTGTTCAAGACGTCGGCCCTCTAAGTCTTTGCGCCAGGAACAGGTCACGTCCGTTTCCGATCCTTCACTCGAACGAGTTTGAACACGTCTAAAAGCTCCTGAAGATCCTCATTTGAACACGCGCCACATAACTTATTGCCCCTGCTCGTCCCCCGAGCAAGATGCGTGTCGCAATGCTATTTCCAACTCTGCCACCCAAGCTTGACCATTCGAAATACTGACCTTGGGCAGATGATCTCCGGTGCTGTATCCTCCGGACTCTGAGGCAGTGCGACAGCGAGAACTTTCCCATTGACTCTAGTCTCTAGGTTTAAAGTGACTACTGACTCGGCTACTTGATCCTCCTCCTCGTTGTCCTCTGCGACTCGGAGCCTCATGCCCAACACAAAGCGCGAAGATTCCGTCTCGAACTTGACACTCCAGCGTTCAAGTTCAATAAATACAGGTCTCAGAGGCTCGTCGTGTAATAAAATTACTCTGGTATCTGCCACTTCAATTTCGTACGAGCGAGTTCAACGCGCATTGTTGGCTGGGTACGGATGATGCCCTGGCGTCGTTTGCATTCCCTGATTCGGGTTCGTCGAGTACGGATATGCATGTGCCACCGCTGGAAAGACGCCAAAATATGCTCCTGGTGCGCCGCTGTATGCCTGTTCGCCTTGATTGGAACTGAGATGGTGGGCGGGAAGCTGTGGTGGATAGGATTGCGATGGTGGGTGAGATCCGCCTCGTGATAGCGAGCCTTGGGGACTTGCCGCCGGATAGGAGGTTGGGATGGGTGCGTAGCTCATGGTGGAAATGCTGAGTGAGTGGGAGTTCGTGGTAGGAATGGAGAGACGCGTGGATGCGATCTCTATGGGAATGTGGGATGAACCTCGAACGGTACAAGTTCCACCTTGTGGTGGAAACGGTGAGGGTGCGTTATACTGCTTTCTCTCTTTTGTACTTTGTATCCGTCCGGGAAGGTCGTATTTCTGATCCTACATCCCAGTCGTCCGGTTTCACGAGGAACTGCGCTTCTCAGATTGGGTTCTAGTCGGTACCGGGCCTGCTTGGGAAACTACTCGTTATGTGCCTCCACAAAGACTAGTTTTTTGCCCAATAACTGAAAACCAATCTTTCGACGCAGGAGAAACACATTCTGGCTCGATTTTGGTTACTCGCACTCATGGTAAAAAATTCTTGAGAACGCATGGATGCTCTTGTCCGCGAGGATTGTCAATGAATCGGATCCACGATCCAAGTCTAACTGGGACGAAGATCTACAATGCTTCTGATGGAGAGGCTTCCTGATGTCATGCTATGCTAGCTGCGCAGTCAATGAAAAGACGCGTCCCGTCGGCGGCAAGTATCCCGCGGAAGTGTGAAGTACTGAGCTGTGAAGCTAAACAGGTCCGTTGAACGATTTTTGGAATTTGCTGACCTCGAGCTCGTTGTTTCGTGGTCGACTTGTACCAGAGACCGTCAACGGCTCGGTGAACATGGGTGGTATACAAGCCGCTCGGAGCTACGCATCGGCCGATGGCCTTCTCCTCGGCTGTCAGGTTCTCCGGCAATGTTGGCTCGTTTTACTCACGCTTTGACTCAGTCAGAGATCCAACATCCCTCATCGCTGGTCTTTGCACGCTATAGTGCTGACAAGATGATGGAGACAGTGACTCTAAGTGAGTCATTCAAACTTAGCGCCTGGCGGCAACATGGCGAGGTTGCCGTCCGGCATACTTAATGGCAGCGGTAAGAGACTTCCCCAGCCGCTAGGTCGGCTCTCTCGGGGTGCTAAATACAGCACGTGCCCTGGGACAGCCTTGGCTATGTGCTGACTCGACTCGAGCCGCTCGGTCGGCACTCTCGAAGCTTATTTGCCACTGCTGCCCTGGGACAGCCTTAGCTATGTGTTAACTCCAAGTCAGCACGACGTTCTACTTCATCGGTGGGCCTTTGCATTCTGAACAAGTGATGGAGTCGGTACTTACTGGAACTGCTTACGTACGAAGACTTGTTTGTTGCGCAACAGCGAAAAGCTATCCTTTGTCAAGTAAATGCCGGACTGTTCTTTGAAGTTGAAGCCGGTACGTTTGACGATTTCGACATGAACATTCTCTGTTCTTACCATGTGTGAGACGGGTTGCTAAAGTCGGTGTGCGATGTTCGGCTTGTACCAGTAGGTTTCATTAACTTCGCTGCGAAATCGTATACAAGCCGCGCATCGCATCTACCACGGCAATGTTGGCTCGTGTTACTCACGCTTTGACTCAATGGCAGTTTCGAGATCCCATTGGTCTCTGCACGCTGGGATGTGGACAGTGACTCCGACTAGGCAACTTGGCGACGCACACTCACTGACAGTTTCCCTCGGCAGTCTCGGGATACTGCTAAATACAGAACGTGGACTGCCTTAGCGAGGTTCTGGTTCATCGGAGAATTGTTGTTGGTCTTTGCACTGTAGAGCTGGAGAAGTGACTCCATGTGAGTCCGTGTCATTCCAACTCAGCGCCTCGCTGGCAACTTGGCGACGTCGTTCCGAGTCGGCAGACTCACTAGGCGCTCGGTCGGCATCATGATGCTGAAAACTTCTCTTCCAGTGCCTTGAGATTCAATGGCTCTCTGGACTTTGCTCTTGGGAGAGTGATTCGGCTTGCTAGCCGCCCGATACAGAACTTCTTACGAGTCGCGCTGATGGGCCCGGGGACAAGAACTGACTTGGCTTGGTGACGGACAATGGGAGTACTTGACTCATTCAGTCGAGTCGCGCATTCTTTGAAGCACTTGCTTTTCTTGAGGGAGCTGTGAGACGACCCAGCATCGTCGTGTGCTTTCCAGTGTCTATACTAAACTGTTATACAAAGTTCAAACTACACGGAACATTAACAAGTAACAGGTAACAAATTTAAAATTTGAAAAATTGAAATCTTGAATTGAACAAAAAAAACTTCCCACTATCGGGAGGATTTAAAAAAATTCTTCAAACCACGAATGTCGGTAACAGGAATCGAACCTGTGGCTCTTCGGAGTTGAATGGCTTCCACAACGAAGTGATTTAACCCCTAATCGATACCGACTTGTGTAGCGACGTTACCTTGGGCTGTAGTCACCAATTTAAAGGAAAAACTGTAAAGGCACGACAACGGGATGCGGCGGGGAAGAGTGACCGTCGGGGTGGGGATTAGGCCGACGAGCGGGCGGTGGCGCCGCGCACATCAAGCCAAGTCAGATATTTTCCATTCCGCCTGCCCGCCCGCCTCAGTGCAATCCGAGGAACTGTGGACGCGATTTCAGGCAAAAGTCGTGTCCCGTCATTATGGTCTCCAATTTGAAGCTTAGAGGAGTTCCAATTGACGTTTAGAGGAGTCTCAAATTCGAAGTTGAAGCTAGAAGAGCGCGTTGTCATTGCTAGAAGAGCGCGTTGTCAATGTCATCCCGCTGTCATGGTCGATGACGCAGAGTAACTGTCGTCGTTATTGACACCTATTTGGCCCCCACGTTTCTGGGCGTGTGTTCCTTTCCTCTTTACCGTCACGACGGGCTGGTTGCCGTGCCCACCTGCTTGCTCTCGCCAAACCCGAGGAAACGCAAGACCAGGCCAGGCATTGCGCGCAAAGCGCAAAACAAAGGGCGATTCGATCCCCGCCGAACGCAAAAGCAGAAGGAAGGACCCGAACGCAGGAACAAGTTACGACCCCCCCATCCATCCATCCAGGATCCGTTCCACCCACAAACCCGCTTACGACAGTGCGTACCGCCTCGTCAACGCCATTTCGTTTGGGTTCTGATGATTTCTTTTTTGCAGATTCCCACTTTTCATTTCCATCTCCGTCTCCATACCATACCGACTCCGACTCTTGCTTTCCGATTTTTCATCCCACCACAGCCGTATCGCCAAAATCTCTCAGCGCGCAAATCCCACCCATTGCAGCACGACTCCCGCGCGGAATCTTATCCACTCCAACCCGACCCGACGCCACACAATCACACGCGCGAGACACCCCACCATCCACCACCACCACACTTTTTCTGCTTCTTTTACCGCTCTCTCTGAACAAATTGAACAATCGTTTTTTTCTGTCTTTTTCCATCCACATACACAACCAAACGAGAATCCGCAGTACGTCTTGAACCGAATTCTGAGACAGGGCGTTTAGCTGATTTGATTCATTCTACAGCACGATGTCCACCCGACGCCCTGCGCCATCGACTTTGAAGACACGGCCGAATTCCGCCATCTACGTCGGGCCCGCGGTGAACCTCATGGCGAGCACCAGCAAAGCAGAAGGGGACTACAACCCGAAATCGCCCAATACCAACGCCAATCCCCGCTCGCCCAACGCCAACCCGCGCCCCATCCGGCCGAAAACACGCCCTCTCCATTCACATTCCCTTTCCTTCAGCACGTCGTCGAGCTACAGCAGCACGATCCCCGACCTGCCCGAGCCGCCGGATTATCCGGATAGTCCGAGTCCGCCGAGTCCTGTGTATGAGTATACGCCACGCGAGCGAGAGCCGCCGCCGAGTCCGGTGAGCAGCGGGCTGCCGAGCCCGCCTGCGACGGCGAGCAGCGCGAGCGGGAGTGGGAGGGGGTTGTTGACGGAGGAGAATCTGGGACGGTTGGGGGAGGAGGGGAGTGGGAGTATGAGGAGGATCACCAACAACAACAACAACACGGGGAAGGAGAGGGAGAGCGATGAAGACGGGGAGGGGAACGACGAGGACGCGACGGCGCGGTTTAAGAGCCTGGCTGCGCGGAATCGGGAGGCGCTGGAGAAGATTGAACGGATGTCGCCGAGGCCGAGGGAGGGGAGGGGGAAGGAGAGGGAGTCGGGGAGCGAGACGGAGCGGGATGATGATGATCCCCCGCTCGCGACGAAGAGGCCGGAGCTCCAGCGATCTGTGACTATGACGCCGAGAGACAGAGATAGGGTGATAAGACCGACTACGCCGAGTAGGCGGAGGGAGCGGCTGGTCAGCGCGCCGACGAGCCCGGACAAGGCGCATGTGCATAGTCCGCGAAAGCGCACGAGTCTGGCGTTTGCGGATGAGGTTGGGGGTGGGTCTGGTAAGTTTCTTCCCCTCACTCAAGCCAGTTCATACATTGATGATGACTTGGTAGTTCGCGGATTGGGGGGAAGGGATAGCGTGGGTGCGGCGTTGGCTGCTGTGGCGTCTTCGCGCTTGGGTGTTGGGGGAGCAGCGGGAGGGAAGAGGAGGGGTGCGTTGCCTAGTGAGTGGGGTGGAGGTGGGGGTGGGAGTGGGAGTGGGGGTGGAGGGTCGGTGAGGAGTGGGGAGGGGAGCGCGAGGAGCGGGGAGGGAAGCGCAAGGAGCGGCGAGTCATCGAGGAGTGGAGGGTTGCGGTCCAGGGGTGCCGAGTCCTCTAGTCGGTTTGGCGCCGAACCATCCAGCCGCTCCCGCCGGAGCAGCATATCGTTCGAGGACGAGGAGGCGGACGACATAGAGTTCACGCCTACGCCGCCGAGCCAGCTCAGGTCACCCAGCACGATGCGGGGGCATCAGCGGTGGATGAGCGTCAGCGAGGGCATGGACGGCGGGGGGAGCATGCGTGGTTTGGGGAGGAAGGAGAGCGTTATGGTCCTCGGCCGGGAGAGTGTCCTGGGGCGTAGGGAGGGGCCGTCGCGCGAGTCATCACTCAGTCGGGCATCTGGGCGACGCGAGTCATCCCTCAGTCGTGCATCTGGGCGACGTTCGGTCATGGATGATAGAGACGACGACGGCGACGGGGAGTGGCGTGGCACGCTGTACGGCGGGCGGGAGCAGGCTGTGCGCGGCGGGAGCGCGGAGAGTGCGCTGACGGTTGGTGCGGGACGGAGTTTGGTCGGGGAGGGGTTGAGGGCTGCGGGGTTGGGTGTGGCGTCTGGTGGTGGGCGGGGTGCGTGCATCTCCCCCCTCTTCTTTCGTTTTGGATTTGTACTGATGAGGATTGAAGCAGAATACCGCACGAGGGCAGGGACGATCGTCGGGCCGCGGGCGGCTACGAGCATGGAGCATCGGGATATCAAGAGGAGTAAGAGTGTTTGGGGGTTGGGCGGGGGAGGTGGAGGGGAAAGGGAGGAGAGGGAAAGGGAGCGGGCGCAGAGCTCGCTGAGCCGGTATGATGGCGAGAACTATGCGTCTGCCGTGAACTCGAACTATGCTCCCCCCTCAAACCACGCATCCCCATCCGCCTCTTCGGACCGTACGGCGATCCTGCTCCGGGAGGCGCTCACGTCGTTCGAGGCTTCCCTGGCGAAAGTCGGTGGGGGCGGGGGCGGGGTGGAGAAGGGCGCGCGGGAGGTGGTGGGCGCTGTGGAGCGCGTGCAGGGGGTGATGCGTGCGGGGAACGCGAGGGCGCTGGAGGAGCAGATTAGGGGGGAGGTCGAGGGGTGAGTGTCTCTGCTCTAACCTACATTTCTTTGAAACTGATGTGTGAAAATTGACCTAGGACTAGCACGGAGGCGGCGTCGATCTGGAGGCGGGTGGGCGGGGATTATCGGGAGGGCGTGAGGGCGGGCGAGGAGCTGGTTAGGGCTGTGACGGGGTTTTTGTTGGGTGTGGGGAGGGTTGTGCGGGAGAACGAGCGGGAGGGGGAGAGGGAGCGGGATGGTGAGTACTCTCTTTTTCGCAGGGTAAGAAGTGAGTGACTGATTGATTGGGGGTGTGCTGCAGACACGTACCACGCGCGGAGCATCAGCCTCGATGCGGACGAGGTGCGGTTTGGGCGGGCGCCGTCGAGGAGCAGGAGTCGGCTTGAGTATGAGATGTCGAGGGAGTATGACACGCCGAACAGGCTGTCGAGGGAATACGAGACGCCTTCTCGGCTTTCTGGGGGGAGAGACAGGGAGAGGGATACACCAAGTAGGCTCTCCGGAGGCCGGGATAGAGACGCACCGAGTCGGTTGTCTGGGGGGAGGGAAAGGGAGAGAGAGAGGGATACGCCCAGTAGACTCTCGGGGGGACGGGAAAGGGTCAGGGAGAGGGAGAGGTATGACTCGCCTGTCGCGAGGAACGTCAATCTGGAGAGGGAGAGGTATGATTCGCCTGCTGCGCGTAACGTCAACTTGGAGAGGGAGAGGTATGATTCGCCTGCGGCGCGTAACCTTGCTCTGGAGAGGGAGAGGTACGACTCGCCCGCCACGCGGTACGAGTCCCCCGCGGCGCGGTTGGAGCGGTATGATACTGTCCCTGTGCGGCGGCCACGCACTGCACCAGGCGCGGGGATGGGGGCGATGGGGACGTTTGATAGCGGGGAGACGTTGAGGGCGGGTGGTGGGGAGGTGGAGGTGGAGAGTCCGACGCCGTTGGGGAGGGGAGGGGGAGGGGGTGGGTTGAGGGGGAGAGAGTCGTTGGATGGGAGGAGTGATGGCTCGGGGAGGAGGGAGAGGGAGAGGGAGGAGAGGAGGGAGAGGGAGTCGTTCGATGGTCCGGGGAGACCTAGGGAGTCGTTAGATGGCCGACCCAAGGAGTCATTAGATGGTCGACTCAGAGAAACACTCGACGGCCGCTCCCCCGCCACACGCGAACGCCACCAGACCCTCCCGCCCATCTCCATCCCGCCCAAGCCTCTCCCGACTCTGCCTTCCGAACAACAACACCACCAGCAGCAAGAGTCGGGTGAGCGAACAGGGACACTCGGGACGGGGCGCCGGCGGACGCTGACGTCCATCTTCAACCTCAAGACCCCGAATGCGACGACGGCGGTGACGACGGAGGTTATTGGGCGGGGGGAGGTGGATAGGGTGAGGGAGGAGGAGGGCGGCGCGTTGAGGCGGGCGAGGACTGTTAGTACGGGGGAGGGGCGGTCGCCGATCGTGCCCAAGACCCAGACGCCGTTACCCTTGTCGCGGACACCACTACCGGAGGGGGTTTCTAGGGTGTCGTCGACGTCGTCGCATGCCAAGAGCCCGAGCACGCCGAACACGGGGAGCGAGACGGAGAGACCGCCCCCGTCGATGAGGCCGAGGAGCGGGAGTGTCAGGCAGCCTGGTGGGGGTGGGGGTGTTGGGTTGAGTGGTGCGTACTGATTCTTTCTCTGCTTTGTTGTCGACTCTTTTTCTTGTCTTCCTCTCACCATCTTTTTGTTGTTATCCTTCTTCCTTTCATGCCCTTCTTCTCTATCTTATCTCACTCACCGCCTTTTCTTTTTGCTCTAGGCCACGCAGCAGACCGCGCAGCTGTCATCGGGCGCGTGCCGTCGTTGACTGTCGGGCGGAAGTCTCCCGGGGTTGGGACGGGGATGGGGACGATGGGGAGGGCAGGGGGTGGTGGGAGCGGGAAGAGGGAGCGCAGGCGGACTGTCGTTGATATCTGGCCTCCGGCGCAGGGCAAGTGAGGTGTGAGGTGCGTAGGTGAGTTCTACTTTTCATTCATGGAGAATGGGAATGGGAGACTGATTCTTTTCTTGTCTGGGGTAGGTTACTTCACGCCGGTATTTCACGCCGCGAGGATAGTACTTAACGCGGTACTTCACGCCGCTAGGATGGCCCTTCACGCTCCACGCCACGAGGAGGGTCCAGTGGTTGTGCGGTCAGGTTGATGCATGAATACTCTCTTTCTTTCGTTTCCTGTCTTTTTTTCGATTTCTCTGTTGCATACATGTTTCGGTCTCTCGTCTCTCTGTTGTTTCTTGATGCTTATTGTTATTACCCGATTACGATACGATGTGCCAAATTCGATGTTCATGTCTTATGTACTGTATGTAAGTTGCGCAAGTGTGCAGGTTAACTCAATGCGAGATTCAGATGTAGGTGTTGTTCAAAAAGGGAAAGGTCATACCGAAGCGAGAGAGTCTGAACGGAAAGGAATGTTAGAAGGTGAAGGAATGTTGACTTAGAATTGACTCAAAGGTAAAGTCTGGTAGTTCGGACTGGATCGGGGGGTGATGTCGCATTTGATTGAGAGCTTCCCACGTCGGTATCGATTAGGGGTTAAATCACTTCGTTGTGGAATTGAGTCAACTCCGAAGAGCCACAGGTTCGATTCCTGTTACCGACATAACTTGGCTCGAAATCCCTTTTTCTTTTTGGCCCCTTCACTTGAATCAAGAATCAATGATCATTCAAATTTTTTCTTCTTTGTTCAATATTCAATGTTCACTCCGGAGTCCGCACCCTGTGCGCCTGCCGCTTTGTTCCTTGGTTCTTGACTTTCATCTCGACGCCGATTGTACAGTGTACGTAGAACTCGAGTTTCTTGAATTCAGCCTGTGACTTGATTGACTACTTCAAAATTAGGTTTCATTGCGCGTGCGCACTCATCCTTTCAATAGTCGTCTCAGCGGCTTGGGAGTGAACAGGGAATTTGTCTTCGAGACCTCTTTCCCTTCCTTTTGATCCACTCACTAATTTCCTTCCGGGATGAAAGCCTGGTGACACATACTACCCCCCGAACACGGACTCTCAATGGACAGTCCTTCCGGGCACTGGCAACATGACTCTGCCATTGACCCGGTAAACTGCCATTGAAGCGGCAAACCTGTCACCGGAAGCTCGTACTAACCACACGCATGTATTATGTGTACGATGTCACGGGCACTGGTGGGCGTGGGCGTGATTAACAACGAGCTGCTTGTAAACCGGGCTCGATAGCGATGGTGTGGTCCAAAATTAAAATAAATATATTCAATCCAAAAAAGGAAAGGGGAGGAGAAAGAGAAGGAGAAAGAGAGAGATTCAAACATTGGATTCCCGTTAGGATGGGTCAAATTAGCAGAGTGTAGTGTCATAGATCATTGTGCAGCGTTAGTGAAGGCCAGCGTGCGGCTTGCAGTCAACAATACCAAGTGTGCCATCCGAGTCAAAAATTCAGTATTTTAATCCATTTTTGGACGCTATTTAGCGCGGTTCGCCGAGCATCGCGTCAGCCCGAGCTGCCCGACCCAAATAGCGATGACGGATTGGGAATATTCGAGCTGGCAGGCCTTACATGCTGCTGTTGATTTTCACACAATTCATATGGCTGAGTGGATACAGCGCGCGCTGCTCCTTTTTATTTCTTGCTTGACTGTGTGTTCAATCACTGCTGTTGGCAGTTGCCGCTCACGGCGACGAGAGATGGGTGCGCGCGTCGGTCTCGTGCCACTCAAGTGCCACCTGGGTGCCACTGAATTGTTACCTCACGGCTACGGCAGTCTAACATGCCTATGGCAGCATGGGAGTCTTGAGTGCATATCTGATCTCTGAGGTCTCAGCCTGTGCCACACTGGCCGAGCCGTGCGGTACAGCAGTGTGCGTAACTTGTGTGCCTTGCGGCACTCTCGTCGCTTTACAGGAACTCGGCCTAGGCATGTAGTCTGTATACAATGCCGGTCTATGTGGCGCAATTCACTCACTCTCGCCCTCTTACAACTTACATGGCCACATGCACTTGTTAAGCTTTTCTACACAGTGTGCTAGCAATGCGAGTAGCTGTCGCCCATCACCCGCTTGAATGTACTCCAACGTCACGCTAGCGCTGGGCGGGTGAGGCCTCGCTGAGGTACGATGCAGATCGGACCGACGTATATTACATAATTCCATCGCTATTGGGGTCGCTATCGGACCACGCTATCAGTAACGAGCCGTAAACGGCTCGATAGCGATGGTGTGGTCCAAAATTAAAATAAATATATTCAATCCAAAAAAGGAAAGGGGAGGAGAAAGAGAAGGAGAAAGAGAGAGATTCAAACATTGGATTCCCGTTAGGATGGGTCAAATTAGCAGAGTGTAGTGTCATAGATCATTGTGCAGCGTTAGTGAAGGCCAGCGTGCGGCTTGCAGTCAACAATACCAAGTGTGCCATCCGAGTCAAAAATTCAGTATTTTAATCCATTTTTGGACGCTATTTAGCGCGGTTCGCCGAGCATCGCGTCAGCCCGAGCTGCCCGACCCAAATAGCGATGACGGATTGGGAATATTCGAGCTGGCAGGCCTTACATGCTGCTGTTGATTTTCACACAATTCATATGGCTGAGTGGATACAGCGCGCGCTGCTCCTTTTTATTTCTTGCTTGACTGTGTGTTCAATCACTGCTGTTGGCAGTTGCCGCTCACGGCGACGAGAGATGGGTGCGCGCGTCGGTCTCGTGCCACTCAAGTGCCACCTGGGTGCCACTGAATTGTTACCTCACGGCTACGGCAGTCTAACATGCCTATGGCAGCATGGGAGTCTTGAGTGCATATCTGATCTCTGAGGTCTCAGCCTGTGCCACACTGGCCGAGCCGTGCGGTACAGCAGTGTGCGTAACTTGTGTGCCTTGCGGCACTCTCGTCGCTTTACAGGAACTCGGCCTAGGCATGTAGTCTGTATACAATGCCGGTCTATGTGGCGCAATTCACTCACTCTCGCCCTCTTACAACTTACATGGCCACATGCACTTGTTAAGCTTTTCTACACAGTGTGCTAGCAATGCGAGTAGCTGTCGCCCATCACCCGCTTGAATGTACTCCAACGTCACGCTAGCGCTGGGCGGGTGAGGCCTCGCTGAGGTACGATGCAGATCGGACCGACGTATATTACATAATTCCATCGCTATTGGGGTCGCTATCGGACCACGCTATCAGTAACGAGCCGTAAACCGCCATTCTGACTCTGCTGGCCGCTGCTCGACCCGACCCGCGCGACGCGCGTCTCCCGTGGGCGTGTTGGTAAGCCGATCCATACTATCAGCTGGCGTTTCATCTTCATGTAGGACGCCGGCTCTCCTCCTCTTGCCGTTGACTGACCGGATGAAATATAGGGCTGCAGATCCGCGCGCAATGTGCGGGCCTAGGAGTTTATTGGATTGGTGTTTACTTACATGCGTTACTAGCCTAGTTCAATCGCGATCTCCCGAGTCCCATCTATGATCTGACAACCACTGGCACGCAAAGGTCACTTCCTCTTCAGACTACTGACTTAGTAAGCTTTAACTGCGGGTGTCAAGGGAGGGAAGGAACGCTCGAACTTGGAACAGCTCGCCGGGTAGTGTTGACACAACTCGGGTTCGTGGCACTGCCGCGATACAAATGGTAGCTGACTCGGAACCTGCCGCTGTGACCTGTTGAACCTTCAGCACGTTTGAGTCGTAAGACATTGACATATCGCGTCCGAGTCGTCCCGTCAATCCGATGATTGCGCAGAACAGGTGCTTTGTAAAGGATGGTTCGATTATTAAGGACGTTCTTACTACAGTATTAGGAGGAGAAAGAATTGCGGCTGGGACGGTTTTGCTAAAGGACACTGCGTACGATTGTCCTGAGCTGATATGACTGATTCAGATGTGAGACGTGAGCAGGCACTGTTGACTGTCCGGTCAATTCAGACGGCTATGAGATCATCAGCAAATCCGGGAAAAGTAGATACGGGTTACAGTTACCGATCGTCTGCAATCGACGGAGATATCGTATTATAATGTTGCTATAAGCTGGTATAAGCTTTTTGTGATTCTATCATTACCTATAGTTTGCTGTAATGATTTTGGTCCATTACAAGGTCAGTATAGTATTTGCAGCATTTCATTGAGTACATACCGGTGCTGTGTCCATGTCCGCATGACCCGCTCATGACAAGTCAGAAGATGGTAAACACCGGGGAAGCAGGCTGTTGTCATTGTAGAGCTCTATGCACACTTGTCTCATGGGTACATATTGGGTGACAATGTCTCGTACCAGTCGTACCATGAGCAGACCCTGAGCAGGGTACCAGGGACTGAAGGAGAAACTCGAAATCGTCAAGTCCATTTGAAGCTCCGATCGGTCCGAATGCTTACCGGTTGCCGAGGATAAAAAATCACTCTCAAACATGGATCAACATAACGCTGCTCTCTCCTCGACCACTACCTCCCTCAGCCGCGCCCTTGAAACTGCCGGTCTCCGGCTTCAGCTGCACGATACTCTCCGTCCCGTCGCCCCCGCCCTACAACTCTCGCACCCCAACGCTCGAGCTCATACTGGACGACCACGTTGAATTGCCCTTGGAAGACGGCCACCCAAACGCTCGACGACGACGACCTGAATGCCCGACGACAAATTCCTAAATGCCTGACGACGACGACCCGAGCGCCTGACGACGACGACCAGCACGCCTGACAACGACGACCCGCACGCCTGACGACGACTACCCAAACGCCTGACAACCGCCTGACGACGACCCACTGGACGCCAAACGACGACGTATTCGCTAGATTGTGAGACCACTGGACGTCCGGCGCCGCCCGAGCCTGTTGACTCTCCCGCACTTCAACGACAATGACCAGTATGTTGTCATTCGTCCGCGCTTCCCGCTCGTGGCACTGTAATTAGAAATCTGCCTGTACCTTACTACTTTTATGCAACCATTTGCCCCACCTTTTGTTCGATGTGGTTTGGATGTCGTGTCACCGTTCCGGTTCCAATCTGTTCCTGATTTGATACAATAGTGGGAATGTCGGCTTCATATGATGCTGTATTTGGTTATCGTCACCGGAAATCTTTACAGCCGTTTGCATATGAAACTGCATGTCACCATTCGCGCATCTCTTTGTTTATTTGGACATTCAGGGTGTTGCCGTTCTCGGCTCCAAGACGCCCTCAATGGGATCCCGCGACCTCTGGCTTTTCAGGCGCACTTGAACTTCTCAAAACCAGGCGGGCTGGATCCTGGGCACCAGCTGGGATTTCGTAGCTACTCCGGGAGCCTTGTGCGTCCTGAAGGATGCTCTTTGCCTCGGCTTCGCGGCAGACCCTGGATACGCAAATAAGTCTCAACACGATTTCGCGATGTGTGACCTGCTAGGTTCGGAGCAAGCCCTTGCTCCGGGCCGGTCCCCGGGCACCTTCGCGAAGGGGCTTGCTTCAACATGTTCGCACGACACGACCCTCTTGTATTGTAACTAACTATCCTCCCTCGACAGATGTCAGCTTGACCTAGTGGTGAACATTGATTCTGAGATATATCTCGAGTGCCTTGTACCACCAAATTATTTTATTTCTCAGAGTTTATGAGTAGCCACCGTGTCGAAGTTCCGTCACTGCAAGCATTAGCTTCAAATAAGTTTGTGTACTAAGGAAATATTGAACGAAGGTATTTTGGTACATGGCCCGGAATAGTAGAAGTTGACAGTGTATATGCTCACTGTACGCAGTAATACCAGCGGTATGTGATGAGGATCTGGAATGGGACCTCTCGCAAGTCTCCAAGGATAGATCGAGGTGAATTGTGACAACCTGTGACATGATCACTGCATGCGCGAAAAGGAGCCCCGATCATAAATTAGCTCTCTTTTTACGATGGAGGAGCCCACTCACCAACACCTCATCTATGGCAAAGGCTTTTGGAAAACAAAGCTCGGCTCAGACCTCCAAAAAGCACCCCTCATTGACCGAATTCACCTAGTCTTCTCCCTTCTCATCTTCCTCGGAGTATCCCTTGCCAGTTTCCTCGAGTTCTGCTTCGCATCGCCTATCAAGGAAGTGCGGAATCGAGTCGGCATGTTCATGGCCCATACTCCCTCCGCATCATCACCAGATAGGATCTTTCCCCCAGGCATGGTTTACCGTCTCTGGCATGAAAAGTGGCCAAAAGGGGTCCCTAAGCTACACGAGACTATCCAGAACTGCGCGCTCAAAATTGCCGTCGAGGAAAGCGATAATATTATTCAGGATGAGTCACTCAAGATCAGGGTACATGCTCTGACCATCGCCAGAATCCGAGAGCTTCTCGATCCGGGCAAAATTGCTGCAACTTTCCAAAGGCTGGCTCCATTCACATGGAAATACCTCTATACATTCTCTGCGACACCAAACCGATATCGAAGAGAGAAGAAAAAAAGGACGGAGCAGGAGAACAGCAATGTCCCGGACGAGAGTGAACCACCTCCTTGGACATCTCCGATCGACGATGACTTTGACGACTGGCACGACGAAGAGTCCGAGACAGAGCTTGGAAAAACTACAGGATTTATGCGAAATCCTGTCTATGTGAGTAGCTGAGCCTGTCAATATGAAGAGGAGACTCACAAAGCAATCAAGGCTATCATGGTAGCCATCTCAATGCTAGCCTTCGTTCGGAACAGAGCCACGAACATCCTTCCCCTTCTCCTCGGCTTATTCTTCAAGATCAGCGGTACAAGCTCGCGTGTAATCCGCATGCTCAGTAATGCGGGCATCTGCGTATCCGAGAGCACGATCAAACGCTTGAAAAAGCACATTTCCGACGACGCTGTAAAACGGGCTGTAGAGTTCGTTCGCAGTGGACGACTCTTCTATTTTCTGTTCGACAATATCAACATATACCTTCGCAAGTTTCAGCAAAGAATCACGAACCACAATTCGATGATACATGCGACGAATACTGCCATCCTTGGTATTGACGAAGAGGGTCTGGATGCAGAAAAAGCCCAGGATCTGCAAGCAAAGTTGAGATTACGTGGAAAACGCGCAAAAGCCATGTTTTCCGACCTGTTGCCAACGAAGGAGGACGGGGCCCATCTAGCATCAGCGTTCCAGGGACATATCGCACACTTCATCATTCGGTACTGCCCGGGAAGCCAAAACTGGGAGGGACGTGCGGCAATGCTGGAGAAAGCACTCACTTCTATTCCGGAGGATCGTCCGCTGCCACCCAAAAAGACAGAGATGTTTCTGCTTGGTGTTTTCGACGTTAACGAGGGATCTAAAAAGGGGATCATCAAGCTGCTCGACGAAGCTCATCAGAAGTTGAAGCTTACCGCCGAGCTCTGGGCGTCGAAGATTCGTTATCTTCTAGGTGATTGGCTGTCATCAGCAAACTACCGAGGAGCGCGACGGGATCGTATCGACGATGTCAACAGCAAGGAGCGCCTAGAGTATGGAGAAGAACTCAGCACCTTATGGCACTACGGCCTACAAGGCAGTCATATGATAATGCGCACTCACTACGGCACGGTCATGGATCCAGCATCGCTAGCCTCGCACAAGGGTCTTCTTGGCCGGACCTGGGATGTTAACAAACCAAACTACGCAGCAGCAAAGGCGCTCATTCGACACTCGCTGATTGCACGCATTCTACACATTGTAATGTATGTGAATCTTACAGTCACTCAGATATGCAAGACTGACAGACACTCACAGGGTTAAGAAAGGCTTTAGGCAATGGTCGGAGCTCAAGAGCTGGCGGCCAACATACGAAGAGGTCGAAGAACTAGCAGGAGACATATGCGTCAGTTTTGCGACCACAAAGGCAGCCGAGCATGCGAAGGATGCCAAGGATGACTGGCTGGCGCATACCATGTACTTCGTGCGGGATGCTTTACTGTTTGTGGAGTTTGAAGACGCTGTTGCCTGCGCAGATGCTGGCCGTGTGCTCCGTGTCCTTCGTTTCTGGGTCCTTGCATTTCGTGGTGTGGGCCAGCACAACTATTCGCGTGAATGTGCAGAGGTCCTCCTCAGATGGAAGTATGAGACAACAGAGGATATGCGAAAAGCTTTGGAGAGGGCATGGTTCGTGAATCGCTGGGGTCTTGAACGTCGGTTCATTGCATCAGACTTGTATATGGAGCAGCTAAACTATTGGGTCAAAGTGAGTTCATCATCTACTCAATGCTATGAAACTCACTCTATCTCCAGCGCGTCTTTATTGCAGAAGGAAACGGCGTCACAATTGAGTACATCATCGCCAAAGGATCAGCCTGCATTGAGGCGTTCCGAGATATCTCCCATCTTGTAGCCAACTTCTTCGGTGATCCTGACCGGTCGCGACGCTCCAAGGAGATCAAATTCGAGGAGGACTTGCGACGTCTGGTAGAGGAGATGGTCAAGAAAAAGCTGCACGGAAAGCCTCAAGAACACTTCGTACCTGCACCAGTCAAGAAGACAAAGAACGGCCGGACTCCTCCACCTCAGTCCAGTGTCATTGATGTGCAGGTGGTGGGTGCTGGCGCTTGGGCACTTGGGAAGTTCCTTGACTTTGTTCGTTCTACGACATACGATCCCGCTGTGGGGTATCCAATGGAGGTGATCGAGGAAAATGGTTCCGTGGACGACTCAACGTTGAACACTGGGACGGTCTTTGATCAGACACGGTCAAATCCTCTTATTGTGGACCAGTATGAAGATGTTCACGGCGACGAAAATGACGAGAACGGTGCATTGGGAGGCGGCGGCGAATATGGTCCAGAAGAAAGCCGGAATTAGTTCCCACGGCCTATCTCGATCCTCATCATATCTTGTTTGAATTCAGAAACTCTATAGCCGTCTCTGTCCTATTCAGAGAATGTATATAAGATGCTCTACTATGAAAATAAACTAATGACAAGGTATCAACTGTCACGACAAAGCGAATAATTACAAGTCCGTAAGTCAATGTCAAACCTAATGTCTGTAATACTTGTTCGTCGATGGTGTATTATCATACGTATGTGGTCGATAATACGACGATCTGGTACTAGAAGGTGTAGGTAATGACGGTGTTGAAGCACCCGCTTGTGGCCCGAGACCAGCACGAGGCATGGGCGCTATGTTCGGGGTGTATCCACCAGGGAGCGGTCGAGAGCGCGCAACGGTGGGTGTCGCTCCTTGTAGGATACAAGGTGCAAACAGCCTCGGAGTTCCCAAGTTCAAGAGAGGCGCTGTGCTTGTCGTTGATCTCCGAGAGGTAGACAAAGATGGAGATGGATTTGTCAAGTTACTTGTCTGTTGAGGCACTGTCTCCAGCGGCCCAAAGACATCGCTTCTCACACCATGCGAGCGTGTACGAAAGGCGGGAGTAGATACGGGGGATCGTGGGGTAAAGACAGGCTGCGGCAGAGGTCCGGCTGGCAAGGTAAGGTTTTCTTGGCCAGTCCGTGGTCGCTTGGCTGAACGGCGCTGAGAGCGAGGAGTTCGCTGAATGCTCAGGGTGTCTCGCCATGCCGAAATGACATGGACAACTTCATCAAGGTCCAGGTCGGAAGCTGTATCCCAGCGGAGCACGCTCTTGATGAGGTTGACATCGACCTGACGAAACTTGAGAAATCGGTGGCAGTTCTCGACAAACTTGTCAAGAACAGCGGGCGGTAACCCAATCTGACTAGAAAGAAAATCCCCTCCACCACGCATTTGATGTCGCTGTTCTCGCCAGCTGATCATATCCGCGCGGAAAGTCTCGCGAGCCTCTTTTGGTAGAGAGTAACGGCCACCGGGAGGTTTGAAGCTGGTCCCAGGGGAGGCAACTGATGTCTGAGAGGTGTTGGACAATGAAGAAGATGGCCGCGGAGGCTCAGAGGGTGCAAGAGCAGGCACCGGGACGACAGGGAAAATGAAGTCGGCCGCAAACGTGGAAAGTCGGGGATCGTGACGATCTGAAGCCTTGAATGGCAGACAAAGATCTGCGTTGCAGAGATGACAGCAGCGTGCCACAGTTGCGTGCCGGTCTGGCAAATCCAAGACGGTCCAAGTCATCTCCAGTTCCGATGCTTGAGCGCGGTATCCTGTCAGTGTACTGGCATTGTTGGTGAGGCTGGTCCGGATGGCCAAATCGGTGGATGGGCGGAACGTAGTCCGCAGGAAGTCATGGCAGCAGTCTATGCATAGATTGAGACAAATTGAAGCAAGAAAGAATGAATACCACTTACCATCATCAGAAAGATTGATGAACTGCTTCAGAGTCGGATCAAGCTTGGCACGCTTGACTGCATTGTCTTTCGGCTCTTCTGGGGATTTGCCTTTGAGACGGGCGAGGGCTGGGTTGGTCGGTGCGGACTTCGGCTCGAAGCACCAGGCTGGAACAAGAAGTAGACACACGCCGGGGACTATACGATTGCGGCCGGCGCGACCCCATCGCTGAGCTACAACAGAAAAAGACTTGGGACACCCTATAATGACGGAGAACTTGATGTCGGGGACGTTACATCCCATTCCGGCGGCATCTGTGGCTATCAGGATGCGAATCTTTCCTTTGCTAAATCCCTCCCAGCACTGCTCCTTGGAGAGCTCCGAGTTGCTCGCAGAGAAGGGCTGAACGGCCGAACGAAGATGTGGAGGGAGGCATTTACGCAGGGCCTGACAGATCTCGCGACAAGAGGTCTCGGAGTCAATGTAGATGATACCCTTGTCAATATCCTCCAGCCTTGTATCGGCATTGAGGATGGGCGGTAACAGGGTGAGGAGATCAAGGACAGGATTGCTGGGATTCTCGAGGACACGGTTGATGAAGAGGAGATTAGGGCGATCGGCACCAACATCGATGCCCCAGAACGGACGGTTGCCATAGCCGAGAGTATCCCATAAGACGTCGAAAGTCGACGTCTGCGCGGTGGCAGTACATGCGACGAAGGGAATTTCGTACCCAGTGTACCCGCGAAGCTGATCGAGCTGACGGTATTCGGGGCGAAAGTCATCGCTGCCCCATTCATCGACGCAGTGGGCCTCGTCAATGATAACGGCGGTGAGCCGCTTCCGAAAGCTGGTGTTGGTCCAGACTTTCTTGAAAGTATCGGAGAGCGCCATCTCGGGGGAGACATAGACAATCTGCGCGCGTGTCCGCACATTCGTCCATAAGGCGGGAGTCTTCTTTGTGTTCTCGTTGACGGCGATGGCATTCAAGCCCTTTTCCCGCGCCTGCTTCTCCTGAATGTAGTAGTCAATAATGTGCATTGAGTTGAATACAGAAGTTCATTACCTGGTCGCGTTCGAGTGCCTTCAGAGGACAAATGATGACGACGCATTTGCCTTTGCCTCCAAGCGCGGCGAGGCCTTCGAAGATCAAGCTCTTGCCGTAGCCAGTGCCGGCGCAGACGATAGAGTCATAACCCTGGAGAATGTGCTGGATGGCCTGCGGCTGCCAGGGATCGGGCTCGAATGTGATTTTGAGCTCCTTCTTGAGGCCCGCGATGATGTTGTCGATAGTGTACTTCGTTGGAAGCTTGGTTTTAATGCCAGGTGTCCGTCTGGCAGCCGTAGCCTTGTGGCGACGTGGAGTTCCGGGAGATCTGGGGAGTAAGGTGGTTGGAGAGGAAGGAAGGACGCGGGGAGGCATTGGACGCGTTCTTTGAGGAGTGAAGTGACGGAAAAGGCCTGGATATTGTGTTTAGTACATTGTATGACATCCACAAAAAAATTGGTAGGCACACCTGACCGCGAGGGATAACTACTGGCTTCCCACAGATTGGATTGCCGCGATCGGAGCTCGTCCTTCGGCGCGTATTTAGACAGGAAATATAATATCTGGCAGCCAGAATGAGTTCATGAAGTTGTTTATATACTTCGAGTGTCGATGTCTCACGGGTCGTTCAAGGAAAAGAGCGCGTGCTCCAGTGGGTATGGGAGTACGAAGAGGGTCGTCATAGTTTACATGATGAAGCAAGCCCCTCTGCGAGGCTGCCGTCCGCCAAAGATCAACAAACAAAGGCAGCCAATGAGAGCAGAGGGGCTTGGACCGAACCTAGTGACCTGCAGTCGATCCTGCAGGGTCCGTGCCGTGTATTTATTGATTGATTGATTGATTCATATGCAAGACCCTGTAAACTGATTTGACTGATTCAGATGTGCGACACGCGCAGGATACTGCCCGGTCAATTCCAACGGCTGTGTTATGGACCAGGAATGCGGCCTGCACGGCTCGGGTAGGTATAAGAGGTTGAGAATGCGGAGGAAAGCAAACCTCACCTCAGTGAAACTTGCTGCCCCGTCCTAGTGCCCAATTCACCACCAGTCGGCGTCTACACCGCTCGACGTTCTCCGCACAAGCGCATCCCTTCCATCCCATACCACCCAGTCATGAATCATGTTCCCGTTCCAACGTCTTACCCAGCAGCGATGCCGCAAGGCGCGCTGAGCCAGGGCGGACGCCAACCCCCATCCCAGCCCTACCCGCCCGGACTCCCCGCTTGTCCCCTCGCTCAGAGTTACGGTGGACAGGGATACGCAGGACAAGGACCGTACCTTCCTACCCATCCGTCTGGAGTGGTCGGCTACTGCCCTTATCACGGCTCAAGGACTACGATGGGTACGGGACAGAGCCCGTGCCATTGTCCGTACCCGAGCATGAATTCCGAGTCGCGTTGATCGCGTCGCGAAAACCACCGAGGCACCACAGATGTGGCGCGATGATTCAATGTCAGTTCTAAATCCCCAGGGATGCCCACAGAACCACCGGCCGTATTAAATAATCCAACACCGTATAATCAGATCCCTTCTCCTGTCAGTATGTATGTATGGCATCAGGAAAATCGTACTTGACTAATCGGGTACTATTCCGATCAAAAACGGCGCCGATTAGTGTCGACTAGTGGAAAATAGTCAGATTAGTGGAATTAGCGAGATTAGCTAGCCCCCCCTACTATTGTGACACTAATTTGAGCTAATTGCACCTTTTTCGACTAAAATGTCGGCTGGGATCTGGCTGGGAAGCAGGTTGTAGGCTTGGAATCACACCAGATTGTTCTTGAGCAAGTTTATTGTCATTGGGTCTATGTACAGGTACAATGTGGGTAGTCTACAATATGGCTGATGTGTGGCGTAAGGCGACAAATTGTACATGTACCGACAGGTACCGTACTACGTCGTGCACAGGTAAATCGGACACTTAACAATGGACAAACCGCGGCAACGTTCAGGGCCGCGCGGCCCGCGCTCATAGAAAAAAAGGAGTCAGCACATGCCACGGTGATATCTGGGCAACGTACCGTCACAACCCTCAAGTACGGGGACACAGATTGTGCGTATAGTTGTCGATGGGTCGGGGTCACCCTACAGTGACGTTGATCAGTGTAAGTGGCAGCGCCGTGGTAAGACTTACGGCGACGCCAGTAGGAGACACGCCCACGTGGGCATGTTCATTGTTGTTGCGGTCATCGTTGGTGGCACTATGTGGGGTTCGTAAGCGACAATGCGGACTCCACGAGAGACGACGCACCAGGTCCTGCGTCAGGCGCAATGGGAAAGTGAGTGTCTAGATCTTGGCCGCGAGGTCGTTGCCCTGGGTGGTTTGCGTAACAAGCAGGTAGGCAGGGGATTAGTAGAAGAGCGCCAGCAAAAATGCTGGGTGCTGCGGTCAGAGCAGAAAATGGACATATGAGGGAAGCCGCGCCAGACAATACATGGTGTGCGGTGCGTGCGCACCGGCTTCCTAGATTTGGAGGTTGTCAACCTGTCAACCGGTCGACACGTTGCGGCCCTCGCGACGTGACTAGAGCAGAAAGAATTAGTAGAGGAGAGGGACGGTGGTGTGGGAGACGCACCGGGTGAGCAGTAGGCAGTGTTGCCATGGGCTGTCGTTTCACAGAGAACAACGCTGGACAGGCGCTAGAGAAGGTGGGTGTTGGAAGGAAGAAAGCGTGTTGCCCCAAATTGGGGCATGGTTCGATTTCGTCGGTTCCGATGCTCGGTCCGAGCTGAGTTTGAAATGGACTTGTCACTTTTTCGTGCAAGTTCCGCCCCCCGCCTTCCCGCCCGCTTTACCCATGCACACGCTACATTCTCGGAGACAGCGCATTAGTGTGATATGATGGCCAGTTATACTTCCCGCTCATTTTGGATGAATATCTGGGAAAGTGAAATTGTATACTTTGTCGTTGTATCACACGTTAGTTGCCACCTTGTATTAGTGGCAGACAAGTTCGAAATAGTACAATTAGTGAACCAACAAGTCAGAATAGTCGGATTTAGTGGAAATAGTGACACCGGCACTAATTCTGATCGGAATAGTCCCGATTAGTCAAGTACCGTTTTCCTGATGCATGTGTACGCACCAATTTAGCATGATAATCGCATGGATTGATGTGACGGCAAGACAAGGTGGAAGGAAAGAGCCAAGAATCCGTTCACGTACCCCGAGAGATACACACAGTCGAGTGGAAGCCATCTGATTCATTGATTGTAAGAAGGTCGCGCTCGGGAGTCGGGAGTCGGAGACCTCAGACCTGACATCCCTGACGCGCAAATGAGTTCAGGAACGCGCTATGGAGGTATAGAGTCGATGTAGGCATGTGGGCTCGCGTGATACAGGACCGACGGCGCCTCGTCGGTTTCGAGAAGAAAGAACTAGAAAAATGAACACGGTCGGCTGTAGAGAAGAAAGATTTCTGAAAATCAAACCGCCACGTGGGTGATTGGACGGCAAACCCCGCCTCGAAACTAAGTATCCCAACTTGCAAGGACGTGTACATGCTTACTCGCTGTGTCGCGTCTTAGCTCAGAAATCCGTATTTGGATGGGTCTGTGCGGCTCTACATAGCCGGCCGGAGCAAGGCTTTTGTCACCGCGTTTTGTGAAGCTCAGATAGCGCCCAATGAGGCCATCTCTTTTGTCAGAGTCTGACTCAGAACACAATGCGCAATGCCCTGGTTCAGGTAACAAAAGCGCATCGCACCCCTGTCAGGTCGGATTGGACATGCCGCCAGGTACGCAGGCGCTTCTAGGCGCATGTATACTTTCATTGATCCAAGACACGTCGACGACCCTTTTGTGTCCTCTTGTCCCCATAGTCAAAGTTGGCGTATGCATTTGCAAATTGGGGCCTTGGCGCGTCAATTCTTATTGTCTTCCACGCATGCAGTCGACAATGAAGGGGCGTCCCGTACGGCGTATAAAAGCGCACTCTGCACGAAGAGAAAAAGCATCGCACGCATCCACACCGCGAACACTCATCGTTGTCCACAAACGACTTAACCAAACCACCCACCAATTCAAATGGATTCCTTCGAGTACGCCCCCACCGTCGCCCAGGTCGAGACCGAGGAGACCTTCGAGTCTGCCCCCGTCAACGAGGCCGACGGCAATAGCTCTGGCTGCGTCGTCGCCTAAGGTGAGCACATCGTAACATTGCGACCGACGGGATACTGACCGCTGGTTCAGCGTCGCGCCTTATACACCCACCCTCGTTGGAGTTGCAGGGGGGAGGGAGAGGACATGTTGAAGCGACTGTTGTATTATCATTAGACCCCACCATCCTTTTCGTCCTTCTTCGGTGGTCGTCTGTCATTGGGATTCCTGTGAATGTTATATTGAGTCTTACTCCAACTTGCGTGATGAGCAGAGCGTGGTCTCGTACATTCTTGAAGAGACGTCCTTGTCCTCGAGCCCTCAAGTAGAGTCATTCGGACAGGGATCGTAGCAAGAAGCCGCCACAAAATTAGAACAGTAGAAAACCCGTCGGGACATAGACAATGATGACATTGACACGTCGTCCTTTCAAGTTGGAGACCTGGTGACGGAGGTGATATGGCATTCGTCGGGTAGGGAGATGAGGATAGGCGGAACTCGCCATTGAGATTCGAGAAGTATGAATCTTCCTACCCGGCTTGCACGCGTAAGGGATCGAAGCTGGATCGGAGCCACTGAGAAAATCGCTATATTCATGTCCAGTTCACAGTATCATTCTAGGAGGACGACCTGAACATCCTTGTCCTTCGGATGCATAAGCAGCTCGGCGTCGAACGCCACCTGGATGAGATCAGCAAGTATCTTGAAAGTCGCGAGCTCTTCACCCCACCTTCTTCTGACGCTTCGCAGCGCGAAGTGTGCCATTCAGGGCCTCGACTGCGAACCTGTAAGTATACAATCCAAAACGCAATCGCGAACGTACGTGTGTTCGCGGTCTTCTCAAATAGTATTCCGTACGAGACGCTGTATTTGCCGTCGCTGTTCTTGGTTCCGAATTCCTTGATCGCATCTGGCAGTGGGAGACGTGTTACGACCAAATCATGACTTTGGTCACTACTAACCTATGAGAATCTGGATTTCGCCATCGACGTTGACCACTATCGTTTGGACATCGATCGCATCAAGGTCATCAAAGGACGAATGCCGGACTTACTTGCGATGGATGATGATTGTACGAAGCGAAGTGAAGGTTTGTTGTGTTCTGTTAGGATCCGAGGAGACTCGGACCATCAATTCACTTTCACTCCTTACTTCAACACTTTTCTGAGCACCAATCTGTCTTCTACGCTGAAACCACGGGCTTTCGTCATCCATTACTGGCTTACGCCGTCTACATAATGGATGATGCACTAGCTCACGGCGTCGTGTCGAGTGGACTCAACATAAATGCGCACTAGACCAGGCTGGTGCTGCTCGACCTGGACGAAGAAAATAGTACAAGGAACCGAGACCATCCAAGTTGGGTTAGCTGCGAGTAACAACTTAAACTCATGTTCTTTGAGTGGAGGCTTTGAGATCTGGTAGCGTCACTTTTGTTTCTGCAGCCTGCTAGTAGATGCTGAACGGTGTGGTTCAACTCCGTATATCTTCTGCAGACATAGATTCTGATTTAGAGTCAAAAAGCTCTTGACTCGAGTTGATCCTCAGAACACCACGTCCACGTGGACGGCTTTGATCTCGACCACCATGACGCTGCTTGCCTTGGGATCATCTACCACCGGCTTCGCCAACAAGTGAAGGTCAGAGTGGCTGCTTCTAATTCCATGGTATATTTCCTAATGACGCAGATCTTATACAAAAACCTCCCTCACGTGTAGCAGCTCGCATGGTCCGCTTCGCGGACCGCGATTGTCGCGTTCCTCTGCCTTCTTCGAAACATCAAGTGACAGGTCATCTGTAGCACTCCAAGTATTTAGAGAGTAGCTCAAGGTATGTTGAGGAGATTGCAATCGCATCTCAAGATGGTGACCCTCGTCTCTGACATTCAAGAAATTGTTCTCACGGCTTCCAGATGCATCCCTTCAACGGTCTTGGGAGACTCTTCTCTCTGTCGCTTGGGTTATCTGCATTGGGCCAGCGTAAGTGGAGCCTCGGTCGAATATATGTATGGTCTTGCTGTGATCTCACATTCACCCAGTTCAAGCGCCGAAGTACAACAGGCTACCAGTGGGAGCAGTCAAGCCCATCGGCTGGGCGCTCGATTACGCCAAAGTGCAGAGTGATGGTCTTCCTGGTCACCTCATGGATTGGGCTGCCTATGTCAAAGGTTCCATATGGAGCCCAAATGGATCTCTCGAGTACAGCGAGATGCACGAATCCGCACCTTATTGGTTGTACGTCCCAGCACCGCTTCTGTTTGTTTCAAGCACATATGACGAAGATGACTTGTCTTAGTAACGGGCTTGTTCCTTTGGCTTTCCAACTCGAGGACGACAGACTAATCGGCCAGGTCCAAACCTTCTTGGAGCATAACCTCGAACTTGCCGAGGCGAGCGACGACGGGTGGATTGGACCCGAAGTCTACGTCGCAAACGCAACGATACCGCGTCTAGTTTGGCCAAGGTATCTCATGCTGATGGCTCTCACGGTTAGTACGCCTCCGCTGGTTCTCCTTGCTGTGCTCGAAGGACTGTGTTGATGTCGATTTAGCAATACGCCGAAGCCGATCCCACCCAGACAGACCGAATCGTCGCCGTCATCCACCGCTTCGTGGATCTCGTATACACGATCTTCAGCACAAACTCGGAGGGCGACCCAAGTCTTGGTTTTCAATTCGGATACCAGTATGTGCGGTGGGAAGAGGCAAGTCCAATCATTTGCTCGTTCTGTTGATGTACTGATAGACTGGATTGGACATAGTTAATCCTTTCGCTGCAGTGGCTCTATGACAACTACCCAGACGGGAAGGAGGATAAGCTCATTGCATTGATGGCCATCGTTCGCAACGCGGGCTTCTCGTGGAAGAATGATTGGTATACCGACGACAAATTCATAAAGACTGCGGCGACGGAATTCTATACCTATACGTGCGTCCACAGCTTGATTCAGTTCGAACGCAGCCCTCATCACGCTACTCTCTAGCCATGGCGTCAACAACGGCGAAGGTTCATACCTTGATCATCTTATTACAGTGATATTGACTAATTCTGATTGTAGCAATGAAATCTGAAGCTCTGGCATGGCGATTCACGAACGACGAGACAGACAAGGACAGTACTTTCAAGCGGATAAACCTTCTTTACACCTATCACGGACGCGCCAGTGGAACCTACTCTGCCGATGAGCATCTTGCAGGTCTTGGACCGTCTCGAGGGTACGTACACCAGACTTCTCCGTGGCCCCTTCGTATCTCAGTTCTCATACAGTACAGAGACATGCACAGTCGTTGAGCAGATATTCTCCCTGGCTCTAATCTACCAGATTTTCGGGAACAACTCCGTAGCTGATCGTGCGGAGAAGATTGGTTCGTGCAGTCCCCAATCGATTTATTTCCGGAGGATGTTGAGATTTCTGCCCAGCGTACAACGCCCTCCCTGGTGCGATCACATACGACTTCTGGGCGCATCAGTACGATCAGGAGGTCAACCAGATCTGGGCACAGGTCATGGACCCGCCTCCGTTTGCAAGCAACGGCCCTAATTCCAACGTCTTCGGGTTTGAGCCGTAAGACTAGTGTGGGTCCGTCTCTTCTATTTGAGCTCACATTTCCCAGGAACTACCCTTGCTGCACCGTCAACCACCCACAAGGCCTACCAAAGTTCTGGGCTAACTCCTTCGTGACTGCCTCTCAGGCATCGGAGCTCCTTCATGTTTTCTTGGGTCCGACACATTTCTCTGGAACGTTGGCTGGGAATAATGCTGTTGATGGTGCGTCACGGTCTGGCATTCAACCCGAAATCGCCGTTTACTGAATACTCCTGCTCTGGCAGTCACTGTCGACACGTTATATCCCTTCAATCACACGCTCAAATACACCGTGAGCGCGACAAAGGCTTTCAACTTCAAGATCCGAATCCCCGACTGGGCGACAAAAGCTAGCCTGGTTAGCGTGAACGGGAAGAAAGCGACTGCTCTGAACACGGATTCAGATAGCTATGAAAATGTGCAGGTAGGTTTCCCAGTCGTTCTTAGGCGTGATGCCTTTATCTGAGCATGCACTAGGTCAGCAAAGGAACGACGCACATCACCTTGTCGCTCGGTGCAGAGCTGGACGTTGAAACCAGGACCAACGGTGCCGTAGCGGTGACATATGGCGCTTTGAATTATGTCGTTCAATTGGCGTACAACGAGACGACTGGGCCTGGGCTCAGGTGAGTCAATTGGCATCCCCACCTATTCTGAACGCTGGAATGATCACTCAGGAGCACTCAAGCGCTTGCCGATGCTGAACGGCTCTTCCCAGACGCTCCGGAACAGTACTTCACTGCCGTGAGTCCTTCTGCTTGCCCTACACAGTGTTATATTGACAACAACTCGGTGTAACAGTACGACAATCATACAGTTGACCACACCATGCTCCCCACCGTTAGATGGGAGCTCGCTATCGATCCATCAACGATTCAGATTGTCGACAAGTCTGCAGGTATAACATCACTTCCATACTATACGTGGGCTCCTGGGTCGCAGCCCATCACTATGACTGGTACGCCGCCCTCTTGATGTCGCCGACACGATTTCAAACGTTTCTCGTAGCTACAGCCTGTCCCATTGCATGGGGCTTAACCGACAACACGGCGGCGGACCCGCCGACAAGCCCCAATACCTGCATCGGAGACACATTCGAGGTGACCTTGGTGCCTTTTGGTGCAGCTAAGTTGAGGCTTGGTGAAATACCTACAATGAAAGCATGAGATGATTTGGTTGTCAACCGAATGTCACCGATATATCGATGAGTTATCGCATGGCTTCAGTCAAGCAAAGGACCTCGGGTATAGTATTACACTCTACGTAGGCATAAACCGAATAGCAAGCAGTTCGTCAGCAAATGTGAATACATAGTCCGCCACCATGCGCTCTTGGCCCTCATTCCGAGTCACCGTTCCCCAGCGCGATTGCTGCGGGGTATCGATTTCCCAGGCCAACCCTGCGTCCTATCACCTTATTTCGGCGCATCCCCCGTAGTCGTCTCCCACTCTGGGCCCTCCGGAATGTTAAACTCCCCATGACAGTCATGCAACCAATCCACCTCCTCTATTAGCTTCTTCTGCGCCTCGACAAACGTTGCTACAGGACACATCCCGTCTTTCTGGTCAGGGCAGCCTTCGATCCCCGTCAACGGCACAACCCCATCGTTGATGATGATGCGAATCTGCTGCCCGGGAGTGGACGTGCACTCCAAGAGCTGGAACTGGACGTTGGTAGCGAATGGCGCGAGCTCGGAAACTTTGAACGTCCGTTCGGCCGGGATGTGATCGTAGGGGAGCGGACCGCCGGCAGCGAAGCTCGTGAGGTTCAGAGCGGTAATGACTGGTAATAGCGTAAGCTAGAAGAAGAGGTGAAGAAAAGGAACATACTGTTCAAAACCACGACCTCGTGCGTCGCGTCAACGTAAAGACTGTCGCCGAATGGGAACGTAGTAGGATCGTCGTCTAAGGTGGCGTTGGTCGAGAACCTGTGCTCTTTGATACGCTCCTGCGTCAAGCGAGACACGAGCTCCTGTACATAACCGACACCCTGCACCCTCGCAACAGGTGATCCGAATCCCGAGTTGTACCAGAAGCCCAAATCGAGTGCATAATCAAAGCCATCCCATTCCTCTTCCGTGAAGAGACTGCAGAACTTGGAGTATCCCAGAGCGACAGTCTGGAGAACCAATCAGGAAGGAGGACAAATTTGGAGAAGGATGGTCGCACCTCGTAAGCACACATCTGCTGCAAAACATAGACATCTTCAATCGTGAGGTTATAACCCTTCAGCTGGGGACCAAGGCGAGCCAACGCCTTTTCGAGATAGATAGCGGCCCATCTCTCGACATACCATTTCCCGCGGTCGCTCACGGGGGCGTAACGTGCATTGGGACATCTGCGAGCAAAGGTCAGAGTCTATGCGGTCAACATGACGAAAACCCTTACGTCTTGTATGGTGCAAGCGTGTTGTTGTAACCCTTCTCTTCGATAGTTATGCTCTGTAGATATTGGTCCTGGAAAGGATAGCCGAAGAAGCCAATAGCAAAGTTCATGGCAGAGTTGAGCATGCGGTCCTGAGATTCGGTTCGGAAGACAGGGAGGCGGTTAGCCTCCGTGAAGTTCTTGAGCAGGAAGCCGTATTTGAGCCGCATGGAAATTCCGAGGTCGACTAATCGAAATGAGTGGGTAATTAAAAATGAATGACTGGACACGCACATAATTGTTGACGTCCGAAAGGAGTCAGTACTGGTGAAATAGGGTCGTGAGGGACGGGACAACGGAGAAGCGATAAGAGGTACCTTCTTCACCAAGTTTGTACGTCCTAGCAAACGAGTCAGAGATACCAGAAGTAGAAATGACTAACAACGCACCAGTCGTTCAGGAATTCGAGATCTCCAGAGGCCTCGACGTCTTCAGCGACTGCATTGAGTCGCGAGGAAAAGTTGGCAGGGCCGCCATACGACGCTATAGGAGAAATTGAGTAAGATTTCGCAGGGATGTATGGGGACGCACCCCAAGCGGTCGGATAACGTGCCCCGTGTCGGTGCAGGAAATGCAAGCCAGTTATCCTACATGTCTGTGGTGGTTCCGGTCCAGAATCCAGGCCAAATGCCTTCCTATCAACGCTGTACCATGGGGAGAGATTTCCCCATTTCTTGAACAGGTCAAATTTCTTCGACTCTGACGGAGGAGCGACGAGGACGGCGGCGCCGGTGTGGATGGGGTAAGAAGGAGCGGTCGCGATGAGCGCAGGTTCAACGCCAGTGGGTGTTTCGCCTCCATAGCCAACGTTGGTGGGGAATAATGAGGGAAATGCGTTGGTAGGCTTGGATGGGGGGAATATGTCTCGCGTAGTCGAGCCGACGTAGGGCGGTGCGAATGCGACAGCATCATCGTTAGCGGCTACTGCGCCCCTGCTCGATGCGGCGGCGTCAGAGAAGCACGTAGTTCCGCATATCGCGTACTGCGCTACAAAACAGCCAATAGTGCCCGCCAGAAAAGCTATAGCCAGGTGTAGCATATTGAAATGGGGTTGGCTGCAGAACGTCGGGCTGCTCTTGGGAGAAAGCACGAGCTCATCATCAACAGCACCGTGTGTCGGAAGTAGGAATTGTCTCTCCGCGTCGTCGCCACCCTTGTAGGAGCGTTCGGCGTCCATCGTGCTGGCGGACGTCGGGGTAAGAGGACAAGGAGATATGCAGTCAGGCAAATCCATATGCGGGCCGCAGAACCGCAACCCCTGCATCGCCACGTGTCGTCGTCACTCTCCCTCCACACGACCACGGCCGCCAACATTAACCCAAAATGGCTCCCCGCAGGCTGGTGGGGCAGTCGCTGCTGTATGCAGTCTCGATATTCGCCAGCTTAGGCGTATTTCTCGTGCGTGTCTCTGCTTTCCTTACACGTCTCAGACAATTAACGACTAGCAGTTTGGATATGATCAAGGGTATGTTCGAGTCGGAACAGTGCGGAAGAGGGCGGGATGCTGACGGACGGTAGAGTCATGTCCGGGATCATCACTGGCCCGCACTTCCAAAGCTTCTTCAAGACGCCGGGGCCGATAGAAGTCGGCAGTATGGTGGCAGTACTTGAAGTCGGAGCATTCGGTACGTTTAACAATCCCGCCCCTTTGTCTTTACTCATTGTCAATGCGCACAGTAACGAGCGTCGCGGCGGGGCGCGTCGGCGATATCATTGGTCGGAAAGGCACGCTCTTCATCGGTGCTATCATCTTCACAATCGGCGGGGCTGTGCAGACGTTTACCACTGGATTCGCTGTGATGGTCATTGGCCGAATTATAAGTGGATTTGGCGTTGGACTTCTATCGTGCGCTACCCCTCGTTCAATCATCCCAGTTACTCAATCCTTTCTAGAACAATTGTACCAATCTACCAAAGCGAAATATCACCTCCAAATCATGTAAGGATGCCCTCGCCTGCCCTTGCTCCCCGCTCTCTCTCATACTCAGGCTTCAGAGAGGAGCGCTTGCATGTGCCGAATTTACTGGTAATGTTTTCGGTTACGCCGTTTCCGTCGTAAGTCAGGCATTCGAACATCAATCATTTCTAATGCGTTCTAGTGGACGGACTACTTCTGTTCCTTCATCGACTCAGACTACTCCTGGCGCATACCACTATTTATACAATGCGTCATTGGCGCCTTTCTCGCTGTCGGGACGCTTGTCATGCCAGAGAGTCCCAGGTAGTATTACACCCTCATCTGACCTTTTCAATCGACGCTGACCCTAGGGGTAGGTGGCTGCTGGACACCGACAAGGATGATCAAGGCATGCGGATACTTGCAGACTTACACGGCGGGGATCTAGACAATCCTGTTGCTAGAGCAGAATTTAGAGAGATAAAGGACAAGATTATATTGGAGGTGCGGCAGTCCGCCCACTTGCTATCCACCTTGCTGATGATATGATCTCAACACAGCGGCAAAGTGGAGAAGGTCGCTCGTACGGCATGATGTGGAAGAAATATAAACAGCGGGTCCTCCTCGCCATGTCATCACAGGCGTTCGCCCAACTCAACGGCATAAATGTCATTTCTTATTACGCTCCGCGCGTTTTTGAAGGTGTGCCCTTTCTTCTTAGACTCGTCGTCTCCTCTGACGTCTTTTCAGAGGCGGGATGGATTGGCCGGGATGCGATCCTCATGACAGGCATCAATGCCCTCATTTATGTTGCAAGCACAATTCCGCCATGGTACCTCGTCGACCGGTGGGGTCGACGCCCTATCCTTCTTTCCGGCGCCGTCGTCATGGGCTTATCCTTGTGTGCCACGGGCTATTGGATGTACCTGGACCTCCCCCAGACACCAAATGCCGTAGTTGTTTGTGTGATTATATTCAACGCCGCGTTTGGTTATAGCTGGGGCCCGCTTCCGTGGCTGTACCCGCCCGAGATCATGCCGCTCACCGTAAGAGCGAAGGGTGTCTCAATATCGACTGCAACGAATTGGGCCTTCAACACGCTTGTAGGGGAGATAACACCCTACCTACAGGAGGTCATCGAGTGGCGGTTGTATTTCATGCATGGATTCTTCTGCGCGTGTAGCTTTGTTCTGGTTTACTTCCGTAAGTCCTCTTCGTTCCTAGTCTTCTCGGCGCCGGGCTAAGTGCTTTCAGTGTACCCCGAGACGAAAGGTGTACCACTAGAGGAAATGGACGGCGTTTTCGGGGAGACCGACAGCAAGGGATACGCGACGCTACCACACTCAGGCTCAGGTGTATCCATTTACCCTCCAGCTCGGACGCAGGCAACTGGTTCGGATGGGTGGATATCGCGTCTATTCAATAGAAACACATCGAGGAAGAACTTGGGAAGACGACGAGAGGAAGAGGAGGCGCTAACAAGTCGGCGGCCAAGCGAGGACGGCGACGAAGAGGATCCATTCGTCGTTGGCGATGAGGAGTATGAGATGTTAGAGCATGGCAAGTGAGATGTATATATTTATTTATCTATGTATATAGTATTCCAGATATAATTGCCCGTCGATACCACGTCGATACCGCAGGCTGCGAACGTAAAACGTTGTTATAGTTTACCGTTGGGCAGCGAGAAATCGCTCAACCACTGGCAAGCGCTTCGAACGCCACTGTGTATCGGGATTCGGACCTTGGCGGCGTGTAAAGAGTTCTGTTGGACAACGAAGATTTCTTGACTTTTTTGGTTCCACGTCCCTGGCCCCTTCTACAGGCACGTTCAATACTGTGGCGGACGCCCCAGGCGGATGATCGAGGCGGCGGCACAGGTAAGATGACAGATAATAGATATTATATACAATGATTGTTACGGCATACCAAAGCAACGTTACACCCCAGTGAGATAAACTTGCCTGACGACTTCAAGCTCGTCGGGTGGCCCACTGGCACCTAGATCCATGGAATTTGCCGCAGCCTCGGTCAACACATAATGATTTGGGGGATGGCGGGGATCGGTGATGGTGACGCTGGTCAGCAGCGGCCACTTGTTACCGGCAAGATTGAAGGGGATTTGCTTCTGCAAGTTCGAAGTACATCAGCACGCACGGCTGACATGAATGTAGGATTACTTACGAGAATGTTATCAGCGCCGTGTTTCAATGCACTGTCAAGCGTGACAGTTATATTTAGATAGCTCAGATTTGTGAAATCGAGAAGACACGCGAAGGCGATGTCGTTGATACACCATTCGGACCGGAAGTCATCCGGAATGACGGTCAAGAATCGCAGGGCGTCTTTATGCCTCGATAGAGCACTAGTCCAGAACCTAACTCCCAACGGCAAAGGCAGAAGCGCCGCGTTCTTCGAAGCCGAACCGGTTCCGTCAATGACAAGCTCATGCAAGCCGTTATAAGATGACAGATAATTGAGGAAAGCATCCTCAATGCTGACGTTTCGGAGGGAAATCGACAGAAGGCAGGTACCGCGGTTCTGTATGGCGTCCCAGAATTCGCCTGGTACATCCATAGATGAGAATGAAATGTGTCTGATCTGCGCGAAGCAGTTAAGGCACGAAGGGATGTCGCGATGGTGCAATGGAACAGCAAAAAGGTCCAGCGTGTCAAGAGAACGGAGGTTTAAGTTGTCGAGATCCCAGACGTGCTGGGCCGGTTCTTTGGAGCTAGGGTTCCCGTTCTCTTGCCACAGTACTGGGAAGGAATGAAGGGTTACACGCGTCAGGTTTTTGTTCCGTGAAAGCAGTTGTCGAATCGCCCAGGGCTTCAGCCTTCGAGCGAGTGGAGACATTGAGATGTCTTACGTCCCCGAAGGAGAAGAGAGCCTCGGAAACATCTGCAGCCGGAGGGTCATTCTGTATATCGATGTTCATCTCGTCGACTTTAGCAAGACGCTGAATGTTTCGTAAACTTCGGCATAATGAGGGGAGTTCCTTCTTTGTAAGGCCTTCCCGCGGTAACGTCCATGTAAAACTTGACCGTGGTCTATCAGCTTTCGAGGACACGAGTAGGTAGAATACAATCTACCTGAGCTTGAGCAGAGATGGGAGCAAAGTGGAGGCATGAAGCAGCAAGGACAGCGTTTTCTCGTAGAAGCGATCTTCTCTCTTCAGAATACGATGCACCAAGATACGATGGAAGAGACTGCGTGAGTCGCAGTAGTAGAATGTATGACACTCTGTGGTTATATGCAGGTGCTTGACGTGCTTTGCAAGACGCGTCTTCCCACCAACGATTGCCTGGAGAAACGAGAAATGTCGCCTAGTAGTGATGTCGGCTTTCTTTTCGGAGACATAGACGAGTTGCCGAAGTTCGACTGTTAGCTTCTGGAATAGAAGGGAATCCGCCACATCCTTGACGTGCTTGACAGCCAAACGGACGTCTTTTAGGGTCGCGGCATCGACCTGATAGTATGCAAAGTCAGAAACTGGAAACGGATGTCGGGTGAAAGAGCCTTGCATATTTCAATATTAGAAAGAGAATCTCTTTGGGGAGTTTTACCAGCAACATACGAGGAGTCGTTCGACGAGGATAGCAAAGAGGTAGAACGGAGACAAGCTTGCTGTTCAGCCCTGGTTCAGCCACCGGCCGACGGCAGGATCAATCTTTGGAGGCCGAATTGATTGCCGCATTGATTGAGGTTTCATGATGCTTTGATGTGCACCTTGCTCCTGCACCACGACCGTACCGCGGCTGCTCCAGGTATACACCGAGCTCGTTGCTGGGATACGCCATCGAAGTCTACTTTAGGATGCAGGTAACTCAGTCATTACACGTGTATCAGGACACAGAAAGACCACTTTGGAGAACTTTCGATTTCGAAGGGCTATCATTGCTCTGAAAAGTTGTGGTGGAAACAAGCTAGATACCGCAGAGAGCGCCCCGACAGCAGTAAAGTCCGACACGATTGACTGGGCTCTTACGTTTGCCTTTGTAGAAACGTCAGTATCAGGTGCTCTTGTTTCCATTCTCGGTCATATTGCCACTCTGACGCAGTGACCCCGTATGTTTAGCACAACTATTTCTGAGCCTCCCGGAGTCTGATCAAGCGCCCAACACGCTGTATTCGATGAAACAACTTATGACTATGTGAAGGTTCGGCTCGCCATGCCTAACGGTATGCAGGTAACGATACGTTTCAACTCGGCACAACCATTCAAGTTGCTGATTGTCTGTCAGGCGACATGGCTTAGATCCATTGCCCATATCTTACCAGATACTTTGAGCAATATTTCCATCGAATTTCCTGGTGGGACAGAGAGTGGGTATGTCTGAACTTATGCTCTGCTCCTTCTGGACATTTCTCGCTCCTACGCTTCTCTAGTTCTTCTTTTTTTTCATCGCCTGATCTGTCCAGCTGAGTGGCGCAACTTCCCTACGCCACCATCTACGCGTACAATGCAGTCCTACTGAATGCGGAAGCGCCACGACGATGAATAACATATCCGGCACGGAGATTGGAAGACAGCGGGCTCGGAGATTGGAAGACAGCGGACTCTCTGGGATTACCTGATGACGATACGGAACATGGAAATGCGTTCATCTTGGTGAGCCAGCGCTCATGCTATAGTAGCCATTGTTAAAGGAACCTGTCACTAGGCGTTGTCATATACTGCTTCCACACCCCCAGGCGGTGGTGAAAGACTGCCTGGCGGACTCGGAATGAGACGGGATCAGGTGATAATTGAGGAACAACTTGTCTGAAAACATTTGTTGATCCGTAACGTCTACTCGTCTGGTTGACGTCTAGTCGCACACTGAGGGTCAGTCTTACGAAAGGGTATCAGGGCATCGCAGCAGCGGAAAAGAAGGTATCTGTCACGTCGTGGGTACTTATGGGATCGATCAGATCACACTCTCGCCCAGAAACAGCGAAGGCCCGTTCAATCCTAGTTTTGCTGCGATTCACTCATCGTTAGCGCGCA
The DNA here is from genome assembly GCA_019915135.1 of Strobilurus pachycystidiatus. Lineage (NCBI taxonomy): Eukaryota > Fungi > Basidiomycota > Agaricomycetes > Agaricales > Physalacriaceae > Strobilurus > Strobilurus pachycystidiatus. Next base: position 127,716 of record JAHLMK010000004.1, read on the forward strand.
GGGACATTCAGACGGATCAATATGCTAAGCAGTGATAGCATGCGGCTTTGTGGGTGCTGGTTGATGATGAAGCATGTAAGAGCTTCGCACTCCGTGCTGGAACTACTGCCCCACGTGTCCCCACTTAATGCCGCGTCACGTCTTGCTTCCTTCTCTTCGCTGTTGTCAACTTGACGTCTGATTCAGTAAGTCTTACGCCGTGTAATACTTGGGCAACTCGAAAAACTCACACTGCTCATTAGTGATCAATTCTTCGTGCGCAATGTTTCCTTGATGCATCATTCATAAGACTCTGAGCGAATCAGCTTCTCGTGATGTAGGTATTTGTATGTAGCTTTGCTCTGAAATTCTTTACTTACGTCGACCCGTCCGAACCTTTGCTGGAAATTTCATCGGGGTCTCACTGGCATTTGGCTGCGAGAAGCCCAACGGTGAGTCTCTTGCCGCGAGTGGATGTATGCGTGATCTCACAATGTTCAAAGAGCGTTGCGACATGCTTTCCTTTCTACCGCTTGACGTGTACATCGAGATTTACAGACATGCCCGACTCGCCAACGCTAGTAGTGCGTTCTCGTTGGTTCTGGCGTCTCCCGGTCTCATCGACACTTCTCGCCAAGTCGCATTCCGGCACGTACATCTATATGACTCGGAGGACAATGTAGACCGACCGAGTCATGGAAAAACCATGCTCGATTTCTGCCATCTCATCATCCAAACACCGTCCATCGCCCGTCATGTGCGGACGCTGCATGTATGCTGGGACTGCGCCAACGACCTTGATCGCATTGTCCTTCATCGGGCCTTTCGCCTCCTACGGAACGTCGACGTCACATTCTCTGGCGTAAACGTTGTTTATAGGCTCGGAGGCGGCTTCAGGTTGCCGAATCTCGAGGACTATTCACGCATCTCAGTTCCCTCTCTTGGCCGGGCCGGGCTGAGTCTTGAACTGATCTGTGATGTCCTTCAGTCATTGTGTGATGCATCACCTCGATTGAGGTTGGCATCATTCGCAATTGAACCTCGTAGCTTTCGCTACATCTTCAAGCGTCTCCTTAGTATCGGCACTCCCTCCCTCTCTTTGCAGTCCATCTGGCTTGCCGACATTCCAGACGAGTGTCTTGACCCCCCACATTTGTCGGTTCGTCTCTGGAAGTTCGTCGGCGCAAACGAAGAGGTCATAGATTACGAACGGCTTCACACAAAGGAACACGGCCGTATCAAGCAATGCCTGGGGTCTGCCCCAGTTGCCGCGCTTCCTTTGGAGACTCTTCGCCTGCACATAAGCGGAATGAACCGCGACTTCGTGCTGGTCGATCTGCTCTCAAGTGCCCTGTACTCTCCCTTCTCGTCTATCAGGAATCTTCATGTGGACGCAGTTTGGGCTACACCGGGAATTATACTGCGAATTAATCGGCTTTCGCGCTTCCTCCGTGTGAGGAAGCTCTTCATCGACCTGACCGTCAATGATCGCTCTTCGCGTACGTCTACCCAATCTTTCCATGGAGCTCGCACATTGAAACGACTTAGTGGCAACGTTACCCGCACTGGAACTCGAGGAACGTGAGGTGGAGGTCGTCGAATTCAGATTTAGACATGTACAGTTTCCCCTCTGCAACCGGACCATCGAGTGGATTGCTGAATCACTGAGCCGTCTGTCCAACAGTGCGGATGGCAGTCGACGCAGCTCTATTGACGAGATACGAATCCATGTCAACATCATGGGTTATGCGAGAAATGTCGCGGAAGGCGGCGGTAGAAGATGGGGATCTTTGGATGCTGCTCTACACGCTGCAAAATTGGAAGCCAAACTTGTCGGTGTTGTCTTGAGCTTCCATGAAGCGGTCGTACCTGTGGCGTCTGCGTGTAGCTGGATGGTACAATGCTTACCGTCCATGGATCCCAACCACTTCAAAGTATGGTAGACATGTGATACATACTATCCTTTGAATAAGACTGCGTACTGGATGTTGATTCAAGTTCCACCCTTCTCGCAGCTTCTGACATCTTGACTACACGCATGGCCAATAACCTTTGAGCCTGCACGACGACGTGAAGTCTGGTTCGGATGTATCATATAGTGATCTCAGCAAAATCGGTGTTGACTCTTAAGCCGGGAGTAGGTGAGTCGGGTGACGGGGGCCGGGTCAATAATGGGTTGTGTGAATCGAGAGCAAAACCGTCGGGGGGGCACATGGCAACAGCCCAGGCTAAGTACCAATGGTGGAACGCGTTCCGGCTTCCGGTGTAAGTATCTCTAGACTATGGATGTCATAGTTTCGCGCGATCCAGGCTCATCCTGCGTCTGTCTGTTAGCACCGCCGCCCACCGCGCGTACTGCAATGGAGTTGAGTACAAGTAGCTTCAACATATCGAGGTTAGAGACGAAAGACATCAATTCCGGCGGTTAGAGAAATCATCGCTGGCAATTGTATGTCAATTTTAGCAGATTGAGAGTGTAATGCTACAACTGCTACTACTGCGTGTTCGAGCACTGTATACCGAGAAGTGGATCAAGCTTGTTCATAATTTGTTGTGAAGCATCCATGTCCGAGTCAAAGATGGAGTACCTCTGTCGCATATATCGTGCCTACGCAGTACCACTTCCGCTGGCGCCACCTCCGCTCCCGCTGGCGCTAGACATCTTCTCCTTTACTTTCTCTGCCGTGTAGTTGCTTTTGGCGTTCTTCTCCATCATAGCCAGGGCCGCAGCTTTCTTCTCCTTAGCCTTCTTTGAGCTCCCAATCAGCGGTGACGAGACATCAACGACCGACGCAGGGTCCCAATCGATGAACACGACAGTGGAAAGGTCCTTGTTTGTGAAAACGTTAAGCGGCTGGATATCGCGGTACCTGTGGCGCATTGATGTTGGGACATTTAAGTAGATAATTGGCAAAGGGCACTTACACGAGCTTCTTGTCATTAGCAATTTCGGTGGCTGTGGTAATGCAAAGCTTCATGACCTTTGTCGTAGATTCTTCGACATTCATCTCCGGGTTCTCGTCTAGGATCGTGTAGAGCGGAGCAAGAGGTGGACTGTTCGTCTTTGGGAAGTGAGAGTGGATATCTTTGAGGACGAGGAACGGCTTTGTCTTGCTATCATCGTACGTGTACAGTTGACCCATCTAGGCATACGCGTCAAATTCAGAATCAACACATAAGAGGAGCATGGAATGACTGACCGTTGCAAGGTACTTCCTTTCTAACTTGAAATTGTCCGCGTGGAGTTGCTTGGGCATCTTGACGATGGCGGGCTGGTCCTCCTTTCCTTGCCAGCCACCATCGATCCTATATGCTTTGGAGTTTTGGCCCTGCTCTTTCGAGGAAAGCGGTACCAGAGTGTACTCTTTGCCTTTAATCTCGAGCTGTACGTTCTCCCGAGCCTCCAACGACCGCAATGGACTGCGTGGATTGCAATTTCAATCGAAAATGTTGGATCGCGTGTAGGGAGAAACGTACTGTGCATATGTTCCGAAGGTGGAGAGAAGCGAGAGTGCACCGAGGAGTGCGATGGCAAGAAGAGCGGGAAAACGGAGAGACAGCATTGTGAAGTAGATAAATGAAATCAAGAGACCTGCTCTTTTAGAAGTAAGAAGTAAATGAGAAGAGACCTGCTCAATGATTCAACAGCCTCAGTCCAGTCCATGCTTTTATACCTGACGTCGCTCTAGTACATCTGGATGGTAGACATAATCATCCTAGTACGGTCATCAGCGGACATGCCGCGCTTGCAGCTTGGATACCGGATACTGAACAGTTCACTTGCGACGAGATTCGACCGCGCCCTTTCACGCAAAACCTGTTGTTCCCATGCAACCCGAGATGATCGCGTCTTCCTTGATAAACCGAGAATCGTTGAAGATCAGATGGTGCATCACAGCCGCCATCAGCAGTAAGCAGCAATCCCTGATCCTCGACAGAAATGAACTGCAAAGATGCGCATTTGACACTCAGTGCCAGTGCGGTCGCACCCGGGCATGGCCGGGGGTCTTGGCACTACCGACTCAGCAGCTGCACCTCCGAGTCGGCTACGTCGGCAATGATGGCGATGCGCATTGGCAACCTTTACGTGGGTCGAGTTGGTATCGGTAGCATCGACGGTGATGGTGCGGATGAGCGTTGATAATTGAGCGATCATCTGGACACGATATGCCGTCGGCAGCGCGGCATCACCAATGACTCGGGGCTCGCCATTGCTTGCTATCTTGAAAGCAATAGGCGTCACTTTGCGATGTTCTCGTTCAACGAATTTCGATCGAACAGCGAAACTCACATCTTGAGGAGCCCTGAGGCCTCTCAATGATTCAAACACTTCTCATCATGGCGTATTACAGACTTCAGCTCGATCAGTTCCCACTTGAAGTGTCAAGCACATACTCTTCGAGTTCGGCTCGTCTGTGCTTGAGATGCTCCACTGCCTTCACCGAGTCCTACCTGGACACCCCTTTCTGCTATCCTCTTAAGCAGCTTTTCTGCTAGGCAACTGAGACATGAAGGGTTCGCGGCAGGGACAATGTTCATGCGAACATGAAGTGTAAGTAGAGGTGGACACCGCTTCCACACATCCGTCCGTCGCCAACCGTCATCCGACTCAAGCTTTGCCCTACATTGATGCCATGTACTCCGTTGCTTTGCAAGGACTCAGGACGTACTTCGTGTGTAGCTAGGTAAAGCCGTATGTTCAACGCGAATAACTACCGAGTCCGAATCTTCAGGTCTAGTAGTTGATTTCGTTAGTCCCGGTGATTGTCAGTCTGATTATAGTACTAGTAAGGGTACTCTCATATATAAACAAGCTCTCCCCTCCTTCTGGCTTACTTGCCTGCCAATCGAGATTCGACATGTACCGGGTCAGCGTTGACTTTTTTACGACTTTGCAAGCTCTCGTGGTTCAGTCGATCGAAGCCCTCGGTGAACGTCCATAATTGGCAAATAAGCTTGCAGCTCTCATACTACACACAGTTACAGTATCAATCAAAGCATCTGAATACAGATTCTCAATCAAACTTTTCGTATTGGGTTGAAGTGTGCGTTAGGAGTCGCGAGTATGGCACATAGTATTCAAGTGAGCTCGTGGAGCCGTCTTCATCCCCGCCATTCTGAGGGCGCACTGCGGAGGAAAGTGCAGTCTCACCGTCGACGACGGTCAACTGTCAAGAAGTTCGAATTTCATCATTCTCACTGCATCCCCACCCCCCGCCATCAGCACGTGGTGTGAAAACGTTCCCAAAGTAGTTACCGCCGCCTTCGTCGGTGTTCGTTTACCATTCCTGTCCGTATACTCTTTAATCTACGACGCTCTCTATGGAAAATCAACCAAATCAAGACGTATTTACCCGACGATGCACGCGTAAAAACTGCAATAAGCTTCTTCCTCTCAATTGGGACTGGCGACAATGCTCCGTCTGTCAAGAAATCAACCGCCGTTCCAAAAAGCGGAAACGCGACTCAGAGGACACTGGTGAGACGCGCCCGGGACCCAGCACCCCCACCGCTGCCCCTCCTGCAGTGCCGCCAGGTGCCGCTCAAATTGGAGAAGAGACGGATGATTCGGATGATGATGGCGGATGGAATGTGAGTCAAGGCAATGGTGTGCCCGGTCCGAAAAATGTTGAACTGTCTCCAGATAGCGGCCGTTGGATACGATGACAGAGAGGGCATGGTGTGCGCGATACGCGACGTGTTCAAGAAGAAAATCAAGATTCATTTCTATGGGTGTTACAATATGGCCGAGGATCCAATGCTATCCATGAAAGATCATGTCCGCATGCTTGCAAATGAAATCTGGAAGGTCACCAGCTATCGCTTCTTGTGAGTTTAAAGCTTGCTTCAATCGTATAAGCCTCTTACCGTTCATTCAGTGTCCGTGACAATAAAAGTTCCATATACCACCGCAAGACGCGTTTCTGGTGCTGTCAAGACGTGTCACGGAAGCAGAAACCTCACCTGAGCACCAAAGAGGATGCGAAGCGGCGGCAGAACGTTGGAATGAAGCGGTTTCCTTGTCACAGTCGGTTGAACATCACTTGTCGACGAAGCGATGCCGGCCGAATCTCAATAACTTTACGGCTCGTACACGAGGATCGCCACCTTCCATACTACGACGTCTCAATGCCGGAGGGTGCTCTTGACATGATACGCACCCACATGGACTTCTCGACGCCTAGCGTTCTGGCATCTGCCATCCGGGAGAAATACCCTCACGTCTCCGCCGCACAGGTCCATCGAGCATGGTCGGCCATGAGCGAGACATTGTGGAAGCGTGCAGGAGATCAAATGGAATCGGGGAGATTACTGTTACGAGAACTGGGTAATGAAGTTGACTATTTTGACGAGATCCAACCGCCGGAAGGTGTAGAGCAGCTCTGCTTCGGAATGAAGCGGATTCTGAATGCACTGAGAGGAAAGATCGTTGAGATCGGAATGGATGCGACGTGTGAGTCCAATTTAGTCTTTGATATGGTGTTAGTACTGAACGCAAATGTAGTTAATACGAATAAGGGTCACCTCGAGCTGTATAGTATAATGGGTGAACACGACAACGCCGGATTTCCCTTGGCATACTGCCTGCTCACAACAGCGACAGCAGTCGAACAGGGAAAACGTACCTCTGCTCTCGAGGCCTGGGCCACGATACTGCGCGAACGATACGGCATTGACCCGAGATTTGTCCACCTGGACAAGGACATGGCGGAGATTGGCATGGCGAAGCGGGTCTGGACTCTTGCAAAGATACTCATATGCTGGTGGCACCTTCATCGCGCTGTTGGTCAGCGATTGGCCAACGAGAAGATATCGACAACGCCATACCGAGCCCGAGCCGCGCATGAATGCTTCCCCTTCATTGACCCTGCCTTCATACCACCTGGTGACCCCGACGCAGCCGAACGTGAAGGAGGTCCCGACCCAAATGCGATGGCACGCGAGTCTGAAGGTGACACAGCGCGTCCTTGGGCACTGAAGATCAAATTGGCGGTTGTACCCGGTTTGCTGAGCACGGCAGAGAAGGAGAACGATCCGCCGCGACCACGTTCAGAGGAGAGAGGTGGACTGAGAACCAGCGTCGGAATGGCAGCAAGGGATCCTGCCCCCAGCACACGCAATACGGCCGGTCGCGCAAAGGTGGAGAAACCGAGCGGCCGAACACCATGTCGTCAATTTTGTCCGAAGGAGTACCGCCCAGATATCACGGCCATGATGGAGCACCATTACTGTGCACATCCATTCATTCCGGGCCAGGCGCATCCTTCGACAGCGGCAATCTATGAATGGGCAGTCCGGTCAATGTATGATTATTGTGTCGAGAGGGATCTCCGGGAGGTCTGGGCCTATCTATGGGAGAATTGGTATCGGCCGGGTCGCTGGGAGCTATGGGCGCGGTCGACATATCCAGAGATGATTGCAATCCTCAAGACGACAATGATTTTGGAGAGCCAGTGAGTTTCTACGTCTAGTGAGTGGACATAACATTGACATGAATAAAGCTGGCGACGTATCAAGGAAGATTTTCTTCATCACTTTGCCATGCCACGGGTCGACCTTCTCATCTGGATCCTGGTCACAAAGCTAGCACCCAACTATTATCGGAAACTTGACGTGCTCATGAATCCAATTGGCCGCTACCGGGAGTTGGCATCGTGGCGAAAAGCGTTCAAGAGAGAATGGCGACGCTGCGAGACTGCTCCGTTGACGCTACCACTTAACGAAAAGTATCAGCCTAATACGGAGAAGTGGGTATGCACTTGTCCGTACCTCCACAGCAGCCGATTCCTAGTTTGCAAACATCTTGTGCAAGCCGTTCACCCAGTGCCTCCAGTCTTTTTTCTTGAGGTGCGACGGAACCGAGTGCCTCCATTTTGGTCACACCCGACGCTCATTCCCCTCGACCAATCATCGACACTCCCCGACCATCTCGCTGGCATGCCATCCGGGTCCAGAGCTCGCCCTACGCCCAGTGAGGACTCCGACTCTGACGAGGAAAATGTCAGAGCTTTTACCTCAACTCAAGCTACATTCCGGGAGCAGGTGTCGTCCCGGGTTGCCCTTCTCAGACGATTCGCAGATATTCTGGAGTATCAGACGCAATTTGGAGACCAGAGGATGTTGGATAGTGCAGAACGGGAAGGGAGTCGGCTGTTCCGGTTGGCAGAGAGCTGTGAAAGTCGGGAGCACCGTTTCCGTTCGCGAACAGAGGCATCGCCAACAACGTGGGAGACGTCAACATCGAACGCCATGTTTTTCCGAGCCAGGGCCTCGCCCTGAATGACATTGATCGTGATACTTAACAGACATTTTATGTTTTTCAGACTTTGTATTGATAGATTTGTACTTCTATTCGCTTTTGATATCATCCAAGGTGCATATATTAGGATTGAGTCTTGTCTATGACCCACAGGATGCAAGGAACTTCGTATTCACTGATTTCAGGTCGGCATCTCCTATCAACTCGGTCCGGTGTCCGGGTCACGTGCTGATGGCTGGGGGTGGGGATGCACAAGGGCTTCTCGAATTTCCATGCGACAAGGTCTGATTATCACGTGGTCACCTGATCTGATGCGACTTCAATTGGTCATCGCCACTTGTCCTGTCCTTTTTCTCCTCACTTGACACCTCCACTCTCATCGGAATCGGGTCTCGGCGTCGTTCGACTTCTCACTTATTTTGTGTCTTTCTCCGACAGTGTGTGAAGACTGAACGAGAGACCGGCGCAACGCGGTTAGACCCTATCGTGATCGGGTTTGATTTTTGGAGAGGGAGCAGCTCGACATCCTGGGCGAAAACTCGAGAATCGGAGGTTTCAGAGGAGTTTTGGGGGTGTAAACATCATCAAGTGCGTTTTTCCTTGTGGACTTTGGGCCAAATGTTGAACTTGGGGTTTTCGTTGCCTAAGCTCCGACTCGTACTGGACGTCACCCAGTAAATTATTTGGGAACTGGCGGTGGAGATTCAGAATCGTTCACGTTGAGGCCTGACAGCCGCAAAGACCGCCGGGGTCTGCTCGCCACCGGAGTCATCGATTACGCCATTCAAACTCGACTGTACGACACAGTGCGTACCAACCCTTCCGCGGAAAGTCGCATCAAAAACTGAACTGTGGCTCTATTCTAGCGTGGCCTTTACACACTCACGATTCGGATATCTGACCCTGACATCTTGAACGTTGCCCCACGCCTACCGAGTTACACGTGAGCCTCCAACCCACGCTATCTCAACGGTCTCTATCAAGTTTTCTCGTGCTCTCACTGCAGCCGCTCTTCTGTTGGAAATCGGAAATCAAGTATCAGGATCATATCTTGCTCTACTTGGTAATTACCCATCGCCACAATGTCCGCACGCAAGAAGGCTCCGCGCGTCAAAGAGGAGCCTACAGCGATAAAACTTTCCAGTTCTCCGTCCCCCGAACTCTATACTCCCACATCCACCACCCGCGGTGGCCATAAAGCCGATAATGACTCCGTCTACACTGCTCACCCTGCGGACTTGCCCTATAACACTACCGTCATCACATGGACCAAAGCACGAACCATGCAGTTCCTTCTCACACGCGCATTCAGTGTGCCCCCAAAACCCTCCCACCGTACCTATTTCACCAACATCGAGACGGCAAGCGGCGACAAGGTCGTCGTGCCCAGTGTGTATCGCGTCCCGTTGTTGTTCGTGGGGATGTTCTTGTGGCAGAGCGTCAAATTGGTGCTTCAGTCTGATGAGGTGACGAGGAATGAGGTGAAAGGCATGTCGTTGCATACTCAATTTGGTCTGGTCGCCACCTAACTATGTTACAGATAAGAAAGGGAAGCCCAAAGATAGCGGGGAGTGGGATGAATTTCGGGTGGGGATATGTCACGTCGCCCGGGTCGCTGAAGGCTTTCTCAACGCTGCCCGACGGGAAGGAGAAGTAGACGGAGACGAAGACAGAGAACTCGATATGGATGGCTTCGGTGATGGTGATAACCCGAGCGAGCTTGTGCCCATGAAAATAGATAAACCGCTGACGAAGGGGAAGGGTATGGCGCGGATGTGGCGTTGTGAGATGTTTGATCGGGTGCTTGTACGGTATAAGTTGGGCTGGCTGATCTCGGAGCCGAGTCAGTTGAAGGAGTTCTGGGAGAATTTCGGAGATGAGGAGTATAAGAAGGATCCTGTCAAGACAGGTGAGCGTCCCTCCTTTTTTCTCTGACCTACGAATTGGGGCGCTGTTGCCTTGTATGCAGTCTGACTTGCTTTTCTCAGATTGGAAACGCATAACGACCAAGGGTATCAAGGGTTTCAGTCTCACCGACGCCCAGATCGACGAAGGCATCTCCATAAGACAATTCATCGACGGGCTGAAGGAAGTCGATGGGGAATGGGTCTGGGACGATAGCACCTCTACCACGCCTAGGCAAGTCCATACCTGTCTTTGTGATGCCGGTTCAACTTCTGCACTGCCTCCATATATCCTTCGTTATTCATTTTCTGATTCAACTTCCTTACAGATCGACGTACAAGAAAGCTTATGCTTATATCGAAGCCTGGCGAAAACACAAAGTATGGGGGAAGGACGTTAGGTGGACCACCGTTCTGGCGCCTCTGCCTGTTAGCAAGACCGCCGATACAGACCACGACGGCGACATCGAAATGTCGGATCCTCTCAGCGCTGTGGACAAGGGGAAGCAGAAGGAAATCTCCAACCAGGCGACCAAACCGGTCGAGAAGTCTACTCAGCTAGCGAAGCCATTCGAGAAATCGGACCAAGCGAAACCTACCAAACCTATCGAAACGGGGACAGATACAGAGAAGGAAAAAGGGAAGGAGGGGGAGAATTCTTCAGTGGATCCAACGCCACCGAGTTTGGTCATCGCTAAGACAAAGCCCGTGCAAACGCCGGCAAACGACATAGCGGGGATCTTCAAACTGAAGAAGGAGCAGCGTGAGGTGGCCCTTTCACAGACGCCCTTCCCATTACCGCCTCCGCCGACAGCGAAATCAACCCCAAAACCACAACCCGCTCCAACTTCCATACCACGGCCGACTATGGCGCCAGCTCCTACTGCGAGTACCAGCGCTAAACCCGTACCCGTATCTGCACCTGCACCCAAACCTGCCTCCGCTTCCAATCCCACTCCTCAGCAACCACTCGGATATGTCTACATGTCCCAGGCGCCCCAGGCCTCTGGTACCACCTCAGCGTCGGCAAAGTACACCTCCAGCTTCAGCTGGGCACCCGCCCACACCACTTTCCAGCCCCAACCCTACACGAGGGGCACCTTTTCGCATGCACACAGAACGCCCACACCGAGTCCATTGGCGCAGTCGACCTCTGGATCTGTCCCATCGATATCAAATCATGGGAAACAGCAGCAGCAACAACAGTACCACCACCGTCAACCTTCGAACCATACCCAGCCGCAGATCACTATTCCATACACCCCGACGATGTCGTCGATTTCGAGCGCTGTCTCGCCCAGCGTGCCGGCGGTTGTGCATGCATTGGCGACGCAGGACAAGCGGGTGGCCGTACTCGAGACAGAGGTGGCGGAGCTCAAGCGGAAACTTCTAGTCCGCGAAAGCAAGAAACGAAGAGGATCTGGGTGGGGTACGGATGACACTGACGAAGAAGGGTCCGTCAAAAGTTTGAAGAGGAAGCGAGGGGTGGGGGAGGATGCGGTAAAGAAGAGTGCATGGTGGAGTAATCCATTGGGGCATTTAGCTTCGCTGGTGATTGACGATCAGGAAAAGGATGCGCTCAGGAGTGGAGGTGGGGAAAGTGGTGGGGATGAGGATAGGCGAAAGTCGGAACAGCCCCCCACATCGAACGGAATCCGGCCTCGTCAAGAAACAGTTCAGCCTCAGCAGGAACCGGGTCAGCCACAACAGGACTTGGTCCAGCCTCAGCAGGAATTCATCCAGCCCAGACAAGAGTCGGTCCAACCGCCGGGGAGTGCATCGGTACCGCTGCACTTGTCGTCGAGGGAAAGTTCTATTGCGAGCTCCGTCGATGGGGTCATATCCAAACCACCCCAATACAATCACAATCCCGTTCCCGAAGAGTCGACGCCTGCACTTCTCCAGCACAAGGACTCGATGGATTCGGTTATCGAGCCGCCCATGCTCGAATACCCACAATCTCATTCGCATACTCCCGACGGGACTGGTAATGCCGCCATCGATCCCGTTAAGACCTCGGTACCGCCAATACCGACTGACCAGGATATGAGCGGAACGGAGGAGGTGCCCATGGAGATCGACTCTGACAGTCCGCCGCCGGGGTTGAGTCTAGTGGCGGGACCTATCAAGAGTTTGCGGAAGGGGATGGGCATGATGGGCATGAGTCAGTGAATGGATGGAGTAGTGTTCGTTGTTGTTTGCTAGATGACAGCATCACATTGGCGCGGCAGAATTGGAGGTAAGGCTGATGGCCCATGACCATGTCTTTACTGTCGATGGCCCGTTGTGGCGGCGCTGCTTGATGCGCTTGTGCTTGGTGTAATCTCCTTCTATATTGCTTATTATACGAAGAGACTACTTGTCTAGCTGTACATAACTTATGTATTATGTCTTACGAGTACTTATAGCTATGTAGATTACTGTATGTTAGAACTCGGTCGTGTAAATGTAGGGCTATAACTTCTACAACTGTGTAATCCGCTGAATCTCTATATTGACTACCAAGCACGATTCCCGACTGGCTCTATGACTGACAAACTTCGATGAGCCAGATCTAACTAAGCGGGGCGAAACGGCAACCTGTAGGTGAAATTGGGATCAAGCCAATACTCATCTGCGTCGCATTAGCGTTGCGAGCAGCGTCTCTGCCAAGTAGAAAAGAGCTATGCAATTGCTGAGTCACTCGCCAACTTCCAAGTCGATCTCATCACTCGCTAAACGCGTCGTCTCGCCGATGAAAGTTTCACGAGGTCACGCATTTCGGGACATACGATGAGGTGATTCAACTGTTGCGGTCTTTCTTTGTACAAAAGGACAGAAGTCCTGCTATCACTGCGGCCTACTGACATCGCAACGGCTGGAGCATTCAGCACTCAACAGACCGGTTTCTGCAACATTTGGGTAAATAACTCAGCGCCAATGTGCACTCTGAGGCTTCTTCGTAACATTTCCTTACATGTCCACTCCGTCCCGTAGCCCGATTATCATTAATTTGCTATTTTCCTAGTGTATACAGTATAATCTAAGTTTCTCGGGATAAAATGTCCTTGTCCGACCTTCCTCTCTTGATCCCCACCTACTTTCCTTCGATAAGGTCCCCCCATGTCGTCATTTCACCCCTCAGCATCGCAACCCTTGAGTCTAACCGACTCGACAGATCTACCGCATTCGGACTGGCAGCCATCGCCTTATCCAACAAATCCCCCACCTCTTTGAGCGTCGCGTGCCAGGCCGTCCGGCGGCTAGCGGGGAGTGCAGAAGGGGGCGCGTCGCCTGAGCGTTGTGAGAACGTAACAGAGAGCAGAAAAAACATTGGACGTACCATCCTTCGCACCCTCCGCCCTCAGGATACACACACTCTCTTCGAACTGCGCCACGCCTTTCACCCACGTAGCGCCCCTCCACCCTTCATTCTGCTCCAAAACCTTCACCCCACTCGCCTCGGCCAAAAACGCCCGCGACGCCTCGTAATCCCCAACAGTACGCAGGACGTTCCCCAAGAGGAGAGCCCGGATCGCTAGTTCGTCGGGCGTGTCAAGATCTAAGGGAGTGGCAGACGGAGAAGAAACAGGGACAGAATTCGAAAGAAGCCTGTCAATAGTCGCAGACTTGATCGTCGGCCTCGGTGTCAAGATTGCCCATTCCCGGATGTGCGCCTCAGCGGTGTGTTTCTCGATACGCTGGTGCGTGTTCCAGACTGCGTACAAGCCCCAGTTAAGTTAAGTAATGGATGCGACGCAGAACAACGTAGGAACACTCACAAACAGCCATTTCCTCTGCCGGACTGATCTTGAAACAATCAATCACATCTCCTCCCCGCCTAGCGTGCTTCTCTTTGTAGAACTCCACTGCCAAAAGCAGAAGGCATCAGCGTCGACAATCTTAGGACGTCCTCAAAAGACACAGCCAAAACGGAACAGAACAGAGGAAATTCTTTAAGGGGTATATGAAGGAACTCACTCTTCTTCCGGATGAAAACCTCAGTTGGCAGCTCCTTCCCGCCCACTTTCCTCCCATTCTTCTCAAACAACACAGGGATCTTGTCCCACAGCTCCTTCGCCTTGTTCTTCGCATGTAACCGTTCTTGCGGATCAATGTCTGGACAAAGCAGCAGCGTCAGCGAAGTGAACAGAAGAGCATCAAGAGCTTACCATCAACGCTATTGGCCACCGCACTCCAACACCCACACGCGATATAATAGTACGTCGCATGGCTCCATCCATTCAGCTCTGTCATCCGCACCTACAACAGCGATCAGCACCCTGTCAAAAAAGACCGAAGAGAATACTCACAAACCACCCCGCCGCCTCCACGTACCTTCGCTCCCCAAGAAGCGTCCATGCAAGCTCAAACACAAGCATCGTGTCAGCCTGCTTCCACCGCACATGCGGAGCTCCGGCCTTGACCTCTCCGTCCGCTTCCACATTCTTTTCGTCAACAGTGACAGCAGCGACTCCCTCGGTAACTCCGTCAATCACAGTCCCGAAACGCTTATGCTCCAATGTCGCCCCCTCTTCCTCATGCACTCCCAACCCGCCCTTCAATATCCCAATAGCCTCCTTCGCTCTCCCTCCCATCCTTGCCACCTTCGCTCTATTCAACACCCACAGGCTCCCCTCGGGATACTTGGTCGACAAGCGCTGCACGATCGCTTCGTACCGACGCATGATCCCCGCCTCGTCCGCCTGCCATCCACTCATGAGTAGGACGACGCCATGGTATGTCATGAGGACCAAACCAGCAAACACGGAGTGAACATCCCCGAGGGCGGCGGAGACAGCGAGTGCACGTAGCGCGAGGGGGCGGTCGTGTTTGAACCCGAAGAAGCCGACAACGGACCTGGAAGAAAGTTTAGCAAAGGTGAGGGAAGGGGGGGAGAAGTCGAAGTGAGAGAAATGGAAGCAGACAGTGGAACACGAGGAGTAAGGCAGTCATTGGGTCAAGAGGAGGGATGGTAGAATTTCGACTCACTGGACCCCATTTGGCAGCAACGAAAACACCAAATTGAACAATCCAAACCCGAACGCCGTCCCGGCAATCACCATATCATGTACCGGGCCCTCTTCTACATTCACCAAGATCAACATACGGATCAGCAGATTCGCGGGACTCGACACTCACCGACTTTCCCAGGAACAACCAAACTGCTTGCCCCACTTCCGCCGCCCCATCGTCCCAGCATACTCTTTTTCTCCTTCTTGTCCTTCTTGGCAACAGTGGTACTATCTGAGTTGATAGACGACGCAGAAGACGAAGGCGGGTTCAAGGAACTCAAAGACGGCTTTCTCGAGACTGAGGGTGTTGGATGTCCATCAAGTCCGTCAGGGAAGACGGTTTTATATAACCTATGGGATGTCGGCATGCATCTAGAGCGGCAGGTACGGTAAACGCACTTGGTAAATTTGGAATGCGCACTGTTCAGCGCGTATATGCAAGAGAGGTAGCCCATGTAGGATTCACTGCACATGTCAACGCGTCAGTATTGTGACGGGAATGAAAACACGCTAGTATGACGATAACGAGCAGTAAGGCCACCTCGGGGTTCGAGAGATGGACATATGCCGTTATCGTTATGAATGGTACGACTCAGTATGGCGCGAAGCGCCGCAGACTTGCCAGAGACTGATGTGGCGGGATGGCATGAGTCTAACGCACCTCAACGCAGAGCAGATTCCTTCCAGCACAACCGCGTCCGCATTAAGGATATCGTATTCCAATCCCTCCTTGCTCGTCGAGGTGCTGCCGCCGATCCACGAACCGCCACCTATTGAGAAGAAGAGAGAGGAGAGTGTCAGCTGGTAAGTTAAATATAAAAGATGAAAATGGCAGTAATAGTGTGCAATTGCAATGCCCCGACGATGATGAACGCAAAACCAAAAGAGACGCGAACGAATAAACACCACAGACCTTTCGCAGCCTTGCTCGCCTTAGCCGTACTCTCCACAGCCACAGCCAGCGCCTTCGCGGCATCTTCCATCCTCTCCTTCTCCAATCCCAAGGCCGCTTCAAGAAACGCCGCGACGCCGAGACCGAGGGCGTCGAATGGGGACGGTCCAGAACCGCCTGTGGAAACCGAAGCATCAGAGCCAGAGGTAACAAGCACAATGGTGAAGAACAAGTATTGAGGATGGGAATGGACAGAGAGATAAGGATGCAAAAAAGAGGGATAGGAACGCACCAGATCCAGAATCCCCGCTTAGCGCCGCCTGGAACGTCTTCCGCGCGCCAGGGATGTCGTTGACGAACAGCTGGTCAAACCCGCGCGTCGCGCGCGCCAGCAGGACTTCGGAGGATGGCTGGGGTGGTGGCGCCATCACAGGCTGTATGTTGCTGTGCTAGATCTGTGAATGCGATGCGAGTCTTGGTCTAAGTGAATGCGAGTTTGTGCGATGCGCTGAGAAATCCGTGCGCGTTATCCTGGGCGAGCAAAAGCCAGTCTTGAGCTCGGTTGTTGTCGGTGGTGGTCGTGCAGATGAAACCCTGGGGGAACACGCGCGTCATTATGCTGACGGGACCACTAAGGCGGCATGTGAGTGACTGATCCTGATGACACGTCGCGCCTATTTATAGATTTGATCCCGCTTTCTACCTGGAACGTACGCGCTTTCATATTTGCTCATTCTTGGCCTGGAGCCCGACAGAACGACTGCATCATCAGACTCAATGTGGCTCGAGTCACTCGGCCGTGGTCCAATTTGCTGGTTTTTTTTCTAAGTGCGGGCTTATATCTGCTACGTATACATAATCTCCTGGCTGAGCGACTTTTGTTCCTCTGCGAAGGATGCATCCGACCGGAACGTTCAACGCTGCCAGGCTCTTTCTAACGTGCTACACGCTTGCGTCACCGATACAGCGCACCTCATGGGCCGTGTCTCCTCCATTACTTTTCTCAGACAACAATTTGCTGGACGCCCGACTTACTACGCCTTCCGGTACGCTGCCTGATAACCTTCCAAGCATCACACCATCTGACAAGTGTTTCTCTACTAGCTTTGCTTATTACCATAGGACGATGCTTACTGGCCTCTAGTCTCGATTACCAGTGCGTAAATCACCGAACAGGACCGCGGTCCGCCAGTGGTTGTCCCCAAACAATCATGGTCAGACGTTGCCCGGAAGGCTTACGCCCATATGGATGCATGTGCCCAGATGGTCCTACGGATATCATCTCTGACAGATAGCATATGGCCCCTACTATGTTACAGCCTTCGAAGCGTCGTGAAGCGTCTGGCTTCGGCGCAACGACGATTGCAAACAGGTTGCTGAATTACTATTTTTTGTCAGCATACACAATCAAGTCGGAAGTACGAGGTTCCGGTGCCCGCTCGGGCCCGAGGTGGTTGAACGCATCTCTGATGATCTTTTCTTAAACGTCAATCAAGGGATCGTTGCGCACTGGTGATCGAGGCTGTGCGCCGGTGCATTCAGCTCACATCTTCACGACAGGTTGTATTGCGCAAGAAACCGCGCCCATCCTCGGAGCTCCTATGCTAGCACTGGGCACGATCACCGACAAAGCCCAGTTGTCCCTTTCTTCATGTTTCGGCGTCGGAGGTAAACTGTTCAATTTCCAGTATCCAGGCTACAAGCGCTCGTCAAGGTCATGGCTTACCGTACTGGACATTGCACATGCCTACCATGCTTGACGCAGATGACATGATGCTGAAGGACACCAGGTATAAAACCATGGACTGGACTGAGGCTGTTGAATCATCGAGCAGGTCTCTTCTCATTTACTTCTTACTTCTCAAAGAGCAGGTCTCTTCATTTCATCCTTCTACTTCACAATGCTGCCTCTCCGTTTCCCCGCTCTTCTTGCCATCGCACTCTTTGGTGCACTCTCGCTTCTTTCCACGTTCGGTACATATGCACAGTATGTTTCTCCCTTTCCGCGATCCGACATTTTTGACTGACGTTGCAATTCACAAAGTCCACTGCGGTTGTTGGAAGCGCGGGAGAACATACAGCTCGAGATTAAAGGCAAAGAGTACACCCTCGTACCGCTCTCCTCAAAAGAGCAGGGCCAAAACTCCAAAGCATATAGGATCGATGGTGGCTGGCAAGGAAAGGAGGACCAGCCCGCCATCGTCAAGATGCCCAAGCAACTCCACGCGGACAATTTCAAGTTAGAGAGGAAGTACCTTGCAACGGTCAGCCCTTCCATGCTCCTCCTATGTGTCGATTCTGGATCTGACGCGTATGCCTAGATGGGTCAACTTTACACGTACGATGATAGCAAGACAAAGCCGTTCCTCGTCCTCAAAGATATCCACTCTCACTTCCCAAAGACGAACAGTCCACCTCTTGCTCCGCTCTACACGATCCTAGACGAGAACCCGGAGATGAATGTCGAAGAGTCTACGACGAAGGTCATGAAGCTTTGCATGACCACAGCCACCGAAATAGCTAATGACAAGAAGCTCGTGTAAGTGCTCTTTGCGAATTATCTACTCTAACGTCCACAACATCAATCCGCCACAGGTACCGCGATATCCAGCCGCTTAACGTTTTCACAAACAAGGACCTTTCCACTGTCGTGTTCATCGATTGGGACCCTGCGTCGGTCGTTGATGTCTCGTCACCGCTGATTGGGAGCTCAAAGAAGGCTAAGGAGAAGAAAGCTGCGGCCCTGGCTATGATGGAGAAGAACGCCAAGAGCAATTACACGGCAGAGAAAGTAAAGGAGAAGATGTCTAGCGCCAGCGGGACCGGAGGTGGCGCCAGCGGAACCGGAGGTGGCGCCAGCGGAAGTGGTACTGCGTAGGCACGATTTATGCGACAGAGGTACTCCATCTTTGGCTCGGACATGTATGCTTCACAAGAAATGGTGAACAAGCTTGATCCACCTCTCGGTATACAGTGCTCGGGCGCGCAGTAGTAGTAGCAACTGTAGCATTACACTCTCAATCTGCTAACATTGGCATACTCTTGCAAGCTATGATTTCCCTAACCGGCGACCGCCGAGAATGATGTCTTTCAAGTTCGTCTCTGGTATTGGTTAGTTAAAGCTACTCAGACTCAACCCCATTGAAGTACGCGCGGTGCTAACAGACAGACGCGGGATGAGCCTGAATCCCCTGAAGCTTCAATATATCGCAACCATACTCTAGAGATACTTACACCGGAAATTGGAACGTGTTCCACCTGTTAGGCTGCAATGATCCCCCCGACGGTTTTGCTCTCCACTTTTGCCGTTCGGTTGTGCCGCCATGAATCGCGACATATTCCCGTCCCAGACCACGTCAACCGACTCCCCGACTCCCAGCCTCAGAGTCTGCCGCGCAGGCAAATGTTCAAAGACCGGTGCCAAGGAGGCTTGCGATACGCCAGATGGTACTTGCCTTCGCATGTCAAGCGCAGTCATACACAAAGTTCCCGTGATTTTTCATATAAATACTACAGATCGCAAAGCAGGTTTCGGTGATTAGACCGCACTCGGGGGAAGTTTGAACATCCTCGACGACACTCTTCGCTTCTCTTCCTCCCTCTTGGCCTCCGCAGCCTTCAGCTTCTGGACCTGTTGATGCATCGCGTCATGCATGATGATTGACCAGATCCACGGCTGAGTACTATCCGGCAGGGAATTGAAGTACTCCCATCCACCCACACCACCCCACCCGGTCCCATACTTGTCCATCAATCTCTCGATGCTCGTGACAACGCTGTTCACGTCTATGTATCCATACCCGCTCGCCGGGTTGGTGAGAACCGTCGCTGACACCCGGCTGGGGTCGATGCCCTGGTCGTATTCGATGATGTTTATGTACTGTTGTTCGGGGAAGAACGTGCCGAAGCCGGAGTAGAACTGGGCGTTGTAGAAGGAAATGTTGGAGCCGAGATTTGCTTCTAGTTCGATGTAGTCGAAACCGGACAGGTTTCCACCTTCCGTGAGCGCGCTGGCGACGGGGGCGAGGGTGAGGATGAACTCATCGCCAAAGTCGGCTTTGAGCGTGTTGATAAGGCGGGTGATGACCTCGGTGGAGACCCACTGCTCGACGTCGAGGTCCATACCGTCGAGGTTGTAGGTGCGGATGACATCGGCAAGGGGAGGGTAGTACGTGTCAAAGTATTCGTCCGTCAAGCAATCGTATGTCCCAGGCGCGGCACCGCCCAACATCCCGATGACCTTGGTACCATTACCCTGCATCATGGCGAGGTCAGGCCACATGGGGGCAAAATAGTCGACGCTGGGCATGAAGTCGTTGAGATGCACAATGTCTGGACCGACGTTTCCGAAGTTTAGGTGGAACGCGGCGAGGAGGAGATGCGTCACGTAGCCAATGAGAGGGAGGGGAGAGACGTAGACACCATTACGGTACTGCGTCTGGTAGTACATGACGACTCGATTGGCGACTTCAACCATGGCTCCAACGCGGACGGGGGAGGTGGTTCCAAGGGGGATGTGGGGAGAACCTTGGGCATGGCCGCGCGCTCAATGACTTTATATATAGCATCAACGAGGATTTACCTTCAAACTTCCATCGATATTACAAGGCACCGAGAGTATATCACAGGTCGACGCGGCATCGGAGCACATGCTCGCCGCTGATTATCTGGCGCATTGAGCGGTACTCTGTATCAGCAGCCTTCGGGCAAAGACAGAGCCATGCGTCGCGTTTAAGGCTTCGATATACGCAAAGAACGCCTCGACTGATGCCCCGTGATACGAAGGTCTTCTCCGAAATTACCGAGCACTTCGCGCGGAAGATACAAACATTATTCAATCGGTTGCCTGTACATGGAAGTGGTCAACATATAAGGAAAGCTCGGAGAAAAGAGCGCACTGATCGTAGGCCGCCAATGACAGGATTAATGAAAGGGCGCGAGTAGGAATCACGTCGCAGAAGGTTCGGACACATGGTGCCAAGAAACTTCTAGATACATGGCTGTATTTCCGATGGGAAGTCAAGGACGGGGTCAAGATCGTGCTTTGCCTGAATCCTGATGGATCACAGTGGTGGTGGCCTCAGGCCTGGTGGGGGGGAAGTCGGAAAAGTTGCCATCAAAGTGTGACTCCCTCGCATCGCGTGACAGGGACCATCAAATCTTGATCAGTTCAATCAGAGGCTAGAGCTCGGCCAAGCCAACCTGCTCCCAACCACCGGATTCATGTTCCATCGGCGTTACATGCAGGGACGATGCCATGCTTTCTTCCTTCCATTGGGGACGCCTGTTTACGGCGGGCTACTCATGTAATTCGATGGCGATTGTTCTTGACAATCATATCATCGAATGTTACTTTTTACAGACAGTCATAATGGATGAGTTCCTTCCGCTCGTGCTTGTCTATGGAGTATCCATGTACCCAAGGAATACATCGTGTGTCTCCCCTAAGCTTGCCGCGCATTCTTCCTTGGTCTTGCTACAATGGTGCGCCTTCTTCTCTCCTTGCATGACGTGGACTAGGACCATAATCTCATCCGATGAACATCTGTGACTTGGCATACTGCATGGAAGCCCACCAATACCAACCACCTCGTAAGCTTCTGTTCCTCACTTCCCCCCTAGATGCCACCACGGGGTGCCACGCGCTTTATGATCGCTTTCTTGACCTCCTGCTCTCCGGGTCATCAAAAGTGATAGAACACAACTTGAATGAAGAGCTTTGCGCAAGGCAGAATGAATTCGTGGTCGCGTATGTAGGAATTCAAGGTTCGTCCCCGTTGGGGCAAAACAATCTTGAGGGCCACTTCTCCCACATCAAATGACTGTCCTGAATCTCAGTGCTCACCGCACCGTCATTCCTCGGTTATACGAGTATGTTGGTTGACCGTACCTTCTCCTTCGTGGTGCAGCATGTCCGCTACAGTACTGCGACACAACTCCAAGTCGTACACAGCGAACGTCGCGTCGTCGCGCCTCAATTGAACCAATTCCACAACTCCACCGATACGCGTGCCGAGCCTTTTTGACCAATGGATATGTATCAGTCAAAGGTACTCAATCTCGTTTGGTGTAGTTCAGGTATAAGTCTCGCCACCCTCATGCTTCCGTTTCTATACGAATTTACCCTCAGTACAAGTCTTTAATAAGATTATATATGGAGTTGATGAATTCTACAGTGAGATATGATATATGACAACGTACAGTAAACCGTGCATTGAGAGGATCACATTCATACACAGGAGCTACCCTCCACCGTAGAGCCACGTTTTCTGTATGCACGAGAGAGATGGCGCAGACTCAGCCCAACTTCGTGCAAAAGTCTACTCTACAACATCCATCCGAAGACCAATCCAGAGCGTCGATTGTAATAGAGACTCTCCAGACAGCGCTCCTTGCAGCGCTCAAGTGTAGACACACGAAGGGCTATGATGGGAGGTCGACGGACATGGAAGAACAACGGTTAAATCTCGTTGTCAAAGGAGGCAGGTGCCGAACTCCAAAACTTCCGGCTTGTTGATTTGATCCCCGGTCCGAGTCTGGCTCCCCAGTTCCACTTTCGATCCACGACATCCACGACTGATTCAGACGCCAACGGGCTCTCCACGACTTCCCACTGCTTCGCACATTTACTGGGGCGACCTGGTCGTTGGACTCGTACCGACAAAATCTCGTTTTCGTTGCCCCGATCTCTGCTACCCATCGTCGTTGCTGCGGCTGGCTACTAGAGATGCATACCGGGGCGCGGTACCTGCTTCTCGTCCTGGGGGTCGTGGTGAGTCCTCTATGCTGCATTTGACGCACCCTCCATTTCGGCACCGTCTCCTGTGCCCAGCCTGCGTTCCACAATTGCCAATGCTTCATCTCTCCACATCATACCATTGCTGCACAGCCTCTTACTGACGCTTGTCTCACCAACCCAGATCAGCTTACATTACGCCCTCACCCTAATTCACGAGCCCTACGGTCGCGCTACATCATGGAAGAAGATCTTTGGAGACAGCGACAACATTGCCGCAAGTGTACCCTTGGAATATTACGACCCCTACCACCCGCCAGTGGAAGCGAACATCACGCGGGCGAACGCCGCTTTTGTAATTCTAGCCCGGAACAGCGACGTGGATAGTACAGTACGGAGTATACGGGAGGTGGAGGAACGGTTTAACAGGAAATACAACTACCCCTACGTTCTGCTGAACGAAGTCCCTTTTTCGGATCACTTCAAAGAGTGCGCATTCTCTAAATTCTTCCTGGACGTCCCCTCATGTTCTGTGTAGACGTGTTTCCGTCCTCAGTGGTGCCAAAATGGAATTTGGCGTCATTCCGCATGAGCACTGGTTTCAACCAGACTCCATTGATGAGGAAAAAGCCAGTGCCGCGCGAGACAAGATGGTGAAGGAGAACATCATATACGGCGGTGCGTCCCAGTCTTATTCTGGCCCGAAAGTTTCCTCACTTCTCAGACAGGTAGCGTCTCGTACCGAAACATGTGCCGCTTCAACTCTGGATTTTTCTTCAAACATGAACTCCTCCTACCCTATCGTTGGTATTGGAGGATAGAGTGCGCCCTCCCTTTTTGCTTGCGTCATTTTCATTGAACGGTCTTATAGACCCGACGTCCATTTTCACTGCGATGTCAACTTTGATCCTTTCCGCTTCATGGAGGACAACAACAAGATTTACGGCTTCACCATAGCCATGTACGAATTCGAAAAAACCATACCGACACTATGGGGCCACGTCAAGGACTTCATCAGTGCGAACCCCCAGTATGTCGTTGACGGCAACGCCATGGGTTGGATGAGCGACAACAACGGCGCCTCGTACAACCTCTGCCACTTCTGGAGCAACTTTGAGATTGCGGACATGGACTTCTGGAGGGGGGAGGCATATCAAGCGTTCTTTGACTATCTCGAGAAGCAAGGTACGTCAAACAAATTCACCGGATGGACCTTGGGCTGACGAGGAAGCTCAGGCGGATTTTACTACGAACGCTGGGGAGATGCGCCGGTACATTCCATAGCGGCGTCGCTGTTCGCAAAGAAGGAGCAGATTCACTTCTTCAGCGAAATCGGGTATGAACATAACCCGTACACGCATTGTCCCAAAGACGAAGCGGTGTGGAAGGCCGGACGGTGTTCGTGCGATCGCGCGAGAAGTTTTGGTTCGTGCCATACCCTCCTTCTTAGCACACGGTCTTGACTAACCGCCGTGTAGACTATGACGGCTACTCCTGCATGCGGCAGTGGGAGCGCATGCTCTAAATTGACGATGATTTTTTTCGTCGACTCGGAGGCGTACTCCAGATCTACCTGCGCGAGAAGTTTCGTAGAGGATGCAGGACACCCATGCCACCAACTTGATGTGATAACTTATTGACCACAGTGTATAATACTAAACGTACTAACTTAGAGATTGTCCATCGATATGCGTGGTCTAAGTATTATGTATGTTACGTATGATGTTGGAACGAAAGCTTGAGTACCTGTTCAGTCAGACCAGCAAAGACCGCCGCAAACGCAACAGCTGTATTACGTGCCTCCTAGCATGACGTTGTTAGTGCCTCAATCTGCAAGTCGGTATCGATTAGGGGTTAAATCACTTCGTTGTGGAAGATTGAACTCCGAAGAGCCACAGGTTCGATTCCTGTTACCGACAGTCAAATTTTTGAGAATCGTGTATTTTTTTATCATTGTCTAGTCGCTTTGCGTTGTAGCTTGTGGGACCAGTCCAGGTCACCAGGCCCCAGGGACCTGGTCACCTGGGGCATTTCATTGTTTGAACTTTGGACTTCACAACTTGACTTGTATTATCAGAACAACACTGATTGGCATCAATTGACAGTGCCAGCGAGCCCCGCAGCCTGGCTCAACAGAGTCGACACGTAAATCTCGCGCCACAAATATTGGATTGCATCTCCAAGTTAAGTCCGTGATTAGACCACGTCTCATGATATGATAGGCATTCTTGTCCTTCGAATCCCATTTGAACAACAATGCCGAGGTTTTTACGTCGAACCCGCCCTCGAGGCTTAGCAGTGGCGTCACGAAGTCCGCCGTAACAGCCTATTGGGCGTCTCTGCATACACCAACTAGACGCCCATGTCTGCACCAGCTACTGTGACTGTCTCCCCATGCAGGCCCATTCTGCTATACATTCCCGATCTTCCTAGACAGATTGAAGAAGAAAACCTGCGACGGTGGTACGGCCCGCTCACCTCCGTCAAGGTTTACAATCACGGAAGTCAACGATATGCTCAACTTACAATGCCCACTCGTGCGATGGGTACGCATCCTCGGCGCACAATTCCTTGGACTGATTCGATTGACAGACAGCGGAAAAAGAACTCAAACAGTCTCCTCTTCGTGTGACGAATACCGGATGTCCTGGTGGTTCTCTCTGGCTGTACCTGTCTACGAAACCGAATAGTCTTTCGACATCTCTCTCGGTATGTCATGGTTGAACGAAGAGCATGGCCATTGGCTGATTCGCCCGGGTCTGGAGGATATCAGCTATCTCTGTGACCCACCCATCCGGATGCGTCCCGAGCATCGCTACTACCTGGAAAGCGATAACGAAGAGCTTCGCCTCGAAGTTGCCAGACTGAAGTCAACTCTGGCGACGACATCGTCCAATTTGGAGCTCTGCAGATTGGAGTTGGTGCACCGGCAGGACGAGATCCGCGGTCTTGAGACCGATCTCATCGTCACCGAACGGCAACACACCAGAGAAATGGAACAGATGAACGACCAAGCGGCAGCTCAGGACGTCGAGTTGGAGAATCAGCGGACTGAAATCAAGGGCCTTCGTGAGGAAATTAGAAACAAGGACCAAGAGCTCGCGGTCGCTTTGAAGTCGCTCGACGAGATAGTAGTCACGCAGAATTCTGAGTTGGATAGTCTGAGGGAAGAGAAATCGTGGAGAGACGCGTCCCACAGAGAAGAGAAACTCCTCCACCACAACGATATAGCCAAATGGGGTTCAACATCCTCAGCGTGGACACGCGATACAGCCGTAGACCGCGCCCTCTTCGTCCTGGACGAGTTCTCCACCAAAGTCTTTTCAAAGTCGCGCCCCTTGACATTCTCTGCGATCCCCTGGCCTGTTCTGGGTGATATCCAAAGGCTGTCTCCAGCGGATATGACCTGGAGCGAAGTCGATGACTTCTTCCGTCACGCGAAAAGGAGGATGCAGAGGGAACAGTACAGGGAGATGGGCCATAGAATGCGTAGAGTGTTTCATCCCGATGCATGGACAGCAAAGAATTTGATCAAGACCGTATACGACGAAGAAGAAGGGCGATTGGTGGAAGAGGCCGGCGCCCGAGTATCACAGGCAGTCAACACGAATATGGCGGAGATCTGATGCATTGATAGTACTAGGGACATTGACTCTCGGTGGGAACGTGGTATTGCAAGTTTCGTCCGTATGCGTTTCTGTAGCTAAGAAGCAGAGGAACCGGTGACTCCAAACAAAGGAAATTGTATGAGTAGTATCAAATCAAGATGTCCTCGTCCTTTGTGCTTTCTTTGACGCCTTCACCCTTTATACCACCTGTCACCCCGCCGCCGGCGTCCATACTCATGGCCGCTGCCTCGATCACAGCCTTCGCTGAATAGATCTCTGGACGATCTTGCTTGGCAGGAACCTGGGCGGAACTATCTTCCGTCGGCGTAGTACTCGCCGTCAATATACACTCCGTCGATGGAGGCTCCTCCTTTGGTGAAGCCGGATACAGATCCTTCAACGAAAACTGCAGTAAACCATCGACCGGCACCGACGGGTACGTGTCTTCTCCTCCTGCTAACCCTGGCTTGTAATGTTTCTCGATGTCGGTCTCGATACCATGCCTGCGATCCTATAAGCACGTCAGAAAACACAAGGTGACTGAAGCTCACTTATTAAGAAGATGTCGTTCCCGCTCCTCTTTCCTATCGTGGGTAACATTGCAGTGGATACACGCAAGCCGCGGACCTGGATAATAATACGTGCTATTCCTGTTCACTGTACTTTTCCACCGTTCCGATCTCAGCTTCTGGGCATAGAGAAGATGCTCGGGAACAGTCACACGTATCAGGGATGCGGTATGATACGACGTATGTTTCTAGAATCAAGATCAGTCGTAGTACATATGAGCTACCGACACGAACAAGAAACTGACAAGTGCGATGCGCCAAGGCATGAAAGAAACCTGCTTTCCTGGGCCGTAAACATGTTGATCGTCATAACAATCCCCGCAACTGAATAGAGCATCGCAGGAGTCCATATCTGCGCTGGTCGCGGTGTTGGCATCGAGGTCGCACAACGACATAAGCTTCTCGATTTTTTCTCGGTCTGACTGAGGCGCAAGGACGATACAAGCCCAGGGTTTTTCCTGTCCAAGACAGCTGTGGGTTGTGAGCTCCGGATAAAGGAGAGCACCCTTGCGGCAGATCGCGCAATCGAACGCGCTCCTCATCAAGTTGAGATCTTTGCATTGTCCACCTGCGACCAGGAGGGCTTGTAAGCGAGTCTCGAGCTCTTCCCGCCATTTTGAGCATAACTCCGGAATCGTTTCCAGAGCGCCAGCGAAGTCCTCCTCGGTAACGTCATCAAGCAGGGGCGTATTCTTGATAATATCAGAGAATAGCTCAAAGGTAGGAAAAACGCCGACGCGCGGGATGGGTGGAACCTCTGGCAGGGCGGCGAGAATGGGAGCACAAAGATCCTTCAACATCTGTGTTCTTCGTTGAACAGCTGTTCGTATTTTCTCGGCGTTAATCCTCTGTCGAGCATCTTCCATGGCGTCTGTCAGCCCTTCTTGAATGTTGAGCCAGACTGTAGAGCCTTCATTAGTACACGGCGGTGCGACGGAGGTTATACGGACTACGCTCAGTGAGAGCTTTTGGTTGATTAACGCTCTTGTGCGCACGAAGCATGTGTAAAGTGGTCATATCCTTGAGCTCCTTTTGCCATCCGTCTTGTTCAAGTCGTTCTGTGATGCTGTTCGCTAGATGAGTACAGGAAGTGGGCAGGAGACTGAATGATGTTACCTTTTGAAACGCTGTTGACGCAGGTCGGAAAGCTCTGAGGATCTCTCTTCCTTTCTATTGAGCACCCATGTAGCGTAAACAACACATTCCTGATCTCTTATGTTAGGTTTCGCCCAAAGGGAAGGCTGGGTACGGTACCTCTTTCCGCTTGTGATAATCATCACGCTTGTTTTTGAACCACTCTGTAAAGTCCGTGACGGCAGTGATTTCCTGAGCAAGCGCACGAAACGAAGAAAGGTGATAGTAAGATGTCCCATGGCCTTGATCGTCGTTAGTCAAAACACCCTCATGTGTGCATCGAGGTACTTACGACGGTAGACGTAACGCCCTGCCTTCGACGAAAGGGTGTAACTCGGTGTGATAGTCATCAGGAAGCTACATCTCAAAGGACAGAGTTCCATGAGCTCTTGAACGTTGCCGGTCATGCTCGGGAAAAATTAGAAATGAACGGGGTAAATTGCAAGTGGCCCTTACATGGTACCGCCTTCCAAGCAATATTTGCAGAGGCGCAGTCGGACTGCCCATTGGACATGCATGCTACCCGATTTTCCGCAAGACTTCAAAAAAATCAGTTGTAACCTTGGACGAAGTTTATGTGCATACATGGCAGTGCGTATCGAACAACAGATTCGCGTATTGGACCTCATTGAGATCATCAAGCATATGAGGAAGGCCATCCATTCCGAGTCGTGCTCTTTCCCAGACAAACGCTGTCGACTTGCTCATGAGGAGTTGACGAAGATCCTTCGTCGTGCGACTCATGCGGAGAAGATCGAGAGGCTCTAAGTACGAGAAGATCTGGAAAGATCCCTCAGTGGGAACAAAATCCAGATACTAAGATACATACCTCAAAGAGTACATCGAGAGGAGTATCGTTCATCTTCTGCAGTATACCACGACTTCCCCGTCGCCTAGGCAGCGGGTCATCACCGCCCGCCGTGGTAGTGCCTCGGGCGACCGGTGCCGTGCGCGACTTTGGCTTGGAGCGGATTCGCGATGGTCGGATAACCTCTTCCTCGCTGACAGCGTAATCTTCTTCGTCATTGGCTTCGAAAGGAGTGCCTTCGTCGGATTCTGACGAAGCAGAAACATGGGTCTTTGTTATGGTCGGCGCCTTCGATTTCGTGGATTTGGAATGTGATGCAGCAGTTTCAGAGCTTGGACTTGGTGCGGCAGCCCGTCTCTTTGAGCGACGGAGCGTCATTATATTGGAGGGTGATGGTGGTACAAAGGCAAAACGTCGTTGACCGCATTTCGTAGCCAAAAGCACCGCGGTCAGGTGATCGCCTCCGTGGAGTCATTGAAATTGAAATTTCTCAGCCCCCTGGGTCTAAACCGTCAAGAATATCTCTATAACCGTCATGCTAACCGCTGACGCCCATGTCGATTTGACCAATGACAGCGCGATGCTGAAGAGTGCACCGTGGACCACCCAGCACTCTTCCCAAGCGACGAGGCGTACTTAGCCGAGAGAATCAAAGAGGCTCCGCCGGTTGATCTCCTGCTTGCTCATAGCTTCTTGACAGAAGTTGTCACCAGCATACGGAAATTCAAAGTGTTCATCGCTTTCCTCGCTGCACGCAGTGACGACAAGCTGTCACAAGCACTGGAATTCTCCGTAAGGATCGATTGGAGAGGTCAGTCTTGATTGTTCTGATATGGCCGGTTTCAACGCTGACCGACAGAATTGTGCTCTGCAGCGATCTAGGCAGCTAAGCTTCACGCCACGCCACCCACCAGTATCTATGCGTCATAGTACTTACGTTTATTACATGCGGCGTAAACGCGTTCAATTCCAACACAGGGTCGTGGACCTGTCTTGCCCTTCGCTCGTCACCATTGACACAAGCATACCGCCTTCAGCCAGGTAAGTCAGATTGCCTTTCGAACATAGCCCACTGATACCTTGAGCAGATGTTGACTGTGCGTATACCTGCGCCCGAACCTTCCCCTTGTGCGATATCGTCGCGTGTTCGCGCCAACTACGTTCTCGATGAGACCGAACTATCCCTTGTGAAGCGTTCATTTGAACTGGAACAGCTCCGCCTGGCTCAATTGCAGGTCCATACAGTCCCGACTCACGAAACGGAAGCTCTCATTGTCCAGGAGCAGGAGCTCAATCGTTCTCTTCGCACCCATATTACCCTCCTATGCGCCAGTCCGATACGGCGTGTTCCCAACGAGGTTTTGGCATTGATCTTCGTGGCATATCGTGATGGCGTCTTGGCAGATGGTCTTGCCTCGCCTTATCACCCCAGGAACTTATTTCTTCGGATCAAGAATGCTCCCTTCCTTCCATCCCATGTCTGCAGGCGCTGGCGCCTCACCGCGCTCTCGGAGCCTCGTCTTTGGACGACCGTTCCTATCTTCTTCCCACGTTTTTCCTCACCCTGTGATCCTCCTCCCAGCCTTCACAACAATGAGAATCGTGTGTATGGCGGCTTCATGCATGGGTTCCCATCAGGAAAAAATCGCCTTCGTCCTGGACAATCAGGACCGGTCTGTACCTTATGTACCCTGGTACCAAGGTCCCCCTTACAGACTGACATGTACCTCCAGCTCAGAATCCAGTACCAGTCAGTACCCGTACTGTACCCTCTGTATCACCCTGCAATGATTACTGTACCACTACTGTAGCGGTACTGTAACACTACTATACTGCCTCATATACCTCATATCAAACCAGCAGCCATATTAAACGCTGATGGAGCCATATAAATGAGACAACGGATTCACATTGATGGAAGCGAGCACAGATGCCTATTGGTATACTATCGTGCATCAGACGTCTCGACGCCCTACTCATCCATGGAGCGGTCATCCTCGGGTCCACCCTGACCCTCTGGTGCACCCTCGCCCTCGTCATCGTCCATATCGTCGTCCGCAATCTCGTCGTCCTCAGCCTCGCGCTCAGCCTCAATCCTGGCCCCACCCTCGCCCTCGTCATGATCCCTATCCTCGTCCCCATTGTCATCGTCCTCACCTTCGTCGTCATCGCTGTCCTCCTCTTCAGTCTCTGTTTCTCCAGTCCGGCCGTCCATGTCCTCAGCCATGCGTGCCACGAGCTTTGGCGTGATCTTCAGTTTCGCGTCGCTCTGTCGCACCTTCCCTTTAACTTCCCTGTAGATACATCAGCAAGGTCCGCGTGAAATAAGGGATACTCACAAGGCCTGGCGAAACCAGCGCGCCCGAAGGGCTGTTGTAAATTCTCCGTTCTGCCGAATCCACGTTTCGACACCCTTCAGATGGCGTTTGTAGGACTCCTCATTGTTATCCTTGTCCAATGCGGTGTCCTTGAAGGTGCCGTCTTCCCATTCCCTCAATAACCATTCAGTCTATAAGTGAGTGAGTCAAGGGCTTATATCCGGGAGTCAACCTACCATGAAGCAGATCAAGGCAATGGCCGGTGCTGGGATCACCTCCGGCTGAGGTGCGGGCATTGCACACTGAAATCCGAGGTCGTCCTTCTTTTTGAACCATGCCTCGCAGATCCCAAGAAAAATGATCTTTGCCTCGAAGCGCATGCGAAGGTTCTCGGCATCCTAGAAAAGAGTGTATAAGCCTTGGTATAGCTAGGAAAAACATAGCACTACCTTGTGTAAGAAAGCATCGCCTGTAAGAGCCGCATTGACAGACGTCTGGTTCCTAGCTTGTACGACCTTCTTGGTGGACTCGACAAGCTTGAAGTGTGACCTGACCAGAGGGCGCAGCCTATCTTTAACATGTCCTCGCTGGCGAGTTGCCCGTTTTCTGATCTAAATGCCGTCAGCGTTGATTTCAAGATCAGCGAAAAGCATACCATTCGACCCATCTCAATGGTATATAGATAGCGGTCATCCAGATCAGCGTCGAATGCGGCTCCCAGAAAGGCTTCAAGGGACTCTTGTTCAGCGGTCATTCGATCGGGATACGCCTTCCGGTAAACAATGTAAGCCTCATATATGTGACATGCACGAAGTAAGAGAGCACCGCAGCGTCCCTCATAATGAGATATGTTGAGGCCCGTGGTACCGCTCTTCAGAGGCGCCGGCTGGCCAAGCGGCTCTGGATCTGTGGAATCAAATGAGCTGACACTCTCCGGCTTGGATCGCTTGGAATTTGAGGGTTGGACAACAGCAGAGAAACTGCGTGGCCGCTTGTTGGCACTAGGAGCTTCCACTATGTCGTCGATAGGCGGAAGGGGTTCGCAGTCACGGACGGATGCTGGAGACAATGGACGGCGGGTACGGACGCTGGGAACAGTATCTGGTACAATGGTATCGGGCTCGGGAGATGACGAGAGGATGCGCGTGGGACGAGGACGCTGGCTGATAGTTGCGGTGCGGTCATCCTGCGGTGTGGCCAAATCTCGACGAGCGCGGCCTGGAGGGCGGCTGTGATGCTCCTCCTCGGCTCTATCTGGTTGAAAGGATGTCCGGCGGGGGCCTAACTTCTGTTGTGGAAGAGTTGGCGTACCTGCCTGAGGATAACGGCCTGAGGGAGGTTGACGAGGTGTACTAGTACGGCTGTGGGAGTCATTCTCTGTCGAATGGGGTAAGACTGTCGTAAGACGGCGAAGGGCAGGCTCTTTTCGCAGGTGAGGTGGCGCACCACTCCCCACAACACCACGGGACTTGATCTGGGATATAGGGCAGACTCAGGGAGGGTTCTACTGTAATCAGCAAGGGGAGCTTACCGCAGAGGTGAAGGTCGTGGCTGGCTCGTCCACCTCGTCATCTTCATCCTCGCTTTCAATATAAGGGCGTTCCTTGCCACGGCGAGCCAGGTAATCGGTGTCGGCTTTGTCAACAAGTCGTTCGTAGTCGCCTGAAGAGAGATAAGGCTTAATTTACCGACAAAAAAAAAGGAGCAAACGGTTGGTTTTGTCTGCAAGAGCTTCCTGTGCCTGCAGCTTTTTTTCCATCTGTCGCAGCTTACGTTGACTGGCCTCGAGCTCCTTTTTCTGGCGGTCATGTTCTGCCAAAGGATCCAATGAGAGAGGCCACAGGAAGAAAATCATGAACTCACCTGCTTCTAGAGCTGTACGCTGGCTTGCGACGCGTGGAAGTCGGCCTGAGGCCGGTTTTGGGGTCTTTTCAGTGACGGCCTTGGGCATGGTCGTGGCGAAAAAGAGAGACGACTGTGCCAAACAACTGCGAAAACAAACAAGTCATCCGTCAACGTGATCGTTTCAGCCGAAATCGAAAACTTACCAAGACTTAGACTGTCGACGACTCCGCTTACGATCTTCTCTTATATTATGTCTGGGAAAATCAGTCGGTGCCACTTCTGCAAATTCGAGACCCGGAGCAGTCGTGGTCTCAATAACCATTACTCTCAATCAACCCTCGACTGTGGCCAGAGACTCAGAGACCGTCTTCCCAAACATTTCGGGCAACGACAAAGGCGCGCTGAAACTCCACCTCTATCCAACGACCTACCATCCGATACGGAACCAGAGCCTATCTTCGATGACCCCTCCTTTCTCGATAGCGACCCGCCATCGAAGCGAACTCGTCTCGAGGAGGTAGAGGACACGGGAGATCCACCACCCGAAAAGGAGAGATGGTTCGAAGATTTTCCGGCAAAGCATCGAGCAGGCGCACCAGTGGACGATACCGGGAAAGAGGTTGAGACAGACTTTGAGAGGATGCGCCGGGAGAAAGAGGGCAAGGGCGAGGAACCATGGCACCCCTTTGCCGATCGGGATGAGTGGGAGCTGGTACGGTGGATGATGAGAGCAGGAATTAGCCAGAAGGAAATCGACAATTTCCTCAGATTGAACAAGGTACGCGCGGTCAAGATCATGTTCGAAACCTTTGCTGATGCTCCGCAGGTCAAAGACGGTGTAAATCCCTCGTTCGAGACAAAGCGTAAGCTGTTTCAAGCTATTGACAAGCTTCCGCGCGGACCGGAATGGGACTGCGAGCTCTTTGATATCGAGGGCACAGAGCTCGACGAGGACGGGAAGCCGAAGGTAGAGACGGTCGAGTTGTGGAAGCGGGATCCCATCAGTTGCATTCGCCAACTCTTCGGTGATATACGCTTCAGGGACCGGATGCGTTATGCCCCAGAACGAGTCTATTGTGATGCCGAAGGAAAGACGCGAGTGTATGATGAGATGGCAACGGGGGATTGGTGGTGGGCTACGCAGGTGAGTGTTCTAATTCGACGTGTTCTTAGCATCAAGTTAACATATGGCCAGTCACTCTTACCTGATGGTACTACAATCGCTGCTGTAATAGTCTCGACAGACAAGACTCAGCTGTCTCGCTTCAGCGGGGATAAATCTGCATGGCCAGTATACCTTTCCATCGGAAACATCGACAAGGACGTGCGACGAAAGCCATCTGAACATGCGATGGTCCTGGTCGGATATCTCCCTATATCCAAACTCGAGTCTGTCGAAAAAAAAGAGCGGGCGGCGCGTTCTTACCAGTTATTTCACACCTGCATGCGGTCCATCATGGAGCCGCTCATCGAGGCTGGCAAGAACGGCGTCGACATGCTCTGCCCTGATGGAAAGATTCGACGTATCCATCCCATTCTTGCCGCCTACATCGCCGACTACCCTGAGCAGTGCTTGATTGGGTGCTGCAAGGAGAGTCGGTGTCCCAAATGCACTGTAGCGTTCCACGGACTCGGAGAAACCACACCGGCGGCCGTCCGCGACCCAGACACTGTTATCCGGATCTTGAAGCGAGTATCAAAGACTGGCAAGCACACGAAGGACTTTACGGACCTTGGCCTTCGTCCTGTGGATCCTTTCTGGAAAGACCTCCCCCATTGCAACATCTTTCACTCCTTCACTCCCGATATCCTCCACCAATTACACAAGGGAGTGTTCAAAGACCACCTTGTCTCGTGGGCTACAGCGGCGGGGCATCCTGAGTCCGACGCAGAGAAAGGTGCCGAAGTCGACCGGCGGTTCAAGGCATTACCGCGACATCCTAGTTTGCGACATT
This sequence comes from Strobilurus pachycystidiatus, assembly GCA_019915135.1. Classification (NCBI taxonomy): domain Eukaryota; kingdom Fungi; phylum Basidiomycota; class Agaricomycetes; order Agaricales; family Physalacriaceae; genus Strobilurus; species Strobilurus pachycystidiatus. The sequence goes on from JAHLMK010000004.1 coordinate 162,718, forward strand.
TCACGAAGGGCATCACGTTGATCTCGCAGTGGACAGGGAACGAGTACAAAAACATGGAGAAGGTGTTTTTGGGTGTCGTGAATGGCTCCGCGGCGGACGATGTCACCAAGTGTGTCGCAGCCGTCATCGACTTCATCTACTACGCCCACTTCGAAGAGCACACTGATCAATCACTGGCCAAACTTGACGAAGCATGGCGTACCTTTCACGAGACAAAGCACATCTTCATCGACCAGGGCATTCGTGAACACTTCAACATCCCCAAAATCCACTCAATGACCCATTACTCTGACATGATCCGCACCCACGGCACCTGCGACGGTTACAACACGGAGGCGTCCGAGCGTTTGCACATCGACTTTGCGAAGGTTGCGTACAATGCGTCCAACAAGAAGGACTACATCAAGCAGATGACAGTGTGGTTGGCGAGGCGAGAGGCGATCGAGAGATTTCAGAAGTTCCTAGAATGGTGGATGGCGGATTATGAGGACGAGGGGACGGACGAGGACGAGGACGATGAAGAAGACGAGGAGGGTGGAAGCAACAAACAGACTTCCAAATCCGGCGCGTCTGCTTCTTGCGCTTCCACCATCAACAACGAGGCCGAGGACGATGACGAGCTCACAGACATTCTCAGGCTCAGCAACCCTGCCAGCTCTCGACACGGCGAGTCGGAATACGCAATCCCGAATGAGCCGTCCTTCAAGTCTGTGAGTTTGGAGACGCTGGAGAAGGACTATGGCTGTGATCGCATTGTGTATGCGTTCGAGTCCTTTCTCCGGGCCAACAATCGCTTTCCCAGCAATTACTGGGATCTAGCACCTGCGACATTCGACGTTTACAAGCGATTCAGGACCTTCATTCCGTCAACGCCAGAGGTTTCCAAGCATGTCACCATTGACGCCATCCGAGCCGGTCCTGCCCAAGCTGCCCGTGGCCGCAAGAAGCGTGTTCCAGCACAGTTCGATACAGTGCTTGCAAGGAAGAGCCTTCCAGAGGAGGGAACCGATCTCGATTTGCTGGGAGATAAAGGTGTGTTGTTGTTCTCAGACGATAACATTGCGACATAACACAGCCTACAGGACTCAATGTTGCCCGAGTTCGTGCAGTCTTCAATCTACCAGCACAGTTTGGCACATTTCCTCACCCGCTTGCCTACGTCGAATGGTTTACCCCGCTTAAGAAGCTCGATGCCAGAACTGGCATGTTCAGAATCTCGCTATCGCGCCGCAACAACACCGCGAACTCGTCGATCGTTCCCCTCACACATATATCCCGGAGCTGCCATCTTCTTCCCCACTTTGGCCGTTGCATGCCCTTGCATTGGACCAGCGAGAACGTCCTTGATATGGCCGACTCGTTCTACCTTAGTCCTTACCTTAGACACATCGATTTCGTCTTACTCAAGCACAGATGTAAACTCAAGTAACAATCATATCATTTCTGCTGCCCTTCCTTGCCCTCGTACCTGCTGTCGTCAATACCAAACTTCACACTAGCAATACAGTAGCACACGAGCAGTACAGATTTGTGGCTGAAAGGTACATGTGGTACTGGCTGGTACGGACTTACGGCTGACAGCTACAGGCGGTACTGGCGGCTACCAACACTACCATACTCATGGCTCAGGATACGGACCGAAATGTTTTTTCCTGATGCCGAGCACGCATCGCACTCGCGCAAGCACTTCCGCTCACTCTGTTTTTCGACGACTTTGACTTCGTACAATTCAAGAGGGAACACCTGGACATGATGCACCTGTTCCTACATCTTTTCGTACGCTCCCACACCATCCATTTCTATCTACATGCCGACTTTGGCATGCATTCTCCTTGGAGCCATTCCCGCCACATGCAAGCCTCGCCTACCCTACGAGACATCCATGTTACTCTATTTCCACACTATCTGACCGCACGGCATCCCTTCGATGTCGGCCCACGGTGGCTGAATAGGGTCCTGGGCTTCGCGCCTAATCTGCATGGCCTGACATTCGAGAACTTCCACCCAACGGGGATATGGGTGGGAGTGACGAAAACCTCCTTTCCTGAAAGACTCGTCAACCTTCGTGCTAGGCAGACGGTGTTCCGCTTTGAGGGGTTCCGTCAATTCCTCGAGCAGCATCCTCTACTTGAGACGATAGATTTCTGTGCCATGGAGGTGAACGGAGATGTCCAGGCCAAGAGGGATCCAGTCGTTCATCTGAACCTTGTAACACTCATTATTCGATCTGTTCGGCCTGCCGAGCTCAAGGCGCTCCTGGCCTGCATGACGTTACCAGCTTTGTCCTGTTTTCATACAGCACATCCTATCTCCGTACCAGATTTCACCTTCTGGCCGACGAAAGACGTGCTCCAGTTTCTACATCGTTCACGATGTCAATTGAAGGAGTTGTCCCTGATCAACTTTCCTGGCAACGACGACATCGTACAGGTCTTAAAGTTCCAGCCCTCCCTGTCGAAGTTGAACTTGATCTTCATGCTGAAAGTCGAGGAGCACGGGCGAAAGCGGACGTCTTTTGGGATTCCTAGCGTCACGAAGGGAGCGCTGGGAGCAATCTTTGACCTGGATGGAGATGTCTGTGCCAATTTGAAGGACATCTCCTTATCAATTGTGCCCTCGCAGGTCGATAGTATTACTCATCTTCTCAAGCTGCGTTCTCAGTATCCCGTGCCTGCGCTTCCTCGTTTGAGGCGATGTACGATATCTGTCCAAGTAACAAAGCTCAATACCCGCGATTCTGATTGGACGGATTGTACTCGACGTCTTGAGGACTTCACGAAGGGCATACAAGACATTCGATTTCGTTACGAATATAACAGTCTGTAGTTCTTGTCTGGTTCTACCGTCTCGATACAGATACACACCATTTTGGACCCCAATTCAAGCACTGGCGAATGCTTGAATCGGCATAGGCTGCGATGCTAGCTGGGTATCGCTTCTATTTATCGGACAAGGTGCTCTTTGAAGCGGAAATCACTTTGGGACAATAGATATTCGATAATGTTGCCCCACGGAGTTGGCCGCGGCTGGACTATGTTAGAGAATGTTAACTACCAGCGGACGAAGTGAAACCTTACTTCTCAAGCAAGTGCGATTTGCAGAATCACATCGCAGTGAAATAGAGATCGGAATTGCGTCTTCAAGGCGCCCGTATCATACAGGGTAGAATTATCTACAAGGTTATCCATGAACGGGTGACTGTCCAGTGCAGATACAGAAGAAAAGTACACGGATACTATGAGGGCGAAGGAGTCCAAAGTCCACTGCTCTAACAGGCGTGAGTACTTCCTTGGACACAATCAACAAAAAAGATCACCAAGCGAGTTTATTGTGTCGTCACGAATAACGTCAATAGTCGCCAGACCCGCCAAGGAACACTCAGCACATATACTATGCCGCGACGCTTCAATCGACCGCGTCAAGGAGATCATCGTCAATTTAAGCAATGCCAACACGTCCGCCGTATGTCTTCGATGTCCACGTCGACAGCGAGACGTACCCGTACAGTCACAAGGAGCGAATTCGACACTCTTCGCAGACGACGACCACAGCTTGTTCCAGCTCGACTGACAGCCTCTGTGCTCCTCGCTTCCGGAAAAGCACACCTCCGGGGGCGCATGCCTCAGATCATCCCACAGCTCTGTAAGGCTCTGATGTGCGGAGAGAAAGCGCATGCGACGTTCAACGTCCAAGTCATGAGGAAAGATCACGACCTGCGACTTGTCTGGCGCGAGGGTGAACTGCATGTCAACCAGCATGCGATAGTAGACGACGCCAAGCAACTGCTGGACATGGCGCTGATAGCGAGATCGACAACGCCTCAGTGTCTCGATTGTTTCCAGCAGAGCGGCTCCGGGGTAGAAGTCGTGCCATAGCGAATGAACTACAAGCTTCTTGATGACGAGGAGGAAAAGGGGAGAGTGTCTGGCTGTGTAGGCCACTTTGAGAAGTCGAGCACAAAGGTCGTCGACGCTCTGGTTCTTCTCCGGTATGCATTGCGTGAGTGTGATGGAGGACGAAGACTCGGGCGGAGTAGAGAAAGAAAAGGGAAGAGGGCCGTTGGCGCAAATTCGATGCAGCTGCTCAACAGACCAGGCCTCAAAAGACAAGAAGCGGTACTTGCGAGACAGTTCAGCTATATTTAGAAGACGAGAGATGGAGGGTTCATAGATGAGATTGGATTCCTTGAGATCGCTACGCGAATGTCAGTGCTATGTATGAGGAAGCAGACGAAGAGTGGCTGACAGTGCATGAAGTGCCCAAAGTAGATCTCGAAAACGGCTAGCATTCTCGGGTAGATAAATGACGGGCGTGCTCGTGTGCTCCGCCGGACGGGACCCGCCTTGTATGAACTTCAAATCGGAGAAGACGCAATCCCCACGTATCAGCACGTTCTTGTGAACCTACGAGAGACCTGAGTTAGATTTTGAAAGAAGCAGGACGTAGATTGGATAATCCATACCTTGAAGAGCGTATGCTCTATCCGAAGAATATACCAACTCTCCTCGTCGCCCCGCGTCTCCTCCACACTGGGGTAGTAAGTATCATCACACAGTACATCGTGTCCCGCAAACTTGAGCGAGTTTTTGGACGACGCGAGGTGAGCAGGAGTGGCCGACACCGCATGGTCAAGCAGTGTATTCGAAGACGAGAGCTTGATCTCCGAGACTCGAGCCTGAGTGTGACGGCTTGCGTTGGGCCGCCCGAAGATCAGCTGGACGAGCTGCCGGAGTCTGCACGTTGGATCGAGTATGGCGAAGCGGACCATGGTCCAACAAAATAGGATTGCCCTGGGCCCAGCGGAGAGATGTATAGAGAGACGAGGAAGGGGCTATAGCCAACGGCGAGAGCCCATGCGCAGCTTGTGTACTTGTAGGCGCCTGAACACGCCCCCGACACGTGTTGGGCAGAAATGTGAGAGATCTCGAGGAGTTGGGATCTTCCAGATCACACTCGTGGTCAGCGATAAGTCGATCGTGCAAAGCTTCGATCCTTCCGGGGATTGGGAGAGTGCCAGTGCACCGTGCGTGACAGTTCGAATGGGGCGAGCAGCGATAAGAGGTCTAAGGAAGTCCGCGGTTCAGATCTCGAGCAGACAAGGAATGCAGTGCCAATACGAGATTTATGCTTTCCAAGTCTAACGTCAGGACAGGCGGAGGGATGTATCCCTGGAATGATTGAGGGGATCCCATAGCGGGTTGTCCCTGCCCACTTTGTCTCCGTTCATGTCCACAAGAATGAAGAGCGGTCTAGGAATCGGAACAGGAGTTCGAAGGGCCGTCATATATGCGTCAGTAAGTAACTGGTTTTAATCAAGGCTGAGTCAAGGTCAGGTCAAGGTTCGGATGTTGGTGGCAAAAGGCAGGGTCAACTACGCTCGGCGCTCCGGCACGATCACTTTCATGCGGTATTATTGTTTTCCTCCCAATCCGACCTCGTCTTATTATCATCGTCCCTCCTGCGCTTTGGCCCGTCAGCTTTTGTGTTGTGCACCGTAACTACGCTAAACCGATGACGACGACCGTCTACAAATGCGTTCCTTTTGTTTTCTCGCGGGCGCGCTTGGAAACGTGGAGAGGTCGAGGCGTGTTTACCCATTGATCAGGCCTAATCGATGCCACACATACATATCATGGAACTCGGTTTGCTTCTTTTGTATCTTTGTTCTCCAGCCTTTTAACTTCCCTTCTCCGTCAGTCCCCACCATCATCAATGATTGTCCGCCAACCCAGCCTATGGGTTCCCTCGAGTGCCGTAAATTGCAGGGGAGAGAACGCTGACGATGACTTCCGCCTCATTCAAGTCGGCGATGCTCTCTTCAGGGTGCGTTATTTGCTCCACTCATTGTGGCGCTATCACTGAACCGACTTTGCAGGTCTACACCCCAACCCTCTTCCCTCTATCTCCCTCGCTAGCGAAAGAAATCCGCGCCTCAAAACCTGGCTCAGTTGTGCGCCTGTCCAATCCGCCACCGTCACCCAAACATTTCGAAGCATTTCTCCTGGGCGTATACAAGGAGTAAGCGCGTCTCCCCATTCTTCCCCACTCAGTCTCCGACACATTAAAGACGCAACCCCAAAACTCTCCGCATGATCGACCTCCCCGACATCATACTCGTTGCAGAGATGGCCTTCCATTACGGCAACATCAGCGGCGCCTTCTGGGCCATGGAGGGTGTGCGCTCTGCCGTGTTCGCTACCGAGAACCGACCCCTCCGCTGGGCCCCTGCAGAAATCTTTGTCCGCCTTCTCAAACTTGCGTTCATCTGTGACGACGATACCCTTTCACACTCGGTTCAGTCACAGTGGCTCTCGCGTCTTTTCCGGAAAGAACTCTCACCCGTGCCCGCCATCGAAATGGGGTCCAGGGAACCAGGCCCTCTCCAGCACCTCCTCAGCCACGCATACTACGTCCACATGGTGTCGCTCGAACCGATACTTGCTGCCGCCGGCGGGCGCAGAATAGAGGACTACTCTCCTCTGACGCGCGCACAAAACCTCCACGTGCGGTGTGGCTATCTCTCGCTCTCGGTTTACGCGTCGAAAATACGCAGAAGAGCACCGTCATTTCGGAGGGGGAAAGGATGCACGTCGCATGAGGATTGTACAAAGGTGTGGAAGGCGAGCTGGATCATCGTCATGAACCGATCGTCGAAGTCTGTTCCGGACGTCGATGTTCTGCAACGGATGAAGGACGCGGCGAATGAATTGAGCAAGGACCCGCTTATTGGCCTTGCCATGTTCGAGGACTGTCGGACTAATGCCCTTCGTAGTATAGCTCGTGGACGCGATATGATTTCCAAGCACCTAAATCACCATTTCGATTTGTAGAAACACGCATATACTTGTTGTACGATAGCACTTGGACTTGTTGTAGTAGTATCGGTAACTTACGCATTAATTAGTTAGTAATGTCCTGGCTTACTGTGAACATGAAGTGAGGTATCGTCAACTCGGAAATGGCAGCTATGTCCTCCGGGCTCATCGCTGCTATCCATACAAATTCTAAAGGATGTTGGATCACTCGAACGGGGAAGATGGCGTAGTGCAGTCCGTGCAACAGCGTGTCCGTGAATCTGAAATGATTAGCCACCATCTGGCATGGTTCCAGCGTAGATAGCGCGTGAGTTGTGAGCGAACTTCCATGGTGTCAATATGATGTCGATGCTGAACAGAAGCAAAAACGGGGCAATCACAGAGAAGCGTCACTACCAGACCCACAGCATCGCCTACCATTGGGTAAGTGTGGCTTTTCAAAAGCGCGAAAATGATGTCGTCAGCCAGACAATTTGCCGTCTCGAGTTGCGCATCGAGTTGATGATCAAGCCCCTTATCGGCGACCTGAAGGCTGAGAACGGGTAGTACTTGCCTGCAGGTTGCAAGTGACCTGGCGCTCTTGAATGAGCCCTCTCCAGGACCGTCAGCACCGAGACAGACAGTAAAGACAGTACACTAAGAAAGACTAAGGCTGAATGAGGGTGAGACTTACAACATGAATGCTCGATAGCGAAAGATCGTGTGCTTTGTTGGTGGCTTCGATGAATGAAGCCGCCTGCAAAAGTGGCAAAAGTCAGCGACAATGACATGCTTGTAAGTTGTCAGTCATTGTACGATGAGAGGCTCGGATGCGCAAATCATATACATCGCACTGGCGAAGCTGAAAGGCGGCGAACGATTGGAACGCGGAGCAGTATTGAAAACGTCGTGCCCGTTCCACAATCATGAGAGCCCGAAGAACATGAGATGAGAGGTACGTCTGTGATCAGGGCCATTTGGGAGCCAACAATACGAATAAGAAATGAGTCTCTGGTTGGGAGAGTGGGCCGATATGGAAATGCGACTACCAGCAGCCTGGTGCACAGCGGCGCAAAGGGTTCGAATGGAGCGGGGCATGAGAGCTGCGGGCTAACGGAGCTTCAACATGGTCGACGGTCAGGGGGATGGAAGATATTCACACGGAGGGCGTTAACTCGCGAAAAAGATCCATTAATCAATCGTGACAGATAAGGGTAAAACAACGCGAGGAAGCAAACGCCGTCATGCTTGACAAGAACGACGCTCGCACAGGGATGAACACATTGGATGGTCTGGGGTAATTGATTTGCAGGGAGCCCGTCGATGGACAAACGCAGTACGCTCGTCGTCTCGGTATGGGCAATTGCCAGAAGAGTATTCCAGCCTGCGGGGGTAATATTAGATGGAGTCGATGTACAAGACAGTCAGAGGACGTACAGAACTCCGCAGGCATCACTCGAACCATGCATCCGCAAGAGGCTGGGGGGCGACTGGCGGCAGCTCGGCTCGAGGTTTCGTTCGGACTCAGACCTGGACGGCTACGTCAGCCAGCAATCGCGCAGGAGAAAGAGGGCACGCACGATAAACGTCAGTTCTTCCCGAGATCCTGGTTACGAAGTGTCCCTAACATTGGCTGCAAAAATAATCAGAAGACGCGACGATGACAAGAGAGACGGGAGGACGTACGCGACTCCGGTCAACAGACGGACACCCAGTCTCTTTAACCAGATGGCCGTCCGAAGCAGGGTACGAAAAAGAGGCGTCACGCCTTATAAGGAGTTGATGTGTTTGGCTAAGGAATCCGGCACAAAGACACCGCCACATCGCCGCCTTTTCATGTCAAAACGATAACTTCAGGATACCTTCGAAGTTCTTTATACCAAAAACATCAGCAAGATCCCACACTCTTCAATCGCGTTGGTCGCAGCAAGCCTCAAGAAGTAGTGTACACACGAGGGTATAGGTAGTAACAGCGAAGAGACGATAGGAATGGAGAGGGTTGAAAGACGACACACGTACTCAGTGACATCTGTAGCAGTCATGTCTGGCATCGGTGTACATATTGGCCTTGACCTTGATGAGAGGAGCAATGAGAGGCGAAGTAAAGAGATGCCGATCAATCGGCCATTGCCGAGCTTTCTTTCCGTCCGGCGTCGACCATCGCTGTGATGTTGATGAGTCCTATCGAACAGCTGTGGTGCAAGCACCTGCCTTTGCTTCACTCGCACGGCTATCTGCTTAGGGACAAGTTCAGTCCTGACTCAAAGTGGCAGCAACGTGAACGTACGGGTAAGTGGGACTGGTGTAATTACACCGCGTCAAACCGTGCCCACTAGTACCAGGTAGGACGGTTGGTATCTATCTGCATCGATTATCTGACCCTGGCCCTTTATTCAGACAGCAGCCGTAATGGACGGAGTGCGGGCTCGCGACAAGAAACCCGTCATGTTCAAAATGATTGCGCATCGAGATTGTCCAGAAGAACTCGAGCTTGGGCTGTACTTCTCTGACACTAATTTACTTGGAGATCCTCTGAATCATTGCGTGCCCATTTTGGAGGTCTTCCGCTCGCCTCTGGAGGATAATGTCGATATCATCGTCATGCCTCGCTTGCGGTGGTGGGACAGACCGGGATTCGATAATCTGGCTGAATTGATTGACGCCGTACGCCAAATTCTCGAGGTACTGACACTATTTTCTATCTTTCTGCCTTCCTAATTCTGTCCCACAAGGCGTGCGAGTTCCTACACAAACATTTTGTTGCTCATATGTGTGTCCGTTTCTTTGTTGTCGGGGCAGAGCATAGACGTTTCCCATTTAGGGATATTCATGAAGATAACTTCATGTTGGATGGAACCAGGCTCTATCCGCATGGACATCACCCAGTCCGCCAAAAGGACAACATGAATCTGACCTGGACTGGCGCGCGACATATCACACGTACTGAATGTTGGCCGAGGTACTATATCATCGACTTTGGCAGGTCGCGTCGATTCGATCCATGGGGGAAACAAGCGTCGCAGCCTTGCCGTCCGCGGAAGAGCGGATTCCAGTACTTTCCTGAGGACAGGCATAACACAACGAAACCACACAATCCGTTTCCTGCGGACGTATACAGTCTCGGCATGACACTACAGAGGACATTATACATTGTAAGTGCCCTCTCCGATGGAGGCAATTCATTCGCATTGATGGTGTTCCTTCTCACCTGAAGTACGAATATCCACCGTTGCATTTCCTCCGCCCCCTTCTTGACAACATGACGCAAGATGACCCACTACTGCGTCCCACGATGAGTGAGGCGTTAGTCCAATTTGTGGACCTGTGCCGTCCCTTGACAAGTAAACAGCTTCGCCAGCCAACAGCTCCTCATAAGGAGGGCCTCTTACAGCGTTACCGCCAGATGAAACATATCATATTTCGTCGCGTCCGCTTCCATACAAGAAGCTCACACTCGGTGGATCGCGTATGGATACAGATTATCGTAATTTCTATACATGTACACCGACAGAGTGATACTTGGGGTCCACCTTCAAAGATCTGACGTTATTCTTGATACGGGAATCGGCGTCGACGGCGACGGCGATAGCTATGTCAACGGTGAGGTATCGCTACGTGCATCAATGGGCATCATGTGCAGAGGTCTTCAGCCTGGAACAGTCGTTGAGTGTGGATCGTCTTGACTGTGGTGGTACCCGTTGTTGACGGCGGGCGGGTCACAAGTCGTCTCGAACTTGAAGTCACCAATGATTTGGCGGTAGCGTGAAAGATGGTTGTGCCAGCACTCAGGCTGATATCCGTGTTCGTCCATGAGTCCACTGTCAGATCAGCTGCTGAACACAAGTTGTCCCGCTCAGTGATGAGAATGAGGAAGAGCAATGAAAAGCCGATAGCGATGGGGTGGGGCTCATAGAAATCATACAGAATGAACGAGACAAGGATCCATTGATCGAGCTGCTCAGGTTCATTTATAATCAGCCGACAAGCAGCATATGACCCCGTATGCACGCACCTCAAACTCAAAGGAGGCATTCCGGTTGGCAAGCAGCACGTTTATCGCGAGCTCGAATCGTGGGGTCAGCTGGACAAGGTGAATAGCGACCTCAGTACAGCCGTCATGCAGAGTAACTTGAAGGAACACTGCCGCGATAGAGTAAGCAGATGGCCGATATACGCATGGGCGCATGGGCAGGATGAGCACCGGATGTCATAGGCGCCGGAGGGAATGAAACAAGAGCGTGTTGCGTGAGACGAGGGCCGTAGTCATTGACAGAGTGGTTGTAAGAGGCTGAGACGGGACATGACAGGAGTACACGCAGACCTTGTAGTAGCTGTACTTCTGCAAATAAGCCTTTCCCTTTTTGGGTGGTTTCATGGCATGTATAGTAGCCATTCTTCACCGTTGTCAATAGGGTCTGGTGACAATCAGCAAACACCACGTCCAGTTTGGAGGTCGCTACTTCCTACAAGTCATTGGAACTGCTATGCAAACTCAGCAAACCGAACGATGCACCCAGCTGAAGAGAGATGGAATATCCGGTCGTGACTCGTTGGGTGCACCAGCGTAGGCGCTAGGGCGAAGCCATTCTGAGTCCAAGCGCAGCGAGTCTTATGGACGGTCGATACATGTTGGGCAGAGTGTCGACGTGAATATACTTGAATGCTCATAGCGATCATTGTGGTCAGAAGAGAAGTGCGCGTCGCGCGATCGCAAGATGTTTACCCGGCACCTTCGGCCCGACCGTCGCGCTCCCATGAACCACATCGACCAGACGCTCCGAGCCCTTGCAGATCCGTTGCTCGTGACTAGTTGGATACCACTTACACGCCACCGGGTGAAGCGAATCTCCTGAAATGCGGCCAACGCGCCGCTTGGAATATCAAAATTCGCGTTGAAGAAGTGCGTTGATGATTGCCTTACAGTATCCACTTTTGAGTTTGCCCCGCTTACTCACCTGGGGGATTCCCCATGAGTTTTCTGTACGTTGTCCTCCGTGTGACCCGTACCTCAAAGAAGGGGCGCCGCGATCTTTCATTTTTAGGCCATGTGGACATAACTTGAAGTTCCGCGCGCTAGTTACGTGTTAGGTGAGTCTTTGAACTCTTTGGCGCTTGTCCTCGATAGCACTAAGCATGTCTATGGTTAGTATCTCCATTGGCTTACGGATTAAATAATTGACACTTACTCTGGCATATGTGTCAAGCGTGTCTTTGCAGTGCATATGCAGTAGTGGAATGGTACTGATTTTGTCTAGTGCAGAACCCATATCGAGTACCCAGACGCTCATCCAGTCATAGCTGTGTCGGAGTTTTCCGCCATCTCAAAACCCTCTATCATGAATCCCAATTTTCGTGAGTTTCCTTCACTTATCAGAGTCCCTTGTCTGAGATTTGCTGTATGTCGGAGGCGAGATCATCGACACTGGCAGGTACGCTTTATTGTTGTAGCCCGAAACATCAACTTGGCCGACTTTTCGATCTACAGATCCAAGTCCTTCCTTGTCGTCTGAGGCGCCAGACCTGTTTGTCCGGTCGGGCGCTCCAAGCCCCTCTACAGGTGAGTGCATCACACAGCTCAAGATGTTTATTCTTCGATGCCAATACTTCTTGCAGCTCCGTCATCGCCCTCTCAAATTTTCATACGCTCCGAGGCTCCCAGTCCCTCAACTGGTGAGCAGATCATACAATAGATACTACGCCAGTGCTTCAACTATGCCTAGTCCCATCGTCACCATCGCAAGCTCCATCTTTTCCCCGGGCCACCCAACCTGGCAAGTAATCTACGGGCTACAGATCAGGACGCTTACTTTTGGGACAGGTCAATCCCCAGACTTGCTAGAACACAACGCTTTTGCGGCAGCGTCGCCAACCACCGCCGCAAGAAACACCGACTCGGAGGCGAGGTCTTCAATGTGAACAAATTCCAATCCGACGCTTGAAAGGTGTGACCCATGTGGATACTTTTCATTGCAGATAAATCATAACTCTGCTGTCACAAGAAGTAGTAATAACAGCATATCATAGCACGCTTCTATTTTGGTACCCGTCCGCGACTGCTTGGTATACTTCGCACCCCAGAAGACGATGTGACTCTGTGATGTGATGCCTTAACTTCTACGCGAACAACCCGAATGAGATATTTTATATCGATACCCCTTGCGCTTTACACTGACAGTGGACGACTCGGGCCTTTTTTTGAGTCATCAAAATCAACTCTGCTTTTGCTTTGATGGCCACTCCGACGCAGCTCGCCATGATTCCTTCCGAGGCCCTAGGAGCCCTCCGCATCATCTACAATACTGCACCTACAAAGATCGATATCGAGTGGTGGATGGACAACTATGCGAGCAGTGTACAAATGGTAGAATTCTCTCGCATGCCAGTATTCAGAAGGTATCTTAAGCATTCGGTGTAGCCGCCCTGTCAGCGATGCATCCGCACGAACAAGATGTGCACATCAGGAAGTCGCTCGGCTACTGCGAGCGGCGTGCATTGCGTGCAGTGTGGCAAGTCAAAATTCGGGCCCGAATGCTCTCGTGTCCCTCATGAGAAATTGGTTCGATGCATCAAGCATCTCGAAACACTCCCCGGACTCGCTGGAAAGCTCTCTCAGGCCGACTACCCGCATCTCATGGAATGGTTACAGCGGGATACGTCTGTAGTCCACATCCCTCAACAGGTCAGATCGCCTTCTTTTCTACTTCTACTCAACCACACGTTGGTCGCTGGATGAAGTTGAAATGCTTTGTAGCCTTTCTCTCCCATCCCGACGATCACCATCCCTCCCCAGAAGCGGGGCGACGCAACGCCAAGTGCCACAACCCACCCGGGCCCGGGATCCAGCACTGCACCGCATACCGGGGAGCATGTCAGCTCCAGTCCCGCCGGCTCCAATCCCGCGACACCCGCGTCTGATACAGGAGCAGGTGGCAGCATTGCTACCAGCGAGGTCAACGAGCTCAAGAAGAAGCTCAATGATGCAGAGAGTACTCTATTGCTCATTTCCTTGCTTTGCATGAGTACTTAATTATTTGGTTTCCAGAGACGATGAACAATCAAGGTATAGTCATCTTCTCGTCGCAGTCGTGCACATCACTGACACTATATCCCAGAACAACAAATCGCGGACATGGAGGTTCAACTGGCAACGTTGGAGGCTGAAAAAGAAGGTCAATACTATGGTCGCATGGCATACTTGGGCTTACCCACTTCCTTTTTGCAGGAAAAGATATCCAAGTCCAGGGCCTCGAATCCAGAGTAGAGGACCTGGAATTTGAAGTCAAGGTCCTCAAGTCGGAAGTGAACAGTCTAGAGACCCGTATAACCAGTAAGTCCAATCGCATCCGCTTCCATCAACTCAGCAAATGCGAGGTTCACAGCCCAGCAAGAAGCCCGAAAGAAGCGCGCATTTGAGGACCATGCGCTCGCCACCTCTCAAAAGCGTGCCATAGTCGATCTCCAAAAACAGTTGGCCAACGACGAAGTTGTAGTCAAGGGGAAGAAGCGTAAACTCGACGTACTACAGCGTGAGGTCTCACTGCTGGAGTACTTTGAGAGACGGCACGACCCCGCGTCAACTTATATTGATGGGCTCTTGAAAGAACAGCAGGAATTGGAAGGCGAAGAATTGGACGCTGCGCAGGGTGTATCGAGTGACAAGGATGACAGCGAAGATGATGGACAACCCAGGAAAAGTCTTCGTCGACACTAACGTGGCGTACTTGATATTCTGAAGTCGTGGTCAAGTTCTTTCAAGTTCACAAACGTTCAGTGTAGTACTATTCTTGTGTAAAGTGTTTTGACAAGCTCGTCGCTGATTGACTCACCACATGTTGCGCAAATGAGTGGATCACATATGAACCACGATGAATAAGAGCCGACTGGCGTCCTCCAACGGAAAAAGCAGGTGTGACAGCCTACCCACCACCTGGCTGTCTTGAAATGCTTCACGTCAGAGTAGATTGCGGATAATTACATGAGTGACTGGATAGAGATAAAGTACGGCGACGCTGACACAAAGAAGCGGAGATGTCCGATGGACCAGCCATTGAGAGAAGCACGATTACATGGTCACTGAAAGCATCAAGGCAAGAAACACAACGGAGAGCGAGCGGAGTTCCATGGATGACAGCGTGAGACCACGCGTTCTACGACCGCTGCATTTTGGTACCATGTGGAGATACCATGCGAAGATTGAACACAAATTGTACGTCGACGGATAGTATCCTAGCGTACAATACTTGAGTAGCGTCAGCTTTTCTGCCCGTGCCAAACCATACAGAGCAAGGTATCACAAGCTTGAAATGGCATATGCGCACCGCTGAAGTAACAGATTGCGCTGTGGCGCATTCATGATGTCGACCACGGAGTATGTACGATATGACTGTTTCGATCTCCGACTGCGGGATCGCGTTATGAAATCGGAAAGTAGCTAGCGGAGAGCCAGAACCCCGACTGGCAATATAGGCCGTCCCATCTCCAGGTTGATCAGGATTACTTGTCATACGTGAACTTGTGGAACATTACCTCCTTCGCCGCTGAGGTACAGGGACATTACCATACCAGAGACTTCTTTGGTGACTCATGCACGTGAGAGCCTTCCCACACCGAGCATACAACACGAACCATCAAGAAAGTCGTATACCCATGGGCGAGTTCGAACAAACAGAAAAATTGAAGTCGGACCCGGGACTGGTAAGGAGCGTATATACCGCCCAGAGTATACCCCAACACGACGGTCCTGGTGCACTGCCAGTGATCATAAGCCTCAGTGATCATGAGCCCGAAGAGAAGCCAATTTTGAGAATTACAAAAGAACTGGACAAGTTACGCACGTACACTGGTTCCCCCGCCAATGTTGTCATCCATCCCTTGCCGTCACCCCCAGCCCCGTGGACATAGCATTGGCATCACCAGTAAACGCCAGGTACATTCGTCGCCTCAAACGTGCAGAGAGTATGTTGGAGGGGCATACAGCCGAAATGAATATTCAATAGGTCAAACATCCCGGCATCGGCTGGCATCGGTCGCTGTAGCGGAAGTCGCGTTCTCTCCGTGGGAAGTTAGAGATCAAAGTCATGACAAAAAGGCTCGTTTCATGCGTTGGGGAACCTGGACGGTCTGTATACCCGCGATTGCTGCTGTACGGTGTCAGTGTCATGGTCGAGAAAAAAGAATGTGACTCGGATCGGCCTCCGGCGTCCGCCCAACGAAAGCGTCACGCCGACCACTTGCCGACGGCTGTGCCGATCTCATGGTTCGGCGTCGTGGTAAAGCTCGTCGATATCGAGTGCAGCACCTTAAATAAATGACAGCAGAGACTTTTTTCTGAATAGCCATCACAGCCTTTAGTCCTCTTGCCTGATACACAAAGCGCTTTTGTGGTCATTTTTCGAAGGTGAATGAACGAAGATCCTAGCCACGAGTCGACTTCCCCGAGAACGGCATAGACGCATAGGTAAAGGCGGCCTACCGCCACAGCGAGTCTAGAGTGTTGCCACGTATCGCGCGCCGAGAAAGCTCATATGTTACCCAGAAGGACGCGGCGTGAGCGTCAGATTCGATCAAGGACCTCCAAGGCCCGACTGCAGGATCCTAAGCTTCTCAGCTGCAATACTTCGAATGAGTTTTCATGAGAGACGTAAATCTAATTGACTATAGTAAGCGCCTAGTACCATCCAGCAGGCGCAACGGCTAACAAAAAAGATTGACCCACACTGTCAGGATTCGCTCTGAATTCTACGAACCTTAGGCTGTCTTCCCTGGCGACTCTTGGCCTCGTGGCAGGTTATCTCAGGACTCCGACGCTCTCTAAGTCCATTTCCCCGACAAAGTTCCTTGCTCACCGATCCTCTCACGGCGAGCGCTCTAACTAGCACTGTCACAATAACCTCCATGGCACGACGGCGCGAGATTGCTGAGGCAGTCGCTCAAAGGCTTGAAGCAAATTTGACCTCTTCTCCTCGAAAGATCGGCACTGAGACGCCATCCGCTCGCTATGCCGACCACGACAGTGGCCTTGCACGTCGCCAGAATATCCGCCGCATGATCGACATTGGAGTCTTGGGGATGGTAGGTGCCCACCCCGCGTCGAAAGGGGGTCTTGAGGCCTTGAAGGTGAGATTTGTGCGGGGCATCTACATACCTGGTTCAAAAATCAATGCTTTGAAACCCTATGTAGACGCTGCTTAAAGTCGCCACAAGCATCTTTGACCATCCAGAGGATGACAAGAAAAGAAGGATCAACATCAACGCCCCCGAAGCAAAGAAGATGATCCTTCAGACAAGAGGTGCCTTGGAGCTCCTCATCGAGGTAAAATGATTCGTCGTCCTAAGTCTCATTGTGAGGCCTGACGATTTCTTATAGATGGGCTTTAAAAAGGAGGTACGCCCGTATATCGTCTTAAACGACAAGCCTCCCTCGAACTCCACTATGAATTTGTGATACAGGCCGTCATCGACTTCACGCCATACAGAGTCTTCGTGGGGGATGATCTTGATCATCTCAAGCTCTGCGCACACCTCATTGAGGAGGCTATAAGCCGCGAGACAGTCCGACTTGACGAAAAGCTTGTACTGGGTCGCGATCGCGAAGAGAAGGAGGAGAGATGGACTCGCGTACGCTAAGTTTCGTTCAAAATTTTCATGGGGTACTGATAGCTGTCGCCGAAGACGATGTCTCGTATCACAGATGATCGCAAGTCCGTCAAGTTGAGGACTGACAGGGAGCGCGCTGCAATGCTCAGTAACGCTTTGGACAAAAACTTGTCGCTATGATTCTGGAATTATTAGTATGACGCCCGATGTAAGTTTACCTATACGAGTACAACGCTACGAACACTTGCAAACAACGTCTTGATATTGTCAATGATGACACTTGTCAACCCTAAGAAGCATCGATGATCCACCGTGGTCTCTGAGAACCTGGTTCATGTCTGCCGGCTTGTTTGAGCAATTTCGGTGACCACCCCATTTGAGACTCAGATATCAGAAGACGCTATGGTCATTCCCGGATGACGCCAAGAGTGGTGGCACGGTTTGTGCCATCGCATGAGTGTGGCACACTGACACACCTCTCACTACCGCCAGTGCCCGACAGCTACTGTAAGCTTTGTGATCTTTGCGTGGCAAGAACGAACACTGATCATTCTGTTGACCGTTAATTACATCTCACCTTCTCCAGCTATGCTATCCAACATCGTGAGCTGATCAGTTCATGTCACATCAAAAGACACTCACTACAAATTGACGTCCTCGCGACGTGGTCTTTGGCGATCTGCGACTGGTTGTGTTCCTGTCAGTCCTCCGAAGCTCAACATATGTGGACGACGGGCGGGGAAAAGTATCAGTTTGGAACGGGATGGATATACTGCGCTTCTTAGATTCCATCTGTCCAGCTTACGATGGCCAGTCTACATAACAGCCCGTAACTCCGAACAAGTACAAAAGTACCTCATCCCAACAACGGCGTCCAAATCCTATTCAACCCCACCCTCCCCAACGTTGGAGTATAATCCCACAGATCATATCGATTAAAATGCGCAACCTCCACTTCTACCCTTCCCGGCACACGCTTTGCCTTGGCTGCAATCCTCGGGTCCAGCGTCGCGGCCCTTGTCGCAAGAGCACAAATCGGATGCCTCGGGGGATGGATAGTCGTCACCGACACGGTCTTGAGCGTACTCGTGCGCGCGGTTATGAGTGAATTAAATTGATCCGCATCAAGGCCACACCGGTCGTCGAATATCAGCTCCTCGAGGACCGGACACAGCGCCTCCGTCGGATGGATGAGGGACTGCAACAGCCCATCAGCGTACTTTCCCAGGTCCTGCCCACCGCCGACGTTGACGATCTGGATCTTGGACCTGCTCCCGCTAAGGGCTAAGAATCTGAGGTCCGTCGCCACTCTGAGACAATCTACCAGCGCAGCGGAGTCAATGAACAGCTCTGGGGTATGGAGCTTGAGTCTGCGGAGGTGACACTGTGATTGTGGGTCCATAGACCGGTTGGCGAGGAGTAGCTCCCCCAGGGAGAATAAGAGGGCAAACTGGTCTTCATATCCGATAGTCTGACCGGGATTGGTACGATAGGATGACGTGCCGACGGTGATGCTCTCGAGTTTGGGTGCGGCGATGGCGTCAAGCAGGTCAGGGATGTTGGTCGTATTGCCGGTGATGCGATGCCCATATAGATACACCTCGAACGAGCGTAGCTGGGGCAGAAGGACCCGATCAGGGCGGTCCGTGGCTCGAGTGGCGAGCCCAGCTGAGGCGCTCCTCAGAAAGGATGGCCAGAGCCGGAAGCACTCGAGGGAAACACACTGCGCCAAGACGGACACGATTTCGGTCATGTTCTGCGCCCAGCCACTGAGCTCATGCATCTGGATGTGAGTGAGCTGGCGTAGTGGGATGTCCTTGCGGATATCAGGTGCACCACTGAATGTTGTCGAGTGGCCGGTGAAGGAGATCTTCTTCAGGCGCGGGGCCTGTGCAAGGATGGGGAAGGTTGTGAGCCTGGCCTCGTCTGCAGCGCCGGGGCCTTGCCAGACAGGGAGGGGAGAAAGTATGCGGTCAGAATCGATGCAGATAGCGTCAAGCATGGGGAGGGATTCGCAAGGGAAAGACGCGAAAAGGGCTTGCGCGATGCCTGGGGTGATCATGAGAGTGAGCTGGCGGCATCGAGGAGCATATGCGGAAAGGATTTCTCGGACAATGAGGCCAGTCTGCCCATCAGGCTTCACAAAGTCCTCGTCTGAGCACTGGCAGAATATCGACAGATCTAGAGGATAACTTCCGGACCTGTACATCCACTCTGCAAAACCGACGCGAAAGCGTTCGAAGATGTCCGTGGTGGGAGGGTACACGGCGGGGGCCATGATGGCGCTGGGAATGACGACGTGGAGTCTGGACCAAAGTTTCGGCGTGCTGAGCGCGATGTGTCGCCAGCGACTGCAGACCTGGCCAAGGCGAATGGGACATTCCTTGGAGGTCATGACGCATGTGCTGAGCGGGGAACAGTAGGCAAAGATTTCCTGGAGCAGCTCGGCAGGGAACGAGCGCAGTGGTGATAGGATGGCCCGGTGAGCCCGGAGAGAGTAAGTCGTCTCGATGGTGTTGACTTCTTTCCGAAGCTGTGCGATCTCGGTATTGAGCGCCTCCATGCGCCGTTTTATCTCGACCAGACGCTGCCGCGGTGCTGCGAGGTAGTCCTTTATGCTCCGCGCTTCCATTTCCTGAGGAGCCTCATTTGTGGTCAAGAAACGGAGGAATGGGGAGGGCTCCGCCGTGGATGGCAGCGTCGTTGTAGCAGGAGAGGGCGGCTCGGCTTCCATCATTGCTCTGTGACGACTTAGGCAAATGACACAGGCAGGTAGAATCAACGCACATTCCAGCTCCGTAGGTCGTCTCCCCAAAGACAGCTGTCCCAAAGATGATGAGGGGAAGAGGAAACAGCGAATTGCCTGCCGATGTAAAGCGGACGCGCCGAGGTCCGCCTCAGGTTCGTCATGTAACGTGGGCCATCGATCAATCAATGGCATCGGGGACTGTCCTTTGGGCCGGCGCTCTGCCTCCAGTCTGCTACCCAAATTCTCCCTACCACTCCAAAAAGCTACTAGTCCTATCGTGTTGTAAGACACGAGGTCGATCGTCTTCTAAACACGCGTCGCGTCACAAACTTGAGGTGTTAGCCTTGGCCGGCTAATTCTTTGTCGAGCTCGCGCTTGCATTGCCCTTGAAGAGCCATAGATTGTCTACTGCCCGTCACCACTTTAACCAAGGATTTCGCTTTGAACTTGGATCCCACCCGATTCTTTTATCGCCACTTATCAGGAGCATGTACACCCATGCCATGCACACATCCGAATTGACACTCACATGCTTAAGACTGTCGTCTATGGTACCGACTCGTTGTAATTGGATCGCTTCGTCTCTATGCGAATAGAAGAGGTATCATGACGGGGAAGGATCAGCTCACATATCCTGAACATCTCCAATGTTCTCATCTGATAAACTCACGGGAAATACACACCAAAAGTGCAGGTCTTGTAAGATGTGTGCTGAGACACTGCTACTTCGTCACGTCGGCTATTCTCATGAGCCGCTGAGTCTACTTCACAGAGGCTATAGCAATTAATTTACATAGTAAGCTACATAGCAAAAAGATCAGCACCGAAAAAAACTTAGCACGAATATCATTCTTCGACCCTTTTTCGTTTGCGAGGTGACAGACTCTCCTCCTCGTTTCCGACAATGCCTTCAAGCTGAGAATGAGGCTCGACATTCCTCTCGTCGTCAGTCTCACTCCCACTCTCGCTCTCTACGTGCACGACTCCTCCCCCAACCAAACCGCCCAAATCCTCCCAGCGACCGCCCACACCGACGGCGACCCCATGTAACCTGCGCCCCGCCATCTTCTTCAGCTCATTGAGATGCTCGCGGACAGCGGCAGTGAGGCGGTTATAGTCTTCAATGGTGGGCTCGAACGGCTCCGGGTCTGGGCGCGCGCTTTGTCGAGATGATGCGGAGGCTGTGGGTGTGGCCTGGCGCGGACGAGATAGTGCCGTCTTCAAAGCCAGTCTGAGCATGTTGATATGAACATGCTCTCGAGCCTCAGAGCTTGCCGATTCTTGCCGTGCAGCTACAAGTGAAGAAAGCCTGAGAACGGTAGCGTAGCTAGAGAGAGACGTGATAAACCTACAGTCTAGTTTGCGTTTCAACAATTTCATTTCCTTGCCCATGCGTTTTATTTCGGCCACCCGAGATTGAAGTAATTCCACAGGAACTGTGTCTGGAGCAATCTAAGAGTGATGAAGAGCTGCATTCTTAGGACGTGACGTACCGTTGTCTCCCAGTGCATTTTCTGGCTGCGCTGATCTGGCTTCCAGCTCCTGTATGCGCGCCTGCAAGGTTTCGGTTGAGATTATCGCCGTACCCTTCAGCTCCGCCACCTGCTGTCTCAACTTCTCAGACTCCTCTTTCGCATGCGTCAGTCGGTCCGTCAATGCATTGTTCTCCAATCGGTCCTCCAAGCTCTTCTTCTCGCCTTCCAACTCCCTCGCCCGCGTCCTCAACTCATTCAAAGCATCTTGTTTTTCTCCCAACTCCAAATTCTCCCTTTCGAGTTCGCTTACCCGCGCCTCCAGAGCAACAACCTTGTCCACAAAACCACGGTTTTCTGTGCTGAAAACCTCATGTTCCTTCTCAAGAGCAGCGTTCTGCGCTTTGAGCGCTTCCCATCCCTCCGAGAGAACGGTGGTTCTCTCCAGGACGGATCTTCTCAACTCGACCATCTCCATGACAAGGCTACCCTTCTCCTTGATCGCCTCGTCTCTGGCTCTCTCCACTTCCTGCAGCGACTGTGCGAGACCATCTCTCTCTTTCTCCGCCTTGTCCTTGCTTGTTACCAGCGCCTCCACCTTCTCCAACACGAGACTACTCTCCACGCGAGTGTTGAGCTTCGTCGCCTCGAGGTTCTCCGTCAAAGTCTCGAGTTGCGCCAAAAGAGCGTCCTTCTCCACCTTCAATTCATCCCGTTGCTCCACCAAAACGCCTATCTGCTCTGTGAATGTTTGCTTTTCGGCCACAAGCGCGTCCCGTAGTTTTTCGAGCGCGTCCTTTTCCTCGTCGAGTTCCTGCGATTCGGCCTGCAATCTGTTGCGTTCAATGCGAAGGGTGTCCTTGACCCCGTTCAAAGTTTCATTCAGCTTCTTGAACTCGTCGAGCAGCTTGTCCTTCTCGTCAAGACGCTTTGTAAGTTCGCCGTGTTCGCCTGATCAAATCAGTATCGCGTATGCATCGCCAAAAGAACAGAAACGCACTGATCATCTGGGCAATCCGAGCATCATTTTTCTCCAACGACCACTTGACCGACGCGATTCGGACCTCCTGCTCCTTAACCGCCGCGTCCTTGTGTTTCTCCAAGTCATTCTTCTCTCCCTGCAACATAATTTTCTCCGACAGCAGAGTGGCGTTTCGTGCCTGTAGACAGTCGATCCACTTCTGCGCCGTGGAGTCAGCGAACTGCCCGTTGGTTTGAGACCGGAACGCGTCCCGTTCAGCACGAAGAACATCATGCTCAGCCAACGAGGCATCGATGGCAAGCTGCAGTCGCGCTACCTCCTTCCCATGTGCCACTTGTGCATGGTCATATTGGAGCCTAAGGGCATCGTGTTTCAGGGCGAGGGCATCGCTCTCTGCAGCGACGGTTTCGAACAGGGTTTTCAACTCGTCATGCTGCGTCTGAAGGGCGGCGGCGGCATCGGTATTGTCACTCATCCGGGTTTTGAGGTCATCGTTTTCGACTACACGTTTGACGGGTCAGTAATGAGCATAACTGGCGGTGAAAACATACACATAAGCTGCTCGATGCGCACCTCCAGGTCTGCTTTCATGGTCAACAAGGCAGTCTTGTCCGCAAAGATCCGACCCTTTTCCTGCAGCAGCGTCTCCTTTTCTAGCACCAGAGAGGCGTTTGTCGTGCGCAAGGCATCCAATTCCACCTGCGCTGCATCATCCATGCCCATGCCCGAAAAGGTCCCATGAGTCATATCCAGCTGGACTTGAAGGGCGTCTCTTTCAGCTTGAAGAGCGTCTCTTTCGCCTATTTAGAAGTCAGCTGAGGCGAAGGTGGACGACATCTTTGAACTCAAAGGAAACTACTTACGGATGAAAACGTCTATGTCTTCCGCTGCGTCTGGAGAGACTTGCAGGCGAGTTGAAAAGGTTTTCCTTTCGCCTTCGAGCTCTACAGGGAAGTATTTGAGGATAGGCACGGCATTTATGGACTGCAGGACATGGTACTGACCCGCAACTCTTGCTTCCAACCTAGCCTTGTCAGCCAAAGCGCTCTCTTGTCCGACAAGTTGTTCCTTCAAGACTATCACCGTCAGTCAGTATTTGTCGCGATGAAAAGATGCAAATAAAATGTAGCATCGAGACCACCAAAAGGTGATGCATTCGACCAACTGAAAGAAGAGAACTCACTATCGACCTCCAGTAACGTCCTCTTCGCCAGTGTGTTCGCCTTTCTCAACTGCTCCGCCAGACTCTTGATCGTATCATCTCGAGCGCCGATAAGGGCAAGCGTGGATGAAAGTTGACGTTTGAAGTCTGTTGCGAGATTAGTGCATCCTTTGATGAAGGTGAGAGTAGATAGTGTACCTTCTTTCTCTTTGAACATTTCATGCAGTGTCGATATGTCTATATCCCCCACGACTTCAACGTCCGCATCGTCGTCATCCTCGCTTGTAGAGTGTTCGTCGCTACTAGGAGTGGAGGCAGAGCGTCGAGGTGTTGGTGGCTGAATGCGAACCGTCAATGGGGTGGGAGGCTGCGACACCGAGCCTGGGGGAGTAGACTGTGAAGCTGAGGCCGACGGTGTGGGCTGCGAAGACGAAGTTGAGGGCGCGGGCTGTGATGCTGAGATGGAAGACGTGGGTTGGGGTGCTGAGTATGTGAGTGTAGGTGTCGGCTGGGGCGCTGCGCCCGGCAATGCGCCCTGCGATGATTGTGAAGCTGAAGTCGGTGGCTGGGATTCTGATGCTGGTGTAAGTTGTGAACCCGACGCCGGCGCAGCTGTGATTTGGGGTGAAGCTCGCGGATGAGGTGATGAAGCCGATGGATGAGATGTAGGTCCTGAATTCGTCGACTGAGCACTTGCTGCTGTAGGTCCCAAAGTCAACCCTGGCACTGAACTTGACGCCGAGCCTGTAGTGTAGGCTTGGGGTGGTACGGCTGAAGCTGCGGAATGGGACGTAGGACCTGAAGGTGCAGGCCAAGTTCCTGGTGTTCCCGTCCATTCTTTCGGCCTAGATTCGACTCCAGGACCGGCGAGAGCACGCGGCCGCGTCCACTGATACACTACAGTTTGCGTTGGATGCAGTGGATTCTTCCATGGCGTTCCAAGCGTGTGCGGAATGGCGTTGCTATTATGAGGCATTGTATGGTTCCACCACGAAGGACCGGCATGGCCCTGGACATAGAAAGCACCATGGCTCGAAGGATAATGACTGCCATTGGGATGAGGAGGATAGCTACTGTTCGGCAGAGGGGATGACGAGGCGTGGCTCGCTGGAGGAAGATCTAAATTATTTGAGGCAGAATGGGTTGCAGATTTATTAGAATGAGCTCCGTGACTTGAGGGTGCGGGAGTAGCAAGACCCGAAGTACCCTCGTTCGAAGGGGTGGGCTGCGCGTCAGTGGAATGGGAATGTGAGCCATTGATCGAAGGTGGCGGGGCACCATTGCTTTGCGCTGCTCGAAGACTCGACGTCGGAGCCGTCGGAGGATTCCCAAGGGCTGCTAACCCAGCGTTAGATAGCGAGTTCGTAGGGTTGGCCGACATTGGTTGGTCTGGAGATCTCGAAGCTGCCTGGTCGCATTTCGAGGGAGCTTCCGAGGCTGGTTTCCTCAAGCTCGATCTAGGCGACACCTTGCCTTCGTCGGCGCGAGCATCGTTCTCAGGCTCGAACTCAGATTCCGAAGTGAGTGAAGAGTCCGAGTCGTCGTCCTCTTCAGCACGCGATTCCTTAACCCGCCTCCTTTTTCTGGCGGGTCGATCCTCATCTTCATCCTCTTCATCGCTATCCACTCTACGTCTCCGCAACCCGACCGAAGTACCAGATACACGTGTGCTCCTGCGAGAGGGAAGCTTCGTAGGGGCACGATATCTCCCATGCTTCGGCGAAGTCACTGTTGACGGAGAGGGCTCATTTGATTCGGATGTCACCTCCGGCCCCGCCTCCACCTCCGCCTCCACCTCTGCCCCCGCCTGCGACTGCGCTGCCTTTTCCTTGGACGCGCTCACCGAAGCATCAGGTTTGACTGCACAATTTGGTTTCTTTCTCCGCGTCTCCCCGACGGACCAAGCAGGATCCCAGGGGACACCTTCGACTTCGTGCACTTCCTTGAGAGCGGCATTGAAGGCCGAACGATCCAAGATGTCTTCAGTCATGTCCTCGACCTCGTTCGATTTGAGATCTAGCCGGTCAAGCTTCAGTCCACCGCGGACGAAATCATAGAGACATTCATCAAATCTGAAGTTGAAGAAATGAGTGTGGGGATAGAGGTAAGCAATGAAGGAGAAAGGTGGATAACAGATATGACAGCAGAACTACTCCGAATATGCGGAGTGTAACTAACTGATTGAACGCGTGCAACACATACCTCGAGCACAATGTCGTGTTTCCTTTGCAATGTTTATTGTCGCAATAGATGCGGACAGCAAAGCCTTTGCAGACGAGCGGCGGTGTGGCGGAACGGCAAAACAAACAGGGCTAGATGGCGCCGAGCTGTAAGCGTTCAACGCCAAAAATGCAGGGCCAAGTAAGCACGAACCATTTCTCGATTGGCATTGGCCACCGACCATCGTCTTTTCTGGTGTTGTGTCGGTGGGTTCTTCAAGAAATGTCGGATCGTGCTTTTGACGTCGAGTGGTTCAGAGGATGACCGGTCGGACTCTGACTCGGAAGAATTCGACCGTGGGTGGTTGCGATTCGGTGTAGATTCCGATGCAGAAGCCATGGAATATAGTGAGGTCCTTTCGTGCTTCCTGGTATCCTGGCTTTCGGTGTCGCGATGAATGAGTCCACCCCGCGACGTGGAAGCGGAATTCGCTTGGTATATTCTGACGGCAGCACCCTGTTATATCGGTATTGTTTCTCGCGCCAAGAGGCTCAGAGCAGACCGGGAGTCGTTATGTAGGAGGACGGTGAAGGGGAGAGACAAACGCTGATTACCTCACGTGTAAAAGGAAATTGAACGTGTCAAGTGCCGGCGGCAGGCTCTAACGGTGATCTTTGCACTGCCAGCGCATGCTCCTCGCTGCCATCACCTCTGGCGCCCTCTCGCATTGGTTGCAAGGCGAGCAACCAATGCGATATGTCAAGAGGAGCGGGACCCTCCTTCATTTCATCTCCCTTAAAATTGGCCATCGACACAATTCGAGATGGAAAGCGGCCGAGGGTGAGCTCAAAGAGGGAAATGCCAAGCGACCGGATACGACACAATACAAGCCATACATATATCCTCCCCACCAGTAATAATATTACACTTCATGTACCAAAGATACGCACCACCAGGGCCTAGAAATTGTGATTGCGTACAGGACGAAACAGTGACTGCCCGTCATCAAAACGTATTCGCCCACGCTTCGATGTCCATGTTCGACTTCTTCGCCTGTAGTATCCACTCGTGGTTCTATGCATGGTGTCACACAAAAGCCTACCAAAAGGGGGACTGACCAACGTACCAGCAAATCCTTTGGCGTCTTGCGCATGTCCGGATCCTTCAAGAGACAGCTGTCGATGAAATCCTCGGCTTCGACAGGGAACCTGCCCTCTGGAGTAAGCCTCGGCGCGGGCTCGTTGACGATATGCTGCAAGAGCTCGAGTATGCTCATGGTCATTCCGCCACCCTGTAGACTGACACCCTTGCTCTTCCTCCTGTCCTTTTTCTTCTTGCGGTCCTTGCGCGACTGAGGTAGGGAAAGCGCAGCGATGGAGCCCATGGACCCAGGCCGCGCTGGCGAGAGTGTGCTTTCGAAATCGGACAGGTCAGAGTCCGAGTCATCGTCCGACTCGGAGAAGGGGAAGCGGCCGAGGGCGAGCTCGATGAGGGAGATGCCGAGCGACCAGACGTCGGACTTGACGGTGTATTGAGCGCCTTGTATACGCTCGGGCTGGAGAATATATTAGAGATAAGATGATGGGCGAGAGAACGCTGCGTACACTCATGTATGTCGACGTGCCGACAAAGGTGTCGGCAATAGAGTTTATGAGCTCGCCAGAGACACCGAAATCGCAGATCTTGATGTCGCCTTGCGAATTGCAGAGGATATTGGACGGTTTGATATCTACAGTGATTGAGAACAACGTCTAGCAAGACAAGGAACCGCCGCTCACCGCGATGGATGATGCGATGGACGTCGTAGAGGTATGTGAGTCCCTCGAGGACGGCGAGCGCGACCATGCCAACGACGTCGATGTCGATGGCGCCAATCTTCTTGTAGATGCCGTCCAGCGAGCCCTTGTCCATGGCCTCCATGCAGATGCAGATGTTCGGGTCCGACAGGAAAGCGCCGTAGAAAGAGATGATGTATTTCGAGTGGCAGTTGTGCATGATCTGCAGCTCGCGCAGGATCTGTTTGCGCACAGCGGGTTTGGCGTCGATCAGGACGATCTGGAGGGCTGCAATCAGATTTGGGCAACACCGTGCGCGGCGGCGGCTACGTACCTTTTTCGCCATTATTGTGCCGGTGGGCGTGTGCTCGA
Source organism: Strobilurus pachycystidiatus (assembly GCA_019915135.1). Classification (NCBI taxonomy): domain Eukaryota; kingdom Fungi; phylum Basidiomycota; class Agaricomycetes; order Agaricales; family Physalacriaceae; genus Strobilurus; species Strobilurus pachycystidiatus. Next base: position 190,780 of record JAHLMK010000004.1, read on the forward strand.
CCAGTTTGACGCTGCCGCCGTTGCCTTGGCCGAGCTCTCGTATCTCTTTCAGATCCTCGTTGCGCAGGTCGTATTTCGTCTCGGCGCTGATGTCGAGGTTGGCCAACGTGTTGGAAAGGGTGGCATATGTCGTCCGCCGTGTCGAGCCCAGCGGCGATGCGGTGTTTGGTGCCGAGCTCGATCCCGAGGTCACAGTGAGTAGCTGTCCGCCACCATCAGCGGGGGAAGGATCGGCGGACACCTTGGGCGCCTTCAGCGTCATTGGTGGCGGCCGTCGCTTGCCGCCTGGTACTGGGGCCTGTCTCGTCGGCATGATTGGCTCGGGCTCGGGCTCTGGCGGCGCTGCTGGTGATGCAGGCGGGGACACTAGCTGCAGCGCCTTGAAATTACGCTTCTTTCGAATCGGGGTGGCCATCGCAAGGGGAAAAGGCGGCGGGTCGCGACGACGACAACGGCGGCGGCGGTCGTCGGGCAGATGTGAGGGTGAGAGCGAACGCGTTTGGACCCACGTGGGTCAGTCGCAAATTTGATTAAGTACCATTGTGTGCCTGTATTCAGACGCTTCGGACTTCCACACCTTTCCTTCCACAAGCAGTCCACAGGTTTGAGGATCTATATCGTTCTCTATCTAGGAGGAATCCAGAAGACTCACAACTTTTGCGATGCGCAGGCTGTCGTTGCTCTCGGGCTGTGCTCTAAGTTCAACTCTAACTTCTTCAGAATGATCACTCGAACGATCTGAGCGCTGACATATGTATATGAACACTTGCACCGTGAGACTACTTTATTCGCACTGGTTTCTCAGCTCTGCCTTTTCCTACACGATGCGAAACCAGTGTACTCATTATTACAGACCTCGAAATTGAATACAAATGTACGTTGACCGCATCGTGCCCTGCTCACGCCCAATCAATCGCCCGCTACCCAGACAAGACCGGTCTCCGCCGCGGACGCAAGACCCGGATATTTAACGACATCCACAGCCTCGACAGTATCTACAGCAGGCTCAAGAAGGATACAGAGGGGCGCAAGCTGACTGTAATATCATCGATGATCACTTGACGGATTTGTCGACGTGGGCTGAGTTACTGGCCAGTCCGGAAGGATTGAATGACAATTCTGTGACTGGACCCAACGAAGCAGAGACCGATGCAGTTTTGATGATGTACGAAAAGTCTTGGTGTATGAATAGCTCTCGTGTCTACATACCTGGAGATAAGAACAATGGTAAATATCAGTACATGTTCAGAGCAAACTTTAACCATAAGATTGTAAATGCTACACCACGATAAGCAACATGTCAGCACGTCTGAGTACCGATCGAGACAGACTTCTTTGCCACTGCCTTGGCTTTTGCTGCCTCCACGCCAGCTGCAAAGTCCCACACCTCATCCTCGATGAAAGGAAACCGGTACATGAAGTACCCAAAAGGCAGCGTGTCGTCATCTAGCATCATATCCACGTCCGCCTTGTCCATCGCCGTGTCCAAGATGATCTCTAACTTCTCTTCGTCAAACTCCTCAAGCAGCGTACGCGGGTATACAACCAAGTACCCCGCGTCAGCCGCTTCAGCGATCCAGTCGACGGGTATGGGGAGGATGGCGCTCGTGAGGAGGGCATGGGGTATGATGGCGAGCCGGAGTTTCCTTGGGCCCGTGTAGCCGTTCAAAATCGCATCCGCGAGACGCGGCACGTCGGGATCAGCTAGAAAGTCAGTTAGTTCTTTACGCGTGTCCCCCGGAAATGTCACGACGAGATGGCTGATGCCTGGGCAGCGTTTGAAGACCTCCGCCCATTCAATATCCTCCAAGTCCTCTTCGTAGAATAGGGACAAGTGTGTCAGGCTTGGGGAGAGACGCTCGATGAGCCCTGCTGGGAGTAAACTGAAGCTAAAGTGCGTAATTTTTGGGAGATGGGATATGTTGAATTCCATGGGGGCGACGTCAGCGTCTTCAGCCTCCGACTCCGAGTCTGTGCCGGCGCCACTCCAGAGGTACAGACGCGATAGCCCGGTACACGTCTGCAAGATATAGTCGCGATTTTCGGTGGATATCGTCGACATGATGGATATGGATTTTATTCGTTTTGGAATGAAGGCGGGGTCGCTTTGCGTTCGTGCATTAAGAAACTCCGTGAAGGATTCACCGCCTCTCTCAGTGTGGAGAGCAACAGTGTGGTAGATTAACGGGTCAACCCTAGATCATGTGTGTAAGCCGCTTTCGAGCTACAAAGGGCGACACGTAGTAGGAGGTGGTAAGACGTACCAGCTCCGGAGCATCTTTGATGACAGCGCAATGGTACAAGCCACTCCCTTTCGGTCAAGGGCGGCTGCAATTTCAAAGATATAGCGAAGGATTTCTAGAGGTAGATTATGCGGGAATATAAGGGTTTTCTTTTCCGCCTCATCGTGCTGAGGCGCGGTTCTGAACGCGTTGTCAATGTTCGTCATGGGCGACGGAAGAAAGGGTTGATCGGGCACGTGGCCAATCGGGGAATCCCAATCCGGAATTACGAGACGTGGCGTCGGAGGTTTGGCAAAGGCGGTCATCTCTTTCAAAGGGCTCTTCTGAGTTCTCAGCGTACCAAGCAAGCCGTGGACGTGTATGATACTTAGTGCCACATAGTATCCGAGTTGCCGAACTCACGGCTACGGTCGTGAGATATCACCAATAGACTCATGATCAATTCCGTACATCTAGCCTGTCTATTTCTTTTGCTCGCTGACATTGAATCTTCTGGGTACTAGCAACTTATTAAGAGCGTGACTGCTGTATCATGACTCGCACCTCCCTTGCCACTGATGCCCTCCGTTATCGTTCTCTAATGAGCATTGAAATCAGCCCATGCTATAATCTACGAGCCAGCAAGCCGCACATTGACGTAGTAATTGATTTACGCGTCGCAAGCGAACAATAATCGAAATCGACAGCAACAGAAGACGGCGGCGCTCCTTCATCTTCGACGTGCCGCGTCGCTGCTTATTTAAGGGCTGCAGGCTGCAGCATCCAGGGAAGATGCTTTTCTTTCATCTCTTCATCAGCCCATCCTGAGCCCATTTATCTCTGGGATCTACCATGATATGCCATCGTCAGTCTCTCGCGATTCTCTCGAATACTTGTCTCCGCGTCCCTCCGATCTATCTATCGAGCGGACGACAACGGGCCTGCTGAAGAATGGTGATACAGAAAGAAAGCTGTACGAGTCAACGATAGCTTGGGGTTAGTTTCCATCTTCCCCTCCCTTCGTCGTTGATGAAATTTACGTGTGCGTCACAGTCGACTCATGGCTCCACGCCAACAGGCGCCGGAGAAACGCACAGGACGTGATGCTCTTCGCGCATGATGGGTGCGCGTTCTGTCGCGGTTCAGAAGCAGAAGACGGCCTGCAACTGGAGGTAGATCTGAGTATGGCGTGGGCATGCTTGGTGCAGTCAGTTCCCTTGCACTATATTGTCGCGGCGGTAAATTGTGGCGACACGGCAAAGTCGAAACCGGGCGGTGGACCGCCACGGACATGCGGCGTTTTCATAAAAGGTGACTTTCGTCAAGTTGGAGGACGTATGAAGCTTACCTTGTCGGCAGCTCTACTGGATATTCGACAGACGGCTGGAGATATGCTAAGGATATTGAAGATCTCGCTCGGGGAAGAACTTTAGTGTGGCGCAGCGCGCGTATGTACTTACATGGCGTGTCATTGTCAGTAGGCCCTAGACAACAGGAACACACTCGACTTTGAGATTGGAAGTGAGATCGACGTTGGCTGTCGCGCTCGTCGCTATACTACTCAATCTCTTCCTATACAATAAGTAACAAATCAAAGACTCGAGAACATACACTATGTTGCATGTATCTCGGCGATAGCCTCACGGCCCCAAGGTGTATCTGTACATGCGTGGGTCATTCATCCTCGTCAACATTCATATCCATACCCCCGTCCGCAGGTTCGATCTTCACTCGCACTTCATCCTCACCCAGATCTGTATCCTCGTCCAAAACATCGCTCATCCTCTTGAACCCCCTTGGAAAAACAGTCCTTCTGTCTGCCATTTTGTCCAGTATTGCCAGTCGCCCGTACACCAGCTGCCTCAGTTCCATATCGTCACTTTCCATCGCGCCCTTGTGCAGATCCCTTCGCAGCAGCATAATATGTGCAAACTCCTTGATATCCTCCTGCTGCCGACGGATCATGTCTTCAGCTCGGGCATGGCGAAGGGCTGTTCAGGTCAACAAAGTTACAACTTGGTTTAAAAATTGAAAGCATGGAGGCGTACACTTGATCTTTATCTTCTGCCCGTCGATGACCGTCCGTTGCTGCTCAATGGTCTCGTTGGTTTCTTGTAGCTCCTGTGTCTGCCTGGAAGCCAGTACACGCGTCCCTGAGTAACGTCAGTATTAGATATATGAGCAGTAATGGCACATACGTTCGTGGTCTTGTCGTAGAGTCCGCACCTCCATCGTCATCTGCTCATTGAGCGTCTGTAGAGCTAACGCGTGTAAAACATCGACGAGAAGAGTCAGTGGTGACAAATGAAGGTACCTTCTAATTGAGCACGTAAGGCCACACTTTCGTCTTGAACCGTCTGTATGGCTTCCTGTGTGTGCAAGAGGCTCTCTGCGAAGGTCTCAATTTAGAAGAAGAAGTTAAATGACTGGAGACGTACCCTGCGACTCTTGATACTTCTGTTCTGAGGTAGCCAAGACGTGTTTGAGATGCTCGATGCGTTCTTCCATCTCTGTTAGGCGGTCTGACAGGTGATCAGACGCGGCAAACCATAGAACATAAGAGTCTGACCTCGGTGATCTTTCTGTGAAACCGCCCACTGATTCTTCAGCGTCTCCAATTCCGCTGAACATGATGCGAGACCAGTCTGAAGTCTTGTGATTTTCGCAGCACTGGTTTTCGCTGAGGGGAGGTAAGTGACTGCGTTCATATCCAAGAGGAGGGCATACCAGTCGCAGCTTTCTCCTCCAGATATTGGATACGGGCTTCAGAGTTTTCTCGTTCGACTAGGATTCAATGAATATACTTTCGACACGTTGTGGACATCCAAACCTTCAAACTCGTCGTCCTGTTTGACTGCGTGTTGACGCCAGCATTCGGCAACAATTTTGGCCGTTTCGAGGTCTACACAGGAAAATATGGTATCTATAAGTGATGTGAATCCAGGGTGGTTGGCGCGACGCACCCTCCACCTTAGCGTCGACATCCAGAAGACTCTCTGTTCCAAAGTGAGCTCATGGAAGCAGACATTTTATGAGAAAGGCCCACGTCGCAGCTCCTCTTCAAGCGTATCAATCACTGTAGGTTAATTAGCACGTCGTTATCAGACGTCGGAGGCTGGCCCTCGTACGATTGTGCAGATGGTCGAGAGTGTCGTCTATGGGAGGATGAGAGTCGGGCTCGTATACGAGGAGGAAGAGACGTGCAGTGTATTCTTGGCTCTGCAAGTAATCAGACCAGGCCAGACGTGACGAGACCCACGCACCTTTGCTTGGCTTGCTGACCTCTGATGGGCAAGGGAGGCAGTCAGCTCTCCTGTTGCATCTAAAAAAGCCTGTATACGCACTATTCACTCTGCCGTTCGACCGGCGCGTTTTATTTTGCGCACATCGCGAGTGCGGGCCACGCCCAGACGTTGACGATAAGGGCGGCCGTGTGCGCGACGGCGGCGAAGAAAGCGGCGAGCCCGTCGTGCTCTCCATCACAGAGGGCGACGCTAGCCAGGAAGATTCCGGGAAGGACATTATTTGACAGAGTGCTGAGGGCAGGAGGGAAAGGCTTGTCTTAGACGACGATCTGGGGAGTGTATTATGTGCCCCATATGGCGATTATCAATCAATTGACTATTATTTTGACATCTACGCGTCGCACCCCGGTCCACTTGTGCTCTTGCCAAGCTCAAGGGTGCAAGCATATCTTTTTGTCTGAGCTTGCGGAGAGTGTCTCGGAAATCATTCTTTCTTTTGTGCAGCAGCATGGACCATATCTCCAGGGAACCGCAGCCTTCATGCCCTCTAGGGACCATAGTGGTCCGAGCGGAGGCTATAATACAAGCGCCTTGCTTTGTCCTCGTTCCCTTTCTTTCATCTCGAAAACCGCGACTATGACCAGGACTACCAACGAAATCTCACCTCACTCTGATATCGGATGGAAGGACCGCCCTACGATGCCTCGCAAGATGCTCCAGGCTTGTGTGGACGCGCTGGAATCGCAGCTACGTGGTATGTATGCTACTCGGAAGGGATCTGCTTTGACCCATATGTCATATCTTCCAGGTGTCCGGGAAGAACTCTCCCAGGCAAACGATAAGAACGCTGGTATGTCTTTCCGTTCTCTCTCGGAGTTAGTGTTCTCAAAAATCCGCCTTGAAGGATTGGAAGAGAAGTTGGCGTCCATGTTCCGGACTCTCACGAAGAAAACCAAGAAAAGCAGTAAGGTTTCCATAAACTGCTGACTTTCCATCTTGTTGACCTGTGCAGAGCTAGAAGAGAGGCTCGAAGCTAAGAAACGAGAATTAGAAGGCAGGTCTCATACGCCACGTTCAACACCAGTGCCTCTAACGATATTCGACTAGTCCTCGAGGAGGAGCTCCGGATCAGTCAAGCCGGTAAGCTCAGATGCACGCACACACTGCAACTCCTCTTGACTATCATGACAGCGTCGTCGAGCCTTGAAAGGAAAAACCGAGCCCTCGAAGACAAGAATCAATATCTGAACAAACAGATCGAAAGAAATACAGCCACATTTAAGAGTCCGTGTACACTTTCCTGTCAGGAAACTCACACTGACCACTTGCTCTACTCGACAGAAATTCAAGAGCTCGAGAACGAGAACGCCGATTTGCATAACCTGCTAAGAGAATCAGCTTCAGGTACGCAAACTTCAAGTTCTTGAAATTGCCTACTGAATAAGGCTCAACCGTTCTGATCGTCAGCGCAACCGGTGTCATTATCCTACGATCAACCCCCGGAGCCTACGATCATACTCGACGAGGTCGAACAAACCTTTTCCCCGAATACTCAAGAAGTGGCGGTACAGTGCGACCAAAGTAAAGTTTTGGCCCAATTCGTTGTACGGCGCTAATCTGCATCCCTTCACAGAAGCTGACTTTGTACGACTGGAAGACGAGCTACACCGTTCACAGGAGAAGTGCCGCGGCTACGAAGGCACGTTTCTCGTACTGAGCGACACTCGTCGCGTCGTATACTAACTCATCATCCAGATGAGATCCGCGAATTCAAGAAGGCTGTCACTGAGATGTTCGAGATCAACACCTTACTGAAGAAAGATTTGGATCGTACGTTCTCCCGCAGCCCATATGGAGCCCGCAAAGCTTAACCGGCGCGCGTACCATCTAGACGTCAAAACTGCGTCGGCGCAACAAATGACAGAATTGGGACTACGACGTACTGGTGAGCAACTATCAGTGCCCCATTGAAATCTGCGTCGAGTTAAAATGTGTGAAGATCTCGTCAAGGCAGAGGAGCAGCGCAGGGCATGTGAAGGTACACAATCACTGCATGGAAAACGACAGAAATCTGACTGAAAGTCATATGTGCAGCACAAATTGCGAATCTCAATAAGGCCATAGCCAAACAACAGGATGCCAGGGTCACACTCGAGGCCGAACTAACTGGTATGTTGTCCGACTGACAAAGAGCTTGAACACTAATCGTCTCTACTTTGCCGCCGTAGTCGTCAAAGACGAACTGCTGCAGTGCTCCAGTGATGTAGAGCGATGGCGTTCAGGTGAGCCTTGCCACAGTCGCTCAGATGAACCATGGTCTAAGACATACGCTTTGCAGACCTTCGTGCCCACGAAAAGAAGATCTCTGATCTCGAGATGGCTGTCGTCGATCTCGGGGGCGCCAACACAGCGCTAACGTTGGAATCGAAGAGTATGTTTCTTTTCAACTCGTCGGATAAATCGCTCAAAAGTATCACCAGAAGCCCGTCGGGAAGGAGAGGAGCAAATGAGGGCTTTGAATGCTAAACTGCAACAAAGGGAGTCGAGAATCAGAGGTAAGACTCGAACTGTTCCCATCTATTTGCCCTTCTCATATGCATGAATATGATATGTAGGCTTACGAAACCTTGTCGAGTACGAACGGGACGAACGGCGCAGAAACACGGCGCTGGAGTATACACATGTCAGCTTTCAACGCGATCGTCTTCGTGACGTCCTAGGCTTGAACCAGGATACTAGTCATGATCCACAACTCCTAGAGTCCGTCAAACAGCACCTACGTGCTCTGGACAAGATGGCGAGCCGCTTACGCGACTTCCCACCGTCGTTCAAAGGCTTGGTCAATGTCATGACGGTCACGGTCAAGGAAGAGGGAGAGGGAGAGACTGTAGAGTTGGATTCTGTCATGGATGAATACACGAGTTGACTCGGAATAGACAAGGTGATGAAGCTGAGATATCATTGGATTTTGGCGAGCCGGTCAAAACTTAGTTTACACAGACGACTTGTACCAGGCTCGCGAAAGTCATTCATAAACTGGGCCGAACCACGGTGTATTACCTGGTCCCTCTCATGGTGGCAGTCTGGACCATCTGTCCATGCACAGAAAGATGGGGAAATATATGGGAAAGGACTACATTTATAGTGAATCATGTGGCGTAACAGTGTTCAGTGACGGGTGGGCCGGCATCAAACAAGCGAAGGTGAGGTATGATGTATGTCCCCTGACTTCCGACATGACCTTGGAGACACTCATCTTCGGCTCTTCATCTTCGGGATTCTCCTCCTCTCCGGTTACCTCGGCCATCTCCGCGACAGGCGCTTCCACCTCTACAGGAATAGACACCTTCCTGACATGTGTCTCGTCCCCGTCCGTCTTGACTCGCTTCTCTGCATCGCCGTCTTCCTCATCCTCTTCACCACGCTTCCTTTTACCCTTACCGTCCCGGTCCCGAGCCTGATTCTGGGCGATTTGCTTCAGTCTCTTCTCCTCTCTCCTCGCCTCAGCTTTCTTCAACCGCTCCGCAACCTCACTAATCTTGACGGGCACAGGGACCTGGGAGACGTCGTGTGGCCGAAGGAGGGTTTCGTACATAGTTATGTCCGTAAAGCCCGCTTCGTTGAGTGCGTTCACTGTCCGCAGAACCTGCTCCATGCAGGGGCTGAAGCAACATATCCGGGTAATGCAATCCTTGCGGAGCGCGACTTTGGCATGGGGGATCGCCTCCCATGGTGCAGGTAGGTCGAGGAAAACTGTATTCGACAAGGACGTATGCTCAGAGCCGGGTATTCGCGAACGGCGGTTTACTCACGACTATCCGCAGTATCTTTCACTGTGAAGCCGTCTTTGCAGACGTTGCGATGTGTCAGTGTCACGATGTCAAGGAAGCCGTGCCGGGTGAATTCCTCTCTAAGGAGACATTGTAAGTGTTTAAACCCGCGGCGAGTGATGGATGAATCGGCACGAAGCGTGACGGCGAGACATGGGAGCACTTACCGCGCCTTCTCTGCCCTAGCCTCATGGAACTCATATGAGTACAGGTGCCCTGCAGACCCGATGGTTCGTATAACTGAATGCGAGAATGATGCTGAACCAGTACCTAGACCCACATTGTTTGAGTTTTTCGTATTCGCGGCTCGGGAGACTACTGACCAGCTTCTATGACCTTGCTACCACAGTGTATATTGAGATATGAGGTTATGAGTGAGATGTCAGCGACGTAGAGAATCTGGGTTCGATGAGGAAGCGCCATGGTCCAAAGTTCTGGTGTAGGACGCAGTAGATGGATGAAGCCCTTTCCCGTTTTGGCCCCGACCTTGGAACCGTACGGGATTCCGATAAAATCAGACTGTCTGTAGTTGCCGAATCTGCTGTTAAAGTCCTTCCCAGCCTTGATGGTAAGAGGTTGGATCATGTCTCGTGTCTGTTTGATTAATTTGGACGTCATCAAGTGAATTTGAGGCCGCTCACCAGCCATACGATGACTACATCCCCATCGGCTATCGTTGGGGCTGTTGACCACATTTTCGACGAGAATTAAATTTTAGATGGTGGATCGTGAAGAAGATGATCGCGCGCAATTTGCCGGCCAAATTTGTGAGTGACCGAGTTCGAACCCCGACCATGCTTCCGCTTTCCAGTCATCTACATTCAAGTCCGCGGACAGCGAGTGACTTCTACCCGATGCGGGATTGGCTCGCCGATGACGAATCAAAAAAGGGCGACTCGGACAAGCACTGACGCTGTCAAAACGCGCTCGTTTCCGAGCCACCCGCTTGTGGTGCGCACAATGCCGACGCCTAGGCTGGCCAATCCGGATCTAGTACAAGTCAAGACAGGGCTTTCTCGTCAATGAATAGATAGGCGAAATGCGATCTGCGCTCCCAAGTAATGTTCATGGCGCCACGCAAACTCTGTACCATCGCCGAGCTTACTACCAGCCTCTCCAACGCTGATAGCCCATCTTCTTAGCTTGGCAGCCTTGGCCAGATCTTGCTGAGCCCACATGCGCGCCACTGTATCACACTTGAATCTCGCGTTCAACCTACGCCATTGATGCTACGCCATCTGATCTTGCGAAGCTGTCCGCCGTCAAGCAGTCTTTCGAATTCTCTGAACGTCACAGCAGCTGTTTCTCTTCAATTCTGGCAGGCACCTAACACGACTTGGCGTCTGACCATGGCGTGCCAGTGGACATACACTCTCCCACATTTCATTAACGGAGTTCGTCGTGGGCGGGATCTGCCGGGTCACCGGTCACTTGGTGCAGTCCAACTTAACATTCAACCTTTCACAGATCACTGACAGTGCTGTACTACTAATACTTAGTAGCATCCCAAGTCTTCTGTGATCCCTAGCCGTGGCAACAGGCAGTTACCGACGCGATTTCCACACGATAACAGATTTCCGAGGCTATGACACGTATTTGTAGCGTCTCAAGCCGAGATGTAATAGATGTGTAATGAGCAGTTGAGCAGTCTGGGCCCTCGTAAGACGCCGTATGGCCGCTGGATCTGGCCTGACAACCTAGTGAGATTCCGAAGATCTGAAAATCTGCCTCGTGTTGCTAATTCTATCGCGCAATCATGAAGGGAGCCGCCACCACGACGCTGGACGCCACGTCAAGCGAGGAAGGTATTACCAGTTCTGACGAGTGAGTAATCAATCGAAGCCAACAGTCCGGCTCGTTCGGTACCTTACCCGCTTGGCCTTTAACAAGGACGACCGAAGCTTACAATCATGCTCGTGTCTCTTCCTGTCTCCACCATGTCTGACGACGGTCCCTCTCACCTTTCCTTTAGTAAGTCTTTCCGTGACTATGTCGATAGAAGCTGATGTTGTCCTCTAGTCGGAATTGTCGACTTCTCCCAGAAGGTATGGCAGACGCAGCAAGCATTAGCTTAATGCACAAAGCTCATGGCCTGCGACTAGGCCCGTTGGATCTACATGACTCACAGCGTCGCACAGGTTTTAGGTGAGTTTGCTGTGCTCGCGTGACGGACTGTCTCATTGGCGTTGTAGGATACGAGCCCCATGAACTCTACGGCCACCCATCCATCGACCTCGTCCATCCAGACGAGAGCCTTCGTGTTCAGAAGCTACACCAGTGATTCCATCTTCTGCAGAATGCCCTCCTCGTCCGCTCACGCTGAACGCCAGTGATACGATACGAGCAGATAAAGCTGCGGCCCTTGTTTACCTTCGAATGAAACACAAAGATGACAACAAAGGTTACATTTTGTGTGGAGTGGTTAGTCCAGTCGCTCGTCTTCCCTTACACAACAGGCTAACTGTCGGCGTAGTCAAGGTTAGCCCGACTCGCTTCCGCTCTCCAAGTTGTACAAGTCTAAAGGATCAATTTCGGTTTCGTCAGGACCATCGTGCACAACGTCGTAGTGGGCAGCGTCTCCTTCGCCAGTCCCGGCGCCAAGACTATGCACAACAATTCCACCGCTCAGGAAATCACCGTTTTATCTCCCTGTTGCGAAAACTTCCAGCTTCGGGTACGTTCGAGAACACGGGTTCTTTGGGTCTCCAATAACTCCTTGTATCTATAGCGCTGGGGGGATCCTTCCCCTCTCCCGCCCAGCCCTCGCATGATAGTTGACGACGATGAAGACATCAACTACTCGCATCTGCCGTCACAGAGCTTCCGCACGGCGCTGATCCTCGACCGTTTCTCCTGCCGCTGCCCAATTCAATTCTGCTCAAATGACCTCCTCATCGACGCATCCGAAAGCATAGGCAGGAGCTTCTTCGACTATGTCTCCCCTTCGGACCACAAGAGCGTCGAAAGCTGGATAGATTGCGTCAAGAGCTGGGGCGTCAATGAGACGGGCGAGCCTAGCGACGGTGGCTTTGGGTTTGGTAAATTCGCGCTGCTAAAGGAGGCCAGGCAGTTCGAGTACGTTCCTTCCATTGATCACACTCTGTCTTCTTCTCATTGAATTGGGAATCGTATTCAGTACGTCTCCAGAGCCGCCTAGCGCGTTATTGGCACGTCCCCGCAATACGGGCCGCAATCCCCGCCCGAAGACGAATCGAAGGAATAGTGCGATCGCTAGGCCTGCTAGGACCAACGGTCCTCCGCCGCCGGTAATGGTGTTGTCAGCACGGATGCTGGCAAGCGATACAGTCACTGTTGATGCGATCTTTTCTGCGCATTCAGATGGACTGATGGTGATTCTTCGACGGGCTAGTTGAACTTGTTCGATCCTACTACAATCCATATTTCCCAGTGAGCCTACACGGCCCGCCTGTACTACGATGTCTTGATGGACTTTTATCTCTCTACATTTCTTTTCTCGGTCGTCATCTGGCTTAAGATTCCCTAATCAGTACGCGAGTTTAATCATATATATAGCATGTAGGCGTCGATTCGTCTGATCACCAACAGCCCTGTATACAGTCTGCCGTTTCTCAACATTTTGTGTAAGCATACCGCTTCTGGAGCTCTACAGTACAAACCTGTTCGATGACGGTGGTGGTACTGGCGCCGTGTTTATACGTGAGCTTAAACACACTTTGAACTCAAATTGCGCGAGATAAGCTCGATTCGTAGTGAATATGAATCATATCTTTCAGCCGTCATTTTTGGTGATGCACTCAGTATCGTATATTGATGTCACGCTGCCCATGCTTCCTCACAACAGTCATCTTGACTCTTCTGACCTTCAAATTCTTTGACCTCTGTCCATACCAAGACGTGTCTCTTGCCTTTTCTGAGGTCTCATTGTGTTCAAGATTGGTGCCAGCCATCGGAGCTTGTAGTGTGGCGTAGGGTGCTGAAGAATATTTCAGATCTAGAAACTGTGACCTTTGTGAGTATTGGATCCTGTTTGCCAGTGTGTATTTTCTTCTTCTCCACTACATATCAACTTTCTGCCCCCTTTGAGAGACGCGCTTGGATCCCTGTGTGATCAACTCGGCATCGAGAGCAAGAACAACAGAAGTCTAATTGCAGCGCGTCGCCGTGAGACGGTCTTTGTAGACCCAAAAGAAAGGCGAGAGATGTAACAGAATGTGACCCACACCGACGAACCACATGAGTATGTTCATAATTCTTTGGGAGGCTGCAAGCCAATTATATGCCCGATCTCCCTCAACGGAGCCCCGTAACGCTGAATTTGTGGTATGGACTTCCTGTGGTGGGTTGAGAGATTTACAACAGCAGCTGGTCACGGCCGCGATCCACGGTACGGGCACAAGGTCTACAGTCGAGATTAAAGCGCAGTGGGCCACATGAGAAGGGAAGCCTTTACTTATAAACGTAAGCAGCCCAGTACCTGGGAGGGAACTGATTTGCTCAGAGATAGCGCGTTTCTTTCTCTGTTTTCTACGGCGGTTGTTGTCGAATCACATACGGTGAATCGATGAAGGCTGATGAAGGGAAAGCAGATTGGAATTTCCACCGCGCAGATCGCCACGCGGTCCATGTCTTATGTCATAAAGCCGGTCGAGCTCGGTGATCAGAAATTTCAAAAGTTTATTGCTTGCTTTCTGCCATCATCATCGGGGTAAAATGTCGAACACCCAGCATTCATCTGAGGGCTCTACACCTGTACCGACTGGGCGTGGTACGCCACCTCTGTCTATCCCTGAATCTCGGGACGGTTACTTCGGCTACCCGGAAGAACGACACCAACTTCATGTAATTCACGGGCCGGCATCTCACACAAAAAATTGAACAATCGCTGCAGATTGACCAAAAATACTGGGCGAATCGACGCGGGTCTGATGCCCACTCAGATGGCGCTGCGTCGTTTGTGAGCGGCACCATTCTCCACGCTGCGTTGGGCGGGACTGCTGCTGGCGGGAGTGCGCTCATCGACGAGGAAGAGGAAATTCTGGAAAAGGCCATTGCCGAGGGCCACCAACCTGGTACGCGTGATTGTGTCCACCAGCTAGTATGTAGCTCACAGGCTATAGAGGCCCCAATTAACCAGGAGCTTAACCATCTTTTCCAATCTCTCCAGCGATGTCTAGAGCTGCGCGACAAATACACCATGAGATCTTGTCAAAGACTTGGGGACAATCCGAAAGACTTTGATCGCGACTTCAAGGGCTTTGCCAGCGAGTGCGCCGACGTGAACGGCGTGCGCCCGGATGTGGCCATCCCAGACGATTCTCCACAAGTCCCCTTCGACCCATGGACCGTCTACCCCGCTCCACCACCACCGCATTGGCACTGGAAGGACGACGAAGTTGTCAGTGCCGACACTCCGCACCCCAGTACAAGGGAGTTCAGGTTCGAGGAGTGCGTTATTCCTGGGGAGCATCCATGGTCGTTTGAGATTGACGACAAAGGCGTCTATCAAGTCTATGATCCAACAAAAGGTATCTCATCATCTGGCTCTCTGGCCATTTTACTGATCGGCTCTGCAGGCGACGAGAAAACCCCGCTCTACGACATTCCTACTATCAGGGAATACTTTGTCGACCTAGACTATATCCTTGGCGTCATCTCGGATGGTCCCACGAAGAGCTTCGCCTTCAGGCGGCTTAGATATCTAGCCAGCAAGTTCGACATGTACACTTTGCTCAACGAATACCAAGAACTAGCGGACATGAAGCGCGTACCTCACAGGTGTGTTTGAATTCACCGCTCCCTATGTATATTCACCTCACCACCTTCAGAGACTTCTACAACCTTCGTAAGGTCGACACCCACGTACATCATTCTAGCAGCATGAACCAAAAGCATCTACTGCGATTCATCAAGTCCAAAATGAAGCGCAGTCCCGACGATACGGTCATCTTTCGCGATGGAGCCGAGCTTACGCTCAAGGAGGTCTTTGATTCGCTGAATCTCACCGCCTACGATTTGTCCATCGATACTCTCGACATGCACGCACACAACGACTCTTTCCACCGCTTCGACAAGTTCAATTTGAAGTACAATCCCATCGGCGAATCACGACTCCGCGAGATCTTCCTCAAGACGGACAACTTCATCAAAGGGCGATACTTGGCTGAGCTCACCAAAGGTACGGGCCACCGCGCCATATCCAGCCTCTCGCTCATTTACGTTCACAGAGGTCATGACCGATTTAGAACAGAGCAAGTACCAGGTACAATTGCAGTCTAACTTTCGTTCCTCAATTATGCTCAGTCTTGCCGGTAGAATTGTGAATGGCGGCTAAGCATTTACGGCCGATCTGCCGACGAATGGGACAAGCTCGCTCGATGGATTGTCAACCATAAGCTTTTTTCGCACAACGTTCGATGGCTCATCCAGATTCCTCGCCTCTATGACGTTTACAAGGCGAACGGATCCATCTCAAAATTTGAGGACATTGTCATCAGTAAGCGCCCAGTGCACTGTTCTGACGATCAGAGCAACTGAACACATGCGCACCGCAGACGTGTTTAGACCGCTATTTGAAGTAACGAAGGACCCCAGGACGCATCCCGAGTTGCACGTGTTCCTCCAGCGTGTTATTGGGTTTGACACGGTGGACGATGAGAGTAAGGCTGAACGCCGGATCTACAAGAAGTTCCCTTATCCACGAGTCTGGGATACCAACCAATCTCCGCCATACTCGTATTGGTGCGCCACGACTTTCTTTGCAGATGTTCTGCTTGTGAGCGTAGCATGCTCATGGAGACATTGTCAGGGTCTACTACATGTTCTCGAATATGGCCAGTTTGAACAACTGGCGACGTACACGCGGGTTCAGTCAGTCCCTCAACCCGTCATACCCGCACTTTACTCAATCGTAGCCCTCTTAGATACCTTCGTGTTCCGTCCCCACTCCGGCGAAGCAGGTGATACCGACCACCTCACATCTGCGTTCCTTACCTCGCATTCAATTTCGCATGGTATTCTCCTTCGGAAGGTCCCTGCATTGCAGTATCTCTTCTATCTGCGCCAAATTGGCATTGCCATGAGCCCGCTGAGCAACAACGCATTGTTCTTGACGTACGAGAGGAACCCGCTACCGGACTTTTTCAAGACGGGGCTCAATGTCAGCTTGAGTACGGATGATCCTCTCCAGTTTCACTTTACGAAGGTGGGTCTCATCTCACTGTGCATTCGCACGTCGGGCAGTAGTGACTGACGAGATGGCTAGGAACCGTTGTTGGAAGAGTATAGTGTTGCTGCTCATGTGTGTATCCCTCGACACTACCTACCTGACATGGCTCAAATCGCCCTAGATATACAAACTCCCTCAAAGCTCTCTTGCCGAGCTCGCTCGGAACTCTGTCATCCAAAGTGGCTTCGAAATGGAACTCAAACGGCATTGGATCGGGCATAAATGGTACCTGCCTGGCGTCGCAGGAAACGATATTTCCAGAGTAAGACCTTGTCCTCCTCTGCATCTTCTTATTTTCTGATGATGTGAACCATTCAGACGAACGTTCCAAACACCCGACTGGCGTACCGTCATCAGACGCTCTTGGAGGAACTGGAGATGATTGGCGCGAGGCACCATGGGCATACGCACCCGTTCATGCCTCAGACGGCCGGTATCATGCCGACCGCAGACAACGTCGCTGCGAAGGCGATGCAGAGGCGTTGAAGCACCAGATGCGATCTACATTAGAGGGCCAAAATCTTTACACATCTGTTGGATTGACTGTTGGCAGTTGGCTCACAGACGCCGAGTTCGGTTCATATCTTCTCATTGCGTCTGGCCCAGTGCATGTCCTGTACGGAAAGTCTCTCAGATTGGGTACTACACAGTCGTTGTACTTGGTCATGATTATGCAGTCGGACCGTGTCGTCGTCGTTGGGGGTCTTTGCCACAGCCACACTGGGTGAGGCGAAGTGCTGATTGATTCTAGAATCGTGTAGGCTCAGAGAAAATGGTCTACATGATAACGCGGTGGACGATATCCCAATTTCGAAGTTCGAACACCTAGACAACGTTGACGATGTTCAGGAACCAAATCTATGAAACCTGAAAGTGCCCAATCACTGTGAATTCCTTCCTTTCAGACGACTTTCCTCCTTTTGCTTCATCAAGTACATTGCAAGTAGCAGTGCGGCGGACGTCAGTTCAAGAACCTGCCAGCGACCATCAAGAAACAGGTGCATAGAATTGAGGGAATCTTACTCCAGTGAAGATACTTCCGGCCCACCACTTGTGGCGGTCTCCGACAATCGCAGCGGCGATGGGCGTTCCTACAAGGGAAGCGAGGCCAACGGGGACAGAGGCCATGGCAAGTCGTAATCTGGAGATCAAATTGTCAGACGGCCTCTCCAGTGTTGTCGCGTCGCGACGATGCATCAAAGACGTACCCAGACCTTGTCATATCCGGATCGAGGGATAGAACCGCCGGGAAAAACAAGGAGACAGCTGAAAACATAGTTGCGTGAGAGACGGTGAGACGATGTCTGTGACATACCGGTCCCAGAGAAGACCCCGTATCTGTGAGGAAGTTAACTTTCGAATGCCACGCTGAGTTTGGCAGACGTATACGAACAGAATGCAGAATATGGTTATCGACGCCGAAGTGGTGCAGGCCATCATCGCAAGTGCCACGACGCCTAATTACGCGACGGTCAATAAGAAGCCCAGGTACAGAGAAGAGAACATAAACCTGCGGCTGCCACGGAAGGAATATACACAGGGAATACACCGTAACGATCGGCCAAGCCATTGGGGATGGTCCTTCCCAGCGTACTGCACAGGTTGATGATGCCAACAAGGTATTTCGTGAGATTTCGAGAGATCTTGGTATGCTCTTGGGCGAAGAGCTCGACCGAGAACATGGGATTGTATAGAGCGAGGGAGATCACAAGACCATATGTAATCATGAGAATGTAGATAGGCGATTTGAGGCTGGTTTTGAACGGTGTTGTGGTGGAACCTGACCCACTGGAAGCCGATGATGATGTTTTCTGGGGATAGTTCGTGCGCATAAGGAGATTGGCCATGGAGAGGCACCCTAGACAGATGAAGGCGCATATGCGTATGCCCAAAGCAAAGCCGATGGACCCATCCAGGAACTGACCAAGAATGGTCGAGAAGAAGAATCCCCCGATGGCACTTCCCGTTGTGATGATTCCCTGCGACTAGACGTCAACGTAACTCGGAGACGAATTCAATGACTCACCATGGCCAGTCCTCGTCTCTTTTTGAAATGATGCGCGACAACGGAAGACGTTGGAGTGTACACAACCCCGGTTCCGACTCCCATACCCAGCCCTTGCGATAGGAAGATCTGGTAGTACTGTCCAGGCTTGGCAAGTGATAACATGAACATGCTAATGAAACATTGACGGAGCTGCTGATAGCGGCTGAATGAGCTCCCACCTGAAGACAAAGAGCGTACAGCCGCCTAGCGAGATGGCACGAAAGTGACCGGCATCAAACCTGTGAAGAGTTAGCGCGTAGCTTGATATACCGACGGGTTGACGATTGACACACCAGCCAGCTACGGAGAGTCCTAGAAGATACATGAAGCAGAACTGTATAGAGCCTGTTAAGAATATGAGTCAACGAGTTGTAGCCAGAGATGTCGACCCGGCACCTATCCAGTTGATTTGGGACGGAGTGAAATCGATGAGGTATTCCTTGACATAGAACGCCTCCGTGACTCCAAAAGATAACGGGAATCCAATTATACAGAATTGAACAAGCCATGACCCAACAACTAGACGAAATGTAACGTGAGAAGATGGCCAGACAGCTGAAAGCTCGATGAAACGACGAACCAGTTCCCCAGGCCCTATAACCCGAGTCGAGCTTCAGTTCACTTTCATGAGCTGCGTCGCTTTGCGAGTCACTTTTTGATTCATGCATCTTGGACGGCGATGGTCCGAGTCCACGAGCAGGCGGCAACACGCTGTATCCACTCGACTTGACAGCGCGTCTTATAAGAAAATGTGAACGGCACGCACGTGAAGTAGCTACAGTCAGGCGGAAGGTATGGAAGTGTGGAGGACGCTTCTTTCTTGGATCAAAAATAGAGGCTGTATATGCCCCAATACACTCCAGATACGGTCTGACCCATCGAGTGGCGTGGAACATCTCGGAGCTTCCTACGAAGAGATCTTCCACTCGGGGTTCTCGGGATGGTTTGGCATATCTCGCTCGACCTGATGAAGCTTGAAAGGAGGTTTGATCTCGGCGACGTGCTGGAGTCGACGTAAGGATAGAGAAGGAAAAATGCGGGGATAGATCATCATGGTCCTTCAGGCTTCTGCCGTGACCCGTGAGAACGACAAATGCCAGGGGCACCTCGCCGCTATACGAGTGACGACCACACATACATCAGCATATGTGTGATCCAGTACGCAGCCTTCGAGCTCGGCGGGCACTATTTGCATTTCCTTGACTTCCCAAGCGGGGTTAGACGTCTGGTCCGTGACTGATCTCTAGCCTATGTGCGGGAATTGCCTTCATTCCAGCAGATGACGTGGCCTTTGTCTCGGGGAGCGACTCCGGTCGCATTCTCACAATCAATACTTACTACTGGGCGTGAACGTGATGATCTTGGCGCTTTTTGTTTTAAGTCGACACGTCCATTCGTCACGTCTCCATGCCTCAGCATGGAGATCGAAATCCTTTGTCTGTGTCTACTTCTCTGTCTATTACTTTGGAAGAACTACAGGAGCACGAACTTGGCAACGCATCCGCCAGTCGTCCGTATACCAGTCAGTCGCGACTTGAACAACTGGCCACGGCTGATCTCGTGGTACTTAACAGGATACGGATATCTTCAAGTACCCTCGGCGCACTTACGAAGAGGCGCTCCAGCGACACGGCAGTGTTGTTGGGGTCATGCGAAAAAACAGGGTACACACATTCTCGAATCTGCTTTCAGGTCATCTCTAACACCTGCCAGCTCGAATATATCGTTGACAACTCCTTGACCGCAGAGGTGTTGACGAACGACGCCGTATATAGTTTTGAACACGGCACCCTATCGGTAACGCGACTCTCATGATCCACCACGAACTGACGTCTTTAAGGCGCTCAACCTCGGTTTCTTACTGGCGAGCCCACGCAGCTTCATCCGGGATATCGACAAGTTGGTGCAAGCACACATCATAGCTCAGCTGAGCACGAGCGTCCTTCGTGGTGAGACTCTTGTGCCCCGGCTACCGAATGCAGCTCAATGTCCTTAACTGCTGACGACCAGTATCACCCACCTTCGAGAAGTTTGGAGCGAAGCTTTCAAGGCTTCTCGAAAACTCCAAAGAGCCCATTGTCGTCGACGTAGACCGCTTAGTCCATCGGATGATGGCTGAGGCTATGCTGATTTTGATCATTGGAGAGGTACGTCAATCGAGATTCGTCTAGTGCCGTGAACTGACGGCGGCGGAAAGAAATATGCCACTGAAGTCGATATTGTGGCTACGGAGAAAATCGCAGTCGCAGTTGCGACTCTTACAGGGATATACGAAAACATGGATTGGCAATCCCGCATGTTTCCCAGTGTCTGGCGTGCATACACCTGGTAGTATTTCATCTGACGTTTATGTGTTCAGAAGTCTTACCACTGTCCTTAGGCTGAAAGTGATGTTTTTCGATATTCCTAGGCTTTTTGGGTGTGGCATTGGGCGAAGAGTATTCTACGACCTTGCCCATATTACGGCGGTCAGCGACCTCAGACCCGGGATGGTGAGATTTCCGTTGATACCAATATGCGGTATGCGGGCGGGAGCCCTGCACTAACTTCTCATTCCAGGAACCCGCCTTGTTCGAGTTCTCCAGAAACTACGTGAACCACAAAACTAACCGGATAGGCATGCTCGACCGAATTTGGATCTTGATCATTCTCTTAGGGTATACACACCTAGAACCCTGCTCGTGGTCTCCGATTCTGATCTTTCTTCAGATTGATATTCGCATCTGTTCATCAGACGTGGGTAAATTTATCGCGGCCGCACCATTGGTTGACGTTCAGACAGTGCAGTTGTTATTGTATGGGTGGTTTTCGAGCTAGCCAAACGCCCGGAGTGTGTCACTGAGTTCCGCGCGGAAGTTTGTCCGGAGACAGACAACGATGGTCATCAACACTTGACCTATGGATCTTTGCGGAATTGCGAACGACTCGACTCGTTTATCCGCGAGGTGATGAGGACAAAGGGGGACACTCTCAGCACAGTACGCAAGACAGTGATCGATGCGCAAGTGGGTCAATATGTTATTCCCAAAGGTACTAGCATCAATTTCACTGGCACCGCATGTGAATTTCTGTGTTGTCTATAGGATCATTCGTCATTCCGCTGGCCACGCTTTCGCACGAGAATGGCGGTTACTATGAGGATGCAAAAGATCTAATACCAGACCGCTGGATTGGAACAGGAAAGCTGGCATCCATGGTGACCCCGAGCTACTGGCCATTTGGTTTGGGGCGGTGGGCGTGTCCTGGGCGTAATTTGGCTGTCTCTGGTAAGCAAGGCAGTGCTAAAGTTTTGGTAGAAGCTAACAACTTCCAGAAATCAAGCTTGCAGTCTTGACCATGATCATGCATGCTAACCTGACCCTCGAGAACGGAGAGTATGAAGTCGTTGACCCTTTGAATGTCACTTCAGTCCCACCTCGCGGAAACATTGTCTTGACATCCTTGAGTGTAGTGTAATCTGTTTTGTATCAACTCTTTCCTCTCTTCCGTAGTGCTGTCGACGCTACTATCAATGTCCTTATTTACACAATGTGTGACATATTCTGTGGATGTCCTGAGTACATTGCACGGAGGCACAGATCACTGAATCTGGCTACGTCAAATCGCTAGAGACGCATGGTATCCTGAGCCTCGGGAGTCACGCACCTCTGCCCCAGCTGTTGTAACTTGTTGCTGTCCAATTTGAGCCGCTGGGTCCGTGATGATGATACAGCCGGGAATCTGAGACTCCCAAACAAGTGCCGTGAAAACCGGACTCCTTCCCATTCGCTATAACACCTAGCAAAGTCACCTTAAATCTGTGGGAGCTCACAGACTTTTGTGGGTTACGAAAGCTCCTTCTCCCGCCCGGAGCACATGCCTCCAAATCTTGGGAACTTTGATATGCCCAAAAGTGAAGTCAAACTGCGCACATGTATCACCTTTAGGAAGCAAGGGGGAATGATTGATCGTGCCACGCAGTAATCACGGGGATCCATGTGATTGGTCCAGGCAACCAGTATTGTTGGTGCGTGTACTCATCAATCCGTAATGGTTTGTGCTCTGGACACTAGTTCATTCCGTCTATTGTTGACCTACGGATAACTTGGTTACTTACGCCTCTGAGACTTCGCACATCTGTGGCTTGCAAATCATATCATCAAATCAATATTACAGAGAGCTACAAGCGTGGCGGGACACAAGTATATCCTGCTTGTAAAGCTTCTATCATAGTGTCGTTGGCGAGGATGTCATAATGACCAGCAGTCACGAATGTCACTCGCGCATCAGGAAAGCATCGACTAACGCCCAGGTCATGCCACTGAGGTCGATCTACTGGCAAGAGAGCTCCCACCATCCCATAAGAGCCTAGATAGACACTGATGGGAGCTTTGACTGATGTCATCCAGTCCTCCAAAGCATCTATTGGCGACGCAGATGCCTGAAATGACAGTAGAAAGTCAAAGACCTGGTTCAAGAACCGATCTAACGTCTCCTTGTACCCTTGTACAAACGAGCTGACCGGAAGTCCCTGGAAAGCCGCAGATAGGTCGTCCGCGAGTCTGTGACGTTTTGGTACAGTACCGCCACCATCACGGCGCGTAATGGCAAGCAATGTGGAGCGACTCGCGTCGATGAACATCTGCCGTGCACCCTCCTGAGTGAGTGAGATATTTGAGACGTTGACCCCGACAGTAGGAGCAAAAAATATGGTAGGGAAGTGATCGATGAGAGCAAATTGAGAAACCAATTCGTCACGGCCTTCTAGGAGGCGCACCAGGGCGAATACAAGAATGCTCGTTGCGGAGAATGAAGCAAGACGATATGGCCCGCTCGGTTGACTCTCCTGTAGATTCCGTCAGAAACGGCTGGGATATTTCAGGTATTTGGGAAGAACCTTGATCTTGGTATAGTAAAAGTCGGCTTGAACGTCCAGGCTCTTCAATGGGGTGTCGGGCGTCACTTGAATCGCCCATAGAGCTGTTTGAAACTTGGTTTTAAAGGGCTCAAAAGCGTGTATGGTTCCACCGCCACCTTGAACACGCAAGTCAGATCGTCAATGAATATGAGCATTGAGCCCGATGACACGTAAGGGCTCACCGTGAACGACAATTAGAGGGGGCTCACCATTCCCCTTACGAAGCTTTACAATGGTTTCTCCGGGCTTTGCGGCTGCTCTCCAAGTGTCTTTGTCGTCCTCTGAAGCCATGAGTCAATGACACAATAACAACCCGCGACGTCTCAATATAAGTCTCCCATATCACCGCGGGGGGTCAAACTTGACGCTGGAAATCTGCATTTCTCAGCTCAACAATGAATGATTCTATCAAATCATACGTCGGAGAGCCTTTGGATCCGTGATGTAGTTGTGAACAATGACAGAAGAAGTCGAAACAAAATGGATGCGTGCCGTGTTGATCGGCGGAACCTGAATTCTTTGTTAGCCTGCCGCCCAGCTGCCGTCTCAGTACTGATAGGCTAGACGCCGCTGAAGACTAAGGGAGTCTGAGATCGGACCGAGTGAGTTCGGCATGAATGCCGAGTATTTTGATGCAGGAGTTCTTCGGTCGAATCCAGATTGCGAGTGCTTGAAAGGGAAACTTGGCGAGAGAAGTAAAGTGACATACGAGCGTAAGGTAACGGAAAAGGGTGTTGGTAACGGAAAAGGGTGTTGGTATCGTAATTTTCGAATATTGGTGCCATCAAAGCGACCTCTCAATCGTTGATGGATATACTCGAACGTCTCTTTATACAACTGGAGCAATTCGCGTGGACTGAGAAGGGAGGCTGCATATGCCCTAATACAGTTTCTATACACTCTACGTGTCCACTCAAAGCTTGGCGGTCTGGCCTATCCGTTGGCGTGCAACATCTCGGAGTTCTCTACGGAGTAACTTCCCACTCGGGGTTTTCGGGATGGTTTGGCATATCTCGACCTGATGAAGATGCTTAAAAGTAGCTTTGTTCTCGGCGACGTGCTGGAGTCCGCCTGAGAAATGGAGATGGAAGGATAAGGGGATAGATCAATCACCTTCTTGATATCTGCTGTGACGCTCTGCAGACTGGATGCCTCGGCTGCTCTCAAACCTTCTGCCGTGAGAACGACAAATGCCAGCGGTACCTCGCCGCTAAACGAGTGTGGAATCCCAACCACACATACATCAGCTGCATATGGGTGATCCAGTATGCAGCCTTCGAGCTCGGCGGGTGCTACTTGCATTCCCTTGACCTTTCAAACGGGTTAAGACGTCTTTTCAGATCAAGTCCATGAAAGTGCTACCTTGATGATTTCCTAAATGCGTACGGATGAGGTGTAATCTCACCACGTACAGAGTGAGCTTACCTTCAGCCTATCGATGAAAATGATCTCGTCGTTTCTATCAATTTTGACAAGGTCGCCAGAACGTATCCAGCTTTCTACGGGGTCAGTGTCCCGTGATCACGGCGGGCTCATACCCACATACCCGTCAACGAAAGTTTCGCGCGTTCTACAGGCTGTTAGACAAAACACTGAAACGCAAGCCACACAAGACTGACGCGGCTTCATTGGTGAGGTAGCCGCTTGCAGAAGCGGGCGTTCGGATATGCAACTCTCCTTCTTCGTTGCGGCCAGCGAAAGCTCCATCCGCTTTGATAACGCGCCCGTCAACGCCTGGGACAAATACCCCACCGAACATGCCACGTTTTTGCTGGACCGGACACATGGATACGACGCCAGTGGCTTCCGTCGAACCTGGGAGAGAATAAGACTTGGTTATCGGGATATGTTTTCACTAACCATAAGCTTGCCCGATATATATCTGGGGCATGAGTTGCAATAGCTGCTCGTATATTTCAGCTGCCCGCAATCAGCGTTCGGTCATTTGAGCAATAGCACCCCGACGACTCACCAGAAAGAGGAGCAGCAGCGCAAAGCACTACTCTGACCGACGAGAGGTCATAGTTCCTGACGATGGGATCCTGTGGTCTGTGTGAGACGCTATCATGCCAGGACTCTGGTCACTCACTTTGCAAATCAGAACAATTTGAGGAGGAACAACCATCAGTGAGGTAATCCTGTGGCGGACGATGCTCTCTAACATGTCCTTGAGAGAGAACTTCGGGACAACAACTACGGAGATCTGGAGCGGAAGGTCCATCGATGTTCTTTGACGTGGAGGTTTCACGTACGGCGGAGAACATATTGAAGTGGGTCTGAAGAAAGTTCGGTCAAACAGTACTGGGGTAAGGAAGCGTGCTCGTACCACAAGCACAAGACCATAAATGTCTGGATTATGATGAGATGCTGCAGTCTACCGTTGTGCAACACTCACGATAGAACGGAAGAACTGCCAGACATGCATCACCTGGGCGATATCGGAGGTGTTCCCATTCGGCGTAAGGTTCGGAGACTCTGTTGAGAGTCGCGATTTGCAGAACGTTAGCGATGAAAGCATAGTGGGAGATCCGAACGATCTGTGACAAGCGCGTTAGCGCCTGATAACCAGATGAAGAGGCCGGACCGACAAACCTTCGGTGTCCCGGTCGTGCCACTGGAAGAGCTGTAGAACGCGACCTTAGATTTTCCCTCGCCAGCCTTGAGGCTCCTCTCGTTCAAGGGCTGTCCGGAGGTTATACCGCTCTGAATGAGTGCGTTTAAGCCGATCAAGCCAGGGGGAACGCGCGCATTTGGTGTTTCTTGATCAACTAGAACAATGATTCGATCCGAGGGGATGCCGGAGGCCTCTGCAGCAGAGGAAGCGGTACGCAAGAAGTCAACGTGGGTGATGATGAGGGATGCCCGCGATAGTTTTATATGTTCCGTCAGTTCGGGGGCCGTCAGGGCGGGGTTACATGGGCTATGTGTGGTGTTAATGAAGAGGCGTTACGTGAGTTAATCTACTTGCGTGACGATGCCCAGAAGGCGATGCACCGCCCACATGCATATGGGATAATCTGACTTGGACTTGGATCAAATCGTCGGAAGATTCACAGAGAACGGACCTATGTGGTTACTGCTGTAGAATAACACTGACAGATATGAGACGAGTGTGGGCATGTTTGAGAGGGCCTTACCTGCATCACCGTCACCTGGAAATCTTCCTGATCAACTTTCCTCTCAAATTTGACCGGAAGTCCGGACGTACCGATATTGTATCTATGTTGCAAGCTAATTGCCAGTCCTGTCGAGCGTGTTCGAATCTACAATGACTTTTGCTCAGTCCAAGACAATGAAGTGGAACCAGATGCCCTTGACTTCTTCGAGATCCATAGCTCTGCCGCTCTTATCAGCAATAAGCCAAGGTAGTCCATGGGGGCGTTGTGGTCGCAAGGGGTGGTGGTAGTCGAGTATGAACTGGGGGGTCGTCATATCGTCTGGTATGTGGGGTAGAATCCCCGAAGAAGGAGGGGCCTGAAAGATGGTCATGACTGCGTTGCCAATGATTCTGCAGTGAGCCGTGAATGCTTGATTATAAAAGCGTAGTCACAAGAATCGTGTCGTTGCCGGCAAGCGGTTTACGAAAAGCCATGTGAGTTGTAACGAGATTCCAATAATATCACGCACGTATTGAGCACACGGTGATGCCCATGGAGGTCTGCCAGAGGCGGGCTGAATTAAACGTAACTGTCACAAGCTCCAGATTGAATTCGGAACTGTCCGTGCCGATATTGGTCGCTGTTGATCGGCGGAGCCTGAATGCTTTGTTGGCCCGGTGTTGCCTGCCGCCTCAGTTATTGAGTGGCCCATTCTCAGTACGAGCGCACAATCATACTGGCATCACATCTTGATCCCCGCGTTTTACTTCCCACTCCAAGGATCTTGATGTTCATCCCTACTCTTCGGCATCTTCAGACCAGATTCCATCAAGGCATAGACCAGATGCCTAGCGTTGTTTCGGCAACAGGCTGACAGACCACATGGTTGAGCTACTTGAATGTCCAGCAAGTGGCGACACCAGGTCGACAGAGACGAAACCTGCTATATAAAGCCCTTCTCAAACACGTACAGAACCATCAAAGTCTCAGCAAACATGGCTGCTATATCCCTGCAAATGTCCAATGTGCGCGTAGTACCACTCTCCTTGCCGTACCACCCATTTACATTCCTGACAGTTCTTGGCTCTTGTACTGGAATCCATTCTTTATGGTGAGAACGGACTCCGGCACTAGCGTGAGATAACATAGGCTGGATTTTCATATCACAGGTGCCTTCACGGTCTTGTTCTTCGCAGCATTGTACGCCATTTTTACGAAACGGTCGGGCGTGAACAATATCCTTCTTGCCACGGTCGTAACAATGTGGGTCTTGGCTACTGTGGTGAGCAGTCATATTCGTGTGTTGCGCTTATGATGCAGCGTTGATTCCCGGTCAATGCAGCACCTTATTCTCGACGTTGTTCGGGCATCGCAAGCTTTCGTCGAGCTTCAAGCTGGAAGCGCCTTGGCATATTACCTCAATCTGTCGAATCCGCTTCAACCTGCCAAGACTGCAGTGTATGTTACCCTGACCTTAGTCGGGGACGGCTTCGTCGTGAGTATCTATCTAGATTCCCGGGCATAGAGATGTTCGATCTCGTCTTGGTGCTCATGAGTTGTGTGCGTAGATTTTTCGATCTTTCATTGTCTGGAATCGCGCCTGGTGGATTGTACCTTTTCCTTTGATGCTTCTTCTCGGGACTGGAGGTAGGCAGAGCATGCACCGTCATTTGACTGACGCTGACACCATCTCCAGTCGCTGGCTTCGGTGCAACGTATGCCTTCTCGCAGGCTGCCCCGGGGGCGCAGGTTTTCCTTCCAGCAATTGTTCCCTGGGTTACCAGTTTCATCTCGCTGACCCTTTCGACGAATGTAGTCTGCACATGTCAGTCTCCCACCAATCTATATGACACCCACAGCTGATCATTTTGTTTTCTACCAGGTCTCATCGCGTATAGGATCCTAACCATACAACGAGCCGTGAAAAAATTCTCCCAGGGAAGCGTCGGAAAATCGGCCCTCATTATGGTCGTCGAGTCTGCCGCGGTATACTCATCATCTGTCATCTGCTTGGTCACAACGTACAGTTTGGGATCGAACGCGCAGTACACTGTCCTCGATCTGGTCAGTCTTCATTACCAGGCTCAAGACTGTTTGCTCAGTATTTCACAGACGGCGCCACTGATCGGTATAACTTTCAGCGTCATCATCTTGCGTGTCAGTCTTGGGATCAGCACTAGGCAGCTCACCCAACAATCCAATCCAAGCGGGGATAGTTATGCGCTTCAAGCCCGCCGCGCTGTTGCTGTCAATGTTCGCGTGGATGTTGACCGAGAAAACTTCGGGAGCAACAATGACGCATTAGACGAAGTATCTATGCAGAAGACACACATCGACATGTCCTGAATTCATGGCACATGTCACCGAGCTGTGAGTACGCCCTCTTGTGGACGAATTTTCACTGAGTACTGTCGTGTAGAGTCATATTCATGATGACAAGACTACTATCAAGCGACGAGTGCCGTTTGTCCACATAGAGAAATACATCAGAGGGTGTTTTGTATGCTTCTTGAAGTTCACCTACTGTATACCGTCAATGAGGTTCGGGCGATCCAGTCGCTGATTCTAGCAAGCCGACGATCGAGCGCAACAACGACGGGGGCAAGTCCGGGAGTCCTGGTTGAGGAAAACAGCAGTAAGTACTAAGCCCATTAGTACGGATGGCATCTGCCGCGCAAATCAAATCAAGGGTGTCCCTGATCGCGACTCTCTTTCGGCCCTCATGTTTGCGCCGGTGAAGCTGTCCCTCTGGCCCGCATAGCGTTCATAGATCAGCACTTGTCGCCTACCGGAGCCAGGATGATGAACATCGGTACAACGAGCTATAAGTTCCGTTGCAGAGTAAGTCGCGTTGCAGTTCGTTCAGAGTACTACATTCATTAACAGCTCGGCAAGTGTTCGTCAGCGACATGGACCTCTGCTCGAAGCAATGTTCACTCGCCATCGCGAGTCTGCTGGAACATTCGGTCATGTTCTAGCTCTGACTCTGAAGAGGTTGTTCAGAATTCGGCAGGTAGGTCTTTGATCGGTCGTCTCATCCTGGGGTACCTTTCCCATAAAATGAATCCGTAGTCACTGCCAGCGATGTTCACGCTCCTTCCGTCTTCCCTGGACCCTGGTGAATCTCGTTATCTGAGGCGTCCTCTTAGGTATTATAGGCTCCGGTGTTGCCTACGCGTCTCTTGCAGGAAGCTGAGTTTATGGTCCGGCTTCATCAAGCCAGTCTCAAGTATGTTCACCTCTTGTCCAACTTCTCATATGCTGATTATTCGCAACAGAGGACGGCCCGAACCTCGCGATGTGTCTGTTCGGCTACCACACTTACATACGCATGGGACGGAGTGATTTCATCTTCGTTGGGACGTGTCTTGCGGGTGCCACAGGCTTTGGTGTCATTGGCTGGGGTCTTGACGCCGCCAACCGAGGTTTCAAGAACCCTTTCATTTGTAGTATGACTGCTCCCTTTGCTCTCTTTGCCACAACATGACCACCACGGTCCACATCGATATCGGAAGGAGTCAAGGTTGATAGCAGGATTGCATGTCGCGAGCGTTGTCGCGCACACATCCGACATCGGGCCCATGTTGGGCCTGTGATGATCGTCGGGCATCAAGTGTAGAATGAAAGGAGCGCACTGTTTGCGTTGTTGTACAAGTTCCCACTCCCTTCTGAACTCGCTTATCTCTTCATGACGAGTTCGTTAGAGTGTGGGGTTGCTCCGTCATAGTAGATAACCTTCATGTAGACAGTATGCCGCGTGTAGACCATATGCCGGCGTTCTTGACTTTATCCTCCTCGGTTGCTCGCCCACACCTGGCCGTGCTCAGACCGTTCCCGCTATCAGATCGCAGTAGCACTCTGCCAGGTAAAAAGGCTATGCCAGGCGCGGTGAACGATGCAGAAAACCGCAGTTGACGTCAACACTCCATCCGCGAGGCCCAGTCTATTCTTGGGCCAGACGGAAATAGCCCGTCTCATATAAAGCAGGTGCGTTTGTCCGTCGGCTAAAACACTTCCCACCACCATCGCCAACCTACCGCCCTCCCGACTGTATATCATGCAATCCCCTGCTGCCGCCCACACCAAGGCTCCCACTGGTGCCCAGCCCCAGGCTGCCGTTCAGATGAGTGCGTATTCTGACGGGTTGTATCTCCCAGGCCGTTTTTGACTGTCAATGCAGGCGTCATCAACCCCTCCGAGGCCAAGAGCCAACAGTCCGAGCCCTGCGAGCACCAGCGCAAGTCCATGCGTCTTCGTGGAGGAGGTGCTGGCAAGGTGCGTTACCTCGTTTTGTGACTGCGACTCCGAGCCTAATACATACAACTCAGGACTGCTTCATGGGCATACTAGGCTGTTTCCTTTGCTTCGGTAAGTTCTATTGCGCCTCTTGGCTCAGTCCATGCACTGACCCTTTCCCCATAGAATGTTGCGAGGTATATTCGTGATAGCTTTTTGTTCCATTCGCTTACCGCTCTTGTTCTCTAGGGGTGCTGCGAGTGCATCGCCGACATTGTTTGTACGTCATACTAGCTTCTATTTTTACATTGCGGAACCTAATCTCCCTTCAGGCTGCCCATGCGAGATGTGCTGCTAATGTCGCGTTTACCCTTACGATTGAATGATCCATACTACTCATTCGCCTCTGAGATAGTAATCTTAAAGGACTTTTAAATGTACTCTACTGTATTGAATTGACTGTTTTGTTGACACCTGATCGAATCGCGTGCCAAATTCAGACGACGCGTTGCCGCGCGGCGCCCAAGACACTGGATCCCGTCCGCCCGTCTTTAGTCCCTGATTGAGGCAGTGAATGTCTATGTTCGTGGGTCTGGCCCTCCTCTGAAACATCCGCTCGGTTAGCTAACATTGCCCGTGAAGTGTGTGTGCTCAAGTGCCCATATCCTGGCGAGCAACTCTTCCCGTTCCTTTCGCCATGCGTCGCGTTCTAGCATGAAGACTGAAAACAGTGAGTGGAAGATATCAGCCTATGAGCGGATGCACGCACTTTCATCGTTCCAGAAACGATCTAAAGAGTCTTGATCTGTTGTCAAAGTTCAATGCGTGTCAGTGCATACTGAAATGTGGCGTACTTTTTGAGGAGACGTCAAGGCTCGTTGGCAGAGTGCATGTCGGTTTATTCTCTGCGATGACGGACTCGGAAAAATAAACCGTAGGCCTGAAGGTTGCTGGCTTCGCAGTGACCTCTGATTTCCGTAAGGCTTGCCTACGAGTTGGAACCTCGACGTAGACCTCGCGTGCTGAATCAATGAATAACATTAGCTGTCCGACTTGGCTATAATAAACGCTTACAACGCCAAGGGGCCGCTGGCCGTGCTTTCGGTGTAAGTGCTGATTCCGAGTCCGAGTCTGATGAATGGCCCGGGATGATTGAGAAGTCCGTGCTAGCAAGGATGAAAAGAGTGTTATCTCACGAGCCGCGTCTAATTCGTTGGACTCCGATTCTGTGGTCTCTTTCGGATAGTCAGTCACGGAAGAATGGTAGGTTCTGCTGCTTACCACCCTCTTGAATGACAAAGAAAGCCTGAGGACATTCTGAGTCGACGCCACCATACAGCGAGCCTCTTGCGGGGCTGGGCGACTGAGGCGGAGCGTCGAGCCGGTGGCTCTGACTTTCTTGCAATGGGAAAACGAATGCCGAAACGTGGCCACGACGATCCTACCATGCATAAGGTCAGAAGCACATAGCTGCCACGTAACATAAGTTACTAGATGTGCGGAAAATGGTACGGTGTTTTCCTGTAGACCGTCCACTTGCATGACCAACAAATGGGAGTATACGAGTCAGTGCAGAGAGGTCGGAAGTTAGGTGGCAGCTGCTAAGGAAGAAGCGCAACGACGAGTCAGCCATAATACACGTCGACGCCGAATGAAGACATTGTAATTTTTTATTGCCATACTTGGACAAGTATTGTAGCCGTGGGTGATGTGGCGGATGAACTCAATCAACGATCCGCGCACGTAGACAACCTTATCAGAGCATACACCGCTCATAGTGGGAGATTGGGTTAGACAATTTTACATAGTACATGGAGCCAAGATAGTCAACTAATACTCAGCGTGAATATAGGAATGCGTGTAGGTATGCAGGTCTTTTATGGATAGTCCGTCGGTCTGTTTGCCGTTCCTTAACTTATACAAATTCTTCCTCTATCTCTGCAACAATAAATCATGCGCTTCCCCGCCCAATGCCCATTCCAACACGGACGAGCGTCTCCAAACTCGCTCGTCCGTTGACGAGCAGATCCTCGTCCCACTCGACCTTGCCGGGCTCGAAAAGCATCACGATGGTCGAACCACCTATTCACTAATCAGCACCAAGCTTTGAAAAATATACATGGGAATAGGAACTCACCAAACGCAAAGTATCCAAACTCTTGTCCACGCCTAACCTCCTCACCCTCGTCAACAGTGGTCCTGATCGTGCCCACCATCATAGCACCGACACACACCGCCATGACACGCCCAAACTGCGGCGAATCCATCGGCACAATTTTACGCGCATTGTCGCCGTATACGTCCAACGAAGTTCGGATGGCTTGAGGCTGTAAGAGACAAGGCGTCAACAACGACAACGAAAGGAAACAAGGATGGATAACATACGTTGACGGTATAATATTCCCCGCTGATGTACTCCATCTTTCCAATCTTGCCGTCGACTGCTGAATGGAAACGATGATAATCCTGAGGCGCCAATCTGAAGATCGCGACAGCACCACCATCATAACGCGCCCAATCGGCCTTATACGAGTCGCCCAGCAGTTTCTGGATCGAAAAGTCGCGGCCCTTGATCCAAAGTCGCGTCGCCTCTGACACGCTCTCGAATACCATCAAACGACAATCCGCAGCAGAGACAAGACGGAAAGGATGGTCCGGCGATTCGATAGGACGAGCTTCAGGTTTGAGCTTGCGATAGAAGAACTCATTGAAGGTTTCTACAGAGGCAACCGGTCAGTAAGATTAAACACGAAAAGAAACGGAAAGAAAACGCACTAAACGAGTCCAACGGATCAAGGATCTCATTCATGTTCAGCCCATGGAACTCAATGAATGCAGGAATATCCCTGGCGCTCTCCGGCGAATCATACTTCACACCCTGCTTGATCGACATACTCTTCAGCAACCTCCTCGCTCCCCCGCCCTCCATGCCCCGACTAGCCCCCTTATACAACAACCTGATCCCCAGCCTGACATACACCGCCATCTTCTCCTCCTGCAAGCCGCCACTAATCCGATCTTGCACGATGATGTTCGCACTATTCGCGCCCAGCCGATAATCCCCTCCACCAATGCGGCCGATGATCTTAGTGTACCATTTGCGCTGCGCCTGCGCGCCTGTGACATAGTTCGTGACCGAGATGCTGCCGACCTTGGACCAGTCAGAGGACGCGCAGACGGCGAGGTGCGTGATGATGTCCACCTCCGCTTTGGAGTTGAGCCGCGGGCGGTGGCACATCGGACAGTTCTTGACGTTAATGACGCGCTCCACGGAAGGACCCGTGTTCGTGCCGCTAGCGCTGGAGGAAGACGAGGCGGAATGCTTGTTGCTCTTCTTCCCCCTGCGCTTAAACCTGCCCTTGATCTTCTTCTTGTCCTTCTTCTCCTCTGTGGCCAGAGCAGACGATGAGCTCTCCAACTCATCCTCGTCCTCATCGGCGTCGTCCGAGCTCGAATAGGATGGGTTCCGCCCGCCAAGTGATGGATGAGGAGGCGCGTCAGATTGCAAAGGTTCGTGAACAGCGGGTACGTGCTGCTGCATTGGCCCAGTCTCGTGCTTCTCCCCTCCCGCCAGCAACGACATCGGTGGACCCGAGAAGTCCATCTCCTCCAGTCTGATATCCTGGCCGTTGGAGCCAGTCATCGAGATAACTGGCGTCGCACTGACGCTCGTGTCCTCCTCTATCCCGCCCTCCGCCCCAACGATCTGCCTCTCCGATTCTGGCCTCCCAAGCTCTTCCTCCAAACACATAACGGCCTCCCCGATTGTCAACTCGTCCTTGTGCGGATCTTTCCCTTTGCTCTGCCACCACATGTTGATGGTCCGCCTCGTCAGCGTCGACCCGAGCGAGTCGAGCATGGACGTCATCTCGATGTGGCTGATCTCCCCGGTGTCGTCCGTATCGTACTGCTTGAGGTATTGCGTCCAGAACTTTTTACGCAGCTCCGCGTACGGCTGGTACTTGGCGCGCACAGTGAGAATGGGCGTATGCAGAGCCTCCCACGCCGCCGCGCTGCCTCCGGTCTTGATGGGCACCTTAAATTCCTTCATCTCAGCATCATCTCCGCTGCCCTCCTTTGCGGTCGAGGGTTGTACGCCTCCGCGGTTCACAGATGACCCCTCCACCAAACCGCCAGACGATTCGTTGATGAGCTCCGCAACCTCCAAATTACCCTCGCCAATGAGGTCGTTGCTGCTCAGCTTATCCCAATCAAGGACCGTAAGCTGGATCTTGAAGTTAGTCTCGTAGCGACGGACGTGGAAGAGTAGCTTCTCCTCCCAGACCGGGTTGCGGCTATGGCGGATGACACGGGTGCGGAAGACTTTCTTGCCAAAGGATATAACCACGAACGGATCCATGTCCCATCCGGTGCGTGTCACTGTGTTTATATTTGGTAAGTAAAAGACACACGCTTGAAGGATAAGGAAAACGTACTGTTCTTCAAGCGGGGCAAGTCGTCTGCACATTTAATTTCGAGCATCACGATACCTACGATATCGTTCGGTCCAGGGATACTGTAAGGTTTCTTCCTTCTCTCGCTCTTCGAAGGTGTGGCGGTGCCTGGTGCTGCGGTAGGGATAGAGGAGCTCGTGTTCTTCCTTGACATGCTTGGGCTCGGAAAGCTCTTTCTGAAGCCTCTCTTTTTCTTCTCCACGTCCTCCTCGCCAGGAGATTCTGGAGAGCTGCTAACAGATCCTCCAGTATTCCGACGAGGGAATTTCATGCGCATGAAGGTGGGTGACTTTGGCTTGGACGTGGCCGTGGGTGCAAGAGGGGCAAGGGAAGATGATAAGGACGGCGAAGCTGGTGTGACAGCCAAACCTGGCGTTCCGGGCGACGCAGAACCATTATTAACAGGAGCAGGAGTGGGCGTAGGAGTGGTGGCATCGTTTATCGAGGTTGCATGACTCAGGCGGCCCGTCGGAGTGAGGACGTCGATGTCATCTGGAGCGTCTACAAAAGTTTCATCCTCGTCCGCTTCGTCGTCGGAGTCCTCCGATTCAGAATCGCTGGAAATTCCGCCATCGTCTTCGTATTCATCTCCCATGGCAGGAACGCCGCTATAGTTTCTGATGGTGCCTACCCCTTCGGTTGGAGGGGCGGAGACAAGGGACCGTCGGCCGCGCTTCATGAGCTCGCCGTACGTCTCGTCAAAGTCGGACAGAACTTGGATGTTGGGCGGCTGCACGAAACCCAGCTTGAGCGTGA
The DNA here is from genome assembly GCA_019915135.1 of Strobilurus pachycystidiatus. Classification (NCBI taxonomy): domain Eukaryota; kingdom Fungi; phylum Basidiomycota; class Agaricomycetes; order Agaricales; family Physalacriaceae; genus Strobilurus; species Strobilurus pachycystidiatus. The sequence continues at coordinate 226,772 of JAHLMK010000004.1, forward strand.
TGGTGCCCGACGATGCGGTATTGGAGCGCGTGGACAGGACGGGGAGCGTGAAGGGCTATGGTGATAGTTGAATGAGGAGGATCAAAGCCAGAAGCTGAACATACCGCATTGCCCGGATCATTGAAGCCATACGCGCGCTCCTGATTGGCGCCAAACCAGTCGGCGACGCCAACGCTGACCTCGCCGAGGTAGTCCTTCTTGATGACATCCTTGTCCCAGATGACGAGCTCAAGGTGACCGAGGCTGTCGCTCGTGGACAAGTAGATCGGGAAATCAAAGGTGGCCGAGCCCTCGCTCCAAGTCGGGGACAGAGTCTTCTTGATGACAGGCGTCGTGAAGCGGGTCGCAGAGAGTGTGATGTGGATGAATCTGCGGATCATTATTGCAACGTAGATGGTGGAGAACATTGATAGAGACGCACGGATCGCTGGTGCCGCCGCGGTCCTTGGCGAGCAGATCTTTGCACCCAATCGCCTGCACGCGGAGCAGCACGATGGGGTCCTCGTTGGGCAGCGGTCGAGCGACCCGCAGCCGGTTGCGCCGCTTTAGTTTCAATGCGCGCGGCAGCTTCAGTGACTTTTTCACCATCTTGCTGTCGTTGTCGCCGGTGTCGGTGTCGGTGTTGATGCCGTGGTCAGTGTCAGTGTCAGTGTGCTGCGGGGTCGTCCGTCTTGGTGGTAGTAGTCGTTGGTGAAGGAGAGGAGTGTGACCCCTGATCGCGCCCGGCGACACATTTATGAGATCATTGCCGCTTCACCGCCACTGGCCTACAGCCTCCTGATCGATTCATTGTGCTTTCGAGTAGTTGTCTCTACTTTGAGGAAGTCCAAGGATGCTACATTCTCTTCTTCGTAGCTCTCAGCTGACTGCTTTCGAATTCTCGAGAAAGGTTGACCGGACGCAGAGTAGGTCGATAATACACCCCGAGTCGTTGCTCGGTGGCAGTTCTGGCCACATCACCGCTCTGTGTCTGTGGCGCGGATACCGATCTCGATTCTTTCCCGGCAACTCTTAGTCACTCCTTCACGTATAAAGGCCGTTGTTTCATGATTCTGGTGCTTGAAACTCGACTTTCACGCGGCACAGGTCATGCCGTACGCTGCTCGCTCGAGGTGTACTCAAGACATGGCGACATGTTGAAGGCGAGACGAGATGGTTGGTTCCGTGTGCATCACTACAAGAAGGCAATGGAGATTAGGTTACCGTTTGTGATGCATCAGTGCATCTGATACGAGGCACCGTCAGTCGATAGACGCTTCGAGTGGATCCCCATACTGAAGGCGTCGGGTTTAGTGAGGAGCCAAGACACACAAGTACCCACATGCATTCAACCTCTAAACAATGCACCCAACAAATGAGTTGGAAGCCAGTATCGTCTTTCTCAAGGCGATGTTTTCACCCACCCGGCAAAGTCTAGCCAATTTGCGGAAAGCCCTCATAGCTAAGTTTGCTCAGCTTGAGAAAATAACGCAGGAAAACAAATTGTTGCGCACTCGTATGGCACTTGATTCGATATCGAAATGGCCGTGCTTGCGATCGCCCTTGATGTTCTGCTGAGGTGAATTCTCCAGTCCATTCCTCATATTCATGGCAAGCCCACTATGAATTGCCGTCTACGAATACACATGGGCCTCCAAAACCGCAGAGAAGAAGCGGTACGATCACCTCGAATGAGAAAGCAAGGGGCCTCAGTGACTGGCGAGCTAAAATTACTGTTTATTGGCCCGAATAGCCATTTAACCCTCGCTGTCAAGGACGATGCAACCGATAGTCCGCAGAGCCGTGCTTGTCATACATGTGAGATCTGATGCGTATTTCGACACCGCTGGGACACTCCCCACAGCGAGTCTCGTCCCCGCCGTAGTCCCGGATCGCACGGCGCAACGGGTACGCCAAGCTGAAGCGAGGGTTGCCGTGTCGCGGCTCTTCAACATGGGTGGGCCACCAAGATATCACGAATAGTACGATCTTCAGGAGAAGTGACGATGTGATGAAATCGAAGAGCCTGGTCTGGCGGGGGGTATGAGGAAAGTGCTTTGATGATGGAATGAACCTACCACGACTATCTCCGCCACGTCCGTCGACAATGGAGTCAGCTCCGGTACAATGATCACAAGCTCCTCCAGGACTTTTGTCCCCTCCAGCACATCCAGCATGGCGGCATCGAGACTCCATATCGCCACCTTCACTATCTTGAGTGAAGCTGAATGCATCGAGAGCGCATAGTCCACCGCGTCGCGTTCGACGCCTTCATTGATCCTCTGCATTGGGATCTCCACCTCCTCCAAACCACTGTACCCGCCCAAGTATCGTGACGCGGCCGACGAAGCCTGCATGAGGTATAAGCGTCGTAGAGCCGTCCCTCCCTGATGGAGAGCCCTCCAGAAGTCATCAGATAAAACCAAAGTGTTACGATGGAACGAGGTCGATGCGGCAGGGAACTCTAGAGGGGGAACACGGAAGGTGAGAACGCAAGGCGAACTCGGACTCAGACACAGACACGGACACGGAATGGTGGTGGTATTGCACACAGAGTAAGTAGTGTAATCTAATCTAGATACGGACTATGTCATAACGTAACACTCCCCCTTGACAAAGTACGTATATAGAAACACAATGAGAAACTAGCAGACTATCCTGTTGGGGTCTGGTTGAAAGTCATAGATCTCATCAGAGTAGTCTGAGAAGTTAGGATCCGAACCCTCTTCATCGCTGTCATGGAACTGAGAAAGATTCGAAATGACATGATGTGCGGCACCAGCAAGAGCAGCACGTTCAACGCCACTTGGACGGTGTGACAGACGGCGCGACGAGGAGCTGGAAGTGCGAGCAGAGCCAGCAAACTCAGCTGCTGAGTGTGCAGAGCCTTGCGGGCCAGCCATGACCCAATCCTTGACATGCTGGGGCATATCGTAAATGCACCGAGCAGCAATGTGGCCTGTGCGACCGCAACGATGGCAGTGGTTCTCGTTGGTGGGATCGCACCAACGAACACCCTTGGAGTCAGTCTGGGAAGGAGACCCAGATGTGTTTCCGAAGTCAACCTGTTTCCTACGACCGTCTGGTTTTCTCCCGTTGAATACTGGGCGGGCAGCAAAGGCGACGCCCTCATCCTCGGTATCCTTGTCAGGAACTGCGTTTCGGAGTTCGGTGAGGACAAAGTCCAAGGTGGGCTCTGATTTCCCCACACAGATAGTTTGGCGAGTGCCGGAGAGGGAGTCGTCGAGATTGATGAGAAGAGCGTCAACGATTTCCATATCGAGGACCTCAACACCAAGGCCCTTGAGGACCTGAGCTTGGGAGGTGACGGTAGTGATGTACACGTCAATGGACTTCTCGATATCATGAATGACGGTGTAGAGTTTGCGACGGGCTTGGATGCGGCGATGCATAGTGGAGGAATTGAACCGCTTTTTGATAGCAATCCATGCGTCAAGAGTGCCACCTGTCTCGGGAATAACGCCCTGATGATCGGAGTGGATGGCCTCATAGACATAGAGCTTGAGAGAACGATCAAGCTCGACTTTGTCGGAGGGGACTGTAGGGACAGCAGGTTTGTTCTTGTCGTCGGGAAGTGAGGACTGTTCGAAGATGTAGGAGGCACTGACACCATCGAACCACATGTTCATGTACTTGGAGAAGGCTATCCAGTTTGCCTGAGTGACGAGACCATGGGTCTTAGTCCAGTTGAGCAAGCTGTTGGTCGCCGAAGAGGTGATCATCACGTGAGAGGACCGGGGTAAGGGCGCGAATGGGCGCTAACGATGTCGGCGAAGGGGGAATAGGGAATGGAAGGGGTCGGGAAGATAGCAGACTGATGATGGAGGCTGTCGGTGGTCCCAGACCAAAGGAGGAAGGGTTTGAATGGATAGAAGCAATGGATGGCACCGAAGAAGTTCGGATGTCGTTAGAATTTGTAGGAAGAGTAAGAGCCGGGGCCCATAACCTGTTACGATGGAACGAGGTCGATGCGGCAGGGAACTCTAGAGGGGGAACACGGAAGGTGAGAACGCAAGGCGAACTCGGACTCAGACACAGACACGGACACGGAATGGTGGTGGTATTGCACACAGAGTAAGTAGTGTAATCTAATCTAGATACGGACTATGTCATAACGTAACAAAGATGCCTCCAGATGGGTGAGGCTCCGGAACGTAAAATGAGAAGACATGTTCGTCCACGTGCTCCCGTGCAATGAGAGGCGTTTGAGACTCGCCGCCACTTGGACGGTCAGAAGTTCGGGAAGCTGGACTGAAATCCCGCCACGCCAAAATATGTCCAATTCTAATGTATGCAGGTCGGGATTACTGGAGATGAGGTCGGAAAGGACTTGAGCGTCGTTCTTAGTGCCGGGGCCTTTCATGATGAGGCAGTTGAGGCTCTGGAGGGAGCTCAACGTGGGAAGTCGGAAGGACGACGATAGCGATTCGATATCAAGACTGGTAAGGTTTGGAAAGTATGTTGGTATCTTTGACAGAAAACTGTCAAAGAGACGACGGTTGATACCGCCGTCTCGTGGTCTGGACGTATCACAAATCCTTAACAACGCGGCCTATTAGTGAAATAAGATGATCTCCGCCTGCCTACTTACTCGACCCGTCGAACGTTTTCTAGCCGCGGTAGCAAAGCGAACATCGCCGCCTCCAAATCCCTGGTCGACTGGTCCAGCTCCCATCCGGGTAATCCCATCGCCCACGCCAAAATACGGTCCCACCAAGAGGTATAACGAATCGTATTCATCATGTCGGGGACGAAGCGCAATCTTCGCACCATGGTCAAATCATGGCGTTGAGCCAGATGTCGGAAGAAGTCCGCGCGTGCGTTGAGTTCAGAGGGCGTCCAGGAGTGAGCGCTGCCTCCTTTCCGTGGCATTTGGATAGTCGAGAGGAGTATACGCTGTATGCGGCCGTTCCATAGATGACAGACCAGGCGTGCTTGTTTCAAGTCCTCGGTCAAGATCTGCCGTTGGAGACTAGGTACTGAATTCCGACGACAGTGGGCGGTGAAGAGGTTACCTTGGAGAAAATGTCATCCCAGAGCTCGTTGGGCACATCCCACGCGGAAACCATGACGGAGAAAGGCAACCCGCGACGCTGTCATCAACAATTAGTCACTCAGTCAATTACTCAGCAGCGCGCTGTTTGAGGCGGGCGCCGACGGGGATGCATGGCACACGTTGCTACTCTCCTTCACTCTTGAATCGCCTCTTCTTCATGTCTCCTGCCGCTCAGACTGTTGGCAAGCAATGACAAGAAAAGAGCACGTGATCGCGCCTCCAGGTAGTCGGCTCTAAAATTCATTCAAAATTTACTCTACAGATTGACTCTATAGTACTCCCATCCAAGTCATCGCGCTACCACATATCCCGGTGGCGGCATCATTGCGACCATCAGTGCTACCAATAATTGGAAGAAGACTGCGGTATCACCTCTTGTCTTGTCACAGGCTGAGCGTCCAAGAGCGATACATCTACTTACAAATATAACTCGTCACGAAGACAAGCATTCCCCGTGCAAGATGTGCCTCACTTCGTGTCTCTGGTCATTGCCTCTACATCCCTCCAGCTTTTCAACAGTGTCCTTGTGACATTGTCGAAGCCTTTACTCCCAACTTCGGCGTGCCCATACTCTGTTTCGCCCTGCACGAGTTCCTCAGCTGTACGCCTATCCGCCGGTACGAGAGGTTGGTTCCACGCCGAGAATACAAAGCTGGACGGATCGAGAGGTGGGTTTGCGGTGATCTCTTGGAGATCGCGCTGTATGGCTAGACAGAACTCGTCGAGATCGAGGTCGTTGCCATCGTAGTTGAAGGGATTCTCGCTGTCAATTCGCGGGTCACTTGCAGCGGAATATCGTCAGAGAAAAAAGCTTACATCTCATTCCCGATCTCCAAAAGTCCGAGAAGGAGGAAGGCCGTGAACGCGGTGCCAGGAATTGTGAGGTAGTGAAAACTGTTGTAGAGCTGGAACTGGAGTTTTGTGAGAAGTGATTATCTGCGAGAAACAACAAGATTTACCGGAAGGAGAAATAGGTAGATCCATATCGACATACGTAGATGTGTCTGGTATGCAAACGGGAGTGGGTTGTTGGCAACACGCTCCAAAGCACGTAATGCATCGTGAAGATTTGTGACACAATCAACGACTTTGCTGATAATGGATCCCTCCAAGTACTTCTCGCGCAACAGGTCTAGACATTGTCATTACTTAGTGTCGCGATCTGGAATGGGAACAGGGCTGACGTACATGCAAGGTAGCCGGAGAGGTAGTTCGTGATCTCCAACGGAACATTGCTGTTCCCTACAGTTGGTCCAACCTTTCTCCCCAACGCGTCGCGCCTTTCTACTAGAGGGACACTCTTTTTATTGCCGGTGACCTTCCTCCAAATCCACTTGAAGATGAGGAGGATCGGAAGGTAATCATATATATCCGTACTGGGAGGGCTGTAGGCCGGTTTGAGAGGACGGTGCGTATGAACAACGACAAGGGCCTTTTCTGGATCAAAGGTTTTGCTGCGTAGGGCGTCGCGAGATAGACTCCAGAGCGAGGACGTAGGCGACTCGGTATCCGTGCTCAGCATAAAGGCGTCTGTGAACGTGGACGAGAACGATCGAGCATGCTTCAGTTGAAGCGGGTGCTCGCCGTCTTCGGACGCCTCCCACAGAGGCAGCATATCGCTAACGGCAGCGTCCGCGATCGCGTAGTGGGGGAGAAAGCAGATCAGCGGGTAGAGGTCTTGATAGTATACACCATTTTCGCCACGAAGGGAGTGCTGTGAGAGAGCAGTCAGTCTATGAAACATCAAGTCTGATGTGTGAGAACGCGACCTTGACAGACACCGAGAAAGCTTGAATGACGTTGATCATACTTTTCTTCTCGATTATATTTCGAAGGGTGCTCTGCGGGCTCCCCCCGTTGTGAAAGCGCTCGATTGGAACGTGATTCCAGATCTGAAGACGAATCAATGAGCTGCGCGCCCTGAGAATAAGTCAATCACACCAATTGTGCCAAGTTCCTTGAGTTAGCGACTAACTTGGACCACAGTCTATCGCCTTCTTGATACCTAACTACCGGTAAGATACGGGGCAGAGGATGAAAACTGGACCAACCGCTCATAGGCCGAGGATGTTCTAAACGAGATAACCAGTCCCAAAACCGTGCCCAATACTGTCATGAGTTGGGGATTGATGGCGAGCGAGTGAGGGGTTTGGCTAGAAATAACGGTGACCACTAGAAGCACAAAATCAATCAGCACAGCCCTAGCACCATTAGCCGAGTCTCAACATACTGACAGAGACGGCCGTATAGAAGATGACACCCGGCCAGATGTCGTGTATGACTGTTGCGCAGAACTTCTCCTTCGTCCATTTCTCTTGAAACATAGGGTTGGCAGTTGGCATCGTAGTTGTCGGAGATCGGGTAGTAAAACTGAACGCTGCGGTGACAGTAGCTCAGAGCGATGCAAAGGATGAGATGCGCTGGGAATACACGTTCCCGAGCTGGACTTATAAGGATCTAAGAAAATGCAATTTTAGCTGAAAGCCGCAGAGATGCAAAGAGCCGCTCATACATTGGTGAAGATTATCAGAACATGAAACTTCAAACAGTCATGCTAGGTCTGGAGTCATAGTCGTTCCCTGATACCTGAAGGAGTGAGACCGCGCCCGTATGCGAACGTCACGCTCTCAACCACAACCCCCACCCCCACCCTCTACCGGTTCTCAGATCTGAAAGAGACGCCCGGAATAATCAGCGCGAGCGCGTATAACTCCGTCAGTGGCGCACGATACAATGCGAAACTAACCAATCAGGTCATCCACGACTGAGGGCTATCATCGACCCCAAGGTTCCTTGTGGCAGCTACGGCTATCAATCAAGAAAAGTTGAATGTCCATCTATGTCGCTTTTATTCACCTTGCGCGGCAAGGTCAAGGGCAAGTGAACGTTTGAACACTTGTCCCGGACGTATCGAATGATGTGTGTTGATGAAGGTTAGAGGCGAATGGTCGCAATGCCAAAGTTTGCCGAATGCCGAGAATTGCCGAGCGCCGACTGGAATGCCGGTGTGATCCGAGTCTCAGTCGGAGGCAATGGACATTGGACCAATGGTGTTGAATCCTCGTGTTCACGAAGTGCAGGCTGTACGACAAGGAAGACCTCAGCAGGGATCGTGATACGCGTCGTAGCAGCTTGACAACAAGGCCAATTACTGTCTTCGATGTATACGGGATTACTATGTCCTATCAAAAAAAGGCTACTAAGAACACTGGTCACCGTTGGCAATTGAAACTCGGAAGGTCCCGTTCTGACCTGTCACTATGAGGGGCGCTGCTAAGTGGCAGCAACATCAGTCGATCGCACCCATCATGATTTACCATCCTTGTCTTCGAACAGCCATCATGATTTGCGCTCACAGGTGACAGTGGCATCCAGGACTAGGATCCTTCCGCTTCTGTTGTTCCATTTTTGCAATTTCGTGCTTGATGGTATCTGGTGGAAATCAGAATCCTCTTCTGGCGGTTGCATCCTAGAAAACGTATGATGGTCCGTCTAGTACCTCCGAGTCGCAATCACCGCTCACCGACAGTGGACGGGATAGCAATAGTCGAGGTGATGCCATCGTGTTCGCGTACGTCAATCAGCCCATCGTCTTCTCCAGGTTTTGATTTATTCTTGCTAATGATACGTGCCAGACGAGATGTCGACCAACCTGATTCGTGACAAGATCACAACGATTGGCAGAAACGTAAGGTGCATTCAGAGCGTGCATAGCACTATTCGGGACTTCGTCCTCGCAAGTCGGGTCTGGTCAGTGTATCTTAGAGGCACGTCCTGCCCGGGCGTCTGAGCGAAACACGCCTCCAATCAATTCTTCGTCTGACGGCCACAAGTTGGAAGGAGAGCAAGTGAGTGGCCATTGCAAAGTCTTGAAAGATCTATACGCTGACGTGCTCTTCGGCAATTTTCAGGTTGAGCACTCACTGCAAGAGGGCAAAGGACATGTGGACTCGGAATTGGCCCAAGCAACACGAACAAAAGCCAACTTTCACTGCGTCAGTCTGCAGCACGTCCACGAGCTGCGTAGACACCATTTAGATCGGGTCATACTTCCTACATTAGTATACATACATTACGATACACCAAACTCGATCCACCCAGCCCGAAATACCCAGAAAACCCAAAATACAGAGAATCAATGTTCCAAAAGATCACCAAAAGCCCAAACGAGAAAGAAAACAATTGAGAATCAACACGTCAAATCCCTTCGGACCGAATGTATCATCTCATGCATCCCATTGAAGATGCACCGTATGAAGGGCTCGTAGTCACCATCGTAAGCCTGCAGGACGCGTCAGCCAAAGAAACACGGACATTCAATGGATGTACCTTTGTGATACTATCATAGTACGCGCCCCGGTGTGGCAACCCGATCGATATAGGCGGATAGCCCTCCCTAATCAACGGTATACTCGCTAACAGCCTCGCCATCCGCCCATTTCCATCCTCAAACGGATGACATCTCGCGAAGATGAAGTGCAACCAGCTACTCGTCGCAAAAGGGTTCCGCTCCCCCCAGCTTTTGATGTACTGCCGCCCCATTCTGCAGATGTACTCCAACTCCTTGTCAACTTCTTCGAAGGGACAGCACTCTGTTTGGAATGTGCCTTTTATGATGACGGTTTTGCGGCTGAACGTACGGGTAACACCGATGTTGACGTAGGATTGAAGGGGAAGGATACGGCAGGATTTCATGAGGAGGCGGTGCATGTCGCAGACGAGCGTCGGTGTGAGGCGTGTGGGGTCGTCAGCGAGAGTTTGGAGGAGATCGTAGGCGGAGAGCGTGTCTATGATGATGCTTCGAATTTTGAAGGGGTCTTTGAGGAGACTTTCGTCCGTGAATCTGACAGTCCCGTCGTCGACACCTCGTCTAATCAAATCGCGTGTCGACTGTCGCGTTCAGCAGGGACGACATAGCAAGAATAGAGACGAGAAGACGTACAGAAGTAGTGAGCATGAAAGTACTCTCAATGTGGTTGGTTTCTATTGAGAGCTTTTGCAGGAACCCAGCGAAAAATTCCGGACCCATCGCTTTGAGGCCTTCCCACTGGTGCAATACATCTTCGTGACCCTCAGGGCATTCGTGAAGATGTGTGGGGAATCGGAAGCACCGCGTAGGCTTCCATTCCTGATAGTACGTCACTTCGTCCGGTCAGACGTACTAACAGCGCCACATAACATCGTGCTTACATTTCTTGGACTCTACAAAAATGGTCATAGTATTCTTCAGAAACGACTTCTCCAGTTTCGCCACGAATTCGTCAAGGACCGGGTCTGGGGGTTGACCACGTTTCCTCAGATAATTCTGAACCTATGGTGGGAACGAGCGTCACCACCTCACGCAACCTCGACGTGAACACCAAATCGCCCGCACCTGCTGGTAGTTCCACAACGCAGGTGCGTCAAGGTTACTGCTCATAAGCAGCGTGGCGAGGCGCATTCTGAACCACGGTATATCATGGTACTTCTCCGCCAATTCCTCCAGCGTCAAGACCTCTGGGACCGGCCCGGGGTCGCGGAACGTCACCCAGTCCTCCTCATCGACGCCCTCCGTGGGAGGATCCTAGATCTAGGTCAGCCACAGGAGAACAGACGCAGAGGACGGTATACTGGCAATCAGACAAGGCGTTATAGCGGGGATCGTCCACGTCCCGGTCCCATCCATCATGGATGCCTGTGAGGGAAGGAAGCAACTTGTCAACCTACCGTCATCGGCAGTCTGGGCCCGGACAGAGCTGTAAGGGGAACGAGAATAATGATGGGAGTCGGGGGTGCCGTAAGCGGTAATCTTGCCATTGGTCGGGCGGGCTGGGGGCGGCATGGACGCGAGACGGAAGGCGATCGGCTTCAGTTCGGTGCCAGTGCAGAGCGATGCGCGTGGTGCTGTACCCCGAGCCTGAGTGTGGCCCAAATCGCGTGGGTTCGATCCTGGAATTTGGAGATTTTTGTTGGATTGTCTGCTGCCCGATGGAATGGCATTCGTTCTGGGCGCGAAATGAGGCTTCGCGAAAATCTGATGGATTTTAGTCTCTGATCGAAATTTTACTATCGCGCTCCAGCTTCGCTTTCTACATGAGCCTGGGCATTGTCCAGCTCTTGAGTTAACGTTTGCTCGATGTCATCGCAGTCGTCCTTTCCGTTCACTGTTTCTGCCTGTGAGTCAGTGTGACTGCCTCCACCAGTACTTTGACATTCTCCAATTGCTACATTCACGCCTTCAATTTGGAGGCAGGCAATGGATAGGATGAGCTGCAGGCTTCTTGAACGTATCGAGCTGCAGGCTTCTTGAACGTATCAGGACCAGTCAAATTTTCGGTTCCTACATATGGCTATCGAAGTAAAACTTGGACAACTTTCGTGTGTCCTGCCACAGAGTGCCACAGTCAGTACCTTTGAGAACAACACGTCCTCGGATCGATCATTGATGTGTCCAATCCAAGGCGGAATTCATCAAGCATTCGGAAGACGTAAGTTACCTTGGGTGCACCTTGCGATGCGCCACCTTCGAGTCTGGGGAGAAGATAGAATCAGTCATACGACACACCCACTCGCTGAGCTTGATGGTCAAGTCGAGCTCAAATGAAACAGCCTCCAGCGAAACATGAGGTAGGTAATGAATCAATAGTCTTCAACGGGTGGACTCTATGCAATGGAATCGTTCTGTTGGAGATGCGAAACTCTGAGACGAAGACTGTCGAATTGAAAGGGGTGTAGGTGGGCTCACGATCTAAGACATTCCTTGCTGGCTGGTTCACCAAGCATACAACTCTGGTTCTCTGTTGTACGTGTCCAGGTCGTATTTCGAGCCTTTTTCGAAGTTTCAATACGTACACATTCCTGGGTAGGTCAGCAATGGCCTGGCATGCGAGACTTTCAAGCTCCTGCTTCTTCCATGATTTCCATCGTCGAGAGTTTCGCTGTTTCATTTTGTAGGCCCCCTGGGGAGTCTCTTTTCTAGGGTCTAGACAGTTAGTAGCTCTCCTTTTTGCTATGGTATTGGGCACAGAGCGACGGAAAACTGAGTGACTGTGCTGCTGCAGTGTCAGACTCACTGCCATGTAGTGGTGGAGGCGACACGTGATCGTGCGGCCACGTTTTGAACGTCATCGCTCTTTCCCTTTTACCATCATCGACACGCGCATTTCCCTTTATCTGCGCTCGATATCCTCTCCTTCACTCCTCAGAAATACGATGACCTTACTTAGCTGGTTTCGCCAGGTGCCCCCCCTTTTCTCCATCCCGCCTGTCTCACCGACATCTTACATTGCACAGCCCAAAGAAGAGGATTACGCCACCGTCCTCTCAAAGCTCTCCGCTGACATCGACACACGACGGCAAAGACTATCTGAAATACGGCGACGAGAGCAGCGGGCAAAGGCGGTAGTGACACTCTACTCGCTGGTCGGGTGGGCGGTTTACGTGACGCTGTGGTATGTCCGGGCATTACCAGCGTCGATTACCGGCGGGAAGCGGTCTGTAGAAGGGGTGGGCGTTGTTCTTGGGCCCATCGGGTGCGTGTTCTGGGTCTCCATTCCAACTCGCATCTGATCAAATTAGGATACTCCTCATGCGGCGCGTGATAGGCGTATGGTATGCTCGGCGAGGCGCTGCAGAAGGTGTGGTTTATCCCCACTTATATCTTCCACACAATTTGACCATATCGCAGAGAAAACACTACAAAAACTGATGAAAGAGCAGAGGACAAAGGTGGACGAGATAAAAAAGAAGACAAATTGGTACGAGACCCGCGATTTGATGCAGCGGTACGACGAGCAGGCGGGGCCCGCGACGCCCACGCGCGGGAAGATGCCAGGCGGAGTGGGAACGCCGACACCAGCAAAAGGAATAGGTCAGTTGCATTTATCCCACACGAAACAACCAATGACCACATATCTAGCATCACTACTAGACACGCCCGTTTCGAAGGGCCCGTCTCCTGTGCCAAAACAACTATGGCCGCAATCGCCACCGCCACCGTCATCTCCATCGCGAAAGACATGGCTTGACAAATTGGCGGACGCCGTTGTAGGCGACACCGATGATACCGCGCGCTATGCACTGATATGCGAAGAATGCTTTGCACACAATGGGCTTGTAAAGGAGCAAGAATGGGATGTCATCCGTGAGTCAATTGTCTGTATGCTTTTCGGCTCACCTGAAGGCATTGCAGAATACGTCTGCCCGAAGTGTGGCCACATGAACAAATCAAAGCGCGCTCCCATATCACCTACCACAACCTCCCTATCACCCACGGCCACGCCCCTTGTCGTTTCCAACTCAGCGCCGACGCCACCGCATATACAAGCGCCTCCAGGCCAGCGCGCGTTACCTCTACCGTCTCGCCCGAGTACAGGAGGATCGCCTCTGCGACATCGAGTTCCGTCAGAGGTCACTGTGGATCGCATGGAGGTTGACTAGTAGGGGTAATATTATTTGTAATGCTTTGCTATAGGACAATCAATCCACATCGTTAGCCGTTGTGTCAGCGATATCAGCGAATGTCGGGCATAGTTCTCCAGGTTGACTGGACGCTTGGCTCGCGTTCGCATATGACTTGGGGCGAAAATCGGAAGTGGTTTTTGAACACTGAGCTAGTGCTACGGCTCTGGGCGGAAAGTGATAGTATGACCCATAACGGGTTCAATGCTTCCTATGTACAGCGATTCTAGGTTTTTCTTCTGCTCTATGTACTGTTGACAGCTCGCTACGAGGCTTGCTTTATCGGCGAGTGCGTATAATAATATCATCTCTTGTCTTGGTCTACTATTTGCAAAAAGGAAAGCATAGTAAGATCAATAAGGCGCGTCATTAAAATACCATAAAAGTCGTAAAATCTCCTTAATAAACGTAGAGCTCCTTCCCATCCCATTTTGCCCTGGGCTTATAATTGGACGACGTGTTCTTCATGCGTGCCTGTACCGTGGCATGGAAACGGGGCTGCGTTTCCAAGATTACTCTGCCTCTGCCGAGATTCCATCTAAGTAAGTACAGAGGGATCAGCAAGTCCACAGTTGTTGTCGAGAGGGAAGGGCGGACCTGAAAGTGCTGTGCCATGTACAGTCGACATCTTGCCACGAATATTTCATGGGAAGAATCTCCAGCAGCCACCATGACTTCGTCAGCACTAGCGGGTCATGTATGGGCTCCAGTGCGTCGGCGGCATCTGCATTGCTCATTACGGGCTCGGGATTGACGAGAGCGTCGGCATTGACTTGTAGCGCGTCAAGTGCGTGGTCCTGGAAGAGGATGCCACATTTGGCGTCGAGCACTTGACGAATCATCCAGCGTAGAGGTATGTTACTGAGCGAGTGTGGATCTTCGTTACCCACTTCCCCACCACCGACGTCTGGACACAAGGTATGAGTCAGCCAATGAGAATCGAGGTGAACGACGTACCACTATGAGATCCCGTAAACCATACCTCTAGAACGTCCGTTGGGCTCCAGGAGTCGTCACCGAATTCTGTGAAGGAGTTGACGTCAAGGCTCTTCCTCTTTCGTTTAGGCCATAGAAGGGATCTCTTCTCGTTCTTGTTCTTCGAGCTCTTTGAGCTTGAAAAACCCTGCTCGACATCAGCCGAGGCTGAACCATTCGGAGGAGGGCGGTGAAAAAGGTTTGGTCTGAACCTGGCGCGATGCTATTGAGCAATGAGTGAGTCGACGGAAAGCCGAGGACAAAGGTGTAGATCATACCTCATCGAGAGAAAGAGCATGACGAAAGGTCTTCACTGATCGATTAGAATCTGTGAATGGTAGATTCTTGCTCATTATGACTCCAACGCTAGCGACTGTCTCCCTGAAACGAATAAGTGACCAATTCAGGGCGTCGACAAGACATGAGAGGTATACCAGACTCCTATGAACTCAATTTGTACTTTGTGTGAGAAGGACTTCTTGAATCCCGCGCTCAAACGGATGCCGGTCGCATCTTCTCGTATGTATAGCTTGTATGCGAAGGGAATCTGTTCCTGGTTGTCCTTGGGTAGGAGGCCAACCTGGTCGAAATTCTGAGTATGAATGACATCCTTCTTGAAAAACGACGAACTTTATGGAGCATTCCTGCCAGTGCTCGAGCTGTATAGGCGCCTCGAGAAAATCCTATCCAAAAGTCGAGCTGGGTTCAGAACGTCTGCGAATGCATGTGGTACCGACCGAGTATACAGATTTTGTCCCCGATTCGATAGTTCTGCATGAGAAACCTGTAGCCATCCATGACGTGGGCATCTAGGTACCTTGGCGCAAGCCATGTGCATGAGAACCTTCGGATAATGGTGTAAAGGCCTACCACGCAATCGCTTCGTCGGCAACCTTTGCCACCCATTGAAGGAGAGGAGACACGACTCCAGGTGCGAAGAATGTTCCTATCCCAGCCTGTAATGGCTCAGGTGTACGCAACGTCATCGAGACAACAGACATACCTGGTAGTAACAGAGCTGTTCATCGAAATCATTTTTCTTTAGCAGTGAGAAGAACTTCACGACGTTGGTGTTCTGTCAAAATATGAGTGATGACAATCGAATTGACATATCGGGTGTACCTGTGAGCTGTATTCGTCGGCTGTCCCGTCGAAGCATAAGACTAGCGTTCGGGGCATTCTTGGTGGGTGGGTGGGGGAGTCCGTCATGAAGGGGTGGAAGTCTACGGATCATGCCGTCTACTTTATATCCACAATCCAAGCCGTGTATGTGGGATCCATGGTATACCCTTTCCGTGCTTCGCCAATTTGGTTCCGGATTCTCGGGGATAGATATGCGGTGGGATCCCCGTGTGTGGGAGACGTTGACATCGACGCTTTAATGACTGTAGAACTTGGAGGGTGGAGCGCCGACCCCGCCTGAAGGGACAAATGTACGGCCGGCAGAACATGACATATGACGAATTGCCTTGATGTAATTTACGAAAATGGTGAGTTGCTGGCATGTGGGGGGCTTCCTTGGCCTTGGAGATACTTTTCAGGCCATAGACCCAAGCAGAAGTCAGGCGATTCAGTGCCGCGTCAGGTGAGGTCCGCGTCAGGCGAGTTGCCGCAGGAGACAGAGATAGGAATAATGAACCTAAGAGAAAGACCATCTGAGGACCGAATGTGTTTCATCAAGCGACACAATCAGTGGCGGGTCGCGCCACATCAATGAGCGGTGATCAGACGGTGACTGAGGACTTGAAGTTGAAGGAACGGGTTTAAGTTAGGGGTATAAAGTGATGTTACTCGTGGGAATGAGAAACATGTGATCGTGACATGTTACTACGCGACCGCGCCTGCGAAAAACGTGGCCTTCTTCCTTTCCTCTTCCATCATCGCGACGGCTCACGTCAAACCATGCTGCCCCCGGAAAAAAGAGCTGCTCACTGTCAGAAGTCCGCTACGCTCACTCTCCCTGCTTTTGCAGCAAATCTGACGATCGGCGCTACAGGGCGCTCGAAGAAAGTATGAACGCGAAAAAGACATCCCATTTCAGCGCGACTCAAGAGGTTTCTTAGCATTCGGCCACTCGGGGTACAAAGGCAAGCAGAAATTGATTGTCGAGGCTGCCCTTGCTGGTGAGATGCTGGCTACCTGTGACCCTTCGGTTCGCTCAGAGTAGTGAATCAAGGCTCCGATGTCTTTGTTTTGGCGCCTACTGGCTTGGGAAAGGCTCGTTATTCCTTCAGGTCATGGTACTATCAACTGACCGACTTATCTAGAGTCTTTGCTATCAGCTTCCGGCCGTAGTGGAGGACGTGAGCAGCTGTACCACAATCATGATTCCGATGTTCACTGACTTGACTGTTCAGAATGGCGTCACTATCGTTGTTTCGCCCCTCCTGGGTATGTGACTTAGTGAAATGACAGCTCGTTAAGTCGCTGATGATTTTCAGCATTAATGAAGAACCGTCTGTCGTGTTCCTTCGCCCGTCAAAATACCGTGTCGATCTAACCTCGACAGAGGTCTCTGCTCTGCGTAGGAAAGGCATCGCTGTGGCATCCTTTACGTCTGAAACTGATCCTGAAGACAAGCTTGAGGTTAGCTTCCTGGTTTGTCCTCCATCAAATGCTCAGCTTTGACTATAGATCGTGAAAGACTTGACGGAGGGTCGTGGAGTCTACACCAACAGGATGTTATACAGTAGGTTTTCTCTCTTTTCTAACAGTGAGCACCTCGTATACCTGTATCTAGTAACCCCCGAAGGCCTGTGTACAAACGACTTTCTCCGTGTGCTGGATGACTGCTACGGAGACGATGGGTTGAATCGATTAGTGGTCGATGAGGTATGTGCATACAATTTACTACCTGAAGCATCGCAATTGATCCTCACGCGTAAGGCACACTGTATCTCGGTAAGAAGCTGGCCCGTTGGTAGTTTCGACCTGTTCACATATGACGCTCAGGAATGGGGACATGACTTCCGCGATAGTTATCGACGGCTTGGAATATTTCGAAAACGATTTCCCACTGTACCGATAATGGCCCTGACCGCGACAGCGACTGACGCGTAAGTTTCTTCCATTGACTTGTAACCTGCGAAGTCTGATCTGGGCCCTTCAGAGTTAGGACGGACATAATGCGCTCGCTCAGTATGAACGAAGCCAACCTTTTCCAAGCTCTGCATCCTTTCAACCGCGGAAATCTGTTCTACGAGGTAAGCATATAGTGTTCTCATCTATTTTCAGCGCTGGGCGAGGCTGAGCCAAAAAAACAGGTGAAATGCACGGCGCAGCGCAACGACGCTACCCGCGCCACCGAGATCGCTGACTATATATTGAATATGCATCGACGGCGCGGAAAGTCAGCATGTGGAATCATATACTGTCGCGCCCGTAAAACATGCGACGAGGTTGCCAAGACACTGCGAAGTAAGGGTCTCGGTGCTCGGCCGTATCACAGAGGATTAAAGTTTGTTGCAAATTTCGTTGTCGTCTACCTATCCTGATCGGTCGTCCTAGCGCAAACGTGTTGGACAGGACATTGTTGGAATGGACTGAAGGGTCCATCACCGTGGTAGGTATCATGTTCGTTCTGTGGTCTCGCTAACGAACTGTAAAGGTAGTGGCGACGATTGCCTTCGGATTGGGCATCGACAAAGGGGATGTCCGTTATATAGTACATTACGACTTACCCAAGAGTATGGAAGGTGGGTTTCTCCTCTTCTTAGCGTTTCCAGTTCATTCATCAGGGTTTAGGCTACTACCAAGAAACTGGTGGGTTACTACGCCTTCAGTTGTACGTCCTGTTTTCATGTACCCATTCTAGGACGTGCTGGCCGGGATGGTCTGGTACGATAACCCCGGTCTACATGGCTACTCCGCTGATCCCTCCCTTCACAGCCCGCGAAATGCACTTTGTATTACAGTAAGCTCACAGCAACTTGGTGTGAGGCTATACTCAAGAGACACAGCACGCGAGGACGCATCGTTTGTTAGGTCGCTGCTATCCAAGTCACAGAGTGCAACACCTCAAGTTGTTCTCGCTGACATCGAAAATGGTACCGCTGGAAGCCATGGTCACAGCGCGAAAGAAAGTCTTCACGCGGTACGAATTTCCATGTTTCGTTCCGTGTTATCAAGAGCTCATTCCTACACAGCTAATTGAATTTGCCGAAAGTACAACCACATGCAGGCACATAGTAGGTCCTTTTCCCCTCACGAATAACAGCAGTTACTAACCTCGATGATAGTCGATCTGTAGGTACTTTGGTGAAACGATTGACGACTCAGACGAGACTCGGAAGGCATATTGCGATATGATGTGCGATGTATGCCGCCTCTTTGAATATCATGAGATCGAGGTCTAATGGTATCCTCTTCTTTAGGTCTGCAAGTATCCGGAAGTGACGCGTCGTCAAAAATTGAAGCTGTCTTCACGCGAAGAAGTGCAACGGGCAAACGAGTGGAGGACCGTCGCCAGAGGTTCTTCGAACGAAGACGTTTCTAGTACGTTTTTCTTGAGCATCAGGCTAGAAATGAAGCCTTACTATTCGCCCAAGAATCGGCCTCGACGTCTTGGAAGCGGCCTAATTCCTTCAATGGGTCGAGCCTCGAGCAGAAAAACAAGAAGCCGAAGACCTCGAATCAAGGACCGACAACGCTTGGTGTGTGGATGTCCACTTTGCATCTACCGGATCGGTTCTAAATACATCGACTAGTGACGAAGCCCTTCGAATCCATGAGTACTCTGAAAAAACCGTTCAAAACGCCGTTCATGAAGGCGCCACCTGTGCCTGTCGTACCTGTACCCCGCGGAGCAACGCCTCTCGATGACGAGATCGAAGAGTTCGCGGAGCCTTCGCCTGGACCTGAGGCGGACCTGGACGAGAACGAGCACCTTGGGATTTCTGAAATCGATCCAATGGATGATTTTACTACCTTGAGTGGAAGACCGGATGGTACGTCGTGACGAATATCCGTCTGCATAGACTAACAATGCCTAGCCACAATGGGACCCGAAGTCTCTATTGATCTGGAGCCGGAGGAGACGTTCTCATCCAAGATCAATGTATGTCCCACAGACTCCGACTCCCTCTTCTTGTCGATGGTCTGTACATTTTCTGACGACCCTTAATCAAGATGCCCACGAGGCGTAAATGTCTCCATGCGCTAGCGAGAGCGCTCTTAGGTGGCCCATGGAAACAGAGTCAATCTCTGAAGGTGGCTCGGACAGTGGAAGTGAGCGTTCATGGATTTTCTAGCACGCCGTCTGGGTATTTGGAGAGGATGGGCACGAAAGTACGGACGGCTACTAGCTTAGCTCAAGGGCAGAAGTCCAAAGGCGACGATGCGGAAGAGATGATGGATACTATACGAGAGATATGTAGGAAGCGTTGATGGTATTATCCTATTCGAGCTTCCACAGCGGTTTCAGACTCTATAACTTACCAAGGTTCTGTGAGAGGCTTACACTTGACACGGTCATACCGCGAAGTATTCCATGACGGCATGTGGCTCAATGCTGGCCGTCATGCTCCCCAAGGTCACTGTGGCCTTGGGCGGCCTTCACATCTTTACTCTTCGTAGAAACGAGACTGGGGCGGCCTGGCGTTCTGATTTGACGCGTCGGCACGCTACCCGTGTCTTAATTCCGAATTCGTCATCGTCAGATCCCGATCACCTTGGACCAGTACCACCATGTTCTCCTCAATGTTCTCGTGAGTAGGGCTACGACCACCGCAGACCCTTCTGATCTGCATCCTGTATCAGAACGTCGCCTCCGGTGGACCCCAAGGCGCCCAACTTCCACCCAGTGACGGCAGCGGTCAAGGATGGCAAGTACTTTGGCGAACTCACGCCAAAAGACACGGAATTGGCGTGTGGCAACGGAACGGAGACGCAGATATTCTACACCACGACTGAGGACGGGCAGTCGTTAATGTGCCAGCTCATCCATTCTTCCATTGGGTACGTAGTCCCTTCTCCGCATGTGCTGCTGTTTACCTCGGATCAGCGTGTGGTTCCCGAGCATCCAGCTCAACTGCAAGCTGACCGACAGCAAGACCGGGAAATCCGTCTGGAAATCCATCCATGTCAGCAACTTTGTTACTCCCCCTCCCGGCCTCGACAAGCGATCGTGCAAAGCCGACGAGTTTTCATATACGTACAAGTCAGCGCCAGGCTCCGACTTCCCAGAATCATACACGGTCGCTGCCAACCTTGGCAAGGATCTTCAGATCAATCTCGAGATCTCCCGCCCCGCTGCTATTCCAGGCTGGAAGATAGGCGCTGGCGAGAAGGGCGGCTTTTCCTATTTCGGACACGACCTCGCCAAACCCGAAGGGTCGGTCGTGCACCGATTCTGGCCCCACTACAAGGCCACGGGCATTGTTGCCACGAATGGCACTGCTGTCCCTATCAATGGTGTGGGCATGTTCGTACACGCCATCCAAGGCATGCGGCCTGATCTCGTCGCGAAACTGTGGAACTTTGCCAACTTCCAGAGCACCGAGCGCGGTGGTGTGTCCGCTATACAGATGGAGTTCACTACGACCGATGCGCACGGCAAGGCTGGCGCGGGCTCGGGACGCGTCAAGGTGAACATTGGCTCACTTGTTGTGGGCGGGAAGCTGGCGTCCGTTATGGCGCAGACGACGTACGCCGATGAAGACACGAAGGGAAATGTGGTCTGCAAGGCGTCTCACCACAACCTCGCCAAGGATCCTGAGACAGGATACATGGTACCTTCGGAGCTCACCTTCGACTGGGCAGGTCCTTCTCTCATCGGCGAGGGCTCATACTCTGGCACACTGACCGTCGACGTTGGTGATTCAGCCCATCCCAAGGGCCTCATCGAGAAGGTCGATGTCCTCGGTGAAATCCCGACCCTTCTGAAGACGGCTGTCAACTATGTCACTGGGACGAAGCCATATATCTACCAGGTGAGCCTTCTCGAATTTTCCTTCCGACATTGGACTCATAAATCTTGCAGTGGTTCAATCCTGTCAAGTTGACGGTCACAGAGCCTGGTTCCGACGCACCTACAGAAATTGATGGCATGCTTTACCATGAAGTTTCTTACATTTCCTGAACGACTTTTGTATACGTGCAATACAGTACTTACGACTGGTTACGACTCATCTTGATGTAATATTATCTGGATTTCAACACACTAGGCCTAGATTTCTCTGTTCAATGTCGACCGAGATGGCCGACGCTAGCTGGTTCAAATCAAGAGTGCCCCTGATCGATTCTCTTCTCCCTCTGCCAACCAGGTGCCAATACAGCGACGGAGGCAGCGCCATCTTACTCTGCTCTAATCATGTTTGAGAGTCCTTCTCGGCTTACCCTTGTCATCCCGAGGCAATCATATCGCGCAATCTGACTCACAACAGCCGACGAATGTCGTAAAAGACTGCTTATCTTCTCCCCAAATTGACGACGGGGGCCATCTGTAGGTGATTATCAGACCCACTATTTCCTTGACTGAAAGATTCACTTCTCCAAGAATGATTACCGAGCTGCCGCAGGAGCTGCTGGACCATGTCATCGACCACCTCGTCGACGACCATGGCAGCATAAAGGCATCTTCCCTCGTGTCGCGTTCTTTCCTCCCGCGTACGCGCACCCACCTCTTCCGGTCGTATGCCGTCAAATCCTACAGGACCTGTGAAATCTTCAAGCTCCTCCTTCCCACCCCACTCGCCACCCACATCCGGTCTCTTCACGTCGCAACCTTCGTCGGTCTCCGCCTTCCCGACCACATGACCAACCTCCGCTCCGTCTCCTTCAGTGATATCCTCTACACCTCCGACTCGTTCGTCCAGGATCTCGCCCGAAGCCCCAACATCACCAGCATAACCTTCGCTGCGCCGTCCATATTCGTGAACGAACTCGCATCATTCCGCGCTTTCATCCATACTTTCCCCTGCTTGCGGAGCGTGACGTTCAATACCTTCTTTCAATTCCGGCATTTGACGTCGGCTGAGGATGTTGTTGGGCTGCGACGCACCTTGGACGAAATTGTAGTGGATTTCGCAAATAGGATGAGGACGCTCTTGACCTCCAGGATCCGATTGGCACCTGCGGGTTCTACGAAGAAGTTGGTATTTCGAAATGTCGTGGCAGAAGACCTGCCAGTCATTCGGGAGGTGGTCGAACTCGCTCGAGAGAACGTGGAGGAACTATCTCGTATGCCTCTCCTTGTGGTCATCTCCCTACGGTATTGATTGAGCATGCAGTGCAATTCGTACAAGGCTACGATCTTCCTCCGGACGCCGCCGCGGTTAACTTGACCAACATACGGATTCTACACTGTAGCGTTGGCACGCCAGACAGCCGTCTTCAGGACTGGTGGTTGAAGAGCATGAACGAGATGGATTCTTCGTTCCATGAACTTCGTATCTATGGGGGCACTGTCGGTCCTGCATTATCGCTGTTGCTTTCCTCACTTGGGACGGTCGTCACTCGTGTCTGATACTCTTATCAAACGAAACCACTTTTGACTCTGATTGCCTGGGTTTCTCGTGCCGGAGCAGGGGCCCGCCCCAAACCTGGCGCCACCTAGCGAAGGCCACTCATGATCATCTGACGCCCTCACGAGTATCATCCCCGCCAGAATCAATACGCGCTGCACTATATATATCAAATCTCTCATGCAATACTTGGGCTATCGACCTCCGCGAAGCTTCTTCCCTGGACGTCAACCTCACAGCAATCTATCAGCTTGCGATGGCCACTCAACAATTAGCCACCTGGGCTGTCGGGCTGCAATACGCTGATCTAACTGCCCCAGTCATCTCCGCCGCCGTGACAAGCGTGTACAATTGGGCTGGATGTGCTATTGGCGGGTACGCTCAATCTGCGCCCCACATCGCGCTCAACACTACCTCTCAATTCTTCGGAGGTCCTCCCACCGCGAGCGTATACGGTGCCGCCAATTCTTCGCTCCAAGTCGATGCCCAAATTGCAGCGCTCGTTAACGGGATCGCGAGTCACATTGACGATTACGACGACACGCATCTGGAAACGATCATCCATCCAGCCGGACCCGTGGCCTCTGCCCTCCTAGCAGTGTCGGAATGGAAGGGGCCAGTATCAGGTCACGAATTCCTCACCGCATTTGTCGCCGGCGTCGAAGCAGAGTGCAAGCTCGGCCTTTCTGTCTACCCGGAACATTACGATGTCGGCTGGCACATCACCAGCACCACGGGCTCGGTCGGCGCTGCTGTTGCCGTAGGGAAGATCCTGAACCTCGACGTGCCGACGATGCAGCAGGCCATCGGGATTGCTTGTACGCAAGTTGTGGGGATGCAGGAATTCTTTGGGAGTGATACCAAGAGCTTCCATGTTGGGCGGGCAGCGCAGGGCGGAATGATGGGGGCGCTCCTTGCTAGTCAAGGGTATACGAGCAGCTTGCAGGGTTTGGAGGCGAAGTATGGATGGGCACATGTGACCAGCACGCGGGAGAACTTGACGGCGGAATTTGACACCTTGGGGAAGGTGTGGGAGGTGCAGAAGAACACGTTCAAGCCGTTCCCATGCGGTATCGTCATTCACCCGACCATTGACGGTGCGATTCAGTTACGGGCAAAGGCACTGGCGATGGGCTTGGAGGTGGCGGATATAACGAGCGTGGTGGCTAGGGTGAATCCGCAGGTGTTGACTTTGACTGGCAAGACGGATCCCCAGACGGGTTTGGAGGGGAAGTTCAGCGTGTATCACGCTGCTGCTGTTGCGTTGCTTGATGGGGAAGCTACGCCCAGTCAGTTTACGGATGCGGCCGTACTCAACTCGACCGTCATCGCTCTCCGCCAGAAGGTTAATACCACCGTCGACGCCACCATCCGTACCGACGAGGCGTACGTCTCTGCCATCTTCAAGGACGGGACCAACGTCACTCAGCACATCGAGCACGCCATCGGGTCATTGGACAACCCTCTTTCCGAGGCGCAGCTCAAGACCAAGTTCATCAACCAAGTTGCACTGGTTCTAGGTAGCGAAGGGGCCCAGAAGGCGTATAGCGCGTTTACGAATATTGGGAACATGAGCGACGTTGGCACGATAACCCAGTCGTTCTCTGGACTCAACAGTACGTCTGCTGCAAAGAGTACTAGTGCTGGAAGTGACAGGGACGGCACACTAGACTCCGTGACTCGCATTCGGAGTGAGGTTTGGGTTGCATTAGGTGGCGGTTTATTAGTCGTTTTGATCGCTAGCTTGATATGATGTGACTGTCCTCTCTTCGCATAGGTTGTAATCAGAGTAATCAGAGATCAAGGAGTCAGAGACAGACTTCACAATCAATTGCAAGGCTTGCCAACAACTGAGACCACCTTGCCGACCACGGTGTTTGTACATGTTGAGATGATTGACTCGCTATTATATTGGTCTTGCTGCTTCTCCAGACTTTCCTACAGACCCGAGAAGGGAGCTGACGTTTTGCGCCACACGGTATCAATGCACAGCCACGTCAATGTGCCGGCCCTAAACAACTGATCGAGCTATATATTGTCCGAAGTGGGGTAGATTGTCCTTTGGAAGCCGCCAGATTGGCAACCCCAGCGCAAGGTGAGCTCATCGTGCTCGACGACGAGCAGCCACTGATCCCGCCCTTTTGAAAGATGCGCTGTTCGTCGTACCCGCGAGTGGTACATCGTACGTGCTAGGATACAGCACACCCCGGAACCTGGTGCCAGAACCGCACCAGCACAGATCGTCGACATCGACCGACACATCGTCCGACACATCGTCCGCATGACATCCATGCACCGTCGCAGGACCCGCCTGCAACCAGCCCGCATATTCCATCTATGCACCGTCGCAGGACCCGCCTGCAACCAGCCCGCATATTCCATCTATGCACCGTCGCAGGACCCGCCTGCAACCAGCCCGCATATTCCATCTACGCACTGCCGCCGCCACTGACGGGTGGCGGGTCGGCCTTTCCGAACCTGAACACAGAGGTTCGTCCCGTTATGGTGTAACAGTCTCTACACCATGTACGTCGTTTTGTTCTTTAACCTCTTGTCTTTTCCTTACATCATATAGTGAGAGCAATCGCTCGATGCCAGATCGGCAGTCGAAACCAGTGCGTCTTTGTACACACATGATTGTTAGCCCTAATCTAACACCTTTGACAGGACGAGGAAACCGTCTACCAGCTGCGAACGCAGCTGTCTCGGTAGATTATTCAACCGAAACCTGTGAGGAGCTGTTGTGCTCCTCTAACGAGGAGCTGAATGTCAGCTTCTCAATCCTTTCAACCGTATGGTTGGAAGTTGAGTTTGGTGTGTTCTTTCATCTCATTGTTTGGTTACTTCCACTGACTCTGATTTATCTAGAAAATTAATTACCCCAGGCCATCCCTGGTCTCTCTCCCGGGCAAGCGAGGGATAGAGTCCCTTTTTGTGTCCCGTTCGTAGAGCCGTTTGTTTGTTGGTCAATTTTGCAATCGATGGTCTCTTTGGATGCATCTTTGTGTGAATACTCTTTCGCTGAAGTTATCGTCAACCGCCTGGTCGATGTTATGACTTTCAAACGCAAAGAAGATATCGACCGTGGCGATGAAACGCCGGTGCCAAATAGTTCGAGTTCGCAAACACTCGGCGTCAGCGCGGCGAGTTCACGGCACTGCGTACGCGTGCTTTTGTGGACCCGTATTTCATTCTTGTTATCGACGCGGATTTACCATATGATCAGACTTGTCCGGCCGTAGGACGTCTGTGCGAGCGGAAGATCCAGATCATTTGCTTCCTTTATTCTGTCTTTTCTTTGATCCATGGCGAGGCGAGGCGACGATCACGAATATCATTCGGAATAGGTTTGAAGGGAAGAGAAGGAATCTGTTATCTGGCCTGCAATATTCGTCTTCTTGGGAAGAGTCACTGTGCTTTCGCGAACGTTGAGATGGAAACTGAGCTTCCCGCTGACATTCGACAGGTTGGTAAATATCGCAGTACTTAACAGCTAGAGGGGGATGATGCTGAACTTTACGATGACTGGGACTGATAGGTCTGTCTCTTCAAACTGATCTGAGAGCATGGACATCTACTGGTGCCTCTGTACCCTTATACCTGATTCCTTTGCGCTGGTAAGTAAGAGGTAAGTAGGAGGAGGAAGGAAGAGGACAAACGACGGGTGTAGTCAGGGTGTAGTAGTAAGTACATTATCAATAATCATGCGTCATGTCCTGATCGATAATTCCTTGTTTCTACCGTCATGTCGAAACCCATCAACACTTGTGTCCTCGGCGTTGGTCTGGCCGGCCTGACCTTCCACATACCCTTCATTCTCGCGCTTCCCGATCTCTTCAAGCTCCACTCTGTCCTTGAGAGGAACCCGAGCACGCCACAAGGAAAAGTGCATGAGCGATTCGGTGTGACGGCCAAGATACACCGCACGCTGGAGGACGTTCTGGCCGACAAGGAGGTGGAACTGATAGTCATTGGCACGCCTAATGAAACCCATTATTCGTTTGCGAAGGCGGCTTTGGACGCCAGCAAGCATGGTAAGTGTATCGGCCGCTCAAAACCGAAGACATACTGATTTAAAGCAAGTGCTCGTCGATAAGCCCGTAACGAGTAGCGTGGCGGAAGGCAAGGAGCTTTTCGCCCTCGCCCAGTCAAAGAACCTTGTCCTATACCCATTCCAGAACAGACGATGGGATTCCGATTTCCTCGCTCTCCGCAAACTTTTGGAACTCCCCCAGACTTCGTCCCAGTCTCTTGGGAACCTAGTCGAGTTTGAGTCTCAGTAAGTGCCTTCATCGCTGTGCCCGAAGGCACTCGCTGAAGGACGTTGTAGCATGGATCGCTTCCGCAACGCTCTGAAAGGTACATGGAAAGACCAGCCCCGGCCCGCTGCTGGTCAAACATATGACCTTGGCTCGCACCTCATCGACCAGTGTCTGACGCTTTTCGGTCGACCAGAGAAACTCACCTCCTTCATTCAAAACGTTCGCGGCATCGGTAGCCCAGAAGTGGATGACTCTGTGCGTGTCTCTATTGGTGGAAATGCTGGGCGCGCTAACATCTGCCCTAGTTCACGATACACCTGCAGTACCCAGCGGGCAAGCCGTTCCCCAATCCCTTCACCGCCATTCTCCGTGGGCACATCCTCTCAGTCCGCTCCCCTCAGGTCCGATATATTGTTCGCGGTACTAAGGGCACTTACACCAAGTTCGGCGTCGACGTACAAGAAGACCAGCTCAAAATCATCGGTGGACCTCAGGATATCTTCAAACCAGAGTACGGCCTGGAACCGGAAGCCCTGTGGGGCAAGCTTGAGAACAGCCAGGACGACTGTGAGACTGTCGTTGAGTCAACGTACGTCGTGATTTCTCTGAAAGACCAAACGAAAACTGATATGTATCACCATAGATGGCCCTCGAGCTCCCCAGGATCTTACATCGACCTTTTCAAGAATCTCGCGGGTGTTATCCGGGACGGTGATGAGCAGCAGGTCAAGTGGATGGAGTCGGTGTCTGTCATTGAGATGATTGAGCTCGCCAAGAAGAGCTCGAAGGAGGGCGTCACTATAACACTCTGATATGCTGAACAGGCAAACGTGCCACGTCTAAAACAATGTAATACAACATGGATCTAAAAATCTAGTCTTTGTCTCTTCCTGATCATTGCTCAAAGAGCATTCGTTTTGACGAAAACTCGAGAGCTTCTACACTTCGGAGGGCCGGCAGAAGAGCATGAGCTTTGCCGCTCAGACTCCTGCTCGTTTGAGTCGCAAATCCTTCGTAGTTCGAGGACAACCATTTCGCGGGTGAGGTTCTTCGGGAACGTAGTATGCGGTGTCGGTTAATCTTCGTTGCAGATACAGCACATTATGATCGTGGCCACATCGTGGCGGACATGGGTAGGCGTGAATTGTCCCTTACGTACGTTTCACCGGTTTCTCTTGTTGTCAATCGTGTTATAGTATACAATGCGAGTAAGTACCCGATTACAATATCTACAGTTTCGAATGGAATGCGAATAGACATGGCAGAGCACGGTATGGACAAAACAGCAAAGTTCAAAGCATCAGAAACAAACAGCACAATCGGAATCACTTACTCCCCGGCCCCTTCGTAGACCCACGTCCATACATCTCCATTACTTTCTGCCTCTCCCCATCATCCATCTCACTCTACCCCTCATATAGCATCGAGAACGGAACTTTCTCCTTCTCTTCCCTCTCCGCTCGCCTGCTCAGGCAGTACTTGTAATGTTTTTCCGGATTACCAACGATGTCATGTCTGCGAAATAACGTTCGGTCAGATGGCGTGGTTTGCACAAACGAAGCGGAACATACTGTGTACGCAGATGCGTTTCTCGTGCCTCCGGCGACCCACTCGCGACATCACAGTGTTTGCAGGTGAATTCCGCATCTGCGCTCTCGATCTCCTTCTTGAACTTCTCCGCTCTAAGCCTCTGAACGTACTCCAAGTGCTCCGGCTTCGTGATACGAAGAATTGTCTCTCCACACGCCTTCATCGAATGATCCTGACAGTATGACGTTAACTCTGTGGCTGAAAAACCGAAGTAAGAAGCCTCACAAAAGCTGCGCGCCAAGACATGATATGCAGCCGAGCTCGCAATCCTCCCCAGTAGGACACGGCCCGATCAAGACACATCCCGCAACAAAACAGTGCATCGACCGTATCCATATCCTCCATCGTCGCCGTGGCAGGATCCAGCCCACACAGCCCGATAATTTTCTTGATGTAATCCTGGCACCACGGCGAGGGAATACTGATGTTGCCAAGGCTCGAATTGTCCCCTCCACCGGGAACGAATCTGCTGCAGCGATGTCCAAGAACCTCGGGGTACACAAGCACTTTCCTCTCGCGGCAAGCGCCCCTCGTGCATGCGAAACCGTTTTTGACCAGGGTTAGATTGCCGTCGGAGCGTTTGGCGACGAGAAATGCCGACAGCTTCGCCTCCTTCTCTCCGCGCCATCGCGAGCATAAGCCCTGAAATGTGTCTATATCAATCAAGGGATCGAGAGCCGAAGCAGTTGTTGTTGTTGTTGTTTACGCGGCACAGTGATATCAATGGACAGAGGGGTGTTGTTGATGAGAGCCGAGAATGAAGCCACGGCAAGGAAGTAAGCTGGAGATGGATTGATAGGAAGCTCGGGGAGAGTGGAGAGGATCGAAGAGCAGACAGACTTGGTCAATTCAGAGCGAACGTATATCCGTGCGCGCCCCATTAATGTGATGAGGCCGTCACGAATGTTGAGCCATGCTAGCCAACATATGAGTATCCGTGTTTAAAGGAGAAAGACGATACGAACTGCGATCAGTGAGCGCTTTGGGCTGGTTGACGTTCTTTTCCCCTCGAAGCAATCCTAAAATGTGTTCGTATTTGAGCTCCGTACTCCATCCTTCAGTTTGAAGTCTGTTGACGATACTGTCATACCCGTAAGTCTGGAAAATTCTGTAAGGTAGTTGTTACAGACCTATCAAGTCGAGTCTTGCGAAGATTCGAAAGTTCCATCTGCCTGTCGTCCTTTCGCACGGAGAGCCAAATCTCAAGGAGTGCACATTCCTTCACGAAAGAATTAGTCAGGATGTGAGGCCGCTCGAACTTTAATTGCCCACTTTTTCCAACTCGGTGTACTGCTTTGATTTATCTTTCTCCCATTGGGCGAGATCTTGAGCTGTTTCGGACGCCGCCACTAATTCACGATATGAAGCAAGGTGATGATACGTAAAATGAGAGCCTAAGAAATTGCCATGAGGAATCGACAATCCCAAGTTTTCGATGCGTGTACGAACTTTGAATGTACACTTTCGGTGTGAACCTTAGCAGAGAGATACCTTTTCCTGGACAGATACGATAGAGAATATGCAAGTCCTTCGTCATACTGTTCAATGGTCAGTAGGGAATGGATATGACATTTTTCACTTACATGGTTCCGTTGTCCAAGCAGGTTTTGCAGAGCCGGAGTCGGGCTTCCCAGATGACAACCTTTGCCCCGACAGTTCCGCATGACTGCGACCAAAGATCAGAATACGCTGAAGGCAGAAACAACTACGTACGTGACAATGAGTGTCAAATAAGAGGTTCGCAAATTGGACTTCGTTAAGGCCCTTGATAATGGGTGGCAGATCGATCATCCTCATGCGCGCCCTCTCCCATACGAACGCGGTCGATTTGCTCATGAGTAGGCCGCGCAGATCCTTGCTCGTACGGCTCATGCGCAGAAGATCCAAAGGCTCGAGATAAGAGAACATCTGGGAATGGGCATATCAGCAAGCCGTGATCATGAAGAAGAGAGGATGCTGGCGCGTACCTCGAACAGGACATCGACCGGGGTCTCCTTGATCCTCTCCAGAACGCCTCGAGTGCGTCGTCGCTTGGGTTGAGCATCATCACGACGTGTGGTGGCCTTGGCGCGCTTCCTCGTCGGCTTCATGTCCGCGCTCTTGTTCACCATATCGCAATTGTTGACGTCAGCGAGCAGCAGGGCGGAGATAGAGATGGCGAAAGGCGCGTGTGCGACAGCAGCGCGGACCCAGGCTGGATCGTTGCCGGACAGCGAGTGTCTCTGGTCAAGGCTGACGACGACCGCGACGGTGGTGGTGGTAAGAAGCGAAGAAGGAATAGGCCTTCGTCATTCGAGTACTTCAACGATCGGAGTCATGTGATCGTGGATAGGTACGCCACACGTCTCGCTACTACTACTAGAGCTGGGGTTCCAGACTACAGTAGCAGATTGACAGTGGTGTAATTTGGATCGCTCTCAGATAACTGACTTCGAGGACATGGAGGCTTGGCGTTCAGTGCAGATCAACCATGAGCATAGGCATTGACGACCGTGTCGAATGTGGGCTCTCTCTTCAGCGAGATGTCAGTGGTACAGCTTCCAGCTGGTATGCACAGTCGCTCATTGACTGAAAAAAACGTGAAGAGATTCTACACTGCTCCTTCTGACATCTGACATCCACCAGACTAGGTCTCGTAATGTCCCTTCGTCGGCTCCGTACCATGAACGACGATGGACACTTGTAGTGCTTTCGCAAATTCAAGTGAGATGATCAGGCTACAACTGACTTGAGTGTCATGGTTATTGAGATTTTGAGAGAGAACGGGAAGACTATAAGAACGCGGAAGGAGCTCCGCACTGGTCTGAAAGCTCATGCCAAATAAGACCAATAAATTCGCCTGCCCTCTTGCTACTGCCACCACCTTACAAACTGCGTCGCTTTCAATGTCTGCTCCGCACATTACATGCTCTTGTAGTACCTAATCGGCGGCAAAGAAGGCCCCGACGCGTCGCTCAACAATTCGGCTGCACCGGTCCGGGATCGGACGAGACGGAAACGGCAATCAGTCTATCCCTATCGTCTTTTCCATGATGTTGCGGCTGCTGGAACGACGGGTCTCCCCAATAATACGGCGCTCAGCTCGCTGCTACGCGGCTGGAAGTGAGCCCGTACGCCTCTCCGCTCCCTCCGCAAAGTCTTGCTGATTATACCTCTGGTTTACTAGCTACAACGCACCGGGCTCTATGACTTCCACCTCCAAAATGGCGCTAAAATGGTCCCATTTGCGGGCTACGATATGCCCCTCAGCTATGGCGCTGTCGGACAGGGTGCGCTATCTTTCCATCTCTCTATCTGTGCTTATATCCTCCTAGTCGAAAGCCATAATTATGTACGAAACAGCGTTGGGCTCTTCGATGTCGGACACATGGTGCAGTCCAAGTACACCCTCGATTTCCTTTGTGTCTGCTCAATTGCCTTAATGTCGTATACAGCTTCCTTGGGCCCACCGCTTCGTCCTTCCTAGAATGGTTGACCCCTTCTTCGCTCACAACATTGCCCTCCTACACTTCTACACTCAGTGTCCTCCTCAACGAACAGGGCGGCATCCTCGACGACACCATTATCACCAAACACTCTTCCTCGGCCTTCTACGTTGTCACCAACGCCGGTCGCCGCACCGAAGACCTCGCCTGGTTCCGCGCCCGCCTCGCCGAATGGAACCAAACAGACCTTGCCAAAAAGGAGGGTCCCGTCGAGATGGAGGTGTTGGAGAACTGGGGTCTTGTCGCTCTGCAAGGACCAGAAGCTGCCGGATACCTACAGACATTAACGAGCTTTGACCTTCGGGGGCTCACCTTCGGCAAAAGCGCGTTCATCCCTATCGATGGTGGGTATAACCTTCACGTCGCACGCGCTGGATACACTGGCGAGGACGGGTTCGAGATCTCTATTCCCCCAGCACAGACCGAGGAGGTCGTCAAGAACCTCTTGAGCAAGCCACCGGTGATGATGATTGGACTTGGGGCGCGTGATAGTCTGCGGTTAGAGGCGGGTATGTGTCTGTACGGCAGCGACCTCGACGAGAAGACTGGTCCGGTCGAGGCCGCCCTTGGATGGGTTATCGGCAAGGACCGCAAAGAAGGGGAGAGGATGAACTTCATCGGCAAGGACGGTGTGGCGAAGCAGTTGAAGGAGGGTCCGCCACGGAGGAGGGTGGGCCTGATCGTCGATGGCGCCCCAGCACGTCGTATGTGCATTTCGCTTCTCACATTTGCACTAGCTAAAGTTTTTTGCAGATGGGGCGAAGATCTTCCTTCCTGGAGCAGAGGAAGAGCTCGGTGTAGTCACTTCTGGTATTCCTTCGCCGACCTTGGGTAAGAACATTGCGATGGGCTATGTCAAGAATGGCAACCATAAGAAGGGAACAGAGGTCGAGGTCGAGGTTAGGGGCAAGAGACGCGCGGCAAAGTTAACGCCCATGCCGTTCGTCCCAAGTAAGTACTGGAGGGGCTAAGTTGTAACAGTCATATGGATGCTGTTCAACACAGTGCAAAATGTATTTATCTTTTCTTGGTTTCTGAATCATGGACTCGGGGATTCGGGTGCTTTGGTCGCTTGGCCCGTTCATCGAGTTGAGAAGGAAGTCCTTGGTAGACGAGGCCCCTCTGAGTTCTAATGACAGATCCCACCCTCTCGAACCTCCTCTTATGATGAAACACAGAATCACTTGCAAGTTTGTCCTCAGAATACATCGCACGGTTTACATACACACTAATACACTCTCCAACAGTGAACGGCCGTCCACTTTAGTTCGTGGTAGCAGTCGTATAGGCAGTCTGCGCGAAGCCGAGGCGAGAGTTGGCGGTATCATAAACCGAGTAGAACCTCTCAAGGAACGTGTATCCGTTGATGAAATCGAGGCCCTGACCTGACGTGCTGCCAAGGTCACCTACGATCAAGTAGATGTTGCTGGCACTGCCGCCAATATAGGTGTTCAGCGAGCGGGGCCAGATCTGGGCATTGGGCGTCAGCTCATAGGAGACCTAGTGAAACGGGTGTCAGAGAGATTTGCGGAGATGATCTGATTTCACTCACGCCACCGACGTTGAAGAACAGGCTCTGCAATTTCGCGAAATTAGCGCTAGTGATGCGAAGTAGACCGGTGGTGCTGTCCAGAACAGCTCCAGTCTGGGAAACGTAGCGCTTGTAGGCATCCGTTGCAATGAGGGTCAAGGTAGTACCTGTTCGAGGTCAGTGTTGCTCGTTTATCAGAACGCTGGAGTTGAATTACCGGTATCGACGATGCCGGCAGTGGAGCTGAGGATGGTGGTACCAGACGTTCCGTAGGTGATGGACTGATTGATTCCCCAGTAGTATTTCGCAGGGGATGTCGTCGTCAACGACCTAGAACTCGAATTTGGTATCGACATCATCTGCTGAAAGGCACCACATACGTGTAGGAGACGCTGCTCGTCAATTTGGAGCTGTCGACTCCGCCTACAGAACTTTGGTCATTCAATCGTCGAATTCGAAGGACAGCCGTGACCCACCCCAGGTGAGTTCACCATTCTCAACTTCCTCGGAGGTCGTGGGGGCGAAATAGACGCCGATCGCGTTCGCGTCAATCGTTCCTTGGGAAAACAGGTTGTCTGTAACAGTCGGGATAGTCGCGCTGGAGGAGCTGCCGAGTGTTCCTACTCAATGAATTGAGTGAGGAGACACATTGAATGGACAAAAGCATACCCTGTGTGAGGATGACGGGCCCAATACTGACACGTTGTTCAGTACAAAATAATCGAGATTACATGGGTGAGAGCCCTACCCGAGAATTCCATCAAAGCCCGTGAACCTAAGGTAACAAGATAGATCAGCTCTGGCCACAGGCTCAATGAAATTCAACGAACCCAGAGGAGCGCGAGGCGACACCGATGGACTGTTTGGGGATAACCAGGCCAGACGCAAGGGTGACTTGGTCGGTGTACTCAGTGCCTATGATTCCTTAGTACCCATTGACGAGCTTTGAAATTGAAGTAAGCCTTACCTGAGAAGCTGCCTACGCGAGTCACGGTGTTACTTGAGTAAAGTTTTCCCATCAGAAGACAAAAGCGACCTCACCAGACCCATAAGTCACCGACTAAGAGGTGGACCCGGAGTCAGACACGCAAAATGACAAAGTAAAGCAACGTACGACAGAGCTGCTCGTCTTGGTGCTCGTAGAGGTCACGACGTACTTCTTCGTGGCGCCGAGCCAGGTGTTGGAGCTGCCGGTATCGATGAGTAGGTCATCTAAAGGTGCATCAGTCATCAACTTCACACAAGAACTTCACTCTCGTACAATACGTAGCAGGGCTGCCAACTCCTACCGATGCCGAGTAGACGACCGCGACATTATCAACGTCCTCGCTGATGACAGCGCGCTTGACCGGCGTTTCGAGGTTCTCGGCACGCGTGCGAAGTGAGACAGCACGCGCTTGGTCGCGTTGGAGCAAGGTCGTTGTCGAGTTACCGATGTTGAACTTCCTGGCCACAGGAAGAGTCACAGAGCTATGATCGACGACCACAGGCGTGGCGGTCACCACGTAGATAAGAGCGGCGAAGAAGGCTGCAGAGACGAGTTGCATGTCGAGTACTCAAGAAGGACAAGGAGTGTTGAGTGAATAAATCGCTCAGTCGTTCGAGCAATTTATATGATTTGATTTCGGTTGGCCGCTGACGGTCCGCTGTCGCCACATGCATACTTTTGTTGATTTGGGCTTCGAAACGCGTGCTGCAACTTCATTCTGGGTTGAGCTGTCGTTATTGAACATTCTCAATATGAGATGGCGCAGTAGACCACAAGGTAAATCGACCTGATAGACCAGCATGGTACTAGCTTGAACCCCACATGGCAACGCATCAACGCTGTACTTCAATGAAATGACACCACTATCGCGAATATGCGAGTCAAAGTCGAGGTGAGAAGCCTATCGCAACGTATGTAAGAGATGGCGAGTCTAGAAGGGAGCCTAAAGGTTCAATTCAGTAATTCCAAACCTCCGACGCTGTTGGTTAGAGTAAGTTGATGTACAGCACTTATGGTACTGCCCTGATCGATCGACCGCCTTAGCTCGCACAGACTACATTATGAGCTCACAGGTTCTGTATCTAGAACCAACGAAGTGGTCCACTACCTTCCCTGGCATTGTCGCCTGATAGAAACAGCTCTTACTGCGCGTTGAGGGGTCTTGATGGATAACAATACGACAGTGTACGCGATAATGGCGTTCTAATAATAACACTATTCAATCGTATCACATGTCAGCGTGAACTTCGTGTTCGTAGAAAGCTGAGAAAACGACATACCAACAAGTTACGACGCCCACGACGATCAGTCCATCTTGACATACGACGGGTCAGCTGCCCCTGATGCAGGTCTATGCCAACGTTGGCTCTACCTTTTGGCATGTCCTGTCACAAAAAGGCACAAGTTGAGAGACCGATAATGGCATAGGCGGACTATTGAGTATACGGCGGTCGTCAAAATTCGAGAGACAGGCTGTCGAACACCTGAATTTTCAGTTCCATCATGTACAGGACGTTGGCCACACAACCAACCGTGACCCACATGGAAGGAAGGAAAGAAATGTATTATACTCGGTCAAGTTTGATTGTCCACTGGCATTCGATAACGATGACACGTTCAACACAGGACCTGTTCCGATGACCGACGTTCTGGAGCTGCGGCGTTCTCTCAGAATCTCCTTCGGCAGTTTGTAGACATATGAGCAGCAATGTGAGCGGCTTCCTGGGCGCCTGTTGTGTCGGTCCTGGATGTAAAGATAGGTAAAGATAGACCGTAGGTTTTGTTGTCATGACGTGATCAAGCATCGCGGTGAGAGAGTCGATGAGAGACGCACGGATTCAATTCAGTCACTAGCTATACTGTCGTGTTCTCTATCCGAGTACAGACCATACTCTTGTTGAAAGCGGCGCATGGAAGTTTCTCGGGTGATCGGCGGTTGGGGAGCCTGGCTTTGTGCGGGCGGAGTTGACCTATAGTACGAGCTGGAAGGTGAGTTGAGATAGCGTAGCATGTGGTGTGAGTTCTTGATAAGCAAGTCTGGTTGGATACAACGATGGATAGTGGACAAGAACAAGACTCAAGACGTGCTGCTGCCAAGCAAGACCAACTTGCGACACTGCCACGATCTTATCCTTGTTCTGCGCTATGCTTAAGCTTATATTACGAACTTGTTACGAGCCACATTCGTAGAAAAGCATATCAACATGGCCGAATGTACGACAACAATACAGATCATGCAGCGACTTTCCTCCTAATGATGGTTAAATCTAGCCAGTCGTGATGTGGCTCTAGATGCGAGTAATCATACTCCAGATTTCCCCACTGAGGCGGGTGCGATACATACAAGCCCGAACTCAGGTCCTCCAGACGCTCCATCGCTTGAACGAAAACCTTGCATCCATCAGACAGCATGGCAACACCGTTCTCCTTCCACCTTGTTCGCCTCGCATCCAAGACTTGCGCCAAGGCTGGAGCCTGACACGGCTTGATAGTGACGGACAAAAAATCGAGACCCGGGAGGGTGTTCGTGTCGCACAGGGCGCTGAGACAGGCATTAGTGGCAAAGGAGTGTAGCTGCTTGCCCTCCCTTTCCGCAGAGATCTCGAGGCGACGGAGGGCGTGTAGCTGCCTAAAGACATTTCTGCATTCGCTCGATATTCTCTGGCCACCTCGAAGGGTGAGGTGACGGAGAGCATGGATTCGCTCGAAAAAACGAACGTCATGCGCCAAGGGCCAGAAGTCAATCCCATTTGTGGAAGACGCATCGATGTCGAGACATTCGAGTGCGGGCAAGGATATCGTTCCGGCCATAGGGTGCACCCAGTTAGCGGCCGATCCGATGTAAAGGTTTTTGAGGTGAACATGCGTGGTCAGGGTGACCTGAGGTTGGTGAACACGAGGTATATCGATGCGGTGGATGTGAAGCGTCTCCAAGAATGGGGCGCTGTGCAAAGCGCGCGTGATGTCGTGTATATCCACATGTTGCCGCTTGCCAATCTCGAGCACCCTGAGTGTCTCGCTGGCCTGCGGGTATATGCAACGGGGACTTCTATGGAGATTCATAATCTGGATGGATGGGAGATGTGAGAGAAGTGTCTCTATCCATGCGTTCGTCATGTTCACTTCCTCGTCCCGGTACTCGTGTACTGGCCAGACACGGATATGCAACGCCTGGAGCATCGATCCACCATCAACGAGTACAGGTATGTCATTTGTATGGCGGGAGAACGACTCGGCATCAACGTTGATAAACAGGGATTTCGTGCGAGGTAAGAGCTGCAACATCTTTTCTTGACGCTGGACATTTGCGAACCTAGACAAATCATCCAGTTTGAGACTCCCGTGATAGATCATGGTGAGTGAGCGCGTTGTCCCGGCATAGCCAACTCTCTCGTCGATGTATGCCAAGTACTCGGCGCACGTTGCTTTGTGTTTGGCGTCGGAGTTCCAGTTCCGCAACGCGGTCCTGCGAATACGAAATGGGGCGAAGAGAACAATGGTCGTCCAGAGGCGCGTATCCCCCAGAGCAGCCGCGCGCCATCGGCGACAGACATGGAGAGGCCGGTTTTGGTATCTGGAGATACGACCGGGTCGGCGCAAATTGTCGCGACTGAAGGGGTCGACATCTCCAACGCTGTCGGCAAGATGATGGAGAAAAATCTCGCTCAGAATTTCGTGCGGCAGCGTGTCAAGTGGATTGGAGAAGGGAAGGTGTGTGACCTTCAAGAATTTCAGCAGTTGCCAGAGAATTCATGTGGCGTCGTCTTACCGATCGTAATTCTGGCGAGTTTGAGTCTCCTATACGCTCCATTTCATGGCTTCCAAGAGTGAATGGGAGGGCGTTCATCCTGAGGACGCTACGCGAGGGAAACGCGGATGTTGATGGAAGAAGACAACCTGTTCTAGGGCAGGAAAATGACTCGGCCCGTTCCTGACACCAGGAACGATCAAGTTCCGATCCCAGTCTGAGCCCCGCGAAATTGGACACTGTGGCGTAGCCTACATGCCGATTTCCAGTGTCTCTTGTCCGAACTATCCTTCCCCTCAAAACGCCTATTTGCGGTGTTTGTAACGCGCCTTCTGAATGAGATTCTTGTTGCACGCCACAAGTCCTGAAGGCACATGGAGTTTCCTCCTTACGACTCATGAGTATATAATTATTGGAAGGTGACGCGCTGGATGGTGGACGAGACGAACGAGTCACAGACACAGCCCCAGCGACGATTGCTAGCACGAAACTTATGACGATAGCGAACACGACGGCGAGTAGTCTTTGCTTCGAAGGACGATGGGATATTAGCTATCAAGCGAAGAGCATGACGCATGCTGTATCTTTGAACTCGACTAAATATATTCATGCCCTCATATACAAAGGTTTGATATACACATCAGGGATTTCAATCCAAGAATACGACAGCACTGAGACAGAGGGTTCACAGAGTATTGGGTTGAAAGTTGAGACGGATGATACACAGATTACATCTACTTCCGAGGCAGAAAGCTCGCCTCCAAGGATCGAGAATTCTTTCCCTGGACTAAAAGCTGAAGTCCAGGGTGAAAATCTTCGGATTGGATTCATTGCACGATGGGCAAGAGGATGCCGTCCTCAATACGGAGTTGATGCATCTGTCATTCGTTCAAAAGGGGATCGCCACGAGAGGCAGAAAAGCGCTTACGGTCCACAGAATATAGCACCACACTCATCCGTTCCGTGTGTTTGGACTGGTTGGCGGGCGTAATCGTCGCAGATTCCGCACGGCATTCCGAAAACCCGAACCATTAGGTGCTTGCCAGTGAACCCCCGAAGTGTTGGAAGAGACTGGTTGATATGGGCATCCGCTGACATTCTTCGACTGGAGTTCAGTACAAGCCTGTTCAAAGGGAACGAGAGAGACGCACATTAGTCGATCAATTACGACGGGAGTGCATATCCGAGTGGAGGGCTCAGATGCGATGCCTCCAGCCTTCGTCGCGAACACACAAGGACTGTCCTCGACAACTTCATCGGTCGGATCTCCGAAGTGGACATGTGGATTCTGTTCAAAGGTCAACAGGAAGGAAAGCCATCATTGAGAATTATGGCGTACCTCCGAGGCACGATTCAAGGCGTTCGTTGAAGGTGTCAGTGGCGGCGTCCGCACCAGAGACTCAAAGCTTTCCGTCGAGGAACTATCTTCTTCGGCGGGACTCAGGCTATCGTGGAAATGGAAGGGAAGTGTCTGTGTTGCGTATCAACTAAAAGCCAATCACCACTGCATTTTGTGATTACATACCAGAGAGCCAAGGACCCAGGTCTTTCCGGGGTTGGGTGGTGGTGACCTCGTCTTACGATGGAAACCCTTCGCCGTAGGGCTTGGTGGGCCGGATGGCGCGACTCCACTAAAACCGGACACGACTTTGGGCAAGAGTGCAGGGCGGTTGATGGTCTGGCTCGAACAATGCGATGCCATGAAAACGTTCCCTCCGACTGGGACAGCTCCTCTGGGAATGCGAGGCGGGGGCGCCGGTTCCGGGTGTGTGGTTTGTTCCAACTTCTTTGTAGTGACATTGCTCTTGGAAGGAATGATGGGTAGATTCGAACTCGATGCAGGAGATGATGGTAGGAAAATCTTTGCTCCGATGTTGAGGGGCACCTTGCGATCCTGTGGAGATGTGTGTGCACTGGCAGCCGGTTCATCGTTTCGGTTCTCATCAGCTGACTTCGAAGGTTCGGGTACGAGCTAATCGACGGACGTTCAGAGGAAGAAAAGTTCATTTTATAACCTATGCTTACCGTCATAGAGTTTGACTCAGCTTGCACGACGAGACCTTCCAATGGGGGAGCATTGCGGTTGCCCGGTGTATCGTTCTTCGTCTCGAAAAGTCCATGTACCGTGTCAGATGCTTTAGAGGCGTGTTTGGGACTCGAAAACAGCTCATCTGACGAGATAGCAGGCGTCGAGAACGAGGTTGGCAGCGATAGCTGATTCGCTGGCGGAGGGCTCGGAGCGAGCTTCGCGGGGCGAGGTTGGCGGCTGGGATTGAGAGAGCAGATTTTCTTGTGTTGAAACTGGTTTCGACCAGGTCAGAAACTACTACCCGCAAAGTTGAGCATTAGGACTCACTGGTGTCTGATGTCTGGCACGCGTGCCACAATGAGGACACGTCGGCGCAGCAGGATGCCAGCATAGCAGGTGCTGTAGATATCGGTCAACCCGAAGAGGAACAAGAAAGTGACGCCTACCTCCGCCAGGGCCAACTCATCGTGTGCAGCCCTAAAACAGTTCTGGACGAAACAGGCAACGAAATCGGGATGGTCTGTCCCCTTGTGCTGGGAGAGTAGGCTTGAATAACAAAGTCCAAGGAAAGTGGGAAAAGATCTCACTCCATCCAATTCATAGTCGTCGGCCATGCCCTTGCCACAAGCGGGGCATCTAGGGTGTATTCTCGAACTGCCGCGATAATGTTCACGCAGGGCTTTATCGCTATCGTAGCGGCGGTCGCACTGAACACATGGAAAATCTCCGGAAGCATATCTTTCTTCTCTTTTGGCGGCCATTTCCTGTCGATAGACGGTTGTTAGACGGGGAAGGAAAGAAGTTTGGCGCAGCGTACCCTCCCGCGTTCGTAGTGAGTCCGTCTCGTAAGTGCTTGCCTGTGTATATCGTCAGCAGAAGTAATGCAGTTTTGGAAAGGACTCACGATGATTCGCGAGGAACGATAGTTACGCCACGCTAGACGGCTATAAGTGATGGACGTGTTGATGACGAGGAAACGAACCCGCGCGTTGCGCTGCGCCATATTCAAACGACGCCCTCCGTGGGATTGCATCGTCGGCTTGAGGGTGATTGGTGTAGTTGTGAAGGTTGGAAGGCGCAGACCTTAATAAGCGCCCGCTGAATTTCCTAGGGGCAAGAGTGACGGGGCTGTGAAGAATTAGAGGGGTTTTGACGAGTAGAAGACCGAAGGGGCAGTGTTGGACAGGCAGGAGAAAGGGCAGTGCTAGGAAAGGCGAACTGATGGTCAAGGAAATGAGGCGCGTTATAACTGAGGTAGGAACAACAAGGTCTTTTTCGTGTAATGTCCGCTTCCGAATCTTGTTCAAGGATCAACGGAGGATCACTGATCAAACAGGGAGGCTATTGTCTGGCGATGAGAGAGGCTAAATGGATTGATTGGGCGCTTACTCGAAGGAACACACAATAGTGCTGATTTTGGAACTGATGCGACCCGACCTCAGGAAATTCGGCTTCATTTGCGTCAATATGATTCGGCTCGGGACGGAAATCATTTGCACTGAAATGGTAGTCTAGGGCGTTTGTACACAGAAAAAATGTGGCGACATACCTCTGAAAGGCAACATTGACGCCGGGTGCCGTAATGGTCCGATTCGTTCGGTTCGTCGCCACTGTTCAAATCAGTAGTTGCTGACCGTTATTCACTCCTTGGCCAATGACGAGGACATCAATATTTCCC
Source organism: Strobilurus pachycystidiatus (assembly GCA_019915135.1). NCBI lineage: Eukaryota > Fungi > Basidiomycota > Agaricomycetes > Agaricales > Physalacriaceae > Strobilurus > Strobilurus pachycystidiatus. Next base: position 269,015 of record JAHLMK010000004.1, read on the forward strand.
CATCATCTGGCGGATGATAGTACAAGGCGATTAGAACCAAATTAATATATGCCACACACCGCGCACAGGACGAGCTCTAAGGATTCTAGTCAAAGGCACCTATGGCCCTCAAGCCATCCGCCATCCGCCGATACTCCTTCAATAACTCCGCGACCTCGCTGATCCGCAAATCACTCCCGTCGGAAGCACACTCCATGAACCGCTTCACCGGAGGTGCCAGTCTAGCCCGGGCAGTAGGCGGTGGTGAAGGACTGTCTACTCTAGGTAACGGCAATGTCCTCGACTTCTGTAGAGTTGAAGACTACCAGATGAATGGATTAGCTTACGTGTGTATACAAGGAAAGAATAAACCCACCTTCTGAATCGCCTTGCCCGTGATCCCCGATAAGCGATCCGACAAACTCTTCCTCCCTCGATTCTTCTTCGTGTTCTTCTTCATCATACTCTCAAAACTCCTTATGCTCCTCGTGTCTCTCCCCCTACTCTGTTCATCGCTCTCATATTCCTCCTCGTCTTCCCCGTCGTCTTCCCCGTCCTCACTTTCCTCTTCTTCCTCGTCTTCATCATCCGTAATCCCATTGTCCTCCTCATCACTTCCCCTGCCCGTCCTAGTTGTCGCCCGACTGACGGGTCGGAGCTCCTCCCCATCCGCCGCTTCCGCCTTCGCCCCAGGCAGTATGCTTTTGATCGAGAACACGCTATCCCGTCTGAGCAACCCAAAGGCAGGCCGCGATTCTGCGCCATCGGCTGGAGGGACACTATTAGGCGTTGCTGGGAGAAAAGACCGCAGCATTCCGAATGATCCGCTCAGAACTTTGTTCGCGGATCCAGCCAGCGCATCCACTTGATCCCGCAGGGCGGCGGCACTGACGGTGGACGAGATACTCGCCGCTCTTGAACGTGGCGGCGAAGGTGACGACGATGTGATGTTGACGAGCGGCAGTGGAATTCCTCTGTGATAGGCAATGAATATACAAGTTTGATATACCAAACGAGAAATGACAAACTTTGTTCCCAGACCCAATGTTCCCACATCGACGTTCTCCAAAAACTCGACGACAGCCAGAAGGTTGACAAGGCAATAGCGCGCTTCTCCTCCGTCTTCACTATCACCGACAGTCGGTGGTAGAAATCGTTGTGTGAACAGCACATGACTCACGAGTCGTGGCGGGTTGGCGCGTACGACGGAAAAAATAAGTAGAGGGAAAAGGACATCGAGGGAAACTTCCGTCTTCCCCACTGGGGGTGATGGTGATGGTGGCCGTGAAGCCTCTCCTGGCTCAGAGGTCGGCGCAGCGTCCGTAGTCATCGTGTCTGGTGACTCTGCTGGGGCATCTGATTTCGCTTCTGCCTCTGGCTTAGCTTCACTCTTCGTCTTCTTCTCTCCGCCAATCGGCTCGTCCTCCTTCCTCAGTCGTATCAGTGGTAGTTTCGCCAGACCATCTTTAGAAGGCAACTCATGAGTATGGTGAACTGTATAGACCGCATGACATACCAACAACAATCTTGTGGCATTCTATCATCAGTTGGGCCTTCTCGGATGGTGTATAAACGGTCTGCAACCGTGATAGACATTCCCCGCAGCTCTTTACAATCCGTTCCAGCTCCACGTCATCCTTGCCCTGCTCCCCTTCGAACACTAGATCGAGATGCTCCAATGTCAAATCGAGAACATTGAGCGCAGCAACGCGACTAGCTAACGCTTCGTCGTGGTTGGCATCAGCACTCTCTGGAGGTCGGAACAGTCTAATGACATGAGTGGACGGTAAAGTGCGCAACGAAACACATACCTGTCATAAAACAAAGCACAAAAGCTCTTCTCAATCATGATCATAATCTTGGCATAGTCGTAATCCTCCCCACTGGCATCGTCAGACCGTTCCTTCCTGGCGCGTATCCGATCGTCCATCTCCTCCTCGATGGCAGCATAAAAGTCCTGCACCATCTCACCTAAAATATCCGCGCTGTACTCAATGTCCTGAACACCCCACCTCCGCCTATCCCTGTCCTTCTTCTTCTCTGAATTCTGGATCTCGACAAACGGCAAGAAACTAGCTGACGAGACTTGAACCTTCTCGACGACCCACGGCGGCGCTTCGACCAGGTTGCCAGACGTGTGTAGAGCGCAGAGAACAGTCGTAGCAATGTCATCGAAGACTAAACGCTTGTCTATTGTGAGCGCGCTTATCACCACCGGGGCCGTGGCCGCGACATCCTCGAGACTGCTGATGGATGGAGCAGGAGAATGCGTCGGCGACGAAGAGGATTTGCTAAAGATCGACGCGAAGGGATTGGCTATCCTCGATTGGGTGCTTGGGCGTGGAGGAAGTGGGGGTTTACGCAACGGGGAGGCCGGCGATGATGTAGATGACACTGGCAATGAAAGAGAGAGAGGGGATGATAGTGATGGGATGTGATACGAGGGAAACGCGGGTGATAGTGAGGTGACTGATGGAGGGATAGGTGAAGACGGCGAGGGAAGCGGAGAGGCTAGTGTAGGCAGCGTGGAGAGAGGCGGAATCTCAGTAAGGGCTCCACTGCGAGTCGCATGATTCAAAAGGGCTTGGAAATGCGGCGAAGAGTGGTGCAGAGATGATTGGATTGTCAACGCGGAACTGTTGGAACGGATTAACGACGAGAGGGTAAACTGAGTAACAGAGATTTACCTATCGTCTACCGTTCCTCTCAGTCCAGACAGTGTAACAATTGGTGTGTCTTTCTTTATAAATGAAGGCTCGCAAAGAATAACGTGATCTTTGACGAATTCTAGAGTAATCTTCTCCTTGTCGTCGTGAGACTCGATGGGTAACAATATCGTTGACTGCAAGGGGATCAGAAGATGCCCTCTGCCCTGACACACAAGAATACGCACCTTGTTCTCGCCCAACGACGACCAGATGTCCTTCCATTCCTCGTCACCGGGGCCGACGTCCATCAGACGCTCAACCATCGCCCAGCCCACCGAGCCCGCGTCGACGCCAGCATCCTGCAGGGCCGACTTCAAGTGCATCATCTGCAACTTATCTGTCGCGCCATGCCCCTCCTGCTTGCCTTGATCGGCCGCTGCAGACGAGAGCGTCGTCCCTGTCGTCGCTACACGCTGTCTTGGTGTGTATGGCACATACGCTGCCGACGATGCAGAGAGCAGCGGATGGGCCGAGTCCGAGTCGGGCGTCGAAGAGAGTTGGCGGCCGCCGCTCCGCCCGATGGATGTCGCCGGGAATTTCGAGCTCATCGTCGTACCACGACGCGGCAGTGGTGATGGTCGTCGGGCAAGGGTTCGTCGGCTGATCGGACCGAATAGCCGTGTCCCTTGTCCTTTCGGGGTTGCAACGTTTCGGTTTTCTTCTTCAAGTTCCAGGACAGCGGCCAACAAAGTTGCCCAGTGCATGCCATCGGGTTGGACTGTGCATGACTTACTAAGCATATGTCTTTCTTGTATGTACTGAATTCGTCTCTGATCTGTATTCGCGCTGACTCTCTCTTGTCTTCCTTTTGATCAGAGTTGTAGAAAACATGGGGATTTTAACTTGAAATTGAGCTCAATCCGCAATCATCGCTCTCAACTCGTATGACTCATGGACCGCATTCTATGGTGGTGAAGGTTGCATAATGCATTGAATGCGAATACGGGTTTCTCCAATCCCGTGCTCTTGACATCTCCAGTCGAATTCATTAAGCAGCCTCAAGTCTCTTGATGTATATCAGCAAACGCCGCTGAATGTGGCCCTCGTTTCGGCTTCTTTGAGACCTCCCTCTCGTCGACCACGACCATGGCCGCCTTCGACTCTCAGGGGACCCATACTTCGCGTATCTAGCTGAGCAAGGCCTCGGAGTGTCTTGGAAGCAGGAACGAAGGTATGAGAATGCCGGCCTGGAGAAGCCGCTTTTGCGAGAGTGACTTGGCCCCCTTGGAGCTCCCCATCTGCTGACTCGGGTATGATATCTACTATAGGCATCCGATGTGCACGGTGAATGGTGTGTTGCAATAGTCACCGTTGAAGCGACTAGAATCAGTACTATCACCTCCTCCCTTCAGGCCGTCCAAGAACAAGGCAACCATGGCACACGGGCCGACCAAGTCCAGCGGTGAGATGACTTTCGATGCTTATTGGACATCTCCATAACCTGTCGCCGGTCTATCAGACAGAGTGGTGACTGCGACTCAGAGTCCAACGTTGAACGTAGTCCAGAGCGAGGGACTGCCAGAAAATGTGTTGGCCCTTGTCAAGGGCGACGTATCGCACTTTGTTGAGAACAGCACGATTCTCATGTCGGCGTTGGATCAGGTTGGGAAGCTGCATCCGTTCATTCTAGGTATGTCGACCTTTATGTGAATCTCGACCAATTGACAATTCGTCGTAGTCACTGTGTCTGTCTTCAAGGTAGTCATCAAATTGGAGCTTGCTCGCCGAGACAATGAAGACAAGATCATGGCTCTGAACTGCATTATGTGCGATATGATGTCTGCTTTGACCCTGTGGGTGCTCTCTAGTCGGCTCCCTCGAGACGTTCTCAAGCATTCAACCAGGCTCGGGCAAATCTCCAGTCCAGAGACAAAGAAGCTCGGTCCGGATGGACTAAGTATTGAAGCTCGATTGCGCCGACGCATGTCAAGCATCGAAGAGTCTATCACAGCCTGCGGGAAGCTATGCGATACATACAGAAAAAGGCACACCGCGCGTGAGTGTAGCTCATAGCCATGTCAAAACAGTAACTGACGTTGCGCAAGTGAAATTCTTGACCAGTATCAAGTGGCAAGCCCGATTTCAGGAAGTTACGGAAGAGTTCTCAGGTCACCAGACCGGAATCCAATTCGATCTCCAGGTCCAAGCCAGTATCGGCATCGCATCTATGAACAATGTTCTGGCCAGCATACACGGTGATATCAAGGCGTTCATGGCAATGGTCTTCGAGCAAATTCGGACGTCCGAAGAACGGGAACTAGCCGCGTTCGTGTCAGAAAAAGGCGGACTCGCTAATGTGCTGGCGAATGATGACCTTCTCGAAGCAACATTCGCAAAGATCAAAACACGCGACGGGAAGCGGCAGCGGGCGCTGGGCCCGGATGGTAATTCGACGATGTCTCGCCAAGACCTGCGCAGTAACCTCAGGCAAGAGGTGGACCAGATTGTTGCAGAAAACCACGAGTTCTCTCAAAAGTTCAGCGCGATGAAGCTACAACTCGAAGAAGTGAAGGAAACCGTCATACATGAGAGTGATCGTGTGATAGACGCAGTCCTTTCTGGTCCTCACGATCGCATCAAAGATAGAGTGTGTCTCCTTGGAATTTAGTCACCTCCGTTCTTCAGACTCATCACTTCCAGGACGTTCACCATGTATGGAAAGAGATGGTTGGTCTCATCGTTTGTCTTTGGTAGCATCTAAACTCCACTCACCTACGATTAGGGCTGGAAAGGAAGCGTTAAAGCTCGCCACCTTGTTCTGAGGTTACACGATCATTTTCTCGAGGAGACTAATGCCGCCCTCTACACCATCAGCGAGATCGCCGGTGAGACCAATGCTCAGCCGGCTACAGACAAAGTGAAGGGTATCGTCGAGGTTGCAAACCGAGCTTATCAGTCTGCATCCTCCGAGGATCGTTGGGCACTAGAACACATGAGCGTTTATCGCGTCCATGCGCTTATTGAGGCGCTGGACAAGGACATATCCTCCTTTGTGACAATCTCCGAAGTGAATGAGTTCACGAGTGGACGCCCTCAGTACTGGAGGTAATTACCAAGCGATTCGAGGTTGACATTGAGCTGACATGACATGCGAAGTCTCCCGCATTGGATCGCGTATTGGACTATTGGTGAAGCCACCTTGGAGTCACGTCAACCGTCAAGCTTACTTTAGAACAGGACTCGAGATGGCAAACCAATGGTACTTCCGCCGCATCCGGAAGCTCTTTTCTGAAATGCAGGTCGTCGTCAAAGTCATCCTTCCCACAAACAGACGGATCGTCTCCGAATTCCTCCACGCGTGGCAGTTAGGATTTGTTGAGGATGTCCTGGCTGGACTGCGGGACGTTGAATCCTTTGACGATGTGGACTGGGAGTATGATCCCCTGTTCTCTCGATTCAAGAGCTACGTTGTCGAGGAAGAGATCAGGCTGGAAAAGACTCTTCGATCTGTGAAGTATTTCTTGGATGACGATAACACTCTCGGCATTGTCATGGGGACAGAGCAAACCCAGAAGGTGGATCTGTTCGCTATCTCTTCGATGAGTCGGCTAATCGAGAATGCGTAGTATCTGTTCCCACTTCTATATCTCATGCTTCGTCGGGCGTTGTGGATCATGCAGCAGGCAAAGTACGAGGTCCTGCATGAGCATGAGCTAGCCATTGTGTCTCGGTCATTGGAAGTGGTTAGAAATGCAGTCTGGGACCGCGTAGGCGCGTTGGAATGTAAGTGGGCTCATCGGCTCTTACTGTGGCGCCTCCTCACGCATTGTTGTTAGCACTCATCGGCTTGCAGACATCAAAGATTAAGGAAACCCTGCAGAGGTACTTCTATGGCATGGTATGTTGTCGATTCCAAGTCTCTCGGCGAGAATGTCCGACTGAGATGTAGGCAGTACACTCACGTTCGTGGATGGGCTACTATGAATGCTACGCGAATGCGGACTGTGACGACCGATGCCCTCCTCTTTGGTGACGTACCAGAGGCTGTCGATACCACGTATGAACTCTCCTACAAACCTCAGATAGAGGAGATCGACCGGCTGGCGGCAACCGTATCTCAAGAAACAGCTACTGAAGGTGACGAGGAGTCCCTCTTAGGCCATTGGTACGGCGCGTACACATACGGAGCCATGCCAGGACATTCGGATGGATTTGTCAACTTTATTATTTCCGAGGCTTCACAGGTCCTGCTCGGGTCTGGAACAGACATGTGGGGAGGATTCTCCGTTCGAGGGGCAATCAAAGATGGCGGACGTCGCGTCGTTTTCATCAAGGAATATGAAATGCTACAGTATGGCCACAAGACTGCTTGGCTGTACAAAGGCGTTATTAACGATGCGAGAGACGAGATCACAGGAACTTGGGGTCGTCCCGAAGGATCTGGGCCTGATTCCGGGGACCGGACTTCCGACTTGACGGTTTCTGCAAACGACAGCGAAGACTCCGATGGTGTCGTGAGCAGCGCCTTGGAGTCGAAAGCGACAGATGGACTCGGAACATTTTATCTTCGAAAAAAGTCCATTGAGAACGTTCTCTGTCGGCCATCGGACGAGGACTTCATAACCAACAAGGCCCGCGCATTGTGGCGGCTGGCTATTAATCATGTCCTGCTTTCAAACAGCTCCCACACACTGAGATGGAGACATCTAAAGAGGGCACGGGAGTCCAGGAAGCGCTGGATGGACCTTATGCGGATTCAAGAGAGATGGGCTTTTGGAGGAAAGTCTTGGTCCGCTGCTGAATCCAAGGAGATGCGACAAATCAACCGCAGTACACATCCCGATGATCTCCAACTCTGGCAAACTATCAGGCTCTACAAGCGGCGAAGAGAGATTTGTTACAGGTAAGCTTCTTCTCTGTCATCTCATCATTGATCCCTGGATTGATATCGCACAGCGGGTCCGTGGAGTGCGACGCTTGCCATGAAGACCTGGTGGACACACGACTCATTTGTCTGAAGTGCTCGATTGGCGAGGTCGACTGGACCATTGATCTGTGCTCACGTTGTGGCATTGAAAAGACTGTACAATGTATCAGCCCAGACAACAAGGTGCATTCAACAGATCATAGCGTTGTACAGCTTCGCTCTACTTACTTGCGCGCCTACCGCCCGTCTCTAATTACGGAAGCTCAAAGCGTCTTGGACTGGGTTCAGTCAAACACAATGATACCTGCATTATCCTCTACAGACTCGGGTCGCGGTGTTGAGGCACCTGCGCTGGCATGCAAGATCTGTACGAAAGAAGTTTCTCGACCGTTCTGGTGCTGTATGACTTGCGGCGGTGAGCCTTCTACTCGAAGACAGGGTACTGTGACTCACTTTGACTTTGCTAGACCATGGTTTTGTATGCTGCGACTGTAATCATCGGGTAGAAAGTGGCCGCCCATGGCTCATTGAGCGCTGTGCACCAAGTCAAGATTCGGTTCACAATTGGTCCCACATCCCGATTCTTCTACCACGACAGCAGAAGACAGACGCGGACGAGCCGATATCGCTTGCCACCTTACAGGCGAAATTGGACCAGCAACAAGCTGAACAACACAGGGCGGAAGAGAAGTCTGAGGCGTTTGCAAAAGAGATGCGAGGAAGAATGGAAAAGCTTGAAAGGTTGCTCTTGCGGCTGACAAGGGACTCGGGGTCAGACTGAGGTCGGACACTACATAAATGAAGCTATTGGTTAGTATATTGATTTGTAGTCTTCCTCAGTTCTACCGAAAACGATGCTTCACAACTTGAAGAGAGCCGGCAACTTTAGCGTGATCACATTACACACATGTACCCAAAAGTCCCAGGCTCGAGAAAGACAACCCCAGGAATAAGAAAAATAGTGCTTATGCCTTCTCACCAGTTTCGCCAGGTGTCAATGGGTTACCTTCGACCGCCGCCTCGACAGAGGCCTCCGACGCGTGAGGTGGAAGAAGGAGGCTGTCCTTCGTTGAAGCTTCTACGAGTAGCTCTGGTAGGTTTTCGCCTTGGATAACCTTCGGCGTGCCATCTGTCTGCGGTCCAAACTCGACATTCGCTTCCTTTGCCACCTCTTCGGTGTCCGCGTCATCTGTCAGAGAAAGATTCTCAGCAATGCTCGCCGTCAACTCCTCAACAGTCTCATTCGCCGTCTTCTCATCCACGGCATCATCTCCCTTTCCCTCTTCCTCGTGCTCAGCTTGCGTCTCCGCCCAAAGTTCTTCAAGTTCGTCCGACCATCCCAGCTCCTTCGCCAGCTCTCTTACTACGTCGTCACATTTTCCCAACAGAATCACGTCGTCACGTCGACGTCCAAAGTCACCCACTCTCTCCATATTGATCAGGACGCGAGGGCAAGACGGGCTAGCCATGCCCGCGACGCTGGCAAATGGATGTACCGTTAGCGATGTACCCATCACGATTAAGAGATCGACCATTTCCACGTTGCGAACGCCATCGATGAATTCATCGGGTAACTATTGAATCCTCAGCATGATAATCTTACGTAAAATGAAAGTGACTTGCGCTTTCACCGAAAAATACGATATCCGGTTTCACGAGGCCGGAACACACATCGCACCTCGCGATTTCCTGCTTCATGATGTGCTCTTTCATCCTCTCGTCGTCGTACGGCGTTTTACAATCAATGCATCTCTGCGTCGCGAAGCTCCCGTGAGCATGGATGACTTTGTAGGCCGGTAGTCCGGCACGTAACTCGAGGGTATCGATGTTCTGTGTAAAGCATCTATACAAAAGATTGTGTTTGTAGAGCAATTTCAGGAATGAGTGGGTCGGGGTGGGGCGAAATTTGCCAGGATAAAGTTCATGAGCCAGAGTGTAAACTAGAAATTATTCGTTAGTTAAGATTCTGGGGTGCTGTGGAGCTACGAACATGGAACGGGATCTTTACGGAAGTAACCAATGTCAAAAACGGCCTCAGCATAAGGTAGGTTTAGTCGCTCCAAGTTAGCCTATCGATGGTCAGTACGTTCCTCCACGTCGCGAATGGGGCATACGTAGAGCCCTAGTCGCCGCCTCCTCAGCTAAAGTACAGCCAGATGGCTAACATGGCTCACCGGTTTCTGGTGACCGAAAGTCAGGTATACCAGCCGACGTACTGACACCTGATAAGCCTAAGTATCCGATCCAAGTAGAACTGAGAGGAGTAAACAGACCAGCGCCTAACTGAAGGTATATTTAGCCCTGGCATTATTGATAACGGATCGGTATCCTTACCATGAGAGTGATATTTCTGCATTTATTTGACTTTATATACTCCGCAACACCGTGTAGAGTGTTTTCGCTGAGCACCTTGTGGCTGTATTTTGAGGATGGTTGGTAAACTCGTGAGCGCGACATGGTGGCGGGAAGGAGAGCAGGTTTGATCGCGTGACATCATGGCCTAAGCTTGACACTGACAGTGACACTTTCCCTCGACATGTCCTCGACAACCATGAATCACTCTACAGCACCCCACAAAGGCCCATATTAACTCTATCTTGCGTCAACAAGCTCGGTGACTACGGCTCATCGTTGTAAATATTTTGTGGCGGCGATACGGTAGGTTCTGATCCATGAGAACATATGTTCTCGAAATCTGATCATGATCGTGGCCCGTAATATCCTCACTATGACTCAAATAGAGCTGGGGACGATTGATATCAGAGGCCTTCCAGATCCAGAGCTCTCGTAACAATGGGCTCACCTCGTTCTACACATCACCGCCGTCTGCTCTACTCCGGGGTCCACACAAGTACAGGCAGACGTCTTGAACTTCACTACCTGTGTCTACGGAGCAGGGGCTTGAGCTGGGCTGCACTGTCATGGCATCGAAGGAATCCCTACGCTCTGTGTATACTTGTAGTGCTCTTGTTCCACTTTAGGCTACCCGCCCCACCGAGTGTGTCCCGCTCTCGTCACCAACATGTACAGTTTCCATGGCAAATTTCGCCGGCTACAGGCTTTAACCTCTATCTGGAGTCGTACAAGCACGTATCTCAATTTGGCACTCGGACGGGAGGCGGTGTCTCATGAACGATTTCCATTTCTGTCATGGTCTTGTTCGACATGCGGACAAGGCGCGCTTATATGTATGCCAGCAAAACGATGATCATGGAGAACAAGACGCTTTCTCATTTCTCTCTTTCTGTTCCATGGCGTTCCCGCCCAACTGGCTGTTTTCTACTTGCTCTTTCATCGGTTTCGTATTATGTATGATCCCTGTGGCGTGGCATCTTCAAGGTGGGCACATTCCGTTCCCGATTCCTCTCTCCTACTCACCACTCGATAGCATGGAACATAGGAACCTGCGCGTTTATGCTTTGGACTGGGATCGCCTGCCTGAACTTTTTCATCAACTCCATTCTCTGGAATAGTCGCTTCGACAACTTCGCACCGGTCTGGTGTGATATTTGTGAGTCTACAATTGTCATGAAGTAACAGGCTCATGCTGAAAACCTTTCCAGCCACTCATTACATTCTTGCGCTAGGCGCCGCTATACCCGCAAGCTCGCTTTGCATCAACAGGCGACTTTATCATATCGCTACTGCCTCTACTACGAACACGAACGTGAGTCGGCTCTGCTCCAATTCACGTATGATGCAACACTTACTTTGATCCCTGACAGCGTCGTCGAGAGATCCTTGTCGATCTCTTCATTTGTCTCGGCCTCCCGATAGCGCTAATGCTGATTGGTAAGTTTGTATTTGTGGCGTTCGTATCTCCGGTCTAATGCAGCACCCTAGCCTACATTCCACAAGGCAACCGCTTCAATATCCTCGAAGAATACGGCTGCACCGTGTCCCTATACGGCACATGGGTTGCTATCGTCTTGTACAACATACCCCCCATAATCATCGGCCTCATCTCTTCTGTCTACTGTGGTGCGTTCCATCTTGATATGGTGACTCCTTCTCAAAGTCTCATGGTGTCCTTTCCCGCCACCAGCCATGACCATCCATGCTTTCAAACAGCGCGAAGCCGAGTTCAGCGCCATCCTCGCCTCGACCGTCTCCCAAGGCCTGAACCCACACCGCTACTTCCGCCTCATGGCCATCGCCGCAGTCGACATCCTCTTCACCGTCCCAATCTCCTTCTACCTCACCGTCCTCGGTGCTCAACCAGAGAACATCCACCCGTGGATCTCCTGGGATGATACTCATTTCAACTTTGGCGCCGTCGGCGTCCTCCCTGCATCCGTGTGGCGCGCGTCGGGAGTCTACGGCGGACTCATCGAGTTGAACAGGTGGCTGATTCCTTTCGCCGCTTTCGTGTTCTTCGCGCTGTTTGGGCTGACGGGGGAGGCGAGGAAGAGATACCGGAGCGCGTGGGCGTGGATGAACAAGACTATGAGCAGGCGGGGTACGAGGAAGGGTATGATTCGGATGAGGAGTAATGCGGATCTGAGGTATGTGTCAATTCTCGATTGAACAGAGTGGAAGCTGATGTTTACGATACTAGCGCTACCTCCGGGTTTGGTGGGACACTCCCTGTTTACATGAAGCATGAGCGGAAAATTTCGTTCGACACGATCTCGATATCAGAGTCGTACTATGACGAAAGCCGCCCAGTCTCACAGATCATTGAGGTGGAGCGGCAGATTCCTTCCACTTCTCTGCCTCCACCGGTCACAGTGACTGTAACCCCGCCTGAGCCCACTTCCCGCTTTTCTTCTACGACCAGTATGGTCTAGACCTCTGGAAACATTAACACATTCACGCATCATGATGTATTACCTCGACTGCTGGCAGACAGACTTTGCTTTCGGTTCCCTTTGTATTTGATTCGCACATTGTATCCATAGCGTCTCTCGTTTTCCTAGAATCCAAGATTGTTAATATTTAGTACTCGTTATACATACATTTATTTCTTCGCGTTAGGCGGCATCCAATCCGTCAGCCACTCCATCACGAACAAAATCATCTCGCCGTGAATCTTCCTAATCTCCTCGGGTTCATCCTCTAGTTGCAAGTACCCCCACTCATCGTAGTGGTGTACCCCGTTGGGTATGACTTTGAAGGGACGCAATATGGTATCCTCGCGGTCTTTCGCGTAATCGCTATGAGGAGTAGTCGGACGCCATGGATCCACTAAGGGTTGTTAGAGATTCAGTCAACAGAAGTCAACGGAAATTCGCACCCTCTCCGTCAATTATCGCGAGCCTATCCGCGGCAATATCAAAGTCGCCGAGTGCGTTCACCGCGGTTACGTTGGGAAGGGCTGGGACCGCAAAGTGTTGACCAGGCGGGTATGCCTGTTTACATATCTTGGACTCGTAAGCCAATGTGATGAACTTGGACACAATCGAAGGGTGTTTCGGATCCGGAGGGGAAGTCATGAAGTAGCCCCACTGCGTACAGACTTGGAACAGCCAGAGACGCCATTCCTGATCCAGAGAGGTATCCGCAAATTTGCTGTCGTCGTGGGTCCCGAAGCACTGTAGACACTTAATGTGAAGAAAATAGAGAAGAATATTGCCCACCCACATCTTCATGTGTCATATCGTCTGGGCATGATGCAACGACGTTCTGGCTGACCGTGAGCGAGGGTATGCTAGAAAACAATCACAATACCTTCTTGATCCAAGAAGCGTAGTTTACAACGGCAAAGTCGACGGTGAGGCCACCAGGGAAGGAGATGAGACGTGAGGGATGCTCGTACTCTAGCGCCTCCACGCCGTCCATGAGCCCAAGGCCGAAGGGAGGCTTGTTCAAGGTCGCACAAAAGTCGTCAAAGCCTGTGCTTCCGAACTTTGGGTCCCAACATTTGGCTTGCCAGTATCCAAGGGGACCCTAAACCTGGATCAACTACTACAAACCGGATGTATCACGAAGACACACCTCAAGCAAAGAGGCGAAGTCATCATTGTGTTCCAAATCGCCTAGTCCGAAGAGAGCTTTGAGTGGACCCGCCAAACGGCGATTGGACAGCAGCCTGTCGACTGTTGCGATGGTCTTTTGGATATGATTGGAGCATTTCTCCTCGGCTGCCTGCCGGATGAGGTCGAAGTACTCCCAGTATACTATACTCGCATGTGTTACACCTGGATAGTGTGAGAAAGTGACGATTGGTGAGAGTATAAGTCGCACCGCTTGAGGAGATGGCGCCATAGACGAGGTCAGGGTAGAGAATCCTCATGTGAGCAGCTCGCGCGCCGGCGTATGAACCGCCATAATAAATCCAAGGGGTATTGGGCGCTGTTAAGTCCTCATCAATGCCAGAAAATTTGACGTTGGCCATGAAGTTTGCACTGTCTGCGGCAGACTGTTCATTCGTTAGGAACCTTCGTAACTTGAGTTGAAAGCCATGTGAAAGGAGGGAAACAAGTACCTCAACGAGTCCGTTGTCAGATTCTGAACACCGATGGATTCGCCTGTGAGGTATTTAGTAGGTAAAAGATAATGACTGGGAGAGGGAGCGCGCCGTAATAGCGATGCTCGAGGACAACACCAACGCCGCCGGTTGCACGCGCCAGAATTTCGACGATGCCAGTGTCCAGAAAGGGTATACGATTCTGTCGCCGAATGAGCAGGCCGCCATAACAATCATCGGAGCCAGGCGCGCACCTCCCCGCTCGTTTCGCCGCCGTCGAGCACGATGACCGGACCTCCCATGCCTGGCTTGTAATGCCTGGTATTCACCCAGTACCGCTGCTTGAAGGTGTCTCCGACGCTGTCATCGAAGTGGTCCAGCGGCTGCTCGAACCATTGCGGCGGGAACTCGGCCTTTTGCGTTATCGCGAATTGGTTTGCCTCCTCCTGGGCGGCGATGCTAGGTGTGGACTGCCGCGCTTTCTGTTCGAGTTTCCATAGATTTACGCCCTGCGGACCAAGGACGCGTATTCTGTCGGCGGCCGACGCGACGGCGCCGCTGGCGTCGAGCAGCGCTATGGCTAGAGCGGCCAGAGCGAGCAACATGATAGTCGGGGTCGAGTTGTTGAGACACGCGTGGTGCGACTATTCACTCTCAGCTGGGCAGGCGGTATAATACGTTGCAGAACAAGTAACGTCATGGCCTTATGGTCTAGTAGCATGATACCTCTTTTGGGCGATTACGACTGATAGAGGTGGTCCTGGGTTCAATTCCCAGTGAGGCCCTTTTTGTCTTTTGCCACGCCTTCCTAGGATGCGGCCGCCGGCGGGGGCGGCGGCCGCGGCGCTATAATCTATTACTACCCGGCTACCGGGCCACGGCGCACACGACGCACGGCGCACACGACGCACGGCGCACGTCCGTCATCAGGCCGCTGCCCTCAGCCCTGGGCAGTGAGATCGTCGACGGTGAACCCGCGTCAGGCGTACGACGTACGCCGCCCGCTACATAGTCATATCTCCTAGGGATCACATTTGCAGTCTTGGGCGGGGTCCAATAAGCTTGAGATGTTTCCAAAGTTCCACGATTCATTTTACAGTAAGTAATGTACATTTTCATCTCCCAGCCCACTCATCAGGTTACGACTTGTCCTTGATCGGGAAATCCTTCCCCGTCGCGCTTTTATACGCGCTCCGAATCCCATCTGAGATTCGTTCATCCTTCGCCTGCTCGAACGCGGACTCGTTGTTCTGCGGTCCTTGGTTGAAGACATGTTCTTGAACCCAATCAACAGCTTTGTCAAGTCCATCTGCGAGGGTCGTTAGTTTCTGGCTATCATGATGCTGCGAAACCAGGGCTTACCCTCGTTCCTCTCTCCAGCCTCCCCTCCACCCATTGCGTTATTGATCTTCCCCATGATGCCTCCTCCTCCGCTGCTTCCAGTGCCGGTACCTGTCGTCGTGGTACCAGTCGTCTGGTTGTTTGACTTGTTCATCTGCTCTTTCAAGAAATCCATTGTTGGGATATGTGGGTGGGTAATAACGCTCTAAAGCCTTCATTTCGCCTACTTATACGCCACCTCAGGATGACATCATAGCTCCCGCGTCATGAGAGCTTTCAGCCAAGACATTAGAAAGTACGTATCCAGGGTGGGATTTGGAGCGCTTGCACCTGGACTCAACTGATGCCGGAGGGTGTACTGAGTTGTACTATCAGATTGAACGAACTGACGTTTGAAGACCTTGCTGTTGGCCCTTGGGATCTGGATTCTAATCTGCTGTCGGAACCTGAATCGTAAGGACCCTGATTCAAACTTGCGGTAGGATTTTGCGCCACAATCGCGAGTTGACAAGCAAATCAAAAATTTACATCAGTCGCATTGCTACAATGACACTGCGTAAACTAGCCACTACTACAAAGCAATTCTAACACATGACCCTGGTCATTCGTAGACTAATCGTAGTCACTGCTTGAATCGAAAAATATGTTGTGTAGTTTCTCCTTGATGTCTCGGCTGAGGGCGTCCAACACCTCGAGTGCACTGCGGAGACCTCCAAATACAAGGACCTCTCAAACCCCGAACGAATAGTGGCGATTCTTCCCAGTACGTCTGCCGGATCAACAAGGAGATGGTTGCGAGAGGCCGAGCTGTGGATGTTGGAAATCCACAGTTGAGACCACAACGATGGCGAACACTCCCCGTGGCATCTGCAAGCACGTGCAAAAGCAAGGGGAAGATCCTCTAGTTCCATAGACATCCTTACCAGTCGACGGAATCCTTTCGCCGGCATGTCATAGTAGTTATAGTCCAGAAGAAGGTGGCCGCGAGCGTCAACGTCGCCTGGACGGAGCTCGGGAGTGTATATCAAGGCAATCCTTTGTCTCGCCAGCATGTAACATGCAGCGGCTGCTTGGTGTCGCTCCCGGTACCTGTACATCGATGCTGCACAAAGGCGTACTTCACCGAGGAGCTGCTTGCCTTCCACTGCGTCGCCGTGGCCCAATGGACAGAAATGATTTCGTACAATATATTCCAGACGTTGCTACAATCACGAAAGCGGACCGCCAGTGGTTCTAGTCGCATAAGAAACGAGATATTCTCCTCGGTCGACCAGCATAAGATGCCTGCTTTGTTACAAAGGGGAGTGTCTTCGTCGGCGTCTGAGCGGCGCGCATAACCAACGGGCTGAGCCTCAAGCCAGTTGATGCGCTGCTCCATCATGTTGAGGGCCCACTTCACAATGTTGACGAAGTCGTTTCGATCTGCGGCGTCCGCAATGTCCAAGAGCTTGCGAACGTCGGCGGAAGAGGGATTGACAATTTCTGCGATTTCTGCAAGACTGTGTACGATTGAGCCTTGAACGCCCCTACGAATCGGAAAACTTACGGCGCGTGGAGCGTTGAACACAGGATCCGAAAGCTTGCGGCTGATTTTCCGGGAAGGACGATGGGGTTGGAGGAGTTAGATGTAGCGTCTCGTAGCACTTCGAGGAAGGAAGGCTTTTCCTGAAGGAATGGCCGCGGGTGGATCTGCACCATTTGGTATGGTCAGAGTCTTTCCAGAATATAACGAGAGTCGCAAGCTCACCTTGAAGAGTGTATCCTCGACTTGGATGAGGCAGGTTCCGTCTTCGAAGTAGTATGTGTCGTCTCGACGCACAGAACCTGACTGAGACGCGTCGGATAAAGAGGCGGAGGACATAGCTTCAACAGAGAGCGATTAAACTCAACCTCGTCTTTGAGAAGCGCGAAGAGTGGGAACATGGAGCATTCTGGTAGGGAAGGATATAAGAAGGGGACGAAGGGCCGGGGATCCAGGGCCGATAACAATGAGCGATTCCTTATGTCGCGACTCGTCAAAGAAAACAAAGATGGTCGTATTTCGTGGGAGGGGGAAGTACTTCAGGGTGGAATTGCTAAACAATGGTCTCAAGCACAATGAAAGCAATCGCGAACGGGAATCATGAGGTCTGTGTCAATGTCGACTGCCACTGCCAGTGGAAGCCAGTGAATAGGTTTAGGTCGTCATTTGTATGGCCCTGCGTGGCGTCTGGACGTAGAGTGGAGACCATGATAGACGTGTCAGCAGCTGAGGCGATGGACGTGCGGATGATTCTGGATAGTGATTTACCTTTGGCACGGCGGCTGCAAAGAGCGAGGACCAGGGAGGTGGTACGTCCAGCGTGCGCGAAGGAGGTGACCAAGATGGCAATAATCCCAGGTGGTGGATGCAACTTCCAGCCTCAAAGACCGGCTGTTCCGTCAGCAAGAATGCTTCCAGCTGTCAGATTGATGTCAGCCTCAGAGGTACGATCATCGTTCGACATTCAAACGAAAACAGTGGCAAACGAGAATCATAGAACATGTATAGTACTTACCAGCCTCAACATACTGATGGCTGGAGTCCATGATCCATCGTCGTTGACGTGGGAGTAGAGAAAGCCAAAGGCGGATGTTCTGGCCAATGCCGACTGCTCGGAGAACGCCGACGCTGATCACCGCACTGCTTTTCACCCTGACTGAGGTCACCTCTGGACATCCATCATGGCGGTTCGGTGAAGCTATCGACGCGTATTTTTATCCTCGAGATCCATACTGTACGTCACTCTGGACGAGCCGCGTATGGATAGCTGTCCCCCACTTGCGTCGCTGCATACTTCTGATGCAGGGATTGATATCCTCCGGAATGGTCTGCTATGATACGCGCGCAGCGAGATAAGCCACTATCACGCGCATTCACTGCTATTGCCCGGTCTGGCGCTTTCTCTGCAGCGATGGGGACTCATTACAGCATATAAGTACTCTCAGCCACATTTACGCCACTCCCAGCTCTCGATCGATGCCTGCACGTGGCCTCCACCTCCAGCGTATAAGAAGGGCGTTCGCGCGAATTCCTTCCTTGTTTTCCGCCACCATCTTCTCCCGTTTCAAACACTCAGCCATGCCCGCCGACGCTGTCGTCAACTCGTTCCCCGCCCTCGCGCGCTTGCATCCCGACAGCAAGCACGCGAAGGACATCCTCGCTCGCGACATGGCGCGTGCCAAGAAGGTCGTCGCCGGCATCCAGCCCCATGGACCGCGCGCCTTTCACGAAGCCGCCCTCCTGCGCAACCGCCACCACCATCAAGGCAGTGAGCCCTCCCAGCCATCCGACCCGTCTCAGCCCAGCGGTGGATCTGGAGGTTCTGGCGGCGAGCTATCCATTGACGTCACCGACGCTGGTACGTTTGAGTAGCACATATATGCGTGTGTTCTGACGATTATGGCTTGTAGGCGTCACCTACACTTTGCCCGTTACAATTGGCAAGCAGGATTACACTCTTCTCATTGACACTGGTAAGTTTGGCATGGTGCTTCTCCGAGCAGATGCTCACCCGTCGTCAAGGCAGCTCCAACACCTGGATCGGCGCTGACAAGAAGTACACTCCGTCGCCTGCCTCGCAAAGGTACGTCGTCCCGCCTTTTGTAGTTCATCTTCCACTGACCAATCGTCACAGTACGCGTAACAGAGTGGTCAGTCCTGCCGCTGATGCGACATCCCTCTTATGGCTCACACTTTGATCAGAACGTCAGCTATGGTTCTGGCAGCTTCAGCGGAACTGAATGTGTGTCTCTTCCCTGTCCTAGTCGCGGCGTTCGCTCACGTGGAACTCTAGATATTGAGACCTGCCAACTCGGCCCCAACCTTGTCATCGAGAAGCAGTCTATTGGCGTTGCTTCGTCTGCCAAAGGTTTCAGCGATGTCGATGGCATTCTCGGGTATGGCTACGACTTCTCCGTCTATGATGTGTTCACTCATCATTCGCTAGCATCGGCCCCGTTGGTTTGACTGCTGGTATGGATAGTTATGTAGCATCATGAAGTTTCGTTTTTGAACATTTTGCAGGCACTGTCTCCAACACCAACACGGTCCCAACCGTCACCGATAACCTCCTCACCCAGGGCACCATCGCCGTGGAATCCATCGGTTGCTACTATGACCCCACCACCGACGACGCCATGGGCAAGGGCGAACTCACCTTCGGTGGCTCTGACTCGTCCAAGTAGGCTTTCTGTCCTCTGACTTACGTCCCTCACCTAGTAATGCGAACGCCGTAGGTACACCGGCACCATGACCTATGTTCCCATTACCAAGACTAGCCCTGCGTCGAACTACTGGGGCGTCGACCAGACAATCTCCTACGGATCCACCACCATCATGTCCAAGGCGGCTGGCATCGTCGACACCGGTACCACTCTCTGCCTTCTCCCTCCCGACGCCTTCTCTGCCTACCAGAAGGCGACTGGAGCCGTAATGGACCGGTAGGTCACATTTCCCGATCGTCGAAGATATCTCACCCGACTTGCCAGCACCACCGGTCTTCTCAAGCTCACCCAGGCGCAGTACGACAAACTGCAATCCTTGAACTTCAAGATCGGCAGCGTATGTTTCTCCCTGGTCGGAGTCCTGTGAATGAGTTTGACTGACGGTCGTCACAGATGACTTGCGAGATGGTCCCCAACGCCCAAATCTGGCCCAGGAGCATGAATACGATGCTCGGCGGCGACGCTGATGGCATCTACTGCGTCTTTGCCGATATCGGTGACATTGGCGATGGCGGTCTTTCCTTTATCAGTTCGTGTTCTGTTCCCTGAATGTTGTTCGCTGACTGACGTTCTCATTAGACGGGTTCGCGTTCCTTCAACGTTTCTACTGCGAATACGACACGACCCACTCTCGTGTGGGCTTCGCTCAGACCGCCCACACCATGGACACTTCCAACTGATTGATTGAACGAATGGACCGACTTTGTAATTGTACCGGACTGTACCGCACTGGAAAGGACTCAAATATTGGGATTGAACAATGAATTGTACTTTGAACACACATTTCGATTTTTCGACTGTCAAGAACTCGAGTCATCTCAACCACCAGGAGTGATCAGATACACTAGAATGCTACTGATACAAAAGGTAGTAGTAGTCAGTCGGACCACCAATCGTCTCGATGTCATCAGAGCTTTTGAGAAGATGTGGGTTCGAGTTCGACAATTTGATCAAAACCCGGATACGGAGGAAGACTCAGCGAGTACTTCTCCTCCATTGTCCTGTTTGTGTACGCATAAGAAAGGGACCTTGATGACTGATTGATGACAATGAGGTACATACTTTGGAACAAATCGCCCTCCAAGGAAGTGTGTTCCCGTAAATGAACGGACGCCTTCCTTTGGCGCCGTCAAGCTGATGAGGACGTCAGGATTCAGACCCACCCCGGCCTCATTTCCGAGCTCCACATCCCAGCCTGATGGGATATCAACAGACACAATCGGGAGACGGGAATCTGAGAGAAGCGGCAAGACGGTGTCGAAGGGAGCACGGACGGGGCCCTTGAATGAGAATCCGAAGATCGCATCGAGGATAACATCAGAAGAAGAGAGCGCAGCTCGAAGGCTGTCAGTTTCCAAAGAGGGCGGAAGAGTCTCGATCTTCATGTTATCACATTGCTGCTTGAGCCGCTGAGGAAGGAATGTCAGTCGTGTATGAGCCACCTGAGGAAGTCACTGGACTTCGACCTGATAGATGTCCTTGGAGCCCGGCTGAAACTATGGGTTAATGCAATCTCCAGGAATACACCGTCAATGGTCACCTTGGGCATATAGATCGTAGGTCGGTACCCAAACATGCCTGTAATTTAGACTCGGTCGGCGACCTCATGCAATCGCGTAACACTGAGCCACTTACTAAGGTGTCGAGCGGCAACGAGGCCATCCCCGCCTCAAGAATGGGTCGGTTTCAAAGTGGAATCATACGGAAGCCGCTACTCACCCTGATTGCCTGGACCGCAGCAAACGAGAACACGATTGTACTTGTCCTTATCATAAACTTTGGCGAGCGTTTGCGCGCACGCTAGCCCAGCGAGTTCCATGAGCTAAGTGCATGTCAATAAGACGTCAGAGAGCTTGTTTAACCAACCCGCGGCGGCGATTACCTGGTCAAGACTAAACGCCCCAGCAGCGCCCATGAGCTCCTCGTCAATCTGGCATACATATGATCAGCTATATTACTGGTGGCGTAGGACATGGACCGACTTGCTGGGCAAGCTTTGCAGTTAAATATCGGAGTGACATGATCGCAAGAAAGGGAAATGGAGGCCGATGATGTCATGTGCTGCCGGAGTTAACGCGAAGTTGTAACAACCCAACTGCGGATTTCGCGTCGAACCTTCATGGCGGCCTCAAAATTCGATGTCCGTTTCTATGGTATCGGCCTCCACTTGCAAGCAGTGCACCCCAAGGATTGACCCTTATTATTATCGAACTTGTCCCTTACTTCCAAGTCGCGACATTCTGCTCGCCACCTGCTTTGGGAGCAGGCTCCCAAATTGCTCCCTCTCGCTCTTTACTGACTCGTCAATGAACAATGCACTCCGCCGTGGTACTCAGAGGTGAGAAAAATTGGCTGTTCAGCGTGGACTCTTCGACTGACTGAAACGCCGCAAGTAACGGCCACTGTTGTGCATGGCGTTGCCCAGATCTGTACATATCTAAGGCTGACCTACCACATACGGCAGAATCGCCTCTGGCTGGATGACGGCCTCGCCTCTCTGGCAATGCTATGCTCGATAGGATGGCTCGTGTGCTTCTGGATTCGTACAGACATACAAGGTTGGACCATCCTTGGACATTTCGGCCTCTCTCTGAAACCTTCGTAGGTGTGGGGCCCTTTGTACAATCGCATATATACAGACTGCGCGCATACTGGACCGACAGCATAACTTTTCTTTCTGTTATATGGCGAGTGGCGTCCATCTCGAGCGCAGTGCATCTATTGACTCCGTACAGGTTCACGCGCACCAGCGTCTTGCTCTCAACAGTCCACTTTGCACCACCCGGACTACGCCGAATACCCTTCTTCGCTTCCATCCTTTTCGTCATGATGTGGGCGTCCCTCTTGGGCCAGCGTATATATCTGTGCCATCACGACCGTTCTTGGGAAACCGCAAATGTACCGCAATGTAACAGTGTGTAATTCTTTGATCTCTCCTCTATGTGGCTAACACTTCCTCGGAAGATACGACCATAAAAATCACCGGACTTGCTTGTAAGTCACGATAGCCGGTTGAAACTCGCACCAATTCTAAAAGCTTTGCTGTCAAGTCGAATTTTTCTCCGACATCGTTCTCTTGGCATCGCCCATCGCGGCACTCACCCGCGGCACACCTAGCCGCAATCAGCATCGACTTTTACTTATTACCCTCTGTTCTGCCCTGGTCTTCGTTGCCGTCAGTGTCGCCCATGCTGTATTCACTATCATTGGCAACGGCGACTACTTGGAAGAGCTAACAGCGATCGTCCAGGTTAGCCTTGCCCCGAAGATTTTGTGCTTGAGCCTGAACATAGTACCTATACACAGTCGGGCACCTCTCTTCTTTTCTCTAATCTCGTCATGGGGATCATGTTCATTCACGAACGCTTGAACCCGGATGCCAACTACACGGACTTGGACATCGACTTGAGCCTACGACACAAGGGCGGCAGTCGGCTCAAGTATCGCATCGGATCACCAAAAGCTGCCCACATCAAAATCGACGGACACGAATCCTTCGGCACCTCCTTTCCACTACGATACGTCGACGCTGAGGTCTGCACCGAATCCGCCATCATCTCCCCCTTCAGCTTCAACGACTCCACGAAGAGTTTGGTATACGAGATGGCGTACGTTCCCGACATGAAGGAGCCTTATGGGGTCGTTCCCTCTCCAAAGTCCCTCGAGCCGTACATGCACGACTCTTATGGGCAGGACAACGACAAGCTGTTCCGCCCCACATCCTACCAGTCGTCGTTATCGTGCTACTCCCAGGACCAAGACAACCACAGACATAGCACCCTCTCGTCGTCCCCCATATTGCAAGACGACTTGCCAGTTCACATCACGCTTCCTCCTACTGTGGTGTCTAATTACCACAGCAAGGTTGATACGACGGTAAAGAGCGTAAGATTTCTTAGCCCGATACCTGAACATGCGACGGACCGCTCTGCGAAGGACACGGATGGGTCATCTTCCGTCTTCGAGACGTACATTTCGGATGAACATGTCACTCCTGATCCGTTTGCTGGGTCGACGGCCACTCCTCCTTCCTCGTACTTTGCCCCTTCGCTACCCTACAGACCGTCGTTTGCACGGTCTGCGTCGCAACTTCCTATTCCCTTTTGAATGGGCTTCATTTTGGATACAATTGGTATTTATTGTTGGGCCTTGTTGTCTGTCATTCACGTTGGTTTCCTTGATATTTATTCATGTGTAACTGGTCTTGCTAGGTGTATTCATTGATGTATTCTTGTCTTTTCACTTTGGGGCCAAATAGCACTTGAGTACAAACTATACTGGTGGAAAGTGGCTGTGTTGGATGCCGAAAGAGTTGTACACGGTCAGTGCTCAGGGACTTGAGTGTATAATTACCAGAACGGAGCTTGAATGAGATTTGACTCGCACTTGGAATATGGGAGCTTCAGGATTGAGATCGCGATTCGCGATTCGGAGGGCTTGAAGTTGAAATTGTTGAATGACAGATGAGTCATGACTCATGACGATTGACCAAAAAAAGATTCAGTTTTTTGTGCGCCACACTACGCATGGAGAGAGGCAAAACTGATGAGAGTGGGATTCGAACCCACGCCCTTTCGGACCAGATGTAGTGCTTGCATATCAAGCTGATCCTTAGTCTGGCGCCTTAGACCGCTCGGCCATCTCACCATGCTGGCACCCCGTGGTAACGTTTGTAATACACTTTTCATGTCCTAGTCATTTACCGTGAATCAGTCTTGAACGATCTGGCAACGAAGTAACGTTGGCGGGTACTTGGAACTTGTATTAGGGGCCGAGCATCAATGATTCGCGTGCCAGGGCCGATACCGAACTATGGCGATGTCTGTTCTCTTCGAGTCGATAGATGGTTGATTTTATTGTTGAAAACTTAGATGCTTATTCGCCTTTGACTGGATGAAGAGTGAGAAAGAAAGGGATATGCGTCATGGTGTTTGTTTCATTGTTTGGTCCCTGAAAGCAGGCTGTTTTCCATCTCTGCTTCGTACCATCATGCCGCGCCCGCAATATTATTCCATTTTCTCGCCGCCGAGCCTGGCGATGACGGAGCTCGTAAAGACGACGCTCGACCACGACTCGACGGACATGCTGATCGATAAGTGGCTCGAGCACCGCGGCTCGACGCACGACGCCTATCACGAGTGGTTCCGCGACGTCCGCGAGCGCAAACACGCCCACAACCACGACAAGCAGGTCATCATCTGGAACAAGGGCGAGTTCGTGCCCGAAAACATCTTCTGCCGCACCGTCGACACGGGCCGCCTCATACCCCTCGATCGGACATGGACCACCCACGTCTACCACCACCGCTCCATCCAGGAGCGCAAGCTGCCCATGGTCCCCGTCGTCTTCACTATGGTCCGTGCCCTTTTGCTGCGCGCGCGCATCCCGCCTTACTCCCGCCCTGCAGCTCCCCGAACTCATGATCCTGCGCGGCATGCACGACGCCGGCTGCGACGAGATCTTCATCATCGTCACCGATCTCAAGCGGCAGGAGATGGACGACGTTACCGAGTACTTTAAGCTCGTGTGCAGGCAGACGTTTGGCCGGACGTGCAAGCCGTCAATGGAACGCAAGATACAATACGAACGTACATGCTCAATCTCTTCTCCTTAGCGGCTGTGTCTAACAGCCATCAGATATGCGCATATCCCACATGCTCGTCAGGCAGCGTCGCAATCCATGTTTTCCTCAGATCGACCTCACCCTCCGAGCCATCCTCTACGAAAAGCGACCCCGATTCATTGTCCTCTTCTCCCACCAGACCACCTCCTACTCCCAGATCCTCTTCACCCACCCATCCTTTGTCCCAGACGAAGACATCTTCTACGACTACCCCACCGGCTGCCCCAATCCATGCTGCACCGAAGACTGCGAGATGATCCGTTTTCCCAGACGCGGCCTCGACACCGCCTCCGTCCTCGACATCAAACGCGGCGGCAAGTTTGGCAGGCGCATACGCCAGAGGCAGATGTGCAACTGGATCGAGTGTCAGGCGTGCTTTGACGAGGAGAGCACCAGCAGCGAGGGCTCGGAGAACAGCATGGAGTCCAATCGCGTCGTCGGGCAGACCTGCAGCAAGTGCAAGCTCGTCAGGTACTGCTCGCCGGAGCATCAACGCAACGATTGGGAGGAGCATCGGCGCGTCTGCATGCGCATGACATGATCACTGGCAGAACTTAATCCTCTGATTCACATCTGATATCAACTCATAATGGACCCATTCGTTCGTTTGTTGTAGAATCGTTATACCATTGCTTTAGTTATGGTCATGTATCATTATGCCTCATTTTTCTCCACTGGCATCTAGTAGGCTTACTGGCATACCTGTATACATCCTGTATTCGAGAGGGGACTTTGTCCAAGCGCGGCATCTCAATCTGAAGCAGATACGCATATTGGCTCGATCTTGGCAAGCTAATTATCAGGGATTTGGACTTCATCACGCGGCTGTCAGTGTGTTGCCATTTGGGCTGATCGTGACATTCGGCATGTGATGGGCTGATCGTGACATTCGGCATGTGACGTACAATAGGACTCACTTTACTGAATTGTAAGCTCGAATCTCTGGGTCGAATCCCTCCTGAAAGTACGCGATTCCCTGTATACAACGCGGAAAAAACGCAATTGATTGTTCATCTCCAGTAGTACATAATATGATTTAAAAGTCCAGCGAGGTACAGATCTGTACAATTACAAAAGTTCGTTCATTCGTTCAGTCGATCAGTTGGAGGTGTCCATGGTGTGCGCGGTCTGAGCAAAGCCAACACGAGAGTTGGTCGTGTCGTACTCGCAATAGAATCTTTGAAGGAACGCAAATCCGTCTAAAAGGAACATCAGTCATATTCGACAGTCTCGAGGCAGAACACGCACTGATGAAGGAAAGACCACCGTCGCCAATGTCGCCAATGTCAGCAAAGACGCAATAGATACTATCAGCGTCGCCGCCGAGCATCGTGTTCATGCTCCTGGGCCAGATTTGAGCGTTGGGGACCATCTCGCAAGTCATCTATGACGACCGTCGTTTGATATAATTCAGAGGATCAGAGAATGACATACGCTGCCTATCTTGAAGTTCACGCTCTGCAGGTTGTCGTACTGGGCCTGGGTCAGCTTGAGCAGGCCGGTGGTGCTGCCAGTGGTGAGAGATATTACTCGACGATCGTCAAAATGTACCTACTTGTCCATTACGGCCCCAGTCGCCTTCTGGTAGGCAGAGAAGGCGTCGGGAGGGAGGAGGCAGAGAGTGGTACCGGTGTCTACGATGCCAGCCGCCTCAGACATGATAGTGGTGGATCCGTAGGAGATTGTCTGGTCAACACCCCAGTAGTTCGACGCAGGGCTAGTCTTGGTGATGGGAACATAGGTCATGGTGCCAGTGTACCTAAGACGTTCACATCAGTCTTCGAACAACGCCAGAAACGGGACGGAAAACTTACTTGGACGAGTCGGAGCCACCGAAGCTGAGTTCGCCCTCACCCATGGCATCGTCGGTGGTAGGATCATAGTAGCATCCGATGGACTCGACGGCGATGGTTCCTTGGCTGAGGAGGT
The DNA here is from genome assembly GCA_019915135.1 of Strobilurus pachycystidiatus. Taxonomy (NCBI): domain Eukaryota; kingdom Fungi; phylum Basidiomycota; class Agaricomycetes; order Agaricales; family Physalacriaceae; genus Strobilurus; species Strobilurus pachycystidiatus. The sequence goes on from JAHLMK010000004.1 coordinate 296,116, forward strand.
TATCGGTGACGGTTGGAACCGTGCTCGTGTTGGAGACGGTGCCTGTAGTATGCTAAATACGGATTGCTATGGTGCTCAAGTATCATGCTTACCAGTAGTCAGATCAACAGGGCCAATACTAGCAAATGGTGCCGGTGAGTAGATACATCATAGACAAATGGAAATTTAGTAGCCATACCCAAGGATGCCATCGACATCGCTGAAACCTTGAGCAGACGAGGCAACGCCAATTGACTGCTTCTCGATGACGAGGTTAGGGCCGAGTTGGCAGCTCTCGATATCTAAAATAGAACATGAGAAGACAACGCAGATAGGACAGGGCACCCACATTCAGTTCCGGTGAAGCTGCCAGAGCCATAGCTGACGTTCTAATCAGAGCGTAAGTTACGAAGGGGGATTCTGCAATGGCTGTACGAACCACTTTGTTGCGCGTGCTGCAAGAAATGGTCAGCGCGAGAGAAACTTCAGAAGTCGAGACGACATACTCTTGCGAGGCGGGCGACGGAGTGTACTTCTTGTCAGCGCCAATCCAGGTGTTGGAGCTACCTGAAGGGTCGATGAGAATGAGTGTCGGATGTGAGCACGACGTGGAACTTGCCGGTGTCGATGAGTAGAGTGTAGCTCTGCGTGCCAATCTGAACGGGAAGGGTGTAGGTGACACCTACCAGCCATATCTGTCAAGAAACCCAGCGAATGTGCGCCACACATGCGACGTACCAGAGTCAGTGACGTCAATAGAGAGATCGCCGTTCGAGCCTCCAGATACACCGCTGGGTTGAGTCGGGTCGGATGGCTCAGTACTGTGGTGGTGGTGGCGCTTGCGGGCGGCTTCGTGGAAGGCGCGCGGTCCGTGAGGCTGGACGCCAGCAATGACCTTCTTGGCCCGCGCCATATCGCGAGCGAGGATGTCCTTCGCATGCTTGCAGTCTGGATGCAAGCGCGCGAAGGTGGGGAACGAGTTGACGACAGCATGGGCGGGCATGACGGAGTGTTGGAAGCGGGAGAACATAGAGGATGGAAAGAAGGAAAGAATTCGCGCAAAAGTCGTTTTTATAATACGGTGAAGGCCACGTGTATGCATCGATGAGGAGCGCCGTCAGTTGTAAGTGTGGCCAATTTCTTTAGCGGCTGGAAGACAAATATAGCTGCAGAGGATCACCCTGCGCGTAATGAGTGGTGCGTTTTGCTGCGCATTCATCATCGATAAGCACGCTGGAATCTCAGAACCACTACATCAGTTATTTGTGGCGACGCAAGTGGGAGGTGGGTTTCCATTCAAGGCTTCAGACTTCATGCCTGGTCCAGAGTGACGTATGGTGTAGCAGGATAAAAATACGCGTCAAAAGGTCCACCATCAGCATCATGCAACCGTTTCCTTACCACATCATGATAGATGTCCAGGGTGTACTCAGCGTCGATTCCGCGGAATTTTTCCGAGCATCGGGCTTCCTTTTCTCCAGGTTCACGACAAGTCAGTGGCAACCTGGAGACGACAGTCAACTATAGCCTTACAACGCTCCAATCATTTATACTTTCCGGTGGCGCGGCGAATTTTCACTGGCAGTCTTCTTTGGGTCGAATGCGAGCCGAGGTTTCGCATAGCGACCAAGTTATCGTACTCCTTCAACTGAGCATCAGTTTGCGAATTGGTCCTCTGGATGATACGTGATTGATATAGGATAGGACCTCGCTAAATTTCGACGCCGGAAAAGCAGGTAGGGACGCGTTGTTGGCATTGTTTGCCTTGGGCTTGAGCCTTCCGACGTCTACCGGGGTCCGGATAGGTCATGTTCCGCATCTCAATCTATCTCAATCGTTCTGCTTCTGACCTTACTACCTGTACATACCACTTCTTATCTCAATGACAGGTCAGCCGCAAGCTTTGGATCTTGTGTTGGAGGAGGTGATAGTACCTACTACCCACACTGAGTGTCGACCTCTGAAATCGAGTCATCGCAAAAACGGTCGTGAAAGGTATAATGTGGAACACTGACAAGACGTCCAAGTCAAGTGTACCTAGCAATCTATGTTCAGCCATCTTCAATGTGAGCAGGGCCCAAGGGCCGGCACCACATAACAATTGTTTGAAAGTTCATGAAACATGTAAGTCATCTGAATGCGCTTGTAATGGACAATTAGCTACGGCTAGCTACATTCGACGTGCAAGAGAAACCACGGCCATATTGCATGTTATCCCGTACATCGGATCGTTTGATGCCCAGCTAGCGATACCTAGGGTGTGCAGAGGGGTTGGTAGAGAGCTCGGAACGAACCGAAAGATGGGTTTATACGAATAACAATTCTCAAGAATCAACAAGCTTCATTTTGCATTGCGCTATGCGCATTCATGATCAATGTTCAAACTTCATTGCTTTCCAAGGACCAAGGTGGGTGATCATCATTGATGGCGGCGGGGCCCGGGCGCGCCGCGCCCGCGGCAGGCCGCCGTCACGCGTGGGCGCGGCGTGGCGTCAGGCGGGCCGCGGCAGCGCGGCTGAGCCCTGGGGCCTGGGCCCTGGGCCCCGGACTAGGGTGGCGCAGTAAACCCTAGGTTTTGATACACCTAGGGTTTACTGCGGTTATTAACGGTATCGATACGGTATTGAAACCTCGGGGGGTATGTTTGAAGGTTTCAATACCGGCACATGACCATTTCACGTGACTTTGCTGAGCGGCGGTGCGCGCCACACACTTGGCAAGTTGTCTGAGCCTCTGAGGCTTACATGAGAAGGATGAGGGTGAGAGATTGATTTTAGCCCCCTGAACACCCAGACACTACCTCATAGCTATAATATCCAGGGAAAAACTGATTATGCTGGTCCATAACATGCTGGAAGTGGTTTGAGACGCCAGCAGAAATTGCGCCACACAGAAACAAACATGTGACCAATTCACGTGCCGGTATCAATACCGTTTCAAACCTACGGCACCTCCGGTCGGGAGGTATCGATACCGTTACTAACACCCCCCGGAGGTTTACTGCGCCACCCTACCCCGGGCCCCGGGCCCACAGTCTTCACTGTTCAGAGAAAAAATTCGGATACGGGGAATCGAACCCCGAGCTAGCGCGACACAGTTGCAGATGAGAGGCGCTAATGTTAGCCGTTACACCATATCCGATGTTCATTCTCCGTGGCGCCATGCTTCAAGCCGGCGACTAGCGCTATCAATTGTGGTAGGGAATGTTACAGGAGATTTCTTTGCCTGGTCAGGTATATGGTTGTTCCTACGTCTCACTCGTCGCGCTTCCCTTTCCATGGTCTTCCGGGTATCCCACTTTGTGGGTCCCGTTTCCAAGGTCTTCCAGGGATCCCGCTTTGTGGGTCCCGTTTCCAAGGCCGACCGGGGATTCCGCTCTGAGGGTCCCGCTTCCAAGGCCGACCGGGGATTCCGCTCTGAGGGTCCCGCTTCCAAGGCCGACCGGGGATTCCGCTCTGAGGGTCTCGCTCCAAGACTGGCTCAGCACGAGCCTACACACAATCGGTAAGACGGAAGGCAGAAGGGAATTGACCACGCACCACTTCATGATTGATCCCCGCATCCCGTTGCAGCAAGTCAGAAGGCTGTTGCATCGGCTACTTGAATCATGAGCAAATCAGGGCATAAGAGCGGAATTGAGTGGGTAACATACCGCCGCAGAAGTGGCGACGATGGCACAAGCTAGAGCGATGAGAGTGCTGAAGCGCATGATGACAATTATGGGCTCTTCTGAGCTGGGAGCCCAGAGATAGCCGGTATTTTATACTATCAGAGAGCTGCCGATTATCTCCCTGCGTACGGTATCGGCATCTTTGAGATGCATGGCGCCTTTATGATGGTTTGATGATAACCCCTGTGCGGGGTATGCAACGAAGGTGTATCATTCATCGTGTAATATACAGGATGAGTTCAATACATTGGGGGTGTCAGAATCCGTGTATGGAGCCCGTATGGAACGACAAGGTGTAGGTCAAGCTGCAAGAGAAATGGGAACGGGGAGCCCAGTACCCGGGCTGTTTGATACATTCCAGACATTTTTGATACATAAAAAGTGTATGATACGCCTCAAATTGTAGGGAACTTTCATACTACAATACATACCATCCATACAAAGAGCCTCGGAGTTCCATACCATACATCCATCGCCAAATGAGTTCCATACCCCAGCCTGCATTTCCTAAAATGATACGAAAAAGCAGTAGTTTGTGAGCGTTAACTTGAGCTTCCCATGCACAACGGGAGCTCAGCAGAGCTTGAGCAGTCCGTGATGAGACTCGCGTCGAGTTGACGAGCGGCTAGGCTTCGGTGAGATGTGCGCAGCGCTATCATGTGGCACGATCACATGCGATCTTTCTGAGCCAACGCCACATGGCCATCTTTTGGTGAGTCGGACGCAATGACAATCATGCATCCGAGAAGAATTAGACACCCATCCTCGGCGAAAAAAGAACTAACATTCGAGCGGAAGCTGCACAGAGCTGTAGCAGGCTGTAACTAGGCTATGTTACTAGCATCAAGGCTGCGACGAGCAAGCAAGAATAGAGTGACCACGAGGATAATCACGATCGCGTCAAAAGAAGACACGTTCATTAGGACGCGTTGCCGAATTCCCACAGGTACAATGCTTGGTGGCCGCTTGGCCCCTGCTTCTTCTATCGCGCGGATTTCCTCCTCAGTCAAGGGTTCTGACACGAGGATATCAGCCAGTGCTGGTGATGAATTACAGATAACTGACCTAGATCCGCGACAGCGAGATATTCTTGAAGACGTTCTTTCTTCGAGCTGGTCCTGAAGTGCGATAAGTGAGATACACACCGAACATCAAAGAAGAAGAGGAAGCATACGTGACTATGACGATATCTTTGCTGGAGACCCATAACTGAATGACTTGTGCAGCGGTCGCATTACGGGCTATTGCGATCTTCTCTACGACAGCATCGACTGGGCCCCCAGGCAAGGTCGTTATCGGACTGCGATCACAAGGTCAGTAGCGTACCTTTACGAAACACAGATAGACCCACGCCAGGCTACTATATGCCTCGATAATGATACCGTGCTTCTTGCAATACTCGAGCGTTGGAATCGTATCTTTGTAGTTGTAAGGGTGGAGCTTAATCTATGCAACGTCAGGGGGTGTCAAACCAGTAAACAGAAGACCGCACTTGATTGACGGCAGGAGTGATTTTGGCAATCTTCAGGAGCTTTTGCAGGAGCCCAACGTCGAAGTTACTGACACCAATGCTCCTGGACCGTGTATTGAGCAAAAGCAAAAACGTATGGAACGAGTTCGCTCACTTGGCATATCCCTGTTCCTTAACCTGTTCCAGCTTCTTCCAAGTGTTCTCAAGCTCTCCCTCCGGTATCGACAGAGGGCTGTGTATGAGATACAAGTCGACATACTCGACACCTAGCTGCACATAGGTCAATTCCACATCCACGAATTCACGTGAAGATCGAACATTGCGTAGGCTGACTTGAATCTCCTTATGCACATCTGTGCCACGGCCGCCGAATTTGGTGGTGATATACAGGTCCTTACGGTCCAGGCCGCTTTCTTTGATGCCCTGACCGGCGCCTTCTTCGGTTTGATAGTCTGTACATGCGGTGTTCAGCAGTAGCAACGCTGGTGTTTCATGGAGCAAAGCCTTACAGGCGGCAGTGTCCAGGCTATCGAATCCTGCCTCGAGGGCCTGTTCGACATACGGAGCGACATCGTGGAACTTCCAGACCGAGCCTGTCCCATACGCGATAGCGGGAATCTATCATCCAAAGTAAGCAAGGTGAACCGTCGCTCATGGAAGCCGCCTCGCACCTTATTCCCGTCGTTCAGCGTGAGTTTTCCGAAGGGCATGTTTACGGATTGTCCAAGGTTGACGATGGGTGCTGAGAAGAGTCTGACTGTCCTAGGGCGCACATTGGTAAGCACCAGCCGAGCGTTCCGATGGCGTCATCAGGCTTGCCCAGTGAGCGCAATATGTCAGGCCTATGGTGGAATGGCGAAGATAAAGAGCGCTCGACAAGTAAAGTCGGTTTCTCTATCGTAGACTAAGAGATTGTCGGAGGAGGAGGACAAGCTCTGCCTTCCTGATCGGGCTGTGATCGGCCGCCTCTTGCCGCCACGTCAAGCCCTCGACTGAACGTTGGCATTGCTGGATTGAGCCTTGAGACACGCGCCAAATTGGAGGCGCGCGTCTATTGAGCGATTATGTATGGTATAGTAACTCACAATCTCTACTCTTCGCACCAGGACAAGCCACCACATCGAAATTAACGCTACATCAACAGACAATTGATGACACCTTCGAGTATAAGTGCAACTAAAGCCCGTTGTAGCTCCAGATGTGCCCTCGTTACCAGTCAACCCATCGTAGAATACTTCCTCCTCGGTCAACGGATATCATCCGAATACGATCGAGACTAACTTGGAGGTGAGCGTTACGAAGGCTTAATCAGAAGGTGGCCACCAACCCAAACTTTATTGAAAAATGTTTACCGCGCGCAAGTCCTAGTAGCACATTTGCGCCAGTACAAGTAACGCAACTATCAACATCACCAGCAAGCCGTACGGAGAATATGCGTTTGCCTTGACACGCCTGACCATGGATGCGAAAGTGGTCGTTCCAGACGGGCCCTTGGCACCAGCCTCTTCGATAGCCAGTATCTCCTCTTCCGTTAATGGTTCCAGCTCTGCAACGGCCAGGTACTCCTGTAGACGTTCTTTCTTCGAGCTGGTGCTGTAGAGGCTCAGTATACTGCTCACGTAGACAACGGCCCGACCTACGTGACGACGACGATGTCCTTGCTGAGGACCCACAGTTGGATGATCTGGGCAGGAATGGCATTCCGCTTCTTGGCTATCGAGTCCAGGACAGGGTCTACGGGTCCACCGGGCGTTGTTGTTATGGGTCTGTATGTACGCCGTCAGAGAAATTAAGATACTGACATCGGCTGCAAAGTAAGACTCACGTCAGGCTACTGTACGCTTCCACAACGATCTCATGCTTCTTGCAGAAGTCAATTGTAGGCTGTCTCTCTTTGTACGAGTATGGGTCCAGTTGAATCTGCAGGAAAGTTCTTAGATGCTGGTGTACAAAGCCGGTATAAGAAAGACGGACCTGATTGACAGCGGGAGGTATCTTTGCGACGCCCATTATCTGCTGGAGGTCCTCGACGTAGAAGTTACTGACACCAATGCTCCTACAGCAAATTCAGCAAACTTGAATCCTCAGCATAGAAATCCTTACTTGGCGTATCCGTCCAACTTGGCCTGTTCCATTTTTTTCCAGGTGCCAGTTTTATCGCCTCCCAAGGCTCTGGGAGAATGTATCAAGTAAAGGTCGACGTAGTTAACGCCAAGCTGGTGTCATGTTAGTATTCCGAACGGGCAGATATTACTGGAGAGCCGCACGTTACTCAGACTGATCTGAATCTCTTCAGTCACATCGGCGCCACGCCCACCGAACTTGGTTGTGAGGTAAAGGTCATCGCGACTGAGTCCGCTCTCCTTGATTCCTGCAGCAACGCCTTCTTCGGTCTGATAAACTGCGGTACACAGGTCGGTCGGTCAGAATACAGGAAGGCAACGGATCCTCACATGCGGCGGTGTCCAAGTGGTCGAATCCAGCTTCGAGAGCCTGCTCGACGAACGGGGTGACATCCGTCCATTTCCATTTCGATCCCGTCCCATATGCAATCACTGGAATCTATACAGAGTCGGCGGGAGAGCTGCAAGCAAGAGTAGTGCGCACCTTGTTTCCGTCGTTCAATGTATAGGTGGTGAAAGGCATGGTCGATGTAGGAGAGAGAGATAGGCGCGTTATCGACTATCGCCATGCGAGAGAGAATAAGCACCGGCCCGACGGCCAATCACGTAGGGTCGACAGGGCGCATACACATGCTGTTTATATGTGCGCCACGAGCCAGGCGGAGACACCCGCTGCATTCATTGCGAGCTACACGAGACTTGGCAGAAGGTGGTCGAAGAACTGAAGAGGGCCAAGAGGCCCAATTGAGCCGCATGCCGTCGGCAGATTTGCCGCAGAGGATGACAGCGATTCGACGCTTGCCATAGGCTGTCATCAGCATCCATGGACTCCAACGTCGCCGAGGCCAGTTCGAGCAAGAGGAAGCTCTCTCTGAGCGGCCCAGCCGACAACGCGGAGCACAAGAAGCAGAAGCTGGCGGACGCCTCCAGCGACGTGCAGCTCGAGCGGGACGATGCTTTCTACTTCGATGATGGCAGCTGCGTGCTCTTGATTGAGCACACTCTATTCAACGTAAGACTTGTTTATCAGCTGTCAACAAACTGACCGGGGCTGCTCCATGTAGGTCCACCGAAGCATTCTGTCCAAGGATAACTCTACGTTCGAAGGACTCTTCAGTCTACCGCAGGGCGACCTACCTTCGGAAGGCTCGTCGGACGAGCATCCCATCCATCTCTCCGGGGATAGCGTCGCAGAATTCAAGAACTTTCTGTGGGCTTTGTATGCGCTGTAAGCCCCCCTCTCTCCCGTCAGAACACTCACTCAACAAAGAGCAGTCCATCCGATATATCCAAGATCAGCAAACCACCCAACACCGACATAGTCAAGCTTCTCGACATAACCCACATTGCCAACAAATACACCTTCAAATCCACCGAATCCTGGGCACTGGATGTCATCCAAGATTACCTTCTCTTCCGCTCCTCCCCACAGCAGCTCGACAACGCCACTCGAGGCTCCCAAAGGGACCAAATTCTCGGTCGTACCGACAGGGAGAACATTGCTCTCCTTGAACGCCTCGCCCGCGTGGCACACCGGTGCCGCCGCCCCCGCCTTATGTCCATCACCACCAACATTCTCCGGCAGAGCTGGTCGCTCTCCCCTCGCTACATCCACTGCGCCATGACCCTCGCCGACGAGCTCTCCATTCCCCGTCTCCGCGGCGACGTCTACTACGAGATGATGAAAAAGCCCTTCGTCGTCGTCAAACGCAATGTCACCCTGCGAGAGGGCGACGTTGACCCCGAAGGGCGGCTCGTCATCAGCGCAGCGCAGCACTACCGCATCCTCGCGGGGTACCGCACGCTCTCCCGCATGTGGTCCGAGGTTCAGACCACCCAGGGCCCGGACTTTAGCCATCAGTGCGTAACGAGCTTACCGGACAATTGTGCTATGCGGTGGAAGCATAATTGGGAGACGGCGTGCAGGGAGACGAGCGTGTCGTCCATTGAGCCGGGGGAAATTCTGGGGAGGTTGAAGGCCGTGCAGACCTCTTTTGAGCGCTTTGGGACGAGTGCGTATTCTTTTGGAGGTGGTGGAGGGTTCAATGGAGGGTTTCCTAACAGCGCATGGGGTCCGGCTACGCACACGCCCCAACATACCCCATGTTTTGCTGCTGTGAAGCAGAAGGTGGTCGACTTCATCAAGTCTGTGGAGAAGAAACTCCCGGAGATATTTTCTGTCGATCTTGAACTTTAGTTTTGTGCATTTTTCGTATGTGTTACTTCCTATCTTAGGCTCAATCTGGCGCGTTTACCTACTGACTTATCAACAACTGTAAAATCACTGCTTTTCTCGATGGCTTTTCTCGAAAGACTGAGTGAATTTGCAGGAGTAATTCTGCCTGTACCGCGTTGAGCCGGTGTTCCTGCTGGAGGGACCGACCGTGCATCTTAGTCTATGTATCTATTCCATGGCCGTGCCGGAGGGGACGGTGTAATATGTTACAGGTGATATTGACGAACAGTCGACATTTTGACACCTTCAAAGCAACGTAAATCATGTCATGGTACTCATGTATAGTGCTTTTCTACTATAGCTTCTGTTCATATTACATTCTTCAGTACACTATTCATCAGTACACAATACAATCTCCGTAGTCAAAGATCATCTGTGCAACCACAACAAAGCCTCCGATAGCTGGTGTTGCGAATAATAGCCTAAGACAGATGTCCGCGCATACACTGAGCAAGGATGTCGTTCTTTCTGTCCTATTTAACACGTCCACGTCCATGCGAAGCCCAAACCTCAGCCCATATAAACTTCCGAAAGCCAGCCAGGCCATGGTCCAGACACGCTGGGCCACCGTACTGTCCCCACTATCAAAGTGACTGAGGCCGCCTATAATGGCGAGTGGGACCCCAATAGCGAGAATAACAGCCAACACGAGATGTATGGTGACAGAGCGGTCATACGGACGAAGCCAAGGGCAGCCAAAGAATGAACGGCTCAGCCTCTTGAGCCAAGGAGGGAGGTGTGGGACGGGCCTGCACTGGAAAGGCGCACATGCCGGTACTATGATGTCGGTGTCGTGGTCATGAAGGCATGGGTCAGAGTCTACGTTGATAGTCGGGCCAAATTGCGTAGTCACGCTGGCCTTTCCCTCATCCCCGTCGACGCAAAGATGCACGGTCTGCCCCTCATTCAGAGGAACAAGTGTCCCCATCGTTCCGTCGAAGCTTTTCCCATGCACACGCTCAACCTCGTTCATCACATCCGAGCGAACGATGAAGACCGACGGATACGCCGGCATGAAAAGACCGGCAAAGAGGTTGACGACCGACATCACCACGTACGGAGCCACAGTCAAGGAAAATGCAGCATAACCGTATCGCTGTATTTGATCTCCTCGAGCTGAGGAGAACAGTGTATACGAGGCATAGATGGTTTGAACGATGGCAACGACGATTTTTGCGCTGTCGAGGGAAGCGGGGATGCGGAAGCTGGGCTCGGCAATATTGCAAGAGACCACGGCGTTTGGAGGAACAAAGGTGTATGCGTAACCTCGAGGGAGAGACTGTGTACCACCATGTATGCGACGAGTTAACTCGAGACGGTGTCGAGGGGGGATTATGTCAATGAATCTCGATCCAGGGAAGAGTCGAGGAGCGCGCAGAGCTTTAGATTGCTGGACTTTCCATTTCGCTTTGGCGGTACTGAGGGATCTACAAGGGATCGATCGTTATTCAGAGTCTTATTCCTAGCGGCTTTGAGAGCTTACCTATTCGCCTGGACACCGAAGACCGGCTGCCCAGCCACAGGCCTCCATTCATTTGTACGCACGACCATGCACAACGCGCCTGCAGCTGCAGCTCTCTCCAGGTCTCCCTCCTTCCTGTTCCTCGTTACCAGAATCCCTCTGGCAATACTGTTCAAACCACGCGATACGCCCGCCGCAGGAAACAGAAATGCCGTCACAAAGTTCAGCGCTTGATGATACAGCGGCTCTCCGGGTAAAGTGTGCGTAGTCGCGGCGTGTGTGAAATAGTTGGCGAGTATGAATGAGAAGACCGTGTACCCAGTGGCGGGCTTGCAAAGTAGATTCGACTCTCCATGGTCCGTTATGCTGGGGGGAAGCGTGATATTTCCCGCCGCAGTGAGGATGACTGGTGTGGTTGAGACCGGCGGGATGAGAGTCGATGATAGAAAGAGGCCGAGACCAGTCCAAGCCATAGCGAAGGAAGGCTGTAAAAAGGACCACAATGAAGTCATTGCCGGCAATCAGGCTCATGATATCGATATATAGCATTGTGAGAAGAGAAAGCCCCCTTGGGAACCCTTATGGTCCGAATTCGGGGTAATGGTTCGTGCTTCATAAAGCGCAACCATCGCATCAGGTCATGACGGTCGATGTAGCCCAGACCTGAAGCAAGACCCGTTCGCGTGGTCGTCGTTAAACTTTGCAAGTTGTACTCGGATCAAATTCAAATTGAAATGGCATCCGCGAACACGTGCAACGTGCTAGACGAACCCTCTCCGAGGCCAAAAGTACCGATCGAGTAGAACAAAAGGATTATCAACCTGTAGAGTTGGATACTTCTACTCATATCCCCTGATTAAATTCCTCTTCCAAAGTCAAACCTTGGGCTTCGAGAGAATGAGTCAAACACAGATACGATGCCAATTTCTTTCTTTCGCGAAACGATAGTATATACTACATCGAGTCAAAGAAGGGTATCCAACTACTGTATGCCATTCGTATCCCGACTAACAAAATAGGTACGCGTATCGTATGTTTCATATGCAAGAATGTCGTTCTTGTGAGAGTGAATGTGATTGCCAAATTCATTAAAATTTGATCGTAATTCATATGAACTGTAAGCGAAGCAAAGCATCAGAGAGCCATACCAGTGGTCTCCCGATGCTCAGGAACAGAGTTTAATATCTCAGGCGTCGACATCTGGGACATCTGTGAGGGCGAAGAAGTAAACGGCGGAGTCGAAGCAGTGAAAGAAGGCGTCTTGGGCGTCGGTGGCGTCGTAGTGATTGCAGGCTCTGCCACCTGCGTGCTTCCTCTCGACAGCGAAAACCTCGTAGCAAATGCCCCTATTCCTGTACCCCACGACGCGAACGCCTGTCTCGGTGAAGACGTCTGCGAATGCGTAGAATCCATCGAGGTGTGTTTCGTCGAGATCTTTGGTCTGGCAGTGGCTACCGGAGAATCCGGCTCCAAGTCGGCCTTGCTGATATCAACCGGAGGTGTGCTCGCTCCGCTCTTCGTTCCCTCGCTAGCTGTCGAGGAATTCGTCGAGGTCCTCTGCAACCATCTTCCCTTCACGCCCTCCACGGCTTTGAAAAAGTTGGCTGATCCAGCGGCAACCGTCCGTGCAACAGCTTCACGAGCAGGAGCGAGTTGCTGCTCCAGCTTCAACTCTTGAATGCCCTCCTGTAACCGAAGACCAATGTCCGTCACGACCGACACCTTCTCGTTACAAGGGTGCCTGAGCGAAATTCAGCACAATCCTTGTTGAGAAAAAAGGGAAGAAGCGAACCGTGGCTCAACGATATCAAACAGCAGCGGGTCCGTCGTCCGCTCCCAAACCTCGTATGCATTCGTGTTCTTGAACTCCGATATCCAAAGGGGATTGAAGTCTTCCGTAGAAGTGGCGTCACCGCCTATGACCGAGCCAAATAAGCGAAAGAGAAGTACCTTCCCAAGGAAACAACGAACCGGTACCACCGGTTATAATAACCCCATTCCCTTCGCCCTTGGCAACAAAGTCACGATATCGAACAGACGCCAATGCAGCAGAAATATACTCTTCAAACTTGCACAGAGATGAGGATTTCGAGAGGATCGAGTGGATGGAGAGCTCACTTTGGTGCGAAGGTAATCATCACTGCCTTTGAATCTGGAAGCAGGAATCAGCTTGAATGAAGTAGAATAGATGGAAAACGTACTGTATTCCTGTCGGCCGTAGTGGGCCCTCCCCGTCCCAACCATCGTTAACATCAGTGACAATGTCATCCATCCACTTCCTATCCGCTGCCGTCAGCCCTGCCGCTCGCTCCAGCTTAGGATCCCGAAACTCAAAAAGCCCAGTCTCCGTCTGTCGACATACCGTCAGTTACCACCATCAGCACACGTCGAATAGAACTGACATTGACAAGAAGATCAATATCGCTCTGCTGGGTCACAATCGAGTTTGTACTCCCACAGAGCCAGCTCCTGGTTTCCTTCAGCATGTCCATTTGTTGTAGTGGGAGGTAGGGTTGGAAGAACGCGTCTTTTCCAAAGATATCGAGCGGTAAACCAGTATATGCCATCATGCTTTTCTGGTCAGACGTCCGTAATGATGTCGGCCGCGTCAGAGAAGGTGCGCGGTTAGCCAAAGGTGGTGATCCGCAGTCGTCGAGCGTTTGTAATAACCCTAAAAACGATGAATGACCAGTCTAGGGCGCACAGGTGGGAGCTGACCAGGGAGTAACGATACCAAGGAATACTGATATGTGCACAGACGTTCTACCGGGTGACCATAGAACATTATCTGAGGACGGCGTTAGTACGAGGAGGCGAACGAGTTACACTGGATAGCATACCCGCTTCTGTAGTATCAAAGCTTTCACTAGGATTAGTGTTCGCTGGCGGAAGGTGTGTACTAGTTCTCGGCTGTCGCACAGTCAGATAGTAGATAAAGTCGGCGGAGCGGGAACCTACAGATTGGTCCCTGGAGCATACTGAATCAATGAATTCTCTCGAAGGAATGGAGAAGACCTACCCATATAAAGCCCGCTCTCAGTCAGCTGTCCTCGTAATGCTGGCTCCAGAGTTGCCTCGAAATCATCCAGGATTTGGGTTTCGCTGAAGTCTCTGCATGACCATGAGTACTGGATGCATTCGTCGCCTGGGAATCTACCCACTTCTGATTGAACAGAGCCGTTGTAACGACGCCGAGCTTATCGCGTATCGGACCAAATACGGGCTTGGAGGCCAGCACAACCACTGCTTTTTGGACAGTGGAACGCGTGACATTCGGCATTTTGACCAAGAGCGAAGAAGCCGCTATTTGTTGGTTACATCTGGGACAGCATCAGGAAACGCAGCGCCGCAAAAGGCAGTGTTCCGCTCACGATATCCCGAATATAGTTGTGGGGTTGGGCCCAGACGGTACCAGATGGAAATAAGAGTAATCTTCGGAGCTCTACAGAGCAGTGAGAGTCAGAATGGGTGACAGAAGCGCGTAGCATACCAGATGGGCGCCGTCCGGAAGGGCGAGAAAAGGGATGATCTTGGCCACCTCCTCGTCGTCGAATATATCGCCCTTGGACCATTCAATCTTTGGCCCGACCTAGAGGGATGGTAAGCTGGAGTTCGCTGGAAGCTGACATGCGCACCAAATGATTGAAGTCGATTAGAGCAATGCCGAGCACCAGAGGCCCGCTCTGGGGAAGGACTAGCATCGATTCGGGCCGGGCTTTTCGGGAAGATCCTGAGGCAAAGGATTCAGCCAGCGACTCGTTATCCATGCCGGCTGGTGCAGGCGGCGGGTAGGAGGTGACTGCCTTGGGCTCCTCGAAGACGGATGGGGCAGCAGACGTGTTGGGACTCTCGTGGTTGTCGCGATGCTCGAAGCTGATGTCGTCGGGCTCGTGGTCGGGCTCAGAGCTGATGTCGGTGTCGAGGGTGTATGGCTTGGATGCGCGCCTCGAGTCGGCTGGCAGCATAGTGTCCTGGGCATAGGCGTCATGGTCGTCGAGGTCGATGTGGGACGTCGCCGGCGACGAGAGGGATATGGAGCGCTGAGAGGCGGTGTCGCCGTCGTCTTCGTCGGTGTGGAGCTGTTTGCGGAAGGTTTGTGGGTCCGACATGGTGGTAGTAAGAAGGGAAGGAGCCGTCGCCATCAAATTCACCGAGCGCGACTGGCCACGTGGGGACGATCGCTCTCTGCCTCAGCTTTGCCTCTTGTCCTCCTACCCCCATCATCTGGTCGAGTATCCCGCCGCGATGCTCGACCTTTTCGCCGCTCTTTCTTTCATCTTTGCCTTCTTCTTCGCGGCGGCGGTTGCGGCTCCCTCCGCCCAGCAACAGACCGTATTGAGCGCATTGAACCGCGATGATGATGGCAGTGGAATGCGGGGCTGGTTTGATCCTCGCATCAACGGCGGCCGATTCCTCGACGTACGCCCGCCCTCTCCATTGTCTTCGTTGGCCCCGACTAACCATCGCCGCAGTACACCAGTCCGAACCTAGGCGAGCCCTTGAACGTGATCATTTCTGGAATGTCCGAC
This sequence comes from Strobilurus pachycystidiatus, assembly GCA_019915135.1. Lineage (NCBI taxonomy): Eukaryota > Fungi > Basidiomycota > Agaricomycetes > Agaricales > Physalacriaceae > Strobilurus > Strobilurus pachycystidiatus. The sequence goes on from JAHLMK010000004.1 coordinate 311,586, forward strand.
CCCTTCATCCTCACTGACGCTGGCTTCCATTATTATGCAAAGTCAGTCTGTCTCCCCTGTGAATCTTCCCTATCCTCATCCACTCAGGTCTATTGGCTTCTCAGAGGAATGCCTGGGCTTGCACTACGGACACATCCACGAGGCGGACCTCGGCGACGGCGACGGCCGCAAGGACGAGATGTTCCTCGCTCGCCAGTACTACTTCCCAGTCTGGGGCACATGCTGGGAGTCTCTGGCTGGTAAGCCCCCGCACAAACCTCCCTCGGCACCGCTCGGTACTGATCGCCGCCTAAAGGTGGAAATCACTTCCGCGCATGGAAGCAAAACGGCTCCGACGCCAACACCGGCGCCTGGTTTCTTGGCGTCTCGCGGGAGGAGGATTCCAGCAAGAACCACAAGATTGTGCCCAACGGTTATAACCTCGGCCGCGATTGGCTCGTCGACCGCGCCACCTCCGGGAGCCGCTGGAAGGGAGTATGGTGGAAGGCCGACCTCATGTGGAGGGACGATCTCCTTGACGCCGGATCTGACGGTGTAAATCATGGCATCGAACAGGATGGTCGCGTCGCTGTCCTTACAGTCAATCGGCTGTGATCTCCACCTCCTCTTTTAATCACTCGGAGGAGTCATTTTAACCACCCTCCGGTGTCCTGTATGTTTTATCTTATGTATATTATCTCACGAATTGTAACGTCTAGAGGACCTGTAAATTATGCTACAACTATCTGGATTCTTGTCTCATCTGCAGGTCGTTTGATATTCCGCCATCTTGTACTCACAGGTAAGCACACCTCAGCGCGAGGTCACTATCCCCAAAACCTCTGTGATTTGTTTCACCGGGTCGCCCTTCGGGACACCTCCGATACCGCACGGCGGCTATGCCAACCTCATTTGAACTCTTCAGGCGAAGTGCCGGTGCAACTGCAACTGCATTGATGAAACGTTACAGGTACCGAACATCAATGCCTTTGTCTAAAGCAAGGGAGTAAGAAGGTAGCTAAGAACACATGGCAGACCACTCACAACTGCCACGAACAGTTATATTGAGACCATCGTGTCTCAACGACCGCAGGCGCTCCAAAAATACATCACCCTCTGTCACCTCGAAGGTAGCCGAATTTAAGGATTCAATATCGTCATACACTGCCTCTGTCCCGCACTCAATGTCAACACGGTGCAATTGAGATATCATCTTCTCGATGAGCGCAATGATGGCTTTCTGTATAGGCAGACACCAGAGCAGGATACCAAATGTGTAGACCGTCTTGAACGTGAAGTGGACCAAGTTCGGCATCGTGTTTTTGTCTGCCCGTGCCATGTACTGTAGGACACCGACGGCTGTGTCACGCGCAGCGGCGCGGTTTGTACATCCAAGGATGAAATGCGCGATACCAGGAGAAAGTGGAGCGAGAAACGTAGGCATGGACGACATGCATATCTCGACGTTGGTGACAGTACACGCCGACTGTTCGAGGAAGATCGCCACATTGTCGCCTATCGATTCGACGCCAGAGGGGGTTGCTGAAGAGTTTCTGTTCACTTTCAGGGAACAAAGGGAGGGGCAAACGAGGTAGCGGAGAAGTGTTACGCTCGGAATCGTGATAGATCGAAGAACAGCATGTTGTACCAACTGCGATGTCCCGTCCCCAGGATGGATCTCGAGATCCCTTGCAGTGTTGGAAAGCGCACGTAAACTGCTAAGATGGGGAAGCAGAGATAACAGCGTAGGAATAGAGTGCGTTCGGAGTGTGAGATGAGTGAGCTGGGGCCAAGGGAACAGTTTCAAGTCCAAGGACTCGAAGGGGGGAAATGTTCCACCCAGGCTGAGTCGCCTCAAAGATGGCGCGTCCTTGAAAAATCCCAGCGTCGCGGGCAGCGTATTGAATTTACCGGCCTGAATCTCCAATGCCTCCAAAAGTGAAAGATCCTTGAAAATATTTTGCGCTTCGGACGAGGAAACGTGTGTAAACATCACGCTGCGCCAACGAAATGACTGGCTCTCGAGAAGGGCATCTGCGGAGGAGGGCGCAAATGGTTGGTGGCCGTACTCTAGCTCCAGCGGTGCATTAGGCCCCGCATAATGCAGGACTTGCCGAAGGATCTCCTCCTGCAATTCCCCGGAGAGCGGGACCAACCCTTTGTTGACATTCGTTCGCCCTACGCTGAACGAGGTCCAAAGAGACGGAGAGGATTGCACAACGGATCTCCAGCGATGGCATACCATACCGAGAAGCCAGGGGCCGTGATGGGTGTCGTAGATGCTATAAGGTGTCCTAAATGCATCGAGAAATATGGCGATCAAGATTTCTGTGGGGAGCGAATTGATCGTCAACGCGCTAGAAGCTGGAGATAGAGATGGTTCTGCGTCTTTCGGAGGAAGGATAACAGCATGCGCGTCGCGAAATGATTGGGCTATCCGTCGATCCTCCTTCAATTTAATCACAGTCTGTTCCAATGTGTCGATGAGATGATCAAATTCCTCTAGTTCCCCTTCAATGCACGTCAAGTAGTCAGAAACCTCATCTCTGAGGGTTTTTTGCAGGTCGTCGAAGAGGAGTGTGGTCTTGAAGTAAGTCTGATAGGGTGACGGTTTGTTGAGCTTTCTTGAGGTTGCAGACATTCGGGGCATCCCGCAATATACACAGGCCCTTCCTTTATATGACTGCTCAATTGAGTAAGACGGCTAAACATGAGATACTCACTTTTCATGATGACCGAAGTCTGAGCGCGGAAATTACAGGGAAGAGGTTGGGAAGAGGAGGGTGCGATCGGCTTGAGCAGGGATCGGTCCGGTGGTCCGATACCCTTTCGCTTCCTCCCGCATCTCGCAGTAACAGTTCACCGCGTCGTCCAGAGGTCCGACGCTACGAGGGCACTCTCGATTGACCTACTCAAAAACAATCTCTGTCACTGGAATGGCTTGCGGCTCAAATTCAACAGTCATGTTCCTAGAGATGTAGACACATCCGATGAGTCCTGGACCTCTTGAACAAGAACCACTCATGAGCTCCCAATCAATCAATCAATACACGGCACGGACCGAAAGGATCGCCGGACGCTAGTCTCGGAACAAGACCCTGCCGACACGTTCCGCGTGGAGGGTCTTGTATCAAAGTCGCCGATCAAGCGGGCGACTGTGAAGTGAAATGCCTTACTTGGGCCCTTACCTTTCCCCTTCAACTTTTGTTGACCTCCGTTCAAATTTTGTTACGTCTTGACCAACTCAATACATTCAACGGCAATGGTTGGTCCAGCGGCCGAGTCTTGTCACCAGAATTTTTTTGCCTATCATCAAAGTGACATACAGTCGTGTATCTCCTATGAAATAACATATTCATCGACAATGACCGGGCGACCGTCTGACTGCGAAGTAAACAACGATGAACTTTGATGACTATTGACGCGGGCAAGTGTCACAAGCTGTCACGCCTTCAAAAGTCTTCAAAAGTCTTCAAATTGATCAGATATCAGTCACGCTCAGAAAACGTCCATTGTACCATGTTAGGGCACTCAAAAAATATTCAGAGACTCCTGATACATTCTTTACATAGTGAAGTACATTTCTTGTCCTATACTTCTCCTACTAAAGTCATCACGTCGAGCCATGAAAAGTTGACTAAGTTCACTTCACAGTCACCTGCCAAATCAACGACTTTGTTACAAACCCCTCTGACAAGAGGGGTTTGATCGAACCTACGCCGGACGCAGCGTAGCATACAGAATTCTGTGTAAATCCCTAAACCACCTGCTCAACCTCAAACCCGCCCCTTGCTTCGGCACAATTTTCACCAGTCATCCGAAGACGAGATCAACCCATTTATCTTACTGATTTCTGGCAGACCAGTCCTGCGACGCACCGGACGCAGCGTCTCTCAACCGTTCGCGCGGCGTACGTCGTACTTACTAGTATCCAGGCCGAGGCTAGCAATGTATGTGTGTACCGTGTACGCATAGACGAGGGCGGTACCCGGGAATGATCAGCAAAAATGGACATTGAAACACAGGGAGCCTAGAATGATATACTGAAAATATAAAAAAAACTCCTTGCTACAACTTCAGGCTACAAGTAGCGTACATCGATATCTTTATCTAGATGGGAGAATATGAGAAAACCAGAGCACTGTAAACGAGGATGGATAAGCACTCACATATGCCGTAAACATGAATATCCAGGCCTCCTTCCTTGAATACTCGTAGACGCTCGAGGAACACATCACCCTCATCGACGCTGAATGTGTTCGAGTGAAGTTCTCCAACGCCATCGTACCATCCATTGTTGGCTCCGCACTCTATGTCGACGCGCTCCAGGCCCATTCCCAATGAGTTAGCGTCCCACCGAGATCTCATGAGCCTCAAGATCCCTTCCTGCAGAGGGAGGCACCAGAGCAGGATGGAAAATGTGTAAGAAAACTCCAACGTGAAGCGTTCGAGGTTGGGCATGAGGTCGCTCGACGCCGACACAGAAGTCATGAGATCGACTGCCGTCTCGCGAGTACCGGCATTGGAGGATCTGATGACTAGATGCGTGGTATTGACGCAAAGCGGATCTAGGATGGTGGGTGTGTAGAATAGAAGAATGTCGATCGTAGAGATGGTACAGAGCGACCGTTGCATGAATGCCAACACCTCGTCGGGTGACAGTTGGGCAGGCGGAGTATAATATTGGAATTCCTCTTTCAGTTTCAGGCAGCGAAGGGATGGGACGACAAGGTGTCGAAGAAGGTTTGCCGACGGGAGAGCCAAGGTCTGCAGTACCGAATGGGTAACAACGATGTCGCTATCACTGGCATCAGCATCGGCGTCTAGCCTATCGTTCAGGTTCCCGATGGTGAGCGTATGGACATTTTTGATATGGGGGAGGAGAGAGAGAATGAATGGAATGGAGGCCGTTGATAATGTAAGATGTGAGAGTTGGTTCCACAGGAAGGACTGGACGTCCACTATATTGCTCCTTTCGAGAGGATGTTCTATAGATAGACGCCTCAAGGAGGGCATCTCCTTGAGAAGAGACAGCGCCTGGGGTAACGCCTTATCATAGCCCATCCACCGTAGGTTCAGACTCGCTAGCAGCGGAAGAGCATTGAAAACCGACGTGGTAAGAGAAGTGATGGAAACGCTATTCCAACGGAACGATTGATTGTCTAGCAGCAGGGTGCAAGGAGAGGAGATTGGGAAAGAGCCGCCCATTCTGTGACAGCCAAAATCGACGTCCAGAGGAGCACTTTGTCCTGTATGACCCAGAGCCGTGCGCAGAATCGCCTCCTGCGAGTCTTCGCGTGAATATGGCGCATATGGTGTAATATGCGTATATACACATGCGAAGTTGGTCCATAATGACGGTGTCGAGTGGGTGATGGCTCTCCAGCGCGCGCAGACTTGTCCAAGAAGCCACGGGCCCTGGCGGGTGTCGTATACGTTGTAGGGCTTTCGAAAGGTGTCAAGGAATATGGGGATCAGAATCTCCGTGGGAAGAGAATTGATAGTCAGCGCGCCACGGCGCAACAAGATATGTGGATCGTGGAATTTCGGCGGTAGGATGGCTGCATGGGCATCACGAAAGAGCTGGGCGGCGCACCGTTTCTCCCTCAGCGTGATAACAGATTGCTCTAGGGCAGCAATGCATCCATCAAAATCACCTAACTCCTTGTCAATGTCGTCCAGGTAGTCCCTTATTTCGTCCTTTAGATGCCTCTGAGAGCTATCATATAACAAGGTGGTTCCAAAGTAGGACTGATAAGGAGACGGAATGTCTATCTTTCTGTCCACAGAGGGTGGGTGTAGCCCGCAATATCTGCAGGTAAAAGATAAATCTTTGTGTCAGAAAGTCAGAGTCCACTCCCTTGTGGAAAATAGGAAACCTCACCAGGGGACTTGTAGTTCTCACGACGGAACATGGAGCAAGAGAACGGCGAGAATATCAAGCTGTTACTGTTGGTTGCAGAGCTACACTAGATTGTGTTCAAGTACTTGATGAACGTTTGATTGAAGTTGTGTGTATCGAACGTGAAGGCAATTGGCGTACATACGCCGTAAGTAGTGCATGCTGACATTGCTGAGCGCTGAGCGCTGAGGGCTCAGGGTAGCACTGCCACTTGCAACATGTGCCTGGTCCTGGTGCCTAGCCTTCCAGACAAATTGACGCCCTACCAGGCTGCCTTGACCATCCTCTACTCGCTAGAAGAACTGAGGCACTCTTATTCATTTGCAAACTCAATGGCTTTCGCATTGTCGGCGGTGTTCAAACTTAAAGAGTCTGAATTGAGGCGGTGGAAATCCCTCCCTAGCTGAAACCACACGGACGACGTGCTTTCGCCGTTAATTTTGTGGGCGGCCGTTGCCCAGGCGACATTCGAGGATATCGATTTCGCCGACGTACCTCAGCGTACCTCGCTACAGCGCGTCACGTATCGGTACTGTCTCCAAACAAAAACTTCCGGACCCGTCTTTTTCAATCTCGTTTCTCTCTGTTTCCATCATCATCTCATCCTCCCAATAACCCCCCACATTCTTTTACCCGTTCACCCTCATTTCGCTTCTGTTGATTATGCGTTTCACTGCCGCATTCCTTGTGGCCATTGTGGCCTCCGTGTCTGCCACATCACACGGTCCCCATCATCTTCAGCAGAGGGGTAGTCAAACCTGCCGCTCTAGGCGTACTCGCTCGTCCGGCGCGCTCTCCACGGCCACTGGCAGCGCTGTCGCCGTTTCTGTGCGTGTCCACCCTTCATCTACGAGCGTCTGGTATTGACTAAGTCGTGCTTCAGTCCGCCGCCGCCGCCTTTGTCTCTTCCGCGGCAGCTTCACCTTCGGGACTAGTCACTGTGAAGACCAAGACAAGCACTAAAGCCGCGACTACCTCCATTCAGGCTGCTGTCACCACCGAGGCCACTTCTGCCACCGAGGCTGCTGCTATACAAGCTACTGCGTACGTTTCTTTCCATTGTTCTCCCCTCGAAGTCCTCATGGTGTTGAATACAGAACCTCTTCTGCATCCGCCTCGACGGGCACATCCGCTAACACCTCTGGTGTTGCTGGGCTCCTCGGCTCTCGCAGTGGACGCGCCACCTTCTGTAAATGTATTTTGCTCGTCTCCAAATGGTTGTCTTACTATTCGGTCTAGACGGAGGCAACTGGTCCGGTGGGGCTTGCTCGTTCTCTGATTACCCTCAAGGTAGCCTGCATGGAACTGCTATGGGCGCCACACAGTGGTTCGGCTCAGCTGCTTGTGGGACTTGCCTGCGCGTCACCGGATCCAGCGGCTCTGTGGACGTGATGGTCGTCGATCAGGTACGTCTCGCATTTCAACATACGTCTTCCTGCAAACTCAAGCCTATATTGCACTACCTAGTGCCCCGAATGTGAGGCAGGACACCTCGATCTGTTCGAAGATATCTCTACTACTGTCAATGCCAACGCCGCCTCTGACGGAAACTTTGCTATTACCTGGGAAGAGATCCCGTGCGCCGTCTCTGGCAACTTGCAATTTAAGAACAAAGAGGGTACGTTGCTTCGCGTTCGTTTGTGTTCTGATTTCACCGAGGCGTCATCTATTTTAGGTACTAGCGCGTACTACTTTGCTCTCCAAGTACGCAACTCTGTCCAGCCTATAGACTCCCTTGCGGTCTCCACTGACGGCGGCTCTACATGGACCAACGTCGAGCGCGAGAGCTACAACTTTTTCACCTCTTACAGCGGGTTTGGCCCGAACCCCATCGACGTCAAGGTGACTGCTGTTACCGGTGAAGTATGTCGATTTGCCTTTGCTAGTGCACCACTTCTTTGAACTCATGTATTCCTTTTTTCAGGTCATCATCCAGAAGGGCCTGACTGTGAGCGACGGCTCCATCGTCACTGGAAATTCCCAGTTCTCCTCTTGAAGTTCTCGCATTGACATCTCGCCTTGCTTGCGCTATATATCCCGTGGACGTCGACCATCCACTCTTTTGTTTCTTTGGTGGTGGAGAATCGCTCCAGGAGAACGGCCTCTTCATCTCTCACAACCATAATCACAGTTGCTAGACAATGCTACTTACACTTTCGTCAGAACCTAGGCATAAACAATTAAGCAACTGAGCTAGAGATATGGGGTAAGAAAGACGTCCACCCAACAGTATTGTAAGCTGAGTCAGGAAGTCGACGAAAAGAAGTGAACGACAGTACAATAAGAACGATCCTCGCAATGATGTATAAAAATGGAATGAACACTGTCGGTCGTATCACACTCGCGACCGTCAGCACAATCGTGGCAACCCAGCTGAGTTCGCCGTCCTTTCGGCGTAGCTGTCTATGAATGGGGATGTAAAGGCACGGATACATGGCTGGGAGGACTGTGACCATCACAGCAGCCACGCGCCACAAAGTGCATTCCGCGCTCGATGGAAATACGCTTCGCCATGGGAGACAGTGAATGCCCCCGAAGATGACTCCGAACGCACATCCGACGTAGGCGACCGTCACTCCGCGCATCTGGGAGTCTGGCTCTCCGTCGGCGTGTATCCTTGGAGTCCAGAGCAGGGGAATGTCATCTTGAGAGACGACGTTCCTCCCTCGCGAAAAGCCCATGACTAGGTTGAGACTGAGATAACAACCAAGTCGCGATATGAATGTCCACGCAGGACGCAGAATATCTGCTGTGGACTCAAGTAGCGTATAGTATCTGTATCGATATTTGGAACAATGGCGTCGTAAATAATCCCAGTGCAGCAGAATTCGAAGACGACGGAGAGCTGAGGGAGGTCTTGATATGCGAGGCGGTGAAGGATGGCCGCCGGGCTTAGGAATCAGGTTGATTGTAGATGTTGGAGAGGCAGATGCTGGAGAGAGAAATGAGCCACTGCCGTCACTGGGTGACAAGAACGATGCAGAATCCAGAGCTTTAACGCGGGACGGAGAGTGGATCATTGGTGGGATCTGAATAGTGGTGTCAATGGACAAGGACAGTGATGGTCTGGCCTCTCGCCCTTCGAGCTTGGAGTTCGTGGAAAATTCTATCACAGATCCATGGTAACCGTTCGCGGCACGCAACAAAGAAGGCGTGATGCGAATGGGGAATGACACGTCCATGGGCTTGTGCCACCAGACGGCGTAATTCACGGCATTGAGAGAAGCGAACGCGAGAGTGAGGACCTCGAGTTGTGTGACATGAAGAGCGCGGGTTCGCCGTAATACACACCCCAAGATGAACCACAGAACGTGCAACGCTACCAATGACTTGGCTATCATGTCGCTCTTGCTGCGATCTTGTATTTCCTTCGCTACCGGGATATCTGGCGCGTGGAGGTCGCTGATGTGTTGGATGACATTGCCCGCTTCGTCCGCAAAACCGCCCATAGCGAATTGAAAGCCATGGGTTATTGTGAGGTTTGGATGTTCTATCGAGAAGAAATGTTAGCTGGCTCACTTGAGGCAAATAAAAATTCCTCTGACCTCGCACGACCCTCCACGCAACTCTACGTTGCCTCAGCGCCCAAATCAGAATGAGTTCCGGAGCAATGAGTGCGACGCCGGCCAATTTGAGACGCTGTAAAAATATCCAAACAGCACCCTTGTCTCGCACGCTCTTCGATGGCACGTTGGGATGAACGGCAAGCCATGTACATGCGAAGATGGTCGCTATACAGCCCCAAATTATGGAGTACAATGAGCGAGTGTCCGGGTTTGTTGAACTGCTCTCGCCTGAGCCCGGATGCGCCGCACTTGTATTTGTGGGCAAGGCAAGTACGACGGTCGAGTGAAAGATGGCGAGTGCAATGGAGCAGAGCATCTAAGCCACTTGAATGGTAAGACTGGAGATGGTGGACTGCTCGAGGTCGGCGCAGGATGGATGTGTAGAGCAGAGCTTGGTAGACTACAGCATTCGAAGAAGCGCATGCTAGTAGCGCAAAGGCTGTTTAGGAAGCTGATAGCAACGGTCATCTGATTGGATTCGTAGTGGGATGTCATGTCAGTGATGGCAGGAAGCAAGTCACCATCCGGTGAAAAAAGCTGTATGATGGCTCGGCACTTGCCGGCAAAGCGTTCTCGACCACTCTTTTTTGCCTGAAGGTGAAATGACTTCAGCTTAATTCTACACAACTCCTGCTCATCATCTAGAGAGCTGTTTCATATATGTCTATTTGAGAGTCAATGGGGTTTGCATTCCAGGCATGACCACAGTGCACACAGCAAAAAGTGTACGAGTGAAGAGTACGAATCTTTGACTCAGGCAAGTACCCAAAGCCTGGCCGACATCCCGTACCATACTCGCGCAGAATGAGCGCTTTTGAACGCGACCAACGCAGAAGACGAAAGTATTCATACACTGACAGTACGGGAAGCACTCTCAGTCTGCAATCTCGCGAAATTGTGGCCACGCCAACGGCTTCCGCGGCATGGCCTGTGTTGACCATTGTTTGGATTAGTCGTCTTCCTCCCGTTGCCCTCTCGAAATTACAAGGGAACATCGACCGCGCCGCGCTGCCATGAGCGACATCAACGACCATGCACCCAACGCATCGACAGCGGAGCCCGTCTCTCTCACTTCCGTCCCGACACCGTCGTCCCCATCGCTCGGCGGCCTCGACGCCAGCGACACTTTCGGACAGTATCAGACATTGAAGCGGCGCTTCGACGAGCTCGAGGAGGTCAGCAGCCACTTGCATCGCGGACGGCAGCCACTGACATCTGCCAGAAGCACAGGGAACCGGACAGCGACCTCGAGAAGACCGGCGAGAACAACGAGCAGATCCGGCATGAAAGAAAGTGAGCAGGAGCCGTCTGTTTGCCTACACCCTCTCACGGCTCGGCAGCACCCTGCTGCAGCACATCACCGCCATCGAGGAGGCCCAACCCCACTTCCAGCAGGACCACGCCGCCGCCGCCGCCAACACCGCCGCCGGCCAGCCCGCCGCTGCGGTCAACGATGGCGAGCCGCCCGCGAAGAAAGCGCGCAACGAGGCAGACAGCCCTTCGACCGCAGCGACAACCAGTGCGGGTCCCAGCGACGCGTTCCAGGCCTCGTTTGACTCTCAGGGAGAGCCCTTTTCGCAGTTTGCCATGATAGATCCTGCTCTGGTCGCGACTCGCACTGTGAAACCCGCGCCGGGTCCGCCGCCGCCGCCACCAGCATCCAAATCGCCCGCCCCCACGCGCCGCAGCACCCGGTCGCGAAAGACAGTCAACTACAACGTCGACGACGAGCCGCCTTCTCCCAAAGCCGATAAGCCCGCGCCCCGCAAAGCGAAAGGCAGAGTGGTCGACCCATCTCCCGCCCAAGTAGCCTCTACCAGCGCGCCTCCACACGCCGCTGTACCGCCGCCGCCTGTGCCAGTGATGATAGCGCCGCCAAACCCGACGGCCTCATCCTCATCTTCCCCTGCCGGCCCATCGGGTGTTCCGCAGTCCTCATTCAATCCATACTCTGTATACTACCCTACGCCCGGCCAGACAAACCCTTCGCCGTATCCTTATCATTATTACTACTATATGGCCGGCATGATGCCCTATGCTCCGCCACCGATGCCAGCTCCTCCACAGCATCAGCAGGCGGCCCGCCCTCCTCCTCCAACCCCTCCTCCTCCTCCGCAACAACTACCGCCGCCGCCGAGGCCAGATGCTCCGCCCCGTCAGGGAACGAAACCAAAGCGTCTCAAGGCGCATACCGTCGAGAGCAAGAGTTACAGCATACCCGTGGTGCCGCGCGACAAACGCGGTGTGCCTATGCTTCCTCTCAATGTGGGCATCATGACTGTGATCTCACTGGGAGAAGTGTGTATGCGGGAGCATTTCCACACTGAGCGGTATATCTTTCCTGTTGGGTATGAAGTTACGAGGTAATTTATCTTCTCTTCTTACATCTCATGCACTAACGTCGTGTCCCCAGACGATACATGTCAACCATTGACCCTAACAACGACGTCGTATACCACTGTACTATCCTTGACGGAGGTGATGGCCCGAAATTCCAGATTGTGCCCAACGACGTACCAGACAAGACCGTCATTGCTGGAACGGCTACTGGCGCTTGGTCGACAATTGTGAAGCAGGCCAACGCTATACGGAATCGGCAGCACTCGAATTCGGTTTCTGGGCCGGACTTCTTTGGATTGGGGCAGAACACGATCAAGCATCTCATTCAACAGCTTCCTGGTGCTGACAAACTTCGTGACTACGTGTGGCAGACCTTTCATGAGGGAGGGTACGTGATGCCTGTGCCATGTTTTTCGCCTCTGATGTCCGTCTAGACCCTTGGGTGGTCGGCATGCAGCCGTCATCCCAGCTCTGCCTGAAGAGTATGACTCAAGCACGCCCATCGGCGCCTTCTACCCCACAGAACGCGACAAGCTGCAGAAGGAACGTGCGGAAGAGCGTGCGGCGTCGGGTGAACCAGTGCGGAGTCACTACCCACCACACATCATGGCGCAAGCCTCAGGGCGACATGCCGGCCAACAGCAAGCGACACCGCCGCCACAACGCGGTTCGACTCCACCACCGCCTTCGATGTCCCCAAGTGTACCCGAGCCAGACATGATGCTGCGGGCGGACCATCTGTTTGCTGATCTCTTGCGCTACGCGTCAGAGAACCCCCAGTATGCGGCACCGCGACCACCACAGTCTTGATGGGATATCTTTATTCGTAATTGTAGCTTGGCATGCATTTTTTATTCCTTTGCTTCATCTAACAAATGTGCGTGTGTGATTTTGTCTTTTGCCCCTTCCCCCTCCATGCAGAGTGGAGATCACCCTCTGTGTGGCCGTGGGGCGCGCGAGATGGGATGATGGATTACTCCGCTACGGGTTTTCCTGACTGTCTTGCGCGAGAGAGATGTGGGCTAGATGGATGTAGTAAGAGTGGTTTTATATTGTGCTTACGGCCTCTGTGGGGACTCCTACCGATGCAAGGCTAGTGCCGGTTATTGGGGTAGTATATGGGGCAGACATTTCATTCGATGGGCGACGTGGTGTATGCATAGATTTAGTCTCATGCGTACGTTACGTGGTCGTAAAGATTGGGCACAGACTTGTATCGGACGCGATCGCCGAATTTCATGTCACCAAAACAAGAAGTAAGTTACGAGCCTTCGAGCGACTCTGACTCATACCATGACCACCACCATGCAAGTTGAAGAAATCGAGCTCGCACAGCGTACTCCTTTGCCCCCCTCGCACTCCTCGTTGACGCTAAGCCTCGCCACCTTGGCACAGTCACAGGAGGAAGTCAATTCGCAAGTCATGCTCAACGAATCCTCCTTGGCCCCCGTCGACCGAGGCATTGGCGCCTGGTCCTTCGTAAATACATGGCCTTCCTCGGAAGCCTTCTAATACACACCATCCATGACTCACATTCGCGTTGTAGCTGGTGGCAGCATTCTTCGTTGAGGCTTTGGTGTGGGGATTCCCGTCTGCGAATGGTATCTTCCTTGATAGTGAGTTCTCCCGATGTTATCCTGTTCGATGGCGTGGATTGACGCGTCGTCAGGTTACTTGACGAACGCAACATACAACACGCAGCCACATGCCGCGTCGATACTACCGGTCATTGGGCCTCTTAGCACTGGGATCATTTACTGTTCGGGTATGCTCTTGGGTCTACATTCGTATCAGCATCACCTCAATGCCATCCCTACATAGGAGTTTTTATATATCCCATGCTCGCGAAATACCCTCATCACAGGCGCACGGCGATGTGTGCCGGGGTGGCGCTCAGTTGGACCAGCCTTTTCGGCGCAAGTCATGTTACCAACGTAAGTCCATGTATTTTGCACTATTTATTGGTGACTTACAGGAACAGATCATAGGAATCTTGTTGTTGGAAGGAATCTTGTACGGCATCGCTGGCTCGCTCGTCTACGCGCCAACCATCTCATATCTTTCCGAGTGGTTCGTCACTCGACGAGGAATGGCGAACGGTGTTGTTTTCGCAGGCAGGTTTGATGTACTTTCCTCCTAATTCATGTAGGGTAACAAATGTACAGGAACGGCTGTCGGAGGCGTGATCATCCCATTGACTGTCCCACAGCTCATCGACGCTCATGGACTCCCAAAGGCACTCCGCATCTTCTCGATCGCCATCCTTGTCATCCTAATCCCACTAATCCCGTTCGTGCGACCGCGTATCCCCGACTCTAGGGTACGGCAACAAATCTCTGCACCGCAGAGCAAGGAGTGGATGAAGAACACAACGATTTGGATCGGTTTGGCTGCGAGTACTTTGCAAGGCTTCGGATACTTCGTGCCCATCGTGTGGCTTCCTAGTATGCCGACTGTCATCTTTCTTCGAAGATATTCTGACCAATCTGTGATCAGCTTTCGCTCGTGAAGTCAAAATCAACACTCGCCAATCAGCACTCACGGTCGCGATGCTCAATGGTCCGTGGTACATGACTCTTGAACTCTACTTCTTCTGACTCAGTTCTAGGCGCCTCTGTGATAGGAAGGTTGACAATGGGATATCTTGCTGACACCATGAATCCCTTCTTCTTGGCCATATCAACATTGCTTTCGACCTCGTTAGTGACGTTCATCGTCTGGGGCCTGTTATCGCACAATCTAGCTGGACTTTTGACGTTTGCTATCGCCTATGGCGCCCTAGCAGGTGGTTGGACTTCTCTGTGGACTGGCTTCGTACGACCTGTAGCCAGTAAGTCGTTTCTCTCATGCCTTCAACTGTCCATCGCTAAGGTTTTCTGCTCAGAAGGTGACCCGAGTCTAAGCACGACTCTATTTGGTTACTTCCTGCTATCTCGGGGACTGGGAAACATCCTGTCGACGCCTATTTCGTCGGTGTTGATTTCCACTTCGACAGTGGATATGAGTAAAGCTTCAGCGCTCAGTGGTGGGAAGTACGAGGGTGTAATCATCTTTACTGGGACGTGCTTTGCAGGTGCCGCGGTTGTAAGCATTTGTGGATGGGGTATCGGCCTTAGAACTCGTGGACGAAGCACCTGATACTTAATACCTTAAAACTACCCTAGCCTTGGACAGCACTCATGGAGCGCCCTTTTCGGTCGCTTCGGAGTTTCGAAACTCTTCGACACACAATTGCAAATTGAGAAGCAGCGGGTTAGCGCTTAGCTGTTACCCAGGTGCAGCTCTCCATCTCCCCATCAATTAAGAGCGTCAGTCCCTCTTCGTTTTCTTTTTCACCATGTGTGCTCGTGAGTATCTCATCTCTCTGGCTTGGAAATGGCTTCTGACTGTCACAAAGGCACGTATCGGACCGATATACACTGCGAGTATTGCGGGTTGAAACCACCCTCGGTGCAGTACAGAAAGATAGACATCCCCTCTCCGTATCAGTCGTACTTCGGAACTACCCTCCTACACGATAGCTCTCAAAGGCATCTAACGGACGAAGTTGGGGACTACCTAAAGGGCATCGACACGGAGTTGGAAGACTTTGATGGCCACATCGCTGCCATGGAGCAAGCTATCGTGACGCTGAGACAAGAGCGGCGTGGTGCGCAGCTCTTTCGCGATGCCCATGCAGCTTTGCTTCCTCCTCAAGGTTCCACTTTGCACGTCTCGTTGCACCGTGACACATTGACAATCAACTCCCTTCCTACGGAGATTCTGATCACCATATTCCTTGACTCGTTTCAAAAACCCTACAGCGTCTTCGATGTCCACCAGGGTCCGTGGCTTCTTGGACGAGTCTGCACGCGTTGGAGATCCATCACCCACTCGACTTCGTCATTATGGACCGCCTTCACATTTGGTTACTACCAGAAGAAAACCCGAAGGATACACCCAAGTGAAGAATCGCAGGAGGCACTACTGCGCCAGGCTCTATGGTATGCAGGACACACTGCTTCGTTAGATATAGATTACGATCATTTGGTGGGCGGCTCATTCGTAAAATCTCCCGCTTGCTACTTGCTGGTGAATGCCCAATCGTTCCGCTGGCGTAGCATCTCCTTTGACCACCCGCCCACATCGTTTTTTGATGGACTTCCGCTACTAGTGAGTCTGGACCTACCGTCGGGCTATGCCTTTGACGGGGGGTTACCCCAGATGCTGTCCTTATTCAAGAATGTTCCTTCCTTGAGGCATCTGTCTATGGAGGGCCCTCTCTCAACGAGTGATACATTTGACTTTCAATCTTTCCCGTGGAACCAACTCTCACATCTTACAATATCAAAGGTGTCTATACCACTCTTATTATCTCTCCTCCCCCATCTCAAGAGTGTCCATACGCTCATCATTGGATGCAACGAGGTCACGGACGAGCAAGCCGATGACGACTCGGACATTGTTGTTGCCCATCCGCTGCTGCAGACCTTGACGCTCCCGTCGGCTAAGCTTCTTCGGCACCTTGTCCTCCCATCCCTCCGCTCCCTGAGGATAAAGAAGAAGAGTGATATAGTGTATGGGCGCGTGGAGACTTCATACGCCTACGAAATGTCATCCGACGAAGTGTTGACGTTTCTGCAACGCTCGCTCTGTACCATCTCGACATTCAACCTGTTCCTATTCTACATGCCCACGTTCCTTGGTTCGCTTTGCGCTAATACGACGCACCTTATCCTCGGATGCTCCATTGGCCGCACTCGAGAGACGGCGGCTAATCTCATGACTTCCGTGTCAGCGTCGAGAAACTTCATGCCGAACCTCACACACTTCACGCTGGAATTTGCTTACACGTTTACTATCCTGCTCTGGTGCCTGCCTTTGCAGGAAAGTATCGTGAGGCTCATCAGGTCTCGGTGGGACGCAAGCTCAGGAATGGGCCTGGAGCGCGTCGAAATTGAGTGCGGGACCAAGTCGTCATACGATGATTTAGAAACACTAGTATCGGACTCTAGCACATTCAACGTTGCTGAGGGCGATGTTTTCCTCGAGCGTTTACGGGTTTTCAGGGACAGAGGCCTGGGTATTCGTGTCTACAGTAGCTGTGAGTGCTTTTCTACTCCGCGGTTACTGTAGATTTCTCATATTTTCCCCTCTAGATAAAGGTATCGGGGTACGCTACCTGTAGGAGAGAATGTCTGTATCGTCATTTGGCACTGCTCTGTCACAACCACTGTATTCCCCTTGCTAGAACGTTTGTAGACAGACCTTGCTTCATACTTCTACTCAGTACTTTATGTGTGGGTGTGAGATCATGCTTTTCTCACCGCTCGACGATATTCGCCTTTTGATCCGAGTGCGGACACGTTGCTTCACACCAGCAAGTCCCCACTATCTACCTCACCTTTTGAACCTTCTTGAGATCATGACGCGTGAGCATTCCGACGATCTCTTGCTTGGACCGTGACTGACCGACAGTTAGTCTGCGCCTATTGCGGCATGCGGCGATCCGTGGCTCCCTACAGAAGGATAGATAAACCATCGCCTTACCAGAGTTACTTCGGGACTACCCTTCTCTTCGACGACTCTCAGAAATGGCTGAGAGAAGAGGTGTTCGATTACATGATGGCCATCGACGCGGAGCTGGAGGAACTTGAACAGGCCATCGTCCGCATGAAGGACCGTCGACGCGCGGCACAGTCATCTCGCGATGCGCATGCTGCTATCCTACCTCCAACAAATCCACAGGTGCTCCCATCCTTGACATCCAGAACTGTGACGATCAACTCCATGC
Source organism: Strobilurus pachycystidiatus (assembly GCA_019915135.1). Taxonomy (NCBI): domain Eukaryota; kingdom Fungi; phylum Basidiomycota; class Agaricomycetes; order Agaricales; family Physalacriaceae; genus Strobilurus; species Strobilurus pachycystidiatus. The sequence goes on from JAHLMK010000004.1 coordinate 329,146, forward strand.
CGACGGAGATCTTGACGACGATATTTCATGATGCCGTCCAAACACCCTACAGCATTTATGACACGCACCATGGTCCGTGGCTTCTTGGGAGAGTCTGCCAGCGCTGGAGAGCCATCGCCCATGCGACTCCAACCTTATGGGCCTCATTTAGTGCGGGGCTGACGAAGAGCAACTCTGAACCTCTTCCTGGAAAACAGGCGCAGGAGGAGATCGTCCGGCAGGTCCTACTCTACGCGGGTCCAACCGTCCTGTTGGATGTAGAGTACGGGCCCCAATCGTCCTCATATGAATCCTGGTCAGCGGATTCTCTTCTCCAGGGCCAGTCATTCCGCTGGCGCAGCTTGTCCTTCACCAATACGATCCTGTTTCAAGCACCACAGTCCGAGTCCATGGGATTCGGATCATCATTTTCGACAATATCCGGCATAGACACATTCGAACATCTACCACAGTTGGAGACGCTCGAGTTGCAATCTAATTCCGCATTTGTGTCGTTGTCTCTGTGCTTATTCAGAAATGCGCCATCTTTGAAGCGCCTGACTCTTGGCGACACGTTCATCATCGACTTGAGTGTGACCCAAACCTTTGACATGAATTATTTCCCGTGGACTCAGCTCACACATCTCACACTTCGGACTTATTCCATCCCTACACTGTTATCCTTTCTCTCTTATCTCCAGAACTTGTGGGCATTCACCAACACAGCGAATTATACTGATGATCACATCGGTAACGACGTTGTGGTCCATTCGATGCTCCAAAAAATCTCTCTGCCTTGTCCAACTCTGCTCCGCCACATTGCCTGCCCGTCCCTCTGCTCTCTGAAAGTGAGCAAGGACCGCGACGACATGCCCCAAAGTGTCGATATTAATCACGCAATGCACGATGCGGTGTCTACCTTCCTGCTGCAGTCGACCTGTAGGATCGAAACTGTGGAGATATGCATGCCATATCTGCCCGCTTTTATTGCTCCGTTATCCTTGAATATCAAGCATCTCATCCTCGGATGTACAAATCGCGCCACACACAAGACGGCGGTCGAACTCATGTCGTCCATAGCAGACACGGACGCTATGCCGAGCATGACTCACTTTACATTCAACACAGCATATACGTTCAGCGTCCTGCTCTGGTGCCTGCCCGTGCAGCGCGCCATCCTCAGGCTCATTGAATCTCGGAAGGAAGCTAGATCATCATTGAAGCACGTCGAAATTGGGTGCGGCTCGGAGACGTCGTACGAGGATCTTGATACCTTAGACGCAACTACCTTTGATGTGAGCGCAGGCGATGTATTTTTGGAGCATCTGCGGTCCTTCAGAGATGACGATCTGGATATTTCTGTGCGTGGAAGATGTACGTATCATTTCTAATAATTCTTTATTCCGTTTCTCATGGGTTATCTAGATAAAGACATCGATGTACGATACTTGTAGGTAGAGACGCGTCATAGGTAGAAACTCTACATAACAGCCAGCCACGTAACGATGCACATGTGGCGTCGTTTACTTACAGAGTCCGTTTTTGGTTCCCGGTGTAAGATGCGCACTCCAATTATTCCAAATGCGAAATACACCACTGACTTCGTCTGCAATTGCTGTCAGCTGTGTGAGAGGCGCGAAAATGCGGAAGCTATTGTACACGGAAGCAAGCAAGAGAGTGAGGTCATTTGCATGGGGATTGCGAGACGACTTGCAGTGTTAGCAACAGGAGCTTCATTGCCGTCACCTGTCGAGGACGACTGGCCACACGGCACGACTCCCCCTCCTGTGCGATGGAAATCTCGGGTCATCTGGGTTGTTGATTTTACCCCGACGACGGCGACTTGGAACAGAAAGGCGTCGAAGATACATAGCTCCGCGACTCGTACACGTTGAAGCTAGACGGACGGTGTGTGCAAGAGATGGCAGAAGATCTGGACGAATCACTGAGGCGACTCGGAGGTTGGTGGCTAGCGAAGGCATGATTTGACAGGGAATAATCTGAATCGTATTCGGTTTAGTGTTTTACAACAGTAGTAGGGATATACAAGAGCGAGATCGAAGGGCGAGAAAGCATGCGTGGGACGACGATAGCGATGGAATTGTGCGAGGAAGGATAGCGGCAACAGGATGATTGAGTCATGTTCAACGTAAAAGAGGATCGAGTTCGATGTGGGATGGCGTGAGATGTGGCGGTAGTGATGTGAGCTGATTGAAGCCGCAAATAGAAGCGCCAGCGCAGGCGGAAACGATGTCGCAGTCGGGGGTACCAAACATCGCGAGCAGTGGCCGGTCAGCGCCTCGCAGGCGGCGGATACGACAGAGCTTGTTCGCCCTGCGGCATATGCTCCCGTCGCATCGCGTCCTCTTGCATCTGTACTTCCATAAGGGCGTCTAGTAGCAGACTGAGAGCGTCGTTAGTATGGTACTGGTGGTCATAGGCAGGGAAGCATATGGGACGGGCAACATTCGGGAAAGGAATGAATGGCCTGGTCGCGGAGAGGCAGAGTAACCGGATGCCAAGTAGGAACACACGCACTCGATCTCGTCCTGCAACCGCTTCATGACCACCGCCGCGCTCTGCAAATCCTTCTCGTGGTGCTGCCGCGCCGCCGTCACGCGTGTGTACACTTCGCGCAAATTGTTGAATCTGCATTGCATGTGTGAGGAACAAGTCATGAAAGCAACAACGACTCTCGAGTCAACAAGACAGAGAACACTCACTTATCCTTATACTTGCTCCCATTAGTAGCAGCCGGAGTGGCGGCGGACGACGACATGGCGGTGCGGTGTCAACATTGACCATTGATGGAACGGAGGAATCAAAGGTGAGCTTGGGTTAGGGTTGGAGGACCCTGCAAGTCTGATACTCATCTCTTCGTCTTACGTTTTCGCAATACGGTCAAGTCCACAGCCGCTCATTGGTTCAATTTCTTGATGACAGTCTGCTGTAGCTCTGCATCGTACTACGAGACAAATTGAAGCACAGCTTGACCTCAGTCTCGTTCTCAGGCTTTTGCTCCATTCCGTCGCAGTGAGTATTCCCATGTTACGTCGTGAGATTCTCATGTCTCCTGATGAGGTTTTTCTACAAGGGAGTGGGCTCTGACTTTCTGACCCAAAGCAAGATATCTGAGCATGTATTGCGGGCCAAGCCTACGCCCACCTACGGCGGGGCAAAGAAAGATAGACCTTCCGTCTCCTTTTCGGTCCTACTTTGGAACCACCCTTCTACATGCAAGCTCGCAAAGGCATCTAAAGGACGAAGTCGAGGACTTCCTGAAGGGCATCGACAAGGAGTTGGAGGAATTCGATGGGCACATCGCTATCATGGAGCAGGGTATGGTCACGCTGAGGGAAGAACGGCGCGCCGCCCAACTCTTTCGTGATGCCCATGTAGCGATTCTACCCGTCGAAAGGCCCACTCTACCTGTCTCATTACACCGCGGCACACGCACGATCAATTCACTTCCCCCGGATATCCTGATTGCCATATTCCTTGCCATGTTTCGGACGCCCTACAGCGTCTACGACCTCCGCCAGGGCCCGTGGCTCCTTGCACGAGTCTGCGCGTACTGGCGATCCATCACCCACTCGACTCCGTCATTCTGGAACTCTTTCGCTCTAGATTATCCGATCTACAATCAATACATAAGTCTGGAGTCGCAGGAGGCGATCCTGCGTCAGGCTCTCTGTTATACGGGACAAAATGCTCCGTTGGATATAGATTTTGGCCGTCAAGCAGGGGTCTCACTTCCTTTGGCCATGCTGCTAGAAAGTCAGTCGTTCCGCTGGCGCAGCGCCCATGCCTACAGCATTGCCCATGACCGGCCCACTTCGGCTTCTATTAATCTTCCGCTTTTAGAGAGTCTGGACCTACGGTCGGGCTATAATTCTTCGTCCCAGACGCTGTCCTTCTTCAAGGATGCTCCCTCCTTGAGGCGTCTATCTATAGATAACCCTCTCGAATTGAGCGATACATTTGACGTCCAATGCCTCTCGTGGAACCAACTCTCACATCTTACGATCTCAGAGGTCTCTATACCATTCATACTCTCTCTCCTTCCCCATCTCAAGAGTGTTCAGGCGCTCACCATCGGGAACTGGTACAATGATTTGGAAGTTGCTGCTGCCAGTGATGGCGACGTCGTTGTTACCCATCCGATGCTCCAGACCTTGACTCTTCCGTCGGCCATGCTTCTTCGACACCTGGTCGTGCCATCTCTTCGCTGCCTGGAATTGAATGACTCGAGGGCATATCGTTATGTGGACTCGGAGACAGATGAGGCTCCGCCCGAGCTTGCCGAACTCTCAAACGACGAAGTGTCGCCATTCCTGCAACGGTCGCGCTGTACCATTTCTACCCTCTATATATTGTTAAAAGACACACGCACCATCCTACATCCGCTTTGCGTCAATATCACACACCTGGTCATCGGATGTTCCGATCTCCAAACCCGCTCGACGGCAGCCAGTCTCATGCACTCTTTGTCGACGTCCAGCGACCTCATGCCGAATCTCACACACTTCACATTCGAGTTTGCTTACAGATTTGGCGTTCTTCTCTGGTGCCTCAATCTGCAGAAAAATATTCTGGGGCTCATCAGGTCTCGGTGGGACGCTAGCTCACTGGGAATGGGCTTGGAGCGCGTCGACATCGAGTGCGGAACCGACAATGGATGGTACGATCATGGCATTGCATCACTTCACCCGAGGACTTTCCACGACGTCAATGCGGAATATGTGTGGGGAACCAACAATGGATGGGACGACCATGGCATTGTAGCATCACGCTTCGACGAGGGAGATGTGGGGATAACCAACACTGGATGGGGCAATCGTGGCGTTGCAGCACCACACTTCGATGAAAGCGATGTGGGGGGAACCAACATTGGATGGGACGATCATGGCATTACAGAACCGCACTTCGATGAGGGCGATGTGGGGGGAACCACCATTGGATGGGACGATCATGACATTGCAGTACCACACCTCGATGAGGGCAATGTGTGGGGAACCAACGTTGGACGGAACAATCATGGCATTGCAGCACCACACTTTGATGAGAGCGATGTGTTTCTCGAGCATCTACGAGTATTCAAGGAGGGAGGCCTGGACATCCAAGTTTACGGTACCCATCGTGAGTTTCCATCCTTGGTTATTCTGGCTTTCTCATATTCTCCCATTTAGATGGAGATATCGAGGTACGCTACTTGTAGGAAGGAATGTATACTCGTCAGTATATGCTTTCGGGCTCTTTGTGTCTCAATCCCTTCCTTGCCGACCAGAGTTTCGGGTACCGCTCCGTTTGTGTACACGGTACACACACACACAGGACCATTATTAACCTCGTGCCAATTTCTAGTCATTTTTACTCCTTACTTACTGTACCTCTGCTATGCCATGTACGCGAGAGAATGATCATGAGCGCTCGACAAAAATTTCGCTTTCGAGCCGAGTTCGACACGCGTCGGAGTAGAGAATGTTCCATGTCTATGTCACAGCCCGTAATAAATTACAAAGAGCATTGGGGTAAGTTTATCATTTGTAGATCAGTTATGAGTGTATCATTAGAAAGGATGTTGAAATGCCCAGCGTCCAGCACAAGAGATCTGGCCTGTCCATCTGGAAAACAATGATGGACACCCATATCGATCCAGCGACTTGTGTTGTTCATAGACTCGAACATGCCGTATCGTCCGATATAGACTGTGATAGGCGCCTTCACACCTTGAAGCCACTTCTCCAGGGCCACCGTGATATCATCCGCAGTCTGTGCATGACTCGCCTCCGAGATCGAGCGGATGAAGTGGAACGTCAAGCGCAAAGCTTTAGTGACGGGGAGCAAATTCAAGAAACGACGTCCCTCCTGGCCGACGGGATTCTCGCTGTAAGCCGCCTCGAGTCGATCAACCAATCGACCGTTATGTGCACGAAGGTCTTCGCCGCCTCCATCCCGTCGCATCAGAGCTACGAGTAATTTTGTTGTGTTATCGGTGAAATGTTCTTCTGACTTTTCCGAGTTGAATGGCGGCACAATTCCGAGCCCTGGCGCCAGAAATGCAGTGGGGAAGTGGTCGATACAAGCGAGTTGGGTCACTTTCTCACCGCGTTCTTCGAGGGACCGGGCGACGCCAAAGACGATAAGGCTGGACCCAGAATAAGATGCCAGTCGATATGGACCACACGGTAGACTTTCCTAGAGGTAAGACCGTCAAAGACCAACTCAAAGGGATCCCGTGGACGCTTACTTTAATCTGCCGCACATAGAACGCGATTTGATCGCCCAGCGTAGCGCAAGGAGTTTCGGGGGTAAGCTGAATAGCCCATAACGGCGTCGTGAAACGGGAGGCCATGGCATAGAATTCGGTTATAGTCCCATCACCAGCTTCCGCATGCCGCGTTAGATGGATGTGTATCTAGAACAATAGGCTGCTCACCATGAATGAGAACCAGAGGTGTACCGCGTCCTTCTCGCAATCTCACAATGGTGTCACTGCCAGAGGAACGAGCCTGTCCAGTTTTCATTGGCTGTGAGCAGCAGGTATTGAGTGGGTGTTGGTGGGAAGGTAGACAGGTAGGTGACGGCCTGAGGTCCCATTGATTAGGACGAGGACTGGAGGCGGCACTGAGTACATATTGAGACGTTGCATCTGATTTATCGAACTATTCTGAGCCAAAATGTCAGCACGATTGAACAGCCCAGGATGAAGAGACACATGAAAGCAAGAGAGACCACTTACTTATCCCGATACTTGCCCCCGCTGGGAGTAGCGGCACTGCGGCAGACGACGACATGAAGGCAGGAAGGAAGGGATGAGGCGGGATGTCCGGGTTAGGTTTGGTGGAGACCCGGGCCGGTGCATGGCCCTTGGTCCGACGCCTTGTCTCCCCGCCAAGTTTGAGCATGGCAGTGGCTCCAAGCATACGCACTCCACCTGCGCTTGGCATGAATCAACATTGACAGATACATTCTCTCTCAAAGTACTGTACGCAACTGTCAACATGGGGTTTACTGACGATAAATACATTCATTTCTACAGATACCGTACATCAATATCTTGATCTAGATGGGAGAGGTGAGAAAGCCGCAAGGACCAAAAAATAGTCTTGAAGAATTACTCACAGTCACCGTAAACACGAATATCCAGGCCCCCGTCCCTGAAAACCCGTAGATGCTCGAGGAATACATTGCCCCCATCAACGTCGAATGTCCTCGAGTTCAGTGATCCAAGGTCATCGTCCGACGAGCCGCCCTCATCAACGTCAGATGTCCTGGAGTTCAAAGAGCCAAGGTCATCGTACGACTCGTCGGTTCCACACTCGATTTCGACGCGCTCCAGGCCTGTTCCTGAGGTACTATCCCATCGAGATTTGATGAGCCTCAGAATTGCTTTCTGCAAAGGCAGACACCAGAGCAGGATGCGGAACGTGTGAGCAAACTCTACTGTCAAGCGTGTCATATCTGGCATAAGGTCACTCGATGCTACCATCGATGTCAGGATATCGACTGCCGTCCGGCGGGTATCGGTGTTGGAGCATCCGAGAACAAGGTGCGTAGCATTGACGCAAAGCGGGTCTAGGAAAGGGGGTGTGTTGACCAGCGATATGCTGATTGTCGAGATGGTACAGAGTGATCGTTGCAGGAATGCCAACACTTCGTCGCGTGAAGGTTCGAGATCGCGTGAAGAGCGCCTTTTTTTCCTGCTCATCTTCAGGGAGCGGAGGGATGGGACGACAAGGTGTCGAAGAAGCTCGGCCGACGAGAGAGTTAGAGTTTTCAGAAGCGGATGGGCAACAACAATATCGCCATCGGCCTGGTCGCCACGGTTGCTGTAGTCATGGTCTCCGATGATGAGTGTATGGACATTCTTGAGATGGGGGAGGAGAGATAATAAGAATGAGGTAGACACGAAGTTTGAGAATGTAAGATGTGAGAGCTGGTTCCACGGGAAAAATTGGAAGTTAGCAGTATCCCTCTTTGAGAGGGGGCGACCTATAGAGAGACGCCTCAAGGAGGGAGCATTCTTGAATAAGGACAGCGTCTGGGGTAATGCTGCACCATGGTGCGCGCGTAGGTCCAGACTCGTCAACAGAGAAATATCACTGAGAGCCGACCTGGGCGGGTCGGAGAACGACACGCTGCGCCAGCGGAACGACTGACTTTCTAGCAGCAGGGTGCAAGGAAGTGAACCGTCCACGACTTGACGGCCGAAAGCCACATCTAACGGAGCAGCTTGTCCTGTATAACAGAGAACTTGGCGCAGGATTGCCTCCCGCGATTCCATAGTTATCCGATTGTGTATCGGATAATACCTAAACGTGAAAGTGGTCCATAATGAGGGATTGGAGTGGGTGATGGATCTCCAGTGTCTGCAGACTCGTGCAAGAAGCCAGGGGCCCTGGCGGATGTCGTAGACATTGTAGGGCTTTCGAAACGTGTCAAAGAATATGTCGGTAAGAATCTCCGTGGGAAGGGAGTTAATGAGCAATGTGCCACGATGCGATGTGACCTGCAGAGTGGGGGCTTCAGGGGGTAGACTAGCTGCATGGGCATCACGAAACAGCTGGGCGGCACGCCGTCCTTCCCTCAGCGTGACAATGGCCTTCTCCATAGCAGCGATGTGGCCGTCAAAGTCCTCCAATTCCCCGTCGATGCCCTTCAGATAGTCAGCAACCTCGTCCCTGAGATTCCTTTGCGAGCTTTCATATAGGAGGCTAGTTCCGAAGTAGGACTGATATGGAGAAGGGAGGTCTATCTTTCTGTACTGCACTGAGGGTGGGCATAATCCGCAAAATTTGCAGGGCATCTCGGTGCTAACCGTGCCTTTGTGAAAGACCGTCAGATCCCAATTACAGATGGTGAACAGGAATTCGAGGAGGGAATGAAGCTGTGGTGGGAGGATGCAGAGTCACTACATACATCTAGCTCAAGCGGTCCCGAGTTGCCGTCGTCAGTGATTGAATCAATAGACAAGTATCAATGTAATGTTAGGCTCAATGTGCACGAGTTCTGACGTCCATGCCCCATCCGAACATGTCTACAATGGCGGCACCTTGGACGACGACATGGACGCTGGAACCAAGGTCGGGATGGTCGGGTTACCCAGGCCCCGTCCCTCAGTCCGTATGTAGATCCAACGCCTCTCTCCTTTCCATCGAACACTCATGCGCGTGTGCCTTCCATCTAGGACAGGACTTCAACTGGCTCGTGCACACATAGTTCACGATTGGCTTGTACGTTTCACGGACGCTAGCCTCGCAGTCGTGCTTCGGAGTCCATTCAATAGGTGAGGTCCATGATCTTTTCTTTCTCTTTAACGGACTTTATGCATCGGGCCCCGCATCTAACAAGCGCAGGTAACATCTTTGCCGAAATGAGAAATGTCTTCCATGTTCATGGTACGCGCTCTGTGGCAGGACTTGAATGTCCATGTGTGGTGAGTACCATCTGACAGCCTATCCGAACTCAGATGCCTCACCTTCAAGTAGACTCGGACTAAGTAGGTGTCCTCCCAATTGGAAGACCGAGAAAGAGCATGTACAGCCCGAGGGCAAATGCGCACCGGATAACAAGATAGATCGTAACGCTCCGAGTCGTTTGATTGTTAATAGGACTCAATCAAGACGAACGCATATGGTAGTGGTAGATGTTTTAAGATGATGTCGTCGACTTGACACGACACGCGCTCGCAGCGAGCTCAGCTACGAGAGAAAAGTGCCAACAAGAATCTCCAGTCGTGACGAGTACGCAAGAGGGCAAGGCTGGTGTTGTTACTACAACTCTTACTCCAAATTTGCATGAGCGCACATATCCTATCGGATGTAGGCGCGTGTAATCGACTGGGTCACCATTTTGCTCGTATAGCTTCCATCTCTCAATCCTGGACTGGTTGCAACAGTTGACAAAAGGAGGACTGAACCTGGAGATACGCGCAAATACAAATATATCATTTATATTGCAAGTCACAGGAGGAGAAAGACAGGCTGGACCCGCAATTCCTATCGCCAACACAGCCGGTTTCCGTGTACAAGGGAGTCCAGATGCAGAAGAGAGGAGACCCAAAAGGGAATAATTTGGGGGGATGACAGCGAGAACCAGGGAAGACGAGATGGAGAGGAGAGCGCTGCGGTGAGGAGGGTGGTGCAGCCGGCAAGTGATGCAAGGAACGTGGATAAAACGGCGGTGCAGATGAGGTTGACAGCGTGAAGGTTCCTAGGTGAGGGTATCTTGATCCACGCGCACGAACGCCGACGTATGTAGTTTCTTCGAAAGCGTAGCATCACTCGTGCACTCTGTGGGATCGTATGCGATGATGCAAATAACTGGTGGCAATAGACCGGACCGCTACGAGCGACCAGTCGCTGCGTAGGCGGCAAAATCGCCAACGCGGCCGGTCATCGCCTAGCAGGCGGCAAGTACGAAGGGGCCCGCTCGCTCTGCGCCATCCGTAGCGCGTCCTCTTGCATCTGAACCTCCGTCAGAGCGTCTAGTAGGAGGCTGTATAATATTGATTAGTACGATGCTCGGTCCTGGCGAAAATTCGGAGATGGTGTGGTCGATGTTGGGCGGGGAAGAATGGTGAAACGCACTCAATCTCATCCTGCAGCTGCTTCATGACCACCGCCGCGCTCTGCAAATCCTTCTCGTGGTTCTGGCGCACCGCCGTCACCCGCGTGTAGATTTCGCGCAAGCTGTTGAACCTGCATTTGGGTCAGACCAGGACCGAAGGACGATATCGACTCGGAGAGTGCAAAAAAAAATGCCACCAAAATCGGGGACAATTATTAACGTGTTAAGAGCACTCACTTGTCCTTGTACTTGCTCCCGCTATTGGCGGCCGCAGGAGGGGCAGACGCGGACGACATGGTGGACGTAGGAAGCAAAGGCGCGCCCGGGCCTTCGGTCCGGACCCTGACCTTTGTTCTCCCGCCACCTTCGAGCGTGAACGTTCAACGCGTGAACTTCGAGCATCCCTCATCTGTCTAGGACCTTCTGCTGACCGTCACTCATAATTCAAACTCCACAGTTGCTGTCCGAACTACACATCCTTACTGTGCCTACTCGCCTTGGGATCCGAAGAAAACAAGGTGTATTGCACTGTATCCTGTATCAGTCACTGAGGAAGCTGCCTTTCCCGCGAAGCCACGCCTCCTCGATGAACAAACCCTCAAGTCCCTAGTCATGATATTTCTCCCATGCGCTGCGGACCCAAAACACAGTGCATGTGATTATAAGCCGTACGACTTAAACAAAACAGACCCAGGATTTAGGAAGCGCACTTGGCTCACCTACAAGTTGGACGCTTCATGCATGGTCATGCTCCGATTTTTTTTTCATCTCACGACTCTCGAAAAAACATTGTCAGCTCCTGTCGCATGAAGTCGTGTTGATCCCAGTGCATTTTTGAGTCTTCCTTGCATCTTGTTTATCGCTAACACCGTCTTCGACTCGTCCCGTTTAACTCAGGGTAAAAGTGTTAGACGCTACTTCGACAACACAGGATGGCAGTCTAGCCGCGGAACCATTACAGACACACATATATTGACTCTAACGGGGCGTCTACCAGTGTTTATTCACAGTTCCGTCACGGTATCAAACTTCTTCGAATCATGACTCTGCCGCGGCCTCTCCCCACAAAGTCTAAGTCGACCGCCATCGGAGTAAAACCAGAGCAGAACTCGAACATGGGAAGTTGCCGTGATGCCATGCTTCCTCGTTGTGTATTGTGCAGGTACCCAGTTGGACCTTGATGCTGTAACACTACATAAAGCAAAAGTCTTAGTTGCAGCGCTGCCAGCGCTTGCAGTCAATCTCGGGAAGCGCACTTGGCTCACCCACAGGCCGTGCCGCGGTCCTCCATGCGTCCACGATGACTTTTTAAGTGCATCTATCACTACTCATAAAGGGAGTATTAAGCATCGTCAAAAAGGCTTAGCAAGTAGGAGCATGTGCGCGTCGTCACGCTAAGCTAGTATGAGCGCACACCAGCCCACAAGTCGTATCCTTGAAGCGCTCCCTTCTCCTTGCTTTGGGTCGTGATGCACAATTTTACACCTTGCGTCATCCGTCAGGTCATTGCCATCGGAAGTTTGAAGACGAAAGAAGCTGTGACGTGCACACCTTCCTATATTTTGAACCAGGTAGATCTAGATACAATCATTACCTCTTCCGATTGCACGAAGGGTCGTGTACTGGAAGAGGTCTTGATACAGGCAACAGAGTGCGCGACTTTTTCGATACAGATATAGGTGAGGAAGCCTCATCAAAATCGTGCTCGGTATACACCGGCGGGGACCCGTCCAAGTCCTTGAAGGAGCTACGAACGGACATGTCAGTTCCAGCCGCTCAGAATGTGAACTTCCACTCACATCGAGATAATCGACACCCTCCCCCCAGCTGCCATCGGCATGAACTTGTCACCAACCTCAGTCCGAACCGTGTCTAACTCCGCTGGCTTCCCTTCCTCCTCGAAGGTCCAACGAATCCCAACAGCTCGGAGGAAACCGTTCGCTGCATGTCTATAATGACCTCTTGCCTCCTTTGAGGTTCCGAACGTGATGAAGAACACGAATGCGCAGAAGGGAAAGAGCCACCGCGTGAGCTCCAGGTCGGGACCAAGTCTGTAAGCGTGCCACACGGAGGCAGGATCTACGTAAACGACCCCGAAGGCGGCGTGCGTGTCTTCCCAGCTGATCCAAGGATGGAGCAACGAAGCATTTCGGCAGAGTATAAATACGGTCAACGGCACGGAACACACAAGGTCGGCGCAGGATATGAGAATGAGACGCGAGTATCGATTGGCGGTGAAAGAGTGATGCGCAGAAGATAGTCGCTCGAACGCCACTTGTCGCCGCCGAAATATGAGAAGATTTTGGACTACAGTTTTGGTTAGCGATCCAAACAACATTACCAATAAACCGGGACAAACCGCTGTATATGCCAGAGATACACGATATAACGACAGGCGGCACGTGGAACAGAACCACGGTGACCCAAGTTTCGTATATAGACGGGTAGCATCCAAGGTCTTCAAGTATGTCGTAACGGTTTCCCTGAACGATATACGCTAGAAAAGGGTCAAATTTTTACCAGAAATCATGAGCAACGCCATACCTAAGACGGTGGCAAAGATGGGTACCAGAAGACAGATAGCAAGATCGACAAGAATTCCCCTTCGGCGCTAGAGACCGACAACTTATAAGCGAATGCATCTTTGCAGGAGAAACACCGAGATTACAATAGCAGGTGTCCACTTCATGGGGTCGGAGGTTGCGATACTGTATATTCTCCGACTGATGCATAATATGCAGACGGGAATGGCACAGTTCAAAGCTATTATGAGGTGAATCGCTGGGAAAGCCCGGTAAGTCGTACTGGTCACGAGAGACGATACATGAACGCGTACATATATCGCACAAGGCCGGCGCTGTATCGTGGTATGTGCCGTTCCAAACGACAGAGTTGATGAAGACGGTCAGACATCCGATCCCAGTCCAGATCATGTAGGCGCATGTACCGATGTTCCAGGCTATGCGCACGAATATATTTGTCAGATGTCGAGTGCCTGAAAGAGGCGATCGCAGTTACCTTGAAGGTGCCACGGCAACGGCGCAAGAACACCTACGAACCCCACGAACGAAAAGAACGAAAAGATCCAGTTTGGTGGGTAGAACGCCATGGTGTGAACGAATGTGGGAAAAGATGGCGGCGCTGGATGTTAGGCATATGCTCTGCACGTAGATATGTAGAAACCACGAGTGACCCCAGCCTGTTTGTGGGGAAGGAGAACAAGAACATCGACTCTTTCGGGCGTGTACGCAGGGTCGCGACGGGAGGGCAGGTAAAGGCTACGGCCAGAACCAGAACAAGGCAGGACATAATCTATATATTCCAGACGGCATGAAGTTGATGTGGAGCCGTAGGGATCATATCGTCGATTCGTCGTGAGCAGAAGACGATGCAGACTCTATGGTGGTTTCAGGTTGTGGGTCGATGTGATCCAGATGATACCATTGCGGCTGTCGAAGTCAGTGGCGTATCTGCAACTGTGAACGTGCATTGTGCTCGGATTGACGCAGCGTTTGTTGTTGAGGTCAGCCATTGCCGATGCTTGTCGAAAGCAAGCTTTGAGTCTGACTCTGTTTCGTTTCGCGATCGGAACCGGCAAAGTAACGGCAAATGCCGATATGTCTTTCTTCTCTCCCTCATGGACCTGTCATGGGCACTTCGTCAATTCCTCTCGGCTGGCGCCACAAGTCTGCGACAGTGCAGGACGGTCACGCTTATCTGGTAACCTTCACACAGTACTATGGCGCGGCCTATCATCTCGGGCTTTCTGGAACGGAGCGTCTGTTTGTGCGCAATCCAGAGGTTGAAGCCGGTTTCTTCTTGCGTTCCAGGCCGCCCTCGTCATCACAGGCTTCTGGGCTACCTGATGCTCTATGTACTGGGACTGAGATCAACGACCATCTGGCGAGTGGTTGAATTGTTTCATGTGTCCCTCACCACGATGTCCATCATCTATCTTTACACTTACTGAGAATTCGACACAATTGGCCTCCAGGAAGCCGCTCACATTGCTGTCATATGCCCGCACGTACTGCAATTTGCCGAAGGAGCACGTCGCACTGCCAGAACGTCGACTATGGGAACATCTGCGCGGGGTCCTCCGTGATGGAAGTGTCATCGTTATTGAGCGGACAATCAAGCCATGCGGGTCTGTACGGGAATGCAGGTATACATGATGTGAAGCCCAGGTGAAGCCTACGTGTCCGACAGCCTGTCCTTCGAATCCTAACCACGTACACGCTTTGAAATCATAGCACTGGCATTCTGCCCATGTTGGTATCGATCGTCTTACCTGTGGCTGTCTCTGACAAGGAAGTAATAAAATGGACGTTACCGTTGGCGGACATCTGCATCGTGACCATCTGACCGGCGTCATCTGTCAACATGGTACGATCGTTGTGGGCATTGTTGGTATGTCGCTTTCTCTACGAACACGAAGTTCACGCTGACATGCGATACGAATAAACAGTACTATTATTAGACGCCATTACCGTGTACTCTGTCCTATTATTAATCATCAAGACCCTCAAACCCGAGCCTGGAGGATTGTATCTATCGAGCGACAACTAGGGAATGTAGAGGACCTCTTGGGTGGTTTTACGAAACCCATGAGTTCATCTTGGAGTTTGTGCGAGGTACCTGAAAGTGTTTGGTGAAAGGTCAGTGTCGGAACGTGTTAGTGAAGTTACTGCAGCTATAGCCTTTCTTCTAGACTCAGCATCTCTGGCTCAAGCTACGATAGACTGCTTGTCCCGACTGTGATATTCGCGATAGTGGTGCCATTCATCGAAGTACATCGTTCATGCGTCGCCATGTGGGATTCAAGTTAGTATCAAGCGTGCCACGCTGGTCTATCAGGACGACTCACCTTGTGGTCTGGTTCGCCATCCCATATTGAGGTTGCTCAATAACGACAGGTCATTCAAGAATGAAGTCGCATCACGCCTTTCGAAGTCTAAGTTTACAGCGTATGCATGTGGCGACATCGGTCGTCACTGACCCCGGATCCATAGCGCACTCCTATAAATTGCTTGAACGACCGAGCAGTTCCTTCACTCGACACTTCTTGTCATTGCTTGAGTACTCGACATGCAACTCGTCTCTGCAGCCTTCTTCGCCGCTCTCATCTACGTGGTGACCGCCTCGCCGGTGGTTGTTGATCATAGCTTTGTGACTCTTCCTGTGGCTAGGAAGTTCAACATCGGTAACGGGACGACGACCTTGCTCCAACGCGATCAAGCGCGTGCTGCCGCCCTTCGCGCGCGAGCTGATAACTTCGAGGCGCCGGCGAAACGCGCTGTCATCAGCGAGAACGTTGATAATGTCGCGGTCGTCTACTCGGCATCGGTAGGAGTTGGCAGCCCTGCTACGTCGTGTACGATGATTTGGTCTCTTTCTGAATTTGATGGGCTAATGCACCTTTAGATGACCTGCTCATCGATACCGGCAGCTCCAACACCTGGGTCGGCGCTACGAAGAAGTATGTCGTTACCTCCACGAGCACGAAGACGAGCAGCTCTGTCGTATGTCGCTTCACTTTTGTCACACTGCATAGCTGACTCCGAGTCCCTTCATAGTCGGTAACTTATGGATCCGGTGAGGCCGAGTCTGTCTTTTGATTGAGAAAGTGGTACTCAAGCAACGTGTCCCGTGTAGGCAGCTTCTCAGGTGAGGCTTCTTGGGATTTCGGAGCTTGTTAATGGGTACTAAGGTCATATAGGCACTGAGTATACCGACCAAGTCACCCTTGCGTCTGGCCTGGTTATCCCTAAACAGTCTATCGGTGTCGCCTCGCGCTCTTCTGGGTTCGTTGGACCTCATCGATTCGTCGGCTGGAGCTGATCTATCATGTAACTTTAGGTTCACGGGCTTTGACGGCATTCTTGGGTACGTTTCTCACCCATGTATCGTCAATGGTTTGATTCTGAACAACGTGACATTGACAGTATCGGGCCCGTCGCCCTTACACAAGGTGAGCTATTTCCCATTCGCTAAGTATTTCCTATCTCAAGTTATCTATAAATAGGGACACTCGGCAGCTCTTCCAGCGCAACTATTCCGACCGTTACAGACAACCTATTCTCACAAGGAACGATCAGCGCGAACGAGATCGGCGTCTTCTTCGCGCCCACTACCTCCGAGGAAGTTGAGAACGGTGAACTGACCTGGGGTGGGTGACGCTCGTCTTTCCAACTCGACCATAGAGTGACCAGAGTTCTGTGCTAGGCGGAGTCGACAGCTCCAAATTGACGAGTAGCGTCTCCTACACGTATGTGGTGCCTCTCAGCAGATGGTGTCTCAATACCAATGTTGAGCTCTAGATCTTTGACGACGACATCCCCCGCCAAGTTCTACTGGGGAATCAATGAGTCCATCACCTATGGAACTTCTGGCACCACGATCCTTAGCTCCACTGCCGGCATTGTCGATACCGGTAAACCCACTCCAGCAACCTGCTGAGCGAGCACCACTGACCTTGAACAGGTACCACCTTGATCCTGATCGCAACGGATGCCTATAAGCGCTACGTTACCCAGACTGGAGCTGTTCTGGACAGTACCACCGGCCTGCTTCGCATTACTAGCGCCAATTTCGCGAAATTGCAGAGCCTGTTCTTCAACATCGGTGGCGTGAGTTGAAAACAGATCATTTCTGCAAACTTCTCTGACTCGGACACAGGTATCCTACGAGTTGACGCCCAACGCCCAGATCTGGCCCCGCTCGCTGAACACCTTCATCGGCGGCACCGCGAGCAACATCTACTTGGTCGTAGGTGACCTTGGCAGCACGTCAGGTCAGGGCCTTGACTTCATCAACGGATACACGTTCCTCGAGAGGTTCTACTCTGTTTACGATACTGCCAACTCTCGCGTCGGCTTCGCAAAGACCTCCTTCACGACTGCTACCACCAACTAAAGTTAAATTACTGTGTAAAGTAGTGTAGGATTGCTCTGTACCGTGCGGTGTATCTACTGTAGACTTTTGACCGGATTTTCGCATAACGCATCACGGACCCTTGTGAAATGAAGATCTGAGCTTAAAATCACACATCACGGAGCTTCTAAATTGAGTACGCAGGCTTAAAAAGGTAATTTTTTGGGCCCGCCTGGCGGCGGGCTTACTAAATAAGGTAATAACCGAGGTAATGAAGATCTACTCCACAGGTTTTGGGTGTCACGGTCCACACACCATGAAGATCCGGTCAAAAGTCTACAGTATGAAAAACAAATCTGCAAGTGATTCTGTATTTCAGGTCTAACAAGTAGCCGCCATTGCAAGCCTGCAACTCGGAAATCCGTAGCCTCGGGTGTTTCATCTCTCCTTCCACCGCCATGTCTGTCGCAGGAAATTCAAACTCGGAGAAGGGCATACTCAGAATCTTCCTCTGCTCCAAGGCGAGCGCAATGTCAACAAGAAGGCCGCTGAATGATTCGATGTCCTTCGAGCCGGTGACGGAGAAGCTTTCAACAGGCCAGTCCTTCAAATAACCGGTGAGAAACATTGCAACACAAGTATCCTGTCTCGAATGCTATGAGTCTGTTTGTACTACACGTTCAGGTATATGGGGTATCAATACAATAGTAGCTTAGGCATAAACTCTCAGCGAAGCAAAGTCGAAGTAGGCATCGACGAAAGCTGCTGGGTTGTTGTTAATGTAGTCTGGCGAAAACGATGAGTTTCCAAGTTTCTGACACCTTCTCAATGGAAGACTGACCTTCACATGTCGACGGGCAAGAAGGGAAGTTAGAGTATACAGCACCAGCCCAGTCACCACAGAAAGTCACTGTGTATCGAAGTTATGTTGGCGGTAATGTATAGAGGACAGGATCAACACGTACAGTTAATGATGATTTCGTGAGCGCCAAACAGGTTCACAATTTCACAAGAGGTGTCAGGGAAGTAGGCGAAGGGAGTGCCCTGACAGAGATATGAGCAGTGTAGAGTACCTCAAGCTTGATGTTTACATACCCAGTTATCAGTGTTGACGTCTCCGTTTCCGTTGCTAACGCCAATGGGCACGTTCGCGTTGTTCCTATCCCAGAACCAGATTTTGATGAATGACGTCGTCCTCTCCACCGCATACCTGTTACACGATTAGACGTACAAAAATGATCACAGAGCATTCCCGGTACTGACCATCCTCCTCCGTTAGCGTTGAACTGTAATTTCCTCACATGAATAACCCGAGAATGATCCCTCACAGAGAGGGGAAACGCACCGGCGGTCCATAGCTCAAGGGGTTCTGGATTTGTACACCGCAGCCCGCATTACCATTAGCATTAGTATCGCAGTCGTTTTGGAGCGGTACACTGGAAGAGATGAGGGGGGCGTATGGGATGTTTGATGCGAACTTACCCAGTCTCGTCGCGGGAATCAGACATCGTGCATCCTGATAGTCGATCCATCAACTACACATTTTTGTAAAGCGTTCATACGTACCAGGTGCTGTGTGTAAAGTGCCCTGGTTGTAGACTTGATCATTAACGCCCTCGAGGATATCAATTTCGCCCAGATATGCTATCACCAGTCAGTACACCTCCTGTGGTTTCGAAATCTGAGAACGAACTCACGCCACGGATCCCCAAATGACCACACAGCAGGCCAGGTTCTGTGGAGACTGTTGGGACCAGGTGCGAGACGGAGGAAGTGTCTGAAGGTACTAACCCACATCCTTGAGGCATATGGCGGATGTTGAATCTGGGAAATAATCGGAAGTAATAAGCGAGCAGTTGATTGGACCCGTAATTTCTGAACTGACACCATAACTCCATTGGTAAAAGACTTGACAGACTTGAGACGAACAGAGTTGCGTCCGGGACCAGACGCCGACAAAACGGTTGTGTGATCGGCGCGCACGATGAAGGAGGTGTCCGACGCGTAGGTCAAGTTTTGTGCAGTCGATGTGTCGCGATCAACATAGACACTGTGGCGCGTCAGTACCTCTTGCTGGATGAGGTGAAAAAACATACACCCTCCCGTTAGTGGGGTCAGCCCTAACGTCGTTACCGAAGCCTGTCAGAAACTGACTGCCGACATAGCTGTCGGTCAAAGAGTAGCTGACACCGAAGACGGGCGACGCGAGAGTAGCAAGAAGGAGCGCAGAGAAAACGCGGGAAGAAGTAGAGAACATAATGAGCGAGTAACCAGTAGGTTGGAAGGAAAGACAACAAAGTCGGAATAAGTTCAATGATCACGAATCTCTGCTGCTCTTTTATTATGTTGGAAATGGACCGGCTGATCCGCAAGTCAGCGAGAGGACGGCAACTGTCTCAGCCAGTGTCTGGGATCTATCAGCGAAATCCGAGGAAAATCCTAGCTTCATAACTTGTCTGTACCCGTAATTGGCGTGCTACGCCATTCATTTGTCCAGTTCCATACAGGGTCAAGGTCTGGTCAAGGTGGCTTTGAGTTTCAGGGCTTCCCGCCAACCTTGTGATAGACCGTTAGGAGATACTACCGCGAGGAGAATAAACACGTTACCTAGTAAGCTGGTGAGCTTACCGGCAGAACTTCCTGGACCACCATTGGATAGCATGCTCGCCGGTAATCTAGTTGATCGTCGCCTGGCGACAGAGGCTGCGGAGGGATGTCTTCACGTGTCAGTGGTGCGAGCATCCAGTTGAGACTAGGAGAGCAACTGTCGATATGAGGTCTTCATGAAGAGGCGTCTAATTGTGAATCCTTCATCGATCTATGCGTCATGCGTACTAGTGCCACGAGTCGATCTATAGAGCTACACTCGCCACTACATCCTAGATTGGCAGATACAATATTAGCTGTTAGAATCAATTTAGAGGGTAAAAATAGGAGAGCGGACTCATCATCCGACATGCAGCTAGACTTCGCCTACATGTGAACTTGCTCCAAGTAGATGAAACAAACGTACGGCATTTGGGCATTTGACACGAAACAAACATAAGTTTGCAATTAGGTAGACTAAGACTGTGAAAACGGCCACAGTACGAGAAAGATAGGCATCATATTCACCACCACTAGTGCTGGGGTTGATGGTAACTCGATGATGCCCACGGCGTTGTCCACGGACAGTCCGTCGACCTCGAACCAGAAGGTTTTGCATAGCGATAGCGAAGAAGAGAAGAAGGCAATTTCTTCCCACGCCTCAAGTATCTCTCTCAACGTGGCTAAACAAGAACACACGTCGCTCACCGTGTGAGCGCGTCTCTCTCCAAGTCAGACGTTGGAGTTTTTGCCTTTACGCAGGCGAATCTGTGCACGCTAATGTACCTTGCTTCGGGAGTCTCTGAACATTTTGACTGACACAAGATGACTCGGAGGTTTTAAATTCATATCATGCTGCACGTCTACATAGTCTCACTGTCATGATCTTTCGAGGACACCGGCCTAGCGGTCACAATCCTTAGTATGTAACGTAACATGGCATCTGTTTTAGTAACCTTCATGTCCAACGTTCAAGGTTCGAATGTGATCGCTGGTCTCTAGTAGCACTGCGAGTACTGAGTACTGAGTACTTCCGAGTCTTCGTCTGACGCACGTAGTACAGCGAAATTTCTAAAGCACCCACGCCTTTGCGGACTGAAGCAGTAGAGCCTGAATGGAACAGCATTAGCGATGACTCTCTGTACTACGTATGTGTAGTCGTAGCTCACCCGGCGGACACACCATAGCAGGAATCTCCCTCGTATTCTTTCCAGACAGAATTCCGCCATCCTCCAATGACGAGAGGAAGCGGGTGGAACAGACGCACACGGGATGAGGTAAGACATTTGTCCGAAGAGGTTCGTGGCGCATCCGACTCCTGGTGGAAAGACTCCATCCGGGCGATGGACGTTGAACGTTGCGTGAAGAGGGAGAACGCCCAACCGGTATTTGTCCTTCACGTGGACTTGACTGCCATTGCTGTAGACACTGGAAAGAGGCAACCGCATGTCCATCCCAAGATAGTGAGTACACTTCCCTTGCTGACTTCCGAATCGTCACAACACAGGACGTAATTTCCGAACATTGATGACTTGACGAAGATGTGTATCTTCACATCGGTACCTTGCTCATTGCAAGATAAGGGCGCCTTCCGCGCTGAGAGGAAATAATATTCTTGGTAGCTCATTGCTATGGAGGTGGGGAGATGGAGGATAGTAAGGAAGGAGCTACTTATCATCTACTTGGAGAATGAGGAGGAGAGAGCTCTGGGCTGGGATGGATTGTGGTGAGGAAGTGTGCACTCGGAGAAGATAGACGCTTGAGGAGGCAAGAGGAATACTGGACACGTAGGACGCGTTCCGTTCTACGGTCGTTTCGTTGCGGAGGATAGAATGCACAAAGATTCTGGTATTGTTTCGAGATCCTGTAAATTGGCAATCCGATGCCGGCACGTAGCTGGCCGCCAGTGCGTGTCGTTCCACAACCCACACACTCAGACATTTTGAGGCTGAGTGCCTTTGCGGATGCGAATGGCTTGAGCCAGATACAAAAAAGTCTTTTGATCCTCACATCGAGCATAAATATGTACAGTATTTTATCTCCGTCACGTACCACGAGTCTTGCCGCACATGCGAGGAATCCTGGCATATTCGGGCGCAAAGGAGCCCCGTCGTGATGAAGTACCGTTGCCCAACGTCACGACTTTAGTCGACTTGATGGTGTGCTCCCGTCCGTTCTTGATAGACGCGTAACTCTGCCTTGATGCGAAGAGTCTCCTCATCCATTATGAACCCCTTGCGCTCACCGTTGTTCGCTCCACGGCGGCCTTCTCGGGGGTGAATGACGCGAACAACCCAGTCATGGCCTGGGAGGCGGCGAACATAAAACGTGAGGCGAATGGAGGGCGGGAAGGATGGGGAGAAGGCGGCCGTCTGTCGTTGATTGCCCCCGTCTTCTATCCTGGCGTATCGATGCCAGAACAAGCCGCGAGACACGCTTGTCAAAGAGTGTCGGAGGAGGATGTAAGGACGAAAGGGTGCGAAAAGCCATGCCGCTTGCTATTTCAGCCGGCTCGCGATTCCCGGCTGTAGGCTCACCGCCGAGTAGCGCCGTCGTCGCGAATGCGTTTTGGCGCTCATAGTCCCGCCGGCTGCAAGTGGGGGCGACTCCGTTTCCGTCGTCGGTGAGAGCGCGACGAGCATCCTTTGGCGGGCGAGGGGGGCAGGACGCGAGGGCGAAGGAAGAAGGGCAGACGTGGGGCGATCAGATCAATTCAATAGGTATGCGCACGGTGCGAATGGAGCTTGTTGTTGGGGCGACCCGGTTGGGCGTAAACTTGCTCTTGAGAGAGAGGCGATTGACCATTAGCTCCTGGGACCGGGCCCCGGCCAGACATCGCTAGAGTAAAGTTGGAACCATCATGTCGCTGGTCACTGGACAAGGTCAGCGACTAACGACGAGTGGTGCATACAGAGACGCACTCCCATGGCCCGTGGCTGCGTCCATCTCGACTGCGAGGCATCCGTCGCTGTGGAGTCCATCGTTTGCCCTGATTTACACCTCACTGTCCTCGCCCTGTGTCGTCTTCTTGTCTGCCGAGAGAGGACCACATTGTCATTGTGAAAGAAAAAGTGTTCGTTTTCGTTGACGGGCCGGGACGCAATGATGGTGATTGTCAGAAAGGTAGACTCTTCCCACGCTCCACTTTACTGGCACGAGATCCACAAGTGTCAATACAGCATACTCTGCATCGTCCCATCACCAGTGTACTACATTGCCTCCCTCCCTTCCTCCAAGTCGGTTCGACCACAGCTACACGATCTCCTTGCAATATCATGGCCCGCCGTGAGTATATCTTAGCTATGGTCTGAAATTTGGCTCTGACGGCCACGAAGGCAAGTCTGTCTGCAATTATTGCGGGCTACGCCCACCCTTGGTGCAGCACAGAAAGATAGACCTCCCATCCCCTTATCAATCCTACTTTGGAACAACCCTTCTACACGATTGCTCGCAGAGGTATCTAAAGGACGAAGTTGAGGACTACCTGAAGGGCATCGACGAGGAGTTGGAGGACTTTGATGGTCACATCGCTGCCCTGGAGAAAGCTATCGTTGCGCTGAGGGAAGGACGGCGCGCTGCCCAGCTCTTTCGCAATGCCCATGAAGCGATTCTACCCATTGAAAAGCCCACCCCGCCGCCGGTCTCATTACACCGCCGTGGTGCACTGACGATCAACTCACTTCCAACGGAGATTCTGTCCGCCATATTCCATGACACGTTTCGGAAGCCCTACAACGTCTATGACACGCGCCAGGGTCCGTGGCTTCTTGGGAAAGTCTGCACGCGTTGGAGATCCATCACCCACTCGACTCCGTCGTTATGGACCACCTTTGCTTTTGGGCCAACGATGGGAATTCGACAAAATGCAGAATTGCAAGAGGCGATCATGCGACAGGCTCTCTGTTATGCAGGACAGACTGCTCCATTGGCATTAGATATAGATTACGATCGATTTGCGGGCGGCACATCTGTCGCGTCGTCCCCGCTGGTAAACGGTCAGTCGTTCCGCTGGCGCAGCGTCTCCTTCAACTTCACGCCCACGTTGGTCCTTGGTGTTCTTCCGGTACTAGTGAGTCTGGATCTACGGGCATGCCGTGGTGTGGCATTACACCAGACGCTGTCCTTATTCAAGGATGCACCCTCTTTGAGACGCCTGTCTATCTCAGATACGCTCCAACGTCTCACGGCGGTCGAAAATTTTGACTTCCACACGTTTCCTTGGAACCAGCTCTCACATCTGACAATCGCGACGGCGTCTAATTCGTTCTTGTTATCTCTCCTCCCTCATCTCAAGCGCACCGTTTCCCTCACCGTCCGCTTCGATGATGATGACTCGGGAGTTCCCGCTGATGGCGCTGTTGTTGTGAACCATCCGCTGCTGCAAACCTTGACTCTCCCGTCGGCCAAGCTCCTTCGGCACCTTGTCGTTCCATCTCTTCGCTCCCTGAAATTGAAGAGGGAAAGTAATCATCGGGCTCCAGGTACAGATGTGCCACTCAACGAAGTGTTGTCATTCCTGCATGTTGTAGTACGACCTTCGTAGTACGGACGAAAGTCCCAATATAGTAACCGTAGGTATATTATGCCGGAGCCGACGGTCAGAGTCCTTAGTCTCTTACCGTCGTCTCCAGGTGCGTACATAGTCTCATGTACGCTTACACTACTAATTTAGTCTCTTACCGTCGTCTCCAGTCCGACGTTCACCCTCCACTGCGTGTTGGCTCGCAACAGGTTATGGGCCCCGAGCCTTACTTTTGAACATCGGACTAGGATTACTTTCTCGCGTCTACCAGACCCGCTGAGACCACGACACACTCGCCCCACTAAAAGTACCGGTTTTACTGGTCTTTTCTCGCATACGGCACCCACATTCTTTTTTCTCGTCGACACTGCACCATGGCCGACTCAGCTACCAAGCGAGGTTTTGACAACCTCAACACCTCCAACTGGGCCGCATTCGCTCCCTCATTTGACGCGTACATGGCCATCCATTCCCTCTCTGGACACTTCGATGGCACGGAGACCACACCGCAGCCTGTCGACTCAGCTCACCCCACTGCGGCCGAACGCAAGGAACTGCGCGAATTCCTCAGGGATGTCAAGAAAGCATCTGGCTACCTCTGGCTGTGCATTGACGAGACACAACGCGCTCACGTCAAGGACCTCCGTAGCGACCCCAAGGGCATGTGGGACAAGCTGCAAGGGATCCACCAGCAGAAGAAGCCGGGAAACCGCTTCAATGCCTGGGAGCACGCTCTCTCCATCCAAAAGGAGGATGACGAAGACCTCACCACCCTTGTTGGGCGCGTTCACGACGCATTCCGCGCAGTCAAGGACCTCCGTACCAAGAACGACACACTGGACACCCTCGATACAGAACTCCAGGCCATGACGCTCATCCGCGCGCTCCCGGCCGAATTTGACCAATTCACTTCATCCCTTCTCCTTCTCAAGGATCTGAACCTCGACACCCTCGTTGCAGCCTTTCATACCGAAGAGACTCAACGAAAGTCACGACTGGAATCGTCTCTCAAGGCCGCCGCCGCTATTGCTGCTGCTGCCGCCGCCTCTACTCCTCCCCCCGCCGTGCCGTGCTGCGCCCATCATGCCACGGACTCGTCGCAGACCGTCTGTGAGTGGTGTGGGATGTCTAACCACACCGAGGAGAATTGCTACAGCAAGCAGAACGCTCGCAAAGAGGCTCAAGAGCGTGTCCGGTCCCGTCGCCGTGGTCGCGGGAAGAAGCGCGACAACGAGAACAAGGCCAATACCACAGAGGAGACTGCCAGTGCGGCAAGTATTGACCCAACTTCGCCTGCATCCTCTGACTGGAATACAGACACGGGCGCCAGTTCTCACATGACCCCGCATCGTAAATGGTTCAAGATTTGGTCGCCACACCGTGTTCCAATTCGACTCGCAGATGATGAGGTTATCTACTCCGATGGGATTGGTACCGTGGTGTTTGAGCCCACACCAGAAGAGGGGGAGGACTTAGAAGCTGTTGAATTCCAGGACGTTCTATCTGTACCCAAACTCCGCAATAATCTTTTATCACCATTTCACCTCACACGTCGAAAAGGATTCCGCGTCACTATTGAGGGGTCATCGATGAAGTTTTTCCAAGGCTCAACTCTTCGGTTCACTGCGACTGTCAATAAGAACAATGTTGGGTACTTGAATGGAAAGACTGTGGACTCTCACGGGACGTTTGCCAACACGAGCGCTGTCAGCACACGCCCAATGGACGTATCCCTCCTGCATGAACGATTTGGTCATATCAACATTCAGACGCTGGCGCGAGCCTACAAGCAGGGTCTTATCCGTGGTCTTCCTAAGGGAATTGACTTTACGGCAATGGACCCAATTTGTGAACCCTGTATTGTTGGTAAACAGCGCCGCCATAACATCCCGCGTGGTCCCTCGACTCCCCACACACAAGCCATTGCTCGCATCCACAGTGATCTCAAAGGTCCACTGGTGGAGTCAGTCGAGGGGAAGTGTCAGTACTGGGTTACCTATATCTGTGACGCACTGCGTTATTGGACCGTCGATTTTCTACAGAAGAAGAGTGACACTTTCCGCTCCTTCCTACGTTTCAAGGCCTATGTTGAGAACTTCCATGGTCTCAAAATCAAGTTCCTTCGCTGTGATGCCGGAGGCGAATACATCAGCCAGAAATTCCTTGACTATTGCAAAGACGAGGGGATCAAACGGGAACACACACAGCCAGATGAGCCGCACGAAAATGGAGTTGCAGAGCGTGCAAATCGCACTCTAGTTGAAGCTGCTACTGCTATGCTCAAGCAAGCAAAATTGCCGCCCAACTTCTGGAAACCTGCAATCCAAGCATTTGTCCACGTTCGCAATTGTGCACCTGTAGCTCCGTTCCTCGATACTACTCCCTATACGGGTTGGAACAAAAAGTCCCCCGATGTCTCACACTTCCGCATCTTTGGGTGTCTGGCTTATGTCTGTGTCTTGGGGAAGAAACGTCGCAAGCGAAGACTCCCATCCCACACTCGGAAATGTATCTTCGTTGGGTATCCCACGGATGCACGAGCATGGCGCTTTTACGATCCCGCAAATCAAGAGTTCTTCAATTCTACCCACGTCATCTTTGAAGAGCGTGTCTTCCCCGGGAACCACAAGGTTCTGGTCAACCCATTTGCCGACCTAATTGCAAAATTGAAGTGGGACCTGCCTGTGGAGAACAACGACACTGAAGTGACACCTGCACCTGCTTCAGGGGGAGTACTTGGTCCACCGTCTCTACTCGATCAAGGGGGAGAGATTGCTGATGATCTCGCTGACGCCGATGAACCACAGCCTCAGTCGCCAATCCTTCCAGCAGTGAATACTCCACCCGGGACACCAATCCCACTCTCACCATTGACTACTCCACCGTCATCCCCGGAGCCAGACTTACCCATCCGTCCACCTCATTTAGCACCTCATGAGTATGCTCAACTCCCTGGTGGATTGTATAATCCTGGCCCTGGCTATGGCCGTGGGCAGCGGCGCAACCCTCCGTGGAACTACAACGGTCCCTGGGATTCAGAAGCAGCAGATGTGACTCATGTGAACACGAGTTACACTTCCGCAGTCTCAAACGGCAAACCACCTCCAAATTCTCAGTCCCAACTCACCGATGCGCAAATCCTTGATGGAGTCATGTTTGTTTCGGATGAATCAGTACTCCTCACAGTTGCTGAAGGATTTGAATATGCTTTCCAAACCCACACCGCACTCAAGTCATCGAGTCATAGTACCGAGCCGCGCTCCTTCCATGAATCCCAGCAACGTCCCACAGAGGAAGCCGCTAAATGGTTCACTGCAGCGCAAGAAGAGATTCAATCTCTCATTGAGAACGGTGTCTTTGAACTTGTTCCTCGCCCTCATGATCGCAAACCAATAGGTGGACGTTGGGTCTTCAAAGTCAAACGAAATGCAGACGGGTCAATCGAGCGTTACAAAGGACGATATGTAGCCAAAGGTTACGATCAACGCTTCGGAAAGGACTTCAATGAGAAATTCTCTCCTACTCCGAAGTGGGCCGCCTTACGTGCAGTCTTAGCTCTAGGCGCATTGGAGGACTTGGAGCTCTGGAGTGTCGACATATCATCTGCCTTTCTGAACGGTGACCTATCTGAAGAGGTCTACATGGAGCAGCCTGAGGGCTTTCAGGAGAAAGGACGAGACTGGGTCTGGCGTCTATGGAAGAGTCTGTACGGTCTGAAACAAGCCGGGCGAGAATGGCATAGAAAACTCCACTCTACACTCACAACAAAGATGGGGTTCACTCGAGTCAAATGCGAGCACAGTATTTGGGTGTATCAGTATGGCACTACGCGCATCATTATCCCAGTCTTTGTCGATGACATGACCATTGCTGCCAAAACTCGCGCCGATGTCGACCATGTTATCAGCGAGCTCCGAAAACACTTCAAACTACGCGATCTCGGACCCGTTGCATTCCTGCTAGGTGTTGAAATCAAACGAGACCGGCAGAGCCACAGCCTCACGTTGTCACAGCGTCAGTATGCTCTCGATGTACTTGCACGTACGGGCATGTCGGACTGCAATCCAGTCTCGACGCCTCTTGATCCCAGCATCAAGCTCACCGCCGACATGTCACCTAAAACAGACGCCGAGCGCAAGGAGATGCGTGATGTACCCTACTTGAACACTGTGGGTGCCCTAGCATATCTTGCAATTGCTACTCGCCCAGATCTCGCCTATCCAATCAGTGTCCTCTCGCGATTTAGCAAGGATCCCGGTCCTATGCACTGGGCAGCGCTGAAGCGAGTCCTCCGGTACTTGAAAGGAACAGTCGACTACCATATCAGATACGCACCCGATCCCAAATGCCCAGATAGCCATCTGTTCACCTCCTACTGCGATGCGGATCACGGCGGAAATCCAGACAATGGACGCTCGACAAGCGGTTTCATTATCAAGATGGGTACAGGCGCAATCAGCTGGCTGAGCAGACTACAGCCCTTTGTCACGCTCTCAACCACGGAAGCGGAGTACGTCTCAGCAGTATCTACGGGACAAGAGATCATGTTCCTGCGAAATTTGTTCACCGAGTTTGGGTACTCATTCACCACTCCATCTCCTCTATTCATCGACAACCAATCCGCCATCTCTGTCGCCAAGAACCCCGAGCATCATGGCCGTGTTAAACACCTGGACCTCCGCTTCTACTGGTTGCGCGAAGCTGTCGAAAACGGATGTATATCAGTCAACTACATCTGCACGGAAGACATGCCTGCGGATGCACTTACAAAAGGACTCAATCGGGAGAAGTTGCAGCATATGATTGGACTTATTGGTTTAGTAGATATCTCTAGTCCTTAGACTTCTTCGGTCGAGGGGGAGTGTTGTAGTACGACCTTCGTAGTACGGACGAAAGTCCCAATATAGTAACCGTAGGTATATTATGCCGGAGCCGACGGTCAGAGTCCTTAGTCTCTTACCGTCGTCTCCAGGTGCGTACATAGTCTCATGTACGCTTACACTACTAATTTAGTCTCTTACCGTCGTCTCCAGTCCGACGTTCACCCTCCACTGCGTGTTGGCTCGCAACACTGCAACGGTCGCTCTGCACCATCTCGACACTCGACTTATCGTTATTATACACTCCCGACTACCTGAATCCGCTTTCTGTCAACACCACGCACTTTGTCCTCGGATGCTTCAACACCGCTACTCGCGGTACAGCGGTCAATCTGCTGACCTCCATCGCAGCGTCGGGCGACCTCCTGCCGAGCATGACACACTTCACGTTGGAATTTGCCCACACGTTTGGCAACCTACTCTGGTGTCTCCCGTTGCAGGAAGGCATCATGAGGCTCATCAAGTCTCGGTGGGACGCTAGCTCGGGATTGGGCCTGCAGCGCGTCGAAATCGAGTGCGGAACCCAGACGTGGTGCGACGAAGAGTTTGGTGGGCTGAATTTGAGCACCTTTGCCGTTGACGAGGGCGATGTGTTCCTTGAGCGTCTACGGCTATTCAAGGACGGCGGCCTGGATATTCGTGTGTACGGAACATGTGAGTGCTTTACAACGTTGTCTTGCTTATATTATGCGCAGCTTCCTTATTCCCATCCAGACAGAGATACCGACGTACGCTACTTGTAGAACAGAACACATTCATCATTGGTTAATGGCATGTCATTCCCTCACAAACCCTGCAGACCCTTTTGTTCGAACTTATGCAGACATTTGCTCCTTTGAGCCTGTACAAGAGACATTAACTACTAACATCCTGCGTACGGAAATTCGGACGACCGTAAGTACCTGACACGGTATAGACATTCTTCGAACCTACGTTGTGTACGTCAATATAGATCGTGCTCCCACCCTTCAACTTGGTGATTGAAGCTATGGGTGGTCAAGTTGAAAGATACTGTACAGTAAATGTAGTGCTCTTGATACTTACATAGGATTGGTCCGATTTAATTGGTCCGAGTATGAATCATTGAGTGTCATGAACATATGACCCGGGGCCGGGTGTCGCTCTACATCGTCCCACCACAGCTCCTTGTCTTCTTGTTCGATCCTGTGCCCATGTGCCGTCGTGAGTGCAATCTAGCTCTAGTCGGAACTTGGGATCTCACTGTCCGACGCAAAGGCCTGCCTCGGTCATATGCCTGCAAGTATTGCGGGCTACGCCCACCCTCGGTGCAGTATAGGAAGATAGACATCCCATCTCCTTATCAGTCCTACTTTGGAACCACCCTCTTACACGAGAGCTCGCAAGCTCATCTGAAGGACGAAGTTCAGGACTACTTGAATGGCATCGACAGGGAGTTAGAGGATTTTGATGGACACATTGCTGTCATGGAGCAGGCTATCGTCGCGTTAAGGGAAGGCCGGCGCGCCGCCCAGTTCTTTCGCAATGCCCATGCAGCTATCCTACCCCCCGAAGCCCCCACTCTGCAGGTCTCGATGCATCTTGGCAGATTGACTATCAACTCCCTCCCCACGGAGATTCTTACCACCATATTCATCGACACGTTTCGGAAGCCCTACAATGTCTATGACTTCCGCCAGGGCCCGTGGCTTCTCGCACGAGTCTGCGCGCACTGGAGATCCATCACGCACTCAACGCCGTCGTTATGGACCAACTTCGCGTTTGGGCATACGAGGAGAAATCGAGGAATATTCCCAAGTGCGGAGTTGCAAGAGGCAATCATGCGAAAGGCTCTCTCTTATGCAGGACACACTGCTCCATTAGATATAGACTACGGCCGTCAATATGTGAACGGCTCATTCGTGGCGTCTTCCCCTTGCGCCCAGCTGGTAGACGATCAGTCGTCCCGCTGGCGTAGCGTCGCCTTCACCGACCCGCCCACGTCGGTCCCTAGTGCTCTTCCATCACTGAAGAGTCTGGATCTACGGTCTGGCTACGATGTGGCATTACACCAGACGTTGTCCTTATTCAAGGATGCTCCCTCGTTGAGACGTCTGTCTATCTCTCACTGTCTCTCGACGGTGGATACTTTCGATTTTCAATCTTTTCCTTGGAACCAGCTCTCACATCTGACGATCGCGACGGCGTCTATCTCGTTCTTCTTATCTCTCCTCCCCCATCTCAAGAGCATCGTTACGCTCACCGTCAGCTACGATGATTGGGAAACCAATGCTGATGACGCTATCGTTGTGACCCTTCCGCTGCTGCAAACCTTGAATCTCCCGTCGGCTAAGCTCCTTCGACACCTCGTCCTTCCATCTCTCCGCTCACTGAAACTGAAGAAGGACACCAATCCTCAGTACCCGGGACCGCCTGCTCCAGAGGCACCACTCGACAAAGTGTTGGCATTCATGCAACAGTCGCTCTGTACCATCTCGACCCTCGACCTATCGCTCTTCTACACTCCCGATTTTATATATCCGCTTTCCGTCAACGCGACGCACCTTACCCTTCGATGCTCCAACATCGCTACTCGCGAGACGGCAGTCAACCTCTTGACGTCCATGGCAGCGTCGAGCGAACTCATGCCGAACGTGACACACTTCACGTTGAAATTTGCCCACACGTTTGGCATCCTGCTCTGGTGCCTGCCTTTGCAGGAAGGCATCGTGAGGCTCATCAAGTCTCGGTGGAACGCGAGCTCTGGAATGGGTTTAGAGCGCGTCCAAATCAAGTGTGGCAACCAAACGTCGTACGACGACTTTGGAGCACTGAAATCCAGCGGGTTCAACGTTGCTGAGAGCGATGTATTCCTCGAACGTCTACGGATATTCAAGGAAGGCGGCCTGGACATTTCTGTGTCAGGAAATTGTGAGTACTTCCTCAGCCTGTCCTTAGTAATTGCGGCTTTCTCATTTTCTCTGACTCAGATAAAGATGTTGATGTACGCTACCTGTAGGAAAGAATGTATCACCACTAGTATCTCAGCCATGTAGAACAATGTATCAGTACATTGCTCCGGTCCAGCCTCTCTGTGGCGACTGTTACTACTTGGAGACCTTTGAACAGTTCAATCCTCGCCACCCACTCAACGCATCCATAATTCTGTGCATAGTGGTTTTATGTCAGTAAGTGAAACAAAAAAAAGGTAGATAAATAAGCCTGATATACAATGGACCCATCATACACGGCACCCCCATCTACAGTGGAACGGCGCAACCTACACATGCCCCTTGCTCTGCAACGGCACCCCCTCGACATGCCTCTCCACCACCGTCGCCACCGTCTCTCCATCGACCGGAATGTAATTCTCCTGGAACCCCTCCGGATATTCCACACTCGGCTCATCCGGGTGCGTGTACCACTCCTTGTCCCATATCGCATAATGCGCATGCCCCAAGGCGCGAGAAGTCCAGTGGTAGTCATGCGCGAAGCCACCGGGGTAGAATATCTCAATCACCGCCCTCTGTCCGGTCGTAGTACGTTTGGAGGTGGGCCCGACCTCGGTAGAGGTGGTGGAAGGCGGCATCCAAAGCAGGTGCGAGAGGCCGTTCCCGTGCACGCCCAACATCACGCTAGTCCGCGCAGCCTGGGCAATCTGAGCATCCTTGGACATGGTCTCGGCAGCCATGACGGTGAGCTCCCACCGCTTCTTCCCTATCCCATCTTCGAACGCCTTGTTCTTCCTCGCCACGAGAGCTTCTAGTGCGCCGACGAGCGATGTGTGACTCGCATCTGTGAGCTTCCGCCTCGAGACGCCCTGTCGCGAGACGTATGTGATCACAACCGTCTCTTCCACCGGGGACAGTGGCACACCAGCAAAGCCCAAGATACTCCCTCTAACGCTCTCCCACCAATTCCCACCCACCAATTTATCCAAGCCCATGTAGTTGTGCGCCTCAGCAGCGATGCGCTGCGTCTGGCTTCCGCATATCACACCGCGATGGCTCGCGCTTCGATCTGTGAGAAGCACCAGGGGGAATTTGAACACCTTCTCGTTCGCGGCCTGGGAGTGGATGACACGATCGCCCCAGTCCTCCTCGACCTCGACGGTCACAGCAGGGAAGGCGGCGCGCATGAAGTAAGCGTTGAAGCCGGGATTGTCGCGCCAGCCGTCGGCATTCGAGCGCGCGTAGATGACGCGGTCTATCGCAGGTGTTTGGGAGGAAGAAACGTGCTTGGCAGACGCCGGGTCGAACGCGCCCCACCAGAAGGCAGCGATACCGAAGTAGAGCTCTGCAACGAGGTGATAGTAATGCCGGAGGAATTGAGAAGGTTCGTTTACGAGGACCTGCAAGCACGTCAAGATGAGTTCTTGCACGACGGAAGACGCAACACGCACCGTATTGCCTTCGACGACTCTGACACGTCCTCCCCACCGCTCTTCCGCCTGCTTCGGCGTAATCCACTGCAAGTCCTTCTCCCTCGGTTCCCGCAACGCGATATTCTCCGGCGTATTCTCCGCCGCCAGCCCTGTGCTCGTCATCATCCGTCTCTCCGGCCATATATTGCCTCCTTCTCCCTCTTCCGACACAATGAAGAGCGTCCCACCGCTCATGTACAAATTCTTGAAGAGCGTCCAGCCCGGTGCGTGGTGGATGAGTTCCGTCTTGGATAATAGCGGCTGCTGGTCGGATGGCGTGTGGTTGGGAGCAAATGGCGTCTCTTTAGCAGATGCGGTAATGGTGACAGTTTTCGTTTTAATCCCGACGTCGGGTGGGGCGTCCCATCCCGCGGCAGGAACGACCGCGGCCTCGTAATCTCGGTCCGCGTCCCAGCCCGAGTGCGTATTGATGATTATGGACCCGCTTGACGACGACGAAGGGAACATGATCGAGAGGATGTGCATCAGCGAAGCGCCGAGCAGGAGCAGCAGCGTATCCCGCCGGGTCAGCGAGGCGCGGAACATTTTCGTTTATGTAGTCGGCTGTTGGTGATTGGGTATGCTGTCTTGTCCTGTCCTGGTCCTCGGATAGTTCGTGTGTGTACGTGTGTGAAGACAGCAGTGGTAGTAATGAATGTCGGGCACTGGCGATAGACTGAATAGATGCTATAAAAAGTAAAATCGTTCGCTTACCCTTTAATGGTAAGGTAGTGATCTGGGGCCAAAGAGTGTGATACCAATGAGGCTAAAACTAGTGGGTTTCCGCCGCCGACCCGAAGAACGCTGTAAGACGCAGCGAAGAAAAAAATGGAGGTGGAGGGAGAGGGAGAGAAGGCTTGACAGATGTGTATCAAAGCGACCCTATTTATTGTTTGCGGAGCTCCAAGACTGCAAGAACGACGACGAAAATTCCTCCTGATCTGAGACCGTAGCGCGGTAGTGGTGGTGGCAGCAAGAAGCCGAGCAGCAAGCCAGACTGAAAGCCTTGACGTTATGAACACCTGTCGTGCTTACCTTTGGGCATCTGAATCCATCCCACGTCGGGGATAAGTCGCCTCGCGCTGATACAGGCACCGATGGATCCTTTATCCGTGTTTCGCGTCGGCACTCGGGCCAATCTCAGACAGTGGTTTCTGCGCTTGGGAAAATGTAAGAAAACCGACGCTAATCATTGACCAAGTGACGTTTTTGCTTATGTTGTGAATGGTGGGAGGAGAAGACGCGGTTGAGCTGCGGCTGACACTGTTGGGCTGATTTCGTGCCGTGCCACGTGGCGTAGTGTTCCGATTAGATAAAGTGGCGTGTGGCGTATGACTTACAGTATGTTCCTTTTGAGCACTGACTCTAGGCTGTGAGCGTTGCACGCTCGCTTGAGCGGCTGTGCTTCTCTCAGCTCAACGTGAGTCCTGACATATCAGAGAAAAGGTTGCACACTCGTACTTACTTGGACATGCTGCCCAACATCTCAGCGAGTCAACGCCGCCTCGAAGTTGCTCTATGTGTTGCAATCATGTCGGTGACCAATCTTTGCCGTGACTTGTAGACTTCCTCGGCCCAAATCTCCCAGTACTTATCAGTGTCAATGTTATCGCGACGAGATGACAGCAACGCCAGTCAGCAGGCAAAAAGATGAGCTGGTTGGTTCTCCATCTTCCCTTGTTACTTTCTTGGCGACAGAGCTCACCGCCTCGGACGGTTCTACGGTGATCCACCCATCTATTGCTGATCATGTTTGCGGAGATCCTTGTACAATACCTTGGGCACGGAGACTCCCAAAGTGGATTCGCGCCAGCGTTTGCGCTATATAAGGGTAACTGCGGGCGGGGTCTCGTCCCCATATCACCTCTCACATTTATCTCTCCGAGTACTTGCAATCTTTGCCTCCACCGAACGATTCCATATGTGAGTTGCACTGATCATACACACTACCATGCACGTAGCCGTTACTGAACGGTCCTCAAGAACCATGACCGCACCACTCCTGGGAAATGCAACATTTATGCCCGTCGAAATCTCACAGCCTGAGCATGATTTTCAGGAAATTGACGAGGTCTGTGTCGAGTGAATGTCATTCTGATATTCACACTGACGGCAGCTCGTTTTCAGCAAGAGGACTCGGAGGTCGAGAGATTTACAGATCCCCTCTTTGTATTTTGTGGCGTGGAAGACTCATCGCCCCGATCTATAGAGAGCACCATTGAACTTGTAGAAGAGAATCCCTTGATGGCTTCTCGGTTAGCAGAGTTGAAGCTGTGCCTCTTTCCTGTAGAGGCTGACTCCAAGTGTGTCTTGGAAAACGCTGAACTTTCCGAGTTGCTTCGCGCCCTTACCGGAGCACAATCTATCGGCCTCATTGGAATGAAATACGGCGCTCAATTCATCCATCTTCCGCCTTTCTTTCTTTCTGCGATGTCCACAAGCACCAAGCTGTCTACGCTGCAGATCGTCTCTTGCAAGATGCCCCTCTCAGCACTCCTGCAACTTCTTCATTCTGTCGGGAATGTCCTCGAGAATCTCGATATCTCAGAGCTCGAGCTTACTGAGCTCAAGGATATGGACCTGGTGTATGGCGACGACTGCAGCCAAGCGGAGAATTTCGAGCCGGGCTCGCAGTTCTACGAAGAGCTGGGCATCAGCCAACCGACCACATCCTCCTACCTCAATCTCATACATCTCTATGTCTGCATTACCACACCAAGTGACCGGGTGGTTTGCAAACTGTTTGCAGCCTCGGAGGCTGTTTCGCCACTCAACACCGTGCAGACGTTCGAGATAGATTGCGGTAACATGCGAGTCATCGTGGACTCCGAGGTGGCTGGTTGCATAGAGTCCATGCTCGTACAGACACGCCTTGGCATTCAGACGTTCGCAATGAACAGACAAGGATATGATAGAGATAACAAGCAGACCGGGATGTGCCCCATAACACCGGCGGCCGCTATGAGCTTGCATGGCGTCCCGATCCTCGAGTTCTCCGTCTTCGTTCATGCTCCCACCCCACATTTTCACAGTGCTTTATTCATGAAGTGGATCTCCGGAATCCTCGACTCCACCCCAGCGATATCTGCGCCGAAGAAGGTTGTGATAAATGTTGTGTTCTGGTTCAAAGACGGCGAGGTACCGGCAACGCTCCAAGACGCGGCGGAGGCACTCGAAGAGGAAGATAGAGAAGCTTGGCAGAGACTTGACCTCGCACTCTCACGACAAGAGTTGGGGTTGGAATCAGTTGTTGTGCACTTGGAAAGGGGTATGGGACCGCTAGGAGGAGACATGGAGCGTTATTGGCATGATTATAGCGGTCCATATGAAGATGGAGGACTTGACTCGGAAGAAATGCGTCCGTTCAATCAAGAGGAGGAGACAGCCCTGGAGCAGTTGCTCAAGTTGGCTGGCTTGCCCCGTACATACTCCGGCCTAGCCAAAGGGCAACAGAAAGATCTGGTGTAGCAATGACTATGAGTAGTGGTACACGATTGGACAGCTGGACCTCACAATAAAACTTGGAGAGCTTGAACAAATCAAGGATATTTTGGAACCTCCCCGTGACACTGCACGTCCAGTCAATTGAATATCACGATTTTCCAGTGTACACGGGCCTAAGATGTCATGAACGCACCGCTCTTAAGCGCGTGACTTAGAGAAGTTGAACGGCCAGGACAGCATAGAAAAGACCCTGCTGTTGCAAGGATTCGGAAGGAGCCATGCACGACGAAGCGTTGCTCTCAGACGGCTTTGAAGTTTGATCTGAGAGATAAGAAGCATGTTTGCCGCCGTTGAAACGTTGATGGGAAAAGCCTAGATCTCGAGGCGGCGTGGGAAGAACATCTCTTCCTTTCACGCCCTCGTCATTTTTCCGCATCGATGGAAAGGAAACAGGACAAGCGGTAAACGTAGCAAACGAGATTCATCTCCGCCGTCAACAAGAGAGGGAGATGCCGCCGTGCATCGCTCACGGACAGTCACGATCGCGTCCAATTTCCTACATTGTTGTTGGCCGTCAAGATGATTTGGCTCTCGCGTTCTCCCCCAAACGCGTCGTAGCAGCTTCTCTTCCGTACTGCGTGGGACACACTCGCATGGATGCTGCTTATGGTAGACGTTGATCGGGCATTTTTCGAAGTGGGGCAGTTAACGAAGATGCTCCATTTCTCTACGATGGATGCTAGTAGTCGCGCCGCCTGTCCATACTTATATTCACCGAATCCCCTACTGTGCGTACCTTTCTCTCTACCATCATGCCTTCCAAATTAAGCTATCAATAGGGTCTTCCATTGTTCGACCTCATGATTTTCAGGGTGGACTGGCCATTTCTCAAAATGAACTTGCTCGCCACAACAGAGCATAACATTGGACAATAGGCCCGTGGTCGCCGATGCTCTTAAAAGCTCTCATCTCTCGAGTGTGCCTGCCAACCACCAGCACCAGCTCTCTTTCCGATGACTACTCGCGAAGACTCGTCACCTGCTGAGCTCGATGAACGGTTTGAGAGTACCTCAGTGCAGCAAGAGTCGTCGGTCAGAACTGGGTGGATCTCGTTGATGGACTCAGAGGATTCCGAACCCGTCTCGCCGCCGCCATCCCAGCCACCACGCAAAATGGCTCAATATTGCGTCGCCGACTTTGAGTTCGGGAGGACAATAGGTGCGGGAACATTTGGGAGAGTCAAACTTGGTGCGTCGTTCGTCCACTGTTTTTATCTGCGTTTCCTCTCTGACTCTAACACCTTCATAGCCAAGTTGAAAGATACCAAGTGCCACTATGCTATCAAAATTCTCAACAAGAACAAGGCTGTACAGAGAAAACAAGTCGCACATACGAACTCGGAGGCCGACATACTCCTTGGCATGCGTTCGCCCTTCATCGTTGGTCTGTGGGACATCTTCCAGGACGAGACCAACCTCTACCTTATCATGGAGTTCATCTGTGGTGGCGACCTGTACACTCATTTGCAGCGATCCATCGTATGTCACCGTTCACAAATTGTTATGATTGTTTTTGGTCACTAAGCCGCTTTCACAGCGTTTCGATGAGAGCATAGCACGTTTCTATGCCGCGGAGGTCTTATTGGCGTTGGAATATCTGCACGCACAGGGAATCATATTCCGCGACCTCAAACCGGAGAACGTCCTCATCGACGGAGAGGGACATATCAAGCTCACGGATTTTGGTTTTGCGAAGCGCTGCGACTCTGCATATACCGTGTGCGGGACGCCGGACTATCTAGCGCCTGAGGTAAGTGTCTTCGACTTTGAATTCCCGTTCTTGCATAAATTCAACACCCACTTTCGCAGATCATCCTGGGCCACCAGTGGTACACCAGATCCGTCGACTACTACGCGCTGGGCGTCCTGCTATACGAGATGATCACCGGCGACTCCCCTTTCCCCAAAACGGACAGCCGCGACGAGTTGTACGGCTACATCCTCGACGGGCCTTCCAAGATCTCCTGGCCACTCGCCATACCCATGTCGTTCCTCGCGCGAGACATCATCTACCGCCTCATGACGAGCGATCCGGTCATGCGCTTGGGCGGGGACGCGCAACTTGGCATAGAGGAGATATTTACGCACAAGTGGTTCGGGGACGTGCCTTGGAAGAAGCTTAGGATGTCAGCCGTTTTGGCGCCGTGGAAACCGAGGGTGAAGGGGCCTGGGGATGTTCGGGCGTTTGACCTTTTCGAGGAGGAGGAGTGGAGGGGGGAGAAGGGGGCAGAGGATCGATGGGGAGAGGAGTTCCCGGACTTTGGGTACGAGTGTGAGTATGGTGATCATGAATGAGGAGAATGAGGGAGGGGAAAGTATCTTTATTGAATTTCTTCGCCGTACTATTTGTTGTCCGCTGTCTGTGTGTATACTATTGTGGGGTTGCGTTGTCGTATCCTTGCTATAATGTCTGTTGTGTACATTTTGCCTGCAAGTTCCACATGCAGCACGGAAGAGTCGAGACGGAGGCAGGTGGCAAAATACAAATTACAACTATAGGTAGAAAGACGACTTGATAATCTGGTGAGATAGAGAGCGTTCGTTGTCCAGCCAGCGGACTAACCTCGCACCATTACGGACAGATCAGCGGTCACTTTTTTCCTACATGAATCCGGTATGAATTGGGAAGTAGAGCTCGATATAAACAATGAACAGGCAATACATTCTACGCCACACTAGAAGGGTAGAGAACCAGGATCAACTTCCAGCCCCTTCACAAGGATATCATTCCCCAGCATGTCGAAGTGCCCGGCCCCATCAACATGCACCACGCTTGCCCCTGGAAAACATCTCCGTACGCCAAAATCCCTCCATTTCTCCTTCTGCTCGATGGGAATTGATGCAATGATACCGTTCTCGGCAACGAAGACCGTTACCTGCGAATCATCAACGCGAAGGCCCTTCACCCACACTTCGTAGTCCTCCAGCGTCTCACACCCAAGGGACCTCGTGATGAACTCGTACCCTCGATACGTATGCTCGACAGTCCTGAGCAGCCTCGTCTTGGTGAGCTCGTCCAAATCGTTTACGTCTTCGCCCATCAATAATCTCTTGCACGTACTCTCGAGGAAATCTGCGCGTCGATGCCGCTTTGGGTCACTCCCACCTGCATCCCGCCGTGTGATGTCCACTACAAGCTTCAGAATGGCCGCGGTGAATGTGCTCTTCGCTTGAGGAGCATGGAGTGGCATCTCCCCCAACCCTATATTGGGCGCGAAGAATGTTGTGGGGAAGTTGTCTATAAATGCCAGTTGGATGATCTCGTTGGCCGAGAACAGATGGGCGAGGGCCGCCATCAGAATGGCACTTCCTGAGTATGTGGCAAGTCGATACGGGCCGTTCGGTCGTTCTTCCTGAGAGATGGTTCCATTGGTGACGATCCTGCAGTCGAGCTTTACGGTTGGTACGAACCTTGATCCTGTCATAATAGAACAACGCCCATGTATCCATTGAGTCGTACATAGGTACCTCTGGAGTGATTTGGATCGCCCAGAGTGCCCCCTTCGTCAACTTGCGACGGAGTGCCTCAAAGACGCTGATGGTTCCATCACCTCCATGCATCAGGATGAGGGGAACGTCGTCCGGGCTGCCCTCACGCAATTTGACGAGTGTCTTTGGAATAGTGGTGTCCATTGATGGTGGTAAGACTGAACGAAGACGGCCCGTGATGTTGAGAAGGTAGAGCTGGCGGCGACGGTCTGATCGCCGAGTAGTGCAAAATTAGAAATGGACACCATGATCTGCACTGTGATGGAGTTCAGAGGGGGGAAGACTCAGGCAACATCCAGCAGGTAAGAGGTGCATGGTCTCAGTACTTTGTACACTGTCGCGAGTCCGTGGTACATGCGGCGCCATATGAGAGGAACTCACGAGGTGCCCATGAAGGAGAGAGAAGAAAGACGTATCGGCATTCGCCGTTGGCTTTTGATGGCAAAGTGAACCTGAATCAAACCTTCCTTTGGACAATCATCGACATCCCCATCGCTTATCGCAAAAACAAACCCCGCGTCAATCTGACACACTGCGCGTCTACACCTACGGACATTTCGGCAGCCACGAAGGTATCATCTGGCTCATGCCAAGGTCAAACCACTATAGAGTCTGGGTTATTTTACTCACGGCGCTATGGACCCTACACCTCCACATCATTTCATGCCGTCTGAAATCTATAGCTTTTGTCTGGCCTTATTCTCATTGTGGACACGGCTTTCAGCGTTTGTAAGCTTTGCTAGTGGAGGTCCCCCGTCGCGACCCTATATATGCGCCCATACCTCGAAAGAGCTATTGTCCTTGTTCACTGTACCCACAAACAGGCCTGGGATACTACTCAGGGTACTGACATATCTACTCGCAGCGCGAATGGCTAGCATTCACCGCTTAGATCCCCCTTTTCTTTACTCGTGTTTGCTCGAACCATGGCATCGTACCCACCCAACTGGCTTTTCTCGATCATTTCGTTTCTGGGGCTTGTAGGTGCTCTTGTGCCGTTGCCGTGGCATCTTCAATGTGACGGCGGTTCATCTTTTTCTGACGCTCAACATCTGACAACTATTCGCGAGCCTAGCATGGAACATCGGGACATGCGCTTACATGATCTGGACTGGTCTTGGATGTCTGGTGGTCTTCATCAACTCTATCGTCTGGAACGGCACATACCACGATACAGCGCCTGCCTGGTGCGATATAAGTACAAATCCACGCCTCGTATCTCGGGACTCGGAGACTAAACGTGCTTTTTCAGCGTCTCATATCATCATGGCTTTGAACTGCGCTATTCCCGTCTGCATTCTTTGCATCAGTCGCAGGATATACATCATCGCCACCTCAGACCCCTTGAGGTGGACGCGTGCTACCGTATGCTATATGTTCTCCTGCGATAAAACATTCTCATAGAATTACCGGTCCTCTAGCGGCGCAAGGAAATCCTTGTCGATCTTGCTATCTCTGTTCTGATACCCATCTCTGCGATGATTCTGGGTAATGCGTTGTTCACCACCTCTGATACTCAACTCTGACCCTACCTCAGCCTATATTCCTCAGTCAACCCGTTATCAGATTTTTGAGGACGTCGGATGCTTCCCGTCCATATATGGAACCTGGGTCGCCACAGTTATATACCACCTACCCCCTGTCATTATATCGTGTATCTCCGGCATATACAGTGGTTTGTCCGGTCTCATTTTGTCTGTTGTCTCGTTCGCTCACCGTCAATCTACAGTGAAGAATCTCATCATATTTCGACGCCGACAGGTGGCGTTCGACAACATATCCTCTGCGCATGGCTCCTTCACTGCGAATCGCTATTTCCGTCTCACTTTGATATCCCTTGCGGATCTCGTATGCTCCCTTCCGTTGACGTTATACATACTCTTCGCAACGTCTACATCGCTCAGGCCGTGGATCAGCTGGGAAAACACCCACGCCAGCTTCAATGTCATATATGTCTACCCCGCCTCCGTGTGGCACACAGCCGCCACATTTGGTCCGGAACTCACCCGTTGGCTCTGCCCCTTCTCCGCATTCGTGTTCTTCTTTACGATTGGAACCTCAAGGGAGGCAAGGGGTC
The DNA here is from genome assembly GCA_019915135.1 of Strobilurus pachycystidiatus. NCBI lineage: Eukaryota > Fungi > Basidiomycota > Agaricomycetes > Agaricales > Physalacriaceae > Strobilurus > Strobilurus pachycystidiatus. The sequence continues at coordinate 372,008 of JAHLMK010000004.1, forward strand.
ATTATAGACGCGCAGCGAACAGTGTTCTCAGTGCGGTCGGAATCCGGTGGTCGTTCAAGGAGGGGAAAGCAGCAGATCTGGAGCTAGACACCGTGAGGACTGTGGTCGGTAGTGGATTTATGCCAATGACAGCCGGGAGTAGGGTGTCGGTGTTTTCAATGTGAGTGGAAGTACACTTCCCGTGTGACTGGAAGTGACATGATCTTTCGTAGCTCCTTCAAGGACGCGTCTTCACCAGATTATACCGATGATCACGACGTGGAGGAAAAGGTGTTCTCAGATATATCTGTACCACCAACCTCGCACAGTCTGTCTCCTGTCTCGACGATTCCTCCAGTCTACAATCCTCCATGTAATCAAGGGAAGTAGTGAATGTGATCTAACCCGTGATTGCGATCACAAGAGAGACCGTTAGTGCGCCGTGCGGGCCCGATATTGAAAATGTACCCGTTCGACTGGGATTGAACGTTCGTGATGAAAGAGCGACGGTAGGTAGCCTTCCACCGCACTCAATGATGTAGAACAGATGTCATCGTAATGATAGTTCCTCGTGGTACCAATCGGAGGAAGTAGATGCGTACAGTAGACTACAGTAGATAAGAGCAGCAAATGGCCCCAGTATGACGACTGCGATTCAATTCTCCGCGATTCTCAAATGGCCACCCGCGAGGGACAGATAAGGTGCACTGTTTGTCTTGAGGAGTCAATGAGGAGTCAAGCTTCAAGGTCCAAGGATGCCCGCTGGTCCCTGGACAGTGGACCAAAGCAGAAACCAGGCGTCACGAGAGCTGCAATGAGCAATGTACATACTACACTGACGAGTCACGATGAACCACATTTGAATTTTGAGTCTTGAGTCTTGACAAATTAAATAATATAAATTTTACGCCACACTTGATGCTTTGTCGAGCCTAGCAAAAAGCTGATGAGAGTGGGATTCGAACCCACGCCCTTTCGGACCAGATGTAGTGCTTGAATGTCAAGCTGATCCTTAGTCTGGCGCCTTAGACCGCTCGGCCATCTCACCATGCAACACAGTTTGTCCATCTCCACTTCGATTCTCCGTACCAGAAACCAACTACCCACCCTGATGACCTTGAAACGATTCGCGAATCGCGACGGTGATCCCCACCTTCCCCATTGTCCCCGGTCGACGTGGCACCCTCCCTTGATGCCCCAGAAGCGCGTACTGAATTGGATCCAATTCCCCGTGTCCCGTCCCCATCCCCAGGGTGCAATTTTTCTGATCGCTCGACGCCGTTGGTTGATATTAGTAGTACATAGCACAGCAACAATTATCATACTCGAACGGACAAAAGCAAGAAGCCCGGGAGTGGGCTTCTTCAATAAATAATCTAGTCTATGTATGTTCTAGTAATCTCTCTATGATGGTATCATGGATCGTGAGCGGGGAGGGGGTGGTGGTGGATACAATTGAGTGTGTGGTTGAGGGTCCAACAGGGAAAGAAGGAAAGAAAGAAAAAGAGAAATCATAAAGACGCAAGGAGCAAAGCTACCATGCCGTACCCTCCCCGCGTACCGCAGCCTCAAACAGGCTAAAGCCAGGCAACTCTTCACCCTTGTTTTTGACGTTAGACTCATCACCGCCCTCTTCGTCCCCGATCTTCAGCGGTGCAAGGGTGATGGGCGTGTGCAGGCTGCTCGTGCTCGAATCCGGCGTACTGGGTGTACTGGGTGGTATCGTGTGGGAATGATTGCTGGCGTGTATGGGCGTCATGCCAAACGCCATCCGTACAGAGTGGGCGAGATGTTGATGGTGGTGTGCATGGTGATGGTTGTTTGCATGATGTGAGTGTGGGGGAGAGCCGCTGCGACTCCGGCTCGGTGGTGTGCCCGAGCCGTGGCTGTGGTGGGGTATGCTCGGGGGCGGAAGCATCAGCGTGGGACTCGGAGCGCGCGAAGGGTCAGCACTGTGCAATTGGAGACCGCGCAGTGGACCGAGGAATGGGGAGGTGCTTGGTGTATGCGTGGTGCTGGTGCGCAAGCTCGAGGAGTGGTAATGCGGTACATGCGGTCCGTCAGAGTCGCTCGACTGTGGCGATGGACTGTGAGGGCGGTGGTACGGGTGATGACGGTCGTGATGTATGTGGTGTGCGGTAGAGTGGTGGTGCTCAAAAGGAGTCATCTGCCACGCCGGGCCAGACAGACGCCTGATCATCTTGTGAGCGTCGTGGTGCGGCGGCTCGTCCTCGTCGCGGGTATTACTGATGCCGAAATAACCACCTCGACCGCCTTCCATGGTTGGGGACGTGGTAGCGGACTGGCTCATGCGAAACGTAAAGGGTGCCTCCACCGTTCTAGACTGGTACTCTGCTCGCCGAAGCGCCTCTGCGTGCCGGGCTTCGTATTCTGCGCGACGCAGAGCCTCTTCCCGCTCGAGCGCATGCAGCTCATCCATCGCCACGCTGGAGAGCGTCGTGAACGGCGTGCTTCTCCGGGAGTGCGGAACATCATATCCACCGACGCTCGTGGGCCGCGCATAATCCTTGAAGCACGCCATCAGTAAAATAATCCACATCGATGCCATCGAGGGGCACATACCTCGTCGTCGCTGGCCGCCCTGCTCCGCGCCTTCTTCTTGATCCTTGCCTCCTTCCGCTCGCCGTTAACGGCTGTGGAGGCATGATTGCTCGGTGTGGGGACGTTGTTGTGGATGCGCGAATGGCGAGTAAGCTCGTCGCTGCGAGAGAAGCGCTTCTCACAGCCGACAAAGGCGCAGATGAAAGGCTTTTCGCCAGTGTGGGTCCTGATGTGTCGAGTCTGGTGCTCGAGGCGGCTGAACGCGCGCCCGCAGAGAGGATATGGGCACTTGTAGGGGCGCGGGACGACTTTCTCTGACATCGTGCGTCGTCGGCGTCGTCGAGGACAGCGATGGAGATGGCGGCGAGAGAGGCACAGCAGGGATGGTGGTGGAACAAAGACAAGCGCAGAGCCAGGGCCTTCCTTTTGCATCGCATCAGTCACCGCCGATCTTTTTCCGGCCTGATATCTCTGCCCTTTCCGGCTCTGCCCGGCCACATGGCATCTTCCGGTCCGTCCCCGCAGCGGAACAGCCTTTCCCCGCGTCTGCTGGCACACACTGGGGTGCCAAGACGGCGCTGTACCGCCGCAACTGTACTGAACTGCACGCTTTCCGGAGCCGTCTAGAGCAGTTAGAAGACTATTAGCTACTGATTGTAATTAACACTGCACTGCAGCCCGGTCGCGCCCCTTGCCCTGCCCAGCTCGCGTCTATCTCCGTCAGAAGGGCCGCGCTCATACCCCAGGTCACCAGACGCCTCCAGACAAATTGCAATGCTCCGTCTCCCCTCCACGATCGCAGCTTGCAACTGGGCATTTGGCGCCCTTCCCCGGGTCATCACGTCGGCCCGTTCTCCCACCTCTGCTTCCGGCGTCCGCGCCACGCAGAACGCGTCCTGAGTGTGTGCCACGTCCTTCGGAAACCCTTCGGCCCGGGCTCAGGACGTGCATCTAAAGCACGTCGCAGAAGCCTCTCCTTGCTTCGGATCCAGAGTGCGGCGAGACTCTGGAGCACAAAGTCACCGCTGCCGCTGTCGTTATCCGCATGGCCGAATTAACCTCCTTGTAGTGCCTTGTGTGCGTAACGGCGCTGTGGGGTGTGGACACTGGACATCTGGGGAACAGGAAAACACATGCCAACCGCTCGCCCGGCCCGTCCAGTTCAATGTTGGCTGCGTCGCGCGATTCTCCTCTCATTTCTGGTCGTGAGCATACCCGGACGTCGGCAAACTACGGTGACATGCCCCACCTCAATACAATACACTTTCTCCATCCATTTAAGTCTATGCGTCACAATCCGATCCAGAGTTCCCCGCCTGATTGTGCGGAGAAACTGTCAGTGTCCAGGCTGGGGATACCGGGGTGATTTACGTGGTACGACTAGGACTGGAGCATTCGACATTGTAGTCTGGAGCAGATTCATTAGGAATCGCCATCCGCTATATTACAATCGCCAGAGTTTCGCGCAGTCTAGATATCGAAGACACCTACCCCAGGATCTGAGGGCCTCCACGAGTGTGCTTCTGTGAGACCTAGGCATATCCGGAACTTCAAAGATTCACTGCTAACTGAGGTGTCGTTTGAACTTTGAAAGGCAAGTGATCGGTCGTGGAAATGTGCAAATGCCCGACGGTCGATTGGGCCGCCACTCTGTAAAAAGGGCATGGCAACTTGGCCGAGCGGTCTAAGGCGCTAGAATCAGGCTGATGCAATCTAGTCCGAAAGGGCGTGAGTTCGAATCTCACAGTTGTCATGTGCTGTGGCGTGGTTAACCGTTACCTTTTTCTTGCGCCACAATGTACCGTACTGTGGGAAGCGCTTAGCGCTTAGAACTTAGAAGTTAGCGTGTACACTGTACAGTGTACGCGTAACCCGACCGTCGACGCCTGTAAGTGTACACTGTAGATGCATTCAACATTGTGCTCAGATTTGCGCAGCATTTGTTGAGGTAAGATGGCGAATTGCGAAAGCAAGCTTTGATTCAAGTTTGTATCGAAAAGGAGCGGCAAATGCTGAATCGTCTTTCTTCTCTCTTTCATGGACGTTGGCCTGTACCGCAAGTTCCACACGTCGTTTCTCCACATTCGTTGCGTGACCGGAACACGAGCTCAGTAATCTGGACTTCATCGGCAAGCCCATTGGTCCTCATCCATCGCCCTCCGAAATCTCAATTCGCCAAAATATCACTCCGAGCCCCGTAACTAGAATCCAGGCCTCCGAATCAGTCCGACCATTCTCAAGCTGCTCGAACGCTCTGACGCCCGCTGCACCCTACAAGCAGCGATGAACACACCAAACTCCTCATGATCCTCAGGTTGGTTACTCAAGTCGAAGGGTTGGACCTCAGGTGTCAAGATTGGTGCCCGAATACTAAGGCGACCACCCAAGTCACAAACAAGACAGAGAAGAGGGATAGAGATTGAAGTATAAGATGTGGAGGAGTGTGTTGAGCTACAACAGTACTAGGAGCGACCAAGCAGTGAGTAGACGAAGAGAACAGACTGAGGAAACTAAAGGGAAGGGAGCTACTATATATATACAAAGTCCGTGGCTGTGTAGTAAGGGGGAGAACAATAAGACAATAGGAAGTCCTAATGTGGCGAGACAATAGGCGGGCCGGAGTAGAGACAATAGCCGGTCCGGAGTGGGCCCAGGTGGTCATTAGACCACTGATGGACAAGTCTAGGCAATGCCAAGACGATGGATGCCAAGTGAATGTGGGCTAGGCCCAGGCCGAGGTGAATGCAGAGATGGGAGAATGTGACGATGTCGGGAGTGGAGACGTGAAGGAGGGAGCAGAATAGAGGCGATTCGTGACAATACCCCCTCTTTAGGATGCGCTTGCGCCTGGAGCGCAGTAGTCCCCGTCCAAATGTCGTGAACGGTGACACCGAGAGTGCGAAGGTGGGGAAGGGGTTTGGAGTAAGCCGTGGGATGCGTACGATGGAATTCCTTGATCAAAGGGAGTGCCTTTGTGAGGTTGGAACTGGGTTCCCAGGTGTTCTCTGATGACGGGTAGTCCAACCACTTCACCAAGTACTGAATGCCGCGCTTGTTACGAGTTGGGCGAGAGTCGAGTATGGCTTCAACATCAAACTCTTCCTTGTCGTCAATGAGATCGGGCGGATTAGATGGGAAATTAGGCCCATGGGCCTCGGTTTCCACAAAAGGAAGGAGGAGAGCGGCGTGGAAGACAGGGTGTATACGCCATGTGGGAGGAAGTTTGAGACGATAGTTGACTGGTCCAAGTACGTCAGTGACTTCAAAAGGCCCATGATGCTTGTCTGAGAGCTTAGCTTTGGGTCGCGTTGTCTTGAGATTCTTTCTGTCGAGCAACACCTTGTCACCAACTTTGAACGTAATGCCCTTCTTGGTGACATCTCCGTTGTTCCGCTTCATGATCTCTGCGGCGGTGGTAAGGCTAGCCTTGACTTCCTCGCGGAGCCGTTCAAGGTTGGTCAGGCGTTCTTCGACGGTGGGAATGTTGGACGTGGGGTTCAAAGAGGGGTATAAGCGGGGTTTGAAACCGTGAAGGAGTTCGAAGGGGGACTTGCCCGTGGCAGAGTGAATGCGACTGTTGTGAGAGAATTCCGCAAAGGGAAGGTATTTGACCCAGTCGTCTTGTCGGTAGTTACAGAAAACGCGGAGATATTGTTCAAGTTCTTGATTGTAACGCTCGGTTTCGCCATCTGTTTGAGGATGGTAAGCCGTACTAAGCGCAGAGGTAATTCCTAGCTTAGCGTGAACGGCTTGCATGACCTTGCTTGCAAACTGGGGACCACGATCGGAGATCATCTTGTCCCAGAGACCATAGCGTCGATAGACACCATCCACCAAGATATCAACCGTACCATCCGCATCAATGGTCTTGCGGCATGGAGATACAATTACCGTCTTGGTGAAACGGTCAACAACACAATGGATAGCGTTATACCCTTCGCACTCGGGTAGATCTGTGATGAAGTCGGTGGTGATAGTCCCAAAAGGGCGCTCAGGAATCTCGTTGGGTATAAGGGGAACATGTGCCGGATGATTCCTGGGTTTTGTCATCTGACAGGTAGCACAGCCATCGACATAATCGCGAACAAAGACAGACATGCCTGGCCACCAGAATTCTCGACTGAGAAGTTCGTAGGTCTTGAAGCGTCCCGGGTGTCCAGGACCGAGAGAGTCATGGTGCATCTTGACAATGTCCCGACGTAATTGCAGGTCATCGGGAACATAGACCTTGCCACGGAAGAGAACGAGTCCGTCTTCGTAGTTCCATTCCTGTAGATTTTTGACCAGCGAACGAGGACCATTGCGAAGAATGACTTCTAACGCACCACGGACCTCAGCGTCCTTATTTGGACACTCCCGAATACGACGTCGCAGCTCAGCGTCTCCAACGGCTACAACTTCTCCGGGTCTGGTAGCGCGAATTCGGAAAAACTTTGGATCAAGGAGGACCCTGTCGGTGTTGTCGTCATCGACCCCCTCTTTGTGATCCGCACGGCGGGAAAGGGGGTCACTACGGTTCTGAGTACCAGGTTTATGAGTGAGAGTGAAATCAAAGCGAGTGAGGAATAGTGCCCAGCGAGCCTGTCGCCGGCTAAGTTTCTGCGAGTTGGCAAAATACTCAAGGTTCTTGTGGTCGGTGAGAATGTCAACTTGGTGTGCTGAACCTTCGAGGTACTGGCGCCAGGCTTCCAGAGCACGGATAATAGCGAGAAGTTCCTTGTCATGAATGTCATAATTGCGTTGAGGTTCAGAGAGGGACTTAGAGATGTAGGCAACAGGATGCCATTGGTCGTCGTTGCCTGTTTGGGATAGGATTCCGCCTGTGGCATAGTCTGAAGCGTCTACTTCCACACGATAAGGCTTGTCGGGGTTAGGCATGATAAGGACGGGTGACGATGTGAACGCATCTTTAAGTGCCTCAAAGGCCTCTTGACACTCCGGTTTCCAGACCCATGGTTTGTCTTTCTTGGTAAGATCAAACAGGGGGCGCGCGATTCGAGAGAACCCCTCGATGAAACGGCGATAGAAGTTCCCGAAGCCAAGGAACGATTGGACGTCCTTAACATTCCGAGGTAACGGCCATTTGGCGACACCGTCTACCTTGATTGGGTCCATGCGAAGTTCGTTGTGAGAGATGATGAGTCCGAGGAATTCGATGGACTCAGCTTCAAAGGTGCACTTCTCGGGCTTTGCATAGAGATCGTGCTCCTTCAGGCGCTGGAGAACTTGCAAGACGACCTTGCGGTGTTCTTCTAGGGTCTTGGTGAAGATCAAGATGTCGTCCATGTAGACGACAACTTTGCCGGAGTCAATCAGGTCCTTGAGAATGGTATTCATCATTGCTTGAAATGTGGCAGGGGAATTCATAAGACCAAAGAACATCACCAAGGGTTCAAATAGGCCGCGGTTTGTCTTGAATGCGCCTTTCCATTCGTCTCCTTCCTTGAGTCGGCAGTTATTGTAGCCTTGGCGAAGGTCTACCTTTGAAAAGTAGCGAGCGCCTTTGAGTTTATCAATCAATTCCCCAATGAGCGGGAGTGGATACTCGTTCTTGATGGTGCCTTTGTTGAGTTCGCGGTAATCCTGAACGGGGCGTAGCTTTCCGTCTTTCTTTTTAACAAAGAAGAAGGGACTCGCCATGGGAGACTTGGAGGGACGTATGTATCCTTTTGCCAGGTTTTCATCGAGGAACGCGTCGAGCTCAGCTTGCTCAGTCGGGGACAATGGGTAGGTTTTGCATGGTTTTGGTTCGAAACCGGGTTTGAGATCAATGGCATGGTCCCAAGGGCTGTGTTGGGGGAGCCGGTCCGATGTGTGCTTGTCAAAGACAGTGAGATAGGCATGATATTGAGAAGGAATACGCTCAGCAAGAGGACGGGTGTCCTTGGGCATTTGACTAGCTTCGGCAAGTTCCTGTGCTTTGCTAAATCCAGCACGTATTTGAATAGAGGGACCATCAGGAGTTTGTGGATCTCGCACCGGGCGGGGATAATCATCCCGGAACACTTGAGTGTACATCTGCTCTTCCCATTCTCTTGGGACCTCCACTTCTTCTTCATCGTCCTCGGTGAATAAGACAACGGGAATTTGAACCCGATTGTAAACGCGAGGTCGGATGCTTCGACGTTGTCCGGCTGTACGCTGGACAGGGACAGGCCGGAGGTTGCCTTCGCGATCCTTCCATTGAACTTGGTAGTCTCGATGGTGAAGACGAGGGTCGTGAGAAGATCGTTTAGTGGGGATGGGAATGCGTTTGGCGTGAGCACGTACGTCAGTCACCGGGGGGTTGTTGAGGGTGCAAGAGTTGGGACAGCGAGTGAAATCTATCTGGACACCAGCCCAGTCTATTTCTGGGTTGTGTTCGTCGAGCCAGTCAGTGCCAAGAATAACGTCGTGATCACCAATGTCAGTGACATAGAGTTCGATTAACTCTTCGTGATAGGAATGACCGTCTCGGCTATAGATCCGGATACGCTGGGTAGTATAGTGTCGGACCCAGCCCATGACATTTTCAGTGCCGTCAACGTTGCGAACAGGGAAAGGGGAGGAAAGGGGCATGAGGGTGAAATGATGCTGGTTTGCATAGCGGGCGTTGATAATGATACCTTCAGCGCCGCTATCAATTAGAGCCTGTGCGACGATTTTTCTGCCGGTGATTTTGCCAATGAATTCGAGTTCCAGTGTGATTGAGGGTGTCTGTCGGTTCTGGGTGACTGCTGACATTCGAAGTTCTCTGGGATGGGTACGCTCACAGAGGGTTGATAACACAGAGAATCGATTGGTAAAATTTGTGACAGAATTGCGTACAGCTCCTCCTAACGTCGGGGTAGGGGAGCGCTCTAAAAATCCAGGCCAGCGACATCCTTCAAGAAAGCTAGGGCCTGCGCCTTCTCATCTCCCTGCAGGCCACGGAGCAAGTTGGCCGCGTTGCTAATCTGTTGAATTGCATCGGCAGACGATGCAGGAGCAGTGTCGGAGGAAGTGGGAACAGCCGTGACAGCGGCGGACGTGTCGGCGGCGCGAATGGTGCGGTTTGCGGCCGGAACAGAGGCGCTGGTACCAAAGCGAGTAGGACAATCCTTGGACATGTGGTTGGGGCCACGGCATCTAAAGCAAGCGCCCTTCCTGCGAAGGATTTCGCGCTCCTCGGGGGTCAGCCTAGTCAAAGGAGAGGACGAGGTAGCACCTGTGTTACGGGATGCATCTACATCCATAGGTACTCCCATATCTTGAGCGGGAGCCGGGGCGCGCTGGGGCAGGGCACGAGGAGCGTAAATGCCGGGAGAGGAATGGGAGCGCTGTGTCCAGTTAGCCTTTTCAGCCTTGCGGGCTTCATAGGCATGCTGCATCTCAACAGCGCGGGTCTTGAACTTGTCAAGGGTATCGGGGATGGGGTAGGACATGCAGATTCGGTCCAAGAGGCTGGGGTTCAAGCCGCGTTTGAAGAAGTAAAGTAACGAGCTTTCGTCAAACTGGGAGTCGTCAGCGTAGCCATCAAAGGCAGTGATGAACTTATCAATTGAAGATAAGTCCTTTTCCTGGCGGATGGTCTCGATGGCGGTGCGCGCAGCGGTGATTGGGTCAATGGCCGCATAGTCGGCTTTGAACTTCTCGATGATAGATGCCTGTGTGGTCCAGCGTTTGTTGGCAGCTGGGATGGTAGTATCGTCCTGATCGGCATCATACTCTTTCATGCGCCTTTCGGCCCATTTGCCGGCAAGAGGCCCCTTGAAGTAGGAAAGGAAGACTGAGACCTTCTCGATCTCGGTGGAATAACGGGCGGTGTTCAACCGCATGTGGTTGCGGTATTGGGCCAGCCACGTGGTGGACGTGGCGCGGTCGCCGACAAAGTCGTCAAGCTTGGCTCCACGTTCGCTGGGAATGGTAGACATGATGGGAGGGACTGGTTGAATTGACAGAGATGGAGATGATGACCGAGAGGGATTGGAAGAGGAAGAAGATGACGATGAAGACGGGGGAGTCGATGGTTCAGAGGGTTCGGGGTCTAAAGCAAGAGGTTGGGATTCAGGTGGTGAATTGTCCTGGACTGGGGATGGAACTGGGGAGGTAGGAGCGGAGTTGAAGGTTGGTTCCAATGGGGCAGGAGACGGTGGAGCAGAGGGAACTGGGGTACGAGGTGCAGGTGAGCTTGGGGTCTGTGCGGGTAATTGTAACTCAGCTCGAGTGCGCTCTTCTAAACGCCTTTTAGCCTCCTGGTGCTCTTCTAGTTCGAGGTAGTACTTTTCTCCGTCTGATTCGAGGTAGTGCCAAGATTCGGGGAATTCTTCGTCTTCGGGCTCGTAGAAGATTTCTTGGGGTTGATACTCTTCGTCGAGCTGGAAGTACTTGCCCTGATGAAGGTAGGCGCCGGGAGGTGGTGTGGGCGGCGCTTCGTTGGCTGAGAAGCGAGTGATGGTGGGAGGGTATGAGTGCGTGGACCGGTATCGGTATCACGCCAGAAGCTGCGGTGATCTCCGCGATGACGAGCCCTAATAGCAGCCGGTAGAGTGTGAAAAAGGACTTCGCGGTGGGTTAACGTACGGGGATTGGTAACCGCAGTCTTCTTGAACACAAGGCGTGTGGGACGAGGTTGAGAGGCAGGTGTGAGATCAAAGTTTGTGCGGTCGGCGGGCATGCGCCGAGCGAGGATGTGAGGTGGGTGTAGAAGAGTCTGTTCTAGTGTCAAGATTGGTGCCCGAATACTAAGGCGACCACCCAAGTCACAAACAAGACAGAGAAGAGGGATAGAGATTGAAGTATAAGATGTGGAGGAGTGTGTTGAGCTACAACAGTACTAGGAGCGACCAAGCAGTGAGTAGACGAAGAGAACAGACTGAGGAAACTAAAGGGAAGGGAGCTACTATATATATACAAAGTCCGTGGCTGTGTAGTAAGGGGGAGAACAATAAGACAATAGGAAGTCCTAATGTGGCGAGACAATAGGCGGGCCGGAGTAGAGACAATAGCCGGTCCGGAGTGGGCCCAGGTGGTCATTAGACCACTGATGGACAAGTCTAGGCAATGCCAAGACGATGGATGCCAAGTGAATGTGGGCTAGGCCCAGGCCGAGGTGAATGCAGAGATGGGAGAATGTGACGATGTCGGGAGTGGAGACGTGAAGGAGGGAGCAGAATAGAGGCGATTCGTGACATCAGGCCTCATCCAGCGTGATGACTTGGACGGGCAGCTTGTCTCCAGCAAATTGGACATGATCATGCAGGGCCTCTTGAGACACACTTCTGGAGGCGGTCGAATGCTCTCCGCTCGGGAGGTTCTTCTAAAGCCTGGCCACTCTTTCGTGAATGTTTGGATGGAAGGCGCCTCTTTGGGTCTCAACTCCTTTATAGGTCAGAACAGTCCAGCGCTTTTGTGGCTGCGAGCTCTGCTTTCCCTGTTGCCCTGGGCTTGGCACATGTCGAGGTCCTTTTAAACGTCGTGTCGGTCCTTGGAAGGGTCATACCAACCTTAGCATCACGATTCTCGGCCATCGCGTACTACTGTTATCGTCTTGGTGTGTTCCTTTTGACTTTCGCTCCTTCAACTTCCTCAACCCAATTTCCTCCTATTCTAGCTTATCATCATGCTTGGCACTCTGTCATTTGGATACACAACACCCAATCAATCTAGCCGTCTTCGTGGTTGAAATCTCGCCTCGTCCGTCACACACGCGAGCAAGTGTGTCTCATCATCAAGATTCTGGGAACACAAGTCAAGCAGTGGACCGGCAACTTAGTATGACTTGTACAGGCGGTCAGGTAGGTACCTTGAACTCGATGTCGTCTAGCTATCACGGATTTTTGTTGATTGAAAACAGCGGCAATCTATTCTCACCGGAGCGGACCCCGTCGTCCAACGTGAGAAGGATTTCAAAGTACTGTTTTTTTCACGAGGATGAATATATCATATATGGCTCACCTTCGCATTCCTGCTTCATTTTACTGGCGCGGAGAACATGCCTACTCCTTCCCGCAACACCGACTCAAATTGGAGACAGTCACGCGAGACGCTGGTCGTGCTGTAAGGGATCAGTGTATTTAGTACTGTTTGCGAACCCCTTCGGGGTTCTTAAGTCACGATCGCGTGACGGTAACAGTAGGAGAATTACTTGTATTGCTTTCGTAGCTACCAGTATACACTTGGTCAAGCTACGAGCGTGCTACGTAAGGACCCGTTACACATTTTTAGCTTTCGAAGCTATACTCGCAGCGAAACGGTACTCGGTACCGACAAGCTATACAAGCAAGTAAAAGAACCCGTGTCGGGTCTTAAAAAGACCGCAAAAACCCAAAAGGAAAAAGTTTTCCATAGAATCTGATGAGTGACCACGAGCACACGGACTCTCAGGACACGGCGTACACTCTGCACGCGCAGGGAGTGGGCCCGCGGAAACCCAGCGAAAAATTTAGACTAGAACCGGAACCAGACGGAACAGTCGAAAATAACCCCGGGGATCGGCTCGATCATGATCGAGAGAAGACCATCTCGGACGAAGAACGGCAAACTCAGAAGGCCACGTTCGTCCAATCCCAAGTCAATAAGATCAACGACAGGGAAGTACTATTCCCTGGAACGAGACTAGGATCACCGGGAGGAGCTACAGAACAGCCTGAATTGGGCCAAGCACAGGCACGGGCACTACGAAAATCCAAAGTATACGGATCAGCGTTCCAACAGAACGCAGCGTTCAAGTCGGTTCAGGACGGTAAAGACCGGCGAGCTATGGAGGACTTGAACCGAACCGCGAATAATCGGTTCCAACAACGATTGGCTGATCAGGCAGCCAGACTGTCACGAGATCACATTGGATCGGCCAACGAAAGTGAACACCTGGAGCCTGGTGAAGTGAGCGATCACCCATCCATAGCGAGCTCCAGATCGCTCCGGTCTACGACATCTCGTGCATCATCCAAAAGGACTGGAATCACGGTGTTTCCGCCATACGAAACTATGATGGAGCTTATGCAAGAAGCTCGACAAGGACTATCGGACTCATTGCTGGCTGAGATCAGCGAAATTGCCGTAACCCAAGCGCAAGCTCAGTTTGAGCTCATAGGCATACCAATACAGGAGAACTTGGATAAGTTCAAGGAACTGGTACACCAGAATGAATGGTCTCAGATACAAAACCCGAACACCATACGAGAAACACGACAAGAGGAACTGGATCGCAAAATACGCGAACTTAGTCAAGATGCCGAATCGCCTATAACGGTAGGCAGTCGATCAGGATCGCGTATGTCGCACGAATCTGCGCGGAGCAAAAAATCGTCCAGTAAAGGTTCCCCGAAGGATAGAACCATCAAAGTCGAACCCAGAGAGTTCTTAATTCCAATCCAGCCAGGAATGGCTGCACAGAGTGATGCGGATGAGGCGATCACATCTGATCCACCGAAACCAATCCCACAATATGTGGGCAGGAAACGAGTCTCACTTCAAGATCTTGTGGGTCGAACATACGACCCCTATCTACTCGTAGACGTGCGGCCTGGAATAACAAGGCATTGGAAGGATATACAACGGGACGAGACAGACCCCTATATTCTTAAGTGTGCTGGATTTGAACAAACGGTAGACATTATACCGAAAATACATAAATCCCCTACGGGGATGGAAGTTGTGCTCCAATATGATGATAATCGAGCCCCGCCAGGATCGGCGGCTAGACGAGCCAGAGACGCTGCATTGCAAAATGCGGCGGATATGGCCACTAGAACGGACAGACCGTTGGCCGTATCTGATGGATATACAACATATGACTTGAGAGAGAAGCGCAAGGCGCTACATAAACAACCTAACTCTAGGTTGACTGGGAACTTAGGCCTGAGATTGGCCGTATCGAATTCGATGGCGAAGGAAGGAGTTACGAAAAGTAATTTCGTGACCGCCACAAGCAAAGATTCCCTTCTCGGCGAAGACCGAAAGTTGAAGGACGCTGCTGCATTACAGCGTATTCGGTTAGGACAGCTACGAGATGGGATATCCACCACCATACCCGATCAGGGTATCAGATTCGACGAACACGGAATACCTCGATGGGTATTAAAAGAATTGGACCCCGACGATGGGTTTCAGAAGGGTAATGCACCTTCAAAGAATAAGGCCAATAGTCCGCCAGCTCCTGCAGGCACAACCGATGCTCCTGGGCCTCCGAATGGAGGGAACTCATCCAAAGCTCCAAACCAAAAGGCTAAAGATAGCCGTGAAAGCAGTAAACGGGCGAGTCGTGCACCATCTCCGAATGATGAGAACGACAATGCCCCAGGGGGCGGAGGAGACAGTGGAGGAGGAAGCGACGGAGGCGGGGGAGGCGGAGGGGGAGGTAATAACTCCCCGGATGACGAAGACCCAGAAAGTGGGTCCGACCAACGATCACATGGCAACGTTCCACCCAACCCACCTGGAGGTGGTGGCGGTGGTGATGGTGGTGGTGGAGGAGGTGACGGCGGGGGAGACTCCGACGTGGGAGTACCCAATCCCTCTGACGACGGGATCGCTCGGAATCGAAGATCCATGGCGAGAGCGATTACCCCAGCAGGGGATAACTCGTCACAACGGTATCGCGACCAAATGGTCGACAAATTGCTGGTGATTATTCATGAACATATCGATAAACGATTAGAGGTCGCTAGCGGCCTAGGGAAGATCAAGCCCGACAGGGCTGTAGTGAGCCGCTACGCTGGCGGCCATAAATATGAAGAGTTCAGCAAGTGGTTGCTGGAAATGTGCATAATTTATGAAGCCAATCAGATGGCTGGCGCCGATCGTGAAAGAGAGAAGGTCAGCAACTTAGTGCTATTCCTGGAAGGAGACGCCAAAGATTGGTACCTAGACAACATTCGCGGGCCCGACAGGGCCGTACAGAATTGGACCTTTGCAGAAGCGATAATCGCGTTATACGACCGATTCGTACATGAGACGACATTCCAAGAGAACCGTGTGCGTTATGATAACGCCAAATACATCGAGAAGCTAGGAGTACTCGGATGGCACGATAGGGTTCTAGCCCTCTCTAGAGCTCTTATATTCAAACCTACCAGTCACGAACTCAGGAATAAGTTCTTTTCGGGACTGCCGGCTAGAATTCGCGATGAGCTCATTGACAAAGGATACTCGGCCGATATTCACTCAATAGATAAACTTCTGAAGGCTGCTAGGGCCAAAGAACTGGCCATAATCCGCAAGGCTCAATATCACCAAAACGAACCTAGGATAGAGTCAAAAGACTCAAAACCAGCCAAGGCTAGTAAACCCGAAGAGAAGGCGGTCGAACGAAATCCTAAGGTAGGATTTAAACCTATAGGTTTTGTCCGGAAAAATAGATTCCGGACCACGACACCAGGAGTTCAGGCTAATAAGGAGCCTGTAGTAGACAAAGCGAATAGACCGCCAGTTGACAAATCTAAGCTGACTTGCCATCGATGTGGTGGTCTCGGACATTTCGCTAGCGATGTCCATATATGCCCAGCCGCGAAGCAGGACAAAGTGCACATCAGGGCGATCCATACCGAAATCGGTAGCACCAAATCTCATGGGTCACAAGACGGGGATCGTGAAGAGGAACCGTCCCGTTCGGTGAATAATAGCGAAGCCGAATACGAATATGAACCAGTGTATGGTCAAGAAGTGATCTTCGAGGAGGACTCAATGCCTGAGTCCGACGATGATAACCAGACAAGTGATGAAAATGACTGGCAGGAACACATCCGGATGATGACGGTTATCGACTTCGAAGAAGACGATATGCCTGAATTGTGGGATGCGAGCGATAGCGAACCAGAGCCCGAGGAGGAAGATGAGATACCGCCGCTTGCGGAAATCTCGGATGACGAGCTCAGTAATATGAGTGAGTCATATTCGGACGAGGAAGAAGACTCCATGGAAGGCGATGATGGTTTCGCCGTTGAAGAGTTCGACACACCAAGGGAGGTGTACGTTTCTGATGTCAAGGTTGAGACTCGATCGAGTCATAACGAATGTATGGCCTCGATACATACAGCAAGCGAAGAGGAACGGCACGTACCCCGCCAAATCACATTGAAGGTGGCGGGGACTATGGATAGGCCGACGTTTCCTCCAGAAGATAAGCGATGCCTCGCTATACGAATGAACATAAACGGACTAGAAGCACATACGCTACTGGATTCCGGAAGTACATCGACTTCGATCACCCCTTCATTTGCGAGGGCTTCAAAGGTGAAGGTACTAGAGCTTAAGAAACCGGTAAAGCTACAGCTGGGAACAATTGGCAGCCGGTCGGTGATAAACTACGGCGCAATAGCCCCAGTGGGGCTGAAAGGCTGTGGCCAGACATACTTCGACCTGGTCAACCTCGACAAGTACGATGCATTGATCGGGACGCCGTTCATGAGACGAAATAAGGTCGTCTTGGACTTTGAGAACTCGTGTGTACGAGTAAACGGTGTCACTATCCCTGGCGCGATAATAGAGGGGGAGGAAGCTAGACATGATCACGAGTGTCTATTCGGATGTATCCGACATCCGAACCACGAATATGTGCACCTCAAACCCAGATATTCGTATTCGGATGGATATCCGACATTGCATCCGAGATAATTGTCCAATATCCGAATATTTGTGAATATTCATCCGAATATATTCGAATATATCTGAATATCCATGAGTATTGGCATAATATTGCATCAAGAGCAGCCTGAAACCATATCTACTATGAAGTTATGGTATTACACTGTGTATAAATGTCAATTAGAGTCACATAGCTAACACAGAACACTCATATACTACAGCCCACACTATCATGTCTCGGATGTCTGCTCAGAAAGTGGACATCCGACATCCGAGAGGCATCCGACATCCGAGAGGTATCCGACATCCGACATCCGAATATCTTCGGATGTCGGATACGAATATAATTGAAATATCCGAAAATATCCGACATTCGTGCTCATGTCTAGAGGAAGCGGACGAGGTGGTACGAAGATACCGACTGAAAAGAGAATGACTCCCAGGAGTCAAACCGACTTCAGTGGAAGAAGTCGCAGACGAAGAATCGGAAAATGAGATTCGTGCTATGAGATCAAGAGCACTACCATCGGACGCTCCCCTGCTTATGAAAGAGGGAGAATATGAAGAATGGCGGAAGAAACCGCCAGAAGCCATGAAAAGAAGAAGGCAAGGGAAGAAAAGGACTTCATTGGAAGAAGTCGAAGATGAAGAATCAGAGCGCGAGAATCGCGACATGAAGAACAGAGCGCTGCCAGACGATGCGCCATTACTAATGAAGGACAATGAGTTCGCCGAATGGCGAAGAATTACGCCACAGTCGGGGGTCAAAACCCCAAAGCGAGGGAACAAAGGGAAGCAGAAACAACCCTTTGCGAAGCCGCAGGAAACTACGGAGCGAACGCCGGAAAGGGAATACTGTCAACCCACGTCGTCACGGGTGAAGGTCGAAGACCTAAGGACAGACGAGGACGACAACCGCCACGAGGAGGAACATCATCGTGACCAAATACCAATACCCAAGGAGAGCGAAGAACCGTCGCTCGAAAGACGATTCTGGGATCGACCAGTTCCAGCAGTGGAGATGGCATGGCCATACGATCCAAGAATGCCCACAGAATGGAACTCCGTCGTAGGAGCACTGTGGGATAACGGGGTAGCCCAAACATACCCCAGAACATCGGGAGGAAAAGACCTCAAGAAGAGGTCGAACCCAAACATGACATATAATTATGTCCAAAGAGAATACGAACCGAGCATAGTCGAACCACTGTGGTCATCACACAAGACATACAACAACCCTAAACACAGGGAAGCCATTCGTAGAATGATGACCATAGCGCCCGACTTGGGCCAGGATGAGACGACAAGATCCATTGCAAGAAGTATTCGAGCGAATGAGAGACGAAATGTTCACAAGGAGTATAAGAAACCGCCTTGGAAACCCACGGTAGATAAAGGGAAGAGAAAAGCGAAATGCTCCGATGATGATATACCCGCACTTCGAGAGAAGTGGTACGCGGAATACGAAGAACTCCTTAATGGAGTTCCCGAATCTATGCCCCCATTCAGGGAGATTAACCATGAGATTCACCTGATAGACGAACAAAAAAGGTATCAGTATCACCTTCCTCGATGTCCGCATTCGCTACGAGACGAATTACGAGAGAAAATAGACAAATACACCCGCGCTGGGTGGTGGAAACCGGCGACAGCCTCGCAAGCGGCTCCAATGTTGTGCATCCCCAAGAAGGATGGTAGACTTAGAACAGTAGTAGACTGTCGGAAACGGAACGATAACACCGTAAAAGATGTAACCCCCATGCCAGATCAGGAGGCCATTAGGGAAGATGTGGCCAGAGGGAAATATAGGTCAAAGATTGACCTGTCCGATGCGTACGAGCAAGTGAGGGTGTTACTGGAACATGTGGACAAAACCGCGTTTGCTACTACCTTCGGTACATTCGTAAGTATGGTAATGCAACAAGGGGATTGCAACGCCCCTGCTACATTCCAGCGGCTAATGACCGCTATATTTCACGACTATATTGGCGTGTTTATGCACGTATATCTAGACGATATATTCATATACTCCGATTCCATCGAAGAGCATGAGGAACACATACACATTGTGTTGGAACTCCTGCGCAAAAATGCGCTGTATCTGAAGAGAGCGAAGTGCGAACTATACGCAGCCGAGGTAGACTGTCTAGGTCATATGATTGACCATAAAGGATTGCACGCCGACGGGGACAAGTTGGCTCGAATTCGAGAGTGGAGGACCCCTCGATCCTACCACGACATTCAACGATTCGTCGGGCTAGTACAATACTTAGCCACATTCCTACCCGACCTGTCCGCATATACTGGACCACTGCTTGGGATGACCCATAACGGGAACGTCTTCAATTGGAGACCTATACACCAACGATGCTTTGATATGATAAAGCACATCTGCTGTAAGACTGCGATACTGAAACCCATTAATTATGGCTCGGAGGAGCCCATATGGATAATATGCGATGCGTCCGCAACAGGTGTTGGTGCTATGTATGGACAAGGGCCGACTTGGCAAACTTGTCGCCCAGCGGGATTCATGTCCCGGAAGTTCACGAACGCGCAACAGCACTATCGTGTATTCGAACAAGAGACATTGGCTATACTCGAAGCCCTAATGAAGTGGGAAGATAAATTAATCGGATATCCTATCCGTATTATCACAGATCATCGCGCATTGGAGTTTTTCAAAACTCAACTTCGACTATCACCTCGACAAATGAGGTGGATGGATTATCTATCACGGTTCAACTGTGATATCTCGTACGTGAAAGGTGAAGACAACAAAGTCGCCGACTGCCTCTCCCGATACTACGAGAATGACACGTGGGAGGACGCTCACCCGATGAATGAATACGTCCATGCGGACGTTCGTATCGATCCCACGGGGGAAGACCTCCCCGTAGACAGATATCATGAGGTGAACTCTCATGACGTTGAGATACGTGCAATGCGGGAACAGGAGCTACGACGAAGCTCACGAATCAAAGAAAGACAAGAGCTTAGAGATGTAGAAGCTCAAGAAATGAATGACGCTCGTGAAACCACCGTCGCCGCACCCTCAGTACAAAGGGCCCCCACCGTGGTCGAGAGGGAAAGCGTAGCCTCGAAAACAGGAGACATGACTCTTGGTGAGTCGATATCGTTGCCCCCGGGCGAGGAAGGGTTACCACCACTCAAAGATGAGTTCGCGGAAGCCATCAAGGCTAGCTACGACCAGGACGAATTATTTGTCAAAATTATGGCAACACCGGAGTCATTCCCCACATTCCGAGTGGAAGATGGGTTCGTCTGGACCCAGAACGCATTTGGGCATGAAGTGTTATGTATACCCAAAGGCAAGTTGGGTAAGAAATCCATTCGTGGAGCTATATTAGAGCAAGCGCACGAAGCACTGGGGCATTTTGGAGCCCAGCGCACATCCGAATATATTCGGAGGAAATACTGGTGGTCCCGACTAGTCCCAGACACTCGAGAATTCTGTAAGTCATGCACGAACTGTCAACAGGCCAAAGGGAGTAATAAAGCTCCGCAAGGGAAGCTTCATACATTGCCCATCCCAACCAAGCCATGGGATTCTATCGGAATGGACTTCATAGGACCGTTCCCGGAAGTCAAGGGATTCAACTACCTCTGGGTAGTTGTATGCCGAATGACCAGTATGGTCCACCTGATACCGGTACACACAAAGATGAAAGCGTCCGAGTTATCTTGGATATACAGACGAGAAATCGTCAGATTACACGGGCTTCCATCGTCGATCGTGAGCGATCGGGACTCGAAATTCACCTCGAAATGGTGGCGCGAGCTGCATAGGATTCTAGGAGCGCGCTGATACGCAGGGTACTATTCCAGTACTAGAAACGGGGAATTTTGCGATTCCTGAATAGCCCAAAGACCTTAGGAACCTCCAGTCAAGTACTTAGGATAGAGCACGCAGGAGTGACTGCCTTGACGCGGGCAAGCCTCCAGGACAAGGTCCAGGCGCCTTAACAAGTCCATTAGGACAGGCGCGATCGAAACCTTCGATCACCTTCATCCGAATATCCTTATCCGCGCGTTGGATCTCTCTCAAGATCCCGTACCTTTGCGTGTACCTTGTACTACAGACGATGTGCTATAACCATTCGCACCCAAGGAGGGTCCAAGGTCTCCAAGCGGTTCAGTTAGAGCGACCCAAGACCGGCGCACCTCAACCCAAAGACCTGGAAGGTCCCGAAATAGTTCAAGGACGTCACAACCCTTTTGGGGAAACAATCTTCGGAGCTGTCAAGGACTCCGAACCGACGCCTTCCGCTATGCCGATCGATCATGATCCACGATCAAGGACCACCCCGAAAGCAGGGTGTATTACCACTTTAAGAAAGCACTCCCCTGTAGTGTTTGCGCTCGAAAGGACGTTCTTAACGATCTCTATCCAACCTACCCACAAGAAAGCAGGTGTCCGTAGGACCTTGCATCGTAAAGATACCTAAGGATCAAAGTCCTTATCGGACCTCGATCTCCTGGGCCCAAGGATTATACCATACCGCCAAGGTGGCGTATATGGCTAAAGGACCAAGCGGCCTGTCCGCAGTTGTTTCGACCAGGGATAGCCAATAAGAACCCAGCATTTGTATGACTCGAATGTCCGATGTATCCGATCCTAGAATAGATGCTTACTCAGTAGGGGACCACCAGTAGTATAAAAGGGCCCAAAGGACCCATATTTCGGTAGCTTAGAGCCCCCTCCAGTAGCCGCTAGTCAGACGCAGCCATTGTAGTGAATCTATCTCGAGTTTCGACTCATTTCTGCAAAGAACCCAAAGACCCCAAAGACCCCAAAGACCTTTCCAAGATTTAAAGACATCAGGTGTTGCCAAGCTCCTTGAAAGACTCAAAAGAACCTTATTCCGACGTACCAAGTCGAGTACCAACGAATCTACTTGGTGTTAGAACCTTGTATTCGCAAGAAGGCCGGTTTGCAAGTGGTTCTGCCCTGCATTCACGCTATTTCGTGAAGTACTTTCCTTTGAGGAATAAGTTGAGTTTGAACGAGTGTTGTCAACGTCTGAGACACCTTTCGGAACCTTTGGTCCCGGTGCAAGACACTAGAAGTTTGGTTTAAGTGCAAGAAGGAGTCCTTATCGTTAGCAGTCCAGTGGCGTAAAACCTGCGGTAGCGGCCTGACGATTCCAAGACAAAGTCCTTGTACACCAGAGCACTTGATAGGTAGAAGCTACATTGCCTCGCGCTGTTTAAGGTCTTCATACGTCAAGAGGTTCGGCCTACGACTTCAAGGTTTTCTTGTGTCATTTTGATCAGAATCCCTACACCCCCCAAAACAACTCGTAGTTTAACTACAGCGATTCGGAATACATCTCTATTTCTCCATTACCCAAAAGCACCTTGTTCTCTCGAACCTTTGTGCACCCCATCTCCCTTACAAGGAGTGTTAAGTTGTGATAAGGATTGATAGTGTGGTTAGACGATAGCTCCTTTTTCAGAGGTCTATTCCGAACTTGCACATCATATTTTGGAGCCCACCGCGAGGGGGTGTAAATTTTGATTTCGAAAGAGACTTCTAAGTCGACCTTGAGATCAGAATCTCCATAAACAAAAGACACTGGCTGCAAGGAACTCTGGTCGTTACACCAACAGCCAGAACCGCGCAAATCCAGCAACCTCTGGTATCACTAGTCGCCTAAGAAGCAATCGCCCAATCGCCGGCTCACTTTACAACGGTTTACCTAGTGAAGTAGCTCAAGCACAGCGACGCTTTGCAGACCCGACTACTCCCAAGAACCAAAAGAAGAAACGTACGCAAGTACCACCTTCAACACCTACTGCCTCTAGGATCAGATCTTCTTCAGATCCTGAATCACCTTCGAGAACTCCAACCAGTATCCGAAGACATTCGGACTCTAGAACTTCGCCTAGTCCCGCATTTGTGACACCTTTTGGAAGTCCTTTGACTGACCTTGAAGACCCCGAAAGTCCAGAACCTATTACCCCCTTCATTGACTTTAACCCGTCTACCCAAAACACGATACCAGTTCCAGTAATGGCAGTACGAGCAATTGTACCTTCCGAGGAACTTAGCGCTGAAGCTAGAGGCGAGATCCAAGGCAAGAAGATCCCGATACCATTCTCAAGGGATGCCCCAAAGTTCAAGGGACACTCTGGAGACGATGTGAGGGAATTCTTCACGATGTGCAACTGGATCTTTGACCAGACAGGAATCGCCGAACAAGGTACTAAGTTGGAAGTAGCCGCGCTATACGCCGGCCACGAACAACGCCTAAGGTGGCACAAAAACCCAGACTACCTGAAAGGTGTCTGGGCGGACTTCCAAGAATCAGTTCTTTCCTCATACTCAAAGGGAAAGAACGATCCTACATACGTCCCGGCCGACCTAAAGGATGCCTTGGACCCGTACCTGGCTAGGCCCATAGCCAACAAGCAAAAATGGGAAAGCTTTCAGCGCGAAGTGCTCCATATCATGGGACATCTTATCACGTCGGGAGAACTTACCAATAAGGGTGCTATAGAAGATATCAAGTCCTCTATCACAGAGGGAGTTTGGCATAATGTCCTTGGAGACCTCAGGCGCGATGCGAAAGCTAATGCAACAGCCGGGACAACCCCCACCTATGACTTCACGTTGTCAGAGGTCGAGACAGCAATCTCCAACTACTTCTTGACCGATAAATGGATGAGCAAGAGTGCGAAGGATAGTCCTTATAACAGAGAACTTATTCCCGCCTCTACCACCCGAATCAAGACAGAGGAGTTGGATGAATACCTGAATAGGGTAGCTAGCCTTCAGGACATTATCCAGAAAGGAGAAAAGGAACGCGAAGAGGCTCGCAAGGCTGATCAGAAGATGATGGCAGAACTTCTCCATACCTTACAGCGTGGAGGTCCGCAAGGACTCCGCACACAAGGTTTTGTACAAGAAGCCTCGCCGGTTTATCTACAAACACCTGCTCAAGGTGTCTCAGTCCCGACCAACTTACCGAATGGACTCTACAAAGCTCCTCCGGGCGCGTTCCCAGGAAACAAGTTCGTAGTTAACGATGGAAGGTGTTACTTCTGTCGTGAACTAGGGCATATTGTAGCAAATTGTCCTACAAAGGAAATGTGCGAAAGCAATGGTCATATCTACAAGCCTGGTGGTACCAACATATATCATGTAACGAATGGAACTACTAGTCAACCTATTCAAAGGGTTAGTCCCAAGCAGCCTCTCAGCCCTTGGGAACAAGTCCAGAAGTTTCAACAAGAAAATGCACCTAAGGTATCGGCGTTCCAATCTCAAGAAGATGAGTTCGCACCTGAGGTCGCGATGTATGTTCAAACCCCAACCCAAGAAGAAGAGTTTGCCCCCGACGCCTATCAGGGTTTCGGCAGGGCTCGATGAAGGAAGGAGTGCAGTTAGCACATACTCCTCCGGAGAGCCAGTTCACTGTAGAAACTCGTCAGACTCGTCAGAGCGCAAAAGCACCTAGTGCACCTGTGGATTCAACTCCACAAAAGAAGGTAACCTCATGGCCTAAGGACCGGGTGTCCGTGGTCATTCCAAAAGCAGCGCCGCCTAAGGTATCATTCTCCAAGCCGGAAGTCACTCAAGAAGTAGAACCTGTTGACCAGGAACTTCTTGACGAAGTCCTGGCGATGGAAGAACCCGACCCGGTGCCGCAACCAAAAGCAGATTCAACTCTGCTAGAAAGGAACCAACCAAAGGTTCACTCTAAGGAACCTAAGGTCAAGAGTTTCCAACGCCGTAGCCTGGCAGAAGAACTCTTGCACAAGAATCCCAGTTGACGTGAAGCCTGGAAATTCTTGTTACCCGAAGCGCTACTAGCTACCAACCCCCCTTGGCAGCAGAGCATTTCGGACTTCATCAGGAAACGCAACACACCTGTGGCTGTATTCAAGACGGAAGTAGTGGCCGAGACGGTACAAGATCACTTCCAGCCCGAGCTATATTCAGTCAACTTTCATGAGCAAGGTGATTTACCTATTGGTGGAATTGTAGTCCACGATGCGGTAGAACAGTTTGTAAACCTTTCCGGAGGTCACTATACTGGTCCCTTTCAAATGATAAGTGGCAATATGGCGCCGGAAAATGCAGATCTACGAACCTTTTGGCCCTTGATCAACAAGAATGGTAAAAAGGAGAGTTTAGTGGATGGTGGGTCGCAGATCGCCTCCATTTCGCTCAAGGCAGCTTTGGAATTAGGAATAGCCTACGATCCCACTTTCACCATTATGATGGAAAGTGCGGACAAGGGACGAACCAGTACCTTGGGATTGGCTCGTAACATACCTTTTGACTTTGAAGGAATTGTCTATTACCTTCAGTTGCATGTGTTGCAGGATCCCGCCTATGAGGTCCTACTGGGACGACCTTTCGAGATTGTTTCAAACCTGGTCATCACCAACCTTCCCAACGGGAACGCAATCGGAACCCTTACGGATAACACCAATGGGAAGAAGTTATCGCTACCTTCTTACCGTCGAGGACAGATCCCAAGACATATGATTCCAGGAGGACAAACGGGTTTTCACGGGAACCTAAGGACGTAGGAAATTCCTATGAAGAAGCAGTGTTGATCCTTGAAAGGTCACCAGAAGGAAACGTCGAAGTAAAGCAAAGTTGGATACCTGGTGATAACAGGGAGACCTTCGGGGAAGGGGACTTAACGTCCTTATACATGAAGAAGTCACCCAATAAGGTTCATCAAGCAGCCAAAAGGTTAAGGAAACAACACGCCTTTATGCATGCATCGATGCACCCAACATCGACACACATGACTGTCCCAGAACATATGGTGACACCTACGGGACTATTAAAGGTCCCAACCAAGACTCAAGGCTTTCGCAAGGTATTCAATATCAACCAGATTGCGGAAGACCAGGAAGAACTTAAGTCCTACGCCACTGCGACTTTGAATCTCTTTTACGGGGTACCAAAGGAGCTAGAACAAGTCTTTACAGGCTTGTCGGTAACCTTACCAAAGGATTACATGGCGGAGGCCCAACAGGAGTTCCTAAGGTTGGAAAGTCAGATCCCTAAGAGGGGTGTATTCGTAGGAAAGAAGTACAAGCCAGTGGCCTTGAAAACCAAAGCTCACCTTGGAACCTTACCTGAAGAATTCAGGATCAAGCGCCACATTCATGGAGACCCACTAGCTGGGATGCCTGAATTAGTACCTGATCCACCACCCTTTGTACCCACAGGTAGGTATACTGCCGAAAGGAGGGAACAGATACAAGCCGACCACGTCGGGGACTTCCTGACGGATGCAGAAAGACGGATTATAGACTCCATCTTCTGTAACCAGAACGAAGGCTTTGCCTGGGAAGAATCTGAGAAAGGACACTTCAAACCCGAGTTCTTTCCACCAGTGGATATCCCGGTAATACCACACACACCTTGGGTGTTAAGGAATATACCCATTCCACCAGGAATCTATGATGAAGTCTGTAAGATTATCAAACACAAACTAGACTCGGGCGTGTATGAGCCTTCGAACTCCTCATACCGCTCCAGGTGGTTTTGTGTTGTTAAGAAGGATGGAAAGAAGCTTCGCCTAGTGCATAGTCTGGAACCACTCAATGCGGTGACCATTGCGCACTCAGGGTTACCTCCAGCCACGGAGGAGCTAGCGGAGTCCTTTGCAGGACGAAGTTGTGGAGGGACCTTGGACCTGTTCGTTGGATACGACGAACGGCTCCTTGCCACCGCGTCCCGCGATATGACCACCTTCTCGACACCTTACGGGGCGTTAAGGTTGAAAACCTTACCGATGGGCTGGACTAATTCAGTACCTATCTTTCATGACGATGTTACAACGATTCTCAAGGATGAAATACCAGCCTTTACCAGACCTTATATCGACGATGTGCCCGTCCGCGGGCCTGCTACGCGATATGAACAAGCTGATGGCACCTACAAAACGCTTCCAGGTCATCCTGAAGTAAGGCGTTTCGTTTGGGAACACCTTGTGAACATGAACAGGATCATACAACGAATGAAACATGCCGGAGGGACCTTTTCTGGCCACAAGGCTATCATTTGTGCAGAAGAAATTGTGGTAGTGGGACATGTCTGTACCTACGAAGGTAGAAAGCCAGCCGAAGATCGTGTTAAGGTGATCTCGGATTGGCCCCCTTGTAAAGCGCTCACGGAAGTCCGTTCGTTCTTAGGAACAGCTGGAATCTTCAGAGCATTCGTAAAGGACTACTCTAAGAAGGCGTTACCTTTGACCAGGTTAACCAAAGACATTACCAAGTTCAGATGGACAGACGAGGAGCAGGAAAGTATGGATACCTTAAAGGAAGCCATACGAACTTGTCCGATGCTGAAACCACTGAATTATGAATGGTCCACGCCAATCACGCTGTCGGTAGACACCTCTTACCAGGCAGTAGGTTTCTATCTGTCTCAGGTAGATCCCAAGGACCCCAAGAAACGATACTTTGCAAAGTTTATGTCTCTGACATTGAACAAAAGAGAGGCAAGGTACTCGCAAGCCAAGCGAGAACTATTTGGGCTCTTCAGAGCTCTGTCCGCGTGCAAGTACTACCTTCTAGGGTGTAGAAAACTAGAAATTGAAGTAGATGCAAAATACATCAAGGGCATGTTATCAAACGTGGACTCCTTAGCGAACGCAAACCTGCAAAGGTGGGCGGAGGAGATCTTGATGTACCACTTCACGCTTGTACACGTACCAGGAAAGGTCCATGGCCCGGATGGCTTAAGTCGCCGTCCAGCTTCAGAGCATGATGTAGTAGTACCCAGACCTCATATAAACATAGAGGATGACGAAGTCAATACCTTTGAGTACCAGGAGCCCAAGGGTCTGCCTATAGAAAAGCAACCTTTGGACTTTGACACTTTCCGGAATGACATCGACAGTAGGGGAGGCTACTTCCAAGAAATAGTGCGGAGTCCTTTACCAGACCATATAAAGGTTTCTAAAGCGGTAAGGACTGCGGGACTAGTCAACGTTAAAGATATCGAAGGATGGATGCATATCACGGAGTTCCCAGAGCTCAATAAGAGCAAAAGGGAGCGGTTGTGGGAGACCTATCTGCCCAAACTTCAACCTTACTTACAATCGGAAGATGTACTTGAGGACGAAGGCTTGGAGAAATGGAGCAAAGACTTCTTTGTCCAGCATGAAAGGTTATACCGAACACATTCGGACTCCCACCCCCGTCGAGTGCTACTTCCAAATGAACGAATCCCGGTTTGTAAAGCTCTACACGACCGGGCAGGACATAAAGGACAATATTCCGTGTTACAACTCATCATGAAGCGATTCTGGTGGCCAGGTATGGAGGTCGACATACGATGGTATGTAAGGACCTGTGTACTGTGCCAGAAACGCCAGAAACGTAACATAAAAGTTGCACCAACAATTACTTCGACTCCAGGTATCTACGAAAGGGCTTATATAGACACCTTCCGGATGCCTAAGGCAGGAGAGGAATCCATTCGAAAGAAACGACCTTCAAAATGGGCCGGCTTCAATGCTGTGACCGTCGCAAGGTGTGGATTAACAAGTTGGCCAGAGGCAAGGGCTCTCAAGGAAGAGACCGCTGAGTCGCTGGGAGAATGGATCTTCGAGGACATTCTATGCAGGTGGGGTTGTATCAAGGAAATTGTAACCGACAATGGGCCAGCAATCAAGAAGGCTTTAGTACATATTGAACAGAAATATGGTATTACAGGTATCTTGATCACGGCGTACAATAAGCAAGCCAACGGAAAGGTTGAACGAGGACACTGGGATATCCGTCAATCTCTCTTCAAGGTATGCAGGGGTAAACCCGAGCAATGGCCAGAGTTCCTACATGAGGTCCTTTGGGCTGAGCGCATTACCATAAAGAGGAGTCTAGGTACTTCAGCGTTCCAGGCAGTAACCGGTTGCGAACCAATAATGCCAATGGACCTGGAGGAATTGACTTGGCTGGTTGAAGCACCAGACCGACTGGTCTCCCATTCGGACCTTGTGGCCTTCCGAGCTAGGCAGCTCATCAAGCATAAAGAAGATACTGTTAGACTAAGGTCAAAGGTCCTTCTGAATAAACAGAAGGCCGCTGCAAAGTTCCTAGAGGACTTCCAGAACAGTATCCCTCGCTACAAATTCAAAACTGGTGAACTAGTACTAGTAAGGAACACTAGGATCGAATCAGAAATGAATGCGAAGTTCAAGGAAAGGTTCATGGGACCTTACGCGGTAGTAACAAGGACCTCGGCAGGAAACTATGTGGTCTGCGAGTTGGACGGAACAATCTACAAAGACAAGATAGCTCAGTTCCGTGTAATACCTTTTGTATCGCGACGAGATCCGATAGACCTTGGGAAACAGTTCTTTGATCGACTACACTTCATAAGTAAGCCGATCACGAAGACCTTAGATGTCCTTGCAAGAACTACGTGACCTTGGACACTCAGGAATGACCTACAGCTTCAAAGGAAGCTAAGGTACCATACCAGATGACGGGGACGTCATCAGAAAAGTAAAGAGGGAATAGAGGGACATCGGTCCATTTATTCAAAGACTATAAAATTTTTTATTTTAAGACTTATTCTGTGCCCAGCTGGCTACAATAGTAGCTAAGGTAGCTGTGAACTAAGGATAGAATAAGGAAGCAAGACAAGGCACGAAGCATCAGGGAAGGGGGCGTTAGACACCTTCTTGCAGCTGCTCACCAAAGGTTGGAAAATATGGGCAATGTGGTGCGTTGGCGTCTGAGGGTGAATCCCAAGAAGGTGTACCAGCATCCCTACATAGAGGCGAAGGTTGAAAAAGAACACCACCATGTCCGTCGACACCTTGGAACCAGTCGGAAAGGTGCGAAGGTCATGGGCGACAGCCTAAGGAAAACAAGGACAGGATGGAAGTCAGGATCAGGAAAAGAACGAAGCAAGGAAGTACGCACAAGGACTCTCTCCATGATCTTGTCAACATAGCCGGTGATCTCCTGTGCCACGTCGGGATTCAAGCACGCCTTCTTAAGGTCCAGACAATGAACCTTGGGAATGATGAGCGTAAGGTGCATGCCGAGGTACATAAGGAAGTCGGGTGTGTTGACTGGAGGGTCGTAGCCGAGCGCGTAAGCGACGAGACCGGCGCCAAGGTCGCGCGTAGTGATCAGGTCCTTCGCGGATGGAACGTGCGGCGTTGTGGGAAGCAGTTTTGCGATGGGAGTCCAAGTTTTGGGAGCCATGATAGAATAAAGGCAGGAATGAAAGGCCTGAGGACAAGTCCCAGGACCTTTTATAACGGAACGAAGTTAGGCAAAAGAGGGTCCATCGGGCGATAGAAACCAAAAGGGGACTTCGTCACGGCGGCCTGGTACCCAGGATAAAGGTTCTGAACCACCAAGGACTATGTCGCGGACGACATTTCATAAGTCAAGGGGAGATGATACGCAGGGTACTATTCCAGTACTAGAAACGGGGAATTTTGCGATTCCTGAATAGCCCAAAGACCTTAGGAACCTCCAGTCAAGTACTTAGGATAGAGCACGCAGGAGTGACTGCCTTGACGCGGGCAAGCCTCCAGGACAAGGTCCAGGCGCCTTAACAAGTCCATTAGGACAGGCGCGATCGAAACCTTCGATCACCTTCATCCGAATATCCTTATCCGCGCGTTGGATCTCTCTCAAGATCCCGTACCTTTGCGTGTACCTTGTACTACAGACGATGTGCTATAACCATTCGCACCCAAGGAGGGTCCAAGGTCTCCAAGCGGTTCAGTTAGAGCGACCCAAGACCGGCGCACCTCAACCCAAAGACCTGGAAGGTCCCGAAATAGTTCAAGGACGTCACAACCCTTTTGGGGAAACAATCTTCGGAGCTGTCAAGGACTCCGAACCGACGCCTTCCGCTATGCCGATCGATCATGATCCACGATCAAGGACCACCCCGAAAGCAGGGTGTATTACCACTTTAAGAAAGCACTCCCCTGTAGTGTTTGCGCTCGAAAGGACGTTCTTAACGATCTCTATCCAACCTACCCACAAGAAAGCAGGTGTCCGTAGGACCTTGCATCGTAAAGATACCTAAGGATCAAAGTCCTTATCGGACCTCGATCTCCTGGGCCCAAGGATTATACCATACCGCCAAGGTGGCGTATATGGCTAAAGGACCAAGCGGCCTGTCCGCAGTTGTTTCGACCAGGGATAGCCAATAAGAACCCAGCATTTGTATGACTCGAATGTCCGATGTATCCGATCCTAGAATAGATGCTTACTCAGTAGGGGACCACCAGTAGTATAAAAGGGCCCAAAGGACCCATATTTCGGTAGCTTAGAGCCCCCTCCAGTAGCCGCTAGTCAGACGCAGCCATTGTAGTGAATCTATCTCGAGTTTTGACTCATTTCTGCAAAGAACCCAAAGACCCCAAAGACCCCAAAGACCTTTCCAAGATTTAAAGACATCAGGTGTTGCCAAGCTCCTTGAAAGACTCAAAAGAACCTTATTCCGACGTACCAAGTCGAGTACCAACGAATCTACTTGGTGTTAGAACCTTGTATTCGCAAGAAGGCCGGTTTGCAAGTGGTTCTGCCCTGCATTCACGCTATTTCGTGAAGTACTTTCCTTTGAGGAATAAGTTGAGTTTGAACGAGTGTTGTCAACGTCTGAGACACCTTTCGGAACCTTTGGTCCCGGTGCAAGACACTAGAAGTTTGGTTTAAGTGCAAGAAGGAGTCCTTATCGTTAGCAGTCCAGTGGCGTAAAACCTGCGGTAGCGGCCTGACGATTCCAAGACAAAGTCCTTGTACACCAGAGCACTTGATAGGTAGAAGCTACATTGCCTCGCGCTGTTTAAGGTCTTCATACGTCAAGAGGTTCGGCCTACGACTTCAAGGTTTTCTTGTGTCATTTTGATCAGAATCCCTACACCCCCCAAAACAACTCGTAGTTTAACTACAGCGATTCGGAATACATCTCTATTTCTCCATTACCCAAAAGCACCTTGTTCTCTCGAACCTTTGTGCACCCCATCTCCCTTACAAGGAGTGTTAAGTTGTGATAAGGATTGATAGTGTGGTTAGACGATAGCTCCTTTTTCAGAGGTCTATTCCGAACTTGCACATCAGCGCCTCCTGATGTCGACATCCTTTCACCCTCAGACGGACGGACTCACAGAGCGGACTAATCGCTCAATAGGACAGATATTCCGTACCATGGTACACGCAAACCAGAAGGACTGGTTGGACAAAGTCGACCTGGCAGAGTTTGCCATAAACGCGAGTATCAGTAGTACGACTCGATATGCCCCATTCGAACTCAACGGCGGATATATGCCCTCAATGATGAGGGAGATGCGAAGTGCTGAGACAGCGCCCAGAGCGATAAAAGAGTTCGCTAAGAACGCGCTATTGAATCTAGCAGAGGCCCATGATGCAATTATCGAGAGTCGAGTATTTCAGACTCATCATGCAAATAGACGCCGCTCCGAAGAGCCAGAAATAAAGGTCGGAGACCTTGTGTATTTGAGTACTAAGAACTTGAACCTTCCCAAAGGAAGGGCGCGAAAACTATGCCCTAAGTATGTAGGACCATATAAGGTGGCCGAATGTTGGCCTAGCACATCTACATACAAATTAGAGCTGCCTACAGCTCTCGCGGAGAGAAGGATATATCCCACTTTCCATGTGGGATTACTAAGGCCATACTACGCGAACGACGACGCGCTGTTCCCTAACAGAGCAACACCGGAACCATACGATTTTGGGGCGCCAGACGACGCCGAATGGTTCGTAGACGAGATCATTGGCCATCGATGGATGGCAGATGGCACTATCGAAGTCGAGGTTCGCTGGAGTCTGGGAGACACCACTTGGGAACCTCTGGATAAAGAAATCAACAAGCTAGAAGCGCTAGACCGCTATCTGGAAATCCAAGGTGTAAAGACACCTTCCAAACTGCATAAGAAGGACCACACTGTGGTGGTCGCAGACAAGGCGAAGAAACATAAGCGCCGGAGGAGATAGCGGAATAGACGCTGGCGTCAATTGGACACATGGTAATGTGTCGTAAATGATCGGGACTTATAGAACTTAGACCCCGACCACGACGACAAAAATTTTCGTCCGAATACCAGATGTCTAACGAAAACAACAACTCCCGTTGGAGTTCTGGTTGGGGGGGTAGAGGCCAGTCTGGCCAAAATCCTGCCGATTCGAACTCGGCAAACAATCAAAATCGGCCACTGGACCAAGCCAACAGAGCATGGGGACAAGCTCCCCCTAGTTGGCAAGGACCGGCTCCGCCCACGCCTTGGGCAGCGCAGCAGCCGTACCAAAACTGGCAAGGACAACCGACCTATATGCCGTATTCAACCGCCCGCACGGACACAATGGCGCCTCCGTACGGGCAATACCCGGTTCCCATTCCCGGTCCATTCGCGATGGGACCAAACGCGCCAAATAACGAAGACTCCCAATGGGAGTCAGAACGCAGATTCGCTGGTCTAGAAGACCTACCAGGAAGAGGACCTCGCGGCGGACCGACGGTCAACCGTGGCGCGATCATAGACGGACCAGCACAGCCCTCGGGATCCTTCAACAACCCACGATCTGGGTTGGGATCCTATCATAGCTCCCACAATAGGCACCAAGGAAGAGGGAGTTCAAGATACCACCCCGCGAGACGTGACGCGGGACGGTTCCTAGATTCCTCGTCGGATAGCCAGAGCTCAAGCTCGAGGAAAGGAAAGAGACGAGCGACCTCACAAGAGGTCGAAGAACAGCAGCGAGAGATAGAACGCCAACGAGAATTGGCGGAAGATGCACGTATCGAGGATCGACGACGCGAGGTCGAAAGGGAACCATTCGTCAGAGGCGTTCCATCGCACGTCCTCGACGACCCCCAATTCCAGAGCGCCGTCGAAGACCTCTACCGCTCGCAGTATCTGCAGCATGACGAGGAACTAGCACGGCAAGAACAGGAAGCCGAACGTTTTGCAGAGCAACAACGGCTAGAGCGGATTATCGCGGATTCTCAGAGAATGTTACAAGAGGCACAAGCAGGCCTAGAAAGATTGAAGAGACCTCGAGGATCCCCACCTCAGCAAGGGGAGGCCAAACGCGTGAAACACGGCCATATGCCCAGTGGGGGGGGGACGACGTCGGCTCCACGAAGGGAGCCAAACACTCAGGTCCAGCCAGAACCTTCCACATCGTTAGCACCAGGAACGACACCGGCTCCTCGTAGGGAGCCAAACCTTCAGGTCCAACCCGGACCTTCAACATCAGTAGCACCACGCGCCACAGCGCGGGACGCCCTGGCTCCTACCAGACCCATACCGGCCCCGTATATGGCAGACGTCAATATGACAGGGCCAGAGATGGAGGCGAGGCCGATGATCAAGGCCAAAAAGACGACATCGGCTCCAGAAACGGAGCCTAAAGTCAAGCGGGTCAGTACGACTGGGACACCACGACGGATCCCATCTGCACCCGAACTGGTGCAACGGCGGTTTTACCTTACAAGTGTTGACAGGGAGATCTTCCCTGATAGCTTCCCAGACACTGAAAGTCGAATCGCTCGACTATATCGAGAGGCGATGCCTGCAGAGAATCCACCCACCGAGGCGGAGATATATCAACAGATGCTGAACGAGTATGAGGATCAGCACGAAGCAGATACTAATCTGCATGTCCCAGACGAAGGAGAGTGGAGCGACGCCGCCGACGAGTCTGACTACGAAGACTCACAATTGAGTCATAAGGATAAGAAGTCGCGCAAGAAAAAGGACGAGCCATTGGTTCAGATGGAAATCGAAGCCGACGACGACGAGAAAGAGCGGCGCCGTAAGGAGCGCCATAACGCACGAGTAGAGGAGGTCGCGGGACTTCGGTTCCGCCAGGCCATGAACCGGTATCGCAACCAATTTGGTCGTATGCCCAATGGCCTTAATAGAGTAACCATCGATGGCATGGTTCAACGGGATAACTTCCTTTGGGGAATTACTTCCCCCAGATTCTTCGTGTATCGACCACGCAATCTGGTCCTTCACGGTGTCCGCGCTCGTGCAGCCCTCCGATGTGTGGAGGAGGGCCGCGAATTCGTGATTACGACCGGTGACAGGAAGGAGATTATGTGGCAGGGGTTCCCCATGAACCCGAAACAACTGTATCAGGCAGTCAATGCCATAGAAGGACAATATGGTCGCCACCGCGAATTGTTGGTGTACCTCAACCTGTTCTACCGAATATCTCGGTACTTCGTCCCAGAACTGCGGGATTGGACGATGTGGGAGACACTTCGCGTGTTCGACCAGCACCCGGACTGGCACCAGCCCGAGTTATTGCGCTCGGTTCAACTCTCAATCCCAATACCCGAAGGGATACTACTCGAAGGTGAAACCATTCACCTTAAACAACCATCGCCGGAAGAGCCTATCGAGATACATTTCCGGCACTTCCTTTGGACGAGTGCTCCGGGAACTCGAAATGCCATACACGGATTGATGGTCGGGCGAGGCAACGCCATATACGCTCCAACTGGGTTTGGGGTACTAATGGCTCGGGGACTGCAACCCCCCTCTCATGTTGGTGATGCCACCATTAAAACCTATATCCGTATCCTGGCGTCCATAGTGGCGACACCTGGACGGGCGGAACGAGTAGTTCAGGAATGGAACGAGCGTAATCCGGACGATATTATGCGTCGAATCCCAGGGGTACAATCGCAACTATTGCGATTCAATACTATTCGTGGAGCGAATATCGACGAGTACGACGTCGTACGACACTTGCTCGTGTGTGGAATCCGAACCCAGCACATCGAGCTCATGTACTCCTGGGGAGTACAATATCTTAGTGGAATCAGCGAAGGATTCCACACTGACTTCGTTCGGGAAGTCGAAGGACGTCGAATGGAAGCCCTTCATCGACATGGAGTACCCATCATTCCCGCCGCGTGGGATGGTTGGTACTGGCTCTCGGAGCGCTCGCAATTTATATTGCGCCAAATTGTGGAAGAGGAAATCTACGGCGAGAATATCGCTATTCAGCGACGGGACCAGGAAAATCGGGCAGCAAGGCCGCGGGTAGACCGAGCCATCGATCCTCGTTGGGTGCCCATTGGAGTATCTCCTATGAGGAGATTCGTGTTGCCCCCTCGCCCCGAGGATTTATCTCTAGTCGATTCATCGCTAGGGGTATCATCCGCGGTGCCCAGTGCGTCAATCGTGGCGTCTGGGTCGGGATCAAACCCTCCCGAGGAAGATGCCTCCATGGCTCCTCCAACCGCGGTCGAAACCATGCCGCTTACCTCTAACAAGGAAGCGCCCATGGAAGTAGACGGAGCGCAATCTCAACCTGGTCCTGAAGGGATTCCTCTACCCCCACCGGATATCGGTGACAATCTCTAATATTTGTATCCGCGGATGCAGACTTACCCTGTAAGTCATAACTAAAACTAAACGTGTCGAATCGCCGACTTATACGCTAACCACAGCACTATTTATTATCGGATAACTTGGTTTAGACCGTTGACGGTCTCAAGAGGGGGTGTGTAAGGGATCGGTGTATTTAGTACTGTTTGCGAACCCCTTCGGGGTTCTTAAGTCACGATCGCGTGACGGTAACAGTAGGAGAATTACTTGTATTGCTTTCGTAGCTACCAGTATACACTTGGTCAAGCTACGAGCGTGCTACGTAAGGACCCGTTACACGTGCTTTGTGAAGGGAATGGAGAGACGCCGCTAATCATACTCCATGGTCAGTCCAAATCACGATTGCCGCTCTACAGCTCCTGATACATAGGTCCTTCGCGCAGGTGCGGAAGGAAGCATTACTGTGTTCGCGCCGCTTCAAAAGAAGTACACGACCGCTCTTTGGGCGATACAACTTCTCCCGGAAACACGCGTTGATACGATTGAAGATCAAGTCAACTTGTACCACCAGAAAATTAAAGTCAGTAATTCCCCATGACTTGTCCCGATCAATCTGAAGTGACATGCTCGAATTCATAGGAAAGACGTCCGAACGGTCCATACCGTCTCGCCGCATTTTCTGGGTCCAGCCTCATCGTCATCGCTCTGGCACACATCTTCGAGGCAGAGAACGAAGAGATCCAACAACTCGCTTTCATCGACACGTTTCCCACCATCCATTTCGCTCCAGGCTACGGCGCAGAACACTTACTCACCCCGAACGGCAGACAGAAGATTTCGGATGCCATCATAGACATCCTCTTGGGCCTCATACGTCGTGACGGCGGAGGGAACCAGCCCAAACGCCACCGCTTCGCCAATGAGCTTCATGCCGCATACTATACCCGCCGAGGAGCCGCCGATGCGGAGGCATTCCTGCAGCAGTGCGAAAGATACATTGATCGCTTCGTAGCTTTTTTGCATCTGCATGGCCAGGGTCTGTCCATGTTCATTCGATGGGTAGGGAAGATTCGTGCTCCTGTGCCAAAAAATCCGGTTACTTTTGGTCATGACAAGTACGTCGCGACGGAGGGTCTCATGGCGCATATGAACCACTCGAAAGATTGGTATGGGTTCGGAGTTCATCGGTGCTTTCCCAATGCGAGGGTGTTGTACGTGGAGGCGGGACATTTCGACATCCTGGCCACGGATTCTATCGCTGAGGGTCTCCAGGAGAGCGTTCCGTCTTCACGACGCATGAATCGCCTCTGAGTTTGATTACGTAGATTTCAGATGTCTGACGATTCAAAGATAGGCAATGAGAGAAACTTATTGCAAGGACGACGGAATAAAAAGTACAACGCGACCAGCGCACCATTGCACACAAACCAGTCAACGCCGCCATCCACAGGCCCAGTTGAACGTAACAAACCCTTCCTTCAACTTCGGGTCGTTGAACGCATCCAAGGCGTGGATGAGCCGCAAAGGAAGGTACGTATCCTGACCGCGCCAAAACCTCAGTGAATGAGACTAACGAGAGCTATAGCGTCACTGACCTTAAGACAATACAGCGCCAACCTCTGTCGCGTCGTCTCGTCCCCCCGTTGCAGCACAGGAATCTGCGTATAATGGAGGTCCTCCTTGTGCATGTCCAGGAACTTGGCCGACGCTTTGGCCAGGGAGAAGGAAGTGCCCTGGGTGAACTTCAAGTATGGCCACAAGTCTAAAATAGGACGGCCAGGGAATGTAGGGACATGGCTCCGGGATTTCCTTTCGTAGACGAATTGGGGGGATCCTTGGCCTTGTGGGGAAAGTAAGATAGTAGCCAGAGTCGGTAAGGAAGAACAATATCTCGTATCCGTGCCGAGAGAGGAAAAGACATGGAGGACTGACCGGTAGGTGATCGTGACGGAAACGTGAACGCATCCGGGCCTGCTAAAACCTGCATTCGTTTGATGAGGTAGGGAAAATCGAACTGTAGGATGTTGAACCCGGTGATAACATCGGGGTCAAGATGGGAGACGTCCTCCAAGAATGCTCGGATGAGCGAACCCTCATCGTTGAATGACCTAACATGAGCATTGAGCCCTTCTGACTTGCAGCTCTTGAGCGTGTATACGATTCGTGTCCCGGGTTTGTCGAGATCGTGCCCTGTCAAAGCGGTCTGTGAGAACCATATTGACCGGAAGCGCGTCAAGACATACCGACAGTGGCCAGCATGATCGCTATTTGGAAGACCTTGTCCTTGTGCGGAGCCGGAAACCTGGGCACGCCGTAGTAGGTGGGCACGTTGGTCTCGATGTCAAAGCTAAGAATCTTCAGGGGAGCCATTTTGGCCCACTCGCCTGTCCGCTCATGGCAGGTCAAGTCGTGGTGGCTGCCCGTGAGTTAAATCGCGCCGAACAATATCGCGAGATGCTCCTGGCTCGCACCTTGCCTGAACGGCGTATTGGCACGAAGATTTCGAGGAAAGCAGGTTGATTGGTGTCAGCTTCGACGCTGGAATTTCCATCCAGGACAATGTGGGTATCTGTTGACACGTTCAATCAGATACTTTCAATGCACAATGCAGTAGACGACTCGCCCTCTTAGATGTCAGGAATTGATTCACATGGTGGTCGGTGCCATCCTTGACGGAGACGGTCGGAGGGGGATAGTCTTCGATTTTAACAATGACTGATTCGCTGTCCTAGACGCTAGAACGTCATTGGTATGACCGGGTAAACAAGTTGACGCGCACCTTTGTGACCCCAAATACAAGTATCGTGCCATCCTGTGCAACCACGTCGGTCTGCTGGAACACTTGGAAATGGAATAAGGGGAAAATTCCGTACAGAGCTGGAAGTACCACTAACCGAGATGGCTGTCTCGTAGTTGACTGAGCGCAGGTGGCGTCTGTCTCCGGTGGGCAGAAGGATCTGCAGATTTGAATACGCGTGTTGAGAGAGCGGGTAGCTCGTCGCGTACCAGGGATACTGGGAGCCATTCCGGAGAGCTCATTTTTCCATGTCGGTCCCTCTTCGAGCAGAGCCGGCTTTTCAATGATACGCGTCGTAGCATAGTAGCGCCATGTCGTCCTCCGCGAATATGGGGAAAGATATCGACCAATGCGCAGGCATTGCATTCAAGAATAGATGAGATGATAAATGAGTGTAGATGAGAGTAGTCGTCCTGGCAGTGGCCAGTGGTAGATGGAAGAGTGGCAATATGCCCGGGCCGCTACAGATACAAGGCCCTGCACAGCAACAACAAATAATGGCGGTGTTTCAGGCCGCATGCTCTTGAACGTCGCGTCTCTTCGTTCTTCTTTGGTCATATTCATCAGCCAGACTTGAGGTGACGGATAGCTCTGTTCAAACCAGCCGACATCGACGATTGGATCGGTTGAAGTTCTAGGGACCATACCATTACTACTCATTGGTACTCATCGCCGCCAGCATAGGTATCCGACGCCTTTTGATCCCCGGAATTCTGCATTCTAGCCATCAACCTCTGGCAAAGGGACACTGTCAACAGCTTAGCCAAATTCCCTCAATACAGACTGGCTAACTTGGATTGGCTAAACTTGCGCCTTAATGCCTCGTCACCCAATCAAGAGTCCTCGCTATACGAGTACTTGACCCCATGCTCTTGGTGTCAGGTTGTGTCATCCCACGGACCGACACGATCCTCGGTTTGGGGTATCTGCTGCCTTAATGAGAAGGTGCTTTCGTTCCGTCTTCAACCGCCAAACGTGAGTTGTTTATGCCGAGCGCCATGGCGCTGAGTGGGTCGACGTACAAATACCTGACCAGCCTCTACGTTCCATGGCATCCGAAATTCCCATCAATGCCTCAGCCATCCCCAGGTCCTCGCGGCAAGCTTCAAGAGTCGCAGCTCCGAGTCATCCGAGTCGCCTGTCACTCACACGCATCTCCAACCTCCAAGAATTATGAGTCGAGTTTGCTGTGGTCCGCAGAGCCAGCGGAGGGCGCCGCCTTATCCACAGGTCAGTCTTATCGTGCCAGTCTGACACTCACTCTGAGAATAGCCCCCTCTAGAGGAACGAGACGCCTCCCATCCCCTCGCATTGCAGCACCAGCGTCGTCGGGATTCGATATAGAGCGGGAAACAAGATGCATCTACCTCGTAGTTGTCGGTGTCTGTCGACCCTTGTAGTGACATCGACTGATAGCATGCAGTCGTATTTACAACAGGATCTGTATCGCCTGTACCGTACGTATGTATTACATTGATTCAATACTCAGAGTAGACGGATAACGCTCTCAATCAAGATACCAGAGGTCTTCTTCTCAGCTCTGTACTTCCCTTTCTTACGCGCCGCCTCGCTTTCCTTGTGCTGGACAAAATTTGAATACTTTTTGAACTCGCGCCAGCCTCCCTCCTTGGTTGAGCACCTGGTGCCCACTTGAGTGTGAGTTCTTGACTCAAATTGAACACTGACCTGTAGAACGGCTGATCGTGCACAGCTGATCCCATATGCTGCTGCAAGTCAACGAGTTGGGCGAACTCCCTGTCGCAGAGCGAGCACTCGTACATGCCCTTGACAGGACTCCACAAACGTTCGGTTGCATTCACCACGACTTGATTGGGTCCGGGATCGACCAAGTCCCCGATAACACCAGGAACACCGGCGAGCTTAGCTGTGGCGTTTATCTTGCGACTATCGACATGCGGGGCGAGGGGGCATTGCCCTGATTCGAGATGGTCGAGGAGACCGGAACGCAGAATGAACAGCTTGCCGCATGCCATCGGACATGGGGAATCTCGCGGTTTGTGCGCAAAGGATTTGTTGTGCTACCGTTGATTTGTGAGACCTCGGGCGGCAGCGAAAGAAGCTGCGACCCACCGCTTGGAGAGCATACTCGCTCATAAAGTCTTTCGAGCAAAGGAAGCAGTAGTTATGGCTCGTATTCGCCGCGAGATGCATGTTGCGGCTGGTTGCGTTCGGGAAGGAACGATGACAGGGCTTGCACACGAAGGATTCTCCATCGGCGAGAGCAATGTTATTGGTGTCCTTATGGGCGGCGGCGTTATTGAGGTGCTAAGCATGATTGCGGTTAGTTGATGCATGGTCAATCCTCATAGGATGAGACGACCCACCTGCTCAAAAGCGTAGATATTCGTGAACTTCTTCTCACACGGTTCACAATAGAAGTGGGAGGCCGCGTTCATGCGGTAGTGCTGCCAATCAGCAATCAGTGTGTGGCTGAATACACGGCAGAAGCGCAAGCATACCTCAAGAAGAGCATCCTTATCCTGGAAGATCCTAGAGTGGCATCCGAGGTGGAGACAAATGCAGTGCTCATCGTCCGACTCATCGTCCGACTCATCGTCCGACTTGGATCGATAATGAGCCACAAGATCGTCGTGGCTCCGGAATCCCTTCTGGCAGATAGTGCAAGAAGAATGCGCCGCACTCTCAAGGTAATGCTGGTTTGCTGCGCTCAGTAATCATAAATAGAATCGATGGACGTCAGTGCTCACCTTACGGCGCTCAGGCTCACCGACGAAGAGCTCCTGGCAGTCCGCACAGAACCTGTCGGCGTGTTTGGCCTCACAGTGCTGCTTGAGAGCCTCCTTGGAGCCAAAATGACGCTCGTCAATGACACAGTATGGATGGGAAGCATCCATGTGGTAGTCCAGAGCCGCCAGATCGCGAAAGCGTTCACGGCAGATCATGCAGAACGGGTGGTTTGGAGTAGTAGCCCAGTGATCATTCAGTTCGTGCTTCGTTCGGAAAGTCCAGTCATGCTGGGGGCAGCCTGCTCGGAAACAGGTGCGCTCTGGCATAGTGGGTCTGAAGAAGACATCTCATGGGAAAGCAGGCTTTTAAGTGCTCGGCGAGGTCAGCCACGAGGCATCCGAGGAGTCAGCTGAGAGTTCGATAGGCGCCAGAGCTAGTTCGGCGGAGAAGGGAAAGCACCGGAGAAGTTATGTTATCTGAATCCTGTGGCAACGACGATATAGCAGGTGTCAGCTTTGATCGAGTCTGCCTACGGGAGATTATGATGTGGCGTGAAGACAAGCGATCAAAAGCACAGCTTTTGTTTGCCCTCCCACCATACAACCACCTTGTCGCCGCGAAACATCAAAAACCACCACGCACAAATATCTAGCAGCCGCAACGCCAATGGCGGTCGCTCTTCTTTCTACCTCTACGCCCAACCTACTCGCAACGCACCTACGCAGAGATGAACGTCGTTTCTTCATCACCGTAGAGGATGGGTTACGAGACTACTAACCTACGCCATCTTCCATCGTGGTCCTGACAGCCTGCAGCGAAAATCAATGCCTAGAACCCAGACAGGCGGAAGCCGGTATAGAGTTGGG
Source organism: Strobilurus pachycystidiatus (assembly GCA_019915135.1). Classification (NCBI taxonomy): domain Eukaryota; kingdom Fungi; phylum Basidiomycota; class Agaricomycetes; order Agaricales; family Physalacriaceae; genus Strobilurus; species Strobilurus pachycystidiatus. Next base: position 414,811 of record JAHLMK010000004.1, read on the forward strand.
TGTACGAGGACGTGTTCGTTCCGACCGATGTCTCCAGGATGCGTCGCGCGACGACTTTCCACGCGAAGACAGCATCTCTCCACGCGCTCCCATCTCGATGCATCCTTAGTTTTCTTCTAACCTACGCGTCGATTCCGCGCCGTAGCCTACGCTGGCGATGCGATAGGATGACATAGTCAAGTGGGCGGCTACTGGCTGTAGTGTCGAAGATACGGCGAGGAGGCGAGGACGGCGAGGAAGTGAGTCCAGCAAGATCTTAGGTTCGCTCTTGGATCTTCCACTCTCACACTTGTCGTCTGTATGGCTCGTCTTCCTGATCTCGAAGAGCCTCAGTACTACATTATATATAGTAAATCACTAATTTATGTAGAATTGCGCCACAAACAACTATTACTACATAGTATGAAACACGATGTCTAATGCTCTCTTTACGCGTGCAATCCTTCAAGCGCCCTGGCCCCAGGCCCAGTGCGCATCACGTCCTCCTTGAGCACGCGAGATGTTTTCGTATTCCATGGCTCTGGTATTCGACGCGAGCAAGGTATGGTTCGATCCACCAATCAGCGCACCACACTCAGGGCATCTGGACGTTACAGTGGCTCCGCCACACTTCGTTCTTGTCAGTGGATGCATGCAAAATGACCCAGCAATAACTCACATCCGCAATCACAAAAGTGTGCCCATTTTCGCAGTTGTAGAAATGGCCGCGATAACCTTAAGAGACACTGGAAGTTAGCCGAAGTGTTGGATGATAGAGTTCGTGAAAACTGACCAAAATTGAGCGCTTTGACGACGTCCGTCATCTCCTGCAGCGATAAAGGCTTGTACCCATTGTTCGACATGACATGTTCCCTCATCTTGTCGTATTCCTCTTGATACATGTCTGACAGGTCCTTCACATTCGCCTTCCACCACTCCCGTTCGTCCCTCATATCCTGCAAATTCTGCACCGGGCGTGACCTGATGTACTTTCTCTCGTCCTGCGCAAGTGCCTCGCGAATCCTGCTTCTGTCTTGCTCAATCTGGCGCACGAGACCCTCTCGGTTGGCGGCAGTAAGATCACCAGCGCGGGCGTAGTCCTCCACTTGCCGAATGATACCGAATATGAAAGCAAATATTGTTACTCGGAGAGCGGAGATCTCACAGCGTGCGACCTGACGGGAGGCGGCTGAGATACGAGCAATGTCGGCAGCCTTCTTCGCGTCAACTAAACCTGATTGATAGATGAACTCGACGAAGGAGCACCAGACCCGGCGCGGGAAAGTGGAGGTGGTCGATAGAGTATCAATGCGGCACCGAGCAACCTGGGCTATGCGCAGACGAAGTTCAATGGACATGAGGAAGGCTTCCACCTGATAACGGGTGTCCGCACGATGGGGAGGTTGGCCCATCTTCTGATTGGCAGCTAGCATGGCCTCCGGTTCGGGTTCACCGGAGACGTGTTCGAAGTCACCGCGAAGGGCAGCCAATTCCATACGATACAGAGTGACGAGGGCAGCCTCGTATGTCTTCACGTGTGGTCCGCGAGTTCCTGCTGCTGCGAGAAGGAGCTTGTACGCACTTGAAAACGATTCAATGACGGCTCTCCACTCCTTCGCTTCCTCGGCCGAGAAACCGTGATGGTTGGCAGATAGAAGGAAAGCCACAGGAAGAGGTAGATCTTGTTTGAACGCCTGAAGGTTCTTCTGGCGTTTGGCGAAGATGTCCTCGAGATCTCCAACAGAAAGGGACTTCGCCTTCATTGCCCGAGCGGCCTCCTCTGCTTGAGGTAGCGTTATCACCAACTCTCCGATCGACTGGGCAGCTTGGCCGACCTGCTTCGACATCTTGCTGGCCACATTACGTTCGAGAATATCAAGATGAGCACGTTTCGTGACACGTCCGTAACGAAGGGCTGTAATGGGACCACGACAAGTGGGGCATGACGGCGGCGTCTGGAAGTCGATAGGCGGAGCCTTCATGGCGCGATACGCTCCAGTTAGAGGATCGATGTCATAGAAGTCCGACATATGACAATGACCATCTAGAGTTTCGACCGTGAAGAAGTGTCCGCATGCCAAGGTGATTGTTTTCTCGCTGACATCGTCCAACTTGAAGTCAAGGTCGGTAACTGATCGTTGAAGAATGAAATCGACGATGGCGCCTTTTTTCTCAACGGGCAAACAATCGATATCGGGGCACTCTTGTACATCGCACGGCTCTCCGCACACTAAGTGAAAAAGATATGCGTGAGAGGGAATCTGTCGAAAGTGAGAAGATCATACCAGAAGGGCAAGGATGACCACACTGCAAAAACTTTGTGCAAGGTTCATCACAAGGAAGTCGTGCGCATATCTGAAGATAGACTCAGTCCGAGTGGCCATAGTCTGATGAAGGAAACACATACAGAGCCACAAGGAACAGGACATTCAAGCTGATGAACGCATCGCCACTGACAGGGTTCCATGCACGGAGGGCAGGGCTCCGAGCAAGGTTTATCGCATCGATGGTGCGAGCACGCCTGGCGACAATCGGCTTGACAGGAATCATTGCATTCGTGATCCTGGGAGCAGTCGCGACCACAGCGGTGCTGGCAGTAGAGGAGTCGTTCACATGGGTGTCCTCGGTGCACTGTACGAAGTATTGGTCGAGGAGTTTGCGGTGATGGCGTCGGGCTCGTGAGGTTTCGACAGATACAGCATGGGGAGGAACAAGACCGGCTACAGCATGACATGGTTCCACCGCAAACAGACGTGCATGAGACCTTGCTTGGGTCCATGTGACAAGGCATTGATTGTTGGTGCTCGCAGAATGGCAAGCTCTTCACAACCTTGACCGTACAGGCAATCGAGTCGACGTCCGCCAATTCATAGCTGACAAATCGCTTCAGCTTCGAAGTGAGATCGGTGAGAATAACGAAACAGCATACCACGAAACCTTCTCCTTCGTGTGTCCGCATGGAAGAACCACCTTGTACACTGGGAACTGGCAATCTCCACATTCATCTCCGCATTCCCGATGGCAAGGGTGCCTTCGCGGACAAGTGATCCGCGGACAAGGCTCGTGACATTTCATCCGACCATGTTGGTCTTGGTCAGGGTGACACTAAGGATAGAAAAGTATTGAGAGCAGGTACAACATGACAAAGAACGGGACGTACCACAGACGGACACGTGTGGCCGCAGTTCAGCTGAAACTCGCATCGAGCAAGACAACCACCCTCTGGAGCGACAGTCGCCAGTTGACCAGGTCCTGAGATGAGACGAGCCTCGTGTGGGTGTCGAGCACAGACAATGGGCAAATCCAGACCAATGAGACCTTGTGCTTCCATGGCCATGAGAATGGTCTCCCAGGTTTTGTTTTGTCGGAGGTTTGAGGAGTTTCCGAGCACATACATGCCATGTTGCGCTCTGGAGACCGCGACATTGATGCGGTTGGAGCTCTGCCAGTCACTGTTGTAGTCAAGTCGACGTAGAGCGAACCCAGATGCTTACTTTCAAGAAACCGATTGAGGCATCACCAGAAAAGTCACCGGAGTTTCGAACAAGGGAAATGATGACAATCTTTGCTTCCTCGCCCTGGAAGGTATCCAAAGTACCAAGTCGAATCTGTGTTTTGTTAATGTAATCACTGCCGGAGTTGCAATCGTAGACGAGCTTACATGTTTTGCGACGTCGACATCCTCAAAGCTGACATTCGGCGCTTCAGCACCTTGTCTTTCAAGTGCGTCCGCATCCCGTTCATCAACGCTGACGGCGAGCCTGGCGTCACGGAGGGCAGCGCGAACTTTCTGGAGCTGGCCGAGATAGGCACAAAGAACGGCAATGTCGCCCTTCCCACTGTACCGTCCTTGCTTCAAAAAGTACATCACCAAGTCCTTGATCATTTTGACCTTTGGGGGGTGAGCATTCAATTGGTTGTTGATACGAGAAGTGACAACGTGACTCACTTCCCAGTCATTGTACTTCGACACGGAATCTTGTTCTCCGTTTTCGGCATGCGTATGCGACCAGAAGAACACATCGTATTGCATGCCACTCACATGGGGATATTGACGAACCAGTGGATGGTCCAGCAGGGTAGGATATAGGATGGACCTAAGTACGCCGTTGAGAGAAGAGCAGCACAGGCACAGTGCGTACATACCGAGGGAACTGAGAAATCTCCGGCCTCATGCGACGTTGCACGTCAATCAACGACATGGGACACCCGTTATCCGACAGACGCTCGAGCAAAGAACGATCGAACTTGAAGAGGCGTCTACCCCGCTCGCTGTCCATTGATAAACCTAATGTGGCGTACTCATGAACATTAGGTTGTAACGAGGGAGTCGTGCACTGGACAGACCGTAATTAGCAAGAGTAGGTCGAAGTTGTTGAGGATCGCCGATGCAAATCAGATGCTCGACCGACGGGACAAGGGAGGCAAGTATATGGGATTCCAAAACCTGCCCGGCCTCTTCAACTATGAGGACTTTTGGCGAAACAGTCTATATGCGCACATCAGCTCTGGGCGATCAAGAGCACAAGACGTCGTTGAACACACCGAAAGAAGAGACACAAGCTTTGCGGCACCTTCAGAAATTGTTAACGGTGTAGTCTTCAAGATGCAACAATGAGACCTACCGGTCGTGGTGCATCCTATGATATCTACGTTTGACAAAATGTTTTGGCGAGCCTTTCGGGAGATCGTCAGGACACAGTCGATGAAAAGTATAATAGACCCACCTGGTCGTTGATGTTTTGAAGATTCGTACAGCTTTCATCGTATTGCCGACGAAGATGTTCAAATTCTTGCAACTTGGAAACATAGGCCATGTGTCGAACCTCATCCTCCCAGATCTTTGCAACTCGGTGACGGTCTTCGGACAGCAGAGACCAAGGAGAAGAAGCGGCAAGGAGATGCTCGACAGAGTGGATCCTGACCGACGGAGCCAGAGGAATTCCGTCCATTCCCAAGGAGAGGAAGAAGGCGAGACGTGGGTCCTCGTCACCACTGCCTGGTTGAGTTGAGAGGAACCGCAGATCATAGCTTCCCTTCCAGAACCCGTACAGAGTCTTTGGTACCCCATGTTCAGACCTCTTCTTCTTGGAATGAACCACCTCGGTCCACTCTCCACCACTCTCTTCCTCCTCGAGCATGATTCGGTGCAGTCGCTCGATCCATGCCGGCGGATTGAGGAATTCCATCTCGACATCGGGGTAATGTATGGTCAGATAATCCTGCACAATGGTCCAATGCATGCGCGGAATCTGGATTTGACCCATGAGGTTTTGAATTCCCTCCTCGATGTCTTTCATTTTGCGATATTCCCTACGTCGAGACGTATCAAGGGGCGAGATAGCACCGTTGAGCTCAGATTCGAGCTTGAACAGGCTGTACTCCGCCACCTGTTCGTCGCCAGAGCGCGAACCCAGCCGAACAAGTTTGGTCGTAATCTTCGCATCGAGGACTGATCGCAACATGTGGTCTAGAGCATGATTGGTGTACGCAATGAGGACTGCACGATGGTCAACGGTACTGACCAGCTACAAATACAAATACAACACTCGCCTATGGGCCGGATCTTGTTGGCAATCAATACCCTCAGCAGCTCCTTACCAGTGAAGCTCTAGCATACTTGGTGAGTATCATGCGTTGGGCAACAAGATTGAAAAAGTAAGTACCTTGCCCGTTCCGGGAGGTCTACAGTTGACACGTCGAATGTGAGAAAGTTTGTGTACAAGAACAGCAAACATACTACGTACCCTTGGATGAGGCAAATCTGCCGAGTCAAGGCGTCCACGACCGTTTCGGCTTGAGACGAGTCCAACGAGCTCAAGTCCCGCAATGTAGTACGAGCGGTATGAACAGACTCGGGGCTTTCGATGTCGAGGTGTGATGGAGGCGCGCCCGCTGGGAGCAGACATTGCAGGTTGTATCGAAAACCAGGAACACGAGCGTAACGTGGTGCGGGGACAGGCACGTCTTTCAATGACTCCTCCGAAGCGATGTAGTCCCAGAACGGAATAGATGTCGGCTCTACCGTCTGCAGGGTTTTCAGGAAAGGCCTCATCGACTCGTACATGATGGAGTTATCGATAAGCAAGGCAAAAGTGGAAGCGTCCTTTGGTGGAGAGATTTCTTGCCCTCGGAGAGCAGATAACTCGAGTTCCGGATCAAAGAAGGACACTCGAACTTCGACGCAGTCCTTCTTTGCTCGGGATGATTCTGCGATGTCGGTGTTGCCAGACACAACGGTTCCCAAAAAAACGCGAGTGCTGTCCGGCGAGATGAGAACAAGAGCTACAAGGCTGCCGTTTGAGAGCCTTTTAGAATGCTCCCAGAACTCGTATCGAGCTCGAGCATTGTTATCCCGGGCCGTTCCAGGCGGCGTATCAACGGTGAGGCCAATGGTGAAGTTCTTTCGCTCGGCCTTAGGAGGCGTGAACTGGGCATTAGTGTAGAGGTGGAAGAACACGGAGTCGGCGCCTGAGCTACGGTATGCTCCGCCACGATTGGTACGAAGGGTGTCCAACTGAGTGCGACGACGGTGGCCTGGTTCTGATCTGATGGCAAGATCGGTGTTGATAGCTAATACTGACTGACGAATGGGGGCACTGAGGAAGCACATTAGCTTAGCGTACCACAAGTAAACGGCGGGGAAGTTACATCATCTCTTCACGAAGCAAGCGGAATTGAATGTCGAGGTGTTTCTGCATCGATCCACTAGGGAGATGGTGAGGACCGCCTGGAACAAAGTTGGGGAGGTAGGCTTGAAGCGGACTGATAAGCTCGTCGTGTGTAGGGGCGATACGAATATCGCTAAAGTCGGAAAAGTCGTTATCGTGACGAGGACCGCCCTCACGGAGATCGCCTGGTGCCACATATGTCTGTTCAAGCCGGTTGACCAGAGCAGCCTGGATATCACTTTCCGAAATCCTATCTCCTCGAACCAAGCGTTGTTCGTCGGCAACACCGGCCTCACGGCGGACGATGGAACGCAGCTGGTATATATCTGAACGCAGCTTGTCAAGAGTAAGTCGACGAACACGAGGCTCAGACTTTGTGATGTCGTCGAGAAAGAGTTCTCCAGGAGAGTTGACAGCCTCAGCCCAAAAGTCGAACCAGTCGGCGATGGATTCAACGAGAGTCAAAATCTCTGGATGACTCCGGATTGCGCCTTTGAAGAGCTTGAAATACCTGGAACAGGATCAGGCAATTGACTGGCCAACACATGAACGACGTACTGGTAGAAAAACGTATAGAGCACTTGAAATAGCGGAATTCCGCTCAAATGTCCTTGACTTGAGGCCGGAAGGTACGCGCTGGCCATTGGGTCGCTCCAGCTTCTTCCTTCGATAAGCGCTGAGACATTACTGAGAACAGTCCGATGTATCGCCGTATAATTATTCTCCACCAGCGTATAGAGCTTGCTAGATAGATCATGGGCATGGGATTCTTGGGATTCTCCCCCGAAATAAGTTGCACGCACTTGATGTTATGATGGATAGTGCTTTTGAGAATGAGCGTCGATGTGAAGAACTACAGCATTGATCAGCGTCCTACCCCACGACTGCCTACTCCAAGACTGACCTCCATCAAAGGGAAATAGCCTCGCTGAAAGGATACTGTCTCCCTTACGTCGCTCGATCTAACTTTTGTGGAGACCATCGGCCAACAAAGAACCTCTCCAATAAGAGAGAAGGTGTTGTTACCGAGATCGTTCTGTGGTGATATGAGATTAATGATCAAGGGCGAGAGATTGAGTTCCGTCATACTTGGACAACAAAATCAAGAAATTCCTGTCAAGCTGTTAGTTTAGTAATCCCAGAGATTCAAAGAGCATGATGCACACCTGCGCGGCATCGACTGTCTGTCAAGGGAAATTAGATATTGTGATAATACGTTCAGATAAGAGTGCATACCCAGTGAGGATTTCGCGCATTGACGTTGGCAAGAAGACGAACAAACCCCTCGATCTTCGAAGCGGAGGAGAAATCCCGGTTTCGAGAGAGGAAAGAGTTAAGATTGTTGTGGACCGCTTGGGGTGTCATTCCCTGGAATTCACGGCGATGGGATCCATTGTTCTCTGCCATGCCTTCAGGCGAGAAGAAGGGGAAATCTGTCGCGGGTGCTGTCGGAGCATCAGGCGCTACGTCAGCCGCGGGTTTCGCTTCGTGGCGAAAGTGGCAGCTGTAGCCTCGGCGGCAGGAGCCATACTCCCAGAAATAGTCGCATACTCCTTGTGGCCCTCTTGGCGGACGATTGTTCCCGCCGCCACGTCCACCGCCCCCGCCCCGACCCCTGCCACGGTCACCGCCGCGATGCGAACCATCTGAATTTCCACCCCGAGGCCGCCCACGATTTCCGCGTGGTGGCATGAAAAACGTTTGGGTTAATTGAGAGAGACTCGAAGATCGATGACAAGGTGTGGTGAATGCGATGCAAGACAAAGAAGAATCGAAGAGCCTATAAGTGAATTAGGCGCTGCGCTGTGAAGAGTTGAGTAATGAATACCTATTGTATCTTTACAGCTCCGCATGGTGGCGTAAACCCAGAATCCCAGATGCCGGACCTGTAAGAGACCATGTGGGCCGTCCCAGCATTGAAGTGACCTTCGCCGGCTCTAACTCTACAAGATCCATAGGGATTGCAACACAGGCGAGGTGCGCTGTATGGACGGGCGCCTATTCGAAAGAGGCCATGAGGCAAATGTTCCGGGTCTTCGATTCATTTCGGTCCGGCATGGGACACTAGGTGACTACATAGAACGAATTAAGAAGCTGCTCAACAAACATGCTATAGCTTGAGACAAACCATGATGCGGATGCCCGACACGAGGTGTGGCGGCCGATATGTTGAGCCAAAGAAAGAGGTCCCGTTCTTCTCGAGTGAGCATTGATGGTTGGTGAGGAGGAACAGGCCCAAACAGACTCACTGCAACAGCGGATACCATTCTGCGGTATACTTTCGTTATCACACAAGCATCAACTGATCAACCTCGAGGCGGAGAGTAAGTGAGCTACGGCGTGTCCAGTACGTCTTCTGGGTGCATTTTGCTGTACAACTCGCGAAGCAAATTCAATTGTCGCGGGTTCTGGTCGGGGTGAAAAGAAAGAGAGTGGTGGCTGTGCAGACCAACTCGTCTCTCAGGGCAGCGCGTCATGCGTACAAGAAATTCTTAGCAGTGAGCTCAGAGCGCAGCGATGAAGCGCCTTCTACTACTGACGGCCGGAGCGGTTTGGTTGAATTTTCACATTTCGAAATCAAACCTTGTGATGTCATAGTAACCCATTGACCACCGACCATTGTCCGACCATCCCACTGTTGACCGGCATGTTTGCCGCCTCCCTCCCGCCCCCGCCCGCCCCTCCGCCTCCCGCCCGCCCCTCCGCCCCCCTTCGCTCTGCTCCCGCCAGTCTGTACGCTCCCGTCTCCCCGCCCTCTTTCAGCGGCCACCTTAGTTGTCACATACATGTAATCTTCACCTGCATTCATAGCTTACCAGGACCAGTCTCTTTTGTTCTCGAATAATAATAGATCCGAAGGCTACGAACACTACAACCAGTCTGACCACTGAGACCCGCGAAATATCTATGGATACTCGCCAGAAATCTCCGCTCAGACCACTGTGCAACACCATAAAGGCGGAAGCGCCGTTTGTTTCTCCCCCCAGGCTTCACAGCTCTTCTGCTCGATTCTCTTCCATTCACTATGTCTACAAGCAACGACTCCCCTTCCCCACAGACTTGCAGCGACTGCAATGGCTCCTTCGTACGCAAGGACCGCCCCGGTCCTTGCGGTCGCTGCTTTCTTCTGCTCAACATTCAGAACAAGTGCATAAAGGATGGCGTCACGAATGTTGGAGAGACTCGCGAGTTCCAGGATGCTCTCATCAAGCCACAGTGCCACTTGTGTGGCGTCTGTGTTAGCTTTTTGGGTCCTGGAGACATATGCCAGGCCTGTAGACCTCGTGGGTCGCAATTTCCTCCCTCCACACCTCTTTTTAATTGTGTTTAGACTTACCTGTGCCCGTTGATGATGACATCCGCAAACTCAAGTTCACTCAACAAATGCAGGCTGGCCATGAGAAGCGCAAGGCCGATCAAGCGGCCGAGGAGGCAACGATGCGTGAAGCAGAGTCCCGAAAGCGCCTCCGCCTCAGTCAAATTATCGGTTCCGCCTCTAATCCCGGTCACCTTACGGCTCAGTTTCAGCAACCACCGCCATCTACTACGCCAAGCCTTCTCAATACAGCTGCTCTGACTGGCCGCCGATTAGCCGTCAACGGTTCCGGCAGTTCGTATATGGTTTCAGTCGACTTTCGGTTCATTCGCACTCCGAAGAAAGTTACAGCTATTATTCCTGTCATCAATGACACTGTTTCTCCTGGCGATAGGATTCAAGGTCAGTTGGTGCATTGGTACATCTATACTTCTGTTCTAACATCGTCTGGCCTTAGACTTTGTCACCACAACTGTCCTTCGACATGTCAATAACCGTATGCAGACCTACAGCGGCAATCTGTTCAAGCAGTAAATGTTCTCGCCTCTCTAATCGCAACTGTAACTGATTCGCTGTGATCTTATCAAGAGACGAACTTAATCTCACATTCAAGAACAACACATCGTTCAAGAGCGGAACAGAGTACTCTACATTCCATGAAGCCTACGCCACACACATGGCCGAAAAGAACTCGAATATCTACTTCCCAAACCCCAAAGGATCTCTCAAAGCAAACGCCGTTCAGTTCCAACTCGAGTGTTACTTGAATACTATTCTGTACGAAACAAGGAACCCTCCTCTTCCGGCTACCTTAGGTGGATCTGCACCAAAGGCTTCTCGTGGCGAGACCATGAATGGTGGCACGATGACCTCTGCAAGCAGACCCATGAGTAAGCTGTCTTTCTTGCATGCGAGTTCTTACTGTTGATCAATCCTTGTAACAGCCTCAATGCGTGGCTTGTCTAGGCCAGTATTCTCAACCGCAGCTTTTGCCCGTGGAAACGCACGCGCTGAGACACCTGTCACCATGAAGTTCTGTGACATTTTCAAGGCCATGCTGACCGATGAAGATGATATAGACCTGCGCACCATATCGCCCCCATGGCCAGCACACATGGATCAGTTGCAACGAGGAACCCTCCGAGATCAGCCCATGGCGCACGGACGAGTCAAATCAGTGTTTAAAGTATGGGCATAGTCTTACCATTGGCAGACACTGACCTATCTCGAAGCTAACCTTGAACGGAACCAATGAAGACTATGTAGCAAAGCGTCTGACAAACCTTCAGCACCGAGGACGGCTGGGCAATGGTAATGCACTCTCCTATGAGGTTATAGAGCAGCGATATGGGGCATTCTACCTGAACAAGTTCTATGAAGATGTCAGCTGTGTGACGGCCGACTTTGATGATAGACGTACGTGTGAAACCTTATACTTTTCTATTATTCATAATTCTTCCAGCTTTTGTGTGGGCGGACGTTTTTCTGGCTATGGAAGTCATTGATAAAGAGCCATCACCTGCGTCTGGACTCTCCCTGCGTCAGTTTCAGGAAGCCTATGCTGAAGACGTTGACTTTGCCGTTTTCTGGGTGATTGAGAAAGCTAGAAACCTCGTAAGTGGTCACTCCCTATTGTCTGCGCAACGGTTGACGGTTCTTATCTTGTAGACTGTCACCAAGTACACCGGAACCACATCCTTCTATCAGACCGATCACAGTCGCATGAGTATCATTGCTCACGCATTCACACACTATGTCTACGATGCCTCGGATGGTGATCGTGTAGTTGCTGATCTTCAAGGTATGTGGCTGCTCTGGCCGTCCAATAAGCGTCCACTCTGAACAGTCCACTCTAGCAAGTCCAGAATATAAAGACGGAGTTCTGTACAACGTCCTCTTTGATGCATCCTTCCACTTCTCCGACAAAGGTACAACCGACGGTCCCGCGTCTGATCTCGGCGATGAAGGCATTGCCATGTTTGTCCAGCAACATGTCTGCAACGATCTCTGTACCCTACTTGGATTGCCAGTCCTAGGGAAGGCATCCAGTACTTCGGTCTCAACGTCGTCCTCCAACCCACACCGTCGCGGGCAGGACAAAGGCCCAACCAAATCTCGAAGCAGGAAGGGCCGGAAGACTGGCAGCTTCAAATTCCACGATGACAAGGACACTTCTGACGATGATCTGGATGACAGCGATATCTACGTCTCCAGCATCAGCACTGACACTGGCAGCCTGAGCGCCCCAAAGCGCACCGCTCACCATGCTGCCGGCCAGAAGTCGCATCCTCGGTCTCAGCCTGCACGTCGTCATGACCAGGCTCCCCTGTTCATTGAAGGTGGTAGCGAGGAGGAGCGAGATGATCATCATGCTGTCCGTCAGGAGGAGGAGGACGGGGACGGGGATGCGAACGAAGAAGGGCAGAAGGATGTCCACCAGCCAGCCGGCGAGCAGCCCGCCACAGCCCCAGAACAGACGCACCCCACTCAGCCTGAGGCCTAGATGCACACTCGATGATGAAGGGCTGATACTGGACATTTTGACAACACTGACACTTAAATTACGACTCTTGATGACTGCTTTACAAGTTCTGAATCTACTTACTTACTGAAGGGAATACATGTTGTTATCTGTGCATAGATTGGATGAATAGACGGGCGGCTGTCGACGAGTCCTCTTCAACTTCAACATATACCTTGACTGCCTCTTTGAATCTCGACCGCCTCCACTACCGCTTCCTCTTCCGACTCTGGCTCCGCCTGGATCACATACTCCCATACTGCTCCTCTGGCGTCCGGACGTGATCTTCTTCCGGCGCTGACGACTTGTCTTGCATCTTATGATTCTCCTACGTCCGAGTCGACATCAGCACCATGACACGGTTCTTGATTAGCGCCGAAAGGCATACCTTAACCAGCTTCCTCAACATCTTCTACATACGTGTTTTGACGCGACAGACTGGCTTGAGACACCGGGTGGGCGTATGACAGCTAACTAGTGGGCGGTATCGTGTTGCAGCGTGGTTGTGCGCGGAAGGAGTTGCAGAAGGAGTCGATTTTGATGATGCGCCGCCGCCGGATGAAGACGAGGTAACAAATGCCGCCACATCAGGACCAGGGAAGGAATAACTGGCCTGGATATTCGGCGTGAACACGTTGACAAGGATGCCCGGATCGTTAGCTTTGTATGCCCCGGAAAAGTGCACCAGTTCACTGTCAGCCAGCTGGACCATCACTCCCGCCATTCTCAACCTTCAGCTGCGTGCAGGATGCATAGAACTCTACTCCACCAAGATCGGCGACGATGTGCAGCGCGATGATCTCGCGTCGCGCAAGGTACTGCCCCGATTTCAGTGTCTTCGGGATAGTCACATTCGATGGCGCGTCGTTCGTGACTTTCTGCTGGGCCCAGTCATTCTGGTCGGCGTGTTGGCTGAACGTCAAGATAACGTCACTCTCTAGAGGGTCGAGATCATAGCTGGGTACAAGCGCGGGCGCGTTCTCCTGTCCGGGCGTGTCCAAACCCGATGGTGCACTCGGCTGCGATGCAGCCTCTCGTAAGCTCGTCTCTATCGCCGCCTTGAAATCCGGATCGTCTTCCTCAAGCCATGCGGTATGGTCGACTATTGGTGGCTCGGAAAAGTACTGATTGTAGACAGGTGATGAAAGAGCAGGCGAGTAACCACCTGCGTCCTGCAGCGAAAGCTGAATGACGCGTTGTAGGTCGGCGTCGGCGTCGGCGTGCCGGGATCGGTGTCTGTGGTTGGCTGGGAGTGAAGCGAAGTGTCGGCGAGGCAATCTCGACGAGGAGACGGTCGCCGCCGTTCTTGATGCAGACGCCGGTGATCTGAAGGCCGGGTCAATTATCATCAGCGACTGCAAGTTCGACGCGCACAGTAAGGGCCGGATCTGTTATCTACTCGGACGTTGCCTGGTCTAGATAACAGCTTGTTGTCACTGGATGCAGAACAAAGCGCCCTAGCGAGGAATGCTCACCGATATCCTCATTGAGTCCCAGGATTTCCCAAAGCCAGCTGCTCAGCGTCGCCCTCGCCGTCGTCGTCGGGAAGTGGGTGCTTGGGAGCCGTGGTCCGCGGTTGTGCTGCTGGATGAATTACGGGTTCTCGGAAGGCAGAGGTCGGACTGAGAGGATGAGCGTCCGGACTTCGACGAGCGATTTGAGCGCGAGTACGAGGCGAGTACGAGGTGAGTGTTGGTGGAAGGAAGGCTTGTGATCACAACAATGGCAAACAAGCGCGTCTCTCCTCCTCCTCTCCTACTCGTTTGTTGACACAAGTCCAAATCACGGTTCCTTCACGTGAGTGCAGCAATTCTGGTATAAATAATTACAGCCTCAACACCTCTCCCTCAGACACGTCAGGGCCCAGCGCAAAAGGTCCGCGGCAGACTAGACCGGCGTCGTCTCTGGGAAAGCTCGCTAGAGCCAGTACCAAAGCAGCTTGCTGCGATCTATTCGATTCACGATGGGCGTTCAGACGCGCGGCGCGATACAGCGAGAGGTTGAGAGGACTTTTGGCAAGAAGTGCGTACTCTAACCTCTCCTTCCCACTCCTCCTTAACCAGTATCAGGTTCAAGGGCGTCTTCAGACGCGTCGGCGCTGCTGCAACCTTCACCCTCGAACTCGACCTCGTCGAGGTCGCCAATTTTCGACACGAGGATGACGAAGATGATTCTCGCAACCAGGACCCCCGCGTTCGTCAAATCCTGGACTCCATATCACAGGGCGAACATATTCCGCTGCCCTCAGACGCGCCAGATTTTGATGAATTTGGTTACCTCGCACACCCACCATCCTCCCAGATCTCATCCAACGGCCCGCCCGCTCGCAAAAAGGCTAGAGTCGACGTGTCCTCTCAAATTCCCGAACATCACTACTCCTTTTATACCGACGTATCCGCCTTCTTGCGCGAAGGTCCCGAGCTGCCCAAACCCCGCGCTGCAGAGGCCCCCGCTCACTGGTCGAGTACTACACGCCGGAACTACAACAGAAATCGACGTGCTGAGGAGAAGCGAAACGCAAAAAGGGAGTCGGAGACGGAGACGCTCGTTGCTGAGTCCGGGTTCGACGCGTCCTACCTCCCCATCACAACGACAGGGTGGATGGGCACTCGTTTTCTCCGTTATCCCACCCAACTCTTGACAAGAGCGCACGCCATGGCCTCTCCTGATGCACTTTGGGAGCATCTGCGTGGCGTTCGACTCATACCCTACAACGGGCACGGGACGCGTATCTTGGACTCGGTGGGGCGCCTTGTCATCTACCGCTCTTCGATCAGCGATGCTATGAAGGAGCTCTTACCAAGGTTCAACGCACAAGCTATACAGTTCGTCAAGGACTGTCAGCCGATGGGAGCGAAGGACATGGCTGGCAATGCCCGAGGCAACCATTGGTTCTGCATCGCGGGCATCGATCGCAACAATAAGTCGACACCAGCGCGCTCAGACTGGGACAAGGAAAACGAGCAACACTTAAAGCGTCATTTTGCCAAAGGGACGCCATTCCACATCATTAAGTGCGTCTTTTCTTTGGCGTATTTCATTCATTGCTGACAAAAATCCAGCCTCATTGCAAACGCCCTCCTTCTAGCCCATTTTCCTGGCGTATATCTCCGCTACCAGGCTTGCGTCAAGTTTATGCAGGGGAAACATGGCATAACTCCCGATTTCGGTATGTTTTGGAACTGGTGCCTCAATGCACCGCGTCCTGGCGTTGGTCGTGTTTATTGCTTGCCCCATGTCGATGCAAAAAACCTGGCCCTTGGTATATGCATCGTCTTCGTCTACGGCGTGTTCAATCATCTGGAGAAAGCGTGGCTTGTTATCTGGGAAGCCGGCGTCTGTCTCCAGCTTCCTCCCGGTGCTTTCATCCTGTATTCATCCTCTATCTTCTTCCATTTCAACATCGACCTCTCCTCCCAAATCCAGATTGTTACGACTCCGAATGGGGAGTTCCCGACTCCCGAAAACTCTATCCCTCTACCACAGTCATCTTCTCTTTCCAGACCAGACGGAGTATCGCCGGAGGATTGGGTTGCTGGGAACGGCCGCGGATCTGTCGTCTGGTTTAACCAGGCTTCTATGTTCCAGACTTCGGAAACAGGCTTCGATACACTACAGAAAGCTAGGCTTCACGGCCACTCGGGAAATACTGATGCTGACTTCTGGTTGAACGATCAGGAAAGGGCTGCCTTCCTTCGTTTCTCGAAGCCAGACGTTTGAGATGATATTTAACTATCTGATATTCAAGTACAAGACTGATTAGCATAATTACATCTACTGGCCATCTGTGTAATAGTACTGTAGTAAAATCGGTAACATTCGCTCAAATGTCTCCCAACCATACTTTGCGAGCAGGCTAGGTCTACCAATTGTAGTGTAGGCCTTCTCAGCAACCTCAGCAAATTCGTCTGGAACCCATTTAAACGCTTCTTCCCGTGGAGTGTGAATCGTTTGGCGCAGGGAGTCAACGGCCTCTATCGGCACAGGAATGTGGATATCGGTCAGATTGTAGGCCTCCGGGCGTATAAAGACGTCGTTGGGAACACATCCTGAGGGTAACGCCTTGCCGACTTGCTTGCGTACACGACGGGTATTCCAATAACGAGTGAATTGGTCCAGGTGATTCTGAACAATCTGTGGCCAGAGCCACTGGAATAGAAGGCTATCCAAACCTCGATTATTATGAGAGAGAGCAGTAGATGGAGAGCAAACGCACGCATGGATCACATCACTCGTGTTGAAGATGCCATTAGTACGACCTTCCTTGATGATGTTTTCGAGATCGCTGGTGGTGGTTTTACGAAGCCAATGCCAAAGGGCTTCAGCGATGACGTTGTTGACACTGGTGAGAGACACAGATGGTGGAAACGCGATTGGGTCAATGTCTGGGGTAAGATGTTCCCTAAATCACCCTCAATTTCTGAAATACCACTCCCACTGATGAGATTACATACCGCAGAGCCGTTTGGAAAGCCGCCATGAGCCCGGTCTCACTTCCTTTATCAGTTGTCTCCTGTAGCGGCATACCTATGAAACAATAAGCCAGCTGTTCGGACAAACTGTAGTCAGTGCTCACGTTTCCATTCAGCAAGCAGATCAAGATAAATGTGCCCGACTGTATCTGCAGTACGCGCGTTGGGAACCGTACGCAGGACAATTACACGGCCAGAAGCCTTGTCTCGAAGACCATAGATCGGAATTCCAACCTCACCCATGAGAAGCGCCTTCGAAGACAGTTTCTCGTGACCGTCACAGTTGAATTCAGCCCATGGCCCTATGGATATGAGAGGGGTACGCAGGAGTTTATTTGCTTTCCTGTTATAGCCCTGACGAGCTGCTGCACCCGACGGATCAATGGACTGCAGAGCCTGGCGAATCATGCGCCTACAAAAGTCATGATAAGGATAAAAGTCTACAATTCAAGAAATACAGGTATACTTACCTCGGGAGCGTCAAAGTGTATCGCTCTTGGATGAACTTTCTCAAGACATCTGGCGCATTCCGAGTATGAACCTTGTCCTCGAGAGCATCATCAATTAGGGTCGTGACCTGTGCTTGAGACAGTTCCAGCCCGATCTTCCTAGAGGTCTTGATCCCAAACTGCCGATTCAGCTTTCGAAACTTTGAGTCACTGATTCGATAGTCGAATTCCTTGAGCAGGCGGGCCCGACGAGCGGCGATGGGCAGACACTCTTTCTGGTACTGTTCGAGTGCCTCCCTTAGTAGGTCATCAGGAGGTTGGACGCCACAGTCGTGACCGTTCTTGCCAGTTGGGTTAACCATGAGTCTGAAGATGAGGATGCGAATGAAGAACATAGCAAAAAACCACATCTCTTATATCTTAGACCGTAGGTACATTGATCAACGGCAAAGCCCAGTCGATTGTCACCTTCTCTTGACATTCTGTTCCATTGTTTCCACATCTGAGAAGGAGATTGTCCTCAAGCTGCATGCAATACAATGTCAGAGGAAGAACAAAGGTGAGAAGTTTTGTTGCTTTGACCATGATTATTGTTGTAATTCAAGGCTTCAGAAGGCGTCTGGCAAAGCAATCGGTCCTACACTGATCAAAGCTGAAGCTAATCAAAGGGAATGTACCTTGAAGGGGGCTACACAAGCCCACAGGGGAGTGGACATGCAACACAGAGATCAATTGAAGCCACAAACACCGTCAGTTGTGAGAGAAGCCAGATGACAGCCACCCGCCAAAGATATGGCAGTAATGGATGACGGCAACGGAATAAGGCGGCGATGACATGAGCAAGCAAGATGAGAGATTTGACCTTGGTACACCCTTGTGTCAACAGAAACAGGCATTGAGCATCTGGAACAGTGGGCGTCAGGGCGTCATCAGAGCGTCAGGGTGCCGGGGTGGCCTGGGGAGAGCAGGCGTCACCAAGGACTTGTCAGTCTGGAATGCGAAGGAAGGGGGAGAGGGCGGGGAGGGGCAAGTGGAACTGGATTGAGAAGAACACGCCAGGCTGGTAAGAGGGCCCAGGAATTTGCCCCAATGATCTGGCCAGACGCTCACATAGCTAGTCTGTGGTGTGGTCGCGTTCGTTCTGTCTATCCTGTTCAGTGAGAGGCTCTAGTGATGAGAGTGACTGATACGATTGATTGCTGTACACTGTGCAGTCGGTGTCTTGTAGTGGACTCGGGGTACAGTCAAGGAGTACACATATATCATCATATCTAATTCAACGTTGGGAGTCATTGTCCTGGAGTGGCGAATAAACCATGCCTCTGCTCTGTGTTGCCTTCCCAAACATCCTAAGAGCCCAGGCATTATCTCGATGGATCTGCACCGACTGTACCAGCTTCTCCAGTGAAAGACCGCTCCTGGTAACCTCCATGTTGATATCCTGTTTCGTATGAGCAAGTGGCATGAGAGTATGACTGCTCTCTAACAGGCGAGTGCAGTCTGGACAGGTGGGAAGTGTTTCTGGAGAGTTGTTTTCAGCCAGTGGTAGGTAAATGCGTCCACAGAGGACACATTGCGGAAGGTTCTGAGGTACTGATGAGTGAAAGAGCCGGAGGAATTACCAAGGGACTCCTCACATAAACCTCCTTGAAATCACTAGTATCAAGCAGGCGGGAAAGGGTGGAACATCGATGGCACAGCCCCGACTCTGACTTCAACGGGAATACGCCACGGCATGTGTCCTCTGGCCGTTGCGCTTGGCAGTGGGTGAGGTCTTGGTCGGTCATGAAGGCAGAAGGTGGTATTGAAGATGGTACAAAAGCAATTATACAATAACGGAGGTAGATCATTGTCCTGGTCAAAGCGATGAAACGTACATGTGACTTTGAAAAATCGAAAATTGAACCAAACCGCTCCGGCCGTCCTTATTCTACAGTCCTTACTTCCTACGACACTTGTATATTTCCAGCCTCAGGATGTAGAAGAACACAGGGACGTCACCCCACTAGTTTACTAGACTTGATCTTCTTTACCTTACTCGAGTATAACCTTTAGACATGCTCAGTACATGCCTACGCCCATTCATCTGACCATCAAACACACCTCCACCTTCCTTCTGTCGTTCTCCTCCCCACCTCCCATATCACACGGTGTGAACCACACCTCAAACGTGTTGTTATGCCTCTGATGCGAGTGCGAGCTGACAGACCGCTGTGAAGCGTGCCGGGGAAGAGGGAACTTGAACGTTGTACGCGTATTGTCGGTCAATCACTAGAATCAGTTTTGCCGGTGGCGTACCTATTCAGGGAATTGAGATCATGCCCGGTCACGTCAAGCAACACCCACAATTTCGCCAGTGCAGACATCGTTGTCATGAATTTCCGAAGCACGAAGATTGCGGCTCTCCAAATGGCGCTGCGTCGATCGCCAATCCAACTCTGGAAAGACACCGTCAAGCTCACTGGCATCGGATTCGGGTTTCACCTCATGACGATAGAAACACGCGAAGCCTCTGTGACAAGAGCCATGATTCCAGTAGTAATTGCACACTCTCTGTGGCGCCCTAGGAGGAGCGCTTGGAGGCGAGAGAGGAGCAGCATCAGGTGCATCGGACGCGACTTTGGTTTCGTGGCGATAATGACATGTATCTCCCTGACGACAATAGCCATAATTCCAATAGGAGTTGCATGCTCCGGCAGGCGCCCTTTGAAAAGTGCTTTGAGGAGGAAGCACAGTGGCATCGTCGGGTGCATCAGAGGCAACTCTCGACTCGTGGCGAAATAAACACGCATCCCCTCGACGGCAATAGCCATTCCAATAGTAGGTGCACACTCCTTCGGGAGCTTTGAGAGGGGAAGGTGGGACAGTGGCGTCAGAATCGGATTTCATCTCGTGGCGATAATGGCAAGCATTGCCCCAACGACAAGTGCCATATGTGTAGTAGTAATCGCACACTCTTTCGGGCGCCCACGGAGGAGGAGGGAGATTGCTAGCCCATCCGCCGCGGCCAGCACCTCCACTAGTTCTCCAGCAGGCACGGTCGCTGCTGCCGCGATGTGAGGCCGAAAATACCCCACTGCGCCCTCCGTATGGCAGCATCCGGGTACCAGCGGTGGAATGCTGGTCGATATTTCTCGGGCCTCTCCAGCTGACATGCTCCTCGTCGCCACCAAGAGATGAGGTATCAGGCGTCCAAAGTCGATGTCCACCCCGTCCGGATGGCAGCATCTGGAATATCGTTGTTGGTTGAATGAGGACGAGCTGTGAAGGGGGGTAGTCTACCCTGTCACGCCAAACTATCCCGAAGGACTATAAGAGAGGAAGATGCGATGCGAAAAGTTGAGTAATCGATAATGATCCATCTCAAATCCGCACCTCGTTCAAAAACGACGCGCAAAGTCTTTTTTTCGAGTTTCGGACGACCGGAAGGTAGCAGCTTGGTATATGCCCGAAGCCTCCAGGATTGCCCACAAGCCCCGAGCTCGACATTTGAGACGATGGATGGACGGGCGCCTATTCAAAAGGCGTCACCATGAGGCAGCTGCGTTCCGTCTACCCTATTCATTTGGGTGCATCATGAGATACTAGGCAGCCGTGACGAATCAGGAAGCTGCTCGACAAACTTTGCAGTTTTAGACAGACCGTGATGCATGATGCATTACTCTGTTGCTGAGACGAAGAAGGGCCCCCGATGTGAGCTAACACGCCACTTAACGACGCCGAAGACTTGTCAGTTAGCAGGCACATGATCCGTAACGGACGACTCACCGCTTCCCATTCAGGATCGACACTCACCATAGCCATCACAACACCTTGGCTGTCACACAGGCATGAACCTCGATGACGGAGATTAATCAATCGCAGCAGAAGCAGTATCCTGGAGGGCCTTCGCTGTTCAGTTGAGGAACAAGTGTGATGTCGCGGTGGAAAGAAAAGAGCATAGTGGCTGTGTAGCACCTAATATAAACGCGTCTCTCTCAGGGCCACGGAACGCGTCATGCAACAGCAATTCCTTGTTCCCACTTCATTTAATATGATTCTTCTTCTAAATGAGAGTGTACAGAGGCATGTCAGCGCGACATTTCACATCTTACCCAAGCTCGGATCCTTCTTTGCCTTATACATGCCTACGTCCATCGACATCGCCATCTGACTAGCCACGAGCAAGCACACCTGCTCCTCCCTCCATCCGTCCTTCTCCTCCCCACCTCCCATATCACACGGCGCGGACCATACCTCCGACATGGTATTATGCCTCTGATGCGGAGCTGCCAGTAGCGTCGAGCCTTTCGTGTACAGTCCAATGGTCCGCTGTGAAGCAGTCCGTGGAAGGGGAAACTTGAACTCGAACGTCATGGTCATCGTCGGGAACCACCTATTACATCAAATCAATTGATAGAGAAGATCCGACAGAGGATGCGCACCTGTTCCGAGCACTAAGCTCGTGCCCGGACGCGTTGAGCAATATGTCCGCAACCATCGCCAGCGCGGGCAATGTGACGCGGTCTCCCTCCTTCTTCAATGTGACCCAGGCTCCCCACTCCACTCCGCCTTCGCCTTCTTTGTGTGGTACTGGGTTATTCCTGGCGCTAATCTCCGGATCCGTGCCAATGTCCAAGTGCTTCTGAAAGGTGAAGGTGTGTTCTGCCTTTGAACGCGGCGTGGTCTTGGACGGATGCTGTCTTAGAGGAAGCCGGCGTGTGTACGGTGACCTCAGAGACGCTTCTGAAGGTGGGGCCAGTTTCCCGAACATGACATGTGTGGTGACTCGGACTTTACCCTGTTGAGAGATTGAGCTCCAGTCGATTTCGGCAGCGGAATAAACAACCCACCGTCTGAATCATCTCCGCGATCAAATTGGTGAACAAGTTGCCTCTTTTGACTATGCGGATGTTGATCTCGAGTGCAGGTGCAGCGAGAGTTGCGCTCTGGAAATAATGCGCGCTGATATGCACAGGATCTGGCGCTGTGGTGTCAGCTTGGAACTTCATGCATGCATCGATGATGAGTGCCACAAGATAGCCGCCATGGGGTGCCCTTGCGGAATGTCAACAGGTACTGTACGTCCGAAAGACCGTAAGTACTCACACATTGACAGTCCAGTCGGGATCAAGGAGTCCTCTATACGACGCATCCCATCCAGCAGCACAATGTGTCTGTTCCACCTGCACAGCCTCCGTGAACGGCGCCATGGGTGACTAGATGATGGCAAGATCCTGGTATGTTTATATGCATCCCGGCAAGCACATCTGATACCATCAAGCCCGAAAACATAACCGGTGACCTACTACAACCTGGTCCGAGTCTCGTCTCCACGCCCTCTCCTTAGGTTGACCTCCGCGTTCACAGTCAACGCCATCTGGGTAGCAACCGCCAAACAGACCTGCTTCTCGCGCCATCCCGGTTCTTCCTTCCCTTCCCCAACGCCAGTCGGTGCAGTCCACACTTCGGTGTAGCTATCATGCCGGCCCCGCGGGTCATTGATGAAGGTGCCCGAATAAAATATCCCAACAGTCGTCCGGGAATGGTCCTCTGACGGAGGTGGGATCGGGAACTTGAAATCGACGGTCATCACCATCGTAGGAAACCAACTATGATAGGACATGTTAGTAAGTCAAGTCGTGACTTTGGCTCGGGGACTTACCTCCTGGCACCACCAGGACAATGCTCGTCTGGAAGCAAGGTTGGGGTGTTGAGAAACACGTCCGACAACAACGCCAGGGTAGGTGGCGTTAAGCGTTCGTTCTTGTCTGTCAATTCCAACCAAGTCCCCCATTCAATGCCGCCTCCACCGATGAGCGTTCCTGCACGCGTGTCGTTGCCAGCAGCGAGCTCTGGCTCCAGCGTACATCGATAGTGCTTATTGAAATTGAAGGCACGGCGCACACCAGTACCGTCAATTGGCGCCGTCGACGGATGTCGATGAAGGGGTACACGTCGCGAGTATGGATTCGATGGTAGTAAAGTCATCGAAGCCCCAGAGCCGCCAGGTGGAGGCGCAAGCCGACCGAAGATAAGATGGGACGTGATGCGGATTTCATCCTTGAGGACTGTCAGCGGTATATGAAGAGCAAAACGCGCTTGACTGACGTTCTGATACAGTTCGGCTGTCAAGTTGGTAAAGCCCTTTCCACTCTTCACGGTCTTGATTCGTATTTCGAAGGCCGCGACCTTGGCACTGTTGAGAAAGTGTGCCGTGGCATGAATAGGATCTGGATGGGCAGTGTCGGCTTGGTCTTGCATGCATGCTTCCAGAATCAGAGACAGAATATAGCCTGCAAATGATGCGTTGAGAGGCTGCTCTTGTAATATATTGAACTGACATACCGCCATTCGGGACACTATCAGAGATGAGATGAGACAACGAAGGGTCGATTGAAACGAATAACTCACACTGCTACTGTCCAGTCTCCGTCGGCGACACCTCGATATGACCTGCAGTCTCTGCTCGTGCTTTCTACCTTTTCAGCGTTGATGGCTTGGTATGCCGGGGCCATCCTGTACGACGTGTCGCCTGATGCGTCCTCTTATAAGCAATCCGGCTACTAGTACTACACCGGCGATGATCAATCATGCGCATGAACCTGGGATGAGCTCTCAATCGGGTGATTCCGAAGGTGGGGTGCTGTTTGAGCGCTATACAACCGGACGACTGGGCGGTCGGAATCTATGGCGGAATGTGTCCCCGTAAGGCGGTCGATGGATGACGGACGCCAAGACGAATATGCCTGGTCGAGGATGAATACAGACAGAAAACGGAGCGTATCCGCAACGTACCGAGAGCGCCTCACTCTCTCCTCCGGTAGAGTTTCAGCGAAGCTGTGGCCTATGTGTACGCTTGGGCATGACAGCGATAGGTGGTTTGTCGTATTCGCCTTCATCTTCATTCTCCGTGTTCAAGTCGCGGGCCTCGTGAAGACTGGCGCTTGTCGCCTCAGTTCGTGTATCGTGGCGGCCGGGTACGGGTCCAAGTCGTATTTGCACGTGTAGAATCGTAGCTGCTGCCCCCAGCGTCGGGGGAAAGCACAAGCAAATGAATGAGGAGGGCAAGCCTCGAAGCTTGGGTACGTCGTGGTCAATGGAGAAGAGTGACAGTCTGAGTGAAGTTGTGATCGATGCCGCCTAACGCGGCATCTCACGGACGGCAATGATATTTCTCGGACCTCTAAGTACGATAACGAAGAGTCTTCTTTCTCAAGATTGATACACCAATTGTATTGTCCCATGCTGACATACACTGTTGTTCGCCAAGGACGCTATGTAACTTATGTAGAAGAGAGAATTTAAGAATGTCATTATTTCCAATCTTATCGAGTGGGCATGCACAAGTGCTGTTCGATTCTCCGATGAGCTTCTCTTTTCCACGTATAGGACGACGAGGAAGACTCACGTTCAACTTCGACGCGTGCGCATCGTTATGCACCATCGTCCGACAATCATACCCATACCAGCAGGCCTTCTTCAAATCTTCGCCCGCCGCGATTAGCCTGGCGTGCAGCCACAAGTGCAGATGCTTCGAAACGATCTGCTGCATGCACTGCGTGCATATCAGATCGTCCACGCTCTGCCACGAGTTGTACTCAGACGTCTTGAGCTCGAAGATCTCCCCTACTACTTCGGAAAGGAGATGTGACTGCGAAACCAAGTTCAACGTTAGCGTGAGCTGCGTCTTGATAGTCTGCGAGAGTCCCAGTTTACCGACGAGAAGACTCGGTAGCAGGTTGATTGTGAATGGCGTTGCGGGTAAGCCTTGGAGCAAGCGCCAGTCTAGCGACAGTTATTGCAGAGCGATTACGAAAAAGGAGAGTAACCTGCTTGATTTGTTCCACAAATTTACACCCTTATGTTCATTGCATATTTTATCTGGGAGAACAAATCAGGTTTGAAGGCATCGTCGAACTTGGAGAGTCAAGATCCGAGTGAGTTAGACGTACAGCGGTCATGCTCTTGGATCGTCTCCAAGATAGTGTACCAGAGCGTATTGTCAAGCTCCGTTGGATCTCCTAGAAGAACTGCGCCACGCTCTTCGAGTATGGCACTGAGTGCATCGTGGAGATATCCCTCGAAGATATAGCCGGGAAGGTCATCGACTGGTTTCAAAATTGAATCCAGGTCCCAAGTCTCGTAAGCTTCCAGTACTAACTTGGGGCCCACAGCGAGAGCAATGTCGGTCACTAGCAGAACACACATCAATGCCGTAGCACAGCAGATGGAGATGAAGAGGGTACGTACACCCATCCAGGTCGTCTGCGTCACTTGCGCAGCTATTCGCAGTACGAGAGGCGAGGTCCTGAACGAAACAGGCAACGGCATGAATTTCATTGAGCTCTTCTGTGTTATATTTGCCGAGGAACTTCTTCTTCGTGCCCAAGTCCTCACGCTGGTGCACCTCGAAGGCGTTCCCTGATTCATAGAACCCGGTGGCGTCAAGATCATCGTACAGCCCTAGGTGGAAGGTTCGGGAGAACAACATCAGTCGAAAGGCGGCGCGCTTGAAGCGGTGAGATTCCATGAAGTTAAGCTTGCTCATTGTCGATGAACGGTCCTTGTACCTATAGATGTTCAACATAAAGCTCATTGAATTTGTGGCCTGAAAAGTTCACCTGAAGCTGAAGCGATCTTCAAGCCTTTGAGCGATTTTCCCCTGTCGGACGAGCTCCCTGAGCTCCGCCTCAGTAAGCGATGTGCCGTCGAGGCTCTCCTTCACTGTCTCCCTCCCGCCCGAGCCGTCGTCCTCGTCCTCGTCAGTTCGTTTCAAGACCGGATAGTGCACCAGCCGAATAGCCTGAGGAAGGCTTGCTCCAACCAAATTCAGAACAATCCTCCTTCTGGTCGATTTCGGATGCTGATTGTATACATGTTGGAAGCGCTTAGACACAAGAACGACCGAGTGTAGAGTCTTGAAGTCTGATAGGGACTGTAGCACTAGTTCGAGTACGTCGTCCGAGAGGTTGAGTATAGACATCAACTCGAAGGTGTTCGCGGTGGCCTGAAAGCAAAATGAGGCACCTCGGTGCTGTCGCCACCGTGACAAACGCGGTCGTGTTTCAAATTTCAATAAGAGGGCCTTGTGGCTGTGCGATAAGATAAAGATCCTAATCGTTGTTAGCTAAGCTTCCAAGCCCAAAACTGATCTCTCTCTCTCTCCCATTTCAACTCGTTATCCAATGAAATTCCCCTGCTGGGCACAAGCTTGAAATCATATGTCTTTTGGGTGCTCAGCGCTCGACTCTGGCATAATTACCGGCCGATGATATCGATGGTGTCGACCGCCACATACTGCCACGGCATTGACCAGTTCTTCCCTCCACAGGCTGGCCGCCGAGCCTTTGCTGGTCAAGCACGGACAGAATGGGTAATCCGACACACTTGCCGTCCACCCAGAAGATAGCGCTCCGGGATCCCCATCACCCGTCCTACTGTACCAGAGACTCAGAGGCATCCACGGACAGAGATGCACCACCTCCGTTCCCTGGGCCATGGTCCCTGCACTCGACCCTCCTGCACCTTTCAGCTTGCCCAGGTCCGCGACTGTCAACCCCGCAAGAGGCGGCAAGACTGCCAAGACGGGAAAGCACTTTCGTTTCAGAAGAGCGACAAAGTCCCTACAGTACGTACGGAGGAAGCAGACTGACAATATTTGCCTTCGTCGTCCTGATTCTTGTACAGTTCGGTTACTGCTCGGATTCTGGCCGTCAAAGCCCTCGGCCGATCCCAGACAGATGACCCTAGGGACATGAAGTTCAACGGAGACACGTCGTCCATTTTGAATCGTTCATGTCGTTTTTGCCGATTGGAGTCCTTGGTCAGCTGCTGTTCTTAGCTGTCGTTGGCTGTCCTTGCTGCTCTTGGGATGTCGCGTCTATCGCCTACGCGCCGAGAGATACTCCTATGTTCATCCCGGGAAGATCCTTCCAGATCGCGCAGTCGAGCGCAGGTAGACACAACTATGGCCTACGCATCTCGGAACCGTCCACACCTGCCCACAGACGCTACTGCATTAGCACAGAGTGGCGTAAGTACGGGCGACTTTGAATACCATATCATTGCGCAGCCACCTCTGCCTGCCTACGGCAATGGCTAGCCGGATTCTCGACACTGACAGACTGAGACTGAGACACATACTCAGCGCAGAACTTCCTGTCTCTGCACGCATGAATTCAGTATGGCGGGGCGGCCGTCAATTTATGCAAGCAGGGACCAGCCTGACAGGAGTGGGACGAAATCCAGGATGCGGAGATGGCGCGGACCCCCCGCGGCAAGAAGTGACATGCGGACGGCGGAAAGTGACTCGTCGCTTACGTCCGGGGTACGAAATCCCCTGAATGCCTTACCTTCGCAGTCATTGACAAGATCCGCGTTTGTTATAGGCTTTCAACATTTAAACGTGTCGTATCACTCCCCTGTCACTCCCTGAGGCTTTGGTCAGCACTCTGCTCACTAATGCGTCGCGTCACCCGACAAATTTAGGCGCCACTGAAGCTGACTAAGTTATGTGCATTCCTTTTCGTCAAATTGCTGTTCTGTTGTACAACTACAATACACCCTTCTGCTTCATCTTCAGAACAGCCTTCACGAACGATGCCATTGACTCATCGACTAATCATTTTGCTATTCAACACCATCCCGGTCAACAAGGAATGAGACTTGATTCCGCCCTCAACGTCCCTGATCACTGGCGGTCGAGTCACACCCTCGGTTACATGCTTACACATCGCTGTAGAATGGGTTCCCGCAACTTCCGCTCTCATTGAGGATCGACAATGACTCAGAATGAAGGTTTGATGGCCGCAGAATAGCGTTCCTTAAAGTCACGTCACGAACCTCTTATAAGGCAGGGTTTGAGGCTACGCGCCTTCATCTCTACCCACTACTACCTCTCCAAGCGAATGCTCACACAACACTACAACGCATCCAGCAGTACTCTCGTGGACACTCTTCCTCCCTACGTCATAGCTTCCCCGCCTCCAGGCTATTCTTCTGACCCCGCTTGTGGGGAACAAAGTATAGAACACTCTCCTCAAATCCATGCATCTCGCGTCCCAAGTGGCACTTTCATTGAAAAGAACGGCAGTGTAACTGTCGTCATCCCAGACCAGGAGGAGGGCGTCACCTCGCCTACCTTTGGTCGGCTGGGCAAGGTTGACGGTGCCCTATTGCTCGACAAGCACGAAATTGTTTCCCAGGTGAAGATTAAGGTGGGCTTACAGCTTTGTTTGACACGACTTTCTCTCGTTTCTGACGTGTGTGTCCTTTCATAGCTCCTTGGCACCCTCGATTTTCTGAACTCCGAAAGTGGCTCAACGTCCGTCACCACAGTCGAAAAGGCCATCACTCTCTGGTCATCCGAGCAGGGCCCGTGCCCTGCATCAGTCCCGTTCAGCTTCACCATGCCCGCCACCTACAATGACGGTGATAAAATATCCCAACCCTTACCACCCAGCTTCGTGTACTCAGCGCCTGGGACTCCTGGCATGGCGGTGACCTCCGTGTACACCCTTCTCGTACACGTGTATTATACCCGACGAAGCATTAGCTTCATTTCCAAAACAAAGGTGTACGTGGTTGTGATTTCTCTGATGATACGGTGCTGACCGCTGTCCTTTGTATTCTAGTATGCGTGTTCCGTTGAAGTATCACCCTCGAACGCGACCGAATCGACCGATATTACCGATTTCTATGTTTGGTACTATCAAGTCGTCGCCTGAAGAATGGTCACAGAATCTGTCCGCGATGAAGATGAACGTCAGGCATTCCCAACCCGCGCAGCCCATCGAGATCAATGTACGTGATATTCTTCCATGGTCACCTTCTCCCTTCTAACACACTCTCACAGACTCTTATACCATCTGTCCAGATATTCTCGTTCTCCGATATCATACCCGTACACGTTCAGTTGACCGGCCAACTCGACTCGCTTCGCCAATTCCTCCCCGACATACCCATCCAGAGCTCGTCTATTCCGCCTGTGAAGGTGTCATTGTTACGGCAGATCTCGGTGGAAGTGTGTGGTGTACGAACGTGGCGAAACATCGTCATCGGCGAGGGCAAGATATGCCCAGTGCCGCCGTCTGCGGCGCAGCTCGACTACTACCCTGATGAAGGTGAAGTATTAGATTGGGAGGGTGAGGTCCAGAAGAGACCTGATGTGACCGTCGGTGGGTTCGCTGCCTCCGGCGTTGTGGTCAAGGTTTGTTCAATTTGTTTCTGATACAAAGGTCCTTGAGCGCTGACCGGCTCTCCATCATGATCTAGGATTTCATACTGGTAACCTTGACTCCACCACCGAGCGCGCCCTTCGTCCAGACTCAGGTGCACGTTCCCATACGGCTAGTGACGGATCCTTGGATAGACACACCAGACCACCATTTATGACACTCAAAATTCCCATACTCACGACTAATTTATTTTACTTCTGTTTGTGTGGCTCAACGCTTGTTATACTCACCCTCAATTGTATTTATAGCATAGTAGCGTAGGAGGATCGGTAATAGCTGTTGTATACCATAGTCGCATATACCTATATATTCCAAATCAGTTTGTTCTCATCGAAACAAAAGCGCGCCCCAGACACATTGTCCGTTGTAGCCAAAATGAAGAGACATACGAGTTTGCGGTAGACGAATATGTGGAAAGAACGTGCCTCTGAAACAGGTCAGAAGATCCTTTTCCCATTGCCGGTGGACGTCTTGGCCACCCACCAAAATCTCGCTGACAGTGACACTGTCAAGCAGTGACAAGCTCGGGTTCCTGTCTGTTCCTGTGCGGCCTTGAACTCATAGGCGAGACCTCATACTATATTCGCTCGTGCCAAGCGCCTCATCTCTCAGACTCTCCCTGCTTCGTCGGACAATCGGAGAGGCGCGAATTGCAGGATCCACAAAGTGGCGCAGGCTAGAGCACGTCATGCGTCACTCAAGCGACAACGTTAACGATCTAGACCATCAGGATTCAATACTCAATCGCGATCCCACTGAATCAGCAACTTGATATCGATATGCCCGACTTTTAGATATAGTACAGTGTACTGCGGCTCAGAGTCAATTTGCGTCCATTTCTTCGACGTCGACAGGAGCCCAGCCTAGAGCAGCAATCAATTGTGAGCTGGCCCGGATTATTTCTTCTGTGTTAATTTGTAAATTGTGTACTCAAATGCCACAGAGCTCTGTGTACTTGCCTTCCCCAACATAGACTGAAGAAAAGCAGGGGCCCTTATGTTTCATTCTGGTCAACCGAATCACCATAGGTACTCAGATTATCTCAACTGAAGTACGGGCAAAGTACATAGATACACGTAGAGTAATACAACAGCCCCTTCCACAGTCTTCCGTCATCAAAGAGACAAATCCATCCGTCCGGGACCAAGAAATCGGAGCAACTTGGTCCGCTCAAAACTTCTTCAAGAACTTGCGACGCCGGCCGCCCGACCGAGTGGCATTGGGTGGACCCAGATGCTGTTCAGAGGTCGTTCCATTAGTCTTCCTGCACATTGAGAAGTGGCTCAACAAGATTGACGTACGTTGAAACTCTCTGCGTGCTCGTAGTCATGTACCATAGCTCGGCAGTCATAACCGTACCGACAGTTCTTCTCTGCAACTTCGCCCGTCTCAGTGAGCTTGGCGTGAGACCACAGATGTAGATGCTTCGATATGATCTGCTTCATGCATTCCGAACAGATGAGATCATCTGCACTCGTCCACGAGAGATACTGTGGACTTTTCATCTCGAAAATCTCGGCGACGAGGTTCTGCGTGAACTTGAGTCCCGACTCAAGGAGCTGATCGTGGAGCTGCTCGCCAATGCATTCCGACTTTGAAAGATTCCCCGGAAGAAGGCTCGATATGCTATCAGCGTTGAACGGTCCGTCGGGTAAGCCTTGCATATAACTCCAGTCTAAGCAATTCCTCGAATTAGCGCATCGCGGGTAATATGAGAAGCGTACTGTATTTATTCCACAGGTTGACGCCATGAAGCGTATTGCATAGTTTACCTAGTACGAATTGTGTCAATGATAACAAGGCAGGTCCTCAACTTGAAGCACACGTACATCGTTCATGTTCTTGGATCGTTTCCAGCACCAAGTACCAGAGGGAGTTGTCGAGCTCCGTCGGGACGGGCACAGGACCTAAGCTTTTCTCTTCCAACAGAGCACTCAGTGTGTCAAAAAGATATCCCTCGAATCCCTGAAAGAAGGCCGGGTCCACATCGCCGCCTTGCAGCGTAAGCTGGTATGCTTCCTCAAAAGGATCCTCATCCCCAGCTTCGAACCCGGCCAAAACTATGGCAGGACCAAAAAATAGGGAATAGATTCGAAGCTCGGGCCCTGGCTCGAATTAGATGTATTCTGATGGGGCACTGCAGGAATAACTGACTGTTGAACGAACTGCGATCAGCGATGCCTCTGCCGCAACAAGCAGCCCACTCCGCAAGGTCCTGTACAAATTGCCCGACGACATGTATTTCTCTAAGCTCCTCCGTAGGGACTCGCTGAAAGAACCTTCTTTTTGCGGCTCTGTCGTTCCCTTCGAAGTCTTCCCTGTCGGCCAAACGATTGGCGATTGTTTCAGCATCATAGCTCGCCAGATGAAAGACTCGGGAGAACAGCATGAGTCGGAAAGTAGCTCTTCTGAAGCGAAGGGATTCCGCAAAGCTGAGGGAGCTCGTAGCGGAGGAACGATCCTTGTACCTGTGGACGATCAACTTTAAATACACATCATTCAACAAGACGGTAAGTGGGTTTTACCTGAAACTAAAGAGATCCTCGAGTTTCTGGACGGTACGTGCATGATGAGTGAGCTCCTGCATTTCCGTCTTTGTAAGTTTCGATCCCTCTGTGGTTTCGCTGGACAAGTCCACGTCGATGAGCGCCTGCACCGGGTGGTCCTCGCCTTCAGTGGCGGGCTCCTCATCATCATAAACATAGTAAAAGGGTAACCTGCACGTCTTAGAGGTCGGAGCAGGATGTCGCACAAGCCGTATGGCCTGAGGAATGCTTGGTCCGATCATATTCGACGCGACTCGCATGTTAATAGAGTCTGGATGCCCGATGTAGGCGCCATGAAAGCGTTTGGACGTCAAGATAGCCGAACGCAATGTACAAAAGTCCGGAACAAGCTCTAGCACTGACACAAGGACGTCGTCTGGTAAGCTGAGAAGGTCCATTTCTTGGGAGTGGCGGTCGTGGTGAGAAAGCAAACTGAGGCATCGCGTTTCTTTCACAAGCGGAACTACTCTGTGGCTGTGCGATAAGATAATCATACACGGAGTCAAAAATTTTGATCGTTGTTCGATCGCTTGACTCGTTTCTCCGTTTCTTCTTTCAATTCTTCCCTCACCTCGTACATCGATAATAGATCTCTACCTTATAATCTACACGTACGTCCCCCAGGACTCTCTCATGAACTCGCTAAGACGTGGCCCCAGTAATACGGCAGACCATGACAATACAGCTTGCTGTGAGCAAGCCAGCAGCCCCTACCTTGAGCGAGAAAATTCGACCCGTTAGTTCGAAGAAATCAGGCGGAGACAATCCCGTGGTCGAGGGTGCGGAGTTTGCTTACAAAGTGCGCGCCTCTCCCGAGCTTTTGGCCCGCCTCCTTTCCACCGCATCAGTCAATTGACGCCACGGTCAGCGGACGAACCTAGTACAAATCAGTGATGATGGCGTACAAAGGGCTGCAAAACACGTACGTGATTTTCTCTCGCGGAGATAAAGCGACAAAGTCTCATGATTGTGTCATTCTAAGATACACGACATGCTTTTAGAAGAGTCGTACTCACCCCGGACGTGGCGAACTCATCCCCTTCATATCTGTCCTGTCGAACCACACCACCCAGATGATCCTTGGAACAAATCAGTCTTGAACTGGATCTTCCTCATCTCCTCTTTGAACTTTAGTTTCTGGTCTGAGAAGGACGGGAACGACGATCGCTACGGAGTCGAATGGCAAGAGTCTTGGACGTCCCAGGAGCGAACGGTCTTTACTGGGTACTGGAGTTTGGTTGCAGCTCTCAACAGAGGTAGCCAAAATCTGCGCCAGTCTGTGACAAAGGCCTCACGGATTTTCAGCATTACACGACGACGGCATCCCTCTCACGGATCCCCAATTTTATGCCTCCAAAACGATGTGTCCAGACGCCGTTATTGAATCGGCTTTTCGTCCAGCTGCGCAGTGTTCCGAGAATATTCCTCTCCTCCGAGAAAGGATCGCCATAATGCGCGAGGTCGGCAACACTCTGTGCAAGGTAGACGCCTAATTCGCCGTCACAGTCATTGTGTCTCAATCTGTTTCAGAACTTCAATGGCTCGTATGCCGGGCTCTTGGAAGAATTTCAGAACAGGCACAACGGGGATGGTACCGCTCTTGACCTCGTACAGATGGTTATAGAATACTTTCCCTCCTTCCGAGACGAGCACCAGCTCGACGGGCGGAAAGGTAATCCGTCTTTCTAGGTGTCATGATTTCCCGCTAACTTCCGATCTCAAGTTTGCCTATGGAAACGCGCCCAGATCCTCGTCGCCGAAACATGGGCCGCATTCTACCCTCCCTCCCCGACCGACCCCCATCCCATCTTTCCCGGACCCCTTGGACCCGAAATACACAAGCTCACCATGTTCGCAGACTACCGCGTCCCGCAGATCCTCCACCATCTCAAGGTCCTCTCCTACCCCTCTGCGTTAGAGGACATGCTCCGCAGTGGAACCTACATACCCACCGGATCCAAGGAAGAGCTCAGTCTACGCGCATCGAGCATCGTAGCCGTGGAGCGTGTGAGGGAGGCGATGCTGGTGTTGAATGCAGAAGACGGGGAGCCTGTGAGCAGCGTGATGATAGATTTCTTCCTGTGGGATTTGGCGAAGAGGGTGGAGAGGGGCGAGCAGAAAATAGAGGGGATTGAGACTGAAGAGATCGTGCCTGCTCATCGGACGAGGAGCATCTGGTATTAAAGAACTAAAAGGGCTAAGAGGGGGATGTGCTCTTATGTACGGGC
Organism: Strobilurus pachycystidiatus; assembly: GCA_019915135.1. NCBI lineage: Eukaryota > Fungi > Basidiomycota > Agaricomycetes > Agaricales > Physalacriaceae > Strobilurus > Strobilurus pachycystidiatus. Next base: position 449,211 of record JAHLMK010000004.1, read on the forward strand.
TCGATCTCTAGATGATATTATTGGTATCTATTCGTACATCTCTGCTATTCTAGATGTACCGTCAACCGCGATGGGACTTTTCAACAACCTTGGCCAAAAAGTAGATAAATAGACTACCACACTTTTGTACGTCATACGGCTCTTTATAGCTTGCTTCCGACCATCATTCTCAAGGTCCTGTTCGCACCACTGGCAGATGTCGCGTCGAGGGCAGAGCGCTGTAGCAGGGCCCTCTGTACTTGGGGCAAATCGCAAGCGAACTTCAAACTCCATGTTCAAAAATGGCTTGCCATTCTCTCGGTAAGGAAGCAGCGCGTCGGTGCTAGACCATTCATTCAATCAGTTCTCTCCAGGAAACTCGCAGCCCATTCGTCCTGCGTGAACTACATGGCGTTCTCCTCCAAAGGTGCACGATACTTGGCGACGGGTGGTGATGGTGCGTCTTGCATCGAACTACTTGACCTCAACCCAAACGCAGCTCCTCAGATCTGGAAATCCACATATGGGACTTTCATCAAGAGAACCTAATTCTTCCGCTCTATACGTGTCGTGGGCCTCGTGTCAGTCAGTTGTACAGCTCGCTCGATACGGTGGTTATAACTAACACGCAATGACAGAGAAACATCTTCACTCTCGCGTTCTCGGCGACGAATAAATATCTTTTCGTGTATGTCCAAGAACATCTTCACCTGAGTGCTACTGACGTGGGGATACAAGCGGAGGCACTGATAACACCATATACAAATATGACATGGCTTGTCTCGACTCACCAGACACTTGGAATGGCGGACACCCGCAGGATAGACTGCATAATGACGTTCGCATCCCTCGGTCCCTGCTCGCTTAACAGAGTTCTCATCAATGCCTCTACATAGGACATCATACGCAGTGTCTCGTGTCATCCCTCCCAGGATGAAGTGTTCCTTAGTGCAAGGCAACTAGAGTTCTCTACGTCTTTGGCTTCCCCGAGCTGACAAGTGAACAGTGACGATGGCCGCATCATCCTTCACGATCAGCGGTCCTGGAGCGCCGTATCTCGTGCTCAGGATACCATTGCTCTAAACTGCTCCGTCACAGACGTGAAATGGCATCCAACGTTAGAGCATATCTTCGCGACCTCCGAAGAAAAGGGCGCGGTGTGTCTTCGGGATACGCGTATGGCTTTTGGGTCTGTGATTAAGAGGACGCGAGAGGGTGTGGTACAGACGGTATGGTCCTCTCTGCCTAACACTGAATTTTAAGCAGCTTACCGTTCGGAAGTATAACACGAAGATTTCGAAAGGATGTGTCACCCATCTCAGTAATCCGGAACCTAGCAGTTTGGCGTTTGATGGTGATGGTGAGCAGTAGACCTTCCCGCGAGTTCGTGCTAACTTTTCTTGATAGGCAAGACGCTTATTGTCACCATGCTGGTACGTGCAGCTGAGGTCTTCCATTACTTGCCCACTGATTTTGTTCTAGAATTACTACCCCACAGTGTACTCTTTCACGGACCCAAACCCAGTCGCCGTTTGCACTGCGTCTAAACTACCTGATGGGTCACCTCTTCCACCAGGCCAACGAACATATTCCAATTCCTGCACCATGAAGGTATGTAGGTTTCCAACCTATCGCCCCTCAGCCTTCTCATGAACTCGCATCATAGCACGGCTCCATAGGCTCACTAGGCACCGACTCGGAAGAGTTCTACTGTGCCGGTTCAGACGACTTTTGTGGGTATATCTGGAAGATACCTCCTCTGGCGGACTTGACGAAGAAAAGGAGAGTAGTTGAGTGGGAGGAATGGAACGGCTGTCACGAGTATGAAAATGTCATTGGTACGTCTCCTACCAGTTTGAACGAAAGGCGATCTTACATCCATCATGGCAGGGTACGCAGAAAGCCTGTTCTCGGAACGCTACGTGCCCGTCGCTTTGGATACGCCTCTTGACCGGTTGACCGGTTGCTACATCTTCCTCGATGCATCTGTACGAGCACTTACTAGCACACTCAGGCCATGAGTCTATTGTTAACACCACGTTGGTGCACCCTTCGTTCCCATTCGTGCTCACATGCGGTATCGAGCAACATGTCTTCCTCCACGCACCCACTCCCCATCTACCCTTCTCGGATACTCTGCAGCATACGCCGAAGGCGGTACGAGAGCTAGGGACGGTGGTGTCCGATTGGGACCAGGAAGAATCGGAGACCCTTTCGTTGTTTGACCAGTGAGTTAAATTTATCCGTTACGGTAGAATGTATTGATGTTCATCTTCGCAGTATTCTTCAGCAAGAGGGGAACGCAGATCCCTTTGTGGTGCGAAAGTATAAACCGGATCGTGAAGAGGATGAAGACTCCTCGGAGATGGACGTCGACGACTCTGATGGAGACGACGATGAAAGTAGCGATTGATTATTGATATTGGGTCGCTTCTTGGACTAATGTAACACCACCTTCAGTTATTTAGTCATGGCCATTCCCTCCATTGTCGGGTAGCGCGGGACCGAGACTCCTGAAGTGGCGCGATCCTCGTCATTCGCTCCGCGGTGGGCAGCCTGGCGGCCTCACTTTATAGATGCATAGGATTGACGTTTTTTGAGTGGCGTTAGTGCCCGCCTTGGCATTACAAACTGCCGTCTAACTATACCGTTATCGCTTCTTGGGTGGACTTTGTAAGGAGGAAGCTGAAAAGGTGATCAATGGGAGGCGTTTCGGCACATACGGCAATCTTCTCGACTGTGAAACTCCTCTTTGAAATTGAGTCTTCCGTAAGTTTCGGTCTCCATTTCCGAGTCAACGCTGAAAGAGCATGTTCGAGAGGTTCTGTGGTGCAAGAGACATGTCGGGGTCGACTGTCGGACGCATCTGTGGCGATCAGCTTGTGCTGGGGAACATCTGCACCAGGCCCTGCCCATTGACGATGCTTGTCAAGAACGTAAGTGTACGGAGTGAACATACCGTTTCTGTGAAGCTGCTGTATCGTGCCTGTAGTCTCTGCCGGACGATGGAGCGGGCAACTCCAAAGCAGGAAGATTGAGCCGATCGAAGGGCCAAATATAGCGACTCTATTTTGGGCCGGTTATTTGTGGGTGGTTCGGCGTGAAAGGCTTCTGTCTCTTCCCTTCGCTGTCTCCCGCACTTTTCTGACGTTTTTAGAACGATGTTCACACATTTTGTCGCTCTTTCCCTTGTCCTGGCCGCGTCGGCCCAGGACCGCTCCAGCGAGGCGTCGGAGGCCGCCATCAGCGGTATGCGCCCCTCTGCTCCCCGACGCGTTAGGGGTACTGATATCGCGCCCAGATCCCGCCCAGGAGTGCGCGCCGTACTACTATGCCAACACTGCCGACAAGATTTCCTCGTTCCCCACCATCTGGTCCCAGCCGGCGTCTATCGTCTCGGGTGACTCTGTGGCGCAGGACAAGTTCAACTCCATAAACAGCAGCATCCCGACCGACATCCAACCACGGGCGAGTCTTTTTCCCACGCCTTTGACGCGCTCTAACAATAGCTATGTGACTGCAGGGAACGATCATGGGTGACTTTTCTGGAGTGAACTACCCGTCGGACGACCCGGACTGCTGGTGGACTTGGCAGCAGTGCACGACGCCCAAGCACGACGGCATCCCCGCTGACATCTCCAGTATCCCAGAGGTACCTTTCTTCTCTCTCCGTTGACGCTCTTCCTGACCGCCTACAGCCCAAGAGCCTCGGATATGGATTTGACGATGGCCCAAACTGCTCTCACAACGCGTTCTACGACTATCTCACCGAAAAAGACCAGAAAGCAAGTATGTCCAGGCTGCTCTTTGAAGTCATTGGCTCCTTGACCTAATCATACCCTTCTCAGCTATGTTCTATATCGGCTCTAACGTTATGGATTGGCCGCTAGAAGCCCAGCGTGCCATCGCTGATGGACATGAAATCTGCGTGCACACATGGTCTCATCCTTACAGTAAGCTGTCACCCGGCTTTGATTCATCTCTTTTTATGATCCATGTATAGTGACCTCGCTCACCAACGAGCAAGCCTTTGCGGAACTCTATTACACCCTTCAGGCCATCAAAGCTGCAACTGGCGTAACTCCCACCTGCTGGCGTCCTCCCTACGGTGATGTCGACGACCGCATTCGCGCCATCGCGCACGGACTTAACCTCGATACAATCCTCTGGCAATACGACTCTTTCGACTGGAAGAACGGGATCAACGGTGTCACTAATGATACAGTTAACGCCAACTATCAGTCTCTCGTTGACAAAGCAAACAACGGAACTTTCAATGATGTTGGCGCCATCATCCTCACGCACGAACTGAACAACTACACCATGCAAACTGCCATTGATTGGTACGACCGTCTGAACGATGCCTTCGATGTACGTTATGCCGTACTACTCTTGATCCATTCAGCTCTAACGACGTCCTTAGGCTATTGTTCCTATTGCAGTTGCTCAAAACAAGACTCAACCCTACGTCGAAACCAACTACACCATGCCCTCGTTTGACGACTGTACGTTCACTTCTTGCCTTCTTCTCGATTTCGACGGAGGGACCAACCTCTATTTTTCAGACGCCGGCGGAACCACAGAGACGTCGGGATCTTCTGGCTCACCCTCAGCGTCAGTATCGGCAACCACGTCGGGGTCAGGCTCGGGCTCCTCCCCTTCTGCGAGCGGTTCGACAAGCTCAGACCAGTCTACGGGTGCAGGATCCCGCACAAAACCCGAGTGGGCATGGATGGCCATGCTAGCTGCACTCATTGCGCTCATTGCATAAAAATGTGACGCCACACACAGTTACCTCTACCCACGCTCGTTATCATACCCGCTCGAACAATTTTCTATTCTATTAATCGATTTGTAAAATGGACTCTTTACGATAACGTCCTCCCTTGTACCTCACTTTCGTTGAGTACCTACAATGGTCTGGTTACACGTACGTTATCATTATGAGATGTATGCATATAGCCTGGAAAACCGGCTCTAGGGGCGAAGACAGTCGTGCGCTGGAAATCTTGCTAGTGGGGTTCAGCGGTTATGACCCCTTCCCTGAAACCAGTTTAGTAGCGCCACATCGATCTTTGTTTCTTTCGTCCGTTTCCATGGACGGACATGACTGCTGGACTTCCACAAGGTGCATGGTGAGATGGCCGAGCGGTCTAAGGCGCCAGACTAAGGATCAGCTTGATACTCGAGCACCATATCTGGTCCGAAAGGGCGTGGGTTCGAATCCCACTCTCATCAGCTTTTGCCTGGAGGCGCTGTGAGTGTGGCGTGAATGTTTAAATTTTAGACTAGGGTGGCGAAGTAAACCTCCCCCTCGGTATCTTACCGGTTTTTACCGACCCATCCGGACCCTCCAGGTATCGATACGGTAAGTTACCGTCCGATAGTCACATGACTGTTTCACGTGATGCACGTGGCGCATTTTCTGCCCCAGCTCAAAATAACACAAAATTTTTGTTCCGCCCCTCAGAATCATCATAATTGAGCTTTGGTTGCCAATTCCAAGTCATTGTTCCCAAGTACTACACTCTCTGGATGCCTGGAGCCCTGCCACACCTCCCCCCACCATCCCGCTGCCGCCCGCCGCGCCGCCCGCCTCTCACGTGAAATGGTCACGTGAAAACATCACGTGGAGGTAACTTACCTACCCTCCAGCGGCCGAGGTATCTTACCAGTAAGTTACCGGTAACAAACCGTCACAAACCAGTCCGGTACCGATACCTATGGTTTACTTTGCCACCCTATTTTAGACTAGGGTCGTGGGTCAAACCTCCCGAGGCGGTACCAAACCGGTTCGGTACCGACCCCGCCACCCCGCCAGGTTTGATACCGGTTTGGAACCGGTTTCAAACCCTCACGTGATCCCGCCGCGCGCCTCCCGCCCCAGTCCCGCCTCAATAGAGCGTATTTGCAGCGGGTTTTGTCTCGGCACTGTCTTGGAACTCACGTGCCGGATCATGTGCTGCTGTCACGGTGGGCGCCGTGGCGGAGGGTGGGCGAGGGGGAGAGAAGCGGATGTACTGGAAGGGGGGGCCAGGTAAGGAGGAGGAGGAGCAGGAGGAGCAGGAGGGGGAGGAGCAGTAGTATTTGTAGAGGGGAGGGTAGCTGGAGTGCGAGGATGAGGTGATAGGGGATGGGGAATGGGGGAGGGCAGGGTCTCAGTGGGTAAGGGGCAGGCGTCGGGACTGAGTCTTTGGAAAGTTAACTTGCCCGCCCCCTTGCTATACGTTCCCTTCCTCCCGCCGTGTATCTGCGTATGTTTCCCCTCTATTTCCTTCCTGGTCATTTCTATACAATAATACATTTTAATATCTGCCTTCCGGACTTCTCATCATACCGCTTTGCAGCTCCTCTGCCTTTTGCCGCTCTCCCGCCCTTTGCTCGCTCTTCCCGCCCTTTGCCCGCTCTCCCCGCCCTTCGCCGGTCTTCCCGCCCTTCCCTTACCCCATCCTCCTCTCCACTCCATCCAACCTCTTATAGATCTTATCCCCCAAGTACGTCTCAACACCTCAACATCCTTGACATCTGTCAGCCCCCCTCCTCCCTCACCGGCCTCACCACCTGACCCCATCCTCACCCATCTCGCATCCCCCGAGCCTCGCCTCACACACGCCGGAGATCACGTTATCCGTCTCCGAACTGTCTCGGTGTTACATGTCATGATTTAGCCGGCTGCAAATACGCTCTAATCTGGTGGCAACAAATAGCTCTCAGAAGTCTTGTCTTTGAGCTCTCCAGTTCCAAACTGCTCAGTCATAGCTGCTACAGAGGCTTGCAGGTGTATCTTGTCAGGCTGCATGTGTCTTCCTCAGTATTTTACGCCACATGCGCTTTGACAGCTTCCTGCCAGCGGATCACATGATAAAATCATGTGACAGGTTCCGAACCTACCTTCCCAGCACTTTGAGGTTTGAAACCGGTTCCAAACCGGTTAGTTACCGAGTCAAACTGTTTTTGGGGGGAAACATAGGTTTCCCCCACTACCCTATTTTAGACTTTAGTATTTAAATTTCACAATTTCTTTTTCTAAGCTCTTGCAGCTTGCTATACCTAAGACAACTCTGATTTCTCATTGCTCGTTGCTAGTGTTTGAGTTCGGAACACCCCCCTGAGTCTCAGCTCCTTCAACCCGATTGGTGAGCACGCCATGGCACGGCCCACTGGTCAGATCGAGGTCAGAGCCCGAGCCTCGCAAACTTCAAAGCTCAGGACTGTGACTTGACTGTGGCAGTCCGACTATCTCAATCACTCGGTCTTAATTTCATATTCCGAAACGTAGGCCGCTAGAGACCGCCTTTTCCTGGACCTAGCTTCCCTGTGACGGTAGCATTTAGGATGATTGACGGTATTCATTTTGACCAATGGTTATAGAGTCTCTATATTCCATACCCACAAGAGATAAATATAAACCACATTCAACCAGAGCAGTAGATTGCTCGCCTCCTGGGTCTTCGAAGAGCACCCCAGCCTCCCCACCTCGAGCTCCAGCTGCTTATGTCTCCTTCAACCACTGGCTCAAAATCGACCGAGGGTTGTTTCTCTGACTCAACGCCGCGCCACAAGCGTGAATGAAGTAAGGATTTGAGAATACATAATAGTACAATATACATCAGGACATATACATATAACTACACACCACAAAGAAGGAAAATAGATCTAATATCAGAACACTGTTCAACCAGAGCACATCACACACGCATCCTTGTTCTCCAACGAGCACGCAAGCTTCTCCGCCTCGTACTCGCGCTGCTTTTGTCTGCGGAGCGCAGCTGCGTACTCGGGATCCTCCACCGCCAGCTCAGCCATGATCTTCGCCAGCTCGGGGTCCTCCTCGGCCTCAGCCTCGGGCGCGGTGAGCGTCTCCGACGAGGAAGACGTTGAGATGGTTTGCGAGGACGTCGATGGTGCCAAAGGCGGTGGTGGGGCAGCAGCAACAGCCGGGGTGGGAGCGGTGACAGACGCTGGGACGGGGACAGATGCAACGGGTGCGGGTGAAGGTGTCGACTTCGCCACCCTGGGATTGACCTGCTTGAGCAGACTCTGGTCGACCGTGAACTGGATAGCCTGCGCAGCCGGCCTCGTCCTCAGATAGTACATGCCCGTCTTCAAACCCTTCTTCCACCCATAGAAGTGCATCGACGTCAGTTGTCCAAGCGTTGGAGCCTGTAGGTGGACATTCAAGCTCTGGCTTTGACAGATGAAGGCGCCACGGTCCGCAGCGAGGTCCAGGACCTTCTTCTGGCTAATCTCCCAGACGGTCTTGTAGATCGCCTTGACATTGTCGGGAATATTGGGGATGTTCTGGATGGAGCCGTTGTGCGCGATGATGAGGTTCTTCATGTTTTCATCCCAGAGACCGAGATCGACGAGCTCGCGGAGGAGCCACGGGCAGACGACTTGGAATTCGCCAGCAAGGACACGGCGGGTGTAGATGTTGCTGTAGGGAAAGCATGAGAAAGGTCATGGAGAAACAAGACATATATCTTACCTGGTATAAGGCTCGAAGCACTCGTTGTTGCCAAGCATCTGACTGGTCGACGCAGTGGGCATGGGAGCGCACAGAAGGGAGTTGCGAAGCCCATGCTTGGCGATCTTCTCCTTCAACGCGGCCCAGTCCCAGAGATCCGTCGGCGTCACGTCCCACAGGTCGTACTGCAACTGTCCCTTGGACGCTGGACTGCCCTCGTAGGTCTCGTAAGGACCCTCCGTCGCCGCCAGCTCAGCACTCATCTCAGCAGCAGCGTAGTAGATTGTCTCGAAGATCTGCTTGTTGAGTAGCTTCGCCTCTGGCGAATCGAACGGCATATGGAGAGCCATGAAGGTATCGGCAAGACCTTGGACACCGAGACCAATGGGGCGGTGACGCATGTTTGAGCGGCGCGCCTCGACGGTGGGGTAGAAGTTGACCTCAATGACGCGGTTCAAGTTGAAGGCGACGACCTTGACGACATCGTAGAGTTTCTTGAAGTCGAATTTCCCTTCCTTGACGTAGGAGGGGAGAGCGAGAGATGCAAGGTTACAAACGGCGGTCTCTTCCGGTGAAGAGTACTCGATAATCTCCGTGCAGAGGTTGGACGACTTGATGGTGCCAAGGTTCTGTTGGTTCGACTTGGCTATAAGATTGTTTATTAGATGGGCAACATTTCTGAATCTATAGGACACGAACCATTGGAAGCATCTTTGTAACACATGAACGGCCCCCCAGTCTCGATCTGGGCCTCGAGGATAGCATACCAGAGCTTCTGGGCGGGAATGGTCTTGCGAGCCCGACCCTCTTTCTCATACTTCTCGTAAAGGGCCTCGAATTCGGCACCCCAGACCTCGTGGAGGTTGGGGGCTTCGTTGGGGCAGAACAGAGACCATTCGCCATTGGCTTCAACACGCTTCATGCTATCGAATGACGATCAGGAAAATATGGTGTAGACGCCAGCTTCAAGACTTACAAAAGATCACAGATCCAGAGTGCGTAGAAAAGATCGCGAGCGCGGACCTCTTCCTTGCCGTGGTTCTTCCTCAGGTCAAGGAACTCGAAGATGTCGGCGTGCCAGGGCTCAAGGTAGATGGCGAATGCACCTGGTCGCTTGTTACCACCTTGGTCTACATAGCGAGCGGTAGCATCGAAGGCGCGAAGCATGGGAACGATGCCGTTTGAGAACCCATTGGTACCGGCGATGTAAGATCTGAGTCGAGATTAGTCAAGTATCGACATCCCTTAAGAGAAAACATTACCCAGTTGCACGAATATTGTGGATACTGAGACCGATACCACCGGCGGTCTTACTGATCATTGCACAGTTCTTCAGAGTATCGTAGATGCCCTCAATAGAGTCGTCTTTCATGCAAACAAGGAAGCAGGAAGAAAGTTGAGGGTTGGGTGTACCGGCGTTGAAGAGAGTAGGGGATGCATGGGTGAAGTACTTTTCGGACATGAGGTTGTAGGTCTCGATGACCCGCTCAAGGTCAGAACCGTGGATACCGACAGCGACACGCATGATCATGTGTTGAGGTCGCTCAGCGACGCGGTTGTTGATACGAAGCAGGTATGAACGCTCCAAAGTCTTGAAGCCGAAGCTATGCCAAGATAAGTGAGCGATAGACGGAGGAGGATCAAAGGCGCGTACAAGTTGTAGTTGAAGTCGCGGTTGTAGATGATGGCAGAGTCGAGGGCTTCCGCGTTCGCCTTGACGATTTCGTATGTTTCTTGCGAGATCATGCCTGATGGCTTGTTGTTCTTGGGGTTCACTGGGGCGGTGTCAGCGTTGCATATACATTATACTGAGGGTGCGCACCATAGTTGTACAGATCAGTGATGACTTGGGAGAAACTCTTCTTGGTCTCTTTGTGGAGATTTGATATCGCAATACGGGCAGCAAGGACGGCATAGTCGGGATGCTTGGTGGTCAGGTATGCGGCAGTTTCCGATGCGAGGTTCTGTAGGGAATGTGAGATGGGCGGGATAAGTGGCGAGTGATCGACTCACATCGAGCTCGACGGTGGTAACACCCCCATATACACCCTGCACAACCTTCTGGGTGACCCTAGCAGCCTGTCAGTGGCGCTTTGGAGGGATGAGGAAGCGAAAGAACGCACTCTACGGGATTGATGTAGTCCATGTCGAGGCCATAGCACAGCTTGTCGATGCGCGTGGTGATCTGGGGCGGCGACGGTCAGCAAGTGGCGACGCAAAACGCGATGGGGGTGCTCGCCTTGTCGAATTGAATGCGCTCCTTGCGACTGGAGAGGAAAGAAAGTGTATAACACGTTAGCGACGCGATACGACGCGTCAAAAGGGCACTGACCCGTCTGGGAAAATTTTCGGTCAGCAACAGCGAGCGCGTCGGGAGCAGCAGTGGACTTACCTCGCTTGAAAACATAAGCCATGGCAGTCAAGGTAGTGTGGGAGGAAGAAGAGCGGGAGCGGAGGGAAAAGAGGGAGGAGGGCAGGTGGTGGTCGTGGTGAATGGGCAAGAGCGTCTTATAAATTGCCCTCTGACCAATCGGGTTGACCTTCCCACGGCCAGGCGGCACAATCGGCTTTCAGCTCATTTTGCCTGGATTATACTCATGTATCGGCCTTTCGTTCTCTTCAAGCCGCAATACTGAAGATATGTCTTTCAGGTCTCCTTTTGCAGCGCGACCACTGACCAGACTGGGTGAAATGCGCGCATTTTACGCGTTTCAGGGTCGAGTCACGCTCATTCAACGAGACGCGTTGTTGTCGTTTATGTTTTACTCGAGGTGGAGACTGCCATATGGCACCCTTGACCGCCTTGACCGCATCAGTCATGATTCAGATCAGTCATTCTGAATCATAAATCGCTCCCGCTTGGTTGCGTGCGAGCAATCCATCCTAGGGAGTCGACAGATAACAAACCACGAAGTACTTGACTCTACCGGGTCCCTCTATCTCGAGGACGGATATACGTCCTCGTGTGTGTATGTCATCACACAACGACGAGCTCGCCCAATCTGCGCCCAGAGATGCGGACCATCGTGTCGTGATGGCCGTCGAAAGGAAACAAAGCGGCGTGCGCACGGACCATGCCTTCTATTTTGGGCTTGCCTCCTCCCATCATCAGCGAGACTGACAGCGATCGTAAACGCTTGTGTCATTATGGCCGAAGAAAGGCATGTCATCTGTGGTTCATCCTGTAGAATCTAAGCAAGCTCCAGCTCGAGTCCCCCAATACCGCAACCTTCAACGTGGATGCAAGATCTGAAGGACATGCCCAAGCCGCTGCAATGGGACGGTAAGATCATTCGACTAGCTGGAAATCAAACACTGACGAGAATCAGATCCGAGCATGCTCAGAACGCGTCAAAACATGTCCTCACACGAACCAATCAGTAGGACTGCCATCTCATAAGCTCAGAACGCGTCCCTAACAGTTCGTGTTCATAGTCTTTCAGCATATCGACATCCACAAGTATGCCGATCCAGAGGACGACGTTGAAGACATCATACTGCTGTTCGGTGTAACCGATGTGCGCCGCTAAGCCCAATCTCATGCCACGGCTCTTACTTCTCTGAAAGCGCAGCTGGGAAACAGTGTCTGTGCCAGAGTCCTAGGCTTCCTCCCATACTTCTTTTACGCACCACCGCCAGAAGCGCCTGCTTCGCAAGAGGACTTGACCGCGTTTGCACACTCCTTCAAGGTTGGATGTCTCACCTCCGGTCTGAAGTTTTATGCTCAACGGTCGCGGTGGCAGGGCAAACTCGACATCACCGTAGAACACATTCACGGACAGCTCGAGCACGAAAACGCCGAGACAGACTTCTTCAGGGTGTCATCCCGCAACAGGTCGTCTCTACGTGTCATAAAGAATGAGTTGTTACACTCTCCTTGCCGTCCCGCGCTTACTTACGATACGCGTCTTACGGTTCTTCAAAGATCCCGACAACGCCTACGTGGACCCACAATTTCGAGGCGGAACGATCTGCGAGGACAAGCTCAGAACCACAACGCGGTTTATGATAGACAAGCAGGTAATCGGTCACCGTACGGATTCATGACTCTCCTTGAACCTTCTTCGATGTGTAGATCAAAGCCATGTCCTGGATCGAAGTCCCACCAAATGCTTACCACTTGGACGAAGACCGGCTTTCTTCTTGTCAAATCGAATTCAGCGTGCAGTACGTCTAGATTTACACTTCCTCCCACAAGCTGATGACCCGATCAACTAGCCACGAAGATCTCAATTATCACGACCCATCGACTCAAACCTATGGCAGGATGGCGCCACTTCGAATTATGACATTCGACATAGAGACGAACGTTCCGAGTCCAGATAGCGATGTCCCGCCAATTCCTCGCCCCACTGATGACGCTGTCTTCCAGATTGCTGTTATGGTGGCTACGCTAGGTAGGTACCTCGTCGCTGAAGTCTCATATATTCCTAGTGCTTGTCTAAACACTACTTTTGCCGTAGGGACTCGGCTAGACCACCCACCCACACGGGTAGTGTTCACGCTCGACTCCTGTGATCCCATAGACGGCGCGGTGGTCAAATCCTTCGAGGACGAGCTCGAGATGATCGAAGCGTGGATAACATTCGTAAGCGACGTAGATCCAGACATCCTCACCGGGTTCAACATCGGGAAATTCGACCTCCCGTACATCATTCACCGTATGAACTTCTCTGGGCGGACCTGTGTTCTCGGCAGAGTCCTCACTGGTACGTTCTCCCGCTCACCTCCCTGTCCGTGAGATCTCAAGGCGAAGTTTGCGCTGGCAGTGAGCGACCGTTGTAGATTGGACCAAACCAAACCAGCCCCTGTCATAGCCGGCCGGCCACAACTGGACGTCTATTGGTACTTTCGGTACAAATACGGCACACAACGATGGGGCGAGGGGGGCATGAAGCTCAGCCCGCTCTCGCATCGGTTTCTCAAAATGGCAAAAGAGGACATCAGCTTTAGGGTGATCCCGAAGTTGCAGAATGGGAAGAGTGAGACGAGGCGGAGGTTGGCATTGTATTGTTTGAAGGTGAGAGTGGGACAACGACAAAAAGGCGACTCAAGGATTGGTCTCTGATTGTGTACAGGACGCGTGGCTCCCTTTGAAGTTCTTGAGCGAACTGGGAATCGTCGCTGAAGTCGTGGCGCTGGCGAGGAAACAGTATATCCCTTTCGATTCGGTGTTTAATCGAGACTTGAACGCGCAGGCGAGAAGGTATGCAGTGGGGAAGAGTCGGGGTGTAGTGTTGACCATGAGTGCTTAATTGACCTCTTCTTTTGTCGTTGGGAAATGCGATCGGACAGTGCCAACGACAAACTTATTCCCCGGCTTTTCCAGCAGACGACGTTGTTGTCAACTTGTCGAGTTGATGTTACAGTCTATTTCAGACTTCAGCCACTGGCATTTACCTTCGACACAGGCCGGTAGCCGTAAGAATCTTTGTACCCTTGTCATTCGTTGGCCTCGGGATGCGACCGAGGATGTTCATCTTTCACCATGCCTGTGGATAAGACGACTACTCGGGCAATGGTTTTCCATACTAGTTTTGGTTTCTGGTCCAAGTTGACAGAGGTCATCTGATTGACCAGTCCGATAGCCGAGTACACGATGTTCCACTACAACAGCAGTCCAAAGCGCGTCAGTAACGACACTCCGTGACACACTTTGGTTCTTGATGTCAATCAGTGAATCAGAGACTACAGCTTTCATCTGAGATTGAGCGTCGGAGAGAAGTTCAAGGAGGCCGAGTTTCTCAAACGTCACTTCACTGAATCAAGTGTAGAAAAAGTATTCCACGCCATGACTTTACCGCCTTCTTCGTCCCTTATCATGTAGGGACATGATCCACGCCACGACTTTACCGCCTTCTGTGTCCCTCGTTGACATTTACTCTTCCTCGGGCAGTCACTTCAAAGTTCGGCCGTGGGTTATGGCATTCCGTGCAGGCACCCGAAACGAATGCATGCAAACCCGAATCGGCCATTTGGGGACGACGGGTAAGCACCATTCGAAGAAGAATTTGAAGGGGGCCCCGGTAAGGACCTACTAATTGTACCGAATCTAATGGGATGACGATATGGTAAATTTGACCTCAACGTTACATGCGCAGGTGTGGTTGACTGTGACGGAAAACTACCAGAGGATACCCGTCGTGATATCCTGGTGATACCTATATGTATGAGCCTTTGGCTTTCTTCTGTTCCCATTTCTTGTCCTCGTCTTGACAGCTCGTAGTCGACATCAATCTTCCCCCCAATCTGTACCCATTTCTCCCAGTCCATTTCATCGTCAGCCCACGACTAGCCATGTCGTCTTCTGCTGCGTCACCGACTTCACAGTCCAGCCCGCCACAGCAAACAGCCGCCACCTCGCCTAGTCCTATGAGTGCGGGCGGGCTTGGCATTGAGCTCGTCAACTTACCCGACGAGCCAGACGCGTCGGAAATTACGCCCCCTTCGCTCTTGTGGTCAACATCGCCATCGCAGGGCGTCGTCTTCACCCCAGGTCTCTCCACTATCTTGTGTATGAACGCCGTTACTGAGGTGTTTATTTCTAGAGGAACGAGCTTCCTCCCACCCCCTTCCTCTTCAGCACCAACGTCGTCGAGACCTGACAAAGAGTGGAGAACAAGCTCCCTCCAATTCCTGATCCGTGAGTTCTCGGTAGATGCTTGATCTCATGCTCAAGTTTTCACCTAAGGAAATAGCAGATACGCGTTTCAGACGCGACACGCTTTAGTTAGTGGCTTCGTTGGTCTTATCAGACTTGAAAGATAGTAGCGAAGATACCCGGATGAAGGAATTTTATATGTACAACAGGACTTTAGCTGGAATGAGGACAATGAGTGACCGGATAGCGAGGAAAGCCACAAGCTCACAGATAATATAAATCCATATCCACATCATACGCATACGAAAACTTCTCGAACCCGCTCTTCTCCGTCAGCGGGAAGCCCTTCTGGCACAGCTCGACTGCATCCAAGTTGGCGGGCGACCTCACGAAGATATCAATCCTCCGAGTCTTCAATCGTGACAACGCCTGATCCACTACACGCCACTCGGCCCAAGGATCTTCGTATAAGGGGGAAAACAGCCTCCGAGTCCCGTCCCAGATGAACTGCATTTGGGTGTTCGGGTTGAGCACGATGATCAATTCAAAGACTTCTAAGACGGGAGAGGAAAGGGAGGAAAGAGTCGCAGCGATGTACTCCCAAGCCCGGGGGAGGTCAGCCGGGATAACTCCTTCCACGTTCAAGGCAAGACGGACAGTCCTGAGGGAGGTACATTGACTCAAATCGTAAGGCTCGAAGGTCTCGTCTATGAATAGCAAGAATATGTCAGAAAGGGCTCAAAGAAGCGGAGCAATAACCTCACTTGTATCGGTGATGGTACCATTCAATTCCAATGCGACGGTGTCACCCCCCAAAAGCTGACTGAAAGACTTTCGAAGGGACGATGACCAGTGGAGACAATAAACGGACAGGCTCAAAATGTCAGATATGTCCAACAACGAGGCGGGGCTGAGAAGATATTCCAGGAAACACTCCGTGAGATGGAAGGATAGGTGTTTGATATGAATTCGGTCTGCGGGCGAAGACCGACTGAGGGTGCTGGTGACATTTTGACAATGCCGTGTCGAGTCGCCTCGTAGATGGAAGGGTTTATCCAGAATGAGGCGATCCAGCCGCCTACCCTTGAATAAGGACAGCATGGCCTGACACGAGGCAGCATGAAAAGTGTGAAGCTCGTATGCGTTTATATTCGATAGGCGGAACACCGACGCGTCGCTAAAGAGCGGAATAAACCCCTGGACGGGCAGACACAGTCCACCTCCTCCGGAAAAAGAAAGGTCCCGAAGGTTTGGCATGGACTTCAAGAAGTCCAAGACGTCGTGCTCTTGAGACAGCCAGAGCCGATTCCGCACGACGTCCCCGTGGTCGACAAAGCTGACGTGTCGGGGGAGAAGGGAGAGTCGGGGCGCCCCAGCGAATACCCGCTGGAGTCTGTGCAGCAGGTGTGCGTTACCAAGTTTGATGGAGTGGAAGTGGTTCGCTTGGCTCCGTGAGCGCCATGAGCGGGAGACAAGTGAGAGGGCGAGCATGCTGTGTGTGGAGTCGGCATGGCGCAGGTCAATTATCGTGTCGACGAGCTCCTGTGGAAGTTGGGGCATTGTCGTAAAAAGAGAGAACACGCTCGAGGCTCATGGTTACACCTACCCTGTCCGCTCACCCGCCGAAAACGTGTCGGATCGACGCCTCATGTCGGTCGAGCCTCTGTGATGCCAGTCGGGCCTTTGAGGGATTTTCCCATGACGCACAATGTGTTTATCGTGTAGCGCAGATGAAAGTCGGGAGAAGAACTGAAGAAGAGACCATGTCACGGTTCGTCACCGTCACTCTCAAAGTTGAGTATCGCAGACTCTTTCAGTCATGTCCTCCTTACTGCTCGGCTTGAATGACTTCTCAGTAGCCGTAGATTTAGAGCCTTGTTCTACTAGTTATATTGTATGTTCTAAGCTTGGGGGGGTTTGACCAACAAACAAGCGCCACACATCGAGGTATGGGTACCTGGCGCAATGGTAGCGCGTTTGGCTTCGACTGCTAAATGGCACCAAAAGGTTGTAGGTTCGAGTCCTGCGGTGCTCATGTGTTTTGCTTCTTGGACGGGCTAACACTGCCTAACACTGCAACAGTTTTCTAGATTTCTTGACTCAGAATCTTGACTATTGAGTCAGACAATGAGTCTTGACTCTTGAATCTTGATTTTGAATTTCGAATCTTACTACTGTATCAGAGACTTAGAAGTCAGAACCAACTTCTTTGGAAATCAGGATTGGAGATCCAGTACTCGGGCCTCAGGACCCAACCGACAGAGAGTTCAGAGCTAAGAACTGAGAAACTCAGCAGGGCTGAGCAAAATGAGACCAAGCGACTGACTTCCTTATGCTTAGATCGCGTCGGGGGCGTGAGAAAGTGAGGGCCCAAATTGGAGACCTCCGATATTGCCAGCTTTGCCCTTTGGCTTCCACCATGCCATCCTCCCTCAGACCGCCACTGCCGTCCCCACGGCGCTATCCGTCACCGACATACGCACGTACTGGGACGATGCTGGCTGGACATTTGACCTTGGCTCTTTGATCAACACGCCTGGCGCTTTGTTCAGCATGACTGGCGCATTGTCCACCCGATTTATACATATTGTTGCCCGACTATATAAGCTACCATGAGCGCTCCGTTCGCCACCCATACCGTCATTGTCTTTCCCCACCACAATGCTCGCCCTCATCATCCTTAGCATCTGCGAATTCATCCGCCTCTTGGCGTTGAACTTACCTATCCTTCTTCAGAAGGCTGTGAAGGTGTGCTATACCACCTTTGAGTCGACCTCACTGACCTCTCATAGCTCTTTGACTGCTCTTCCCCTGTCGCGCTTGAGATCCGCCCCGTTTCGACGGTCAACACCAATGACAACGCAAAGACAGTGTGTTGCTTCAAATACCTTTCGAAATTTATCTTATGAATTCTACAGATCGATTGGCTGAAGAGGCAGCTATTCAATAATCAACAATTCCTCAAGGCCAACGACGACGCGCACAATGCGACAATCAACCGTCTCCACTCTCACATTCATCTACTCGACACGCGCATAGTCTCTCTCGAGGCCCAAGTCAAATGCAAGGACGATCTTCTTGTCGACCGCCCGCAAAGCCGTCGCACACAGCGAGTAGAGGCCGCCCTCAGCGAAACCAAGCTCAAGAATGCCACTCTCCAACAAGAGGTCCTCGCGCTGAAGCACGCCCAGAAAGAGTCCGCTATCGAATGCTCGAACTTGGTTGGTAAAATCAACATGCTTTCGAATGCGCGCGATTCCGCTCTTTCTGAGGTAGATCTTTGCTCTCTCGTCATTGTGACCGTGCTGAACCAAATTGTAAGGCTCAACTCTACCGGAATCAGTGCCTGGAGCTTCAATATAGGGTGGCCCAGCATCAGTACCACCCTGTGCCACCCTCGCTGGCCGGCTTCGGTATAGCGATCATGAGTCCCCCGGCTCAACCGAAGCAGCATTCGTACCCTTCACCCCCCGCCTCTCCGCCTCGAGGGGGGCTTCCCGCTTCCTCCGATACAATTCCTCTCCCTTTCCCTGTGTCTCCAGAGACGCCAGCACTGGCCAACCAACCTGCTTCATTCGATATCATCACGTCTGTGTCGTCAAGGACATTGTTGACGCCATCGCAATCCCCAGAGTCTTCTCCTCAACCTTTGTCTGGACACACGCCTGACGACTCGGCCTCACAACCCCTCGGAATCGCTTTGCACTCTGCTCTGCCATCTCCCTCTTCCTTCGACACACAAACTATCCTCGCCCCGAAGCCTATATCTGCTGCAGCAAAATCTGCCTTCGAACTCATCCTCACCCCCGAGCCTTCGTCTTCCACTCCACAGTCGCCGCCGGCCTGTCCGCCTAAGCCTAAAGGCACGACTAATCTCAAAGCCACGGTCCGGTCCAAAGGCATAGACAAGTACACGGGCTCGTCTCAATTCGGAAGGGGAAAGACCAGGGCATTTGAGCAGAGGATGGAACTCGTCGAGGCGGCGCTCTTCAGGGCATACAAGCGGCTTGTCTCGAAAGCTTTCAAGAAGCAGTATCAGCCGCTTGTTCCCCTGAAGGATGGCGAAATGTTGGACCTCGATGCGAATGGGAATGTTGCGACGAGGCCAAACTCGCCCATCAGGAAGTAGGACGCTCTGCCCGACGACACACAATTTCATTTCGATTCATGACACCACTCCCACTCCATTCGCATCATCAAGAGACTAGACGACAGGAATAGGAACGGACGCACGACGCGGCATGGGGGCTTTATAGCACTACCAGTTCAATGCCGGCAGTCTCCCGTTCCTGGTGCAGCGCATACATGTAAATCGCGATCAACTGCCAAGTTCTGTTGGCGCCGACACACCGAGGTTGGATGACAATTTTCCCAATCATCGTGTCAGCGCTGTCGTTCTCTCTTGCGACGATGTGATCTGGGAGTGATGTATTAATAGGGTCGAATGAGGATGTGAACGTAGGGTGAATACGTTGTGGCCTTTCCTTGTTTGATCCTCGTCATTGTGTCTTCCTGGGCATCCAATTCTTTCGTCTATTCTATCCCTCGTGCTCTGTGTATCAATCATTGTAGAGAATCGTATCATTGCTCGTTCGCTCTGTCATTTCAGGCTCGCAAGTCGTTGACATCCTCCCTACAGACGCCCCTCGTTCGTTTCCGAGTCCGTTCGTGCAGATTTTGGTAGTACCAGAGATGGAGTCGCGAGCTCAGACTAACAGTGGTGCCTACTCAAGACAAACGCGTAGAGGATACATTCAATTGCTCACCTCTTACTAATTCCCAGCACTGGCAGCAGATCCAGTCAGCAACTGGTCAGAAGGCCACCGGCATTGAATATTGAACGATAGCCGGACAGATACCCACGGCCCGTGGCTTATGATTTGCGCAATATTTAAATTAACGCCAATGACACCCAATGTCTTTCACGCATACTCAATCTGTCAGAACGATCATGTCTCTACCGACCAAGACTCGAGAGTGGTACTTTCCCAAGGTCTCTTCCCCCTTCAAGTCGTGACTACTGACATACTGAGTTGCACTCAATTCTCAGCGTGGTTCAATCCATGACCTGGTCCAAAGAGACACTCCCATTCCTACAGTAAAGGCTACGGAAGTATTGGTCAAAACACATGCCGTCTCCTTGCAAGTATGTGCCTCTTGCCGCGGATAGTTCCCCGCGTCTTGCTCATGATGATACCAGTTTCGCGACATCATGCTAGCGAACCAAGCTTATGGTGGCAAGGTTTCGTACGTCAACTGATCATTTGTAAGTACCATGTAAAAAGATTGACTGAGAGTCGTCGATGCAGCTCTCCAGATAACCTCGTTCCGTGTTCGGATATGGCTGGGGAGATTCTGGCTGTCGGAGACGCTGTAACTGGATGGGAAGTCGGTGACCGCGTCTGCGCCAACTTTGCCCTCGACCACATCTACGGGGATGTCACACCGGCTATTGGACTTACAGCGCTGGGCGGCTTCTGTCATGGTGTACTTACCCAATACCGAACGTTTCCCGCTCACGTAGGTCTGGTATCTGTGCATGGTGCGAGTTTGTCATCAATGTTTTGCTAGTCGCTTGTCGCTGTACCCGAGCATCTTTCTTATGAGGAGGCATCTACTTTACCGTAGGTCCCCATACTTTCCGATCTGGCTGTCATATTGACCGTTCCTCTGTAGCTGTGCCGGTTTGACAGCCTATAGCGCTCTTAATGGCCCAGTCAAGATCAAAGCAGGCGACACCGTCCTTGTCCTAGGGACCGGCGGAGTCTCTGTGTGCGTATCGAGGCCCTCATCCTACATACCTCTGTCCGCTTACTCCATCACTGCGCCAGCTTTGGCTTACAATTCGCTGTCGCATCGGGCGCGACCGTCATTGCCACTTCATCTTCGGACACCAAGCTCCAAATCGCCAAGAAGTTGGGCGCAACGCACCTGATCAACTACAAGGATACGCCAGAATGGGACGAGGAGGTCATGAACGTGACGGGTGGACGTGGCGTTGATCATATACTCGAAGTTGGCGGCCCAGGGACTCTGGAGAAGTCGATGAAGGCGGTACGCTATGGTGGTTACATCCACCTCATTGGTTTCTTGGCTCAGGTTTGCTTCGATGTCACTGTAATATTCGTGCTCTGACATGCGAATAACAGACCAACACGCCTCTTTCGAGCGTTATAAGTCGATCGGTTTTCAGGGCCGCCACTCTACGAGGGATCATTGTTGGATCTGTTGCACAGTACGTCTCCTTGCTTCTGCACAATGTGAAAACTATATGAACTGATCCCTGCGAAAAGGTTCAAAGACATGAACAGGATGTTGGAAGCTAACACAGAGGCGACCCGACCCATAATTGACAAAGTATTCTCCTTTGATCAGTCTATTGACGCGTACGCGTACCTCCAATCGCAAGCCCACGTCGGAAAGGTTGTGATAAAAGTAGCTGACCATCCGGAGAGATCAAAATTATAACTGGTCATGGACATAAGTATTCACGGAACGTAGGAATCTACAGGCGATAGTGCTTGTTATGTATATAAGTAGCATTGAAACTCTGAGTATCGAACATTCTAAGCAAGAAGATCCTGGCCTGTACAATGCTCAGTTGAATGTAAGCTGTGGAAATGGAGAGAAGAAATCTTACCACAACTGATAACTTCCACCCTCTTTCCTCTAAGCATCATCACTTCGTCTAACGCTCTGGATTGCGGCAGCGCCTCCGA
The DNA here is from genome assembly GCA_019915135.1 of Strobilurus pachycystidiatus. Classification (NCBI taxonomy): domain Eukaryota; kingdom Fungi; phylum Basidiomycota; class Agaricomycetes; order Agaricales; family Physalacriaceae; genus Strobilurus; species Strobilurus pachycystidiatus. The sequence goes on from JAHLMK010000004.1 coordinate 470,977, forward strand.
GAGAGTCGGCACCCTCTCCACAAGTCCCTCTTTGTCTGTGTAGCAATACACGCCAACAAAATCCAGATTCGGACGAACACGTAGACCGTTGGCGATCGCGTCGACGCTGCGAATCTGAGGTTGTGTGTAGGGCGTATTGACCAACGCGGTCAAACGAAGCTCACGCAAAAAGGGTACGAGGTGCAAGTGTGGGAGGACAGACACCAGCGCGTAGAGGGAGTCATCAAAAGCGGTGGGAGACATGCCCTGGTCGTAGGGGGAGATGGTGACGGAGAGGGATTCGAGAGCCTGAAGCCCGGCAGCGGCGTCTAAGCAGTTGAAAATGATTGGGTGCGTCTTCTGCGTGATGGACAAGACGGTGATGGGTGCGTTGGAGCGCAGGAGGAAGCCTGTGAGGGTGGATGCCGAGGCAGAATGATAGGTAGGTGATATGTGTAGTGATACAAGGGAGGGCGTTTCTAAGACCTCGAGGAGGGCCGCGTTGGACACGACGGTCAGATGGGTGAGGGAAGTGTTTATCAATGTCTGAGAAGGTATCTCAAACCACGAAGGAAATTCCGCGTCTATTTCTAGACGGCGCAAAGACGAAGAATCGACGATGGCGGAGGCGACGTATGGGTAAGTGTCCCTGTCAAGGCGCAAGTGGGCAAATTGCAGGGTATGGAGCTGTTTCCATGGTAGGTTGAAGCTGGATAACGGCCGGAATTGAGGAGAAGAGACTCGCAGGAAACAGAGGCGGGGCCACTCCCGAATAGAGAGCAGCCTGCCCTGCACCATTTCAAGACACGTCGATTGTACGTCTAGGCCCTTCCAGCGGTACGAGGATGCAAACAGGACGGAGAGCATTTCGTTGATGACGAGCCATGACTCAGATTTGGTTTCGTTAGATGTTTGCAAGAGGGAATCCGCGAGGTCTGAGTAGTGATTCTCACTAGAGAGATGAATGGCGAGGGAAAAGTCTCCAGACCGTCTGAGTAGACGACGAAGGTTTTCCACGTCGTGTAGAGTCGAATATCTGCTCAGAATGATGCGAATATTGGACCAGAGGGGAGGCCATCCGTCGAGAATCGCCTTCCACTCACGGCAGACCAATGACATTTGGCGAACGGCGAACGGCACGGAGGAGGGATGGGATGCAGTAGGCCCCCCGATAGTATGGGGGAAGGGAAGATCGTCCTCGCAGCTCATCTCGAAGATTCTATGCATGATTTCGACAGGAATGTCTCGGTGCCATTGAGCAGGCGGTGTGAGCTGGGCATTGGTACTGGCCGTGTCATTGTCAAGTCTGTAAAACCACTCGAGGTCGGCGACCACACGCGTGCAAAAGTCCATCGCCTCTTGACTGAATGAAAGAAGAAAGCCATAGAGAGCCATGCAGATGTCAAGGTATTTCGAGCCGGGTGAACTAGCAAGAGCCGTTCAATGCAATATAAGTCAAACTTGTAGGATCATAGACGCACTCTCTTAAGGAGATCCAGAGCTAGGGGGATTGGTGACTTTCTGAAGGGATGGAGTCTCACAGCGACAGAAAATACTGTGGAGTCGAGGCTAGCTGTTGGATGTGTTGGCCAAGAGTGTGAGCCCCAGAACAGATGGGACATGCGCATCAAGCACGCACGGCTCATGTATGATGTCGCTCGCCTACTGCCCGGCTCCTTATGAGTGCAAGCTGTGTTTGGCTCTCCGCGTCCAAAGGCGTTTCATCGGGGAGATCTGCCGTGGCGTCTGATAGAAATGGAGAAAATAGAGATAGAGCTAGACTTGGAGCCGGGTCGGGCAAGCAACTGTGATTGTGATTTACGTTGCTCAAGTGTCGCAATGCAAGTGGGACCTGGGTTCACAGTGATGGTCGCAAACAGGAAGGCGCTGCACAGCCACCTCATCCTTTCCTTCTTGCCGCCGCCGCCGACGATGGCGGCAGTATCGCCCACGAGACGGCTGCCCGCGTCGTTGACCAGCCTATACCGACTGACGCTCCGGACGACGTCGGCCGCCGTTCTGCACGACAAGCACGCGACCCGCAACCTGCGCCATCTCTGGCGGGTGCCATTCGAAAAGGCCGCCCAGCTTGCACGATCCGAGGGCGACGCTGAAGCCAAGCGAGTATGGATGCACGAATGGGAACAAAGAGGTGCGTTGTGTAGTCTGCCCAGCACCGAGCGCCCATTGAATGCGCACAGTGGACCGCACGCTGGCGCTGATGTACAACGCCTCGCAGACGCGCGGCCTGTCGCACGACGTGACGCGCAACCTCGGGCAGGTGCTCTCGCTCTGGGTGTGGGACATATCCCAGGGGCCAGCACCGTCTTCCGTCGTGGCAGCCGCAGCTTCCCGAGCACGCAAAGGAATACACGATACCGGTCCCTCCTAGTGGGCCGCCCACGAAGAAAAGAGAGATTGCCAAGCGTCAGCAGGAGCTCGCAGCAAGCAGAGCGATGGCGGCGCTGGGTGTGGTCGTGAGACAGGCCGAGGCTAGGGGAAAGTTCGTCTTTGGGACGGCGAAATTGAAGAGAAAGGTGTACCAGAAATGAGTGAGCGGCCAAGTCTTGATCGGGCTATTCTTGCTCATATTTCTGTAGTTGATGCTGTGGACACTGGAACTGATATCATACCCCATTGTGACCACATGGAGAATTCATTTACGCTCGAGCCATCGTAAATCATTGAAAGCTATCTTGAACGACCCTTAAGACAATCCTGGTTCGTATCTCTGGATACACAGATACTGTGTTGCTCACTAGTGCTTGTAGGACTGCGAGGAATCGATTTGGTGTGGCGCGATATAGACAGTTCACTCGAGTAGATGCCTCAGAATGATATGTGCAGCAAGTGAGTATCTTCTACGCGTCTTTCCTTGCTCCGAATGTTTATTTGGTCGAACAATAGGTTTCAGCAAGTCTCTGAATGTACTGTGGACAGAAGGGATTTGCGCTCTATGACCCTGAAGCTGCAGCATTTCCAAAGCCGTCATGTAAAAGTCCCGCGCGTCAATCGTCCACCCCGGATGCACAAACAAAGGCTATAAAGCTCGTCCATATACTTCTTTGTGCTCTATCGTCCTCACCCTCGCAACAACTCAACATGCTCAATTGCCGTCGCTCTCGCTCCGAACGGTTCAAGGTCACACCAGTTGAGGACGAATGTCCATCTTCTGGGTCCTCCTCGTCGAGCGCGGTTGACTCTTCGACGACCGGAGAGTCGTCGCTCAACATCCATGAGCCCCCCGTTCACGCGTACGAGACGGCTAAGACTCTCATGGACCAGATCCTTGCTTCGCCGCCGAAAATCTCCATCATTCGCCCTCGGCCGCAGAGGGCAATGCGCAGCCTCATGGACCGTGTTTTGGCGCAAGTTCCTGCGCCAGTGGCGAAGCCCCGCTTCCAACATCCCAGTCGAGCAGCTTTCGACGCGTTATCGGGCAATGCTTCGGCTTCCCGACATTCACTCACCCACTACGATATTGGCCGTATCCTCGGGAAAGGTAGCTTCGGAGAAGTGCGTTTAGGTCCGTTGCAACTCAATATTATCATTCGACCATGCTCACGCTTCTCACATACAGTGAAATCAAAGCTCAACAACGCTCACTACGCCCTCAAGGTTCTCAAGAAGGACAAAGTCGCAGCGACGAAACAAATCCACCATACAAACAGCGAGGCGGCCATCCTCAAGAAGATTTCGTTCTCTTCACCATTTGTCGTAAACACCTACGCTGTCTTCCAGGACGCAACGAACCTTTACATCCTCATGGATTTTGTTCCCGGGGGAGAACTCTTTCAGGTGCTCCGCCGATACGGAGTGCGTCGTTTTCCTCGCGTATTGCGCATATATCTAACGAATGTGTAGACTCTCTCTGATGATCAAGCGCGATTCTACTGCGCCGAGGTTCTACTCGGATTGGCCTTTGTTCACCACCAGGGTGTGCTGTATCGGGATCTCAAGCCCGAGAACGTTCTCATCGGCCATGATGGCCACATCGTCCTAACCGACTTTGGGTTCGCGAAGACAACCGATTATACCTACACAATGTGTGGGACTCCGGAGTACCTTGCGCCGGAGGTATATGATTTTTCTTCTTCTCGTTGTATCACCAGCTCACATTGTTCATAGCTCGTCTTGAACGAAGGCTACACCAAGGCTGTAGATTACTACGCCTTTGGCATCCTGATTTTCGAACTCCTCGTTGGTAAGACGCCTTTTCACACACCCGGCCAGGGTATCATGGATCTGTACGGCAAGATTGTCAAGGGCTTCGGCTACATCGCCTGGCCGTCAACCACCAATATTACCTTTGAGGCTTTCGATCTCATCCGACTCCTCCTGGAACGTGACCCGTCGAGTCGCCTTGGGTCTCACCTCGGTGCGCTGGAAATTATGGGCCATCCGTGGTTTGCCAGTGTCAACTGGATTGCCGTGGAGCAGAAGAGGGCTTTGCCGCCGTTTGTGCCGCAGCTGAATGGGGCGGGGGACGATAGTTGGTTCGCCCCGCACTTGGAGTCGCCGGAGGGTGAGGGTGAGGGCGATGGGACAGACCAGTGGGGGGATAGGTTCCCTGGGTTCGATTATGTGAGTCCCGACTGGGTGTAGGAGCTGGTTGAGTATCGTGCATTGTATTTCTTCGGACTTGTCGCATCATCTTCGCATCTATCGTTATCTTGCATTGTCCATTAGCTATCTGTTGTCTGTTGTCCATCAAGTTGTACTGTAATAATTGAGTTCATCCGCAAGTCAACAATTGGTTATCCTTAGCATCCTTTCAACGGTAATCCAGTGGGCTGCGAAAACTTCATAGTTTTGACATGTCGTTCTACTCCATTCAAACGCAGCGGGATTTGAGCACGTCGCAGACCGCGACAACATCAGAGTATACTGAGACTCTCAGCAGGTAAAGTTGTGACGTAGTTTACACGTGGCAAAATTGCGCCACTGGGATCAATCAAAAAACTGTCGACTAGGCTTGACGATGGACCACCTTGATCAAACGCGTCAACCTTTGCATGCACCAGGCATGCACACACGCACTTTGCGTGCAAGGACCACACTCAGTCTGCCGAAGAGGCCCGAACTCTTGCCATCAAATCTCGGCCAGAATCTGAATTCCGGTGCTTAGGAAATTTTGTGCTAAAAGTGGTGAGCTGGGAACGCAGATGCCCCCCTGGAGCTTTAATCTGACTATTTCTTTGTAGGTCCCCGCCTAACTTAGCCATTGCGATGCTGCCGATGCAAGCTAGACCGGTACTACTAGGCGTCTGAACCGCGACACACCTGTTGCATACCGTAATCCACCCCTGACTTGCTGCCAGACATACCGCGACGAGACCGCCACGTTTGTTCCCACAGGCATGGTTCAAATTCGAAGGAAATCGGGATTGTACCAGGTTCCATTGCAATAGCAGAACACGACTTGGCAACCACCAAGAAGCAATGCCAACAATGCTTGTGGCGTTGATCTGGCTTATCGCCAATAGGAAAGGCGGGATCTGCGAAGATCAGCGGCCTTCAGATCCCGTCTGGGGAAGTATTAGCTATCCAAAGCACGTGGACTGTCCCTCATGATAGACGTCGAAACAAATCCCTCGTTCAGCTTCCTCGTTCCTGCCATCACCACCTTTTCTCCCCTTCACGGCGAGGATGGCGTACGACGACCTAGAGCCCCCGCGCGCGTCCTACCTCCTGGACAACGACTCCTCCAACGCTTCGCAGGCGTCTCCCACGACTTCAACCACTTTCCTTCCCAAGCCTGAACACGACAATTACGGAGACTCTGGCCTGCAATACGGGAACGTCGGGAAGCGGAGTTGGTTCAGGCGCCCCATTCTCTGGATCGCAGGTGCTGCCGCTCTGGTCGTTGTCGTCCTGGTTGTCGTCTTGCCGGTGTATTTCACGGTGATCAAAAGGGATGATAGCAAAACCACTTCGTCGGACGCTTCGACTGGCGGGAGTGGCACCTCCGGAGGGGGGCATAGCTCCTCTGGTGGTGGTGGCGGCGGTAGCTCGGGGACAAACACCACGTCCGCTATAGCTATCACAGGCGGAGACGGATCCACTGTGACCATGGACGATGGAACCACGTTCACTTATGAAAACCAGTTTGGCGGATATTGTGAGTCCATTTCGTCCGTCACACAAGCACCTCGCGGCGTATGCTCTCCGCTATCCATCATGTCCGCGCCATGAATGTTTCGCCGGATGAACACTGATCTCTTCCGTCAGGGTACTACGACGCATCTGACCCGTTCAACGACGGTGCTAAACCTAATTCGTGGACACCTGCGCTAAACGAGACTTGGACGTGGGGGAAAGACAGGGTATACGGGTAGGCTACAAGTTTCATGTTTCCAGACTGAGACAGCATTCATTGACCCGTGATCTTTATCACGCAGCGTTAACATCGGAGGGTGGTTCGTTCTTGAGCCCTTCATCACGCCCGCGTTGTTCGACAAATACCCGACGGCTGTGGACGAGTGGACTTTCTCCGAAGCGATGGAAGATGGCGTCTTGGAAGACCATTACAACACATTCGTTGTACGTGTCTACCATCAGGATTCGCAATACGAGGCGCTGACCGAATTGTGTCTTCTAGACCGAGAAGGACTTCGCTGACATTGCTGGTGCGGGTCTCAATTACATTCGCCTGCCGATACCGTTTTGGGCTGTGGACAAGTGGACCGGTGAACCATTCTTAGAGAGGACTTGCTGGAAGTATGCTTGATCCAATTTATGATTGTTGAGGGTCTGCACTAATCACTCTCACCCCTAGGTACATCTTGAGAGCCCTTGGCTGGGCAAAGAAGTATGGCCTTCGCGTCAACCTCGATCTCCATACAATTCCGGGCTCTCAAAATGGTACATCACTTCGACGGGATACTGTTTCCGGGATACTGTTTCTGATTCGCCCTGTCAGGTTACAACCACTCCGGTAAACTGGGCCAAGTCGACTTCTTGTATGGAGCCATGGGTCTAGCGAACGCACAGCGGGCACTGAACTACATTCGCATCATAACCGAGTTCATCTCCCAGCCGGAATACGCCAACGTTGTTCAGATATTCGGAATCGTCAACGAGGCGCTTGTCTCGCAGATAGGATTTGATCAAATGACATCGTGGTATAAGGAAGCGCACGATATCATTCGCGGGATTACTGGCATCGGAGAGGGCAAGGGGCCATATATCTCTGTTCATGATGGCTTCGAGGATCTGACTCTGTGGGATGAATTCCTCGCCGGAAGCGACCGCGTCATGCTCGACCGCCACCCGTATACCGCGTTCGATGGAGGCAGCTTTAGTGATCCCATCGCGACGGGCACTGGTGACAATGCAGGTGGCGTCTACGTCGCTGACGCTTGTGCATGGCGTGACGATGTCGTGCGCATGTCCCGCACCTTTGGTGTCACCTACGCTGGCGAATGGAGCAACGGATGGAATGATTGCGGTGTGTACTTGAAGGGCATTCCTGGGAGCCACACGTTCGGTGGGGACTGCTCGACATGGCAAGATTCGTCGACGTGGACCGCGTCGATGAAGGCTGGTGTTGCCGCGTTCAACGCCGCCCAGATGGACGCGCTGCAGGATTGGTTCTTCTGGACGTGGAAGATCTCGAACGACTCTACCGGAGTTGTGGGCAGTCCTTTGTGGTCGTATCAGCTTGGTCTGGAGGGTGGCTGGATCCTCAAGGATCCGAGGCAGGCGGCAGGCAAGTGCTCGGGGTCGTCCACGTTCAGTGGGACTTATGAGCCGTACATGACTGGTGGTGGTGATGGGACGATTACTGGGTCGTTCGACGCGTTCCCTCCTGCGACGATTAGTGGGGACCTTGCGAACATGGCTGCGATTACGATGCCGGTGTACACCTCGACGGGAACGGTCAACACTCTCCCTGGGCCCACTATAACTGGCTTCACTGTTAAAGGATGGTTTGACGCTGGCGATACTGCGCTGGCTCCAGCGACACTGCCTGGGTGTGTATACCCTGACGCATGGGATGCTACTGCAGCTGCTGTTCCTACTGGCTGTAGTGCAGCAGCCACTGTTACGGCGACGGCAAGATAGGACTGTTCAATGGACTTTAGATATTGCTACACTCGTTTCGGACAATCTGCGATACTTTACTTCATCTATTTGGTTCTGGTACGGTTGCTTTCGGTTGCTGTTTTGCTTTCTTTTGGTAAATTATCTTGTACACTTCGACTACATACTTATGGTTTGAACGTGAAGCTCGAAACGACGAGTCGCCAGAAAAGGAATGGAGATGATGCCAAGCAGATCATGACGCAGAGCCGGGTCCAGCAATCACCTTGGTTCTCGCCGTCATGTCGATGCTAGAGAAGTTCAAAAAGGGCGCGCAGAAGGCGGGCATGCAAGCGACTGCCTTTGCGCAGACGAGCTCGGTGAAGATTGCGAGCGGGTCCAGGGATTTCGCGCAAGGATTCAGCCTTCCTGGCGAGGCAGAGAAGGCGGCTAAGATCCTCGACAGCTTTCTCGGTGCGCCACCCTCTTTTGGCTCTCAATTCCCGCTCATTGTATGCTGCAGCCGACCCAGAGCGCCCCGAGTCGGCGCTGAACGCCATCCCAAAGGCCGTTCTGCAGCGAGCTCGAGGTGATTCTCATCGCCATCTCTGCGTCCTTCCACGATCTAAATGCAACTACAGGCCTCGCCATCTTCCAGGTCCTCAAAGCTGGATTCGTGTTCTCTGGCAAGGCTGGCTCGGGAATCGTCATCGCCCGCCTCCCTGACGGATCCTGGTCCGCCCCATCATGCATTGCTACCGGCGGACTCGGCTGGGGCCTCCAGATAGGCGCCGACATCACCGACTTTGTCGTCGTGCTCAACAGCGAAGACGCGGTGCGCGCGTTCTCCCTAGGCGGCAACGTCACCATCGGCGGCAACATCAGCGCCAGCGCCGGCCCCATCGGTACTGGTGGGAGTGTGCAGGCGTCCTTGGCACACCCGGCTCCAATGTTCTCGTATTCCAAGTCCAAGGGTGTGTTGACTTGTGCACTTCGGTTTCCCAGCTAATGTGATGATGATGTCAGGTCTCTTTGCTGGACTGTCTTTGGAGGGTACAGCACTCATTGAGCGCAAGGATGCCAACAAGGAATTCTACGGTTCTGTTGTCCCCGCACGCGACATCCTCGGCGGACGCGTACCCCCGCCCGAGGTTGCCTCCAAGCTCTACGAGATCATCGAGGCCGCAGAAGGACTCGACGAGTCCGGTCTCCCAGAATCTGCCTACGTCCCCACCGCCTCGGGTGACCATATTCAGATGAACGCCGGAAACCACACGGTCTTCGATGCCGATGGCCACTAAATCCCCAATCCAACTCTTGCTCCAGGTCTATATTGTATATTGACGTTGATATCATCGTCCAGACCGCCCAGACTAACATTAACAATCTTACGATTTCCGACACACGTCTTTCTCCCACTCAGCTTACTGTAATCCTTTTCCTTGACATCTCATGTACTTTTGCGCAGAAATAGGAATATTTATCGGACAGCTAAGCGACAGTCAGTGCTTCATGAACACCTGGCGGGGTCTCATGCAAGATAAGATTCTAGTCAAAAGAATTGAAGCTCTTCCTCATCTACTGTCATCAATCGATTTATACATCGCACCGTCAAGATTCTGCAGTCGCATTTACGCAAGACGGTGCAGCCACGAGTGGAAGGTTTGGCTCGACCCTCGCGCGGCCAATCCTACTTACACACGATGACACGGGCCTTCTTTGACTGGTCCTATGCACCAAGTCTGACCTTCGACAGTGGCATAGTCGACATGCCTGAAGATTTACACGCGTGTTGTGATTCACGTTTCGGGTGCTGAAGGTAACTGGTTCACTGGGCAAAAAGATGTGCATGCAACAAAACTAAAATACAGATTATTGTGTTGTACAATTCCGCGATACGTCGTCAGTTATTGGTATCTGAATATGACTGTAAGCGCAATGAATGGATACAAGCCAAGAGTACACACCTGAAGGTGATTGCTTAAGTGGAGTCACGCTGGTTAGGATGCACGACCTCTCGGGCTTCGTGGATATCCATCTGGCCGTCAAACATCTTCTGGCCAGCATCTTTCAGTTCGGGCTTTTTCAATATCTGCCAGTAGAAGTTAGGCTTCAACTCAAAGGTACGTAAATGGATCAAAACGCACTGTGCCTCGCGTCTTCAAAGCAGCACCAACAACGCGCTCCTTGAAGGGAGGTTTTGGCTGTTGTGGCCCGGGCACCTCGACGACGCGTACGGGGACTCCATCCGGACCAGTCTGAAGATGTTCGTCATGGTGCCCGTGACGAACGCCTCCACTGCCAGGCTGAGTAGCTCCTGCTTCTCATTAAATACACCTCCACAGCACAACGGGCTAAGACAGACGCACCTTGCTGTGGCTCTGTGTCCACTCTTGTTGGTCGCGCACCGGCGAGCTCAGACGGCATAGCAGGAGCAGTCCGGTCCGAGTTGTGGTCGACTTCGTGGCGGTGGCCAGCAGAGCGGGCGGCGGTTTCGGGGGATACTGAGGAGGCCATTTGATGAAGAGTTAATGTTGTTGATGGTGAGCAGCAAGGGCGACGAGCATATATAGGTTTCTGTGCGCCACACTCCACGGACGTCACCATGACATCACGATGAGACGTCAGCCGCGCTTGATTCAACGGAACACGGTCAAGCTGACACTGTGAGGCCAAGTAAACTTTGTGACTGAGATGTATATCTCGATTTTGCGCGATTTGCGCGATTTGCGCGACAAAGAAACTGTCAATACCTCTCAATAACCGCCGGGTGATTCAACGATATACATAACAATGCGACGAACAACAGACAACAAATAGCTAATACAATGCGAGATAACGATAGATGCGATGAAAATGCGACAAGTCCATACAAGTACAATGCCCAATACTCAACCAGCTCCTACACCCAGTCGAGACTCACATAATCGAACCCAGGGAACCTATCCCCCCACTGGTCTGTCCCATCCCCCTCACCCTCACCTTCCGGCGACTCCAAGTGGGGGGCGAACCAACTGTCGTCCCCCGACCCATTCAGCTGCGGCACAAACGGCGGCAAAGCCCTCTTTTGCTCCACGGCCCTCCAGTCGACAGCCCGAAACCACGGATGGCCCATAATTTCCAAGGCACCAAGGTGCCGAGACCCAAGACGATTCGACGGATCCCGAACTAGGAGGAGTCGGATGAGATCGAAGGCCTCAAAGGTGATATTGGTGGTTGACGGCCAGTCGATGTGGGCGAAACCCTTGACAATCTTGGCGTATAAATCCATGATACCCTGGCCGGGTACGTGGAAAGGCGTCTTGCCAACGAGGAGTTCGAAAATCAGGATGCCAAAGGCGTAGTAATCTACAGCCTTGGTGTAGCCTTCGTTCAAAACAAGCTATGAAAAGTGTAAGCTGGTGATACAACGAGAAGAAGAGAAATCACATACCTCCGGCGCAAGGTACTCCGGAGTCCCACACATCGTGTAGGTATAATCGGTCGTCTTCGCAAACCCAAAGTCGGTGAGGACGATGTGGCCATCGTGGCCGATGAGGACGTTCTCAGGCTTGAGATCGCGATAAAGGACACCTTGGTGGTGAACGAAGGCCAATCCGAGTAGAACCTCGGCGCAGTAGAATCGCGCTTGATCATCAGAGAGGGTCTACACATTCGTTAGATATATGCGAAATACGCGAGGAAAACGACGCGCTCTGTATCGACGCAGCACCTGGAATAGTTCTCCCCCAGGAACAAAGTTCATTAGGAGATAGAGGTTCGTTGCGTCCTGAAATACAGCGTAGGTGTTTACGACAAACGGCGAGGTGAATGAGATTTTCTTGAGGATGGCAGCCTCGCTGTTTGTATGATGAATCTGCTTGGTCGCTGCGATCTTGTTCTTGTTGAGAACCTTGAGGGCGTAGTGAGCGTTGTTGAGCTTTGAACGCACTGTAGGCGGGAACAGTGAGCATGGTCGAATGATGATATCGAGTTGCGTTACGGACCTAGACGAACCGCCCCGAAGCTGCCCCTTCCGAGGATACGGCCGATGGTGTAGTGGGCAAGTGAATGTCGGGAAGCCGAAGCATTGCCTGATAACGCGTCGAAAGCTGCTCGACTGGGCTGTTGGAAGCGGGGCTTCGCCACTGGCGCTGGAAGTTGGACTAATACACGGTCCATGAGCCCGCGCATTGCTCTCTGCGGGCGAGGACGATGGGTGAGGATTTTTGGCGGCGAAGCGAGGATCCTGTCCATTAGAGTCTTAGCGGTTTCATGCCGGTCGATGGGAGGTTCATGAATGTTGAGCGACGACTCCCCGGTGGTCGAAGACCCAACCGCGCTGGAGGATGAGGAGGACCCAGAAGATGGACATTCGTCCTCAACTGGTGTGACCTTGGAGCGTTCAGAGCGGGAGAGACGGCAGTTGAGCATTATGAGTTGTTGCGAAGGCGAGGACGATAGAGCACAAAGAAGTATATGGACGAGCTTTATAGCCTTTGTTTGTGCATCCGGGGTGGACGGTTGACGCGCGGGACTTTTACATGACGGCTTTTGGAAATGCTGCAGCGTCAGGGTCATAGAGCGCAAATCCCTTCTGTCCACAGTACATTCAGAGACTTGCTGAAACCTATTGTTCGACCAAATAAACTTTCGGAGCAAGGAAAGACGCGTAGAAGATACTCACTTGCTGCTCATATCATTCTGAGGCAATTACTGGAGTGAACTGTATATATCGCGCCACACCAAATCGATTCCTCGCAGTCCTACAAACACTAGTGAGCAACACAGTATCTGTGTATCCGGAGATACGAACCGGGATTGCCTTATTTAAGGGTCGTTCGAGATAGCTTTCGATGATTGACGATGGCTCGAGCGTAAATGAATTCTCCATGTGGTCACAATGGGGTATGATATTAGTTCCAGTGTCCACAGCATCAACTACAGAAATATGAGCAAGAATAGCCCGATCAAGACTTGGCCGCTCACTCATTTCTGGTACACCTTTCTCTTCAATTTCACCGTCCCAAAGACAAATTTTCCCCTGGCCTCGGCCTGTCTGACGACCACACCCAGCGCCGCCATCGCTCTGCTTGCTGCGAACTCCTGATGACCCTTGGCGGTCTCTCTTTTCTTCGTGGGCGGCCCACTAGGAGGGACCGGTATCGTGTATTCCTTTGCGTGCTCGGGAAGCTGCGGCTGCCACGACGGAAGACGGTGCTGGGATATGTCCCACACCCAGAGCGAGAGCACCCGCCCGAGGTTGCGCGTCACGTCGTGCGACAGGCCGCGCGTCTGCGATGCGTTGTACATCAGCGCCAGCGTACGGTCCACTGTGCGCATTCAATGGGCGCTCGGTGCTGGGCAGACTACACAACGCACCTCTTTGTTCCCATTCGTGCATCCATACCCGCTTGCCTTCGACGTCGCCCTCGGATCGTGTAAGGTGGGCGGCCTTTTCGAATGGCACCCGCCAGAGATGGCGCAGGTTGCGGGTCGCGTGTTTGTCGTGCAGAACGGCGGCCGACGTCGTCCGGAGTGTCAGTCGGTATAGGTTGGTCAACGACGCGGGCAGCCGTCTCGTGGGCGCTACTGCCGCCATCGTCGGCGGTTGGTCGGCGGCGGCAAGAAGGAAAGGATGAGGTGGCTGTGCAGCGCCTTCCTGTTTGCAACCATCACTGTGAACCCAGGTCCCACTTCGATTGCTCAATTATCATGATACCAAGCCCCTCGACGCCTCTCTGCTGGGGGACCAAGAGTTAGCCATTGACCTACGTGTTCATTTGCACAATACGACGCTAGCTGTGTTGCATTTTGACTATCACTGGTATCAAGCCGCACGATTTCTCACAGAGGAATATCTCATGATCAATTGACATCGCCTTGAGCTCAACCCAAATGAATCACAAGAAGCTCAATTGACATCGCTTTTGGCTCAGGTTCTCCCGCACTTTGACATATAAACGGGACGTCTTTCTTGTCTTCCCGCAGCCATGGCTCCCGCAAGCCTCATGCCTCGCAAAGTGAGTATCGCCGTCGTCTTGGAATCGTGAAGGTTGAACGTCGCGCTCATAACTTTTGGCAGGTGCTTCAAGCTGTCGTGACTCTCCTCGCTGTACAGCAGCTTGCTCACGCTCATCCTCTCAACTCAACTGCTGTATTGCAGTGCACCGACGCTGACAACAACGACACGCGCTCCTTATATGATATAATCTGGGGCTGCGTGGTGACCATCTTTGCCTGCATATGGGTGGCCATACATCCCAACGTTCCCGGCAAACAGATAAGGGCGAAAGGAGGCCTTCATATCACTCTTCAGCGTGTTAAACTAGCTGCTGTTACCATCGTCGCTCCCGAGGTCATCTTGCTATGGGCTATGCGGCAGTGGCTAGTTGCGCGTAAGGCAGTCAAAAGTGATATCTGTTATCTGCATCCGGAGGATACACGTTGACTCGATCTGCAGGCTCTGATTGCCTTACTACAATGACCCATGGGTTCTTCTTCGCGATGGGCGGCTTTGTCGACTGTGAAGACAGAATCATCTTCAATTCTTGGTATCTACAACAGCAGGACGTGCCTCCAGCTGGCGAATTGCAGGATCGAAGCAAGACTGACTGGGTTGCCAAACTCCTGGCCGCCCTTCACACCCTTTGGTTCGTTGTCGGATGTATCCTTCGTCATGCTCGGGGACTTCACATCGCGCAACTCGAGGTTTTGACTCTTGCCTTTGCGTCCCTAAATGCAGCCATATATGCCATCTGGTGGTACAAGCCAATGGATGTGGCCTATCCTGTTAGACTGCTACGCGCCGATACTCCCATAAGCTCTGCGGCGCCATCTTCTACAACTCAGACCGTCGTCGGCGCCGAGCCAAAGGTCACATATCCTACTCACACCACGATCGCTGACGAAGAGGATCTCGGATTACTCTCAACCCACTCCTATTGCGCTGCATTCGTCGATTGGGCCGCTGGTGGCATGCCAAATTGGCATTCTGAGATGAGCCACCCACCAGTTCCTGATGCATACGACACAATGGACCATCATCAGGATCATCACGTCCTGCCTTCTCCTACTTTCTCGCAGACCCCGCCAGTTCTATATACGAATACTAGCCACTTCTCACTCGTTGCAACGTCAGTGACCGCCGAAGTCGACACTGCAGGAAGACGTGCTGGGGAACGTCCCGCGTCTTATATTCGTTCCGCAGCTGGCCCATTCCCTCCTCTCACCACCGCTACTACTCTCGACAAAGATGATCTCGGGTCATTCCCAACCCACCCTTATTACGCTGCATCGCTCGAGTCTCTTACTGGCGGCATGCCGATTCATCATGTGGAGCTGAACTACGCACCACTTCCTGATGCACACGACCCAATGGACTATCATCAGGATCATCACGTCCTATGGTCCTCCGATTGTTCCCAGACGCCACCAGTGCTACATACGACAATCAAGCCCTTGTCACCCGATGCGACGCCAGTGACCGCCGAAGTTGACACTGCAGGCAGACGTGCTGGGGAACGTCCCGCGTCTTGTATTCGTTCCGTAACTGGCTTTGTAGCAACTGGCCCATCCTCTCCTCTCGCCACCGCTACCACTCTCGACAAAGATGGTCTCGTATCATTCCCA
Source organism: Strobilurus pachycystidiatus (assembly GCA_019915135.1). Classification (NCBI taxonomy): domain Eukaryota; kingdom Fungi; phylum Basidiomycota; class Agaricomycetes; order Agaricales; family Physalacriaceae; genus Strobilurus; species Strobilurus pachycystidiatus. Next base: position 486,592 of record JAHLMK010000004.1, read on the forward strand.
ACCCACGCTTATTACGCTGCATCGCTCGAGTCTCTTACTGGCGGTATGCCGATTCATCATTCAGAGCTGACTCAGCTGAGCTACCCACCACTTCCTGATGCACACGACACAACGGGCTATCATCAGGATAATCACGTCCTATCTTCTTCTGGTTTCTCTCAAACGCCAGCAGTGCTACTTACGAAAGAAATCAACTACTCTTCACCCGTTGCGGTGCCAGTGACCGCCGAAGTCAATACTGCAGGTATAACATCTGCGGTGCCATCCTCTTATCATTCCTTCGTTCCCAAGGAGGCAACTGGCGCATTCTCCCCCCTCACTACTGCTACCACTCCTGATGAAGAGGATATTGGATCATCCCCCACCCACTCTGGGTACGCTGAATCCTTCGATTCTCGCGATAGTGTGAATTCTCGTCGCCAAGATGCTGCGTTTAGTGTTTGGGTGCGAGTAAACCAGGTGGCCACTTACATCAATGTCAAATTAGTTCTCGGCCTCAGCGTCTATGCCAGCGCTGATAGGAGTGATTACGATCCTCCTCTACTTTGGACAGCGGGGCTAGAAAGCAACACCTTCCGAAATGCATCGCCGGTGGTCTATGCTGGCTGCATATTCGGCGTTGTGTTTGGAGGGATACATCTTCTTCCCTGGAGAGATGGTTTCCCTTCTTATTTTGAGGGTGTTCTGTGGCGGTCGGCGGCAATCCTGGTGACGACTCTTCCGGTGATGTACTCCTTCCTGTGCCTTGCGGCTCCGCACTATACTTTCCAGAGGTTCTTTCGACTAACGAGACCTTGGCTCTGGGTTCCATTCCTCTATATCCTTGCCAGAGCCATTTTGATAACCTTGGCATTTGCTTCTCTCCGAAACCTCCCAGAATCTACCTTTCAAACGATCGATTGGACTTCTTTCATCCCGCACTTTTAGATTCAATTTTTATGACTAGTCCTTTGATTTTCGTCTATACATATCTGTACTTTGACCGATGAGAACAATTACAATGACTTGCTTGGAAAAAGCGCCTGCAATGTTGATTTTCTTGGAGGCGGACTGCTCACCATGAATATGAGGGTGAACCTCCATGGGCTGGCGATTCTGGTTCGGAGGGTGAACGTTGGATGCTATTAGTATGACCGCACCCACCGTACTGATTGTTGTCAACGACCTTTCGGTATGGGACCACACCGAAAGAATTTTTGGCAATCTACATCCCTCCGTTCTCTTTCATGCAACATGGCTGGTGTCAGTACGTCTTTACGTTCGCCTACCCCCATCGTATCAGGCTTGTAATGGTCAACGTTTACAGAATGACGCCGTTAGAACCAAATGGCATAGGGTATATTGAAAGCAAGATAGAAAGCAACATAAAAGCACGAGAACAGCAATATGATACTATTGGACAAGACCCTCAAAGAAAGAAGGATACACCAGTCAGTCAGATCCTGGCCTAGAAAGACGGTAAGCCGACGACGCAGAAAAGAGAGACCAACGTACATTCACCGTAGACCACGTCACCGCTGCCTCCGAGAGGTTCTCCCGGAACGCCTGCTTGCAAGTCGTACAGGACACTTCGTCCGCATACCTCCTCATCGACGCTACGAGGAGATGCGGAGACATATCTAGAGAAGAAGATCAATCACGTCCGTGTCCACCACGACGCAACAAATCATACTACCTGGTTGCGCATCATGCACCACATACGCCGCTGCCAACGCCCAAGCCCGTCCCAGCTGTGCCGGATCACCCGCTGTACAACCTCTCCCCTCGTGCGATTTCCTCTCCGGCTCCTTCCTCAAGATATCTTTCAACGTCTTCAAGCGCTCCAGATGCAAGAACACGAGCCTCCTGAGATACCTCGCGCCCATCCTGTCGACCATCTCGTCCGTCAACTCGTTGAGTTTGAACGAAAGTAGATGTCCCGAAGCGGCTACTGCGAGGTCTTCCAGCCCAAAGTGCGCTGCGAGGGTGTACACGTCCATAGGGCACGTTGGGATGTACCCGTGCAGTTGAGAGAACAGATCCGATCTGCTGGAGGGAGAGACGAGTTGCGTGGGATCCAGGCCATATGGTGGCATCTGCTCTATGGCGGAGCTGAGCGTCTCGAAGGAGGGAGAGAATTTGGCGCTGGGGAGGTTGTATATCGCGTGAAGAATTATGTTGAGCACCGGCGCTGTTTCCTGTACCGCGTAGGTCCCATTGGTATTCGTCTGGAGCGGAAGTCCGTGGAAATCGTTCGAGGACGAGCTGGTTAGAACCGCATGATGCACGTGGAATAGAATGTTGTCCAGCGAGATGAGAACGATGTCTGGCTGCGCAGACGGAATGATCTGTGCATCGGGGTGGAAAGTGGTCGATACTGAGCTGGTGGTAGACGATGTGGCGCGGTTACGCTAGCAGAAATGAGCATAAAAATGGTATACGCCGGACGTGTGGACGTACAGCGAGAGCCACTCGCCGCCGGTCCTCCCGGGCGTTGTGGGCGTCGTGGGCGGGATCAAAAGCGGTATGGATGAGATCAGGTATGACGTTTCCAGTAACATCCATGTTCATGCCAGCCTGTGACACGAAAATTGTCAATTTGACGGTCTGTTACCTGTCCATGTACCCCACTTACTTCGTACGCCTCGCTTGACGATGGCGAAAACGGCTGGTTCTCATAGTCGGGCGGCACCCACGTCCGTACGTTCATATGCTCGAGGGAGATGTCATTGCTGGGATAATAGAGGTCTTCTGAGCCTTGGGTGAGCCTTAGGTGGTGCTTCGGACCGCGTTGTGGCTCACCTTCAAAAGGATCCGCAGGGTTCATGCTGGGCTCCATGATAGTCAAGGACAAGGCTAATTCTGTCTGCGGTCAACACCACCGATTTGAAGGACAAGAGCATTTACGGAAAGCGTGACGTACTGCACGAATGGTACGACTCGTTGAATCGCTCCTGGAGTTCCTGGTGGTAGCTGTGGTATGGAGAGACTGCCACTAGCACGTTGCGCCCCCCCAGTCAGGACCATCTTGGAACGTATAACACCAGCCCAAGCCAACTGCGGATTCGGTGCATGTCTCATCTAAACGGGAGATGTTCCTAGGAGTTGTAAAGGTAGGTCCAACACGGTCCGACAGGGCACTCGCGTATGACTGGAGGCCAGACTGCTACGCATATATACTTTCAACAATGCGTCGACGATGCGGGTATGATGGCCCGCACAAGTCTCCGCTCGCCTTTGGGTCAAGGATGTCCGGAACTTGGAAAAAAGCAGTCCAGAAGCAGTCGGTGACTGCAGTCCCTCCTCGTCCTACCAACGAGAGGCAAGTCCAGTTATGAATAAAAAAAACACGTTCAGAGATACGCTAATCATGTTAATAGATGAAATGACACGATGAACGTGGCCCACAAGATGATATTGTGGCGGCCGAGAAATGGGTGGGGGCAGACAGTCATGCTACGGGATGTCGGTACCATGGCGCCTGATACCGTACTATTGGAGGTAAACAAATATTGAAATTGCAGGCTCATCGGGATTCGATGTAAGAGGCCAATGGGCGCTTGTGTGGCGGCCGTAGGTGGTTTTACATGGGTGATTGGGATACCCTACGATAAGGAGAACACGGCCAAATTCGTCGTCGTTGGGTGGTATCACAAGTTTGATATTGGTGCCAGACCGCGCCTGCATACAGGAGGAGGAGCCTGTGTCATGTACAGATGATATCGCGTTCCCAACTGGAGCACGCACAGAAAGGTTAGACCCGCCCCAAAATCCTAGCTGAATACTCACCAAATGGCTCCACCGTTCACGGCCCTTCGACAATACAATTCGGCGTCGCTGATTGTGTCCGTCGTGTACAACGGCTCCTCGTCTTTGGCTCATGGAGCACGCCACGCCGTCACGATCGAGTGAGGCACGAAAAGGCAATTGTCAATCAGACCTTCTAAACAAAGGTCTCACCAGCCGTCTGCCACCCAGGATACTTCGCACAAAAGGGAAGTAATTCGCGAGACATCCCCCAACGCCGCTGTCGCCTCCACTCGGTTTTGGTCTAGGGTTCGGGTCAATGACAACAGGCTGAGGCTTTCCCCCTCACAGGCTTGTTTGTCTTCGAGAGTGCCCAGAGTAGGGAGAGTGTCGACGGAAATGCTGCGTGGTCGAGGACAAGGTAAAGAAATAAATTGGCACGTGCCTCCCGCCTGAGAGGCTGCCTCGACTTGGCCCATTGTTGGCGCCCTTGGGAAATTTAGCACTGGTACTGACTGTGCTTCGAGACGCTGACAGTGATCCTAAAAAGGCTGTCGAGCATCGACGAGAATATATATTCTTCTGCGAATTGCGCCACACATGCTCTGATCGGCGGTGTATCTGACTACCAAGAAATACATCGACGGGGCGACAACACAACACAACTCGCAAGAGACCTGGTTTCACCAAAAACCAAGCAGAAACAGAAGATCAAAATCCGAATGAGGGAATAATCATCAAGTACACAGGCTATCGCGACTTGGGACGGGACCAAGCATATCACACGTGAAGTAGCCTCATATAAATGGGCAGGATAACTACATTATACAGAGTCCTCTGGATCTGGGAGGAAGACAACGGTTGCCTCCCGACGATGGCCGCCTCTCTGCGAGACTAAGACAGTGCGAGTTACGCCCTTCACCCCGAGGACGTCGCCGGGAGCCACTCGGAAACCGCACTTCTTCGCGAGACTTCCGTGCTCGCGATCGATCTCAAGGATTTAGAGCGACTAGAGCCTCAGGGACGAATAGTCTATCAAGACTTATATTATTGCGACAATTCGGCGGTCAACTCGTCTCCAGCTGCTGCAAGCACTGTCGGTACTTTTTCTTTCAAACTCTCACAACGAGAAAGACTCACTAACGAGTGAAAGGCTCAGCACATATACAAGAGGCATTTCTTCGACGCTGTCTTGTAGAGTGACGTTGCTCTGTTTTTCATCAGTCACCCCGAGTGGACTCTCTGGCATGACGCGGGAAAAAAGGAGGCCTTGAAGGTCAACAGTTCGAAAACTTGTGAGTTGCTGGCCGTCTTTTGAGTTTTTTACTAATACCTGGAAACTCACCGGCAATTGGATCAGGAGGTCAATAAGATTTAATCCCGCTAGAATGCTTGAGCTTTAGACCAGTCGCTTCACGAGGCTCTGAGAACGTATTACCGGCAGAATCAATCTTAGAGGCCTATCTGAAATTTGAACTTGAGTTCGATGAGCATAGCTGGTCGGCTTTGTTTATCCAAGTCTGACTCCAGAGGGTATATCGGCTCCTGAAAGTCAGATAGCATTAGGAACCCTGCGGCGCAGGTTCATCTCCCCATGCTTTAATACTTTGCGCCACATGCGACCTGTAAAGCTTCCGGCCGGGGAGCAACTAGAGATTCTCAGGAATCACGAGTGGAAGACGCATGTACTTCGAAAGATCCTAGAGCTCCAATTTGTGTTCCAGCTGTCGAAAGCATCATGTTCAATCAGTCCGAGCCGGACTATGCCCTCGGGGATTAGTGCAGTGTGGCATTTGAGAAGCGCCGACGAAGTGTTCAATAGCAGATTGGCCGCCTGTAATGCTCCAGTATGTTCCTCACAGATACCAAGTCGAAGAAAGGAAGAAGACATAGAGACCCTAACCCTAACTTCGCGCTCTCGACGCGGACGTCGTGTGTATCTGAGTAGCGCTGGATTGTTACGTTGCTCAAATGGTTGAGTCGACGAGCCACGCAGCCTATTGAGTGTGTATAGGCATTGATAAGCCTTCTTCAATATACTAGTTATCGCTAAATGACAGCAGTACAAGCGGAACCTGTATAGTATGATTCTTGTTTACAACTACGCGCAAGTTAAGATACCTCGGCCATCCATCCCACGCATAGCCATCAGCTCAGTCAGACGCTGACGGGCATGGAGTGATGTTTGATTAGGAGCATGCGTCGTGGACGCTAGAAGCGACATCGTCTGGGAGTAGCCAATCATCTTGCTGAAGAACTCTCCTTCGGCAAGGACGAGACCCTATGAAAACACAAAAATTATGCGGATGTAGTAGAGAGCTGCATTGCAGTGACTTGCCATGACAGGCCATCGATGTGCGACTGAATGAGCTGAAGCATCGGGATCGAAAACCATGGACGGCGGCTGACAACTTGAAGGCTACAGTCATAAGCTGGATCAGACAGGGGTGGGACAAGAAACAGGGAATACATCACCTCAAAAAGTAGAGTACTTTTGACACCTGCGCAATTGACACTAGCGACGCGACGAAGGAAAGGTCGCTAGCAGTCATTTTAGCAAGGCTGGAGTTCTCGATAACACAGCATGTCAGCGTCTGCAACACAGGATGATAAAGGGTCGGCAAAAGCAACGCGCTCATCCCAGGCCCCATCGCCGTCGCCGTTAAGCGATGTCGGGGCCACGGGTCAGTCAGCAACCTACCTAACCGTCATCACGTCTGCCAGCGAGCTCGAGGGTAAAAGCCGCTAAGCTTATGGAGGGCCTGGACTCCGCCATCAGCTTCGGGGGATCAAGAAGTGAGAAGAGAGAACGAGGCTGCGGATAGCTGTAGAGTTGTGGCGAGCCAATGCCGCTAGTGACCTGGAGGACACAATGTAGTTAGCGTTAGCCATTGACGGTTTGACCACTGGCACGTAGCCTGATTGTCCATCCAACGGCGACCCCTGCGCTGAGAGATGGTTGACTCGTCGGGTCGAGAGGTACAGAAATCGGAAGACTTGCCAGAATGAAGAGCCTTGCACGTTCCACAACGCCTGCGAAGGATATATTATGTGGCCATCTATTGACTACGATAGATGACCACATAATGCAGCGTTCGCAGAGGCCAGTAATGGGGTGAGGTGAGTGGAAGGAAGGAAAGAATGGAGCTGTAGACCCACACTTCTAGATCTTTTATGTCACTCAAGCGAATCGGTTTGATGGATAAAGATCCGATGAAGATCCCCACAGCGGCATCGGCGAGGAATTTGTGGGTCAACCATGCTGCGTCAATACATTTCATTTTTGAGTCACAAGTAGCCCGAGAGGCAGATGAGTGGTCGTGAACAGGCCTTACATTACGAATCAAGTTGACGACGCCACAACCATTGTCATTGAAACAAGGCCAAACAAATCGCCTCTGCTTCCGTCACTATTACCACCGCGCGATCCTCGCTCTGCTTTTCTCTACGCTGCTCCTCTGCGTCGCATTCTTGCATTAGTTCTTTTCCAGCTACACGACAGCTTCTACAGCTTGCAAGCCCGAAGCAGCCTCGCCAATTTGCTTCCGTTGACACGTGAACTCGTTACAGCACGGCACCAGCCGAAACGGACTCTGATGGCTGACGACCAGGCGCCAAGGCAGTTTCCCTGCCCTCATATAGACGATCTCTTGAATGCCAGTGATAAGAAGAAGCGGTACAAGAAGATCGTAGCTGCAGGCGTACATCTGTACGGCATTGCTCGCCTCAATCCGAAGCGGCGAAAGGTTTGCATTGCATCCAACTCCACATGGACATTGCGACTGATCTCGCGACTACTTGCCTAGATATCGCTGCCTACGTGCAGTCTGTACGAATGTCGGGCACTTCCGACACGTCCCTTTGTCTGCCTTGATTGTGGCTACACCGGATGCTGGCCGAGTCACATCCTTGATCATCTTACGGATACAGGACATGGCTTCTGTAGGTCTTATCGCGTCTGATTTAGCTTACGCCTCACGATATCCAGGCGTCGACGTCAAATCGGGACAGGTGCATTGTGATCAATGCGACGATATTGTGTACAATTCCAAGATCGATGAGCTATTTCTTTCTGCCACGGGTGTAGCGGAGGAGCGTGAAACACCATTTTTTGGTAAGGCTTCTATCTCATTCTCTGGACTGCCGCTCTGACCCTCTTTCTCACAGTACACAAGAAACTGAGGGGACCATTTACGCAATGGTGGCCTTCTCCTGAAGAGCAGACCGCGTTGGAGACTGCAATCACTCTTCCTTGCCAAGGTACTTATGTCGTTTACCTATCCTTTTGAACGTGCATAACGTAAGCCCCACAGCGCGTCGTGGTCTTCTGAACCTTGGACAAACTTGTTTTTTGAATGTCGTTTTGCAATGTCTTGCACATAACCCGCTGATACGGAATTATTTCCTCGCCGACAAGCACAACCGAATGCAATGCAAGATTGAAGACTGTTGCTGCTGCGAAATGGACAAGCTGTTCTCCGAAGTAGCTCCTCTGCTTGCTCTCTCTACTCGGCCTGATACAGTCATAGATATACTCAGATGAACGGGAGCCATACGGACCTGTATCATTCCTCTCGACGACGTGGAGGAAGGCGCCTGATTTGGCCGGCTATGCGCAGAATGATGCCCATGAACTGTTCCTCTCTGTCATCAACCTTATTCACAGCACTTCGAAGGGGTCCACGAATATCTCGTGTAATTGTATCACACATTCGACCTTCGCCGGTTCTATCCAGAGCGATGTGAAGTGCGAGCGCTGCGGCAGCGTCAGCACTGCCGTTGATCAGACCTTGGACATCAGCCTCGAACTGAGGGACGAGACGACGCTGGCTGGATGTTTGAAGAGGTCGGTTTGACGCGTCTGTCATTTTCAGTCCTAACAGAATCCCCAGATTTACACAACCTGAAAAGTTGGGCTCCAAGGACTACAGCTGTAATAAATGCGGGAAGTCTGGTCGTGCTGTACGATATCTTTCGATTCTCTGGCTCGTCTACTAACCTTATTCTCGTTTGCAGGAGACCAGCAAGCGAATGAGCTTCCATAAGCTACCCCCCGTTCTCAGTTTCCAACTCAAGGTAACGATCCACGACGTTAGCAGATTAAGGTCACAGCTGATACACGACCAAAGCGCTTCGAGAAGACCTCAGACAAGGCGCGGAAACTGGACACCCCCGTTCGCTTTCCTGCCCAGCTGAATATGGCCCCGTATACCTCCACCTGGATGAAAGAAGGCGAAAAAGAGAATGTGTACGCAATCGCAGGCTTGTCTGGACTTCCGCTGACCAGATCCCATAGGAGAATTGGTCCTCAAATTATGTATGAATATGATCTCTTCGCCGTGATCAACCACGATGGCAACATGAGCAACGGCCATTACACTAACTATGCACGATTCGGACAAGAGGTAGGTGTTTACGAGGCGACTCTTTCATTGTACTGACGGCTGACACCGTGCAGTGGTATCGCTTCGATGATGACAAGTAAGAATGCGGTCTTTTTGCCTTCCCACTCAAGAGCTGACGTGCGATGCATAGAGTAACTGTCTCGTCCCTTGGTGATTGTTTGCAGTCGAACGCATATATGTGCTTTTATGTAAAGAGGCGACTGGAGTACAAGCCGCATGCGCGGCCGACGTATGTGTTGATCCGCGAGACTGAGGCAGTCCGGGAGAAGGAGGAAAGGGACAAGGAAGCGGCGAAGATGAAGGAGATTGATGATGCTCTATTGGCTCTAGCTTAATCTTGGTTGAACATGCTTGAATACATTGCATACTGTACATGGTCAAGATCCTACCTGTACCTACAACGCGTTCGAACTCAACTTGAAGCAGGAATCAGAAGATTCTTCGTTCAAGGTTAATGATGGCAGCCTCAGGTGTGGCCGCCTGAGACTACGGGCCGTCGCAGGGCACCTGGGACTTCCATCTGGCCTTGGACCTGCCCTTTACTGAAAGGACGTTACAGGTCAGTGGCCGGGAGTGACTACTCCAGGAGACAGCAGACTCAGATCTTCTCGCGATCGCAGGGGGATTTTTCCAGCCGCGGTCATATGATGACTCTAGGATGCGTGACAGGGGTGCTTCTTTCATCTACATCCACGCCCAACTCGCCTATGCAGTCTGCCCAAAGAGATCGTCGACACAATAATCGGCCTCCTCTAGATGAAATTTCAATGATCCTTTCCCTCATCTCCCGCTCGTGGTGCACACGCAGTCAGGCCCACTTTTTCCACACCGTTACGCCCAGAGCCGCAAACAAGTCCAAGGATTCAGAGACACTGGCAGCGTCTCCCCATCTGTGTCCCCTCCCTCGACATCTGAGGTTCGTGGACGGTGACACCGTGAGGACGTTGGCTGCCTTCCCGAAAACATATTCCTCCACATCGTGGAAGTTGATTTCAACTTCAAAACGGCCAGCGCTCAAACAAAGTCCTTTCGCAGCTGGTAGATCCCTACAGCCCTTGCATGGCAATACCCCGAACCTCTCTTCTCCTAAAACATAGAGTCGCTCATGTGCCGAGACACGTCATTGACCGCGCAAATTGAAAGCAAGCCCTCGATCTTGAGCGTTTCATTCGAACCCGGGGTGGAGGCGCTCGTATCCCAGATCGCGCTCATTCACGGAATACACCACGTCAAAGTTATAGCCCAGGAAGCCATCCTAAATTTGACCCATTGCACCGCTATCCGGTGCCTCGACTACACGCCCATTTACCATCCCAGGGTCTCCGAAGCTCTCCATACCATATCTGCAAACATGCTCAACTTGCGCTACCTCCATCTCAGGTCCGCACCTGTTACCCCAGAGAATCACCCACTTGCACGTCAGCTATTACTCATTCAATTTCTCCGAGGCATGCCAGTACATCCGTACTCCAATGGTGTCCGATGCTCACAGACGTTGTCCTCGAGCTGCACGACTTGGACGCGCGCCCACAGATATCGTGTCGAGAGACATTCTCCAGATCTTGGAGGAGAACCTCAGGCCGTGGTCTTGGAACGCCGTCGGCACGGTGTATGTACAATAGTACACGGCGTGGTCCCCCTTGGAACTGCCTGTGTCATCAAACTCATTTCTTCTCTATCACTGATAAACTACCATCAGCAAGCTCCACAATCGGACTTCTTTTGGACTTTTTGACACTTGTGCCGTACGATTTCACGGGGATGCATATAACGTTGGGGAAGACCTATTGAATCGAATCTGTTTATAGGTCTGACAACCTCGGTGGTGACAGGAATCGTCGCTTCCACCTGTCTGCAAGATGTGGAGAATCACCTCGTTCGACAACTTCCCCCCAATCACAGGCGTCCGTTGGTTCAATGTCTTTGTGTTCGTGGCCACGCCCGTCATTGGGTTTGCCGGATTTTGGCTGGCCGAAGTCTCTCGCGCTACCATGCTGTGGGCCTTCGCATACTATATTTTCAGCATGCTAGGTACGTTGTCCCCCATGATTACGTTCTCCGATAAATAATCATGGAAACTCTCCATAGGAATGACTGCTGGTACGCCTAAGATTCCTTCAATCTTCGGACTCTCACCATGACCAGGAAATCACCGTCTCTGGTCTCATCGCTCGTTTAACGCGACTTTGCCCCTGCAGCTGTTCCTGCTCGCTGCGAGCACAAGTTCTGTTCAGGGATCAGCCTACTTCTGGGCCCGCAGTCATCGCTCTCACCACCGCCACACTGACACGGATATGGATCCCTACAACGCCACCCGAGGTTTCTGGTGGAACCATCTGGGCTGGATAGTGTTCACGACCGATCTCCGGTCTGGTCCAGCAGACGTCTCGGACTTGAAGAAGGACAAACTTCTACAGTTGCAGCATAGGCTATATTTCTACCTTATGCCTTTTTGGGGCTTCATTCTTCCAACGGTCGTCCCCGGCTACTTTTGGGGTGACTGGCTCGGTGGATTCTGCTTCGCGGGGATGCTTCGTCTCACAATGGCACACCACGTAAGTCCTCACATTCGATGGATATTGGAAGGACACTGACGCGTCGTTCAGAGCACCTTTGCCCTCAACTCCGTTGCGCACCACCTCGGATCCGCACCGTACGATGATCGCCTCACTCCTCGCGATCACTTTGTCACTGCCATCCTCACGATGGGCGAAGGCTATCACAACTTCCACCACCAGTTCCCCATGGACTACCGCAACGCTATCATCTGGTATCAGTTCGACCCTACGAAATGGTTCATTGCCACTTGCAAGTACCTTGGATTAGCTAATCATCTCCGCACTTTTTCCGGAAATGAGATCGCCAAGGGTGCTTTGACGATGCAGCTCAAAAACCTCAAAGCAGTACAGGAAACGCTGACCTGGCCGACACCAGAGGACAAGCTCCCGGTCGTCACTTGGGATACCTGTAGGTCACCTTCTTTCTTACCTCGGTGGGTGCTTACCCCTCTCATAGTCCAGAAGGAATCGGAAACTTGCACTCTCATCCTCATCGCTGGGTTCCTGCACGACGTATCTTCCTTCCTGAAGGAGCACCCTGGTGGTTCTGCTCTTCTTCGCGCCAACACTGGTAAGGACATGACAGCAGCCTTCTTCGGAGGTGTCTACAACCACTCGAACGCGGCACACAACGTGAGTAGGCAGCGTATAAAAAGTGTCCTCACTCACCCACGCCTCGTCAACAGCTCCTGTCCATGATGCGCGTCGCCGTGCTGGAGAATGGTGTTGAGGTGCTCAACGAAAATGGCCCTCATTTAGTGAAACCTGAGCAGGCTATCCCGCCATCTCAGAGTCTCTACATTGCCGAGCGACGTCCACTGGCATGATTGGAACATCGAGGGACGAGCAAGGAATGGCCCAGTAGATACATATAGTTTTCACAACACCGTTTGTCATACTTGAAGGACGCAAGTCCGAATATATTGACATTTGCAGACCCAAGAATGGAGAACACATCGAGTGTATGGTAGTAGTTGAATTCAACTCATCGACCATCAGTGTTACGGATGAGACGATACCGTCTGCAAACATAGAAAGTCAGGTACTGTATGATATATCAGTACACATATCGAGCGTGCTAATTACCCCGCTGTTCCAAAGCTGACCTTGACCTCCGTGCTCACTGTCATGAGCCGGCGACTTGTCTACACAGATCAAAGAACCGACAGGTGGTGCTGGTTGCTCTGATGCGCCACATAGCCCAGATCACTTGCATCAATGATAATAAAGTTCCTTTCACACATTTCTCTCTCTTTGAATTGAGAACGTATCGTGAGACAAAGGCAGTCTGTCGCTAGCGCTTGACAGAGCTTGACGTCTCGAAGAGTTCTTCTCAGCGTGATCTCGACTGAATGTAGAAACTGTCGGCGACCTCGGGATATCAGGAAAGAGTGGAGAGACATCAGAAAGTGACTGTCAATGGATAGATTGAGTGAGTTCAAAATAGAAGTGCCAATTTATTGCACAGCGGGACCATAGTAATGCAGAAGAAGAGGTTCGAGGGCAACAACGATGGTCTGATGGCCACCACGTTGTGCACAGGCACATCCGGATATGCATCGGATCAAGATGGCACGTGCTCGCCATCCATAGGGCACAGCTTCCCATATTGACATGGCGACCAACCATCCTCGCCGCTATCTCTCTCTTCATTTCTTTCATTTCACCTTCTATTTTTCACGAAATTCACGACTTGCCCGGCGCAAGATTTCCATTCTTTTCAGTGGCTAATTCTGGTTCAATTACCCGGCCGATGATGGCGTCGACCGCCACATCGTCGACTGCGACTGCGGCGGCATCCACCAGTTCTTCCCCAGAACAGCGCGCACAGGCTGAGCCTTTGCCAGTCAAGCGAGGCGAGATTGGGTACTCTGAACCGCTTGCCGTGCAGCCAGCAGAGAGCGCTCCGGGCTCCCCATTACCTGTGCTACCAGAGAGGCATCCTGCGGACAGAGACGCACCACCCTCCATCGACTCCCCTTCGGTTCCCCCCACGGCCCCTGCCCCAGATCCTGCACCTGCCAGCCCGTTCAGGTCCGCGAGTGTCATCCCCGCTCTGAACATCAATCCCACAGCCAAGACGAAAAAGCGCTTTCGTTTCTGGAAGAGCGAGAAGGTCCCTACGTACGGCGGAATCCGACTCACCACTTTCCTTGCCTTCGTTGTCCAAGTTCTTATACTCGGCGGTACCGCCGCTGCCTGGGTTCTGGCGGTCAAAGCCCTCGACCGAAACCACACAGATGACTCTGGGGACAACCAGATAAACGGAGACACGTCGTCCATCTTTGTTCATGTCGTTTTCGCGATCGGAATTCTTGGTCAGCTTCTGTTTTTGGAGCGTCGCGTCTATCGCCTACGCGCCGAGAGATATTCGTACGTCCATCCGGGGGAAATCCTCCCCAGATCTCGCAGTCGAGCGTTGGTGGACACGACTATGGCCTACGCACCTTGGAATCGTCCACCCCTGCCCACGTACGCTGCTGCATTAGCACAGAGTGGCGTGGGTACGGGCGACGTCGAAGACCATATCATTGCGCAGCCACCGCCTCCTGCCTACGGCAATACGCGTGGTAGCACCCTGTTGCTAGCTGGATTCCTGAGAGATAGTCTCAGAGCACAGCGTCCTGTCTCTGCGCGCAGTGAATTCACTATCGTAGAGCGGCCGGCAAGTTATGCTAGCAGGGACGAGGAGTGGGAAGAAATACAGGATGCGGAGAGGGCGCGGACCTTGGAGGAAACGTTGGCGAGGTTAGAACGCCCGCGGCGAGAGTGACATCCGGAAAGTGACTCGTTGCTTGCATCTGGGGTACGGAATCTCCTGAATGTCTTTACCTTCGCAGTCATTGACAAGGTCCGCGGTTGTTATAGGCTGTCAACGTTTGAACCTTTGTCAGCGCTCTGCTCAATATTGCGTCCTGAATGCGTCACCCGACGAATTATAGCGCCACTGAAGCTTACTAAGTTAGTGTATCCTTTTCGTCAATTTGCTGTCTGTTGTATAGCTCCAATACATTCCGCTTTGTTTTCAGAACGGCCCTCATGAACGATGTCATCGACCAATGTCGCGTCTTGCCACCTGCAGGCCATTTCGGGCGGTCAACAAGGACTGAAACTTTGATGTCAACAAAGTTGTTTTTGGCTCCGCCCACGCAACGTCCCTGATCAGTGGCGGTCGAGCCGTAACCTCCGTTCAACGCTTACACAACTCTAGAATGGGTTTTTGGAACCTCCGCTTTCATTGAGGATGGACGATGACTCAGAATGAAGGCTTGGTAACCTCAAAATATCGTTCTTGTATATGATGTCACGAATCTCTTATAAGGCCAGGGTCTGTGGCTACGCTCCTTCATTCCTACCCACGCACCTCCTCAATCGAATGCTCACACAACGCTACAACTCGTCCTGCAGTACTCTCGTCGACACTCTTCCTCCCTACGTCACAGCGTCACAGCCTCCATGCTATTCTTCTGACCCCGCTTGTGGGGAACAAAGTATCGAACACTCTCCTCGAATTCATGAATCTCGCGTCCCAAGTGGCACTTTCATCAGCAAGAACGGCAGCGTTACTGTCGTCATCCCGGACCAGGAGGAGGGCGTCATCACGCCTACCTTTGGTCGGCTAGGCAAGGTTGGCGGTGCCCTGTTGCTCGATAAGCACGAAAGTGTTTCTCAGGTGAAGATGAAGGTGGGCTTACAGCGTTCTTGACCCAATTTTGCGCGTCTCTGACGTGTGTCTCCTTTCGTAGCTTCTTGGCACGCTCGACTATCTTAACTCAGAACGCGGCCCAATGTCGGTCACCACAGTCGACATGGCTATGACTCTTTGGTCATCCGACCAGGGCCAGTGCCCAGCGTCAGTCCCGTTCAGCTTCACCATGCCCGCCACCTTCAAAGACGTTGATGAAACTCCCCATCCCTTACCACCCAGCTTCGTGCACTCAGCGCCTGGAGCCAATAATGGGCTGGTGGTGACCTCTGTGTATACCCTTCTCGTGCACGTGTATTATACCCGACGAAACGTTGGCTTCATCTCCAAAACAAAAGTGTATGAGGACGTGTTTACCCTGATGATACGCGCTGTTGACCGTTGTCTTTTGTTCTAGTCTTCGCGTTCCGTTGAGGTATCACCCTCGAACGCGACCAAACCGACCGATATTACCGATCCCTTTGTTCAGTACTATCAAGTCGTCGCCTGAAGAATGGTCACAGAACTTGTCCGCGATGAAGATGAAAGTGAAACATTCCCAACCTGCGCAGCCCATCGAGATCAATGTACGCGATATTCTTCCATGGTCACCTTCACCTTTCTAACAAACTCTCACAGACTCTTATACCATCTGTCCAGATATTCTCGTTCTCCGATATCATACCCGTACACGTTCAGTTGACCGGTCATCTCGACTCGCTTCGTCAATTCCTCCGCGAGCTTCCTATTCAAGACTCCTCTATTTCGCCTGTGAAGGTGTCCTTGTTACGGCAGATTTCGGTAGACGTGCGTGGTATACGAACGTGGCGAAATATCGTCATCGGCGAGGGCAAAGTCTGCTCAGTGCCGCCGTCTGTAACTCATCTCGACTACTACCCTGACGAAGGGGAAGCACTAGACTGGGAGGGTGAGGTCCAGACGAGACCTGATGTGACCGTCGGTGGGTTCGCTGCCTCCGGCGTTTTGGTCAAGGTTTATTCATTCTATTTCTGATACCAAGATTCTCAAGCACTGACCGCTGCGGTACTCTGCTTAGGATTTCATTTTGGTGACCTTGACCCCACCACCGATCGCGCCCTTCATCCAGACTCAGGTGCAAGTTCCCATACGGCTAGTGACGGACCCATGGATAGACTCACCAAATCACCTTTTATGATTTCAGATCTGATATTCCTGACTCGTGACTCGTTTATTCTACTGCCCTTTGTGTGGCCCCATCAACTGTCCGAGTCATACTCACGCTCGATTGTCTTCAGTTGCCGTACCATACATTGTCCTGTACATTGAAAATTTCTACTCATCTTTCTTCGGAAACGAAATTGCGCCCCAGACACAATCCTGTCCACTAGCCGCGGTCCATCAGGTTCCTGTGCAGCCTCTGAAGCTTCATATACGGTTGCAAGACGTCCTAATACATTCGCCCGTGTGCTTATAAGTATACATCTATCTGGTCGTATTCATGTCCAAGAGGAGAAGAGGTGCTCTGCGACCCTTCGTAACACCAACTCCAACATCATCAGAGTTCAGTCGCGTGGATGACTGAGGCAAGAGGGTTCGCAACGTTTGAACAACATCCATGATATCACGATCGCCAAAAGACTATAATAATTAGTCTGAGCTAGGTTAAGAGGACCCTTGGAGGTGCGCCCCGGACTTTGAAATTTAGTGATGGCCGCTCTGCCTCGGTGATTCCCGTGTCTGCTTCGGGATCGAGGACGAGTACCGAGTCAACAATGTACTATCCCTCTGTTAAGAGTGTTCCAATCCCTGCATCTACAGAAGTCAAGGAATCTCATTGATACACACTATTATGATATTACTCTCTCTAATGGGGCCCGAAAATAAAACACAAGCGTGTGACACGGCAAAAAAGGAGCATCAAACTTTGATCAAACTTGTAAATTTTGTGTGCGGAGATCCTGGTCAGCATTGCATAGCAGAAAGACACATTGAGTTTCTGGCTACAAAGCAAACTCCATGGCGCCATGAGGGAACGAATGAAAGAAGTAAGTTACATACGAAAAGTTGTGCAGTGGAACACCTGAATCTCGGCCACGGTCGCCGCGCGGCCATCACGAATTTTCAAAGTCCGGGGCGCACCTCCAGGGCTCCTCTTAACCTAGTCCAGACTCTATACGCAAGGTGAACGATTATCTTCATCCGACGATAGAGGCTGGAATTCGAGACTATATAATAATACCCGAGTGTACTGATCCACTGCGTCAGCTCCAAGGCAACATTCCAACCCTTCCCGCCCGCTCCGCCCAGTTCGTCTACAAATTTACCAAATTTCTGGGAAAAGAAGACCAATTAATCAGCGAGAGAAAGACATAGATGTCAAGCCTATCATCGATAGCCATGCCTTTAGTGCTGAGTGGGGTCCCACCGCCTTCGCTCGGCAGAGATCCGATTGTCGAACGTTTGATACGATCCCCGACATAGCCGCTAGCAGGGATAATAGTCACCAGAGCCACAATGCAGATTCCAAAGAACCACTTGAGCGTGGGGGACTTACCACCATCATCACAAATTCCGACGCTGCTCCCTAGGGCCTTTTTCCTCGCTGCTCGGTGCTCTTTGAACAGCATATGGTTAATTATTCTCTATATCTCAACAACCAACCCTCACGGGCCAAACCAGCCTGCCGAGGTTACAATACGTATCCACCAGCCTGTCGAGGTCATAATACGACGCCTTTCGGGTGTAAAAAATACTTCACGTTGTTGCCAATAATTTCTGTACACACAGCTCATTTTTACGAGTGCCCTTGACCTCCCGACAACGTTCTGCGTCGTCCTGCGCCCTCAGACCTCCTCAGACCTCTGCGAGTGACCCTGCGTCCATCGCCTTTTTTAAGGTTCACGCTCCGACTGAATTACTTCGTGCCATTTGTTCCGCCGTGTCCCGCATCATTGTTAGCCGACGCTAGATGCCGAGCACAGTTACGGCGGCGATCCGGGTAGCGCGCAAATGACAAGACAGCAGATGTCCACCTTAGCTCTATCGACTTAAGATTCAATGTTTCAACTCTTGTATTATGATAGTAGTGCTTCTAACACGGAGACTGGAATCTTGCCCATCAACACTCTATCCACTATGGGGCCATATAGAGCCATGCGAGGAGAATTTCCGCCTGCTGCAGATTGCTTCATGCTTGCGAGGCAGCTCAATATCTTCTACGGCCTATATTTGACTCTGTAATTATGTGATGGAGGGGATTAGATGGTATAATGATATCCTCTCTCTGCCTCATGCCGTGTTGTGGATTGGAGTACGTTATGCGCGACGGGGGCATCGAGCGTGCGTCTGGTCTATGGCGGATCGGTAGTGGGGATAGCAGGTAGATTAAAGATAACCGCACATATCTGTACTCTACGCTGCGTCCGGCGATCCTGGAGGGTCCGTGCCGTGTATTTATTGATTGCACCGTTAGGCCCACGCCTACCAGGTAGGTTAGCCGATGTTACTTGGAGCTCAACGGCCGCTTTCCCGCAACTTCTTTGCGCCACCGCCCTTCAGATCTGAGATCCGAGCCATCCAAACCAGAGCATGACATACATACACGACAACAATTCTGTCCCAAACATCCCCCTTAAATGCCCAATCGTGAACGCTGCAGTTTAGAGAGATGTGGACGGTATGATACTGTGAGCGATGGCACTGGCAGTTTATTCACGTAGATGACCATCCGGGTTTCGTTGGAGCCGGGTCAGACCGCCCGCGCACGAGTGTATGAAAGCAGTATTGAGGAAGGTGTACTTACGATTGCGCCGACTGACAGTGGCAGAACGCTCCTACCAGGCTCCAACAGACGAGCAGAGCTAGAGAGATGGGGAAGCGGAATAAAAGTCCTCAGTGAATCTGCGACCGCCGACCGGTACAACGAAATAGCATATACTCTTCACTGAGAATATGTCAAAGAGGTATTATTGTTGAGGTTACAATTAAATCACCTGGAAGCGGGGACGGCTACATTTGCGCAGCGCTTGCACAAGTAGAGCCGGGTGAGCGCGCTTTTGTCTCTCAGTAATTTAAAAAAGAGTCCAATCGCCATACCTGATGAAGTCCAAGCAGCGTTGACAATGCAAAACGAGCCGGCCGATGGCGTACTATACTGTAAGCCTGAGATCCTTGAGCGTCAAAGAAACTTCAAATAGCAAGAGAAGCCTGGAGGGTCACCTCCAAATAGTAAACGATGAAAGGGTAAGGAGTCCCCGTTGAAGACTGGTGTATCCTCCGCTGAATTATGGACCTCCAATTCGAAGGTGTTCTTCGAGCAATTGTGGCAGGCGTATGTCCGAGTCAGGAGGATCCTTTCTGGGTACACAAACTCCACAAAGTCCCCTGTCAATGGTCAGCCTCCAGGGAAGAGCTTCGACTTGTTCCATGGTGTCCTCATGCCTCGATTACTGGGAAGAGCAGTCCTTGCACTCCCGCAGAGTTGATAGCGGATATCTTTCTCAGAGCAGAACCTTCACCTTCGTAGAATGTACAAGAAGGTAAAGCGAGGTCTTCAGTGCGCATATCTTCGAAGATAATATTCAATCATAACTAACTTAGTATAGTCAGTCAAGACTCGAACGAGAGTTGAACACAGAATAGCAGCTACTTATCCAGTTGGTCGAATGTCAGTCGAATGTTTAGTTGTAAGAGGTCAAATCCAAGTCAAACCGACCCTGCAGCTGAACCGGCTGCCGGAAAATCGGACCGGACTGGATGGGTTTGGACCGAAGTGATGCAGAGTGATGCACCTTTTCCTTTTCGCCCACCATCTCCGTTGACCTCAGTTGAGCTTCGACTCGGGCACGGAACTGAGTCACATCTATTCAAGTCTTCGCAATACCGCATCCGTCGACACGGAACCGAGGTATGTCATCTTTGTGACATGTCGAAGTTTCATCTCAAGTATAAAGAGACAGTGAATGCTGGGCCAACTCCTTCCTTATCGCACTCTCAAACCCTCAAACTCTCTTAGACACCTCAGCCGTACGTACGCCACCAAACAAAAAATGGGCAAGAAATCAAAAAACTCCGTCCCCGACGAATCATTCCTCTTGCTTCCCCATCCCTCTGGGCCCCAAGAGACGCCTGCAGCCACCTGGTATAGCCCAGAAATAGAAATCGTCGACACACATACGCATCTTCTTTCCACCTATGAAGCCTACCAGAAGAGTTACCCTAAAGGCGCTTTCAATTCGATATCAGATTTCGTACGCGACCTCTACGCAGGACGTAACATCCACTCGATCGTGGACGTTTGGTGCGAGGCACCAGTTCTCACCAAGGACTGGCGGAAGTTGGCAGATACTGAGTTTGACGGTCTGACTTACAACTTTGTTATTGGCGTGCATCCGTATGTCGGTTCCCTTGATGTTTCTCCGCAAATTATTTGACTCAGCTTGTCAGACACAACGCGAAAGAATATAGTCCCCAGGTAGAAGAGGATCTTCGTGAGGGTTTAGCCCACCCTCGGAACGTTGGTCTTGGTGAAATTGGATTAGATTTCCATTACGACAATTCCCCTCGCGAAATTCAGAAGACAGTCTTCCGAAAGCAGTTACAACTCGCCGTCGAGCTGAAAAAGCCCCTCACAATCCACACCCGCGAAGCTGACGCAGACACCGAAGCTATTCTCAAAGAGGTCGTGCCATCGGACTGGCGTATCCACATCCACTGCTTCACAGACTCCCCGGACTTTGCGCGTCGACTCCTCGCGCATTTCCCCAACCTACACATTGGTATCACGGGTGTCATTACGTTCTCCTCGAACCTCAACACTGCGGCGCTCGTTAGGGAAATGAAGGATGACCCGCGGATACTACTCGAGACGGTACCCTAATATCACTTCTACCTTGAAAGTGGAATTGACTGGCTTCACAGGATGCTCCCTATATGGTACCGTCAAACATCTATGGCTCGTTGCAAGGGATGAAGGGAAGGCTGCCCCTGTCCCATAGCGCGATGATACCTTGGACTGCCACATTTGTGGCCGATTTGTGGGGGGATGATTGGGATGCGGAGAAGGTCATGAAGCTGGGTAGAGGGAACGCTCGACGGCTGTATGGTGTTTAAGTGGTGTTCCGTGACTAGATCTAGATGGGCTCGAACACGCCTTCATTCAGCGCGATGACCTCGTTGCAGTTCTGACATTATCTAGTAAGGGAGGTACGCCATACGGTGCATCGTCCGTCATAGAAAGGTTTCCTTCGCGCTATAGAAGTTTTCTATCTACGCTACTGACTCGTACTAGATTTAGGTTCCTCGACCCGGAACCACCACACATCTGCCTCCTCGATTGAGACATCTAACCCTACAAGCACCGTCTTTCTCCGCAAAAAGTGCATTCGTAACATCGCCCTCGGCAATTTTTGATTCGTACACGCCATATATTCCTCCTCAGTGACGCGTACGCGAACCGATGCTCGTATGGCGCGCACAACATCCTCGACCGACACCACCGTCGCATTCTCGACTCTGATCTCCCAAGGAAAGTCGCTACACCGCAGGCGAATGGAGGTTCGCGGCGGGTCTGTGACGGGCTTGTGCGCGAAGTCTTCCCCGAGGCCCTTCAGTTCGTCGTCACGTAGGTCGACCCAAAGACCTAGGCTGGAAAGCGGTGGGGAGGGAAGAGGTAACGCGGGATGGTCTTCGGGCGGCAACTCAGTTGTACGGAGTCGTGGCGGCGAAGGAGGAGCAATGGATGATGTACTACGCGGTGTGACGGACGCGCTGCCTTCAGGTGGCGGGACGTAACGCGGCTGAAAGCTGCGACGAAAGGATTGCCTTCTCTCACGAGCAGAAGTGGAAGGCGTAGGCGCCGCAAACTGCGTCGCGACATGTGGTACGACTGCATCTGTTCGCAAAGCAGATGCCAGTGAAGGAGGAGGAGGGTTCAAGACCGGTGCGTACAGTCCTTGAGGGTGCACTGGGATAGCGCACGGTGAGACCGTTGGAGGTGGCGGGAACGGGAACGCAAATGGCGTGGGTGGCCGGGGAGGGACAAACTGGCTCGTATATGTCAAACCCGGCCCCGAACGTCGTCTATCGCGACTGCTTCCAGTCTGGACACCATATGTTTCGGGGGTATCAGATTCAAAACGTGCTACCTTTGTGGGGCGGGTAGGCATAGTATTGGACAGGTGGTGGAGGCTGGGTATACTTGCTTGAAGGATGCCGACCTTTATACGCCACAGCTCGATTGTTCTATGCATCTGTCGCGTTTCCGAAAGAGCTTCTCTCCCAAAGTAGGATCCTTGACTCAGATTAGTGCTTGAACGACTCTCACGGGCTTCCAGCTCCCAGCAAACCTTCATGTTGCTTTCTGGTATCGGTGCTTCCTTTTTGTCGAGGTGCCGTCACGAACACGCGTTATTATGCTTTGATCTGGGTCGCGTTTGAAGGGTTAGCGCTCCTAAGGATGCCTAATGCTTGCAAGGGCGTAAGATTTTCATTTCGTACGGTACATCTCGTCACGGATTAGGCAGAACTGCGAGCGGGATACCATATGAATGATGACTCTGCGCACAAGTATTAGGTAGCACATGATGTTTTGTTCCTGGCATTGCTCTCCCTACGTGCATTGGTTTCGAGTGCCCAAGGCCCCAGTCAAGTACTTGCCATCATGATTGGACACCGATATGCATGGGCCCGACTGCTGGGAGCGCAGTGACACGATCGCCATCCCGCGCCGCTCGTGTAAACAGCAACTGCGTGTGGCATCAGAGTTTTGCTGGAGCTGAATTGAACCAGAGCGCGGCGCAGGGGCAGCACTAGTGGCCGATCATACGCCACGCGACTCTACGACTTACTTGACACTGCACTTCCCGTTCCATCTGGTGCACCCCCACATAGAATCTCGGAACGCCCTAATTCGGCCGATGTCTAGGATATTTGGGTAGCCTGCCGAGGACTGAATATAGAAGCGCTCCGGACGCATGTGGACGCACACATGTCCGGTTACAAAAAGTGGTTGCTGTCTCCGCTACCCAGCTGCTCCATCCCATGTCGACCGCTAGCCTCCCCTCTTATGTTGCGCCCCCCGATCTTGTCCGGAGTCCGTCCTACACTGTTGAGCCTCAGCATCACGAGCAGCGTATCGCGCTAGGACAGGACATTCGCTACCGGCCATCGGGACACTTCATTAAGGAGTCCAAAAGTCGCTCTGCCCGCCTATGTCTCAACGCGCAAGAGGCCAATGTCGATCTCCCCATATACGGAACTTCTAGCTCTGTCGAGGGCACCATCGAGATTTCCAAGCCCGAGGGAATACAGAGCGTAGAAGTCAAGGTGCGCAGTAACGTATCGGATGAGGGGCTGCCAATATTTCTTGTCATCCCAGGTGGAAGGGCGCCTACGGCTCCACGAGCTGGCGGCAGGTGGCATGGTCACCGTGAAGCTTTGTCTGGACACGGTCCTTCTCTGGGTCAAATCACCGGCTAACCCGGTCTCTCCAACGGCGTTGACCTTCCGGCTAAGCCTACCGAAGACGTTCGACTATGACAACAACACCTACGTGCGTCTCACATGTCCCATGCTTGCTTCTACTGTGCTGACTGTCGTAGCCTTTGCCACCCACATACGAAGTCCGCTTGGATGGACTTCCGGGGTTCACAGCCGTAATAGACGTATGCGCTTCTTCATCGGTTTTTCATCGCTTGGTCCTCATCTCAACACAACAGTACAGCGTCACTGCGACTTTGGCGAAAGCCCCGAATGTCCCGTTAATGAAGTCCAGTCTGTTTGGTAACTTGAAAGCTATGGGAAACATGTGCGTCTTCATCTCTCGTGATAGCGGTCCCACAAGCTCATGTATACGACACCCAGCGTGTTATCCACACCCTTCGTTTATTATCCGCGTACTCGTCCAGCCGTTCCTTTACCTTCGCCTCTTCTGACAAATCGTCTCGGATTCGTCCTGACTCCGGAGTGGAAACTCTACGAGACCACAATCACCGCTAAGCAAGCGCACGCGGCGGACATCAAGACGAAGCTTTACGTTCCAGCCTCCCGCATATTCGCCACGGCCCAGTCCATTCCGTTCTATCTCACATTGGAATCCTCTGCGCTCTCCCTTGCTGCCTTCCTACCATATGGTCCTACCGCCCACCTCATCGGCAAACGTGCGACGCAGATACATCTGATGCGGCAGATAACTGTCGATGTCAGACATGCAATGATTTCAACGACCAAGACGGACATATGGCGCGTCGATCCCATAGGGGAGGCAACTTTCAAACATGCGGTACGTTCATCCAATTTCGCCGACATCTTACGTGCGCCTGACCGCCCATGCGACCGTAGGGCGACGGACCCACATGGGTGGCTTACAGCGGAGAGATAAAGACCAATGAGTCTGTCAAGGTCACAGCGTTCAAAGCTGGCGGCTTGATTGTCAAGGACTGCTTACTGTTCAGGTTCAATCCGACTGAACCGGCCAAGGCGCCCTTCTTGATGGTAAGACAAGTCGTGCCGGTAAGACTTACGACAGATGTCTGGACAGCGGACGGCACAGGCATTGGAGCACACCTTCCCAACGCGTCCGAGGAATCTTTAGTGTCGCCGGAGAGTCTAGACGGGCATGAAGCATAGGCGATGTGACGATTGTATTTATATGTTATTAACGTATGCGGGTACAATGACCCGCCCAAAGGACGAGACAACAAGGCCATACGTAGAAGTATATATACGACCTTCGACTGAACTGGTCGCACGCCTCACCGATTTGTACACTTGGTCTCATAGTAATGTACAATAGAGCATAGTCACCGGGTTGGTGAACACAGATGCTGCGAGAAAAGTCAGCGCTGAGGCATGTACACGGAACAAAGGCTACTTGCATTGAGCTTCGTGCAATGAGCAAGGTTATGCACTTGGGTTCTGCAATTGTATCCGTACCAGCAGTCTTCCTGAGCGGGGTGGCCTGCAGCGTGCATCTTCGCCAGAAGCCAAACATGCAGGTGCTTCGTGATGAACAGTTGCAGACATTCGGTACAAAGTAAATCATGGACGTTCTGCCATGAATCGTATTCCGCCGATTTGATATTGAACAACTCGTTGATTAATCTCGGCCAGAATCGCGGGCCAAGCAGGTTGCACTCGTCTTGCAAGCGACTGGTGAAGTGCCTTGTGCGAGGAAGGTTCCCTGACATGAAGGCGCTGGGAACGTGAAACCTCTGAAGACCATGTAGATACTCCCAATCTGCGGAAGTCTCATCAGTAAAGTACTTTGCTAGGAAGTCGTGAAAACGTACTATACTGATTCCACACTGAGAGACCTGGAGAAAGATGGCACATCGTACCTGTAGGCGTGAGCGTGGTGCCGAGTGCCATAATGGCTTGGACATACAAGTATCGTGCTCCTGAACTGTCTGCAAAATCGAATACCAGAGAGTGTTATCGGCTTCAGTCGGAAGTTTGGGTGGAGAGACCTTGCGTCTTTCCCAGATGGTGTTCAAAGGAAGAGAGAGATATCCATCAAGGAAGCCGTCATCAACATTCAATAGATCTCCGTCCAGGTCTTCGTCTGCTTGGTCGATGATCGGAGAAACAGCTCCAACTTCATATGCAGCTAAAACACATGCTGGTCCCACGGTGAGAGAGAGATCGCGTAAATGTGTCCCTTCGGTCCATTAGCACTCTGACCGGGACAGAATCGAGCGATAACAAACATGAAATATTCCCAGAGCCACAATAAGAGGCCCATTCAGCAAGGTCTTGTAGGAAGTGCCCAACGGCATAGAGTTCGATCAGCTCTTCCGCGTAGAAGTCAACCAGAAATGATTGCTTGGCGGCGTTTTCCTTCCTAATCCGTTCTTCTAGCTCAGACTCGTCCAATGAATCAAGACGCGTCGGATTGTATCTTGCAAGATTGAAGATTCTCGAATAAAGATTCAAACGAAATAAGGCGCGTCTGAAACGCTCTGATTCCCCGACGTTTAGCTTGCTTGTTGCTGACGAGCGGTCTTTGATTCTGAGATGGTTTAGCGCCACGAGTAGGATATATAGAGGTTTACCGACCGGGCGCTGAATATGTTCTCCAGTTCAACGGCACATCGTACGTAGACAGAAAGTTTATCTTGTTCCTCCACGCTTAAGGGTGGACCCCCAGCTGTTTCCACGGATGAATCAACGTCGATGTCAAAAGCTCGTGAGAACCGTCCTTCATCCTCTTCATCATCGTCCTCATCATCATCCGAATCAAGCACTGGTACTTCATGTCGAATGAGTCTGATAGCCTGTGGCAGTGCAGGACCAGCGACGTTCCACGCCACTCTGCGGTTGATTGACTTGGGGTGGGTGCAGTATGCGTCGTAGAAGCGCTTCGAGACGAGGACAGTAGATCGCAGGGTGGCAAAGTCGGGCAAGAAATCCATTATGCGGTCAAGTATGTCGTCTGGAAGTTGTAAATCCATGTCAAGTGCTATTTGATGGTGGTGGTTGCTGTGAAAGGAGTCGGTCCCGACACTATTTCCACTTTTGGACTGGCCGCAGGCGTGGGAAATTGGGCATTGATTCCGCAATGCCGATCACTTTGTGACTTTGCTTTTGACCTAGTCCCTTCATTATCATATCTTCCGCCTCACCATGCACAAGTCAATCTCACCTTACACAAACCAAGAACAGATAGCACTAAGTCACGCGAATTATTCCAACCTCATTTTGCGATTTTCCTCGAAGCTCGAAATGTGGCGCTCTGTCTGACAGTATCGCCACAGCAAAGCCGGGAAGCTGCTTTGCGCGTAGGGCAAGTGTAACGTCCATGTTGTTTTTCACCGCACTGATGATCTGCCCTTGCAACTACAGTGCCGTCATATCGACACGTCCGGAGGAGAACAAGGGTTCACTGATGGTTGTTGTCCTCGCTGCTGTGTTGATCCGAACGGAGGATCGACCATTGAACAAGGACCTTGTTCTTTAGACTGATAAATGTCGATATCTTCGGTGGCTCACCTATTTCATCATACTCAGTAGCCCTCCGTGCCAGCACCTCGGCCGTCATCATCAACGCGTCTCAACTCGAAACACGCTCCTTCAGGCGGAGCTGCATTGAATATGTCGGAGAGAGGCAGACCCGCAATGGACCGTTCTGCGACAGGACAATGCGACAAACTGATAGAGCCAGAAACAAGGACGATGTGGCGGCCGGTCCCATATCGCTTGTCCGACTTTCACTTTGTCCGAAGTTTGGGTAGAGGATCTTTCGGACGCGTTTATCAAGGTAAGCTTCGTCACTCCACCGCATGCTCGGCTTTCATCGAGATTAGCGCAATACAAACGCGACGCAAGCTTCTTCGCGATCAAGGTCCTCGAGAAGGACTGTATTGTCAGGAGGAAGCAGGTAGCACATACCAACAGCGAGGCTTCAATTCTTGTAAATATACGCTGTCCGTTCATCATCACCCTATGGGCCGTGTTCCAAGACTATACCAACCTTTATTTGGTGATGGACCACGCGCCTGGAGGAGATCTTTTCGATCTTCTACGGCGAGCGGAGGTCCGTTACTTCATTATCATCCTCATTTATCTCCTCATTGTTTGTCGTAGCGCTTCCCAGAGACAGCCGCAAAGTTTTACGCCGGAGAGGTCTTGCTTGCTCTCGAGTATCTGCACGCAAGGGGCATAATATATCGTGATCTCAAGCCCGAGAACATCCTCATCGCTAAAGATGGGCACATTAAGCTTGCTGACTTTGGTTTTGCGAAACGATGCGAGACGACGTGGACGTCGTGTGGGACATCTGAGTATCTGGCTCCTGAGGTATGCATTCATCATAATGACTTCTCGTCGTATGTTCTAACGTCACGTCTAGATCGTCTTACAGAACGCACACGGCAAAGCTGTCGACTTCTACGCCTTGGGAATCCTCACCTTCGAAATGCTCACTGGACATACTCCCTACCATAGCGCCTCCAATGAGTTAGAGCTTTACCAACGGATACTGGCTGGACCCAGTATGATCGCTTGGCCGCCATTGGCTGTCACTGTGAAATCTTATAATCTCATCATGCATCTTTTGGAGTGCGATCCTACCAGGCGCCTCGGCCTTGCGGAGGTGAAAGGGCACGCGTGGTTCGAAGAAGTGGATTGGGAGCGGTTGGGACAGAGAGCCATCCTGCCGCCGTACACCCCAAAGCTGGTCTGGGAGGGCGATGCGAGCGCGTATGGCTGTTACGAAAAAGAAGGGAATACTTTTCCGGGTACTAGCAACTCGGGGACCGACTTCTGGGGATCAGAGTTTCCTGACTTCGAGTATGTTAGTCCAGAGGCACAGCTGTGGCTCTGAATATCGACCACATCTATTTTTCCGTATCTTTATCACATTTTCATCAGCCTTTCTCCATGATTCATAATAGACCGATCCTGTATTGTGTATTGTACTCTATTCTGTATACTACGTGTATGTTGTACTTACTGTAATGCCAATAGACTTTGAATTGAGATACTGGAGCGAGTGTGCTATTGCGCTATTCAGACTCAAGGTACTAGATATTGAACAAGGGGTCGTCTTTCCTCTACTTGTGGGTTGCCGTCTACGATGAACACTTACAGCAGCCAGGGTCTGGCCCCGGCGAATATGACTGCTACCGCTGCCCAAGGATTGAGAAGAAACGATAGATCTTATACGTATGACACCGAATCACAAAGACAATCAAAAGTCATCCATCTTCATGTCCTCCTTCGCGACAACAGGTCCTAAGTCCACGACAGTATAGAATTCAAAATCTTTCGTCGTAGTCTGAGCTTTCAGCCCTTTCGTTGGCGAGCCATCGTTGCCTTCTAACGACGGATCGTCCGACCGGTACTGGTACTTCACAAGCATATTGAACTGTCCCGACAATCAGCAAATCTTATAAGGATGAGAAACCATCAATCACCTTGACGTTCCCTCTCGCTTCCTTCCCAAGTACCACCTCTCCCCCAACGACCGTCAAATTTGCGCGCTTCTCAAGCACACCAACAGTCTTGACCTTCGGCTTCTCCCTCTCCTTCGCCCCTCTCAGCCCAATCTCGTCATCATCCAGCCCGAACATGTCCATCTCCTCGTCCTCGTCGTCGTATTCCCATGCTTCCGCAAATGCCGCGATGGTGAACGACGTCGTGGGGAGGGAGATGGCGAACGGGGGCCGGCGCGCTTTTTCGCCTTCGACGGAGGGCGCGACGTGCATGCGCTGCACAGAGAGGCGAACTTGGATGGGATCATAGAGAGGGTTGGTGATGGCGAGGTGGAAGGGGTAGGAGAGGCCAGCCTGCATTGGGACGGCGACGAGATCTTCGTCCGGTGCTGCTGTAGACGTCGACTTGTTCAGGCCACGACGCTCTGGCGCGGGAATGGACGTGTGTTGGCGATGAGGGAGGGAGATGTTGATCGCAGGCAGATAGTTGGCGGCGACGAGTTTGATCTTGTACCGTACAGACTGGGCTTTCTGCTCTGGCTTGATGAGGATATGGGTGCACGCTGGACAGCGCTTTGAGCGTTTCGAGTGCAGTGGTATTCGAAGTGGTCGTAGTTCACTGTATAAGTATTAGTTCGCATCGCTTCAATGGTATACAAAACACTCACTCTGCTCGTAGTGGTGTTGCCCAGCTTGACCCCCATCGCTGCTCCAGCGTCGCCACTTCAGCCATATTCTCTAGATGCCGTATAAAATCTACATCATCCTCGCCTCCGCCCGCTCCATGTGTACTCGCAATATCCAGACGCGTCTTGTATTCCACCATCTCGTCCTTGTTCAACGACTTGTCCTTATTCGCCCCTCCCTTCCCCGGTCGCGTATGAGGGTTGTACTTGGTCACCCCAGGTATATCGCGCGCAAGTGCGGCGGACGCAGCGGCTGTGATGGAATTAGAGTGGAGGTGATGTGAGTGCGCTGCACTACTTGGCACAGCGGAAGAAGCAGAACCAGAAGAACGCAAGACCGGCTCGAAATGCTCTTTCAGCCGGTCGAATTCCAATGAATCTGGCGCAGAGTCTTCGAATTTCTGTAATTGGGCTGCAGTCCGTGCTCATCAAAGACGATAACTGGTTATCGTAGTGGGGTACACACCAGCGAGACCGGTAGGCTTCTCAAATGTTATATTGAGCTCTGCAGAGTCCCACCTACAATGATTACAGAACAGGAAGAAAGGCGGTTCACCCACGCTGCCGACGGGGATGGAGAGCCTACCATCGCCGGGATCTGGAGGGTCGGAGGAGACGACAGAAAGTGTGTTGCGGCAATTGGGGCACATGAAGCAATTTCGCGCGCATCTATGGCGCGTCAAGGCTGGCAAAAGGCGGAGGGTGAAGGACGCACCTGTTCTTCTCGGCGCGCACGCTGGCACTGGGCACTTCAAAGAGACAATTCGGGCAGTAGTATCCACTGACTTCAACCGAAACGCAGCGGTTGCATCGTACGGCGTCGCATTCCTCGCAGAAGAATAGGTCATGTAGGTTGTGAAAGCTGTAAGAGGACGAAGGAAGATGCGGTGGCGGGGGATTCTTTGGGCTGCCTAGGCAAGGACAGTGATAGCGGATTGCCGGTGTCGCCATCGGTTTTGGCGGGCTGGAAGGATAGACTCGCTTTGTCGTCGTACGACGCGATGATGGACAAGACTGAGTTCAGGGTTCCCAAAAAGGACGCCTCTTGGTCCGGATGCTCGGACCGAGCTCATGCACTTCCAGGGTGCCATCATCATCATCAAATCTGTTGTGCAGCCCAGTGCGCTGTGCTTGCTCCTCCTGTTTCGCGGAAATCGTGCCGGCGAATCATCAACGACTTTGAGTCATAGACTGACTTCTCTGTATAATCTCTTCTCATATCCGGATATGGCTAGGGACCTCCTGGCCGTCTGTATCGTTACGCTGTGTACAGCTGGGACGCGTCTGCGTTCTTTGTTCCCGATGACAGGACTTTGCATCAATACGCGTCACAGAGACCTCTTCCTCCAGTCAGTTTCCGATGTTTCATGAGCCGAATTGTACAGTAGCACAGTCATCAGCCGGAGGAGAAACTCTCCCATCCGAACTTCTGGTTTGCTGAGGTCAAGAGCGATGACAGCACACAGCCTATACAGCCCCTACAGGCTACCGCTGATGTACAGTTCCTGATGCAGCTCGAATTCTTCCTGACTATGGTCGACAAGGTCACGGTCCCACAATGAAACTGTCATTGGAGTATTTTGCTATGAGTCAAACCTTGATTCCCTTGTTCCTGCTGCTGCATAGCTGTATAGAATCGACTAATGAATGGCGTGCCGTTCCAGCCTCATTCCGCTGCGCACCCGCATGCATGTTGCATTACACATACTACCCGTCTCACCTACGCCCCATGAGCAGCTTTATGCTCACGACCACCTTATTGCCACAGAGTTCGACAATTGAACAGCAGGGGAGAGCTTTGATGTTACTCGATAAGGACCGTGCAAAGGGAAGAACAAATGGCTAAGTGTGACGCATCTCCGGGGATATCAAACCAGCTCTCACGCAATTATGTCTTCCCAAACGAGCTTCATTCCTTGTTCTCCTTCGCGCCGTCGTGCGGTTGGACCCACACATCTTTGTTCTCTGTTGCAACCCGGTCATACGGCTGAGCCACAGTCGGGAACAACACTGTTGGTCGTTTTAGGAACTGACCATCAGGATCCGATATCCAGCACCGCCTCCATTCCCTGGCCATAGTCTTCCGCCCTGCCCGTCTGCCTCGTGTTCAAAGACAACTTACCTCTACACCACTTGCACGGGTGCGTTGAATCTCTACGAATCTTTGCGACGAGCTCACGACTCTAGGATCCGCAGTGCCATGGAACAAAGCGAACTCGACCGACCATCCACCGCGTCCGGGTATGTCGTCGATGATATCCTCCGGCACACGCGCCCACTTCTCCCGGAGGACACACAAATAATACGGGCGCAGAACTCGACACTAGGAACACAGAAACATGACCTCGAAACGCAGATTGCGGCGCTCCTCGCTCAGACGCTGCGCGTGCAGGCCGAGCTTCGCCAAGTGTCCGCCACATTTGACAAAACAAACTCGGTGTTCGCCCCCATCCACACACTTCCCAACGAAATCCTTCTCTACATCTTCCAGCTATTGC
This sequence comes from Strobilurus pachycystidiatus, assembly GCA_019915135.1. Classification (NCBI taxonomy): domain Eukaryota; kingdom Fungi; phylum Basidiomycota; class Agaricomycetes; order Agaricales; family Physalacriaceae; genus Strobilurus; species Strobilurus pachycystidiatus. The sequence goes on from JAHLMK010000004.1 coordinate 519,063, forward strand.
TTCCCAGCTTCCACAAAGACTCTTGCATGGACGTCAGTGACGTACGTTTCCGGCTGGGTGCCGTATGTGGTTGGTGGCGCGATGTCGTGACGCACAGTCCCACACTCTGGTCAACGCTTGTCTTGCGCACGCATAGCTCTACTAATATTGGGAGTATGACCGCGTTGCGCAAGTTTATACAGCTGTCCGGAGACCAGCCGGTGAAGATTTCGTTCATCTTCAGGGCGGCTGGAATGCCTGGTCATCGAGACCTCGAAGTTCTGGATGCGCTCCTTGCGGAGAGCCACCGTTGGAGATACCTATCCATGGACGACATGTTCTCGATCCAATATGTCTTCGAGCGCTTGACTCCGGAGAGCATACCGCAATTGAAAGAGTTGTATCTTTTGGGCCGCCACTCCGCCTTCCGTGGCCGAACTTTGGAGATAGATCCCATAGCGCATGCGCCCGCGTTGAAGAAGGCCCAGCTGTTCTCTGGATATGTGTACCCCTCCACTCTCACGCATGCCCATCTGTCTCTTCCAGGCGACGCTGGGGAAACATTCGTACCGGACTTTTTCCATTCCCATCCGTTCCTTACGGAAGTTCATATCTTTCTCCATGATGTCCACTCCGCGCTCGTGCTCCCGCCTGACACCGAGCCTGTTGAGCATGCGGCTGTTCATACCTTGGTCACCGACCACACGTCCGTGTTGGACTGCCTCGTCCTTCCTTCGCTACAAACCCTCCATTTGGCCACCACCAACAATACGATAGACCAATCAACCACTGCATCCATCTCCGCCCACCTGAAACGCTCTCATTGTCATCTTAAATCCCTCTCCATCGCCCAACAAGCCATCTATGACTCATCCGCACTCATCACGGAACTACTACCCTTACTCTCCGATTCATTGTCGGCGCTCTATATTGATATGTGCTTCAGCATCAGTGCGAACGAATCCACGGCGCGCATCTTCAATGCACTGAAGAGCAGTTCCAAATCGGCGGGTTTACTCCCGGGTTTGACAAGCTTTGGCCTCAAAGCTAAAGCTACCTCATCTCCGGAGTTTACTGCTGGCCTGATGGAGATGATTCGGTCGAGACGCAGCTCTGACCTGGCAACACAATGGAAAGCCAAGACTCTTCTTGATTTAGGGTTGGACCTGCAATTCATCGAAACAGATAGATACAGCTCAGTTTTCGAAGACGCGTTGAAGGAGTTGGCAGACGGTGGTTTGAAACTGTGGACTAGGAACGAGAACAAGTACGGTTCTCGCCCGTCTGCGTATCCTCCGTGGATCGAGTTCTCCAAGAAGAAGGATCTGATGAAGCTGGTCGTGGGCAAGTGCCGATGCGGCCATTGCGCTCATGGGTCCCCGCATCTTAATGAGATGATGACGGACTACGGCGAGTCAGATACTGATGATTCGGTCCACTCATCGGACTCAGACTCCTCAGACTCGTCCTCTGCCTCCAGCTGGTCGCCAGCTTATCCCGAACCTCTGCCTTTTGTTCCATTCAACGACCCTCCATTTGTGATTCCCTACGGCGCCCCGCTTCCCGCTTACCTCTTTCCCACCTCTCAGAATGCCCACCAATTCGTCCCGTATGCGCCGCAACAGAACGTCTTCGCGCCCTACCCAACCATGTTCGCTCCTCAGGCCCCACCCCCTCTTCATCCTCATCAGAACAATACCACCGGACCCGTCGTACCCGCAGAATTCCCATCACCCTCCGATACATCTCAAAACGGAGGTGACCGCCATTACATTCATCGCTACCACAACATGTATCCTTCCCCTCGAGGTCCTCCAGTGATACCTGAATTCTCAGACGATGAATCCGACGACGAAGCGGAGAACGTCATGCCATCCTTCCCTTCTGTCCCTCCCGGCACGATGGCATTGGGAGGTATTGGCCAGGCGCCCTCCGACTTTCCATACCCTTTCAATATGTCCGCCGTCCCCCAATCACCTTCAGAGTTTCCTTACCCGTTCAACATGCCCATGGAGAACCCACCGATGTCGATGCCCTCGCCCGACGTCGTTTCGGTCCCGGTATCGCCCTTGAAGGGAAGCAAGGCATTCAGGTGCAGATCGGGCTCGATTTCCCCTCATGGGGAGATGCACAGTCCTGCCTCCATTTTGCTGCAAACAGAAGGGAGCTCCTCACATCACCAGACACCCGAGATGACACACCTGGTTGAAGTCGCAGAGCGTCCGCTGTCGCCTCTCCAGTTCGACAACTTGGAGGATCTGGCGCTGGAGGATCCGGATCTGGATCCGGATTTGAATGACGGCAAGAATGAACCCAGCGCATCGACGGTCGACTCGGGCTATGCAGAGCTCGCCACGTTGGTTCCGGTTCCCTCGCCTCCAACAAGTTCTTTTCATTAAATTTTCCTCTAATTGCTTTCGTATTTGGTGTTACGTGGGTTGCTTGCTGTCTTGCTATCGATATCGCGTAGAGTAGCTGTAGTTAATAATTTATTCGTACAATAGACAATGATGTTAAATACATGCGGAATAGTAATGCTGTCGTTGGCCCCTGGTCATGGTATATGATAGTAAAGCGAAAAGGTAAGTCAGTAATGACATTACTATTCAAATGGTCGTTAAATGATTTAGATGCGTCCACAAATATGCCCCTTCCAGTAGAAATGTTCTGTGAAACCATGCAGTCTAACGCTGGCGATCCCAAGGGTTATGATAATGTAGAGCCTGAGGCGTTTGAGACGGGTAGGGCTGTGGATCATAGGGTTGTGGATCGGATACGTATGGCTGTGGGTCGTACAGCCGATCCTGAGAAGTATAACTGGCGTAACTCTCCCTATACGATGGATCATACAGCTGAGGTCGTGCTGGCCCAGGCGCGGTAAGGTGCTGTGCGGAAAGGCTGTACCCCGGTGGCGGAGGGTTACTTCCGTCCTGTCTGATGGACATGTCCACCGGCGGTGTGGGAGATGCCAAGGAACGGTACACAGGTCCTCTCGAGGGGGCTTTGGCGCTCCGCGTGCGAAGATAGCAGGCATACACCATGAGGATGATACCAAGCAGAAGCAGACCACCACAGATCCCGAAGACAAGCGGCTTGTTGAAGCTGCTCTTCGAGGAACTGTGGGGCGCGTTGAGGGTCTGGTCGCCTGTGGTATCATCGCCCTTTAATCGGACTTGAACGAAGTCGGCATGCGCTGTTTGATATTAGCTAGATGAAAATATTGTCTCGTCTGGAGGATGGAAGTGGGCGAACCTTCGGCGGGATCGGTGGTTGACAAGAACTGGATGTATGGATGGCCCCGATTGGTCGTGTTCTCGCCAATGAAATCGCCGTAGTTGAGAAGGGTGTACGCGTTTCGGACTGGTAGTATCGACACCAATCAGCTCGACTGAGGCTGTAGAGAGGCATAGGACTCACTGAAGGACATGCCAAGAATGATATCGTACGTAGGGTTCGGACCAGTATCGAAACTCATTGGTTGGAACTGAAAGCGCGTCAGTCACAGCTAAGATAGGAAGCACAGCAAAGCAGTGAACGTACCAAACCAACACAGCACGATTGTCCTTTCGAATTCTTCAAGTTGGTGATGCCTAACACAGATGGTTGCAATGTTGCGTCCATTGGATGGATGGGGTAACTCCGGCCACTGAACTTGAAAGTGATGTTCACTTCCAGTTCACAAGGCACAATCCACGTATCCCCCACGTTGCCGATGTGAGTATATTCGGCCCCATCGAAGCGGCTGTATATCGCGTCGGCTGCAGCTCTAGATCATGAACAGGATCAGTGAACTTCCAGTCGTTGAGTGGACGTGTCTCAACTCACTTTGGTAGCTGCGTCAATGAGAATCCCGAATCGACGACGGCTGTAGCTTGGTAATCGTTGGAGGTCTCGTCAACTTCGGTCTTGATAGATATGGGTTTCCCATCCGGGCCAATCAAGCCGTTCTGGTCAAGGAGAAGTTGGAAGTGTTGATCACCAGCCTCGCTAAGCTGTACAGTGGTTACGTTTAGTTTGGGCTGGTTCTGCACATCGTCGTAACCGTCCAATATGTCCCCGATGGTGATGTTTCCCGGAAAGCTGTCTGTAGGGTCTACAGATAGAGCCGATTAGAGGGCCTTGTCTTGACAAAGAGGGTAAGGGAAGGCTACCTTCCAGGCGGCCAAGGGAGATTGTGATAAAATTAGGTGTTGAGGTATTTTGCAGGAAGATGCGGGTGACGACTGAGTATCCAACATCTGAGTGGAGTTCAGTGTAGATATTAGAGCCTGAGTTGGGCCCCAATCCAATAAGACCGGATCCTCCTTTGTTACTCGAGTCGGGCGTAACTTCGACTGTGAGAGAAGATTTACTGAGACGTCCGACGGGGATGAAGAAGGGAAGGTGCATACTGAATGCCTGATCAGGTACCTCATAGCCCGAGAAGACCAAATCAGCCGTCCTAATCGGTCCTGCGAGCGCGTCAGTTGAAGGAAGCGACAAGAGTGAGGTGCAGACCAGTGACATTCCCAACGGCATAGTTGACGCCAGACGTTGCGCCCGTGGCCTTACTATTGCGAACCGTGCCTGCCACCCACAAATCCGAACTGCGTTGTCAGGTGGAGGGAAGAGTCAAGGCGCTAAATAAGACTAACCTGCCGGTGTCGATGAGACAAGAGAAGGTATCTCCACCCAGTGTTAGATCGGCATAATAGCTGATATCCCCAGAGTTCTTGAGAGTGACCCCGTCGTCGTCGTCGCGTTTCGACAACGTTGAGGCGCGTTTTCGGCCCTCTATTGGGAATTGCAGGCAAAGAGCTAGGCTGCAGAGGCCCGACAGTGCCAAAAGACGGGTGTGGTACATGGGAGGAGGGAAGGAGAAGAATCCCCGTGTCGGCAAGAACGAGATGCCCGTTGAGTATATATCATACTAAATGGCGGTGTGCGGTGTGTCATTTTAAAACACTTTCTGAATCATGGCCCTGATTGAGATTGGCGCCCATTGACAATGAGGTCCCTGGCTGAGCGTGAGGAGCGGTGCATGTCAAGCTAGGCAGACAGAAAGAGTGTATCCTTGTGGGCGCAGTGAGTGTAAGCTTGAAGGCTGCGGATGAAGAAGTTTAGGAATGGCATTGGGCATTGGCAAATTCGAAATGATGGGTGTCCACGTGGCGTGTCTGATCGGTCCGTGATCTAGCCAGTGTGGCGGTCAATTTATCCACTTTGCGTCTTGATGCAATCTACATATACGCGTCAAAGCATCCGACATAGCTATTTCTGTACTTGACAGACCCTTGCACAGTTGTATTTACAGCATTTCGCGTGATATGACCTTCTACTGTGACAACTCAGCGCGATGCTCTTTCAGCATGGGGTCTAATATGAAGCTAGCTCTCGCGAATGATATAGGAATCTTCTCCCTTGCCATCAGCCACTCTTGACGAACGTCTCTAGACGATTCAGAATGGGAATAGAACTAAGACGCCAAGCTACTTTGCATAGAGTATGAGAACACGCCGTTGGGACGCTATTATCATCTCCACTCAATAGACAACGTAGCAGAAAGGTGGGAGCTCGTTGGAAAGTGATGATTTATGATATCTGACAATGCAGCTCAATACACTTCACCTCACCTTGGAGACGACTGCTAGTAAAGCCTAAGCTTTCGGACAATTTGCGGTGCTAAGCAACTACCTTCTGAGTCTAGTAATGACTGCTATAATCGAAGCAGTGCATGCTGACGCGGACGCCTCAGTAAAGCTTTCCTTGGCCCTTGGGTGATGATGTTGATCCGCTGACGAAGAGGGCAGACACGCGCTGGTCAGGGGGCCAGAGTCCGCCAGACCAATCTTTCCCTCTGACTACCACCATCATTTTCCCTCCCTCTCCTTTGTTCGTTCCCGTCATTCCAGTGCGAATCACGTCGAACTGGCGGTCATGAAGCTTTCGCTCATTCCACTTTCTCTACTTTTCTCAATATTCGACTCGATTTACGGGATAAATCTGCCTGTTCAAATACGCACGACCAATGAACCCCGGACGCTCAGTTACCGCTCAGCCAACTCCACGATACCGGTCGGAAACTACGGAAATGCCCAGTACTTCGCCAACATAACGATTGCAGGCACTGAGATCTCCGTCTTGTTGGATACCGGCAGGTATGCGCCGCGCCTTATGTCGCATTGGACCACCTGTAACACCAAAGTCCAGCTCCGACCTCTGGGTCAACTTCCCCGGCACTGTGCCCACCACGACAGACACCGGCAAATCCTTGACGCTCACTTACGCTATTGGTTCTGCGGGCGGTGCGTGCCTACTATCCCACTTCAATGCCCTGTAGCTGACATGCCATACAGGCGACATACACTCTGCCAAAGTCGAATTCTATGATTATACAATCGAGTCGCAGGACTTCTGTGCGCCCTTTCCCAAATCCTACCCGTTGGCGCCCCAACTCACCCTGCCTGTAGTGCTTGTAACTGACACGAGCAGCTTCTCGACTGATATACACACACAAGGCTATGATGGTCTTCTTGGTCTCGGCCCGAATGATGGCAGTCGAATTCTCGACAAAATCGACGACGACTCGGGCAACAGCTTCCTCACGAACATCTTCTCCCAAACCAAAACGACCGACAACTTCCTCACCCTCCTTCTGAACCGGGAAGCCGACCCCGGTCAGAGTCTCACCGCGCAGCTCACCCTCTCCGAGTATGTCTCTGGCTACGAAGACATCTCCAGTCAGCCGAAGATCGATGTCGAGACTGTCCATAAGCTTTTGGAATCGGAGCAGCACTGGCAGGGTCTTACCGACAAGAATAAGGGTGTTATCGGGCCTGATGGCGAGATCATCCAGTACGATTCGATTGTCCCCAAGGCCCCGAAGGGCCAGCTTGTTGCTGTCTTTGACTCTGGTTTTACCTTCACGCAAGTGCCGCGCCAAATTTCGGATGCGATATATGGCCGCGTGCAGGGCGCTGTCTACGATTCCACCCACGAATGGTGGACTGTGCCGTGCGGACAGCTGTTGAATGTCACCTTCAACTTTGGTGGACAGCCGTACCCAGTTCACCCTTTGGATACCGTGGATGACAACTTCGCTATCAAGAACGCCAACGGGACGAGGGTCTGCATAGGATCATTCCAGCCTATCACTACAGCCTTCAGTCTGCTAGGGAATTATGACATGATCATGGGGATGAATTTCAGTAAGTCGTTGCTCATCTTTTTGTTCGCCTTGGCTCATCTGATTCCAGTGCGAAACACCTACACGAAATTTGACTATGGAAGTTGGTCAGGGAACAGCAATGACACAGGCGATCCATACATCCAGCTTCTCTCCATCACGGATGTCGACAAGGCACACGACGACTTCGTCAAGGTACGGCTCAGTGGAACAGACACCACCGGCAACTCGCAGTGGTGGCTCACCTCTACAGCGGACATGCAGCATTCGCCTGTCTCAGCCGAAGAGAAGAAGAAGCTATACCAGGAAATGATTCTCAGTCGATGGCCATACATCCTTCTCGGGTGCCTCGCCGCCGTTATCATCATAATCGGGCTCATCATCTGGCGATGCTGCTGTCGGCGCAACAAGGACGGTTCCAGAGGTGCCTGTTGCTGCCATCGGCGCGCCAAGAAGACCACCAGCATCAGCAAAGGGGAGCTACGGACATCATATCTGCAGCTGCAGGAACAGAATTCGATGCACAACGCGAGCACGGCTTCCCTGCCCTACACCCCGACTTCGCACAGTCCAAACGCGTACTATGACGGATATCATCAGGACGGCGGGCATGGGTATAAAGCCTATTGAGGATGCCCTCATATCTTCATTGTATATATACGGTTGCTATCGATGCGCAACAGCCTCTTACTTTGAAAATGGCCCAGACGCTGGGCGCTGCGGCGCACCCCCGCGCGATTACGCGCTGGGCGTCCGCGCGAGGATCATCCGAACTTTGCCGTGTACTACCGTAGCCAGGATACTGTATCTAATTAATTATCTGTCTTATACCATTCCGATATCAATGTCATTATCAGTTCAACGATCATGCAACGCGAGTTGTAGGGCATTGTGTGGCGTCGCTGGCGTGTACAGGAGACGTCCCGTCCCGTCATGCTTGTGCATACGGCTTGGAAATCGGAACTGGCTCATGTCTTGGTGACAGTCGAACGTTAAACGTTGATAGCAGACCCAAACGATATGTGGAGCCTCTCATACATCCCTCAACACCCCGGCATCTCGGACCGACACATATTTATCGCACAGCCACATTTACTTGACCTTGCCCTCCAACCATTGCGTTGTTTTCGCAATCGTTACGGAGGAAAGTCAGCAGGGGCAGCTTCTGATGGTGCGTTCTTCTCAATTACAGCCTCTTATAAAATCAAATCTTTCTCAGTAGTCCAAGCATTACAATTTAAAAACAAACACGTTTGAAACAGACGCGGCGACGGATACGCGTGCAGTCTAGCCTTCGTGCGCAGCGTCCACGATGGCTGACGAATACGCGAACCGCAAGAGTGAATCTTTCTCTCATTCTTCCAATCGTCCATCGGACACAATGTGGAAGCTGGAGCTTTGAGAAGTCGACCACCTGATGTAGCTTCAATACGGACCGAGGGTGCATCCTATCGCGGACCGTCCTCCTGCAACATACAAGCCTTGTGGTCAAGAGATTCGAAGTCGCTACTGTCATGGCTCTCTTCCTAGCTACCTTCGCCCTAGGCCTCTTGTCTCAATCATTGGCGCTCGAAAATGGACTGGCGCGTACACCTGCCATGGGCTGGAATTCCTATAATGCATTTTCGTACGTCGTACCATGATCTTCAATCTATGTATCCGTCATTCCTGACTCGCATGCAGGTGTAACGCCGTCGAACAGAATTACCGCGATGCTGCCCAAGCCCTGGTCGATCTGGGGCTCAACGACCTTGGCTACAACTACGTCGGCGTGTGAGGCCTATTTCTCGGCTGACTCGCCGCGTTCCTGAACTAGGATTGACTGCATAGTGACTGTGGATGGCAAGGGAAGAACCGTACAGCGAATGGGACGTTTACATGGGACACAACCGTCATGCCGAACGGTGTTCCCGCCTTGGGGACCTTCGTGCATAGTCTTGGACTCAAATTTGGACTATACTCGGATGCGTAAGTGTCCCACGATTCGACTTGCGACTTCTCGAATAGGTTCTGATGTTCCGGCTTAGCGGATACTATGCGTGCGACTTCGTGGGCGGAACTGCACACTATCTTGGATCACTGGGCTTCGAGAGCCAAGACGCTTCTACCTTCGTCTCGTGGGGCGCTGATTATCTGAAATACGATAATTGCTATTCAACATCTCCGACAGAGTTCCTGAACTATTTTCCCAATATCAGTGTTCGTCGCTTACTTGGTCATGTTCAATATGAGCTCTAAACTATGGTTTCTCTAGATCAAGGTACTTTGCTTTCAGCGCTGTCGATGAGATGCTGACACGCTGTCAGGACCACTACGTTACTATGCAGAACGCCCTTGCCAGTCTTTCTCATCCTGTCCTCTATTCAGCTTGCGAATGGGGAGTTCAAGTACTTGTTTCTTTCTCTTCCGACGTCTTGTTTTTCACAAGGTTCATGACTCAGGACCCTGCACGTTGGTCTGGCGCAGATGTAGCCAATTCCTGGCGCATATCGTAAGGCAGCATTTGCCTCCACATCAAAGATTTCACCGAGATCCTTCACAGAAACGACATCGGACCTGATTGGATCAACGTATTTCGCATCATCAATCAAGTGGCGCCCATAACCAGATTCGCGAAACCTGGCGCCTGGAATGATTTGGATCTTTTGGAAGTCGGAAACTCCCCGTTTACGCTCGCAGAGCAGCAGACTCATGTATGTGTTCTGATTATCTGTAAACAGGACTTGATGATCCCAACGAAACATCATCAGTTCGCTTTCTGGGCAGCAACGAAGAGCCCGCTGTTGATCTCTACGGATCTGTCGAAAATCAACGCGACGAGTTTGGCAATCTTGAAAAACAAGAACATCATTGCGCTGAATGTCTGGTTACGCTCCTCTTTCACGGCAACTCTGTGCTCAGACCATTACAGCAAGATTCTCTGGGGAGATCCATCGACTTCAGACGACGATACGCAAATGACTCCGATGTTTGGGCGGGCCCCCTCGCCGACGGTTCGACTCTTGCTGGTAAGCTTAGCATTCTGGCTCTGGTATCCAAGAACAAATTCAAACTAACCTGCATTGACAGTCATCATCAATTGGCAGAACTCCGCGCGAAACATGACTTTCAACCTCGCCGACATAGGACTTTCAAGTGCTCAGGCTGTCGATGTATTTACGGGTGCATCTCTACGTACTCTTCGGACGTCGTCAGTCCATTCAAATACTCAGTCCATGGGGAGTGCGCTGATCTTCGATAGATACACCGCTTCCGTAGCCGCGCATGGTAGTTTCGTCCTGAAGCTGACTGCTCAGGTCGCCTCAACACCTCCTACTTTCACATATTATCAAGCAGCTGCCAACAGTAGTATCCTCGCCGGAGGGGCAGTACGGCGTGTAATCAATGGTACCACCACTGTCATCGGCTCTCTCGGAGACGGTGCTAGTGTCACTTTGACTGGCATCGATGGTGGAACCGGCGGAAACAAGCTGCTGGCCATCGATTACACGAACGGAGACTACACCTTCAGCAATACGGCTTGTCCAAACTGCAGAAATGCGTTCATTAGTGTTAATGGCGGACCGGATGTTGGTGCTCAGATGCCCATTGCGGCGCAGGTGCGTTTGACTGACTACAGTACCATACGACCTCTAAGCTTCCTTGTAGAATTGGGATGTTATCTTTGCGGGATTCTGGGTCAATGCTGCAGGTTTCGTTCCCGGGAAAAACAACACTATCAAGATCCATAACGAGGCGGCTGGTGCGCCAGAAATGTACAGAATAGGTGTATCCGTATGATGGCACTGGCATGTATGTGAATGAAGTACAATGGTAACAGATATATTGGCATTGCTGTAACGTTTGAATACACTTCAAGATGCCCTTGTTCAACAAGATTGATGTCTCTCCAATCGCATCAAGATGGACCACGGTTGCTGTTGACGCGTTGACGTACCGAACTTTATGCATAAGTGGCGTCAATTACAAGGGATCAATAGAACAGGGATCAATAGAACGGGCTCAGATAGTGATGATTTTACGAGAGTGTCACGGTACATATACGTACATACCGCGTCAGGGCTTGTCACTTCACTCGACAGCAGCAACGTTGAGATTCAGAAGAATAATAGCGCGCAGTCCATGATCAGGTGGCTACCAGTCATCTCCAGATGGGAGATCAAACGTCCTGGTCCGTTGCACATGCTCGTGAGTACAGAGGACCGGCCAGCATTATGATTTGATATTTATCACCGACGTGACTCGAACTGAGGGCCACAGATACTAGTCGGTGGGTGTTGCCTGGTGTTGCCTTGCCCAACTCTTGACTCTCACTATCCCAATCTTTGACCAATCCTAGGTTTGCTCGCCCGCAAGAGCTTGATTTAGATATGGCTAAGGAAATACAGCCCGTCTTCGCCATATGGCGTCGTTTCAGCGGAAACATGGCGTTTTACGACATTCGAAGAGTGGTGCGCTCGAATGTCTTCTTGTGGCCTTCTTGTTCTCAACTATCAACTGCATGACCAAGATTAATGGCCATTCTTGGAATTCTTCCATGCGTGTCTAGGCATTCTGCTCCCACATCTTCCTTCCTTATTCTCACCATCAGCCTAGCCTATTACTATATAAGTACGTCGTTGTGACACGGACATTCTCGTTGGAAGCTCACAATGTTGCTCCTTCTCTTCAGCGTCCTTCCAGTGACTTTCGCCGCGACGCATTTCACGCCATTCGCTCACGAAGTCAAGGAGGTTTTCAACGCTCCGGCAGGATGGCACGCTGTCGGCTATCCTTCTCCAGCGCACAGCATCAATCTCCAAATTGGACTGCACCAACCCAACTTCCCTGTTCTTGAACAACACTTGCTCGAAGTCAGCGATCCTGACCATCATCGGTATGGAGAATACCTCACGAAGGAGGAGGTTGAGGAACTTGTCGCTCCCCACGACGAGGCGCTCTCGTTGGTCAACTCGTGGCTCGAATACTATGGCATCGACGAAAGCGACATCGTACGGTCATCCGCGCGCGACTGGATACGCGTCACGCTGCCTGTTAGCCTTGTGGAAGAGATGCTTGATACGGTGCCCCCCTTCTCTTTGGGATGACGACGAAGCTTCTGACACTGTGTCGTAGACATATCAATTGTGGCAGCATGACGACGGCACCCATCTCGTTCGGACGACGAGCTACAGTCTGCCGGACTATTTGCACCCTCACGTAGATCTCATCCAGCCCACGACGATGTTTGGAAGGTGGAAAGGCTTGAAGAGCGAGGTCATAATCGAACCAGATCAGGACACTGTCAATGCCGCAAGCGCGATCTCACTATCTGACGCCGACGTGGATCCGGCTTGTAACGTTTCCATCACCATCAATTGCCTGAAGCAACTATACAACATCGGAGATTTTACTCCTTCAGCCTCCAAAAACTCGATTGGTATCACTGGCTACCTAGAACAGTACGCCAATGAGGCGGACCTGCAGTCGTTCTATGCGGACCAAGTTCCCCAGGCTGTTGGGACGTCGTTCAAAGTGATTTCCGTCAAGGGTGGCATCAACTCTCAGAATGTCTCTGAGGCAGGTGTAGAGGCCAATCTGGATGTACAGTTCGCGTACGGTCTGGCGTTTCCTATACCTGGGACTTTTTATACGACGGCTGGCAGACCACCGATCGTAGCCCCTCCCGGGACGGAGAACGACAACGAGCCGTACAATGATGTACGTCCTTGGTCTTCGTGTTTTGTTCGTGTCATTGACGTGTCATTGCAGTGGATTGACTTCGTCTTGCACCAAAAGGACTCGGATATACCCCATGTCATCTCCACGAGCTACGGAGAACCCGAGCAGACCGTTCCGCGCAGCTACGCCCTTCGCGCATGTGCTGGATTTGCGCAACTCGGTAAGCCGTCATGTTTACATGAATTCGCCGCTCATCCAAAGTCTAGGCGCCCGAGGTGTCACCTTAACCTTCTCGAGTGGCGATGGAGGAGTTGGTGATGGTGACGCTGACCCAGCGACCCAGCAATGCTTCACCAACGATGGTACCAATAGGACACGTTTCCAGCCTCTTTTCCCTGCGTATGTTGCGTCAGTTACATCATCATCTGCGCGACTCATTTATTGCCATACACAGTTCATGCCCATTGTGAGCACACACAATCGCACCTATACCGCTTCGTCCTCTGATGTCTCGCAGCGTAACTGCGATTGGCGGGACTGTGAATGTTCCCGAAATCGCGGTATCCTTCTCAGGAGGAGGCTTCAGTGATTACGTAGGTACTCTCCCTCTGGAATACAGAACTACCAACGGATTCGCATCGCGATAGTTCCCTCGTCCAGCTTATCAAAACGCCGTGGTTCCTGCTTTTGTCAAGTCCCTTGGCGAGACCTATGCTGGACTTTACAACCCGTAAGTCTATCTTTTAATTGTCGCCCCGCTAGTCACTAAAAGTCAAGCTTTACAGTGCGGGAAGAGTTCGTTATCTCACCATCGTGCCTCTGGATCTATCCTGATTAATTTGATATGTCATAGGGTATTCCTGATATCGCTGCTGAAGGCCGTCGGTTCCGTGTTTGGTATCAGGGAAGAATTATATCTGTGGGAGGGACATCCGCGTCGTCGCCCACAGCGGCTGGGGTCATATCTCTGCTTAACGACGTCCGCTTATCGAAAGGACTGCCGCCTCTAGGTTTCATAAATCCCTTGCTCTACAAGAAAGGCATCAGCGCCGCGTTCAACGATATCACTATTGGTAACAACCCTGGCTGCGGCACGCAAGGTTTCAATGTGAGTTCCTTCTACATCTTTGGTTATGTCGAATCTCAGATGTGATTTCCTTATAGGCTACGACAGGATGGGATCCAAGTACGTTGTCTGTATTTCTGTGTGGCCACTCTGAACTGATGGACGAGCGTAGTCACTGGTTTTGGAACACCGAACTTTGGGTTGCTCAAGGATCTGGTAGTTTGATCATAATGAACGTTAGTGGCGGCGCACTTGCAAATGTAACAGTCCAACACATGATTCACGTCTGTCACCCAAATGTAAGTCAGACGGCTCTATACACGGTGATGAAACTATCAGCGCCTCTTCATGCGCTTAGCGATTCGGAACCCAAAAAAGTGAACGCGAAGAGCAAGATATGGTTGACTTCGTTCGTATTGAATTTTGACCGTGGTAGGCAAGTTGCACAGTAATATGTTGAGCTAATCCTATTCGACACAAGCGTTATCAAAATCTACAATAGATGGAATCATGTAAGTACCCTCTTCTACAGAACCGAACCCTTCTGCGACATTCCTCCACCAAAACCGTACTTCGAGTGCAGCGACGCCAATGTCTGCTCTTCACGCGACGGTACGTGTTTTGAGCTTTTCGTGGATTTTTTTGGGGTGTACGATGAAGGTGGTGGTGCATGAAGCGCCTGACCACTGGAGCTGTATGCTGGCCCGGGGGTGGGATGGGACTGTTTCGGTGATTTGTGGGGAGAAGACTTTCTCGAGAGCTCCCCACTGAAACCGTATGCGGACTGCATGCTAGCGATTCGGGCTTCGAGGTCTTTTGGGGGTGCAGAAGAGTTTTTGGTAGAGGAGGAAGACGAGGTCTTTTTCGACGCGGGTCTAGTATGCGCTTGGCCACGGAAGCCAAATGTGGACTGCAAGCTGGCGAAGGCTCCTTTGGTGGTGGGTTGGGAAGTGGACGCCATCAGCGGAGCTGTGGACGCGAAGGAGGTGGTGGATTGATTGGAGTGGGCTGTCGACATTGCTTTGGGGAGGAAGATGATATCGCTATGACAGGAGGCTTGGTAGCTGGAGTTTGGAACGAGTGCTGAAGACCAGAGACTCAGGACCTACATTTATATACGAATACGCGATGAAACGGTTTGTCGGACGCGTCAATGACAGTCATAAAGTTTCGGTTGCGCGCCCAGTCATCGCAGTATGTACCCCAAGTCAGATTTGAATTATGCCCTGAAGAGCCTGAACGTTACGTTGAACATGGGCATGACTCAGGACTGCGTCGTACCTGAGTCGCATTCAACGATGGCTGACTTGGGATGAGCGTGGAGCACTGAGCGCTGAGCACCGACGCGCAGTTTGAGCGCCGTGAAGATCATCCACTGTGTCACTGCGGATCCAACCAAAGTGGACCAGAGCTGCGTCTCCGGCGAATGTGGGTTCTGCGCACTGGACAATTATGAAAGGGCGTAAACGGTGCAATGTTTTACTCGTAGTCATACCACGGGACCGATGTACTGCGCGGCATATTTGGTCGGCATTTGAGATGAATGGAAAGCAAACTCACGAATACTCAACGTCGTTGAAACCTATGTTACAGGCTAGTCCTAGCAGCCTCTAAACACGAAGGAAAACGATAAACGTGCAGATTGACGCGACGGGCAGAAGGTTGTGTGTAATTAAGGCTTCTCCGACTCGGCCGACTTGAGACGAAGATCTAGTAGGGCTGAGAGCAATTCAAGTTTCGGTACTTCATCTTGTACATCTAGATTCTACATTCGTGTCACTGGGTGCATTTGACGACGATGGGCAGAACACCTGGAATAATGTCAAATCGCGACTTTCAAGACAGAAGAAATGCCCACCTCCAGTTGGGAGAGTATAGGTAACGCGTCCTGCGCATGCCAGGAAAGCGTTGATTATTCCACCATGAGCAGTGATACTAACGTCTGTGTAGCGAGTTGATCGTCTGGATTAACGCGGTAGGAGAGTGCGCACATTGACCATATCCCCATTCTCCGGAGAACAGACGATCCAGAACATTTCTAGCGCGATCTTGCAGCTCAGCCTTGGTCTCTCGTCTATCAGGCAACCAGAGCGGGTCTTCTTCGACGAATCCTGGCTCAAAATAGAACAAATCCGGGAATTTTGCAGCAATAGCAGAGCGTGTTCGACGCTTGTCGCAGGTGTGTTCTCCATGTTCCTCCCTGCAGTTTTCGACAACAGTGGCTTTGCCCATATCGAGGCCATCGGAAGTCAATAGCCATGTGTCCATGGCGCGACTGAGAGGGCTGGTGAGAACGATGTCCGGTTTGATGTGCTTGGACTCTGTGATCCACATCGCATGGGCAGCGCTGGCCTGCGACCTGCCGAGCGGAGTGAGTTCGGGATCCGCTAGAATGGACGGTAAGGCGGAGAAGGTGGAGTGCGGGCAGGGCACATACGACCCCAAATTATTTCGTCGTCGCCGTCCAGCTTGGACCAGTAGCTGACGACAGGATTAGGCGGCAATCGACGAAGGCAGCAGCTGTCACTCACTCATCCCAGGCTGCCGTACCATATTTCTCTTCGCCAACATTGTGGTAGCCCTGGCCATGTCGCCCAAGGAAAAAGACCTTGTACGCAACGTTGGATGGTGTGTCAGCATTGAGATTGGCTATGTGCGCCTTGAATGAGACCCAGTCCCATTGGTCCAGCAGGCCGAAGCGGGGGGCGACGGCGACGGGCGCAGTCGACGATGAGTCCTGGGTAAAGAATCCCGACACTGCCTAGCGCTGGTTACGTTCAGCTCGCCGTCGTCCACGATGAACAAACCTCGTAGGTGGGCATGATGGTGGAAGGAGGAAGAGCGATCACTGACTGCTCCTTCAAGAGCCACCTCAGTATGCACGCCATTCTATCCTTTTCATTATTGTCTCCAGCAATTGGGATCTCCTCAGATCCTTCACATTGTGCTCGGCGTCAAACTTGACTTGTAATCCGTCGACTCTTTGCAAAATAGCAATCTTCCTCCTTCTGGCAATGACCTTCTCGACAAATAGCAGGCGTCCTTTGGTTTCTGGATCCGCCACTACGAAGCGCGTCTCCTTGCCCTCAGGCTGGTGGCGAGGATGGACTCTCTCTCGTCTGCTTGCGTCACGGACATTTGAGAGTATTCGCTCCCGACGTTCCGCAGTTCATCGCCTATTATGTTGGAAAGATTATGTCGGGCCTTCGAGTGCTACATTTGACATGTTCTCTGGCTTATTGGGATAGTGTGCAGGACGTAAGGACAAAGTGTAAATTATACTCGACCGGGTCCCGACGGAACTCCATCGCTGGCAATCATTCTCCCGCTCGAACGCTAAGTAGCAAACTTTGGGCCAGGTTCAATGAGCGAGCTCAGTCGATTTATTCAAGGACCCGATGTCGATCGTCAATCAATCAATAAATACACGGCACGGACCCTCCAGGATCGCCCCACTGCCCAAATTGACCTGACGGGCAGGCAGAACTTGGACTTCAGTCTCTCGGTTGGATACTACTAGTGCTTTTCACATGTGCGTGGTACCGCGAAGTCTTGGCTTAACTTCAACTCTAATATCTCATGGACGCTTCTCTGAAATGATACGTGGTCATTCCACGTACCCCTTGTCGGGGAGTAGAGGCGCACCCCTAAACACGATATCGCCGACATTTGACGCGACTGGACGCGTGGTCAGACTGGACGCGTGGTTAGACATGATCAAAGAACCCTTTGCCAGGGTTCTGCCCAGGTTGACCTCTTCCCATGATCAACTAGCCACCACGCCCGCCGCATATTGCCGTCGTCCAGCGTCAGCGCCAGCGCCCACAGCCATGTCGCACTATCGTCGCATAATCACCGCGAAATCCCTTCTATCCTCGCAGCCCACTCGAGGATCGCTTCGGTGGCGCGCATCGCAGTGGACGAATTGGACGCCACAGGTACAACAGCTCTCCACTGGGCTACGCTTGCGGCCGGAGGCTTCTGGCTCGCGTGTGGACAGCAAGCCTCGGACGATATGGGGTCTGCGCCGGTTCTCGGCGGATCGGTCTTTGCTGTACGATCGTGGCCATGAGCGGCAAGGAGGCGCATGAGGCTCCAATGCGAGACATCATACATGTATGACATGGAAGCTGCGTATGAGAAAACGACCCAACAGCGTCTTCCGCTCTGGGAAGAATATGACGCCCAATTCAATGAAGTAGACTGGGAGGACTGTGTAGCCGTGTTGGATTACATCTCGCCTGTGAGTGACATGTCAGATAGCATGCTAGCAATCGTTGACGCGAAGACAGTTCTTGAGACATGTTTGCTCTCAGACCAGGACAACAGAAGAAACCTTTCGCGATTGATTGATGACTGTAAGCGAAAGGCGGCTTGGAATAGGATCTCGCGCCTCAAAGCCGACCCATTCCCCCCTTTGGAATGGTCAATGGTGGCCGGCGATGATGAGCGCAGTCAAGAACAAGACCTTTTTCGAAGATACCACTTGGAGTATACGGATGAGGGTCCAGTCTTGAGGCTTCTGTATGTCACTCACAGCTTGCTTCGTCTTCAAGTGTGGCAAGAGACATTCATTTTGCACTCTCACATCATGAGAGCGATCCCACTGAGCGAATCGTCGTAGCGCATTCGGTGTTGCTGTGGCTCGCTGCACGGGAATGGATGTCACAGATCATGCAAAAGACTGACGGATTTGAGGAAATTAGCGCATGATCCTAATTCCTCCCAATGGTATGAACTTCCCTGTACAGCGTTTTCATCGTCATCGTAATTCAATCCTTTTGACAGACCTGGAAGTTCGAGCTCGCCGTTTCTAGGTATGCCCCGTGTTATTAAGAAGGCGCATGCAGATGAAAGGCGGCACCGCTTCAAGTTCCTAGATCGTTTCCCCACTTCATTAGTACCCTAGGGCTAGCGCGCCTGACGCCTTTCGCGACTGTTCCTTTTTTTCCAGAAGCATGAACCCATCCATTTTGGACTTGATCTCTGCAATGTTTGCTCTCTGGCAGTGTCCGTCATTGATTATAAGTTCAGTGTCTGCCGGTCACTCATTCAGGAACGCGTACGGAATCGTTTGAACAAGTCTACTATTCGAGTCGTAGTCAAAATACCATCCTTACAACCTTGCTTTCTTTTCGAGCTCGACCAACGAGTCTATCGTGTCCAACAGACTCTCCTCGTATGTCCTAAACTTCATGTGCAGAGTGTCCACAGCTATACTAGTGTCCACATTGGCAATCGGACCAGATATGTCCTCTGCGCCCTCGAGGGATGGTAGCCGCGATGCGAGCTCGGGGCGTTTCTCCTTGATGATCTTGACAGCCTGTCCAATTCCACTTCATTAGCAGAATTGACACAGAGCACTTGGAAGAAAGGAACGCACCCGATAGAACGAGTATACACCTGCGTTGAGAATGATGCGCTTCCCGATGACGGCGTCATTCTGAAGAGCAAGGATGTGCGCCTGTGCTGCGTCGCGGACGTCGACCCAAAGCGGAGCAGCGGTTGGAGGGACGGTTTTGGCGCTGCCGTTGATGAGGTCGTAGTAGTCCTGGACCGAGGCGTTCACTCCCGTGGAGATATCTACGGACTGGGATGCAGGTCCGGGAATCATCGTAGCTGGAAGAGGCATCATGTTTAGGTGATGATGCTCAACATCGTAGGAGTGTGATCAGGACTTACGAAGAATCGCAGTGAGCTTTATCTCGGGGTGCTCTCCGACGTAATCCCAAGCAGCCTTTTCCGAGAGTTTCTTAGAGGCAACGTACACAGCGAAATCAGGGAGCTTTCCAGAGACTGCCAGCTCGTAGGAGAATGGATTCCTGGAATGGTATCAGCCATTTGTGTTTGATGACTGATCAAGAACATACCAGTCGTTCGGTGTGTAGGTGTAATCGCGAAGTGGACCTCAGGTCGCAAAATGATCAACGCCTTGTTAGAACAAGCAGCATTGAAATGGCTTACCTCCTTTCGTAGGATCTAGGACGCCGGCGATACTTGCTGTCAGAACAATACGCGTTACACCTGACTTCCGAGCGGCTCGTAAAACATTGAGTGTTCCCTCGATGGCGGGGTCGAGCACGTCTTGCTTCGCGTCCTTGAACGCACGCGGGAAAGGCGACGCCACATGTATGACGGCGTCAATGTCTGTACATCGGTGAGTACTAGAACTCATGCCAAGTCCCGTTCGAAGGTAGACGTACCTTTGAGAGCATCAGAAAAGTTGCCAGTGGCAACATCTGGGATTACTACGGCCTCGAAGGCAGATCCATAGTCTTGCCAGCGTTTTTGTACGTCCTGGAGTTTGTTTTGGGACCTTACGGTACTGCAAGGACGCGTAAGACGCGTTCTTATGCAAGTCATAAAAATCTCACCCCCGTACGGCAAGCCCGGCTTTGAGTGCCTGATCCACGACATGTGTGGCCAGAAATCCGGTGACTCCGGTGATCTGTGGCGCAAATCATGAGTGTCTGTCATCTCCACGTATAGCTCGAAACATACGAGGACCCGTTGATAGGAAGACATGTTTTATGTCGAAAAGCTGATGCGTCAGAGGATGATCTCAGTTCGATATTTAACGGCTCTGGGCCTGTGAAACTTCATATAACCACCCTGCCTCGGGCATGGCACGGGTAGATCGAATAAGCATCTAGAGGCTTAGAAAGGATGACAAGCGCAAGACACTGAGTACTGAGTCCTTTGTCAGAATGTTTGGTGTATCCGAGTCTGTAGAGTGAGAGATCGTGATAGATCATAGGCCACTTGAATACAAGTGTAGACGGGGTCTGGCGGGTTAGGAGGAAACAAGTGACGAAGGTAGATTGCTTCGATGCCGTTTGCCGCCGTAAACCGAAGCGAAGAGTGCTGAAAACCATAAGAGAGTTTGTGCTCATGAGACGGAAAAGCAAGGGCTGATAATCATATTGCGGCGCATTGGGCGGATGAGGGTGCATGCGTCGGCACAGCGTCGGCATGGCCCGAAATGGAACCCTGTCAGATGAATCATGACGTAGTCCAAAGGCCTGGCAAAGTACGACGCTCACGATGTCACTCTTGCAACACGCTCGCCCGCTGCTGTCATCCCTTTCCCGACCGTCAAGGTCGACGCTGACGGCGTCGGTGCGTCCGCTGCTCACAAGGACCGCATGGAGCAGGCCACCGATACCGACGCTCAAAACAACATGGCCGCAGTCCCGACGCTATAGTGCCAACTCGCCGCCGCCGAGTTTCGCAGACACAGTCGGGCCCAAAAAAAAGCGCAGAATATGGGTTGGCGTCGCTGCTGCGCTTCTCTTGCTCCCCCTACCGCTCCTCGCCTACTTTTTGCTACTCGCCGAGGAGCAGTCTGTGCTGGCCTGGTCGCTCGTGCAGTGCTACCGCACAGACGCGCGATACAATGAACTCGATTGGGAGGATTTCGAAAGCGTCGTTGATTATTTCCGCGACGTGAGTCCCAATATCACAATGGCCTGTGCACTACTGACGGTTGGCAGATGGTCTTCATCATCCTGGTAAATCATCACGACATGGAGCCCGCGGACGTGCACGCCACCTTCGAGGCAGTCAAGCAGTGGTCTACTGAAGCCGGCATCTCTCGCGTCGAGGCCGAGTCAGAGGTGCCACCAAGATCACCGGAGGACGCGCAACAGTATCTGCAAGACCTGGCCGATCGTTACAGTCCGACAGAGCATCACGATGAGGGAGAAGAGAAGGAGGAGGTTGTTCTCGACGATGCCGCCATCGCCGAGCACCGTGTCCGCATCACCCACCGCATCTTTCGTGCTGCTGCTAAGGACATACATAGCGTCCTTCACTCATCACAAAATCCTGTCCTAACCGCTCATCTGCAACAAAATGCTAGTGCTGGGATATTCGAAGTCGATCTTGGTCTCTCTCAAACCGCTTTGATGGTTGAGGCAGTCTTGCACATTGCTATGATCGCATGGGGTCTGCATATGTACAAAACCTTTGGAGAGCACAGCGGATTGAAACTAGACAGCAGCCTGGTTGAAAAGTTCAGCGGTGGAGGTGGAGGCGGCGGATGGGAGAGTGTTAGTTAGCTCCCGCGAACGCAGTTACGTTGAATGTGAACAAAATTTCGTCATCTGTCAAGCAGGGTACTAACACCAAACATAGTACCCGATTCTTATGTACTGGGCGATTTGAAGTGCAAATTAATGTCATCGGGAGACCCCCGATAGTGGACGAGACATAAGTGTACTTTCCTAAGCATCCCTGCTAATGGCTCGGCCTCTCCTCGGGCATGTCTGATCATGCCCGAGCACAGCAAGCCGAGGCCTTTGAGGTATAAAGGAGACTTGCTTTGATTTGCAGAGTCAGTATCATCCCAATCACACATCTCCCCAACACAATGTCGACATACAATCGCGTCCTTGTACATCACTCTTGGTTAACAGTCAAGTCCCATTCATATTGACGCCTTTTTAGATCACTGGAATCACTGGCTTTCTTGCTACTCACGTCGTGGAACAGACTCTTCAAGCTGGCTTCTCCGTTCGAGGGTGAGGTTCTTGCCTCTCTAATCTTTTGTGACTTTTACTGACTTGGAATCAAAGAACCGTCCGGTCTGAAGCTAAACTTCGAGATGTTAACAACCGCTGGGCTTCTCACGGAGCCAAATTTGAGGCTGTCGTTGTGCCTGATCTCGTCTATGGAGACTTCTCCAAGGCTGTGGAAGGTACTCAACATCCTCTCATGGATATTCCGTACCGAAACTCACTTCGAATTACAGGCATCGACGCAGTTATCCACGTCGCATCGCCCTACACTCTTACGTTCCAGGATGCGAAGAAGGACCTTCTTGATCCTGCCATTCGAGGAACACTGAACGTTCTCGAGGCTGCCCAGAAAGCCGGTGTCAAGCGCATCGTGCTTACCTCCAGCATCGCAGCTCTCGTTAACCCAAGTGCGCATCAAGGAATCTTCTTATTTTCAACCCACTAAACATAACTTAGGTGGGCCGCAGGTGTATGGTCCCGACGATTGGTACGTCTCAGTCGTTGGAGAGTCTTGATTTTCGTCATTCATTTATGCTACAGGAGCCCTTTGACCTACGAAATGGCCCTCTCTGGCAAACTCCCGCCTCTAGGGACCTACTTAGTTTCGAAGAAGCTCGCCGAGCGGGCTGCATGGGACTTTGTCAAGCAACACCCCGAGATCAAGCTCACCGCTATCAACCGTGAGCCTTCTGTCTTCTTCCCCATCAGCAACTGGAAGTTCTGACGCCCGTTTAGCTACGGCGCTCCCCGGCCCCGCCGCGCACACCGTCGACCTCTCCAGTGGCTCCGTCAATGACTCAGTGAAGGACTTTTGGGTCCTCATCAACGGCCAAACCAAAGAAGTCCCAAAGACAACTATCCCCTACTGGGTCGACGTTCGCGATGCTGCACTTGCGCATGTCTTGGCGCTCAAGAACGATAATGTCATCGGGAAGCGAATTCTGCTGAACAGCGGTTTCTACACGTTCTATCAGGTCAGCGACTTTTGGTCTAAGTATCTTGTCCTCAAGGAGTTTCTGACCGACTTGCAGGCTGTCAAAATCATTAAGGATAAACGTCCCCAGTTGGCTTCGCGTCTGCCATCCTTAGAAGGCGCTGTAGATGATGATGCCTCGGCTGGGATGTCGATCGACACCACCATCGCCACGCAGACCTTGGGCATGCACTTCCGCTCATTTGAAGAAAGCCTCCTAGATACTATCGACTCGTTACTCGAGCACGAAGGAAAGGCTTAATCAGTAGTGCTTTGTTACGAACTGTACCAGAGTATCCTCGAGTAATGTCCTTCAACTGAAGTGCGTGATTTGTATTCTCAGACGCTCCATAGATAAATAGATACATAGATTCATGAATTCGAACAGTTGAAGACCAAGATCAATTCGAAGTGCGACGGTACAAGCGTATTCAATTTTACAAGCCAGAGTTTGTATGTTGTTACAAGGTATAATGTCCCGGGGATCACAATCAACGCCACGTATCATTTTCAGTGAAGGTCCCGCTCGCAGGGGTGGTCTGTTGGATTCCAAGCCGGACCGCGCACTCAATGCGCTCGCTCACGAGTACCGACTCGTGAACCTCGACGCGTCTTGACGCGACTCGGACGTCTATCGTACTTTCGTGTCCATCCACCGGGCATCTCTCGTAGTTTCACCTCTGTCTAGTTTGTATTCATACTACGTCTCGTGTACTTACCTCTGCTCTGTTTGCTTACTATGCATTCCCACTTGTTTAGTTCTACGGCCCGTTATCTTACCGTCAGTAGTGTACAAAAGGTTGTATTTTCGTTGTAAATGAAGTGTGCTCGTTCCCCATCCCCACCTCGTCTGTTATCTCACAGGTTATGGGCCCCGCCCTTGCCTGATTTATCCCGAATCCATCTTTGTTGACCTACCGCTCGTCTCATCACCATGTCCACCAGCGCCAAACACCAGAATGATTTCTTCACCCGTCTCCCGCAATGCAAGGCGGACGGCTCCAACTTCGTCCTCTATCGCGACCGCTTCGTGTTCGCAGCTGATGCTGCCGGACTCGGTCATATCCTCGATCCCGCTATTACTACCAGTTCCGCCGGAGCGAAACCGACACCCGTCGATCCGCAGAACCCTACAACGCCTGAGACTGAGGCCATCGAGAAATGGGAGACGAAGGAACGTACCTGGAAGTCAGAGCAGGCCATCATCAAACAGGCCATTGCCAGTACTATCCCGGACACGTTGTTCTTGAAGGTGAAGGGCGCGGCGTTGGCATCTGGGATGTGGAAAAGTGTCAAAGATGAGTTTATGACACGTTCGAAGATGATGACAGTTGACCTGCGCCGGAAGCTGCAGGAGGAACGATGCACCGAAAATGGCGACGTCAAAGCTCACCTGGCGAAGCTGCGATCTATCCGCGAGGACTTGATCTCCATGGGCGCGGACCCTGGTGATGAACAGTTCAGCGCGATCCTTCTCGGGTCGCTTCCCCAGTCCTATGATCCCTATCTCGCTGCCTTGACAGCGGCGGCTACCCTCACTCAGACTGTTCTCACTCCCGAGACGTATATCAGCAGTATCAGCGATGAAGCTGACCGCCGATCCATCCGATCCCCTACGAAAGACGCGAAGGAGGCCGCATTCAATGCAGGCGCCAGTCAGGGGAAGAAGAAGAGCCGCAACGTGGAGTGTTACAACTGCCACAAGAAGGGTCATATCAAGGCGGAGTGCTGGGCAAAGGGTGGCGGAAAAGAAGGGAAGGGACCGCGAGGGAAAGGAAAGGGGAAAGGCGGAGAGTCTGCGAACAAGGCCAACGATGATGTAGGCGTTTGGTACGCCGATGCCGGTCGCAGTGACTCCGAATTCGACGACTGGAAGGAGGAGGTGGAAGAGAACTTGGCCGGTTATGTTGAGCCCTGGACAGACTATGTCAGGGACTCAACCGAGCAAATGGAAGGGCTCGCTGGCACTTACCTCTTCGATGAGCGTGTCTGGCCCGACAACACTCAATCTACTACTCCATGCATCCATTCCTCCGACGGCAACTCTGACGATGAGTCCATTCCGGATCTTCTTGACGTTTCCGACACCGACTCGGATGCCGGAAGCATGCCCCCTCTGCGCAGTGTATCAGACTCCTCTGGCGGAGCTTGCAGAGATGAAGAAGACTCACTAGACGATGACTGTGAGGTCTTCAGCGAAGTTGACCCTCAGGACGAGATCCCGGACATCGAGAACTGGGAAGAACTGATGGGAGAGTTACCAAGAGACATTGGAGAGGTACCCTTCACACGTACCTTTGACAGTGTATTCCTGGCAGCCGCGTCGACCCTCCCACACGATCCTGATGTCGAACTCTACGACTCAGGTGCATCTCGCCATATGACAGGCTATCGTCACCGTCTATTCAACTATATCCCCATCGAGCCGCGTTCCATAACAGCTGCAGACCAAGGAAAATTCCAGGCGATTGGGAAGGGCGACATGCATGTCTATATCCCGGGGAAGTCTGGCGGAACCACGCGCGTTTTGGTACGCGACGTCCTATTTGCTCCAAAGCTGGGAGTTACGTTGCTCTCAGTGAGCAAAATCACGGCAGCCGATTACTCCATGACCTTTCGTGCAACGGAGGCTCGGATCTATGACAAGAGAAACAAGCTGGTGGGGTCAATCCCCGTCAAAGGTGGACTCTACAAGACAATGACCAACGTACCCGACGCTCATGTCGCAGATGAAACCTCCATCACTGTCACCCTTGACGAGCTCCATGAGATGCTCGGTCATATTTCCCCCGACACCGCCAAACACCTAGTCAAAGAGGGATTAGTCGATGGACTCCTTCTGGACGAAAGTGTACCCTGCCAAAAGTCGTGCGACTCATGCGAGTATGCCAAGGCGACGCGAAAGCCTATCCGGAAGACCACCGAGCGCAAACCAGCGAAGGCAGTTGGAGATCTCATCCATTCGGACCTGTGGGGTCCGTCGCCTGTCCAAACTCCTCAGCATAAGGAGTACTATGTATCGTTCACCGACGATTGCTCGCGCTATTCCACCGTGTACCTGCAGCGCACCAAGGACGAAACCTTCGAGAGCTACAAACAATACGAGGCTTGGCTCAGCACACAGTTCGGAACAAAAATTCGCGAGCTACATACCGATCGTGGCGGCGAGTACCGAAGTGGCGAATTTGACGCGCATCTTGCAGCGCAGGGTACGAAGAGGAACTTGACAGTTCACGACACGCCGGAGCACAATGGCATAGCCGAGCGTCTCAATCGAACGATCCTCGAGCGTGTTCGAGCTCTGCTCCACGCATCAGGCCTCCCTAAGAATCTCTGGGGTGAGGCACTGAAACACGTCATCTATCTGAAGAACCGTACCTCGACTCGCGTACTCGACGGCAAGACGCCATACGAGATAGTTCACGGCGCCAGACCAAATCTTCGAGACCTGCACAAGTTTGGTTGCAAGGTCTGGGTCCACGACAAGGACGGCTCGAAGCTTGATGGGCGTAGCCGCATTGGGCGTTGGCTTGGATTTGATCTCGAGAGCAGCGGACACCGGATTTACTGGCCAGATAAACGGAGCATTTCAGTGGAACGAAGCGTCAAATTTGATGACTATACGGAAGTACAGCTAACAAGTCCTGTGCTGAATGAGGGGGAGAAGGGAAATGGCATTCAGCAGATATTCTCGCCGCAAACTGGTCAGAACGCACCTAATTCAGTCCCACCAGTTGCTCCACCATCATCCGTCCCGCCGTCACAACCGGCAGCTCCTTCCACTACTGCAGTCCCGAAATTTTCCTCATCGTACCTCAAACGCCAGGGAATCGACTCCTCGAATATCCAAGAGGGCAAACGCGAACGAAAACCGGTCTTCAGGTCGTCCGGTCCATCCCGCAACACATCTGGGCAGAGTGGCAGTCAGGACAGCGAGTCCGAGCAGTCTGGCTTGGTGGAAGTTGTCCAGGAGCCTCTTGAATACGCCATGCACGCCGCAGTTGCGGAATCCTTGGGTCTTGAGCCCACGTTGGCAGAAGCGAAGGAACGACCCGACTGGTTGAGATGGAAAGAGGCTATTGACACCGAGATCAGAACTCTGATCAAGGCCGACACATGGGAGCTGGTTCCGCGGCCTGCGGATCACAACGTTATTGGCTCTCGCTTTGTCTTACGCGTCAAGCTCAGAGCTGGCGGCGTCCTCGACAAATACAAAGCTCGGCTTGTTGCACAAGGATTCACTCAGGTCGAAGGAGTCGACTATTTCCTTACTTTTGCCCCCGTCGCCAAGCTTTCCTCTCTCCGCATTATTCTTGCCATTGCAGCTCGCAACGACTGGGACATTCAAGTCTTTGACTTTCACGCCGCTTTTCTCAATGGAGAATTCGATGACGATGAAGAGCTTTATATGGAGCAGCCCCCGGATCACGAGTTTGCGAATCGACGCGACTATGTGCTTCGTTTGCGCAAGACGATTTACGGGCTCAAACAGAGCAGCCGTAAGTGGTATGAGAAGTTGACGGCAACTCTCGCCACACTTGACTTCAGCCCTCTCGCTACTGACTACGCAGTCTTTCGGCTCATCTCTGGAGCCGACATCATCATTCTTGCCATTCATGTCGATGACTGTACCATCACGGGCAGTTCACCCTTTTTAATCGACTCTATTCAGACTCGCATTGGCGAGCTATTCCAGATCACCCGTCTTGGTGATATTTTCTGGCTGCTGGGCATGGAGATCACGCGCGACAGAGCCCATCGTACGCTCACTATGAATCAGACCTCATACATTGACTCCCTTATGCAGCGCTTTGGCATGGAGAACGCCAAGCCCACTGCAGTACCCATGGATCCGGGCGCATCTTTCTCGCGCAACGACTGCCCTTCTGATGAGCAGGAGATTATCCATATGCAGTCCGTTCCTTACCGCGCGGTCGTTGGCGGCCTCATCTGGCTGACCACAGGGACGCGTCCTGACATTGCTTTCCCTTCCACCATCTTGTCACGATTCTCTGACAACCCCGCTCGCTCTCACTGGGAAGCCGCGAAGCGCGTCTTGCGCTACCTCAAAGGCACTCGGAGCTGGAAGCTCACCTTTGGAGGAGATGGAAGGAATACAGGTCTCGAGGGATTTGTCGATGCGGACGGAATGTCCCTTGACAACCGCAAGGCAGTGTCCGGGTACGCCTTCATCTTTGACGGTGGTGCTGTATCCTGGTCGTCTAAACAGCAGGAACTCGTCGCGCTTTCCACCACCGAGGCCGAATATGTAGCGCTCACATACGGCGGCAAGGAGGCCGTCTGGATACGCAGTTTCTTAGCGGAGCTGTTCCTTACAGCGCACACAGGGCCACTCATCATTCACGACGACAATCAATCCGCCATCGCACTCGCACACGCTGAACCGGGCCAGCATCACGCCCGCACCAAGCACATCGATATCCGTTATCACTTCATCCGTCACCTCATCGAACGCGGCGATGTTCTCGTCACCTACTGTCCCACCGAGGACATGATTGCCGACATTCTCACCAAGGCGCTACCCTCGGCGAAGGGTAATCGTTTTGCAGCACTTCTCGGACTTTCTCCGGCTTGAGGGGGAGTGTTGGATTCCAAGCCGGACCGCGCACTCAATGCGCTCGCTCACGAGTACCGACTCGTGAACCTCGACGCGTCTTGACGCGACTCGGACGTCTATCGTACTTTCGTGTCCATCCACCGGGCATCTCTCGTAGTTTCACCTCTGTCTAGTTTGTATTCATACTACGTCTCGTGTACTTACCTCTGCTCTGTTTGCTTACTATGCATTCCCACTTGTTTAGTTCTACGGCCCGTTATCTTACCGTCAGTAGTGTACAAAAGGTTGTATTTTCGTTGTAAATGAAGTGTGCTC
The DNA here is from genome assembly GCA_019915135.1 of Strobilurus pachycystidiatus. Lineage (NCBI taxonomy): Eukaryota > Fungi > Basidiomycota > Agaricomycetes > Agaricales > Physalacriaceae > Strobilurus > Strobilurus pachycystidiatus. Next base: position 548,319 of record JAHLMK010000004.1, read on the forward strand.
GTTCCCCATCCCCACCTCGTCTGTTATCTCACATGGTCAGCGCCATGTTTGGGTCTGACTCCCAGGTGACCGCCCCATTGTTCTTGCGGATATACTTGTACTCAATGGCCGTCGAGGCGGGAAGGTCAATTGTGACTGCGAGATTTGGTATGAAGAACAGAATGGAATAAGAAAGAGAAACTTGCACGTACCGCTCCAAATGGGATAAGTAGCCGCAGACAGGATCAAAGCGTTATCCGGAGACCAGTTCTGCAGTGCGCCGACGTTGCCGGTGATATAGATGTTTTCTACACCAAGATGAGTCGCAGATCAATGACTTGTGACAGGATAACAAACCTCCCAAGACGGTGGTAGCATTGACATTGAAGGTAACCGCCACAATCGGGCCACTGTTGCCCGAACACGTCGACGGCACAACAAGCCCAGCAGCGCCCCACGACGTTGGTACCGTACCAGCACGCGCCTCGAACATTGTGACCGCAGCCGCATAGCTCCAGGTCAAATCAACCGCGCTCAACGGTGTACCCGTGTTCCTATCGAACTGCTCTGCCAGCCCACCACCGCTCGGAGTATATTTTGCGTGGATCAGTAAGAACCCGTCCGCAAAGGTCTGGACAGCAGAGATGATAGAAGTATATGTAGACGTGGTCGATGCGTAGGTTCCGACGGCAGTGCCAGACACGAGAGACTGGAAGAAGGAGAGAGAGATTGACGTGACTTCAATGGACTTCTGGGCTTTCCAGACGATGAGTGCGTCATAGAGCTGCTCGGCGACGGCAGCGGTTGTCAGATACCATGGCTAGTGAGATGTTAGCAGGTTTTGGGAGAGAAATGTATGAACATTACATTGCCGTTCATGTAAACGTCCTCGGGATACCGCCCAGTCGCAACGGCAGCGTTGGAAGCAATGCCATTGTTGATAGTGTAGATAGACCGGAAGGCATCGACGTAAACCTTTAGGTTAGAGAGTGCTTTGTCCGAGCAGGGCTGGAACGTAGCAGCGTCGCATCCGGCTGCAGCATCGAAAGTATGAATAGAGGCGAGAGCGGCATTCGCGTCTTTGCCAGAGCGTCCGCCTCCTGTGTTAGCTGTAATGTATGCGCCGGTAGGGTTCCAGTACGACTGACCGGACATTAGTTGACGTCTCATCCAAGGCGACTAGCAATGATACCTGAAGGAAACAGAGGACGTTCGCTGCCTGAGTCGTATAGGTCGAGGATGTCTGCCCCAGCTTAGTCGCCAAAGTTGCTCCTTCGCGCAGGGAACGATGCTGAGCTGCAGTGGTAAAGAACGAGGAGGAAGAAATTTCCTCCCAGAGATCAAAGCTGGTCAAAAGACGCGTCAGAGATTGAATGTATGCGTGTATAAAGCGGACTTACCCGGTCGAATTCCAGTTGTTTGTCACGTAGTCAAGGTCCAGTTTGATTACAGGCCAGAGGGTGCTGTTGACGTATGAGGTATTGCCTTGCGCAATGAGCCAGTTCGCGTAGGAGATCATAGCGGTTGAGCGAAGGGCGGGTCCATCTCGCTGAGGTCGGCCCCATGAGTCGGTGAAGGCTGTCAGGTCAATGTTGAATTTTGGCTCTCCTAGTCCGCCTGTGGTAACAGTTCCGCTGGGGTTCGAGACTTGCTGTAACTTTGCCTCCGCCGAAATGAAATCATCGATCAAGGTGCGCAAGCTAGAGGACGTGTCAGAGCCAGATGTGTATCTGTCTCGCTAGTCAGTAGTCCATTCCAAAGACGTAAGAAAGCACGCACTGGTCGATGAGAGCCTTGAAGACGAGCGAGGAGTCGCGCACCCAAGTGTAGAGATAGTTGGGGTTGGAAGTGCTTGGACTGGCTATAACGACACCCGCCTAGAGCATACGGGTAAGCAGTGCTCCTGCCTGGCGGGGCAAGGCAAACCTTTGCTCCGCCATCCTTGCTACCGTCAGGGCCGATGTTGGCGAGGATACCCGCCTTGGCAATGGGCGACTCGGTGGCAATGTACGCGTCGACCGAGCTTGACTGTGCCCACGCGGTGACGGCGGAGAGCGCGAGACCGTGGACGAGAGACAGAGAGACCCGCATCGAGGACGAGATGGCATCCTGGTACGGTTTTGCGTGGCTTTTATAGAAGAACTGGACGTCCGAATGACGAAGGCATCCGATCAAGAGCACGCTAGCGAAGAAGATCACCTGAGCGCCGCGAGCGTATGGTCGCCGGTAGGATTTGTGCTCCATTGCCTACAGAGTGCAACGCTCATGTGTTTTCCGGGCTGATCTGGCGACAAGCGGGCTTGACGGTAATGGCAGGACGAAAGGTGCGGGGACGCCACTTTCCCCGCACTGTGATGACGTACTGGAGCAATGCCGTCGGCTTAAGCGCGCGCCTTGACAGGCTCAATACTGAGCTGCTTTTCAGTCCTACCAGCTACCGGAATTCGCTGTCGTGCTCTATACTTACCACTGTACATGTCGTCAACCGAGATGTCATGAACCATGAGAACTGCGAAACATGTGCTCGCTGTATTGAGTCTTGATGGACTTCATGTGCATATCCGCCCCGGATGAATGAAACACTAGTATGGAACGGTCTGATGCCCCCTTGAACCTTGCAGGCGTCGCGTCGAAATCGATCAAGTTGAAGCAGTTCAAAAACACGTCTTTCCAAATGTAGCCATGTACAACGAAAACTACGCCGTCCTATGATTTACGCGTCTTCTTCTTCGTAGATGCTTTCTCCTTCCCTTCATGTTTCCCATTCATCTCGTGTCTCTTCTTCGCGTCTATTCGCGTAAATCGCATCGGGCAAATCGAGCACTGATACTGCCGCTCCTGGTGGTCTGCTCGCAGAGTATGCCGGCAGATATCGTTGTGCCTCTCCTGTGTCATGTTGCACCAAGTGAAAGGGCACAGATACACCTTCGGAGGGGATTCGTGATAATGCTCGCAAGCCGCCTGGACGGTATCGAACATTTTGTCACAAGCTGGATGAGTACATCGATATTCGCCTGTCGGGGAGGGGATAGATGACTTTTTTGGAGCGCGAAGAGGGACCGCGGGCTGCTTCTTATGTCGCTTCGTCCTGGGGATGTCGTCTTTGGCGGAGATTGGTGGAGCCTTTCGCTTGCCCAAACGCGTCGCAGGTTCTGGCGTGGCCGTCTCCCTGACTGCAGGAGAGTCTTCCAAGACCTCTTCAGCGGACGCTATTCCACCAAGCATAGTCTCTGGTGACCTCTCCACGACTTCAGAGGAGTCCTCCAAAACCTCTTCAATGGACGCTATTCCACCAAGCAGGGTCTCCGGTGACAAGGTCGTGGACGACGGCAGAATGGACGCGTGGTCGAATGGTGACGCATCGTCACCATAAGGGTAGGAGAGTTCCGGAGGGTATGTGAAGGTGTATGAGCTATCTTGCTCGGAAAACCAACTGGTGGTGATTAAGAGAGGACCATCGATGATGAACGTCGCGGCAGTTGAGGATGGCTAGGAAGGGGGTGAGTCAACTGGTCCAAGTACTAGTGCCAATGAACTCACCGACGACTCGAAGAGTTCTTTGTACAGAGTCGCAATGGTGTCGTTGAATGCTGAAGTCTCCGAGTATGAGTAGCGAGGCATCGTGCGAGGAGTGTTGGGTCATACTCTGCCAGATCCCGCATTATATGTACGCGCATTGATCAAAGTACCAGCGCTTTGCATTTCCTTACGAAAGACAAAGTTGCGCGATCAAAGCGACGAGGACAAAGGACCACGGCCCATCATGCTGACGCCGCTGCGCAGGGTTAGCCCGCCACAACCGCATTGCAACAAGGAGTCGAAAAGAGGGGGGCTAAGCGGGGGGAAGAGCATATGCGCTGCATAGTTGGATCCAGATTCCAAAGGTGCTGATTTATGGGTTTCAGCTCGACGATAACCACAGCGACATCTGGAGCGGCGCAGCAAGTCCAAAGATCATGCCGTAGATGCTAGCCCGTACAGCAAAGAAACGGAGGCCCGCCTGCCAAATACTTGCTGAGAGCAAAGAGTTCGGAGGAGACGGGAGCAGGCAGGGAGCAGGTCGGGACTCAGTCAGGGACGAGTCGTCAAGGCACATGCGTCACTTGATTCAAAATCTAATCTAATCTCCTCTCGCCTGGACATAACTTCAACACATAAGTACAGTACATAGTACTTGGCTCAGAACAATGTATACCCCAGATGCAGTAAGACAACAATTCTGTACACGACGAGCCCCCGTCTGCGGAGTTCACGGCCAATTCGTGAATTCACCTTCGGCCCTCTCCGCTTCCTGCAGAACAATCTCCGCTGCGCCGATGAATCGAGGCTGGAACAGACACTGGAATGGCGCAGGACCAATGACAAGACCACTGCTAAAGTCGTCCGGATTCGGCAGGATCTTTTGCCCATCTTCACCAATCGGAGCGTTGACATCGAAGGCCCACAAGATCCTGGCAGATATGAGAGGGTCATCAACGCGTCAAGAGAGAGAGATGTCTGACCTAGCAATGGCAATGCAGCTTGTTTGCAGCGCAACATGCATACCGGGACACAGGCGTCTTCCAAAACCGAACGGAATCGTGAAGCTGTTGCTAGTTGTATGGTCGCGTGTGTTCAAGAAACGCTCAGGGCGAAAGTCATCGGGCTCTGGGAACACCGATTCGTCCTTTGTCATGGCGCTGTATGGTCAACTGAGCCCACATACTCTGAGAACACGAACGAGCCTCACTAGATATTTCCATAAACGGTGGCGCCTTTTGGAATAGTCATTCCGTTGTATGTATCTTCTTCCGTTGCGGCATGCGCAAAGCCGGTGGGAGCTAGGCACCTCCATCTAGTGCATGTACGGTGAGTAAGGAGGCACGAACTAGGTGTCATATCTAGTACCTTGTCGTCTCCTTGATTAGCGCTCGAACGTAGGGTAGTTCGTCCTCGAAGCCGGGCATACGATCTCGGCCGACCACTGCATCAATTTCAGCTTGCGCTTTCTTCATGACTTCGGGGAACATAATCATGGCCACTGGAACGTCGGTCAGATAACACAAATTGGCGGACAAGACATCTTCTACTCAAGGCAACTTCCACGGTGGTGGCTGTCTTGCTTGAACATGAGCATACTGCGGAGAAACACGCTGACTAGTACATACCGTCCCTACACCAGCAGCCCAAGGCGCCGACAAGGTGTAAGCAGCCTCCAGGTCATTGAGTCCAAACTCCTCTTGCTTTCCCAGACCGTAAGTAGCCATGCATGGATGCGCTGTGCCAGCCCTCATCTTCTGGCGCACTTCGTTCATGAGGGAAAGGTAGAGTTCACTGTCAAGGGCCTTGCGTCGTTCCGGCTCCCAGCGGAACCATTGCAAGAAGCGCTGTATGAGGGATACGTTATGGCTGGAGGTGCAAGGGCACCAGGGGTACTCACCGGTAAATACAAAAGTATAGGCCACTTGGAACGAGTAATTCAATCATGCTTGATCTGGATAGTTGACGCCTTACCGAATCTACGAGAAATTTCCCCGGAACGCTGTTGGATAGGACGTCAGAATTGAAGGCAGCAGTCGAGCTTGGATATAACTGCGTACTTAACCCTGCGAGGCGTCAGGCCGTACCACGTTAGTACAGCAACAGACTTACTGTGTAAAGTCTGAAAGCCGTGAATTACCGTCGCATAGCAAGTTTCAGGACTTACACATTCCACTCTGAGTCTGCTTGACCACTACCTCTTCCTGAAGAGACTTGATCCGTCGCCCGTAGGCCACACAGAAAATCACCGAAGCCGAAAATCTAGCCATATCGAGTCAGGTGTGTGATGTACTTCGCCAAATATCTACCTGCGCAGGCGCCATCTGCACTGATATGGGTCTTGGTCCTGAAGGAGCTCCTTCACAAGAATAGAGGATTCTACCAGCTGTAGCGCACGATAGCTTCGCGTCGCTGTAGCACTCAAGCCAGCTTGTAGGAACTGAGATGCTGGGTCAATAGAGAATAGGTGTAACATTCGTAGCTGACGCACGATCTTCCACTTGCGGTAAGCATTTCCTTCCGACATTCCAATCCCATGGAGTGGCGAGAAGATTTCATGGCTATATCACAGCTTGAGCGAGAGCCGTGCAGATAATGTGAACGCGTTACCCAACGACGCATCGCGGACGCCCGGAGTATATGTTACCTTTGACTTCGAGGAGCTCGTGCGCCGTTTTGGCGCTACCAATCACTGAGCACAGGTCGTCAGTTTGGCATTGATGGACAGAGATGTATGTCATACCAATAACAGTCTGACTTCCCAGATAGAAGGAAATCAAGGAGCCTGTCATCCTCGATTCTCAACGCGTCAACGATGGAATAACAAAAGACCAAACCGTATTTCTTGTGCCACTCTGTGAATGTCTTCCAGCGGTGCACTTCTGGGAGTCGCCCTAGAACTGTTGCAGGCGGTCCGGGAGGCAATGGGGAGTTAGTTCGTAGGCGAGACACCAGCATAGCCCCAGCGACAGTCGTGATCACGGCTATTACAATGCTCGGAAACCAGTCGGTAGCGAGTGCCATGGTGGTGGTATCGGGGAGGGGATGAGGGTGCAATATGGGAGGTTGCTTCCACGTTTGAGCAAATGAATGCGTGGGATGACAAAGGAAACTGATGCATCTTGCAACTACGCGGGCTTGATGAAGTGTATACTTACTGTGGGGCCTAAACGGCAAGCACGGGCTGTTGGGCTATAACCGAGAGACTCACATGGAGAGTTCGGAGACAGTGGAAGACTGTTGTGGCTGCAAGATGAACGCCCAAGAAAACAGACGAGTTGCTACAAGTCCTTGTGCCAGTGGTTGGAACAAGAAGAGGTTCTGAACGCGGTCCTGGTCCGAGGGCTAGAACATCCGGTGATACGCTGGGCTGATCCGGCATCTAATCTAATCTCTGGGTCCTGGTGAATTGAAAGAGAGTCGAGAATTTACCTTCTTTCCTGTCTCTGTGTCATTGACAGGCCAAGAGAGAGGGCAGTTATCTCTCAAACCGTTCTAGGGAACGGTCTCGTGTGAAGGAATCCGTGTAGCAGGTCTGCGCTGACGCCAGGTGGCGATTGAGTCCGATCATAATGCTTATCGCAATAGGAATGCAGCAAGCTTCTTTACTTCACACCATCACTACCCCGCACAATTGCCACATCCTAGCCCGCCTTTCTTTTTTGCACATCCTAACCACTCCTCGCTACCATCCTGCCTTGATCATTCCTATCCACTATGGTGCAGGCGCCTCCATCTCCTCCCTCAAGCTTGTCATTCAGCTCGGCCTCCTCCTCCTCCAGCAGTGCCAGTACGCCCTCCAGCGCCGCGCAGCTCAAGTTGCTTGACACGCCTAAAGTCAAAGTCCCTCTTTCTGTGCACGAGATCGGAATCGCGTTGAACACGTCTGTCAAAGCTCTCAAGAGACTTGGCTACGTCTTTTGTACATTTGGCAGCGCAGGCTGTGCAATGTATGGCATGGACAACCGTTGTCCTCATGTACGCGCTCCGTCCCCCCTTTGTCTTACATCATTGATCAGTCGCTTCGCTGTACATAGGATGTGGACATCATTGTCCTGACCTCGTCCGAGACCGCCGAGCAGATCAAGTCGCGCCTGGTCCACAGCGACGAACGCTTCATCCTCGTCCCCGCTCAAGACCCAAGAAACAACTGGAACGTCATGTGGTTTCTTCTCCCCGGCCCCCGCAGACGTCGCTGCAAGATCGACATCCTCACTCAAGGCACCATAAACATTCCCCGCATACCCCACACTCAGGTCGCCTTCATTTACGACATCCCCCTTCCGCCGTTCCTATGTCTTCTCCTTCTCAAGCTTCAAGCCTACTTTGACCATCGGGCGTCCCCTATGAGGCATATGCGGAGGAAAATACCCGAGGATGAGGACGATATCGAAGAGATGGCGTGTTTAGGAGCGACCGTGTGGCGGGCGAGAGTTGAGGATCTTGGCGAGGAGTGGTACACCTCAGAGTTTAGAGCCATGTCATTTGACCGCGTGCGGAAGTTCGCAAGGGAACATAGGAAGTCGATCCCGCATTGGGAGAAGATGGGATTCGACGTTGCGGATCTTATCACGCCTCGAATACCGAACTTACTCTCATCGTTGCAGGGACTAGGAATTGTGACGGGGGAGAGGATGAAGGCGATTGCGCCATATAAGCCCACGGTTGTGAACCATGCCTCGTCCATTATACAACGCCGAACTTCGTACCCTCGAGCGCGACGAATAACAATATCAGTGCAAGCTTAGTTTACTTCTTAGTATAATCACTGTTGTACATTTATGCTCCTGCTTTCGTGTTGTTGTTATGAATGATATTTGTGTACTTTACAGCCAGATTTCTTCGAGAATTTCGCAAGATCTCAAAACTCGCACCTAGTCTTGTTTGTGATCCTGATTGTAATTTTGTGGGGCATCCACCCACCGAGCCCTTACTTCAAGTCCGAAGTGACCGATTTATACTCGTCGCGCGACGGTGCCGCGCCAAAGCTCTTTGTAGATTGTGGGGCAGGCAATGAAGGTGGTGGTGCGGCCAGGAGCGCCTGGCCACTGAAGCTGTACGCTGGCGGCGTGCGTTTCGGTGCTTTGGGAGATGACGACTTTCCCAACACCGGTCCAGTGTCTTCTGGAGGGGAGGAGGAAGATTTGGATTTGGGTGTGGAGGAAGACGAGTACTTCTTGGACTTCAAAGTGAAGGCCGATTGAAGACTAGCGAAGGCTCCTGGAGAGTCTTTATTGGTAGGTTGGGAAGTGGGCGCCATCATCGGAGCTGTAGACGAGAAGGAGGTGGTTGATTCGTTGGAGTGGGATGTCGACTCGGACATGGTCGTTGTAGCACAAAGTGATAGTAGCGGTATCGCTCGAGACTGGGTAGCTGAAATGTAGGAGCGAGTGCCACTGGAGATTGTAGAGTCGGAAAACTTTTCATCTTATATACACAAGATAAACACCCTCGCAGTCGCTAAAGCCGTAATTTCGTCTCGAGTCATCGAGTTTCGGAGTCATCGCAGTCAGGTTGGTACGTATACCCCGCGTCAAATGGTACCCTGAGAATCGACATGACTCACAGCGATGTATCTGATACACACCCAATACTCAACGAGACGCGCAGTCTGGAATCAGCACAGTAGCCGGGTCTTGGGGGAAAGAGCGGATTCTGCGCACCGGCACCAGGACGGCTACGAACCCGAAGCCCGTAGCCCACGAATAAACGCTGCGATTTTTTGTGCAGCTACGCGCTGCGGCTCAATGCATCTGAGCTGCGTATTCGAAAGGTGAAGATAAATGGAAGCAAGCCTACTATTCTTCTAAGCCGCCGGAAAGCATTATTTGCGCCAACTGAGCCCATTACGATGTGGTCATGTCCAAAACCTGCGGATTTCAAGCTGTTGGGTATTCAACACCGTGAAGTTGAAGAGTACGAAACTATTGGGACTCGGATCAGGCCAAGCTTAGGCTCCGACACAAGATCTATAGGCATACGATATTCAGGTCACTGAGTCCATTTGATCACGATGAAGAGTACACATGAAAGAAGATGAGAGCCATGTTATCAATGTAAAAATTCAGAAGATCGTCCAGCCTGGCCAAGTCTGACGAAAGAAATCAGATGAAAATATACGATGGCAACAACGATTACGCACTCACCCCAGACCGCAGTCCCGTATTTCGATTCGACGACATTGTGGCATCCTTGTCCATGTCGCCCAAGTATGAAGACCTTGTACGCAGCATTGGGCGGCGCATCAGTGTTGAGCTCGGGGATGTTTACTTTGATCAAAGACTTCTGGTATCGAATCGTGAGAGGTATAGAAGGGATGGACCACGGTCAGGTGTCTAAGACCTGTACGCCGGAAAGCCATGCCGGCGGGATCCTGAAAGACGCTGGTAAGGGAGGGAACGAGCTCGAACATGGTCAGCGCGGTAGGTTGAGCAAGACACCGGCGCCCGCCAACGACTACACACACGGGAACCGGCCAGGCCCCTCCATATTTATGTTAACATAGAGTCGGCAGACGGAGCAGCCACACGAAAATGTCCTACAAGGGTTCTGGCGGCAGGCGACGGACTGCGAAGCGAATGCTCTGGTCACGTCCGCGACGTCCGCGGACTAGAAGGGCCCTTTCTTTCTGGACATGGTGCATCTCAACCCTGGACCTGGGGGCAGAGAGACGCGCATCGTAATCGCGATTCTGGGGATCAGTTGTCGCCTTCCATTCGTCAAGAAATGCGAGGACATTGGAAGAAGGAGTTATACTTATTGCTATTCGCATGTACTTGACGAGATATTCATGTTCATTTCGGCGCGCAGAATAGCTGGAAAAATTAGGGAAGAATGGCGTACATACTGTGACGCCGGCTCGTGGAAAGAAAGGAATGAACAAATGACCCTAGGTTAGGGTCGTGTTATCAGAGGGATCACTGGTTTACCCCCTTCCACCTTTTCCTCTCCCCCCACAAAAAAAATTTTCGGTATATAATAGGTCTGACTAGGGAGACTACCTTCCACCATCATGTCCACTTACGAGGTCTATTCATCGTGGACGACGACGAGCTGAACCTAACCAGCGCTAGGCACTGTCGTCATTCTTTATCCAAGACTCGTCGTCGACTGCGCCCGTCGCCGTCGCCCCCCACTACGGCCTGTTGGATCAATGGGTCTCGTTCATATAGCCGACCTTGTCGACGCGCCATCCAACGTTGCGTACTACAAGGCCTCTTTCTTTGGGCGACATGGCCACAATGTCGGCGAAGAAAATCACGATACGGCGGCATGGGATGTGCGAGTAATAGCAGCTTCCAGCGACTATATCCACCTAATCCTGTCGTCAGCTACTGGTTCAAGCTGGACAGCGTCGACGAGAATACTTGGGTCCTGCGTGCTCTGCCCGTACACCTTCTGCGCCTCACTGTCCACTACAGCCGATACCGAACTCACTCCGCTCGTCACGTCGCAGGCCAGCGCTGCTCATGCAATGTGGAATACGGAGTCCGAGCACATCAAACCGGACATCGTTCTCACCAGCCCTCCCAGTCGCGCCATGGACACCTGGCTTCTGACTCCTGACAGCCTCAATATGGACAAAGCCACTATCGTCGAGAATTGCAAGGAGAAACACGGAGGACACACTTGCGACAAGCGACGAACGCGCTCTGCCTGCTGCCAGTTGCCCGAATATGTTCATTTCGAGCCGAAATCTCTCGAAGGACGTCCGTTCTAGCAACCTGAATTGGCTGTTCCCCGGAGAATGTCCATGTACGCTCTATCTTCCGCGTTATTCCAGATGACCAACTTGCCAAATCCTCAGTCGTTGAAAGCTATCGTTTCATCGCGTATACGAGATGGCCTTCACTATGTCCAAGTCGACATCCCACTCCAACCCATCGACCACCTACTTCTCGTCCACAGCTCCGTTGATGGCGCCCACTTCCCAACCTACCACTGAAGAGTCTCTATAAATCTTTGTTAGTCTGCAGTCCGCCTTCGCGTCGAAGTCGGAAGAGGTAATCGTCTTCCCTACGCGTCCAAATCACCTAAATATACATCGCCATCCTCCCCTCTCGAAGACATTGGTGTCGGGAAAGGGAAAGTTTCCCAAATCACCGAAACGCACGCCGCCAGCCTACAGTCTCAACGGTCAGGTGCTCTTGGCCGCAACACCTCCATCGCCCGCCCTAAAATCTACAAAGAGGTCTGGCGCGGCACGGTCGCGCGATGAGTAGAAACCGGCCACTTCGGACTTGAAGTAAGGGTTCGGTGGAGGGATGTCCCAAGAGAGTTTGATACAGGATGATGCAAGACAAGCTATTGAGGTGTACGCTTTGCTACAGTATGAATACCCTGTTCGCTAGGACAATTGCAAATAGATATCACGGTCAACGCTCCCCAGAGGTATTTTAAAGGTCCAAGCTATCACAGTAATAAGAATACAGCGGGTGGCGTCAGTATCAGAAGCGACAGAGACTACATGTAAGGACAGGATATGTACACGAATTCGATATCAAGGGGATCAACTGGCTTGCGGAGGGCTTACATGGTCAGTATTGAGCGCCGAGCATGCATCACTCTTTCGAGCCGGAAGAGGGAATCGCTACCTCCGAGGTCTCCAAGTCGATGAAGGGTGCACTATCGCGGGGTATGACAGAACGCCCTCGAATCCAGCATGCCCAAGTTTTCAACATGTCCTACAGAGGGTCGTGAATCACTAGCCGCTTGAGAGAAGCATCCAAACAAACCCGATGTGTTCCAAACGTGATTCCTCCTATGAAAGGCACTAAGGGGGATATTCAATAGGCTCGCTTCCGGACGGATGGAGACCATAGCGCACCCGTCACTGAGATGATCAAGTCAGTCAACTGAGCCATAGCAAAGCGGAGATTTGAACGTACCGAGGAAGATGTTCCAGATACCTCCCGCGTCTTGGTTTTCAGGGATAATGAAGGCTGTGAGGCTGACAACACGCTACTGAGACAGACGCTCCCAAGAGTAGCAGGAGCAAAGCTCACACTCCCGCGATGGCAACAAGCACCGTGAAAACACCAAAGCGAATGCATATAGAGATCTGCAGCGAACGAGTATTTGTGTCGACAATTTGCGGGCTTCGCCTATGCCTAACAAGCATAAAGATAATCCAAACTTCCGCGTGTTCAGCTTGGTCCAGCGAAAGAGATGCGAATGTTGGACCTACATTCAACAAGAAGCATGCCCAGGAGCGAGAATATGCTGAACGAGGCAGAGATCCGGGCGCTGAGCAAGTGTTATCAATTATGGCACAGTCTCCATTTTGAACATACTTACTGTTGCGAGCCCGCCCCAGCCCCGCAGAACATGCGGGCAGAATCAAATGCAACAGTGTGCGTGGATATGATGGCCTATACTATAGTCAGATTTATCCTCACACGCACAAGTTCGGTCGCCACACACCATATCGGAAATGTTGTACACGATATAGAATATGGTGAAGGGAAACCAGGCCAACTAAGGTCGAGATTAGTGCGGAGAATTGCAGAGAAGGGGAGCAATTTGCGATTTTATCCCAGATTTGGTGCTTGTCTCTGGAGGCAAGGGCTGCTTGTATGCTGAGCGCAACCTAAACAATGTGAGGAAATGTCAAGAAGCTGTAAGGTGGACTGACATCTAGCATATAACAGAAAACAGCAGCTGTGGCACTGCATAGAAAGTGTTAGTCTTGCACTGATTATCGAGTAAGACTCAAGTGTACCCCGGAGGACCTGGTGGAGACTTGAGTCAGTACAACGTTAATGGCCTGCAGGAATCAAGACGAGGTTTCACCTCCATATATGAGTGAGGCTTGCCACATGCACAGTCCAAATGGCGGATCCTCCGCAGAAAATTGAAAGCGTAAATTCACAAGATAAAGAAGTGGGAACACGCCCAGCGCAATGAACATCGTATACCAGGCATGACTCCGGTGAATATGGGGATTCAGGCGCGCCGTGAGCACCAACAGCCCCAGCGAGGCGCTAGAGATGCAAGCTATAGTATCGAAGATAACAGTGGGAGTCTGCGAGACCGAGCCCAGCTCGCCAGAGGGTGCATTGCCGTTGAAGATGCCAGACATACCGAACAAAAGACGCTGGCCTGCAACGAGAAGAAAACAAATGTGGAATGAGAGAGATGTTCAGGATAGACTCCTCCACGATTTCAATGGGTTTCACGGCCGTGAGAGGCCAGGCACAGCACCTGTCGTGGTGGATCCAGATGAACAATCGAAGCAAGGGGCTGGTGTCGAACCTGCCCTAGAGGAAGTTGGAGGGAGAGACAAATGATCGGTCCAAGAAAACGTTCTAGTAATCCCGTTCAACTTGTTCAATTCCGCTGATCCCGATCTACTTGACAGCCCAAAGATGGTGACAGCCGTCTTTCAGAGTCCCAGACCAAAGGATGTGCCATTGATTCAGAGTGCGTCGCCATCACGATCCCATGGGCACGAGAATCCACTTATCCTAGTATCCTGTTCGCTGTCGAAGAAGGTCAGGTGCGAGCTGGGTGCGAGCCTCGAGGCTGAACTAGATTTGAGATCATGTCATGTCATTTTGTAAGATGTGCGTGATCAAACGTCTAAGCGCCGGAAGGCTGCGGAAGCGCCCGAATGTCAGCTGGTGCTCTGGCGGAGTTGATCCGATGATCGAACCGGGCGGCTTCGTTGACGATAAGCAGTCTAAGTATAAGCCATCTCTCAGCGTCCACCTCCACCCAATCTGTACTGTCTACTGCCTCAAATCTACTGTGATGGTTTTCACCCACATCAGCGAGGATACCGAGATACTGTCTTGCACATTGCTCACCATTCCGCGTCATCCGGCATGACGACGCGATCAAAACTTTCATCGCCGCAACGATATCACGACGAGACGAATCAGTCGATGTGGCCCGTTTTTTCTCAATTGAGTTGGCTGTACATAAGCTCACCGTGGCGGCGTTACGAAGACGCCAGGCAATGCCTGGCAGTTTCGTACCAAAGTTGGCCCATGCTTTCGGACAATCATTCTGATGGCCTCGGATCTCATCTAAATGCGACAGCATCGTAAACACGGCGATTGTTCGTTTCGATACATAGGCGGTGTCTACAGCACCATGATGTCCTTACACACTTTAACTGCTGCCATCATCCTCCACACACTGAGGCTCCTTTATCCTCGCTTTTCTTCCAATGTTTCCTCTACTGGCATCTTTCTCCATCCTGGTCGTGGTGGTCGGCACTATGTACGGTTTGTTGCGTACAACTCGGATTCGATCCTCACAGCGCCACAGCTCGGTAAGTTTCAACTCTCGATTCGCTTTGTCTTCTCGGACCCTTAAGATTATGCAGGCTTACACGACATCGTGTGAAGATGGCCACCGGAAATCAACGCTTCTCGTGGGACATCGTGGCCGAGACTCAGAGGACGACGTTGGCCTTCCTTTCTTCATACGTCAAACACGCCCTATCCTCGAGGACGGGCCGTCACTCCAGAAGTTTCCCTCCTACTCCAAGGTTCGCACTTCTTCTTCTCGCGTTCATTGTGGTACAATACATAGCCGTTCTTCAGTGGCGAGTGCCATATTCAGCCAATTCATCATTCCACACATTCATCTATTCGTTCACATGGGTGGGTTTTCAGTGCAATCCTCTGAGCGGTGACTTAATGTATCTTCTCCAGGAGGACCCGTACGAGGACTTGCGCCACCTCAAACTTACCCCAGATGATTCAATCATGGTGATAACAAGCGCCGGAGACAGCGCTCTTCATTACGCGCTTTCTGTCGGTCCCAGTCAAGTTCGTCTTGCCACAATGGTTATTGCAATATACTGATCGTCAACTCAAGGTTCACTGTGTTGACATGAATCCTACGTGTGTCGTCGCCGCGTACTCTACCGTGCTGTTTCTCACACTGTGTTTAGTCAAGGTCACCTTTTGGAGCTTAAACTCGCTGCCATCTCTGCGCTCAATTATGAGGACTTCTTCATGCTATTCGGGCAAGGCCGACACCCTGACTTTCCCCACTTGCTCTCGACACTGGGTGATCACCTCTCTTCTCCGGCCTATGAGTTCTGGCGATCACATGAGCATGTCTTTGCTTCGTCTTTGTATAGCCATGGCTTCAGCGGTCGTGCACTGCGCATCATGACTCTCGTGTTCAAGATAGCGGGCGTCTCAAGGGCAATTGCAGCGCTAATATCTTCAGATACTCTGGACCAACAAGTCCGGATATGGAGAGAGGAGATCAAACCCGTTCTATTGAATCCTATCGTTGTTGCATTGCTGAGGAGTCCAGCTTTCTGCTGGAATGCTTTAGGTGTACCGAAGAACCAGCGCAAGATGCTGCTAGAGGAGGGTAAGTGAGGCTTCATCTTCAACTCAATACAAGTGACTCGAGCCTTCTTAGGGACTGTCCACAACTACATAATAGACACGCTAGAGCCTCTGGTGACAAGTTACCTATTCAAGTCTCAGAATCATTTCTTCTTCTTAGTGAGTGACATGTACGAAGTCTATAGCCGTGGCGTCTAAAGCCAATGATAGTGTCTGAATGGGAGGTACACGAAGGAGTGCTGTCCGGAGTATCTCACACCGGCGGGATTTGTCAAGTTGCAAGATAACTTACGCCAGAAACCAAATGCCTTCCGTCTTCACACAACCACAATCATCGAGTGAGTTCCTGTCGGAGTCACTGCATTCTGCCGGCGCATTCTTCTGATGTTGATGTATACATAGTGCTTTGCGCAACATGCACAGTGCATCTCTTACCCGTGTACATGTCATGGATCATCTCGATTGGTTTGCTCAAGGATCTCACGAAGTCGACGAGGAGATTCGGCAGCTCCATCGTGTGCTTGCAAGCAACGGAACAGTATTTTGGCGCTCTGCGGCGCGCATGCCATGGTACAATGCACGATTCCAAGCCCTGGGATTTGCTGTGCGGCCACTGGGTGTGCGTCAAGGGTGTGAAGTTCCTCTGGATATGGTCAACATGTAAGCCTCTGACGTATTTTTGCATTCTGAGGTTGACAGATCCGTTCAGGTATGCATCATTCTATGTGGCAACAAAGAAGGAAGATGAGCTGGTCACCATTGACTCCGACTCGTGGCATTGAGGGTCACGGTCGCTGACAGATGTCAAGGAAAGAGGTGATCTCGTTGTAGATGTTCTACTAGTGAGTAGCTTAGCGGACCCCACGCGGACCCCTATATGTATTCTTGTTGAGACTACCAGAGACCGGAACCGCCCTTGTGTCTGATTACTTCAGTCTGAAACTGTCTGATCCTCTCCCAACTGAGTTATGTCCTCATTGCGTCTGTAGGCATGCGCAGGAAATGTGAGATTTGTCATCCGGCGTTTCGAAATCAGTATTATCACTGACCATACGCGCAGAAAAGGGCAGACTAGGGCAGACTAAGTCGCACGCGACGCGCGTGCAGTGGGACATCGAAAGCGTTGATCGGGGTCTGTTCATGAAACACGGCGTAGTACCAGAGCTCGAGGTATGGGTATGTATGTGGGGAAGCTCCCAAGGCTACGCGTTGACGTCTTGTGAGAACAGTGATGCAGCCTAGGTGACGCGTCATGGTCGCTGATTGCCAGTGTTCCCCTTCCCAACTCCGTGGCAGGGTAATGTCTTGATTGTCCACGCGCCAAGTTGTGGTGAGTACGAATACGAGTCTCCAGGTAGTTGTGACCACTCTATATTAAACACCGTAATTAGAATTGAGAAGAAACGTTGATATGGATACAGATGAATAGCGTGTAGATAGTAGTCAAAGCGTGCGGTCTATTGACGTCTAACTCGACTCAAAGAACGATGCTATCCAATCCTGGACAGCTAGAAGCTTACCATACCCCTTATCGCCAGTGAATCCACCAACCACGAGAATGAAGTGCGCAAGACAGACTGGGAGGATGTCAGCGTAAATCAGACGGCGAGAGACGAACGCACCCGCAGCAACGACGGCGATTATGCTAGACAAGGGATATGACTTGTTCATCACTGACGGGCTCGAGTTGACCATAAGCGGATTGTGTTTGGGCTTAGGGGAAATGTCCATGAGTGGATTGTGCTTTGGTGGGGTGCGGATGGACTTGAAGATGCCACTGTTGAGAATGAAGACCTTCTTGGCCTCCTCAACCGTTTCGACTAGGGATCGGTCAGCACAAGGAAAAAGCTTAGCCAGGTATGTGTACCTCTGATATTCTCCTTGAGAGCCTTACCACCCTCGTTCATCCCGTCCCGGAACCAGTCTTTGATGCGCTTCATCTCGCCGATGGTGGCCGGCTTGGAGCTCTTCAATTCCTTGAATACATAGAAGGACAGTCCGCGCTCATTGTCAAGGCCATAAGCTTTACCCAGGGTTGCGCGTATGGTCTGGCCACCACTCAGATCACCAAGGTAGCGTACGTATGAGTGGGCGAGGAGGGGTGATGGGTCGTCCGAGTCTGACAGCTGCTGTATCCTCTGTACGTAGGCAGTCAACGCAGGAGGCGTGTTGGACACGAGGTCGAGATGGATAGGGTGGGTCTTCCAGGAAGCTTCGGGGACTTGGAGAACGGAGGAGATGTCGGCCTCAAGGGCGGGTGCTCGTCTCAATAGAGCGGGGTTGTAGGTGGGTTCTAGGACAGGGTGAGAGCTGTGGCGGTCTAAAGCTCGCTCAAAGGTGCTGGCAGCCTGTCAGCGCCACATTCGCGGATGAGGCAAACGACGCACTCGTAAATGTACCACAGCATCATGAGAAAGCGAGCATACTCCTCCTTGGGAAGAAGACCCGAGAGAAGCAATTCGGCGCCGTCGCTGTGCTCGACCTCGCTGTGCACCTCCACTGTGATCTCCTTCATCACTGTCGCCAACGGCTGAGAGTAGTCGATGATAGTGGGCATGATGGGCGTTGTCCGGATGGTCCGTCCTGTGGAGGGAAGATGTGGGATGATGGAAGTATAAGCGAAAGAGGACAGCTGTTGAAAGCCTGTTTACAGCAGCAGGCGGTCCAGGTCAGCTTCCTTGATTCGGGTCCCCTATCGTGGTCAAGATGAAAGGGGAAAAAAGCTGTTTTGCCATCTAATCAGATAGGTCAGGAACAATCTAATCTAGGCAGTCAGAGACTACAGCCAGGCCTCTTACAGTCATTATTGACAAAGTCGCGTTCGTGCGCGGGATAAAATACACTCATATTTGCTACACTGCCTCGTAAAAACTCTCGCAAAAGAAGAACGAACTATTTACATCTTGCTGACAAGCTGACAGCAACCATACGCATGGCATCACGATTCCGCCGAAAATCGCTGCAATGTCGTGATTCAGCATCATATGTGAACAGCGGCAGGAGGAGTGGACATACGGTTTGTAGGTGAGTGGCGGTGGGTGTATTCGGGATAGAATTCGCGCGTACGCGCGGAGCGATACGAACTCCGATTGGAGGTGTTTTGTTATCGCCACCCTTCAAATCCGTCGGCTCCGGTTCGAACTCGACTTTGCTCTTGGACGGCTCGTCTACCGGAGAAGGGAACTCTACCTTCGGCGGCAGAGGAATCGGCGTAGGGTGCAAAGTCTCCACATAATAGAATTCATCGTCGGTTGTTTTGTCCGAGTCTAGGTCGTCCTCGTACGCCAATGAGATGTTTGCCGGGTCTGGCTCGGAAAGGCGTCGGTCAGTTGAGGCGTCAGATAGCAATCATTGGCCACAACACACCTGGAACATTGCCACCGAAGCGTACGCCGCCACCAATAACGCGCCAGCTAACTGGGAAGTACCCTCGCTTCATGCTTTCTTCTTTCGCGGATAAGGGCTTAGAAGGCAGCTGATGCTTCACGCCGCCAATAGAGTATGAACCTGTACGTTTATCTTGCTCGTGAATACTACCAGAACAAAAAGCAATATGAGAGATCCGGGTTGAACAAACGTCATGCTACACTTACAATGTACATGCTTCCCCACTCGGACATTGCCTTCCTGCGATTATGTACTTGCACATCTTAGCTTGAAATCCGAGGTCTGTTAGGGAAACTTGTCGCTTGTGATTGACACGGGGCACTCACTCTTGAACTTGGGATTCCGAGGTACCGGTGAGCGCAATTGCGAGGGCGAGCGTCGCGTGGGCTGCAACGTTGGAGATATAACGCCGGAGGTGGAGCTTATGACTATGGGGTTCGAGTAGTCTCCGCCTTTGCCATCGTCCTCTTCCTCGTCAGCCTTATCAGACGTCGAGTCAGCAGGGGATGCGTATGGTTCTGAATTGTACGGTGGATCTGGTGGTACCTCTGGAGACCTATATGGCGGTGACCACATTCCTTGTCCGGGATATACGACGTGATATGGCGACAATGGATTAGAGGCGTAGAAGTGATAGTTTAGAGACGCGTTTGGGCTAAGTATTTCTGCAGAAGCGATCAGTTCGTTTTTGGAACAAGAACAAGGACACACAGTGACATACGCTTGTAGGGATATCTGATGTCTGCCTCGGTAACATCAACTAGCTTACCCTCGAGCCTCAATTCTGTAGCAGATGTAAAATTGTGGCGGGGAAACAAGACCAAGCGCTTACCCTCTCCTGGATTTGCTGGGTGAACAAATCGGCACCACATGCCGTTCGTGCAACTGCCCGCCAGAAAGTATCTGCATGCCTTGGCACTGTGCGCGATGGGAGTGGGCGCAATAATGTGCGCGAAGTCGCAGTCGTCCGCAGACTTGGGACAAATGGACATCTGGAAGTAGCGGCATGGCTTTGCTAAACGCGAAATCAGCGGACGCTTGGATGAAATACAAGACAGTACACACTATGTCGCTTCTTCGAAGGAGGGGGTTTCTTCATCTTGTCGGTTGGACCGTCGGAGACGATGGACACCATGGGTGTAGGGAGGGAAAGAGTCAAAGCCGTACAAGGAGTGGAAACCTTAAATAAGGTCAAGTTCAAATTCGAAAACTCCGTCACTCCGGACGAGCCCCGTACCAAAGTGAGACAAGGTTATCAAATCGGAGCTTTCCCTTGAGAGCCCTTGAGGTGGAACAATGGACTCTGGGTCCAAGAGATGGGTGTTCGTACCAGGTTCGTACCGCCGTCAGCCCATTTTCGTATACAAAGTTCCCCGACACGAGGCGCGTATCACTGCACGGAGAACGCAGAGAACAATAAGAGGGACTGTCGAAGGGATTCGCGAAGCATGTGGGTATCAATTTTAAAAACACAATAAGGGTTATACACACAACTGCCCTGTTCTTATTGTTCTCGCCACAGATCAGATGCGATGGGAACAAAACGGCATGAACGATGACGGGAAGAGAAGAAAAGCGCCCGGATTTGTGAGCCGATGTTCCGATGTTATAATCTGATGAATTAGAGTATCCGGTGCGATGATCAATTGGCTGCTGCCCGCCGGGATGAATGTGTTCAGATCAGCTCATTGTACTCTCATTGTTCACGCATTTGGAAAACCCAGATGGAAATATGATCAACAAGAATGAAGAGCCTCTCCAGTGGACAGCCTGACGCTCAATCTCGCAGACTAAGTAGTAATACTTTTGCTCTAAGCTGTCCCGAGAACACTCGCTTCGCATGAGTCAGGTGGGGAGTGGGTGTTGATCGTATTACTATCAGCCTGAGACAAACAAGGCGAAGATCACGACAGGCACGCGCTACACTTTGACATCATGCCACGACGCCCTGATCCAGCCAAAGCCACAGAGTCAAACTCCGCTCCCGAGAAACTCGAAGACTCTGAACTCTTTTGGCGGGACTGCCAACCATGGCTGAAGAGCCGCGGTTATCAGCTCAGGAGACGGTACCGACCCGGATGGACGCCCGCGTGGACCCAGAAAAAAACATCGCTATTCTGGTGGGAGTTTGAAGACTCCCTCAAGGCTCGCGTAAGTTCAACAAAAACAAGGCTTTGAATTGGTGGCATTCATCTCCACATCCTCAGCACCCCTCAGTGTTGGACGCGAAATGTCCTGATGGCACCCCGGTTATGCTAAAACGCATTAGGGCGTCTGAACACCCTGTCGAAGTGGAAATGACAGAATATCTCACTTCAATTGTCGACAGAAAGAACCATTCCCCGCCACTGAAAGAGGTCTTGCTTGTACCGAACAGTGATGATATCAAGATCCTTGTCTTTCCTCTACTTAGAAGGTTCGATGATCCAGAGTTCGACACTATCGGAGAAGTAGTCGAATTCTTCCGTCAGATTTTTGAGGTATGGACGTCCATACCGCGCCTATAATCTCGCTAATTCTGAGTTCTAGGGTGTTCAATTTCTCCACCATCATCGCATCGCACATAGGCACGCCACATTTCCGGTTAGCGGAAGTTTAACTGACCTTTGGAACAGAGATATCGGCGTGCTCAATATCATGATGAATACGCGCATGTTTCCGTGGGGATATCATCCGGCTGCGCCGTCCATGTCTGCTGATTACAAGGGAAAGGCAAAGTGCAGAACGCGAACTGTAACCGCGCCTCGCTATTATCTCATCGACTTTGGTCTTTCGATACGCTACCAGGATGCCGAGAAACCTACTCTGGCTGATCCCGTGCGCGGCCAGGACAAGACTGCGCCAGAATTCGCGCACGGTCTTGACGGCACATATGATCCTTTTCCCACTGATATATATTATGTGGGCAACTTTATCAGGGAACACTTCTTCGAGGTATGCATGCGGAAACTGGTGAAGGCCGTCAGCTATCTGATTGCGCCCGCAGGGAAAGGACGATGTGGGCGCCAAAGCCGGGCTGGAATTCATGAAGCCAATTGTCGAGAAGATGTGTTTGATGGACCCTGTGGCGCGTCCGCGCATCGACGAGGTTGTGGCACAATTCGACAACGTGTGCCTTGCTCTGTCAACATCGAAATTGAGGTCACGCCTGCGAAACAAAAATGAGGGCGTGTGGAAGGGAGTCGCTTTAGGCGTGGGTCACTGGCGGAGGCGTATGAAGTACGTGATCAGTCACATTCCGCCGGTCCCAACGGCAAGGTACTAGTTTAAGTTAAGTAGCATCGAATATACCCGTGTCGAACAATACCCTCAACGAGTATGGCAAACGCATGTACAAACTCAGGCCGGTATGACCGAAGGCCGTCGAACAAAACAAAAGGAAGCGCAATCTCGTATCTCTGGTATGTAGACCACCACAAAGAGGCGGGTATTCAATAAGGGCCTATCGAGAGCGAGCTCTGAAAACAATTAGAACGGAAATCACCTCGACACTCGATCGACTCGGACCAAGCAGCAGACAGAACCTTGGGCTCACAGGATCAGTCCAGTTTATTGTGCCAAAGACAGAAAAAACCATACCGATTGTCACAAAGATTGCGAGGAAACGGATTTCGGTGACTGGCATAGAAAACGTACTCCGAAGTTGGCGTTGATGCCCGCGAGAGTGCAAATGTGTCATGGGAAGAGACATGCGAAATGATGTTAGCCTCACGCTTGCACCATAAGAATGAATCAGTAGTCGTGCCCTGGGACGTATTGTCACCGCCTACGTTCCTGCAAGAGCGGTAGTGAATCATGACGATAAACATACTGGGTGAAGATACTGTATACCTTGAGCGATTAGAAGTCAGTCACGAAAAAGTTGAAGGTACAGTCTGGCAGATACTGAGAATTGTCAGAAACCTCTATAGTGACAACCTCCAAATTCGTGAGATCGCCTACTCGTGGAATGAGCCTGTTTGGCTTGATAGCGCCCTCGTCGAGAGCAAAGAATGTGTACACACGTCGAAAGATACAAGAAATGACAAGGGAACTGGAGCTACGTTCGTCGGAGAAATGACCGTCCACAGAAGTCGCCGAGTCTCTCGAGAACGGCGAAGAACGATTCGGGTGGATGATTGCAAAATCACGAGTGACAGCAGACTTCCGCACATGTTTGAGAGACCGAAGGCATGAACAAAAACATCCTCTCGAAGACGACCGAAGGCATAATTTTGAACATGCCAGAGCATGGTAGTCAGCTCTCACCGTTATGGCGGTAGCAGACGAAGTACTTGGAGCGCTTATCGATGAAGGACTGGGCCAAACGTGCAAGGTGAGCAATCAATTGGTGTGAATTAAATTAGATATTGGATTTAGGCCGTTGGCCATAGGTTTTGCAATTCCTGAGCCTGCGGTGTCGCTGAATACGTCTGCCTCCGCATCTCGCATCACTTTACGCCCCTTGATACATGGCTTGGGAGGTTCAAGCTGTCGCCGGTGGCGGTACCGGTGCCGGTGCTTGAGTTCCTTTCACGATCGTAGCAGGAGAGGTGACCTGACTAGGATTAGGTGAGTAGAAAGACACCTTCGTCCCGATGTAACGATCGGGCAAGCTGTGACGGCCGTCGGTCAGTTTCGAGACCGCCCTCATCGCGTCAGACAAAGAGCGATAAGTGATGAAAACGGCGTTTCTGGGTGAGACTCTTTAACCATGAAACTGTCAGGATAAGAGTATTTTGCTTACTCTCTTGTCAAGACACGGAGGGGGCGGAAAGTGGGGAAGCATTGTGAAATGTCGTTCAAATCTGGCTGTTTGCCCAGTTCGAATTTCAGGGTACGAGTCGCTCCAGCATTGATGGCGTGGAGGTCAAAGACACTGATATTGGGAACTGGAGCAAGATTGATCTTAAGTCCCCATGTCTGGGCTTTGACTTTGTAAAGGTCGACGAACATGCGAGCGAGGTTGGCGTTTCGGAAAGTGACGGTCTGCAGGACGAATGAGGTCTGTTCGACGAAAAATGAACGCGACTACTCACAGCCATGTTGGGTTCTCGGTGACGCGTAAAATTTGTCACCAATTCGCCGGAGCTGTTGGTGCCGGCCAGCGTCGCAATGACATCTCTCAAGAGGGCAGCCGATGAATGAGACTCGTCGAGGTTGGCGATGGTGACGTGTCTCGGGACCTCCAGGCGCTCTTTGCGGAAGCGTCCTCCCCATTTGATGGTAGCCTCCTCGAATCCGGCAATTTGTTTCTCTCTGAGGGCCTTATTGCACTGCATACAAGAAATGTGTAAAGGCAAGAATGCAGAACATGATAATGACGCGAACCTTCACGGCGCTAGCCTCACTCAGGAACGAAACCCGCACCATCTGTCCTTTTCGGTCTCCAAATTCTTGTTTGAAGATATCGACGAGCTCCAATGGCCCAAATTTAGAGAGCTGCGCAGAGACCTCTTCTTTCGACATGGGAGCGGTGGGCGAGCAGAATATATTGAGCGCCCTGCAGCTGACTGGAATACGGGCAACGACGGCGGCGCTGATGGGTTCGCCTTCGGCAGCAGACACGGGGTACTCGCAGCCGTCGACTTTGATAGGCGCTTTAAGGCGTTGGGCAGCACGACTCCTCGAATAGAAGTGCAGCAGAACGTGGTCGTCAAACCGTTCCACGCGCTCTATATGTAGCGCCATGCCTCCGCTGTTTACAACCCTGCTGAGGTTGACGCTTTTCTTGACTTCGCCGACGCGCACTACGCGGCGCGGACTTGAGAGGTCTCGGAAAGGCGTCGGGATGGGAGCCGCTGGAGCGGCGGGTGTCGACTCCGGCGACGGGGTGGAGGCCGACTCCGAGAGCGCCGTTGACAGGGAACGGCACGCGCGCGAGGACGCGAAGCGCCAATGGCGGCCTACAGACAGCATAGTGGAAGGAAGAAAACCAAAAAAGATAGGTTAGGGTCACAGATCGGAGTTCGGCTTTTCCGGTCCGAAGCACCGAGGGCCGAAGCGTCTGCCGTTCAAAGTTATTATCTGCTGCGAAGTTACAATAACCCCCAAGACTCCATTTTCAATGTACTTCACGCCAACTTGACTAAAATGCTCATTTTCTCGTGTCACGGCACTATATCCTCGCATCTTAGATCCACCTCAAATCTTCTCGTCGCCAAGCTCGGATTGATCCTCGGCGAGTTGAACGAAAGGTCCTGATCACTTTTTGCTTCCAATCTGTGCTTCATGCTAGTTGCTCTATCTCTGGAAGCTTGCTGGTCCGTGGCTGTCAAAGTTCCGAGGCGTTGTTCGGCGCGGATCGATGCACTGGCAGGACCACTCGGGTGACGATCCGCGTCGCCTTTAAAGACCATGAACAGCACCGACGTTTCTGGAACAATAAACAAAACCTCTATAAGCGGTTGCTTTTCGCTTGATGCTCAGAAGATCCATCCTCCTCTGCACTCCTTCAACCCTACCTTTCTCGCTCCCTTATCATGAGGCTATTCAGATATAATCGTCGCGACGACCAACCGCAACATTCCGTTCAAGGACAAGGGGCCTCTGGAGGGCACCCGCGCAGCGGAACTGGTATTTCACACTTCTTGACATTGCGCCCTGTCAGTGGCTGACTTATATCGCTCACAGGAAGCGGCCGGGCTCCAGAATCACAAATATCTAACCAGCGCCACCCCGAAGAACAATCCTCACCTTCGCCACTCAATCGCAGCGACTCTCCTATGACGAGCGGGTCCCAGAGGCATTCTAATTACTCTGCTTGCCAAGAGCCCATTGTCCAGCCCGGTTTCTGTCAACTGTGCTTGCGCAACTCCATTCCGGTCACCAATCTTGTTCGTCCTCCGTGCAATGAGCATATCTTCTGCCGGGATTGTATGCAAGCTTTATTAAGGGATGCAATTGACACGAAGATACTCGAAATGGTTTGCCCAGGATGTCAGCGAGATGAGAGGCTTACCCGTGAGTGTCTGGCCATATCTTGGCTCCGCACTCGGTCTATGTTCCCGCAGTTCTACCTCGTCAATTCACTCTGAGCATTGCGTCCGCCAGAGACCAGAAACTGTTCCATGAGGTGGATCAATATAATCGCTGGGAGACCATCGCGTGTGTCAAGTGAGTGCAGCTCGTCGCCTTTATCATCGTGTATCACTGATGTACACACCTAAGGTGCCGCAAACGTACTACAATTGGCAAGCGGGACTTGCCTGGGAGTCAGGATCTAAGGATCCTTCCGTGCAGCTGTGGGTGGTGGTGGTGCCGTGACTGCAACAAGGCCGTCAAGGCCCGGGATGTAGACGGACATGGTAGGACATGCTCCGTCCGAATTCACGAACAGCAAACACTCTACCATGCCAGGCAGGACGGATGGAGGCCATGTCCCGGTTCGTCTGTTTTCATGCGGAGTGTGCACCTCTGAAGGTCATGATTGTTTAGGATGTAAAGCCCTGTACAAGAAAGCAACGGATGCCGATCATATAGAGGTAGTATCTAAGCTTTGTTTTGAATTTCAGTGAAAGCGAAAGCTCACATAACGATCAGTGCCTCACGCCCGGTTGCGGAACGTGAGTAGTCAACTGTTTCTCTTGGAAAGGAATCACCTATACATATAACTCATTTGAAGGTACTCCTGTTGGCACTGTGGTGATTCTATTCTCGAAGTCAAGCACTGGATTCCAAAAGAAAGGCTCCACGCAGCCGTCGCGATCCATTTGACGCGTTCACCGCGATGCACTGGGCGCATTCAGTGACGCACACAAAGTAGTTTTGGGAAAGCCACGATTGCTCATTCATGCATGAGCAACGCGAAGTGTACTAGCAAGCTGCATAGTTGCGTATCATGTACAACGACAACAATTGTGATGAAGTTACTATCGGTAGTCCCATGGATTGAGCAGTACGCGAGTAGCCAGTCTCGGAGGTAGCAGACGATCGCGATAGACCGATTTCTATTGGATTTCCTTCTATCTACTGACGGCCTTGGTTATTGAACTTTCGAGACGTATTTACGGGCGTGATAGGCGTCGACATAGAGACCTTGTTAGCTCACTGGCAAGGCATTGGCAAGGCATTGATGAATCTTCTGATAAATCATAATGTAGACGGCAAGTTATCACGACTCGATAGTCCACCGACAGTCGTTTCAGAACATGAGAAGTTCAATTTCATGCATTAATGTAACAGTAAGAGATGTGATTCATAAAAATACAGACGTTCAGACAAGCAAAGAGAACTACAGATAGCAAGAAAATTTCAAGATCAGCACCCGTCATGACGGCCCCGGTGTCGCATTACCTGGCGGCGGTCGTTTGATCTGCACTGGCTTACTGCCCTCAGGTTTCGGACGCTTCGCCTGGGATCCATCCGCGCCGTCGCCCTCGTGCGGTCGCTTCCCAGCACCCAACAGACTGAGACCCTCTGTGGGAGCCGCAGCAGCAGCACCGTTTGCTTTTCTCGGTGCTCCTCCTCTAGGCCCTCCACCTCGTGGAGCAGTGGCTTGAGCCGCACGACCAGCTGGTGCACCGCGAGCTCTTCCAACAGGCCCACCACGGACAGCACCAGCCGGACCAGGACCATTCCCAAGCGCCTTATCCGGCAGACTCTTTCTTGGGGGAGCAGTAAGAGAGGCAGTGGAGGGAGTGGGAGTGGGAGCGGTAGTGGGAGTAGGAGCGGTCTTTGGAGTAGGGGCAGGGGCAGCGGTCGTTGAAGTCGAAGAAGTCTTTGAAGTGGAGGCGCCGGCGCCTGAAGATCCTGCAACAGGTGCTCTCGATGGCGCAGCTCCAGGGACCACTGGCACTTTGTTGGCAATAATGACAGGATCCTCTCCTTCGACCTCCGCGTTAGCTTGCTCTTGCGTAATCCATTTTTGTGCTATCCAGTAATCCCGACGTCTCTCCAGGTTTTTGAGTTGCGTAGTTCGTTGTAAGAGCGTTTGGTCCTTCATCCGCGTTGTACGCTCGAGCAGGCTTGCCTTGCTCAGGCCTTCTTTCCGCCCCGCTTCGATAGCGGCCGCGATAGCGTCTGTGTACGCCTGAGAATCCTTCACGGGCGGAGCCTCTGCCGCCGCTGCAGAAACTTTAGCTTCCAAAGCAGCAGCTCTCTCTTGTGCTTCCTTCAATTCCACTTCATGCTGGGCTTTAAGCTTCTCCATCTCCTCCAAAAGCTTCCTACGTCCGTGAGCCTTCACCTTGTCCACAATTGCAGCATGCTGCTCGCGAAGCTTCTCAACTTCCGCCGCATGCGCTTTCTTGAGTTCCTCCACGACGGATGTTTGCACTGAAGGACCATCACTGCCGCTCGATACCTGGGCTTTAAAAGCATCCAATTCCGTTTGCCGACTCTTCAGGGCTTCCTCTTTACCAGCAAGCATCGTCTTCAACTTTGACTGGTAGTCCTTTTTAGAAAACTTGGTTCGAGTGGATCAAAAAAAAGCTTACAAGGGCCGCAGATTTGACTTCCTCGGACTCTTCTAGCTCCTGGATTGGTATGAGTCTCGCCGTGTCGCCTTCAAATTAAATGATGAATGACATACCTGCACTCTGGCCAATGCCTCGTCTCGGGCTGTTACCAGTGAGGCCTTCTCAGCCTCCAAGATCGTTTGCGCAACTTCGCCACTCGAAGCATCCGGCGCGCCAGTCAACTTGGCCTTCTCCGCCAGCCAGACCTCGCGTTCGTGCTTCATTTGTGACAGCTGGGTCTTCAGCCTCGACTGTTAATGTGTACTTGGTCAGCAGTTTGAACCAAGTGGAATCAAAACGACGAACTAAGGTTTCAGTCTGTTCGAGAGCCTTTTGCGTACTCGCGGCGTCCGCCGGCTTGTACTCTTTGACTTGAGCCTCCAAAAGAGCGATCTTGGCCTCCAAGGCCGCCTTCTCAGCCAAGATAGTTTCCTTTTGCGTCGTGAATTCTAGCCTGTCTCGGTCCAATTTTTCCTGTGCGCGCTTATGATGTGCGTCGATGTTTTTTCTGAACTGGATTAGGTTATTTCTTGATGCCTCTCCCTAAACATAATCCGTTAGTATTAGAGGATGGAGTGAAGCGATGTCGAACTCACGCGCGTTGTGGCCTCGGTCAGATTTTTCTGAAGTTCTTCTTTGTCCTTCTGAATTTCTTCTTTGTCCTTCTTGAGCTGCACGACCTCATCTTGAAGAGCCTGTATTTCAGCGACGTGCTCGTGCTGTAGAAGGGCAATCAACGGATGACAGGGCACGTGGAAGGATAACAAACCTTTGACAACAATTGTGCGTTTCTATCCTGCCAATGCTTGGTCTCGTTCTCGAGGCGAGCGACATGAGCCTTCCCTGCTTCAAGTTCGGCCTGGGCGACGCGAGCCTGCTCCTTGACCGGTTCCAACTGCGAAGAGACATCCTTGAGTTGACCCTCGAGAGTTTTGACCCGTTTTGAGAGACGCTCAGCGTCAGCACGGAGAGTAGTGTTACTTTCACGTAAGACGTTAAGCTGTGTGATCTTATCGACAAGTTCCGAATGCTGTGTTGCAGATGCAGCAGACTCGACGGCACGCTCCCGTTCCTATCAACATCTTGAGAAGACCGTGCGGCGGAAAGTGAAACTAGCATACCTGGGAGAGAATGGTCCTGGTTTCGTCCAATTCGCGACTGAGATGGTCCGCCTGAGCTTTCAGGCGAGCGGTCTCGGCGTTCTTGGTCATGAGCAGAGTATCTAGGTAGTCGTTCTGTTGACGATAGAACTCGACAACCTTCTCCGGAACCTGGGCGCCATTCGCTTCCGAGCCGTCAGAGGAACCTGGTACTGTTGATGGGGCACGAGCAGCCTGCCGTGTAGCGTCCTCAAATTGTAGCAACAACTCTTTGTTCCGCGTTTGCATTTCCTTGTAGCTATGCATAAAAGATGAGTGATGTGGAACGAGGGCAACGGTAGTACGACCTACCGCTTTGTTTGCTCAGTAATCTCCTTCTCCAAGATCTCCTTCTGCTGGGCCCAGCTTTGTTCCGAAGCAGCGAGCTTGGCAACCGCAGTCTCAGCAGCGATTGAGTTCTCGCGGGAAGAGGTCTGGAGCGTCGACACTTGTTCCCGGAGTTGTGCAACGGCTTTGATGGACTCCGCGTGAGCGACGACTTCCTGCTGGTATCTCTCTTCGGCAGCCTTGGCGATATAGTGAATACACAAAGAACATGAAGTAGAATGGAGGTGGGTACCTTGATCCGCTCTTGCTGCACGCGCACCTCGTCTTCACGAGCCGCACGATCGGTCTCGGAACTCTGCCCAGTGGTGCTAAGCTCGACGATAGTACCCTCCAACTCGCTCTTGTCCTTGAGCCAGGCAGTGCGCTCAGTATCAAATGTCATTTGAAGGGCATTGAGAGATTCAGTGACACGTGTGGCCTCTTGTTGAGCAGTGGTGAGTTTCTCCTCCAAACTCTGGATGCTGGACTGAAGTCATGGTTATCAATGATGTTCAAAGCGAAAGAAAGAACTGACCTCGCGCTGGGCAATCGTACTGTCAGTGGAGAGCTTGTACTGGTCATACGTAACGTGCAGCTGGCCGAGCGCCTCCTCAGCAGCATTGCTGATGCTCTCGTACTGCGCCACACGTTCTCTGGCCTTCTGGAGATCACGTTCAGCGACCTTCAAAGAGGCACTAATCCCACACGAATCAGTCCAACTTCGTAGAGAAGAGTCTACGATACCCACCTCAGCTCCGCGACCTCGGCCTCAAGCTGCTGCTCCTTCGTCAAGTCCGACTGTTCGCCGCCCGAAACAGTCGTCGACCCACGTCGTTCGTACACCGCAAGCTTCTCCTTGTTGCTCTCGAAGTACTTGGTCAAGTCCTCGACGCGAGACTCAAGATGCTTCTTGCTGGTTTCCGCACCGACTAAGGATTCGCGTGTCTTCGCCAACTCTTCGGTCTACAAGACAGGTTTATTAGTCTACCATCAGAGGCAAAGAAGGTGACATACGGCCTTGTCCAAGCGAGACTGCAATTCCCGAGTTTCCATTTCCTTCTGGAGGGTAATGCGGCGAACGCTGTCCCGTTCCTCAGTAAGCTGATTCCGGTTGTCCTGACTGAAGATCCATATAAGATATGGAAGACGTGTTTCAATCAGCAAACTCACATTTGCCCTTCCAAAAGCTGTAGCTGACTCTCCAAGCGCCGACGATCATTCTCCCCGGAACGCTGATTATCGTTGTTCATCTTCTGGATATTGGTCATCATATCCGACAGATGCGAACGCTCCAAAGAGAGTGTCTTGTTCTCGTCTACGATCCTGGTCTGAACACCCTCCCAGATCTTCTTCTCCGCACGAAGGTTGGCGCACTCGTTCCTGAGCTGCTCGATGCGCCCATTAGCCGTAGAAAGGTCCTCGGAAAGACGGTTGCACTCGATGTCGACGCGTGTCCATTGATCAAACAGCTGCTGATTTCTCTTGTTGGCATCTTCGAGGTCCTGGGCACGCAGTTTGTACTCGTCCTGACTTATGCGTATCCGTTCTATTGACGATGTTACAGCGAGAACAAAAGAAGAGAAGAAGGGCGGATCCTCACCATTGCAATAGTCAGTCCTAGCCTTCTCCTTCGCTACATCAGCCTGCAGCTTCGCGACCTCCTTCTGCGCCGCCGCCAGATCCTCGCGTAACCGCACGGAGTCGAGACCCATTTCAGAGCGGTACGTCTCGAACTGAGTCTGGATCTCCGCCACATCCTGCGAAACACCGGGAGACAACCCAGGGATGTTACCGTTAACGCCAGAATGTGACGTAGCTCCTGCCTCCAAGCGCGCTATGACGCTCTTCAGCGCGTCCCGCTCCTTCACATAGGTCTGGATGATCGCGGAGCTGCTCTTCTCCTGCCTGTCCAACTGGCCCCGAAGCTCCAGCATCATCTCGTGCGCTTCTTGCACGGCCTCAGCCTGCTCCCTCTCCAATCCCTCCCTGAACTCCTTCTCCCCATTCTCTAGCCGCGCCCCGAGCTCCCGCACAACCTTGATCAACTTCATGTTCTGCTCTTGCAGGCCGTTTATCGACTTGAAGAGCACGAGGTTGTTGGTGATCATGGAATCGACGTCGTCTGACAATACGACAGAGTCGACGTTTTCGAGATCCTCGTCAGCGGGGAGCGTAGGATCGTCGCGACGCCCAATCTCGCGGAGGAGGTTCTGCACCTGCCGGCCAAGGTCATCGAGTTGCACCGCGAGAAGTTCGTTTTCGCGTTGGGATTTAGAGAACTTCTGAGCGTTCTCGACCGCCGAGGTCGCCTGCGTGTCACGATCGGAGATGGCCTGTGCGAGTTGGGAGGCTAGTTGGGTGGCCTCCGACTGGAGGCGTTCGTACTCGCTCCGCTGTTGAGAAAGAATTGGTGCCTAAAGATAGATGGTGAGCTTGCGTTTCTCTAACATGCACAATTGGACAGCGTACCCGCTCTTCAATTTGAGCCAAAACCTGAGTCAAAGTACGGTCCATGTGGTCGTATTCCATGCACTTCTTGGCGTAGTCCTCCTGTAGACGAACATAGTCGGCATAAACCTCTGTGAAGGTCTTGCCTGTCTTCTGTGCCCGGCTCGCGATGGCAACGGAAGGACTGAGACCCATCATACCGTCCATGCTTTCGTCGACGCCTCGCATTGGTGTGCCCGGCATACGTCCAGGAACAGGCAATTCGCCTTGTCCCATCTTCTCGAGGACGGTCTGGAGATGATCCAGCTTCTTGTCAGCCTCCTCCCTGGCCTTCTTCTCTCTCTCAGCCTCTGCCCTCAGCGTCTTCTGCTCTTTCTCTGTCTTGTCCGTGTATTCCTCCCACTCCTTCTCGATGCTGTCGACGATGTCCTTGGACTGCTTTTCTCTAGTTTCGAGGACTGAGATCAAGCGGCGGAGTCCATTGGATTCGTTGTTGAAGATGGCCTCCTGCTCGGCGAGTTGTGCGGTGCAGTCATGAACCTTGGTGAGGGCCTGAGTGAGCTGATGGGTCTGGGAAGCGTGCGATGTTTGGAGGGCTTTGAGTGAGGATTGTGCAGAGTCGTAATTCTGGAGTGTCGAGTCGTAATTGGCCTGTAGTGTGACGAGTTCCGCCTGTTTGGTGCGGCGGTACTTCGTAAACTCCTCAGATTTGGCGACGAGTTCTGCGTTGACGCGTTCGAGTTCGGCCTGAGCGAGTTGCAGTTGTTGAGTCATAGAATCGAGCTTGAACTGGAGGACAGTGTAAGTTGTGTTAGTTTAGTAGTCAAGATACAGCTCACCTTGCTTGACGTATCGGTTGAGCGAAGTTCTCGTAGCTGGTTTTCCAAATCCTGATGTTCGTGGCGCGCTTCTTTGAGGTTCTTCCTGAGAGCCTGGATCTCCTCTGAAAGGAAATGTCAATTGAGGCAAATGACCAATGGAAATGAGGCGCACCATCACGCTGAGCCTCGTCCTGCTTAAGGCGACTGACAACGCCCATGAGGTCCCTCTTCTCCCTTTCCGAATCCTGCAGTCGATGTTTGGTGTCATCCAGCTCCGAGAAGGACGCCGAAGACGTGCTCGACATTCTGGATATTTGCGCCTGGAGGTCGGACTGGGAAGAGGCTAAGGAAGGGATTCAACCTTTCAATGGTGTGGCAAGACAATCAACGCCACAAACTGAGTTTGTCCCTCTCCTGCTTCAACTCCTTCAACTCGTCTTGCAAAGACTGAATTTGACCGTCCAGGTCGTTCGACAGCGTCTCCTTGTCCTGCAGCGCCTGGTCCAGCTCAACGTCCCTTTTCTCCACTTCGGCACGCGCCTCGTCGGCCGTCTGCTGCTTCGACTCCAGGTCTGCGGCCTGATCCATTACAAGGCGGTACAGCGCAAGAACCGTATCCGCGGTAGGGCTCTCCAAAGGCATGTCGGGCAGTAGTTCGCTCAAGGCATCGACGTCAATGTCGTCGGGAACAGTGACTTGCAATGCGGTGTCGTCAGCGACGGCTTTGCTTTTCCGTCTCGTTTTCATGGTCGACATGGTTGTTGTCGGCGGCGGCGTCGACCACGCTTGCTCGCCGAGTTATATGGTGAAAGGCCAAAAGAGAATCGCGGCACTCAGTGAACAGTGGCAGGCGCTTACATCATCGTGTGGCGGTGCACCTTTCTTCAAAGGGCATAACTCTCCCACGGTCGTTCCTCCAGACCTCTCTCTCAGCAAAGAGCATCGATCTCGTCTGTTGGTTACGCATGGAAAAGGGCCTCTGTGAGCTCTACTTGTAGAAGTACGGACTCCTGGACAGCTACAGGCTGAGCTGAGCTCCAAATCGAAAAGCTACGCGGCCCAGTCAAACGCTGAACACGGGCGGTCAACCTAGCATCGCGAATGCTCAGTTCGACGCCTCACCTGGCTTACTTTCACGCTATGAGGTGCTCCAGCTCTACTGTGCCCAAGAATATCTTACCTCCCAGCCTTGTCGACGTCAATTTCTTCAAGCCTGAGGTCACAACTTCTCGTCGTATCCGCACTCCTTCGGAGTCCTTCCTTGCTCCTTCCTGAAAACTTCAAATAACTTGTTTCACCTAGTACACTCGCTGCAATGGCCTGTTGCTGCTTGAGGACAGATAATCGAGTTGCCGAACAGTGAGGAGCGAGCCTACTGTCGAGGTCTTATCTCAAGTTGGAGCCTATCCTTGAGATGGTTTGTACCACAGCTGGATTCACTTCGGTTGTCCTTCTCTGACTCGAGGTCTTAATGGATTTGCATGGACATCGAACACACAAAAGTCAAGACGTGACCAACTCACCGAAATTCTGCATGGCCAGGCTAGGACTAGAGTGTCTGTACAGACACTCTAGACATAGTTCTTGTTGTATAGTTGTCATTGTCAGTGGCATGTAGTATCGACAAGCACTGACATAAATCATTGAATGTCAATAATCATCGACCGTGACTTCAAGCAGCTTGAAGCGCGCTCGAAGTTTGGGCGTGGATTCGGTTCATCGTCTCTTCCTCTGCCTCTCTGAAGTATATTGCACCATCATTTTACCAATCCCCACTCCACTCACGGGTTTGGTCAGTTCTCCAGCTCTGCGCCCGAGTGTTCGGTCCTGGTTCGGTCTGTCTCAGTGTCTGCGTCTTTTGATTTGAATGATCTTTGAAGTCCATCTGATTCTGACATCTGTTCAGGTTCGGTGCACAGCCACCGTCTGTCGCTTTCTTTCTGCCGTCAACCGCGCATTATCTGCGGTCCACCCGACGTCGTTGCCGGCGTTAGCGACGTCGTTTTCGACAATACCGACGACACTGCAACTGGATTGGATGACGACGGTGTCTACGATTTATCCGTACCGCTAGCTCGGTTCATGCCATGTCAGCCGCAACAAAACGTGGGAGCATACCCCGGCCGTCCATGTTCCCGCCCCAAGACGAGCTTACATCGACGGTGTTTGGCGCAGTTCAGGCCTTACCAGTGTCGCGAAAGGCCAACTTCCTTTTGGATACCTCCTTGGCGCTCATCGACGCCGGACAGTACGGCGATGATGTGGAGAATTACCTTGAAGTGTACTTGAAGACACCCAATTTGCCAAAAGAGGACCTCGCGCGAGCATTATTAGCCAGAGGGAAGGCTAGGAAGTCGGCCGGGGACAAGTTGTTGGCCAAGGCGCAGCAAGGTGCGCAATCTGTTTGTTGTACATGAAACTTCCTGATATACTGTACAGATTTCCAGGCTGCGATGAACTTGGACCCGTCAAACAGAGAGATCCAGCATCATTCTCGCCGCGAAAGAAGAGTGAGTATACTCCACATTCGGCTTTGAGTCTCCTCATCATCCAATATAACAGATTCACTTCATGGACGAGCCAGCCTCGCAGCGAGCGCCGCCTGAAATCTGGGATCGCATTGCTCGCAATATTCCCCGCTATCACCTTCGCTCCTGGTTGCGTGTCTCAGGCTTCCACCGAGACATTGCATGCCGCATTATTTTCCACACGGTCGATCTTCACTTTGGCGACGACCAGGAGACCCTCAACCGTGGTCTAGACTTCATGGACCGCGTCAAAGACGACTCAGTCTTTGCCTCTCGTGTCAAGTCGCTACGTATCCACTGGGCATACGAGGAGAGCGACGTACTGGATCTGATGACCCGTGCCCTCCGCACCGCCCTTCCCAAATTCAAAGAGCTTCGCGACTTTGAGTGGATCGGTTACCCAGAAATGCGCGCGGATGTAGTGCAAAGCGTCCTCGCTACCCACTCCCACATTAGAAGTCTTGGGCTCATCGGATGGCATTTTGACGCTGTCGGCGTATCCGCATTCAGGAATCTACACAAGTTCACCCTTCGGGCAGAGGACGACGACGGCTTTGCAGACATGGGTGAGGTTCGGACGGTCCTGGACGTGAATAAAGACACGTTGAAGCACCTCGTCCTTGGGGCGTACTTGGAGAGAACACACTCTTGGGACAGTGCTTTCCAGAGCGTCACGATCAAGAACTTGACGCACCTGGATTTAGTGGATACGAGAATCTCCCACGTTGTCCTGGCGCGCATTGCACATGCGCACAACCTCGAGACCTTGACGCTCCATGGTACATTCGAAGAGCCGACGTCGGCCAAGGTGATATTCGCCAGCGACCATGTCATCGACGGTGACCATACTTTCCTGCCACATCTGCAGGTCTTTAGATTTGTATTGGTGGGACATGATGACGAGCTGGGGCTGTATCAGAGCGTAACAGCCTTTCTGCGCAAGCGTACGAGGCTACGGCGACTGGATTTGGGCAACTGCCCCTGGGACCTCGTCGCAGCTGTTTTGCCAGAACTCACCGGCCTTCGTGTCCTCGGCGTCCGCATCGCAAATTTGTCGCAACAGGCTATCAACCTCCTCGTGCGGACTATTCCACCGTATATGGCCGCTATCCGTCTGTCCACAGTCGTCTCAGAGAAACCATTGAACGAATACGCCACGTTCTTCTCCTGCTTTCGCTCCCTCTCCTTCATTCACTTCAACACTGCTGGTAAACACCGCCCAAAGCCCAACTTGATGAGCGAGAAGGACTTCCAGTTCCAGACGGACATGTGGAATACGGCTGTGCGGGGTGTGGCGATCATGCTGCCGTCGGTGGACTTTGTGGGATGGCATGGGGAGCATTATGTTGTTGTGAGGTCGGACGAGGGCGTGGAGACGAAGGAGCTACCTGCGAGGAGACGGCTGGATTGTGGGAAAGGCGTGGATCTCGGCGGAGAGGATGCGGCATGGTTGGAGAGGAAGGACGTCCCAATGGATTATGAGATGCCTGGGCTCGAGTGATATATGTAGTTATCGTCTCTTGTAAATTCTCGCCATCTTTGTATTTTCTATCACAATGGGTCAATTAGTTGTACTATGTACTATCTTATGCCATCTGTCAGCTCTGCTGTACTTGGTTTGGATTTGGTATCTAACATCATGGCATGCAGCGATCGATCGAAAGTAAAGCGTTGTCTTCTTCCATCAACTTGCTGACTTCAGTCGCGCCCGGTCTTTCCCTTATTGCCCTCTCACTGGCCTACATACAATCGTCAGGCGACTACCCTGGACCTATGCTTTGATGTTGGGGGTTGAAGCTACCGTGGTTATGTTGATGGCGCGTCTTCATAATCACGAGCACCGCCCTCTTTTGCCTTGATACTGTTGGCGCTATGGGTTCTGCAGCTTCGACGCAGAGAACCAATCGCCCATTGGAAAGCGTTTCTGGCAAGACGTACGATTATGTCATAGTAGGAGGAGGTAAGTACGCGCGACAGCGCTGCCAGCCCGAGGACTCATCCATACGACCTGGTATAGGTACAGCAGGCTGTGTACTTGCCTCGCGGCTATCCGAGGACTCTTGCAAGACTGTCTGTCTCATTGAGGCCGGTAAATCGTGCGTCCCCCCTACATCCATCCCTCAGACTTTGAGGCTCAGTTCAATTATGCCCAGCCACGAGCCAGACCTAACGACGGCCATGCCGCTTGCGTTTGGAAAGATATTTGGGACGGATGCAGACTGGGGGTATCATTCAGTGTGTGTAATCTGTTTTTCTAGACGCTTAGAAGTGCTGAATGGACGCAGGCCACAAAAAAATGCGGCTCAGCGCGAACTTCACCTTCCGAGTGGCAAAATATTGGGCGGATGCAGGTAATACTCGAAAGTTTTATGCGTCACCTTATTCATATCAAGGCAGCTCAACCAATTGCGCTGTGTATCATCGTTCTGCTCCTGATGGTGCGTCCTCCCGTCAACTGTTTCGCGCATGTCAGCTCAATGATCATTAGATTTTGAGGAATGGGAACGTCAAGGAGCGCGCGGGTGGGGATATCACGACTTATTTCCGTACGCCTCCTGGTCCCTCGTGTATGAGCGTATCTCACTAGTAACACATAGCTACTTCATCAAAGCAGAAGCCTACAGCCCACGAGAATCAGGCCTACCGACCAAAGATCGTGGCAAAACGGGACCTGTCAAGACGCGGCATCCGGACATCGCCCCAGTAAGTGGGTATACATTCAGATTGCTCATTCACTCTCAATCCACTCAGGGCATCAGCGCGGTCATACAGGAGACCTTGGGTAATCTAGGCATATCCAGAAATGTGTGAGTACACGGGTCCATCGCCGTCCTTCGAAACCTAAAGCGTAGTCAGCGATGCTTGTACCTCTGCTGGGACTATGGGTTACACTGCGCTCATGGCGTGCTCGGACTCGTTGGGCAGACGTAAAGTTTCCGTTATCTATGATGCAGAGATGCTCAATCTTTTCGCTGAATCCAGGAAGTTCAACAGCAACCGCCTATCTGTCATCGGACGTTCTCGATAGAGTCAATCTTACCATTGTCACGCGATGTACAGTGGAGAAGATATCATTCTCCCCCAAGCTAGAAGCCACTGGTGTCCAGGTCTCAAAGTCGCGCGATGGCCCCTCACATTCGATCCTTGCGAGCTGTGAAGTTATATTATGTGCCGGTGCGATAGGTACCCCGTCCATCCTACTAGCTAGTGGCGTTGGGCCGAGACTGGACCTTGGGAAAGCCACTATCCATAATCTACCAGCGGTCGGACGTAATCTCTATGAGGCACGGAAGGAAGCCAATACTGCATTTCTCCCTCCCACTGACAAGTCAACAGCACGCACAAATGCCGTTACATTTTCGCGTCAAAGCCGAACGCAACTTGACCTGGGACTATCTCAGCGAAGCCAAATGGGGTACCCTTGCCACACTGAGGTGGTTCTTGACTGGAGGAGGACCCATGGCGGTACCACCGTTCGTCGGCGCGGCTTTTTTGAGAGCAAGAGATAAATCGTATTGTGTCCTTATGTCTATCCCACGGGCCTCTTGTATCTGACGCGTACAAATATGTAGGACTAAAGACATGGTGAGCACTCCAAGTTACAAGCTACCGCCGGTGAGGGACATGACCGCGGGTCCCAGAGCCCCGGATCTAGAGCTGATGTGGGGCGGAATGTTAATGGTCAATCCGGATGATATGTTGGGCAAGAGTATCGAAGGGCTTGCGGGATTTAGCATGGTCCGTCCCGCTACTTTTTGACGAAACCCCCTAATCGATCGCACGCAGAATGCTGCAGTTATAAAACCTAGATCGCACGGTACTGTCAAAATGCGGGGAAGTGTATGGGATGGACCGTCGATTGATTTCAAGTGAGTGAATTTTCTTTCTTTCGCACTGTTGCTCATAGTCTATAGCCTGTTCTCGGACGAACTCAACTCAGACATGCACATGCTTATTCGAGGGATGAGGTTGATGCTGCGAGCAGCGCGTACCGAACCGCTTGCCTCTGCCCTCGAGGTGGTCAAGGACGGGGATGGAGATTGGTGGCTGCCTGGCCATGCAGATGAGAGTGTAGGCTTCATCACTTCTGCTGAGTCTGCTCTAGACTGAATTGTACGCAGATCACAGACGAAGACCTCAAAAAGTATATAAGAGGCAGAGCCGGAACCTTTTGTCATCCAGTACGTTCGTCTCTCTCAGGTGCGACTTGATCTGACTCACAAAACTGGAAGGTGGGCACTGCACGTATGGGCACTGACCCCGTGGTCAGCGTGGTAGATCTGTCACTGAAGGTTCACGGAACTCGCGGGCTTAGAGTTGTCGACGCCTCAATCTTTCCTAAACAAGTGTCCGGGCATCCTTGTGCTGTGGTGGTGGCAATCGCAGAGAAAGCAGCAGATTTGATACAAGGGGGGATGTAGAACCTGAATCTTGTCTGGTTTTTGCTGTAGGCCACGTCCAAAATTTACATAGAACTGTTATGGAGCTAGTCTGGTTCAAAATGACCGATAGTATACAGTACTACTCACGAAACATTCGATGTGCGAAGCTGCGCTAAGTATCTCGTGGGTAAAATTAACTCAAACGCATTTACTGACCACTGTTTCGATGCGTCTCTTTGACTTGGCGCTCATGCATTGCGCAGTCTTGTGGAACGCTTTGAAGCAGTGTTTTCGATCATCGATGGCCAGGTGAAACAAGCAGAGGTGCCGACCTGCCGAGACTTCAAAGCATTTCGGATATTGCCGGCCCGTTCGTGTTTCAATTTTCAACTTTCGTCGGTTCTACCGTCTTCGACGTATGCTTTACTTGTGAATCATGGCTCAAATCGCTTTCCGAACCCCATCAGTTTGCTGATGAACTCTGAGTCGTTTGCCTGGCGGCTCATGCTGACGCTTCCTATATGGCAGCCTCTCTCCTCAGCGATATGCATTCGATCTTCATATATGACTTCAATACACCCGAACCTCGTCAAAGTACTGCAGGACTTATACTGGATGAGCGAATATGATCTCCGGGAAACTGATTGAGGTATCTTTGTCTCTTCCCTCTCCCTTGACTGTGAGGTTCATGTCGTGCTCATCAGGAAATTGAGTTGCTTTCGCTCTAGACACTTCCCTTTGCCTTGGCTCTGAAACTCGTTTGTGTAGTATTCAGCAGAGCGGCGAAAACATGAGCCTATCGGAATCGTCGTCAGACTCGTTTCATTGTAGGAAGAGTCTATCCGAGCATGCAGTTCCCCATTTACACAGAGTCAAATCATACCATCTACGGCCAGACAGCTGCTGTTGGATGCATTTTGCTCACTGTGTGTTTGTCACCGCTCTCGGGGTGCTTACCAAACTCCAAGTACGCTAGCTTGTCGTGATCTCAGCAACTCACTTACATACTGAAGATCACGGTCCTCATGATGGCGATGGAGTTGGGACCCGATTGGAATGCTTTTTTCTTGTCTGCATATGATATGACTAATGTCGGTACAGCCCTTGCCACTGGGAACACTATCATCATAAAGTCGGTGGCTTTCATACAAGTACAGTGATACATGCTAACATTCCATGTAGAACGTCCAAATTCACGCCGCTGTCGGCTTGCGAATGTGCAGAGTTATCAAGAAGGCCGGATTTCTACCAGGTATCATTTCCCGTATCCGTCTATGCCAGCAATGCCGACCCTGTCCATGTAGGTGGTGTCAATGTCTTCTCGGGGTATGGCGCCACGAATGACGAAGCGATCTTGCGCCACCTGAGGATTGAGAAGGTTACGGCAAGCAGGTTGACTGGGCATAAGATTAAGGTGACTGAGGGTCATGATAGCCTCTGGCTGGCAAGAGCCCGAACGTCATCTTCAAGAACGCCGGCGGAGGTCATTGGCAGGCCTTGAGCTGGTATCTACATACTGGACCGCCTTTAGTACATACTAAGTCCTTCTTGTTGAATCTCGTCAGTAACAGCTATCAAAACATGCGTCCCCTCAGCTGAAATCACGGACAGGCTTGCTGTGCTGGATCTCGAATCGACGATCGTCGTCCAATCTGGGGTTTATGACGCATTCCTTACCTTGCCAAGTTCACCGAGAAGAGGAGAGCAATCAACTGGGGACCCCTCAGGCCGCCTTTGCCGCGGATTTCTTCAATTCCAAACTCCCCAAGTCCTTGAGGAACAATATAGTGTACGTACTTCCTTCCCGCTGCTGGGCACAGTCCTGCGCATGCCCTCGTCACGATGACTGATGGCATCGGTCCAACAGCGTGTCTTACACTACATTGAGCTGGGAGCAGGGCGCTACTGTGCACCTCGGCGGAGATGGTCCGAGTCTCAACTCCATAGGTTACTTCGGGAAACCCACGATCTTCACCAATACGACGCTCGTCCAAGAAGAGGTGTCTGCGCCCGTAAGCTGCGTCATCAAGTTTGAGAACGAAGCCGCTTAGCGCTTGGTACTAAGGTCGTCGGCCAGTGGCCAATGACATGTTTAGAATATGAACCTCTAGGCCAACGATTCCTGGACGTTTCATCTCGCCATTTCGGAGACGCCTCACTCATGACACGTCAGTCTATGGTCTCGCTGCTGCGGTTTATCACTCAAGACATCACTCGAGCCCTCGATACCGCACATGAGCTTGAGGTGGGCACTGTCCTGCACTGTCTGGGTAAGTAGAGAAGGGCGCCATCAGGAAATGCTGTTCACTCACCCTGAATTGTCCTCGATATACTAAGGTGGATCGCTACGACGTCGTGCTTGCTAACACGCCTTTCGGTGGGTCCAGACAAGCCGACTTCGGCCGCAGTTTGGCGAATACGTCCTCGAGCAGTGAGTGTTCCCCAGTCATTGACTGGTGACATTGGGAAGGAACCACTGCTGGATTCTGGAAATGTAGATCAACCCTGATCCAGGGGATTGCCAGGTCCAAACATGGGCATCCTCTGATCGTCTCTCGTTCCCGCCGTCATCACCTGCGGCCGACTGCAGCGCGCGACGCGCGCTGCTCTGTCCCTCGTTTCGGATCCTAGTCTTGTCCATGCCCGAGTCCCCACGTCGTCCTCGTCTCGTTTACACTCGTCCTCGTCGTCTTTAGCATTTGTTTCTGGGGAGCCTGCGCTGTCCTCACAATACCTTCCCCCACCTTTGGCTGGTCAATTGTGAGGCTTAGGTTGGGCTGCTTTGGCTCTCCCCCGTCGTTCATGTAGGCGGAGTATAGCGGGCTTCCCAGAAGCCTCATCCCAAATATTACACCCTTTTCCACTCGCTAATATCATCCCACAACGGCGACCAAGGCAATCCATGTAGATCAACCCTGATCCAGGGGATTGCCAGGTCCAAACATGGGCATCCTCTGATCGTCTCTCGTTCCCGCCGTCATCACCTGCGGCCGACTGCAGCGCGCGACGCGCGCTGCTCTGTCCCTCGTTTCGGATCCTAGTCTTGTCCATGCCCGAGTCCCCACGTCGTCCTCGTCTCGTTTACACTCGTCCTCGTCGTCTTTAGCATTTGTTTCCCCACCCACCATCCCTTTTCTGTTGTCTCCTTGTTGTGTAGTTTATTTGTTGCATACTTACGTAGATACGTAGGGTTGGGCTGCTTTGGCTCTCCCCCGTCGTTCATGTAGGCGGAGTATAGCGGGCTTCCCAGAAGCCTCATCCCAAATATTACACCCTTTTCCACTCGCTAATATCATCCCACAACGGCGACCAAGGCAATCCTCAATCTTTACAGCTACAATAACGTGAAGAGTATCAATATACCACAAGATGCAGTGAGAATGGGGGGCATGTGCTTTGATCTTTGATGTAGGTTGCCAAAAATGAAGAATTTGTTCGGAGTACAGCTTTGGTATTCCGACCAGATCCCTACCAATCTTACTTCCGTCAGATCCGAGATGGAGTAAATCTATGGCCATTGGCAAATCACTTTGTAATCTAGTGAATGTGCCGGGGCGCGAGCTGCTCAGCTTGAAAAACCGGAGCGACGGCCGAATGAAGAAGGTATCTGGAAGCGTCTGACAGGCTCACACTATAAGGATATACAAGTATGCCACGAGACGGAAGTCCGAAGTATACCAAGAATCCGCGACATTGACCAGTTGCGACTGCATCTCGACAAGGATTGAATGGGAGCTAGCGATCGGATGAATAAAAAATCATAGGGCATAATATTAACCTGGATGTGCCGTATGCCCTGGGGCGCCATGTCATCATTGATGCGAATGACTATTACTATTAGGGCGGTGCACTGGAGAGCGGCGGGCCAAAGCTGTTTCGGAGTAGACCCTGCGCCAGATGCGATGTTACCTGTGCAGCATCAGCGTGAGTCATTTCCTCAAATGCAAACAGAAGGCGCTCGGGAATCACCATATACAGCAGTCTCATGAGCACAAGCACATTGTTAAATAGGCGCATGCCATGCCTCGTGTTTCGATACCGCCCACATTTACCCAACACCCGAATGTGAGC
Source organism: Strobilurus pachycystidiatus (assembly GCA_019915135.1). NCBI lineage: Eukaryota > Fungi > Basidiomycota > Agaricomycetes > Agaricales > Physalacriaceae > Strobilurus > Strobilurus pachycystidiatus. The sequence continues at coordinate 592,674 of JAHLMK010000004.1, forward strand.
TCCCACTTCACAGGTTCGCAGAAAGACTGACCTAGACAACGAATCATTAGAACCATACGATGGCCTCTTCCTCTACTCCTCGCAAGGAGGTCCGCTTTGCGGACTCTCCCAACGAGTCGTATAACTACGATTCAGACTCGGCGCCCTCGCCCATACACGCGAGGGCGCCTCCATTCACGTTCCCATCCACATCGGCCCAGCCCCAATCCGTCTTCAATCTTTACAACTCCCGCTCGTTGAACGAAACACCGTCGCCAGTTTACAATCCTATCGCGCTCCCATCGAGTCCCATTCGCGACTATCTGCAGAGGAATGTACCGCCGCTCTCTCCGATCCAGACGGCGCAGGGGCTTTCACAGCCCGGCTTCGGACATGCACATGGGCACGGTCGCAACGACAGCGCCTCATCGACGTCGTCCTATACACCCCTGGAGCTCCCTCCGACACCAACCCTCAGGCCCATCGAACTGCCCTTTGTAGGCGAGGCACATGCGGAGGAACCGTCTCCATCGCCACCGCCATTATCTATCAATATCCACGCCAGTATGTTGTACGGTGGTGGTATTGATGTCGATCTGACAGACAATCTGGAACATTATATCGCGTCGTTACCGTTGGAGCGCGCTGTAACACCGCCTCGCCCTACGATGATCCTGCGCTCCAACATGCTTCCCTGGAAGGTGCACGTCGAGATGCCTGCGTTGGATCTTGAGGTGACGGTGCAGGACGTGGTCGCTGTCCTGTATAGCGCGTTGAAGATGCACGTCACGGATGCAGAGATCAACTACTTCGGCGAAGCGAGAGCAAGGAGCGTCTACGCGGCGTACAACCGACGCGTAGAGGGCAAAGGCAGCGAGGAGCGCAGGAAGGGACCTAGGAGAATCGATTTCTTGTCGAAGAACACGAGATTTTTAGGGTTGATGGCGACGGAAGACCCGAGCATCTGGAAGATATGCCTTGAGCCAGTGAGGCCTCCGAGCTGAGGGTTGTAAACCACTCAATTGATGTATTTGTAATTTTACGAGCGAACTGTAGCCATACCCGACTCCCACCAATACACGATGATGTACCGTACCTTGCCAATGGGTCGAGTCAGTCGTCGTATAAGACAAGTCAGAGCTCACCAAGGGAAGTGACCCATGAAGACAAGTGAGGTGGGACTCCATAGCCAATTTCCAGGGAAGGGATCGGGCAAGCAGGTTCTTTCAGCGAAGGGAGCTTGAAAGCAGGCTCACTCTCGAAGGTCGACGATCTCTGGGGTAGCTCTGTTTTCGACACCAGTCACAGTTCAAGTTCATCCTGAATCGACAGCCATGTTGTTGCAGAGCGCTTGGTCAATGCCATGCAGAGAAGAAGTTTCCGTCGAAGAGAAAATGTCATGCGAGTGGCAAGAGGACAACCCGCGACGTCGAGTAGAAAGCCGGTCTCGGCAGGGTCTGACCAGGACCACCATCACGATTCCATCTTCGCCACTTCGTTCCTCTCTTTTTGCCGTCGTTGTCGCCGCCGCTATTGTCGGGCCCATTGTCTGGTACAAAATGAGCGAAAGCACGTTGACGACGCCGCAGGACGATGCGGAGCGCGTGAGTGGCAAATATTCCCATCTATCCCGTCATTCACGCCGCAAATACCATCCAGATTCGGATGAGGAGATTGCAACGGCTCCAGGGTGCATCGTCGTCTTCAAGCACATCTTCTACAACGACATCGACAAGCGCGACGCCCGTCCCGAGTTCAACGCCGCCGCCCGCCACCCCGACCCGCCCACCGGCCAAGAAACCCGTAGTAGCACCACCGACACCACCTGTCGTTCCATCGCCTGCACCCCAGAAGAAGAGGGCGCCCATCAAACTTGACATCCCTTCATGGACACGCGAAAGCATATGCCGGATATTGTCTGTGACACTCGAGGTGAGCCGGCCCAATAACAAACGGACACCGAGCCACTCATCCAGCATCGCGCTCAGAAATCCGAGGCCGAGGGAAGCGGTTACGAGCTTGTCTGGCTGAAGAATCTTGCGGAAGAGTTGGCGTCGGAAGGGCTCAATGGTGTGTTCCCACAGGATAGCGCCGCGCGTCCGACTGATGGATTCACAGCCCAAGCTATTGACGAATCCCTGACCGACCGCTTACTCATTGCCCGTCTGGAAATTGACCCCAATGGCATGCAGTAAGCCACTGCGCTTGACCATTCTTCATTCACCTCAATGTTCCCAGAGACGATGTAGAATATATGGCCGTCATCGCCAGCCTTCCGGCAGAACAGACCGTATTTGAGTATCTCGTTGGATGCTGGAAACGGCTGAACACTGCGCGTTCGAACCTCTTGAAAAAGGTACCGTTGACCCACTTGTACCATTGTAGTTCCCTCATTTCGCGTATAGGGATATCTACCCGCAGACACGCAGACAGCCATGACGAAACTCGAGAAAGTTCGCGACCTGATCATCAGCTACGCCGGATTAACGCTGCAGGAGCCAGAGATGTTCCCACAACCCCATAATCGTCTCCTCGGCGCACACGAGTTGGTCGAACCACTTTTGTCCCTCTCAGCGCTCTCCGCACCTCTACTCTCTGGTCCATCTTCGGCGCCTAATAAACTCGGTCCATCCGATATTGATCAATTCTTGCAAGACCTTGCTCGCAGGTTTGAGCCTGATGACGAACTGGAGGGCGTTTTAGGGAACACTGTCCGCTTGTTATTATTTCACTCGTCTCTCGCCAGGCCTGAAGGAGTCGGCGCTGGAGACTCTGTGTGGCGGGGCGTGATAGGCGGTCTTGAGGCTCTCGTTTCGGTCAAGCCCGTAGCCATTATGATCACAAAGATGGAGGAATGGAATCCGCCAACGGCCACAGCAGCCAACTTTGAGCTGGTATCACTCATGGGCCCATTGTGTCGTCTGGGTGTATTTCCAAGGGAATGGCCCGGTATCGCACAGACCTACTTTTCGGAGCCGGAGAAGCGAACAAGGGCCGATGTGGACTCGTCGAATGCCAGTCTACGCGGAACTCTGAAGAGTTTACAGGTGCGACTCATATATGGCATGTCCTATAAGTGCTTGAACTCTTCGTCGAAATCTAGTCATCGCTCTATGCAATCTTCAACACTCTCGTCCGGGCATCACCACAGTCCCGAGAAGCAGTGTTGAACTACTTTGCGCGAGCTATAACACTGAACGTCAAGCGTACCGGCATGCAGGTTGGTCAAGTTTGTCTTCCTGGCTAGTGGCCGTTGCTGAAGCGACGGGAAGGTTGATCCAGCGACTGTTGCAACTGACAGCTTCTTGTTCAACTTGAGCACTGTCCTTCTCCACTTCGCGGAGCCCTTCATGGACGCTAACTACACGAAGGTACTTGTGTATCCCTTTATCCCAGAGACATGCTAATGCTTCCATAGATGGACCGTATCGATCCGGCCTACTACGCAAAGACGAGCCGCCTCGACCTGGGAGACGAGACCAGAATAAAAGCTGATAGTAAGGAGGCTAACGAATGGGCTGAACAGAACAAGTCTGCACCAGGAGGTATCAGGGAACAACACCACCTGCTCTCAACCTGTGCTCATTCACTTGTATAGCGCCACCACCGAACTTCATATCTGACATCTTCTACCTCACCATCGCCATGGGCCACTACGGCCATCTGCGCACGATACACAACTTCAACGAAACGTCCAAACAAATCGATGACATTCAGCGGCATCTGGATTACCTTAATGGTGATGGGTCATGGATGGGGGTATGTCATGGGCGTTTATTTTACCCTAAATCTACATGCTAATCCCCGGTAGACGCCCCTCCAATCTCGACGCCAAGCAGCCATCAACACGGTGAAGGTGAGGCTTTCATCGCGCAGTATCGATGACCTTTAGCTGACCGACATTTGCAGGTGGAGATGGCGAAAATTCGCTCATCACAGTTTGCGTATCAAGTTCAGCTCCTAGATCCCGAATTCGTGATTCGTAACATCGAGTTCACCAATTTCCTGTCGACGTGGTTAATACGGCAAGCCGAGCCGAGGAGGTTGCATCCCACGCCTCTGGTAGAGTACGTAGACTGAAATCAAGCGAGACCGCGAAACGGGACTGATTGATATGTACGTAGGCTTCCTCTACCGACTGAAGTACCCATGGCTTTCAGGGTACTACCGGAATATATTATCGAAGAGATTATTGAGTATTACTTATTCACTGTGCAGTACGTTGACTGTTCACATTTCGAGACTCAATGCCAAGGCTGACGTTCTATCCAGGCACGTACCAGAGAAGTTTGAGTTGTCTGGCAAGACCGAGCTTGTCGTCTTTGCACTGACGTTCTTGTCGTCAACATGGTATATCAAGAACCCGTTCCTGAAGGCGAAGATCAACGATGTATATCTCACTCACGTATCGACGCGAGCCTATTCTGATCAAAGTCACAGATGCTCTTCATGGGCATTTGGGACTACAACGGTCGAAAGAATGGCGGTCTATTAGGCTACATGCTCAATTCACACCCGTTGGCGTTGAAGCATCTCATGTCAACGCTCATGCATTTCTATATTGGTATGGCTGAGGAATATTTTCAATTGGAGTGCGTGCTGACATGATTTCGACAGAGGTTGAACAGACCGGGGCGAGTTCCCAGTTCTACGACAAATTCAGTACGATATGTCATGTCTGTTAATTCTGTGGTTGACTGTCTCCCCCATATCTAGATTCCAGACGAAGCATTGCGGCGATCTTGAAAGTGATTTGGGATAATCCTACCCACCGTGATGCTCTCAATGCCGAAGCTAGGTCAGTCTCTGAAATAATTCAGCTCGAATTGCTTCTCAATTGAACTTAGGAACGTCGACAAATTCGTCCGCTTCATCAACCTGATGATCAACGACGTTACCTATCTCATGGACGAGTCTTTGGGAGAACTCACTCAAATTCACAACATCCAGGTTGAGATGGATGACCCAGGGTGGCAGTCACAATCGCAGGAACACCGACGCGAACGTGAAGGCACTCTTCGTCAGCTGGAGCGACATGCCTCGGGCTACATCAGTCTTGGCCGTTCCACCGTCGAACTGTTGAAAGTTTTCACTGCGCAAACCAAGGCGCCGTTCATGATGCCCGAAATCGTGGACCGTCTAGCCGCTATGCTGGATTACAACCTGGTTGCGCTTGTTGGTCCGAAGTATCAAGAGCTCCGGGTGCGGAACGCGGAGAAGTATCGGTTCGACCCGAGGCGGCTGCTTGGCGACATCCTGCAGGTCTTTATCAATCTGAGCGACCAGGATGAGTTTGCACAGGCTGTGGCGAATGACGGACGGAGTTACAGCAAGGAGCTGTTCGATTCCGCTGAGCGCATCGCGTTGAAGAGGAGTGTCAAGACGGAGGCTGAGATCGAAATCTTGAGGGCGTTTGTCGAAAAGGTCGAGGTGGCGAAGGCTTCAATGGAAGCGGAGGAGGAATTGGGCGATCTTCCTGATGAGTTCCTGGGTGCGTATATTCTTCGCCTCCTTTTATTGTTTTTGCTCATCCTTGCTATTCCAGACCCACTCATGTTCACTGTGATGCGCGATCCTGTCACATTACCTTCGTCGAAAGCGATTGTCGACCGCTCGACAATCAAATCGCATCTGCTTTCTGACACGACTGATCCGTTCAATCGTGTTCCACTGCGTATCGAGGATGTCATACCGAGTGAGTCTCACTTCTAGCAGCCTTCCTCATCGCCAACACCAATTGATGAATGATTGTAGACACTGAACTGAAAACTCGCATCGACAATTTTTTGGTCGAAAGGCGACAGAAAAAGAACGCTCCGGCGGCTACGGAAGAAAGTACAGCTATGCATGTAGACTGATTGTGAATGTAACTTGTAGATGTCGATTGCTTTCAATGTAACAATATATCAATGCATCTCGGTATGAACATTCTCAGGTCGGAGCTTCCAAAATCATGTCAGTGATGATGTGTGTGAGGATGGCTCCACGATAGTCAAGACATGAAGCACGATCATACGCGAACGCCTTGGAGAAAGAGGGCAAGAAGGTGGTATGAGGGCTGGCTGTCAGACAGAGCGTCCCTATAAGTCGTCCGGCAGCGAGTCATCAGGAACCGATGATCAGTGAACAAATGCACCCCGGTGGGCTACCAAGCACGATAATGAACGTACTGCAAGAAATAAAGAAGATTGGACGGTTGACTGTCAGAAGAAAGCAAGGATGGGCTTGGCCGGGTAAGAGATCCAGAAGACAGTGTTATTCTTGAGTGATGTAGGATTAGTAGTAAACGCATGTTAGATTACGATAAATAAGCTGATTCAAGCCTACAGCAGCATCTTGCCAGCCCATCTTGGCATCGGTACGCACTCTCTGACGTTATCGATGCCGCCCAGCCACGACACCAACCGCTCGAAGCCCATCCCGTACCCTCCATGCGGCGCGCCACCGTATCTTCTCAAGTCTTGGTACCACGCATACTCCGTTCCATTCAGGCCGTCCTTCTCCATCTTGTACGTTAAGATATCTGGGCGTTCCTCCCTTACCGACCCGCCAACGAGCTCTCCGATGTAAGGTACCAGGAGGTCGAAGCAGGCGACGGTTTTTCCATCGGCGTTTTCACGCATATAGAAGGGCTTCATCTCCTTGGGGTAGTCTGTCACGAACACGGGGCCCCCGATGATGACCTCTGAAAGATACTTCTCGTGTTCGCTCTGTAGAGACTGACCCCACGTCGGCGTGAACACGAACGGGACAGAGGGAGACGCGTCCGAAAGCAGTTGGACAGCTTCGGTGTATGTGATACGAGCCCAGTCTTTCTCCAAACAGGACAAAAGCGCTCTCTTCCGCCTCTGGTCTCCGTCTGTCCACAACGTTCCAAATTCTTCGGATTGAGATACGTCGCGCGCAAGCGTCTTGAGGCTGTCCTCTACGAGGCTGCATATTCCTTGGAGGCCGTCGCCGGTGACGTCCATCCATTCGGCCTCGAGCATCCAGAATTCGGCGAGATGGCGATTGGTTTGGGAACGCTCGGCTCGGAAGCAAGGCGACAATGTGTAGACGCGTGAAAGACCGGCCGCAAGGGCTTCGAGGTGGAGTTGGGAAGATACGGTCAAATGCGCTGGTCGTCCAAAGAACTCTTCGCCCTCCTTAGATATCTGAGCAAGTCGAAAAGTCTCTCCGGCACCCTCGGCATCGTTCGCAGTGAGGATTGGTGTGTGCGTAAATTGGAAACCTTGCATCTAGGTAAAGATGAGCTGGAATAAATGGAATGGAAGAAGGTGTACATCGAAATATTCCACAATCAACCGCATAAGTCGACTGCGTAGTCGGAGCATGGCGCCAACTTGGCTGGTACGAGAGCGCAAGTGCAAATTTTCGCGTAAATGCTCTATGGAAAGTTGCTGCTTTTGAATCGGATAGACCTTCAGAAACGCGTCAACTGAGCAGTACGACTGGGCAGATTAACACGCACTTCGGGATCACATTCTCCCAGTATTTCTGTCCTCTCGACAAGCAGCTCTTTATCCTGCTTTTGGCCTGGGCTGTCGACTAATTTGCCCGTCAGACGAACGCTTGCCCCGTTGGTAACCCTTTTGACTGAGTAAGTTAGTATGAACGCGCCGTCAGCAGGGCAGCAAGCGCACTTTTCGTTTAGTATGCCATCGGCAAAGACTGCCTGGAGCCCTTGTGATGAACTGCCATCGCTGACGACAGCAAACGCTACTCTTTTTTGACGTCGTACAGACTTGATGAACCCTGTGACGGACACCAGCTCTTCTGGGGCGGCTTTGAGGCGCGAGATGATAGGTGGAAGACGATAGAGGAGCCGCGTGACTGACGGCCTCATCGTCGGTCGCGGAGAAGAGATTCAAGAGTGGTGATCGACTATTGTCACTCAGCGTCAGTCATTGCCCAACCGTCATGACATAAACCTGCTCAAACTCAGAGTGCATTGTCTCCGACCATCCTTGACTCTGGACTCCCAATCAAATCACAGGTACTGTAACAAAAGCGAAGACTATGTATGCATTCGATATTACTCTATGAAATCTTTGAAAATACGTTTTGGTTCTTGAGGAATGGTAAGGAAAATGCAGTTAAGCAATCCGAAAGCAAATGTGCATAGCAGTCTTTGTAGATATACAACTGACGGTACGAGACCGTGTTGAGCAGAAAGGATATCGAATAGACACAAGATCACAGTACCAAGATACTAACATCGTTGACCTCCTGTGACAGACTGTAAACGATAACCAGGCAGGCATTGAAGATATTTACCTCGTCATTGCGAAGAGGTAGACAACGACATGGGAACAACATCGACCTCACGCTGAGGCATCTGCTGTTCCTCTTCTAGAGGAGTGGCACGAACCGAGTTTTTCGTCGTACGCCGTGACGTGCTGGAGTCAGAACTTGTCGCCGAAGATTTGGGAGGCCGCTTGCGCTTATGGCCGGTCGTGTTCGACGGAGGCATGCTCGCAGGCTAGTGAATCGCCATCAGTGACAAAGGAATGAGGAGACTTCGAAAGTCTTACCGTCAGAGGATTCGGCATCACTGAGAACGATTCACTGTCCAGATTATCGAAAACTTCAGCCCCGAACCATTCTCTCCCACATTCCAAGAACTCCTCCGCGAGTGATTTCTTCACATACGTACGAGGCGTCGGCGGAGACAGCTTGGTCGCGCTCGGTCGAAGGTTATACGCAGTCATAGACACCGGTTCTGGGAAGAATTCCACCGCCCTCAATGCGACAGTCGCGTACTCCGCACCGTAATGTTCATCGATTTCATCCTCGGGCAATCCGACGCCCTTGCGATGTGGACGTCTCTTTGGGACGGAAGGTGAACTGGGTAAGGTAGCACGAGGTACCTGTGCGGGCACGTCGCGAGCTTGGGACGATGATGGCGCAGGAACGTCGGGTTCCGGGGAAGCTGTTGGAGAGTGTGCATCGAGGAAGAGACTTTGCTTTTGCTTCTGACGCGTAGAACGCGGTCTAGTAGGTGTGGAGGAACGGTTGGAGGTGGAGTTGACTTCTTGATTGTTGTTGAACATATTGGATAGCGCTGCGGCGAGGCTGTTCGAATCTCCCTCCCGATACAACGGGGTAGACTCCCTCTCCTGCTCCTCCTGTAGTTCATCTTCTTCAGCATGGACCTCATCCTGCTCCTCTTCAACCTGGGAATCCTCTGCCTCCCTGAGAGCTGTGAAAGTTGGCTCGGGGACGACCTGATGGTTATCGCCATCCTCCATCTCAATATCCTCCTCATGAACGCCCGAGATCCCCGAAGACGCGACCGTGGCACTCGAAAACGCTTCGCTCCCCAAGCCCACATCGGAGATAGCATCCAAAGAGACCTCTGGACTGATGAGTTCTAGCACTTCCTGTTCCCGGTCGAGATTCCTCGCTATCTCGGATAGTGGCGCGACGGCAGATTCTAGAGCAGCGGCGAGCTTCCCAGCGAATGCGGTGCTGTTCTTTGGGGGCTCCAACAACTCGGGCAACATCCCGTCAAAGGAAGAGTGTCCGTCGTCGTCCGGCAGCGCTGTAGAGTCATCGTCAGGATCAAGTCTTCCACTGATGCCTGCAACTGGTTCTTGTCCAATAAGCTTGGTTGATGCGGAACGGGCCCAAGAAGCAGCGGTATCTGAATCGGCATCGGCATTTTCGTTATCAGAGCTTGGAACCGGCGTAGCGACAGCTTTGCTGGGCGACGCATTTCTGGAGCGCGTTGCAGATTGACGAGGAACAAGGACACCTAGAAACTTGGATGGAGAGGTTGTGGAGATTGGGTCTCTCGGGCCCAGGGTGGAGACTCCCGGTAGCATTCCTGATTTGGAAGGGGAGTTTCGAGCGCGCAAGGCAGTGCAGCACTTTGTTGCACGGCAATCAGGTGGCAAGTTGTCGCTGGTCGGGAGGTCTGGTAGCATTTAGAAAACAACTCTTGAGGGTTTGGGAAGTTGTCACCAACAATGCTGTGCACTTCTGCGAAAGGTGAGCGTCAGGACTCAGAGCTGTACGAGACAAAAGATGGAAGATGAAAGAATGAAAAGTTGGTTCCAGATCAAGAGGAGTTCCCATGGACCAGCTAGGAAGCAATGAGTGACAATTCTGTCAGGGTCATTGCTGGACAACCTTTTTGAAGGTCTATGGTCCAGCCGACCAAGTCTCAAGACTTTCTTGCAAGAAGGTGTCAATTAAAGATCTGCTTGGAATTGGGACTCTGTCCACAAAACCACGCACATAGGGCCATAAGGGAGCTTGAGCGCTGGGCGCCACTCATGTGAATGAGCAAAACCCAAGCACAAGCATAGACCACAAGAAAGACCGCTTCAAACAACTACCAATGTTGGCTTGCCGTGCAAGATAGAAGGCCAAAGGCTCAATATCTCCATCATATTGACCGGGGAAGAGCAAGAGCAGGCAGCAAGGCAAAAGAGACAACCAGAAGACAAGCAAGACGGGATGTGAACAGAATTACTTACTTACGCCTGGTTGCAGTTATCAAGAGGGCTGCTGCTGACGCTGTGTTGGCAGAGGCGGGGGATCGGTTGTGATGAAAGAACAAAGGAAAGTGTTTGGTTGTGTTTATAAGTGATTATATAGCGGCAAACGTTTCTTCCCACGGTGTTTACTGAGGCCCAGAACTGCCCTGAGCTCAGGAAAAAAATTGTAATGTGGCAGCTTTGCTTCCAAAGCCTATAGGATGCGTCTAAGCGCCGTAGAAAAAAGAGTATAAAACGCAAAATATATGGAGTGTCGCGGATCGAACCGAGGACCGGATTCACGACCCTGTCCCATTGATTTCCTGCGCCACTTAACTTACGAAAGACTATGAATCGACTTCGAATCCTCACACACCAACATTCTAGCAGAATGATAACTTCTTTCTTATTCTCTATCAGCAATAAATGTCAGAGTCTCAAAATCACCCCCGGTCAACCGGCTTGGATTGCTCAAAGCTGGGACTCCGCAGAGATTATTCTTGAGTAGAATATGTAATATGTATAATACAAGCCCAAAAGCGAAGTACAGTTCATGTCGTAGAGTCGTAATTGCCAGGGAGTGGTGATGAGGTATCAAGTAACGGCGTTCGTTCTGTCGCAGGCTCTACTGGCGGCTCCAGACTTTGCGTCGCCGAAGGCTCGACATGAGATTGAGGAGGAATGTGCGGTAGCGTGACATCCGCTTTGCAAACTGGACATAGCTTCTTCCGCTGTATCAACCACTCGTCCACTTCGTCGAGGTGGAAGATGTGGTGACAGGGCAAGACGCGCACCTTGTCCCCTTTTGCAAACTCGGATAGACATATCGCGCACTCGGCCTGGTCTTCGAACCACTGGTGCGGACGCGGGCGGGATGTCGAAGCACGCGTAGTTTCGCCTTCCGGGTTGCCTCGTTCCAGATCCGGGGTTGAATTGGACAAGCCCTCGCCGCCTTCGTGCTTCTCCCATCCCTTCCCCGTCCAAACTTGCCAGGGCAAATTGTGAACAATGTCCTCCGGAGCACGATCGCGCTGTGCTGCGCGCGCTGCACGCACGCGGTGAATCAGCAAGGTCAAGAAGGTAAGGATGGATGGTAGGAGTAGGATGATGATGAAGGTGATTATGGGCCTGGAATATATGTTAGCGTTGCTACGCGAGCGCAGAGTTATACTTACGAGTACCACTCCCATGCAGAGTATTCCGCGGTGATTAACAGAGACAGGGTGCGAATGCCCGAATGCGACGTATTGGAAGTGGCGATTTGTTGGGACAGCTCAACGTAGTCTGCATAGCGAATGTATGTCGCGGAGATCTTGACGTCAGAAGAATCATCTGCTGGGACGTAAGAAGGCTAAGTCGAAGCGATCTGGAGACGATTATACCTGGGCTGTACATGTTAACGAGGGTATCTGGAAGGCCAGAGCGCTCCGGATTATCGCCGCCGACGACCACAGCTCTGGCGCCGAGCCGCTGCGCCTCGCGCACTTTGTTGACAAATTCACAGCCACCCCGCTGGACGAGGGCTATCCACTTTTCGGACGGATCTGGCTGGTGGGGGCCAGAGATGCAGAGATGTGGGCAGCCGGTGTTGCGCGAATTGTCGGATAGAGAAGAGTTCGACGGGCAAGGTGCGGTAAAGCTGTTCAGCGGAATGACATAGCCTAGTATCGGACTAGAGATCTCAGTTCCAAAAGCAGCTGGAGAGTCATTGAGAGGCAGGTTAGGCTTGCGAGGGCGTAAGGTACGCACCAGGCCGTGAAGTAAAGGAAACGACAGGCGACCGGTCGACGATCGACACGGTGCTTTCGGCTCCCCATGCCCAGCCCCACCAGCTCTTCTCAGACCGCGAGACAAAGGTGAGTATGTGGCGCGAGTGCACTGAAGAAAGCACCGATAAAAGAAGGACGAGTTGGCAGAATAACCTGCTCATGATGGTCGTGAACAGGGAGGAGCCCCAATGCGCTCAGCTGCTCGTCTGCTTCTGGCCACGTGCCGCCGCCCTAGAACGGGGCCAGACAGCACGCTGAGGCTATTGACAAGGTTCTCCACTCACTTTGACAGCATCGTAATTGCTTGGCCGGAGCTTGCAGCGATGAAGGAGTAAAAGCATTGAAGAGTCGTGAATGTCATTCTGGTACTTAGAGTATGTGCAAGTCCGTAATGATGCATTGACCCTTATTACTTCCTACCTGACCCAGACTGAGACTTGCGCTCACCGTTCGCCTCAAAACTTGAAGATTCTGACCTGCTCGCTTTCAATCGATGAAGTCAATCTTAGTTAACAATACTTCCATAGCCAAGAACGCGGGGTTTCTGCGTCAAATGTAATATGCCAGGGCAGTGGTTTATCGGGATTGAAGATATTTATTTGGAAACTCCCGTCCATCTATTGGGTTAAATTGAAAGACTGATCGTACATGTAGGCGCGGCGTCGGTGGAATGTCTGGTCCTGACATTGCATGTGCTCACAATCAATCTCAAGAATCTGTCATGGTAGCAATTCGCCTGAACGAGAATCTTCCCATGTCAAGACACAAACTGAACTTGGTATGTCAAAGTCAAAAGTCGCGCCAAACGGCGCTGAACGACATGGGAGAAGCGAGGTAACCAAAGAGGCGGGCGCGAGTAACAGGCGTCAATTGCCTTATTCGTCAGGCTCCCCTATACGGCTTGACCACCTCCATCATCGCAGTACAGGTATGGCTCCCTGGATGCACGACGAGCCCCGCCACAGCGCGGACACCGACGAGCGCGACTATGAGCTCGAGGGTCTGCTGACCGGTGCCGAGAGCCACCTCCACTCCGAGAAGGGCGATGACATCCCAACTCACCGCTGGTCCCGCAACAAGACTGTCGGGGTCGCTATCTCCTTCATCATCCTCCTGATATGTGGTTACTCGGCCAAACGAATGCTGCTAGCTTCGTATTACCACCCCAATCTCTCCTTCAATGGAGACGAGGTGCGGTCGAATGGGACACATGATTTCAAGCGCACTGTCTTGATTGTATCTATAGACGGTCTTCGGTGCGTTATTGACGTGTTCATTCTCAATGACACTCACCGCAGAAACAGAGCAGACTATCTTGACCGCGGCTTGACGCCGCACCTGCTGGATATCAGCAAGAAAGGACTGCGCGCCAAGGCCATGAAGCCTATCTTCCCAGTGCGTACTGCTCGTTCAACCTTGCGTCCACTCGACTAACGAACCCTCAGACACTGACCTTCCCGTACGCCTCATTTAAATACCCTTGGTTGTTTCGATACTTACGTGGCGCAACAGCAATCACTGGGCATTGATGTATTCATCCCATCTCGTCTCCATAACATGTCCTTATATTATTCTAGGACAGGACTCCATGCCGAATCCCATGGTATTGTCGCAAACGTGTGTCGGTCTTATCCCATCGTTTTTGTTTACGTCTAACCGTCTTCAGAACTTCTGGGACCCTCGCAGTCAATCCGAATTTCACTACAATCAGGAGGCGTCTGCTTGGAAAGCCGACTGGTGGCTTGGAGAACCTGTCTGCCCCTCATCTTACAACACCGTCTCCATTCACTCATGATCTGTAGATGTGGGAAACAGCGGGCAAAGCAGGTGTCATCACTGCGAACCTAATGTGGCCAGGTCCTCCGAAAACGACGTCTGGCGCTGAGCCTACCTACTTCATACCGTGGAGGGATCATGTTCCACTAAAGGAGAAGCTGGACCAGATCACGACTTGGCTGGATCTGCCCTTTGAGCGGCGACCCCAGTTAATCATGGGTTATGAGCCGTCGTTGGATCAGGCCGGACATGCAACTGGACCCATGTCTGCCCAGGTGAATGTGAGTCTACGGCACAGACGGTCGAAGTGAACTGAAGCTAAAGAAACAACACACTCAGGCCACCCTGGAACAAGTAGACCTATTCGCCAAGCATTTGCATAATGCATTGGAACAACGTAACCTCACTGACATTGTAGATATCGTCTTCGTGAGTGATCATGGTATGACGGATACCAGTCACCCCACCCTTGTCTACGTGGACGATATCCTCGGGGCAGACGGGATGCAGATGATAGAACATGAGGACGGATGGCCGTCGATGGGGTTGCGATTCTTTCCCGGGGCTAACGAGTCCCATTACTATGAGCTGCTATTGGAAGCGGCGGACAAGAACCCGGAGAAGTTTGACGTCTTCACACACGAGACGATGCCCCAGCGGTATCACTTCGCGAACCATGAAAGGATTGCGCCGGTTTATGTCGTGCCGAAGATCGGATACTCGTTAACGACACACAAGGATCCATGGGCTATGAGCAAGGGTGTAAGTGTTTTTCTTAGCTAACGATATCTGACTGCTAACCGCGCAACAGAATCATGGATATGATAACGATGCCATGTCCATGCAAGCGATGTTTGTCGCCCATGGGCCTTTCACAGCGGTTATCAAGACCCTCCATGCCAAACGATCGCTCACCGAACGGTCCTTGTCCCGTCCAAACAAGGGCTGGCACTCGACATCGGATGATACCTATGTCATGAACCGCTTCCAGAATGTGGAAGTCTACAATCTGGTAATGAAACTGTTGGGCATCGAGGAATTTGCGGCGGCTACCAATGGCACTGTAGGCTTTTGGGACGAGTACTTCTAGACAATGCGGACATCTGTATACCAGTCTAATACTTCATAATATTAATACTTAGTAGATGCCCAAATCAGTGATAGATCTGGATAAGCCTTATCTTAGGGTTTGTAAAAGACTACCATGTCAAAACGCATCGTCGTGCTTATTTCCGGCTCTGGGACCAACCTCCAAGCGCTCATCGATGCCAAACTTCCTGATGCATCGATAAATCTTGTCTTGTCAAACAGAAAAGCTGCCTATGGCTTAACACGGGCGCAACAAGCTACCCCGCCCATACCCACCGCCTACCTCGCCCTCCAGCCTTACCTCAAATCCCACCCGGGCAAAACGCGGACAGACTACGACACGGAGGTGGCGCAGATTGTGCTCGAGGCCCAGCCAGACCTGGTCGTGCTCGCGGGGTGGATGCACGTTTTGAGCGAGGGTTTTTTAGATGCGCTCACGGGCGTGCCTGTGATCAACCTGCATCCAGCGCTGCCCGGCGAGTTCGATGGATCGCATGCGATTGAGCGGGCCTTCGATGCGTGGAAGAACGGCGAGATTACGCGCTCGGGCGCGATGGTGCATATGGTCGTGAAGGAGGTCGATCGAGGGCAGCCGGTGCTGGTCAGGGAGGTGCCGTTTGTGGAGGGAGACACGCTGGAGAGCTATGAGGAGAAGATACACGCGGTTGAGTGGGAAATCCTTGTGGAGGCGGTTAAAAAGGTGCTCGGCAATATCAGCAAGGGGACGACGATATAATCGAGCTTCCCTTCCACATTCGCGATCCATCTCCCTTCTAAGGGGAAACCAAGACTCCACAAGGACCGAAACGTCAGGCTTTTGATGGTATTACCTCTTGCAGTTGCACCTTGCATTGATGTCGTGGCTGACCACCATCTACGGGCTACGCTTGTGTCAAGGTCAATGGCTGCCGCTCCGATAAGCTTCACCCACTGACCTCGAAGCGTCTGCCGCATGTGCGAGAAGCCCGTACCGGCGCTTATCCACTAGATATCTCACACAATTTGCTGGCTATTGCTTCACACATCCATGGATTCTACACCCCCCGCTCCCCGCTCCCTTCGCAAAACCTTGACCCTTCAATGGTCAGGCAAGAATGTGGATCTTGTTATTCGTCCACCTAGCGGGTTATGTTACAAGATCGAGAAGTCCTTCCTCGTCTCAGCCTCCCCGTTCTTTCGCAACCTATTCGCGGATAGCGTTCCCGAAGAGACGATGTATGACCTCCCCGTCTACGACGTACCTGAGGACACGGATACCGCTTATTGGATCCTTCGTCTTTGCTATCCTATCGACCTCGAACGGCCATTAAGCTGTGACGGGCTGGCCGAATGTGCTGATGCACTCAAGAAGTACATGATGGAGGGTGCAATGAGACGCTTGGAGCATCAGATGCTCGGGTCTCCGTTGTTAGAGATGGAGCCGATGAGGGCGTTTGCTATCGCTCGCCACTACGGGTGGACAGAGTTGAGCAAAGCAGCGCTGAGGGAATTCGCTCGGCAGCCAGCAGAGACAGCACCCGCACCTGCTGAGTTAAGGCTTATTTCTGCGCTGGACTATATTCGGCTGAAGGAGGTACAAAAGGAGTGCCAGGGAGCCGCACTTAGAGCACTCAAATTCTTCCGGGGGCCTGATTTCAATCGGCGCGACGAGGAGGTAGGCCTACTCATGCCCAAGAGCTTGAAGAGTCTTCCCTCCTTGTCGCGCGTATCTCCCTGTACCGACTGTTGCCAGAAGATGGTTCACTTGGTGGTTTATTTCGATGATGGTGGCAGTTGTAGATCGAGATACATTCACTCCTGGGTCGTCACTCTGGTTCGAGGAGCTCGTGATAAAGTCCAGAAATTGGATGGCCTCTGCAAGATCGTAGATGAGGACCTCAAGATGGCGGCAATTACGAAGGTGGCCCAGGGATCTTGTAAGACACAAACTGTGGTGTCTGTTTGTCGGTTCATTGAGGCACTCGAAGAGCGAGTTGCATTAGCGATTGCAAAGGTATGTGCTCACATTGGCTGTCCGTCTTTCAGATTCGTTGATGCTTTCTTCACAGGTCAGCTTGAACATTGACCGCCGCTGCTGAGCAGCAGCTCGCATCAAACTCGCACCTTCTACGTACTCTCGTGCGCGGTTGTTACATCCATACAGTGGGCTCACACCGTATACAATTCTGATAATTTGTACTACTCCCCCCCCTTCTGTTCTATTCGTGTCTCATGGCGCCAAGCCAAGTTAAAGCTGCTCAGGTGTTTGTGTGCCATGCACCTCTCAAAAGTCTTTGCGTCGTCGAAGATTGTTGCAGGGCTAGCTTCAGAGCTAATCTCAAGCGTTTGAACTTCAATATTTAGCGATCAATCAACAGTACAATAAAACACGACCGCAGGTATACAATTATTATACAACATTCAATTGCGCTGAATTCGCATCCAAGATCAACCTCTCCCGCCAAAGAATGCACGAATGTCCTTCTGCTTTGGATCGTGCGCCTGGCTACCTATACCGCCCTTCTGGCGTACCTGACATATCAAAAGGTTCAACGTCAAATCTCTCAAGAAATGAAGACTCGTACCACATCGTCCAAGTGTTCATGACGATCGAAATTGGTTAGACGAACCTTGAGACTTGGCAGGTTGGTGTCCGTAAATTCTATTTTGTTGCCACTTTTCCTGCCCTTCGTCGAAGATGTAAGTGAAGATACAACACGGAACAATACTCCTTACTTGCACGTCCACTGTAGCCTTTGCCCAAGCGGTATTTCGTAGTCCTCCGTGTGGCATCTGGTGTCTAGAATGGCCACCTTCATTGCGTGATAACAACGCCACCAGCAACTCCTTGATGAAAAGTCCATGACTGACAATAGCAACACACGTGTCGCTAGTCCCTTCCCTTGCCTCCTTCCAAATATATGGCAGCATGATTTCGTCGATGACACGTTCTGCCCGTCGGCGCATCTTGTTCTTGCTTTCCCCACCTGGAAATGACCCGTCTCGGTCAATGACGCGAGGATATTCTCCATTGGCAATGAAGGCGGCCATAGAGGCCGTATCGGTAGTGGCATGACTGTACGGTTTCCCTTCCGCTACACCAAAGTGTTGCTCCCGAAGCAGAGACGAAGTCAATAGGGGTGGTTTCGAACATTTCTGGACGTCGTGTATGGCTTGCGCCGTCAAGGACGTGCGCTTCAGATCAGATGTGTGTATCGCTGTCAGCCGCGTGGATGAGAAGTAACGGCCGACTGCCTTGGCTTGCTGGAAGAAAACCATCAGTGACGGTTAGTATACCGAGCGGTGCAGACTTGCATTCATCCCTAATAATAAATCAGACTATTCACCTCTGAGTAACAAAGGGGTCAACGTACCATGATTAGACAGAGACGCGTCTTTCCACCCTGCCCAGACAGCTTTCTAATACGATTGTCATGATGTTTGAGTAACAGCTGCAGTCCTAGACATCCAACGAGTACTCACAAGGTTATCTGTTGATTCGCCATGTCGTACCTATTCGTGGTCAAGAATGAGAGCAGCAAAAACAAGTCGCGGCTTACGAATATGAAGGTGACCATCAAGAGCAGCTGCTGTCCTGCAAAGACCCCTTCTGATACCGCCTTCGGCCCGACATCCGATGTGCCTTTTCCTTCACGCCACCATTTGTTACAGTCAAAGTCTCAACCCCCAATCTCAGACGGAACGCTTTGTTCGTACCTGCTAAGCCGCGGCGAGTCTGATTCTTCTGCGATCTTCTGATCTGCTCACCAAGTTTCTTGTCGAAACAATTGCTCTGCATGTCTTGTCGGTAATTAAGGAAGTTAGTAGTGTTGATACCAGGGACTCTACAGTATTTTTGTGCTAGTGATAATGTCGTGACTATCGAGCATCTTTACGTTCAAAGAAATGTCGAGTCCATGCTTCTGAAAAGCCCTATAATACTCGAGATGCTCCTCCGGAATCTCGAGATCCTGTCCAGCGAACTGCAGTGCCACTTTCCTCAAGAGAGGTTTCCTAGGCGTCGCAAAACGGACGGCGAGCATCATAAGAACAACCTCTTCCTCGGTGAACGCCTCGAGTCCCGGACAATTGGTGCACCAATCAAAATTGAGCCCGAATTCCTTCAGCGAGGGGAGGAATTCAAACTTCGTGTCTGAAAAGAGCTTATCCAAGTTCAGGAACGATTCGCTGTCGCTACTATCACTATCACTATCCTCCCAAGGTTCGTTGTAGATGACCAACAATCCGAGGAAGGATACGATTCCGAGGATCACCTCTTCGTCCCATTTTCTGAATGCGACCTTGAGAACCTCTAGCTGCGGTAAGGCCTCGAGGACGAACAGGAAAGAGCCGTCGGGTGATACGTCCGTAAGCGCGAGGGAGGTAAGGTGGGTGCATCCCTGCGACTCGGCGATGAACGTGCGCAAGAAAGCACTCGTCATGCCTGGGTCGAGAGATTCATTTTTATCGCAGATTGAGAGGGTTTCGAGGGAGGGGAACGAGAACCAACGAAGGAATACACCATCGGTGACAGACAGTTCCGCTAAACCCTCATGTGTAATCCTGGCCGTTGGCTGCGTAAAATCACCATCATACACGGTGAGGTCGGTCTCGAAATGGAGGAGTTTGGGGCACTTCGCAAAAATCTCCCGGTAGTATGCGATTGGCTCTTGTAGAAAAACATTGCCAGATATAGTAGCAAAATGAACCAGTTGTGTCCACGGGAATACCGTGCTGGTCTGCTCGAACGCGTGAACCCGAACCGAAGAAAGTCTGGGACAGTTGTCGAAGGTGTCTGACAAAACATAGGGATCGGGAGTGATATGGTAAGAGAGGATGAGAGTCTCGAGCAGAGGAAGCTTGCCACGAATCTTTGGAAGAAGGTCCGAACCCCACTTCTTATGGAGGCAGATGTCGACAGATCTCCAACAAGCGGAATAGTCTATCAACGCCTGAAAGAGCTCTCGATATGCGAATGGTGTGAGACTGCGTTTCGCAGTCGTTGCTTCTCTGTTGGTAGAAAAGAATGTGATGTTGCGCCCATGCCGGCCTGAACGCGACAGGCTGGTCCTCAAGAGCGAGAGGCGGTTTTTGTGTGGAAGGCAATGATGGTCCACGCGCAGGTCCAAGAATGACCACAGTTTGGAGCAGGACAGAGCAGCACGGCGCCATGTGGAGGAGACTTGAGAGACGCTCCACGGCACTCGTGCACGGTCGAAGAGAGGCGCATACTGGTCCTGGTCCTCCATCTTGGTGGCGTGGAGAAAGACTTCCGTCCATATCTCGGCTGGTACGCGCTGTATTGCGCTGGTGGAGTGTCCTGTGTTGGCCATTTGCGTCGCTTGATGGCAGAAAGAAAAACACGTCGCCCGTTTTTGGATGTACTGTATGAACCTCAGGGTCTGGCGCGAAATCGTGATTACGACGCGTCGGAGTATAGTATAGGTTAAGTTAAGCATACACGAGTGAGGGGAGTTGTGTTCCTAACAATATGTAACATCACTAAACACTTACAGGGAAGGGAGTGAGGACGTTGTGAGGACAGGTCGGGAAGGAAGGAAGGAAGGAATTGTATTATACTCGACAAGGTCCTGTCGACATCAGGGTCCTCGTGGGAACAAGACCCGGACCGTTGCTCTTGACCAACATGACGAACGGCGTTCATTCTTCCCAGTCCCAGCGGCTTGAAACTTGGAATACGGAGGAGAATCTCAGAAGATGATTTCGCTCACTGGTGCGTCCAGAAAGATCTGTTCATGTGTGTTGTCATTGATTGTCAGTTTTCGCCGCTTCAGAGTACTACGCTTGGCGACCTCGACCTTTGAGTCAGGCTGAACGAACATAATTATCTGCGCTCTCCTTTCCTGCTTCCCTTGGTGACCCCGCCAAGTTGATGGGTTCCCTGTCTCGGGCGAGAACCATCACGCATGGCCTCTCCTCCACGCTCTCCCTCCAGAAGCAGAGGTTCCGTAATACGTTTGATTGCGTTCCAAATACCAGGAAGACGACAGTCCCCACTACAAACAAGGTAAGAACCTCACTGGGTCTTTGTGACTAGGTACTCACTCGTTGCAGCGTAAAGATCTGGTGCCAAGTTGTGCTCGTCGAAAAGAGAAATGAGATTGACACTAGCCGTACATCAGAATCGCAACCAGTTCTCAAAAGGGCACTCACGCTATACCGAACATGATGTAGACTCCAAAGAGGATGATGCGCACCATCAGCTGGATTTCCAGGCCGCTGGAAACGCCCGCCTTTCGCATGCCTTGCCTATTGCGACATAGTATGATGACAAGATACACTGTGTGTTTTGTCAGCGTATGTACCGTCGTGCTCGCTAGCACGTACTCTCCAGGGCGATGATTGCAATGCACACCGTGAACGTGAACAAAATCATGGTGTCGGATCTGCCAGTTCTACGGTAAGTGTCTTAGCCCATACACCTGTCTCTGTGGCTCACAAAGGGTCATATTTCAGCGCACAATAAAAGAATCGTCTTTCGCGGGTCACTGCATTTGGATGCGTAATCGACCGGGCCAGAGCTGCAATCGTAAAGATAACCTGCACCACATACGGCGCCATCAGCATCTTCAGAAGCATCATCAGCGACAGCTTTCGAATATTGAATGCAGTCTTACCCCGATCATGCGCGGCCTGCTTACCGACGAGCCCGTCGAGATGACGAGGAAATGATACTCTAGCGCCAGAATTGCGACAGACCACCTTCTTCATCAGCCTACCAAGTCCTTGCCTTGACTGGACGACTCACATAGGCGTAATCCCATACAGCAAAGCCGTCTGAGCGATACACAAGCTCTTGGTTGGTTCCGGCGAATCCGGTTTGTGTTGCCCAGCATAGAAGAGGAGGAGGGAGAACACGCCGGAGAGGATCCAGGTCATGCAGACGTTGATGACGGTCGGCTGGCGCTTGGCGCGTTTCGATATCAGGAGGACGATGACGAGGAGGGGGAGAAGGATCGTGTTGCCGATGAGGTTGAAGTAAATCCAGACGTTGAGGAGTGCGCCGGAGCGAGAGCCCATGTCTGCCTGGTCGGCTCCTGCCAGTGACGGTGTCAGGGGGACTTATAGACGGAGACCAGGAGAGGACGTACTAGAGCTGAGAGCCATGGCGACAGGCCGTTCTGTCCTGCAGAATGTCAACGTGTGGAGGGAAAGATTTCCAACCTGATCCTGTGGTGGATGGATGGGAGTGTTTGGGTTTTATATAGGCTGATAGATGAATGCACGCTTCGAAGAGAAAAGGACGGATGGATGGGATCCCAGACCACACCGTGGCCATCCATCAGGTTTCGGCTGATATCTACGTCGACGGCGGATTGGAGGCTCAATCTGATGGTTTCGTAGCACGAATTGCGCTCGCACCGCCCTTGGTGGTTCGCTTCACACATTCGCCTCCGGACCGTTCGTGCTTCTACCTATACTGTAGGATGGTGATCATCAGGGGGCTTGACGTTTGTGACAATGAGAGTGTCCAGTATGTCAGACTTGTGCCAATGGGATGTAACTCGACTCGAGGCCGCATGACAGGTCCAGCGGACGGTTGGGTTCCTTGAGGCAGTGCGCCTTCGATGATATGCTACTAGTACGTGTCGACAAAGTTCATTTCAGGATACATAGCCTTGGTTGTGATGGTGAGAATCGTCTTCTTAACAAGCACTTTTGAGTTGGGCAGGTAGACAGTTCGGTGATTATAGTGTGTAGAGCGGTGGATGTAGATCCGAGATGGGAGTAGATCCGAGCATGAATCTGGCATTTGCTGCCACTGATTTGTCACTTGAACCGAACACTCATGATCGCCCTCTTTGACTCCGTCCTTCAAACCATCGAGCAATGCTTGAAGTCCTCTCGCACCTCAAGCAAACGGAAACGGAAGTTCTCGGTGGACCTGGCCCTGGTTGCGACCTCCCTTCGGTCAGCATTCAACCTATTTCCGCCGCATACTCATTCTTCGACATGACTAGGACAGGATATCTCATAGACGCGCTCTCGCTCGACTTTGACTTGCTTCTCAAAACCTTACGAACGGTGCGCTGTGCATCTGCACCGTGTGTCCTCTCCTGTTGAGGCTCTGTTCAGAAAGAATCGCTATTCAACGAGATCCTCCATATCCGCGACCCGGCCTCAGATCAGTCATTCTTCATCAACGTTCCGTTGTTCAGGTCTCAGGACAACCTCTGGAACACCACCTTTGTCTCGACTGCCTCGCTCCAAGCAATTCCGCCTCCTCCGCATCTAATCGAAGCATGGGACTATCTTCGTGACTCCCTCAAAGATGTTACCGTAACGACGCTCAATCTAACAGAAAGGCTCCTGCCGTCAGTGACTGTCCCTCTTGCTGCTCTGTTGCTCGAATACCCTATTGCGTACGTCCCGGGGCCCACGGAAAATATGGCGCGTGTCTCGCTGGAAGTGTACGAATGTACGGCCGTTATCGGGACATTGGAGGTCGATGTGATGAAGTTCTCTTGTCCACAGGGGATAGAGGGCTTGTCTGTTGACAGGGATGTTATTCTGGGTCGTTATCGAGCGCGGGGAGTCGTTCCCCACATCCGGAAGTCTGCGGAGGTTGTCGGAAAGCTGGTGCTTTGAGATCACTCAGTTGCTGTACCACCCGGGAGGTCAGCATGGCTGTAATCTACCATGGACCTTTCTTTGACAGGGAGCAGCCGTCATCCGTACGTTGCTTTGCCTACGCAAACGTCGAGGTTCTCACTCGTCTCTAAGCCCGTTCCAGCATACCCGACGCTTTCAATCCCATGCGCTCAAGTCACGCTCCGGAGCTGGGAAACGGCCTTCATGAGTGTGTTTGGGCCAGTTCTGTTAGTATTTGACACGTGCTTCAGGTTTTGACGAAGGGAGGACTACTATACAATCTTGGCCTACCTCGTATTGCGTCAGATTCAGTCGCGAATCTTAAGCGTGAAGCTATTCTACCTGATGACAATCTCGGACATGTATCAGAATCATATCTCGTTCACTGAAATAGTATAAAATCTTCAAGACATTCTTCCCACCTTGACCGCCTGGCGCCAGTCGTCGCGTCCTGGCGCAACGCGTCCCCTTTCTGACTTACCTCGCGGATCTCTTCGTAGACGTGCGGAGGAACCAATTGGGGAGAGGATGAAAATTTGAAGGTCATAGACAAACCAATAGTGCATGCGTGACACAATTGCGCGTTCAGAGACCTTCGCTTTGCCTGGAGGCGCGCACTGCAGTTTGTATCGAACCGACCCTCCATGGGCAACATCGCGCAGGCCTCAAGAAGACAAAGACACCGCCTAGTATCCTCAAAGCGGTGTCAAGGGCTGCTGCTACTACTGTACGTGATGGCTAGGCTTCAAGCTTCAAGCCTGGTACAAAGATGGTGACGTTGGTGTGAAACCTTGCGACAACTGTCCTCTATAGACCACGCACTTTCGGAGCATACGAGTATATATGGACAAACCCCGAGTTGATCCAGCCCTAGCCCTCCTGCCATCATCATGCTACGGAGCACTAGCACTCTCTCCACGACCTTGAGGCGCGCCTCCCGGATAGCCTTCTCTTATAGGATTCAGTTCTACCACAATGACAATGAAGCCGTATCTAATCCCTATGTTCGGCGAGAACGCTTGAGATTGGAGAGACAGTCGCTCACAGCCAGAACGAGCCCTCACACTGATGGGCCAGGTGAAGAGCTCTTCTTTGACGGCGAGCTGCGCGCCACTGCCGTCCGAGGCAGTAGTCCGCGGAGAGATGGGAAGGAAACATTTACTCTCAGTCAGGTTTTGGGCAACGTACGCTCGTTCTCCCTTCCTTCAAGTGTATCTCAACATCGCCTAGACATCCGACATCTCCTTTGCTATCGTCTCTTCTTACTCGCACACACATCGGCTCTTTTGGTTCCAATCCTTCTTTGACGACGCCACTCCAGTGATCCTATTGTCACACCCCTCGTCAGACGCTCACCGTGAAAAGGGTTACATTCACAAGAGACATGAAAAAATTACCCTTGGCTCAAGGTGACACCAAAGCTCGGGCTCTTTGGACGCCAGCATATGAAAGTCAGCGATCGCTTACAATGATCCATACGAATTGCTGACCATGGCTTACTGTAGTTCATGCTTGTGAGAACCAGAGTCCCTCACTGGGGACCGTCGTCTGATTGGCCTCACTTGGCCATGGAGTAGTTATTCTACAACACTGAAAGGTTACGCGTCGTGATATCAACTGGGGATCTGTGCGAGTACGAGTTTTCCGAAGTCAAAAATGTACGACTTCCTGTCTACTTGTCTGTCCGTGTTACTTACTGATATTTCTACAGCTTCTCTGGGTTCAAGACGTACCGCCCAGGTCAACTGTCATCCGGCACGACCGGAAACTGAAGCTCAACCCGGATTTTCCCACTATCATGCAACACGTTCTACGTGCCCTCGGTGTACAGGGTGCTTTGAAGCTTTTGATCACAAAGAAGAAATCATTAGACGTCGTGAAGAATAACACCTCGGATGTCGAGAAGAGTCACAAAGGCGGCATGCTTCCGCTTTCTAACATCGAAGATCTACGTCGCCGCTGGGACTGGTCGAGAGTGAAGGTCCAGCTGGTGCCCTCAGTTGCGGGAATACACAAGGGAGTCAATTCACCGCTGTGAGTGGCATCACATCCTATACTATCAACTCGAGATCCTTGACAACTTCCACAGCGTAGGTCAACTTCGCCTTGCACAGGCCATAGCGAACATGGGGCTGCCTAGGAACCTCGGTGAGCTGTCCATTGAGTACCAGGTTCGCTATACCGGCTTATCATTCGAGTTGTACTTACAGCGTTTTCGGAAAACCTTGTCATTTTCGCTCTTCGCTGCACGAAGAAAACAATTCCTGAAACAAAATTAATTATTGAGTGCCTGCAGGGACCGTGCACCAGAAAAGGCAAACAACGCCGAGAGTTCGCATGTTCATCGTCCCAAACCCTCTGCGGGCCCCCAACAGTTCAACTGGATCCCCTTACCGTTGTGGTGCATTGTGGGGTCCACAGTGAAGATTGGGCATGAGCCCCTCCGAGTTCTTTTGTTTTGAGCTGCGCGGCAGTTGTAGCTTAGGTTGCCAATCTTCTCATATGATGACTTTGAGTAGCAAAACCGGAGGATGTGGGACTGACTATGAGTGCCATACAGCTTGTACTACAACGCGACGCGACTGATTCTGTCGGTAGCTCTCCTGGTGCGAGTCTATTTTCGGTGTGCCAAGCCCAGGGACTCGACAATTTATTCGTGTTTCAGGAATTATTTATCGGAGCAGTTGAACTTCACGAATTGACAACGTTTTCCGAAAGCGCTGTAACTAAGACACAGGGCTTGGCCCTCGGTTCTTACAGTAGCCAGTGGCTCAACCAGTTCTACCGCAGTGCTCTTGGGGATATTCAAGGTGCCAAGTCGAATTCGGAAGAACTCGAGGGGCAATTTGACATCATTTTCCCGACGAAGACCACGCTTGAAGCAAGTCGGCACGATGGCTCGACATTTTGGTGCTCTCGGGCGCAATTCGAAGCTATCAGACAGCTCGGGGGCAAGGTCCAAATGCGAGACCTGAAAAGTACAGCGGGCGATGTCATGTTGCACAGTAAGGCGAGTAAGCTCTTGATTTATGCAGACATATCTAGAGAACTCCCTTGAAGATGATGCTTGCCCTTCTACACAATGTCGGCGGCGACTGCGAATCATGCAACGGGACACCAATTGGCTGGGTGTATGTGGGGTCCCACAGCCTTTCCGAAATAGCGTGGGGACACGTCTGGCGCTGGGAGGACGATGTCAGAATTGAGGTGCACTTACCAGGCTTAGAACAGGTCTTCAACTGACAACTTAACTCGGAGATTTCGAATTACGATCTAGGCATCGTGTTTCCTATACGCTCCAAGGCAGAGTTGGAGAAGGTCACTTTTTGGGAGAGTCCTGCTCGGAAGTATGGTCCGGAGGAGGAACCGTGGATCAGACCCCTCGAAGGCAATAATGAAGAGAGTCACGAATCAGGATGATGTTGACAGTCTATCTTGTAACTCTTCAGCTCGATAAGGAGTCAGATTATGGAAACCGGAGAGACATATATACCTAACTACAACCTAACCTCAGAATGTCAAAGTCAACCGTGTCGATGATAAGGATTGAGGATAGCAGAACAGGAGCGGGAGGCGGGATTGCTTATTCAGCCCGACCATCCTGGGACGTGGTGGCAATTGCCGACAAGACGCGCATACCTCGGTCCGTTGGGTCTTCCTTCCCTCCTTCATGTTCCTCACAAGACTATGGTCGTCAATGCGGCCAGCCGCGACATTGGCGACGGCACCACTCTCGCCTCGAAATTTCTCTGCATCGGCGGTTGCTGAAGCGCTCTACAAAATGAAGTCGCACAAGGGCGCAAAAAAGCGATGGAGGTCACTTGGCGGCGGGTCAGCGTTCAAACGCGTGCGTCGCTACGACCTTTGCTGTGCAATTTATCGGCTGAAATTTTGACTCTAGGGCAGAGCAAATCACTCACATATGAACGTGGACAAGTCGGCGAACAGGAAGAATAGACTGTCGCAGACGGCGCATTCTAACGCGGCTCAGACGCACAAGCTCAAGAAGCTACTGCTACCGTACGGGTCATACTAGCAACTCGTGTACGTCTTACACTTCTCTCGCCAAGGCGCTACTGAACTCACCATAGAGACCATATCATCATGTACATTTGCATTAAATTATACGCCACCATTCCCCTCGGACCAGTTCACTGAATTGTCAATGCCTGCGGAATGGCATCCATGTACCGCCATGGCAGCCGTGGCCTACTCTGACGATCATCCGCATTTCCTATCCGGAGAGCACCGACTATACCCCACGGCATACCAAGATGAATATACCGACTCAGCGATGTCGCGTACAATTCATGCGTATTCGATGCTCCCGCTTCGAATTAAGGACGCCGACAAAAATGGCCATGTTCGGAACTGGCTCCAAGACTGACCCACCGTTGTTCAACGCAGTGCAAAACCTCGTCCAAACCGACGGCAATCCGACTAGTGCGCGAGGGAGTACTTGCCCACTTTTTGTTGTGACCCATCTACCACAACAGCAAATCTCATCTTCGCACCGGCGGAGACGTACTCCCTCGATAGAATGTAGCAGTGCTGCCTTACGAGGCTGACCTTTGCCCTGTTCTTATCCATCGCGAAGCACTTGACTTTCACAGAAGAAGCTCCTCAACGTAGGAATTGAGCCATGATAGCCAATGACCCCGCTCCATAATAGCGAGACCCCAGCTTAACATGTTCCATCTCTTTCAGATGTCGTCAATATGACATCGTGTCTGGTGCTTATCCGGCACCCACACCAGGTGGGATGATATTTGCGCTGCGTTCATGCCGGTCAACAATGCGAATATTGAACCATTCTTGAAGTGAAGCACGGCGAGCACTTTCTTTGCATCACAAAGCTCCTTCAAGCGGTAAGCAGCGATGATGCACCTCTCCAACGGTGCCCCCAATCAGTCATTTCACTTGTGCA
Organism: Strobilurus pachycystidiatus; assembly: GCA_019915135.1. NCBI lineage: Eukaryota > Fungi > Basidiomycota > Agaricomycetes > Agaricales > Physalacriaceae > Strobilurus > Strobilurus pachycystidiatus. The sequence continues at coordinate 621,290 of JAHLMK010000004.1, forward strand.
GGTCCTCGAATGCAGGAGGTTTACCACAAGAAGCGGCAAGTCTTCGCGCTCAGTCTTTGTCGCTTACAAGCCATTTTGTGCGCTGGCCACGCACAGCTCTAGCAATTTTTGGGCTTATAGGGATTGCAAAGCTTCTTCGGACACTGCCTCATTGGCAGTCCGCCTGGTCTGCCGTGGTGGTTGCCCCCGGTGTATGGCAAGGAGGGCATCATGGTAGTACAGTCGAAGTCGAGCCACCGTTCCCGGATGAGGGCTTGATGTAAGGATGTAGCTAATGAGAGAACCTCCGCACACCCCGCCTTCCCGGGGATATTATCGTTTGACTCACTCAGTACTAGTCGCAAGTCGCTTTGAGTCTACGAACGGCATCGTTCCATATCGGGACATGAACGCCATAGTTCGTTGAGGCTGCTGTGAAGATTATAGCTCAGCTCAAGATTGTTCTGGAGCCACATAGATTGAGACAGATTTGCATCAACTTCCCATGTACACGCAGTCGTCTTTTGGAAAACAGATGAATTACAGATGGATATGATGGACATGATGAGAGAATCCTACAAACACGCAAAACATAAAAGCCTCCTTAGCTCAGTGGTAGAGCGCGTCACTTGTACTCATTGAAGTCAGCATGACGAGGTCAGTCGTTCAATCCGGCTAGGTGGCATATCTTTTGGTTTGCATTGTCGGGCACATACTTTTGCGCCCACATTTGAGCGTCGAGTGACGACTCGCTGACGAGCGTGAAATCTGGAGCGGAGAACGTCAAATGACTCAAATTGACACAACAACGATCGAAAGTGGAAATCGATCACCGAGTATTGCGCCTGAGGAGACAAGTACGGTACTTGATCATTGGGATCTGGCTATTACTAGCGCACGGTATGCAACAGAATTCTGAGTACAAGACTGAACCCTATGATTGATCACGTCTTTCGGCAAAATATCTTGTGCGATGGCCAGTGATTCTTTTGACTGCAACGTTGATGAGTAAGTAGTATCAGGACATGGGATACACGCACCATTCTCGGTTGCAGTAACGGATGAGTTTACACCTAAAGGACGCGATATACATCTGGATTGCATTTCAAGCCTCATTGGCACGCACCGACCACACTGCATCAAATCTTTTCCTGCCACCGTCCCGCATGATCCGCACTGCCTTGGGTTCTTGTGCGTCCACGCCGAGCTTACCTCAGGACGAGTCTCTTTCGAGCCCCGGACCTTGTTCTTGACTTCATTCGAAATGGACTGTCCTCGGCTAGATTGCGAAAGCACACTCTCAATCTTCTCAAATTCGGGCTCAAGAATCGAAGGAACGAAGTCATCGGGAGTGACGTGGTAGATCTTATGCTGGGTGCCTTCGACAGGAGGCTCGGTCGAGTTCAAGAACTCTGGGTCAATCTTGAAACTCATATCCTTCGTCGTGTATGTTGCGCGGACCCTTGGTACAAGGTTTGGTCAGTCGCGAGGTAAGGGGTCCGGTATACGCACCAGTTTGGAGGGTTGTCCTTGGGGTCCTGGAAGAGACATAGCAAAAGGGACATGAACCGGTCTGCGTGGTATTTCGTCAACGCGTCGTAATCGTGATGAGAAAGGTTTCCACAGCCTGTTCACATGTCAGAATTTGTCCATCGTTAGTGTATTCATGACCGACCGCAAGGTGCTGGGAAGACCAAGACTAGAAGGAAGCGAGTGTTGGTCATATCACTGAAAACCAGATGTCCCCAGTCTCTCTGCAGTATACCGGCCACAAGTTACATAGGATGGGACTCTGAGTGCCGGAATTGTCACTAACATCGCGTTTGGCAGACATTTTGACAATCTAGACAAGATGGTCGGGGAATTTCGTAGCTTCATCGAATGATATAGCGCACCTCGTACCGATACAAAATCGGTGCCCATCGTTCGAATTCCTTGCGTCGTTGGTCGATGTCTCTGTTCTCGCACCATTCTTCCACAAGTTCGATGACGGTCTTACGCGCCATCCATTCCTCTTGGCTCAGGTCGGGTATGGACTCCCTGGACCATCCCCTCGAGAATTTTCGGCTTACGTCGTTCATGTTGATACCCATGCCGCGACATTGGAGGAGCCTCCGCGATGCGCATGTTTCGGATGTATTGATCATCATCATCGGGCTAAAACTGCGAGAAATTCAAGTTTGGAGACAAAGTTGAACTCAAAGGACGAACTAGGGTAATCCCGAAAAGGCGGAGGCCGCCGCATCCCACATTGCCATGGTGTGAAGTGGAGAAAACCCGAGATCGCGTAATTGGAAATTTGACAAAGGTCAAGTATTTGGAACTCCGAAGATTATATTCTCTCAAGTTTGCGCAATACATCTAGTCGACGTCCAAGTCTTCCCCTTCCAGCACCGTTGAACCGTCTTCTGAAAGTTTCACATTTTTCTGGGGGTGAATTTAAATTGAAGGCGAGCAAGGGCGGTGTCCTCACTAACCTCATGTACTCCAGACTTTCCGACATATTTGGTGTGGTCTTCGAGAGGGGTGAGAAAGGCATACGACGTCGCAGAGCAAACTCACATCCGTAAGCAAGCAGGTCTCCAGCCTCGTTCGTGAACTCTGTACGCGTATAGGCAAGAGATTTGCCTATCATGACCAATCTGAGCGCCAAAATCATTCAAAGCAGGTTGAGGTCGAACCTATACCGATAAGAGTCGACTTGGCATACAGAATATCTCCCGGACGACCTGCAGGCTTGACGAAGGACGTCCCAATGTCAGTACTTACACCAGTCATCCTACATCATAATGAGCGTAAGTCAGGCTTTGAAAGAGCGGGTCCAAACCAGTATCCTTTAGTCGCGACGGCCAGTGACCCCAGCGTGTCAGTCAGCGACAAGATCAACCCGCCGTGAGCTTATGAGCTGGTTTAGATTGCAACGTCGAATTTCGAGGCATACATCAAGATACCTGTCTAAATCGCCATGAGCAGCAGTCGAAACAATGTACGAGTTCACCTACGCCAACCCTGTTGACTTGGAGGCAACCGGTCAGGTTTGTGCGGATTGCAGCAGCGGTACTCATGTACTGTTGTATGGTTCAACTTTGAGAGAGACATTGACCACACCTGGGGTGGCCTTCTCGATGATGAGCTGAAAGCGAGGGTTATTCGATGCCAGAGTATCACATAAAACGTACATTTGGAAAGCATTGCGCGTCGTGTCCTTGCCAGAAATTCAGTACCCAGGCGACGCGTTGATCAAGAGGTCTGACCTTTGTTGACGATGAAGGACTGCCAAACCTGGATAACTGCACTCAGATTCATGATCACAGGTAGATACGAGAAAGGTCGTACTCTACGCGTGTACCGGAGACAAGCAGCCATTCTAAGGCGTGGAACGATGATGGACAGAAGCACGGTTTTGGGGTGACGTAACTCGGGTGCGCCGTATGTTACTATGTATGCCGCCCCGTTCCTCTCTTCCCGGTTCCGTCGCAACCCATGTACGAAGTATATAGCAGACATCAAACTCTCATGACTCTAGCTGGATCTGCGACTACAAGCCGAAAGCTTGGGAAACATCATCTCAACCTGTATGTTCACTGGAGTCGCGCTCGAGGAGGATATAAATGATGTTTGCCGGTATGAGAAGTCTTAGACAGACAAAAGAAAACTCAATTTAAGGGACAGAGATGTCTCTAGTTTTCCCTAAGCCTAAAGTTCTGTCATTGTGAAATTTTCAGGTTAACCGTGTATACAAAGTCTAATATTCGAGAGCGCAAAGATGTGTACATTTGGCCGTGACTTCTTCCTCACCCTCACGCAACAACTTTTCCAGATTCAATTGTGGCTGCGTCATAAGCTCGTATGGCCTCCTTCGCAGCTTTAATTCCACTGCCAATCATGGCCCCGAATGTGGGGCCCATTCGGTTCGATCCATCATGCTCGGACAATTCCATACCTGGAGTTATATCAGGTTCAATCACCGTGAGGATACTGCCCACACTGACCTGTCATGATAAGTCCAGGCGCCACTTCGCGTGTGTTGTTGACGATAGCTGGCTCGGCACGGTTCATGTCCAAGCCGCGCATGTTTCCAAGCTCTTTAAGTAGACCGGCGCTGACCAGTCTCTTCGCGGAGAATGCACCCATGGGGCCGTCATGTCCAGTAGCGGAGACGATGACTGGCGCAGTGATCGTATTGGGATCCATGCAAGACTGCGTGTCGTGGTTAAGTGCCACAAGAGTCCAGTTGGTCACAACACCAGCGACACGCTGATCGCCGCGGAAGTCTTCGTGAATGATGAGGTCCTCAACGGCGGTGGCATTCATCATGACGACGTTGGAAAGTCGGAGAACGCGAGAGAGTAGGGTCGATGTGAATAAAGCCGCGTGTTTGACCACGACGAAGTTACCTTCGTCCTCGTAAGGTACATCAATTTCGCGTAGAAACGCATCGGCGGGCTTGCGGACGACCTGACAGCGAGCTATTTAAGTCACTACTGGATTGGTGGGCGTAGAAGCCTTACCATGGGAGTCATGAGCTGACCGCCAAGCCATGCACCCCCACCCGGTGCGACATTGGCCTCAATGATAGTGATCTTGAGATCGGGACGACTCGTAGCGAGGTGGTAAGCGCAGGAAAGACCGGCGCTCCCAGCACCGACAATAACGACATCAGAGATCGCTCTGTCGTACATGGTCTCAAAGTATCTGCAGCCGTGATTAGCACACACAGCGAATTTGATGATATAGTACCACCTCTTGATCATAGCCCTCGATACCTGTGCCTCTTGAATGGGCGCAAACCGATAATGTCCATCGTAGTTTTCCGACGGTGCTGCCTTCAAGTTGGCAGAAGTAAGCGGTTGCTCAACAATAGGTTTTTCGACTGCGACTGGGGCCATGATCGAGGAAGCAAAGAGTCAAGAGTGAGGGAATCCACTCTTTATACATCTCCTTGATAGGTTCGTCATTGAGTCCATCATTCATGCATTCATAGATAGCGCAAAACGAAGGCAAGGCGAGTCGACCTTGGCCAATTCAGTTCGCCCCAACCGGAACAATTGCGGTGAGAAGGAGAGCCGCTTTGAGCACGTTCTCAGAGACGGGTACATGGCGGTATGGTTCCTTGCGGCTGTCACTGGGGCCTGGGGCGAGGGAAGCTGGGGATGGCAGTGCCAAGAAATGCGAGAATGATTGCTCCTTCTTGATAGACTCGACTTATGATGCCTAGATGCTGTTCAGCAAAGTCGTCGAGAAGCCGAGGTCAATCTCACTTTACGGAAATGCCCGAATGCCATATCAATGGCCTCTTTCCTTGTGAATGGCGCAGAGTTGGAGGCAGAGACTATTTCGCCATGGATATTTCGCGTCGTGAACATAGAGTCTCTACCGTCCAGGAACACTGAGTAGATGGCGAAGAAGGTGAGTTGATGATAGCACACGATTGATGAGAAGGCAATGACTCACCCAAATTATGGTTTCAAACCGAGCTACGGTCTCCATGAACATTCTCTAACAAGATGCCGTTGCCGCCGCGCTCCCTTCGTCTCAGGAACGCGTATATAGATAGGTAATAGGTGAAAGTGTCGGATGGATATGCCAACAAACTTGGTTTGGGAGGTCTATTCATCACTATGGGTGCAGATTGGCGACCGATGGTACCTAGGATGGGCTGTACGTTAGAGTCTTTCACCACTCACTCATAAATAACCAAATACGATACTTTTTCATTCACCCGATGCCGGCCATCGAGGTCACCCCAACCGGGCCCATTACCAGCTCACACAGATACCGCCCAGAGGAATACAATGGCGTCGTCTGCATCGCAATCGCGGGCGCCATCTCTCTCCTCTCCGCACTCTTCGCACTGCTCATAATCCTTCCACGGACCACTCTCTACAAACGTACTCACATCATTGGTTACTTCGTCTCTCTCCTCTGTTCCAACGTTGTCCAGTCCTCTGGTACAGTGATGGGCGCGGAATGGCTCCGCCTGGGCGGGGTGCATCAGACACCCTTGTGCGTCGCGCAGGCCGCGATCAAGCAACTTGGGAATGTCGGAAACGCGTTGTGGTCGGTTTCTATCGCGATGCATCTCTTCAATATCCTGTTCCTCCGCTGGACATCGCGCTGGGGAGGATTCCTCGGGATGCTGATAGTAGGGTGGTGTTTCCTGTTCGCAGTCGTGCTCGTAGGACCAGCAGTCCTGCAGAAGGATGTCCCATATTTCGGGGTTTCTGGAAGCTGGTAAGATATCAGTGTATCCTGCCAAATGAGCGGTGTATTGACCTTTCAAGGTGTTGGATCACACCCGCCTATTCACTGGAGCAGAAATTTCTCGAGTACTTCTTTGAGTATGTTTCAGCGTTCTGCTCCTTCTTCTTGTACACCGCTATTCTGCTGCGCGTCCGCGGAAACCTTATTATCTTGCCGCTGAAGAAGGACATGCCACAAAGCAGCTTCCGCCGCATGCGCCTTCGGTTCGTACCAAGGGGAGAAAGCTGGAGGCTCTCTCTTCTTCGGGACTATATCGACACCTCGATGATTCGAGTAGTGCACCAGATGGTGTGGTACCCTGTCGCCTACTCCTTGCTCATCGTACCCATTTCCATGACGCGTCTTGGAGACGTAGTCACCATCGCGCCATGGGCAGTGCTTGCCACAGATGTCATCTACAACCTCCAGGGCGTCGTCAACGTGCTATTGCTCCTTGGAACACAGCGTCTTTTCCCAGCAACCAGCGACCTGCCCCCATTCAAGCCTCGTAGAACCCTCGATCTGGCGATGATTGGGCGACACGGAATTACTCCGTTCGTGATAGATGATTGTGATGGCTTTGACGCAGATTCATCGACGCCGTCTGGAGATCAGAAGGATGATGGGAAAAACCTCGACAGTGTCAGCCTCGATAGTAGCAATGATGACTGGCCGCCGCTACCTAAAGCCGTCTATTGCAGGCAATATCCGCCCCCAGGCTGGATATAGTTGAAATATCTATACATTCAATTTATTGATGACTGTCATACCGGGCTTGACGCAAACATTCACACACCTGACAGCCTGCGAAAGCAAGGAACAACACGTCCAAGGGAGATTTATGCCGTATGTGTGACAGTTAATGATATGCCCCGGTTTGATAGAAGACAAAGTGTAAATCCGTTTGTTGAGGAGATAACGCTGTTAGACACAGAGCGAACCATTTCGGAAGATAGGAAGCAGTGGCGAGGACTACTCTAGAGCTGCTGTGTGTTTTGGAAGATAAGCCTCTTCTTAGGCCAGAGAGGGCTAGGGCTTGCCCCCGCGCATATTTCTACACACCATGCGCAGCAGAAACTCCCTCGAGATACTGCCGATGAATTCGAAGGGGCATCCAGGATGTGGGGATGGGAGATTGAGTAACGTCCGAAAAGTGCGCATTGACGCGGACGCGTGAGGTTCAAGTTGAGAGTAGGGCTGCTCAATTCTAAAGGTCCGATGGTCTGCCGTTCCCTTCCCTAATTTGAAATATGCCCGTTATAGTAAGCGCCGGCGGCGTTTCTGTCCGAAAGGCAGCGAACGCCTCTTTCCATCGTTTTTTGACTTGCCATACTTCTCCTACATACACTAAGACCCGCAATTCGATTATTTTGTCACTCTTTACTATGAAATGGTGCACTCCAGCTCCTTAGTAGGTGTTTTCTTGATCCTGCCTCAATACTCCTAGACTTACATGTGCAGGACCTACTCCTTCAAGCAGCTGAGAGCCAGCAAGGTGGTACGGCAGCCCATCAGGCTCAGGCCACTCCAGACTACTCTCATTCTACCCCGGTGGGGTCAGGGTACCCGCGAACTCGTGTATCTCAACCCACCTACCACGGCTCTCCCGATGCACCAGACTTCCAGCAGCGCTTCCCGCCAAATCCTCATCCTCTCCATTTCCACGAGCCAGATCATCGAGAGACACACAGGCCAGACGTGCAGACACCGGTTCCTCGCCACTCAGATGGCTACAGTCTACGTCCGGTCTCGCGCTCTTGGCAGGAATCACCGTATTCTCATCAGAGCCAGCGCTCTCAGCAGTTCTCGCAGTACAATGACGGTATCCGATGGAACGACTCGGCTTACCCTGGGAACCGCTCCCCGTCGCCTCCCATTGAAGGTCTGCACTGGCCACCCTCTCCGAATCAGTCAAACTCTCCATCCCCTCTCCAGCCTCAGCACAAACGTGCCGCTTCGCCCACTCCTCTCCCTAGTCAGACAAGCACCACCAAGCGTGCACGCAAGGTCCCGGAGGCCGAAGCAGACAAGGAGAACACTGGGAATCGATGGTCAATAGCGGAGAAGACGGAGTTCTTTCTCCATCTCTTTGGCCCCGAATCGGTCGTATTCGAGAAGTGGCAAGTTGGGCCCACCAACGTCTATAAAGACGTGCGTATCTGTGTTTTATTTGAGCTCTACTGATGCCGTGGCACAGGCGGTAAGGCTTCTCAAGTGCGGGGCACGCTACGATCATCAGGCCATGGCAAGACAGTACAGTCGGTCTCGCGAGCTCTTCAATCAGCTCTATGGCTTTCGCAACTTTACGGGACGGGGTGCCGACGCCGATGAATACAACTGGGATGATGCCCAAGCTGTGACGGCCCATATCACGAACTCGAAAGCTAAGGGATGCGAAGTCAGCAAGCTTAGTGCAAAGGTCTGCAAGGAATGGAAGGATAATGGGTGGTACGACATGTTCCTGGAACGGTATGTCCACCATTATCTATTTTGTTATGTATGACTGATGTGATTCAGTTTCAAAGCCGACGCGAAGACGGCAAGAGCCTGTGTACGCAACTCAGAGACGGAGCTGTCTGATGCCGAACCCGACCTCTATTCGCCGAGTAACAATGATGAGAGGCAGCACCGCCAATCTGCACCTCCCTCAGCTCATGCTCCAGCTCAAGCGCCAGCACCTCAGGTTCTGACAGGTGCCAAACCAGCTTCGAAGACGTCTGCTAGTGGTGCCTCCAACGCTGAACCAAAGTACGGTTCTGCTGCGTATCATCGCGAGCAGTCAAAGAGTCGGAACGATGGGATCAACGACTACTTTCGGACACGCGCCGTTACAGAGGAGCGACGCTCGGATCAGGTGGATAGGAAACTGGACATCGAGGAGATGCGCGAGAAGGCTGTAGTAGAGCGTGATCGTGAGCGCGACCGCATCGCCATTGCTAAGGAATTCTTACACGATAATGAGATTCCATTGGAACTTCGTGACGAGGCTAAAGCTTATTTTACTAAACTCCTTCGTTCTTAATTGTTCTTCTTCTGCTCTCTAGTATCGTTTCATGGTCATGGAAACCCTTCTGTCTTTACACGTAGATTACTTTCTAGATATAGTTGTTTAATGGGAATACATCGTCAAGTATCTGCATTCGTACACGATATCCTTCTTGTTTCAGCCACTCATCTGTCTCGTGTGCTGGTCGATGGGCCTCACCAGAAATAGATGGTCCGACGTAGCTGGGAGTGGGGTCATCGACATCTAAATCGCCATCAGCATGATCTGCATCCAACTCGTCCATTGCCTCGGACAATCGCTTCTCTATATAATCATCAAACTTCTCCGGACCATCACCGTAAAACAAACACATGTTGTGAAGAACAATAAGTGCTTCTATGACGCGATAAACATCCTGGACATCGTGATGGTGTCCCATGCAGCGCAAAGACTGAAAGCGACCCTTCAGTGCTCCGAATGCATGCTCGACACTAATCCGAACAGACGAGAGCTTATAATTAAAGTCCTTCCGCCGTTTCCTCTCAGCAGGAGACGTGGTTGCATCGAGCTCAGGAACACTGAAGGGTCGGACCGCGTAGGGACTTGACGGATATCCTAAGATTGCGCCACAGTCAGGATGTTGCACAATAGTCATCAGAGTTATATACCTTTATCAACCAGAAGATATCTTCCCTCCTTGAAATATTTCTCCCGATGTACAAAGATGTGTGAGCTTTTCCATATACGTGAGTCGGTAACACTGGCGGGCCATCCCATCTCGAAGGAGCAGAAACGTATGCCATGATCGACAGTTGCCTGCAGAGCCCACTACTACCAGTGAGACAGATTTTGTTTACAGAAAGCAAGACTTACACCGAATCCCTTGTGTCCAAGATAGTCTTTTCCAGGTCGGGTATCAGCTGGTATCAAAGACCCATCCCCGCTACCAAGGCATCGTGGAAAGCCAATTCGCCGGAAGATATTACTCATTGTATACTGTTGTTCCTCCTCAGAAAGAAACCCCACAAAATCCCTTCGTTGCTCACGAAGAACTCGGGTAACTCGACGACAATATAACATTACAGTACCATAACCAATCCCAAGCTTCATATGAGTGTCCATCGCGCTCGATCCACGTGTACCATATCGGAATAAGAAGGTTGCAATTTGCCATTTAACATGGCGCTGAGGTTTTCGCCCGGTAGACTGAAATATGGGATGTGGTTCGAAGAGGGATACAAGTCGATTGAACATATCTCGTCCAACTCTGACAAGGAAGTGTCAAAAGAGCGAACATTGATAGAGGACCTGGCACACCGAAACATGAAGCGGAACTGGCGGTCGGGTGCCTGTAGACAGCACGCAAAGAAGTCCTGTGTTCGTGGAATTTGGAAGTACGGTCCTCTGGTCCCATCGCCTCTGATGTCCTCTGCAAGCTCCAACCACGACAGCCCCATATACTGTAGTAGGGTAGCTGCGTCATCATCCCCGTAGTTGTCAAGTCGCAGTTGATCCTCTAGATCTATCACATCTTCGCCAACATCAAGCGCCGGGTCCAGGTCCGCCAGAAGGTCATCGGTCCGGCGGCGTGCATCCTCCTCGTGAATCTCAGCAGCAAGAAATAGCAGTTGAGCATCCTCGACCAACTCGGCTTCCTGCTGGGCGTGTGTGGGTGTCGGCATAAAGTAGAAAGCGACGCTGGTGATTGCCCATCTCTCGGATCGCAAGCGCTTACTATAACGGGCATATTTCAAATTAGGGAAGGGAACGGCAGACCATCGGACCTTTAGAATTGAGCAGCCCTAGTCGGGACGAAACGCGAAACGCAACCAACATAGTGGTTCTATGGTTACGTAATATCTCGGCCGAGAGGCGCATCGTCGTACGAGCCGGGCGGGTATGTAGATTTCTCTGGGGTATAGCAATTTCCAATCCTCACCACGACCTACGAATCCAAGTTGGGCAGATTTTGCTGCTCATCCGCCGAGACGTCTTTTCGAATCCGTCACATAGCATCGTGGGTCACAGATCGCGGACTCTTTACAAGCTTATTCACGCGCCACCAGCCTCAGGATGCAGTCCAATCTGACCGTCGGCAATCCGCTCTCACTGGACCGCATCCGATCTGTCTTGACTAGACTAGAGGACACCATCATCTTTTCTCTCATCGAACGTGCACAATTCGGCCACAATCCTCGCATCTACCAGCGCGGAGCTTTCAAGGAGCTTAAAGATGCTGGCTTCGCTGGAAGCTGGCTGGAATGGTTTCTGAAGGAGACGGAATCGTTCCATGGTTCGTTTTATCGACCTTTCCTTCGTTAAACACCTGACCTGATTTAGTTTGATTGTCATTCAGCGAAAGCAAGGAGATACACCAGGTTCGATTCCGTCATGGTGGCGATCTACACCCTCTTCTGACATCGAATACAGTCCCGACGAATATCCTTTCACTAGCGACCTTCCTGAACCGATCCTCCCTCCGCTGGCCTTCCCCGCATTACTCCATCCGAACACTGTCAACGTCAATGTCTCCATACTGGCCTTCTATACGAGCCACATCGTACCAAGGATAACACAAGGCGCTACTATATCCCTCGCTTCATCGAAACGAGCAAAGGGCATCGTCGGCGACGACGAGTTCGAGGATGACGGTAACTACGGGAGCGCAGCAACTATCGACATCGAAATACTCCAGGCCATCAGCAAGCGCGTGCATTATGGTGCGGCATACCTCTTCCTTCTGGGCTTGCTTACTCAAACCCCGTTCACCAGGTAAATTCGTTTCAGAGTCCAAATTCTTGGAAGACCCTGCCGCTTTTGTCCCCCATATACAGAATCCCAACCGTAAGGCGCTAGAGGATCTCATAACCAAACCAGAAGTCGAGCGCAGGCTCTTGATTAGACTCGCCAAAAAGGCGGCTACCTACGCTCAGGATTTTGCCGCAGATGGCAGTCAAGTGCCAACGACGGATGGCAAGGCCAATGCATCAAGCAAGATCGATGTCGACGGTGTAGTGGATCTTTACGAGAGCTACATTATTCCTCTAACCAAGGAGGTTGAGGTAAGCCTGCACTCGCATCCGTTTACGCTATTCTGACTCCCGCCTGGCAGGTGGATTACTTGCTCCAGCGGCTAGACGGTCTTTCAGAACAGGAAATCGAGTCTCTGAGTAGGACGAAGTAGACCAGATACAGTACGTTGTAATAGGATCAGTTGTCGCCGACGACATTGAAGATCTGCCAAGGCCATACTCAATTGTGTATTGTATAACACTGGCATGTAGCATCAGCAAGCGAAACAAATCCGGAATCAAGTTATGGCGGTGAGAAGTGAACAGCTGACTCATTTGGTTACACGGTAACCCATGGGTAGGGAGTCGGAGGATTCTATATATGCGCATTTCCCCGCCGGAGCGCCACCCCGAACAGTCCTTGTTGGCAAAGGACCGCACCGCATGTCAAGCACTAACTCTTCGGCTGTAGCGGCCTACTGGGCATTTCAAGATGTCAGAGTCTCGATTCTGCTGTCGTGACACGACGCGCCAGAAGCTAGATGGTACTGGCACAGACCTCACACTTCAAGCTTCAAGCCGCGGTAGTCCGCCATGTACTTTATATCAAGAACACCAAGTAGATCCGCATCACAACTGACAAAAGAGATCTCGTGCGTCGCATATGGCTGCATAAGGCTGGCAGCTTGAGAAGCCTTGAGGCCTAGATTCGCCTTTGAAACCTTAACGTACTTGATGATAATGCGGACAGCCAACCATAAGAAATACAATGTCCGTGGTTGCTATGTAGCTCATGCTCGTCTTTGCGCCACATATCATGAACAAGGACAGGATGTATTGTCTGGTAGCTGGAACACGGGGAATCAAATGATGTGGCGCAAAACATAACCAAGAAGGACAACATGAAAGCAGACAGTAGAATGTGGGTATTGTGTTAATAAAGTTAGCAAGTAAACAACGAAGAAAGATCAGAGAAACACAAAAAGATCACAATCCCATCTCTAGATCAATCATCACCGTAAGCCTGACGAACCGCTCCTGTTCAATTCAACGTACCCTCCAAAAGCTTGGTCCGCTCGTCCTCGGTGATCTGGCGAGTCGCGCGGCGGGCGAGTAGTTTCTCAGTACGATACTTCTCGTACAACACCTCCTTGGTATGGGTTTTCAAAACCTAAAGCTTTCTATCAGGAAAGAAGACAATGTGGAAGTGAACCGACGTACTTTCAAGTGAGTTGATAAGACAGCCGTCCGAAGAGCGGAGAAATCACAATGAGCGGGGTCGAGCACGTCGACGGTTCCCCAACGGTACTTCCTGACGAAGACACCTTTCAGATCTTGGGGTGGGCCTTGGAGAAATCCCGCTTGATGGCGGCTATGCACGGAGCCCGCCCGAACTGGGTGGGGAGCAGCCGCCGAGTCCAAAGACGGCGCGTACCCATCCTCAGACTGCGGCACAGGGGATGAAGGCTCGGTGTTCAGCGCCTCGTGATCGGAAGATCGGTGCCTATGGCGTCCCGGCTGAGGCGCGATAAGTGCAAAGGGCATGAGTGCGCTCAAGTCGTTCTTTGCGACGATGTGCGCAGAGAACCGCACGTTTGCGACGCTGCCCGTATCATTGATGTCAGGGGATATCGGTCGGCGATCGTCATCCGCGGCAACTGAGAGATCACGACGCGAACGCGACCTGGAAAGACCGCGTCCGCTGGCGTGACGCGAAGGGCGAAGCTTGATCACTGGTCGCGACTTGCGCTCTTCCTCTCCGTCGTCTTCGGCGTCGTCGTCCTCTTCCTCCTCTTGCTCGCTCTCCTCATGGGAATGTCCGTTACCATTGCCGTTACTGGTCCCATTAGGTTCCGTGCCCGTAAAGTGGGTCCTCCCTCTGGGTGTTTCGGGCGTCTTCCTCTTCTTTGCGGGTGAAAAGACACCAAAGTCAAGACCAGCTTCGGCCAGACCAGTGCGGATGGCTTGTTTGACCGCAGCCAAACTGTCGTCGGTAAGGGAATCTGCATGAGCGATGACAGGGAGAACGTTGGTGCGCGCTGAGAGCCTTCTGATGACTCGGATTTCCGCGGGCGACATTGTTAAAGGTGCCTGCTCCTCTACTTCATCAGAGTCGACGGAAGAGGTATCGGGAACCAAGTCGGGAGGATTTGGTTGGGAAACTGTGGTCTCAGACCGTGTTTTAGACGGTAATGAGGACTGGGCGCGTCGGTCGGCGACGGTCATTATGGAAGAGGGATCAATCATATAGATACACCTAACCGAGAATTAGCAGAGAACAGCCAGAACAAAGCCGAGGGCGTACAAATGAATATGCTGGTCTCCTTTGCTTTTTCGAACAACTTTCGATTCCTGAAGGAGACAGTCAGGGAGATTCCACATGGTAGATATATATAACAAATAACATACCTCGCTCAGGGTGTCAGAATATTTCGCATCGACATACTTGAGAATGCTAGTGACCTGGCGCTCCAGCTTGAGCTCACGGCCCTCGATAAAATCAAGACCGGGAGTATCTATGACGGAGAACATGACACGGTCGAAGCGGGATTCACATATCTCGACGGTCGCGGTTTGAATGGATTGAGTAGCCTTGGAATGTCCGCGCAGAAATTGGGAGACCGCAGCCCGCTGGTCGGCAGTTGCGGTGGGGGAGATGTCGGCCGTTTCCAAAAGAAGCCGAAGGAGAGAAGTCTTGCCATTTCCTTGCGCGCCGACGACCTACGAGCTATTCAGCCTTTGACGTAACAACAGCGAGCTGGGATCGACGCACCATCAAGTTGAACGTCGGGGGAAGCCGAGCCCTGCGCTGGCTGTACTTGCTTGCAGGCACAGGAGGCGAATTCTTCCAGGTGTCAAAGGCAGACGGGGGGCTCGTCATGTACATTGACGAGATTGATGCACCCTCCATGGATTGTCCTGGACGCGGAAATGGTTTATGGAACGATATGGGGTTGGAGGGGTCCATCCCAAGAGAAGTTTTGGCCGCACCTTTGGGAGACAAGGTTGCTGCGGGGTCTTGTTCGTCCCGTATGCTGTTGACATCAACCAAGTTCGCCGGCCATGGGATGCCTTGACTGTTGAGTTCGGGGAGCGAGGGGCGGCCGCGGATCCTGGGCTCTTCAGCTGGCCTGCTCGGTTTGCGGCGAAATGAGAACATTGCAAAAGTGGGTGATAGCGAAGCAAGGGATAGAAGAGAGGATAGAAATGTTGAAAAGAGAGGATGGAGCCAAGGAGTACTGGACTCTGCTTAGAAGGGTGGCTCTTTCAGGTCGACTGGTCAAAGCGACTTCAGAGTGAAAGAGTGGAAAGCGTAAGGTTTGACAGAGACAAGGGTCACATCCATGGAATCTGCGGCCCTGCTTCGGCCATCAGGCACACTCTCACATTTCAGGAAAGGAGCAGGAAAGGAGCTGAAAGGTGTGTGTCTCTTCGTCGTTTCGAGCGATTTTCTAGCCTGGCTTCCAGGTCAAAGAATTTGAGAAATTTCATAAGTGACACGATGCAAAACCCCGGTATATATTCCTTTTACACGACAACAAAATACAGTTATACAGTCCCATGAGCTAGGTCATGACTGCAAAGTGACCCACCCTACGTAGAAAATAACAACAGGTCGAAAGAAAGCAGGCATATAAGATAGTCTACAGTGAATAGCTTGAACACGAACACAACTCAGTCGCTTTTAGGGTATACATTAGTTGCTCAGCCCTCCAGTCGCATTTTCTTTGGAGGGCGCATTTCCATATGGTCTATCGACCTCTTGAGGTCCTGATCATCGTTGACACGAAGCATATAATCGTCCGCGTCGTTGCCGCTTAGTGGTGTTGGGACCATACGAGAAGAAGGCGGTGACGGTGGGGAATGCCGTAGCGAGTTAGGTGTCCGCTTCCCCGCTTTCTTAATAACGGCAGGATCAATCCCACCTCCTCCGCGATCGTTAACGTAGTTGCACGCTAAGTTCCGCCGCACGCAGCTAGAGCAGGCCGGATGGCCACCGTCGCATTTAGTCTTGCGGGCTATATAGTCGAGAAGATCAGTCAGTGTCTCACGACACCACGAGGGCGGAGATTCTTACCTCGACAGAAATTACAAGCTACGACTTTGGGTCCTGAAGTAGAGGGCTGCCGACCGTTTCTGCCAGGAGTAGTTTGTGCGCGTTTCCGCTGAATTACGGCATGTGGGTCTGCAACTGGACGGATGGGTGGTAATGGAGGGGCGGACATAGGTAGAGGCGTGCCAGGAGATCTTTCGGGTAGCGACAATGTGGCGATGTGAGGAAGCTCGTTGTCGTGGAAGAAACGGGAATGAGAAAGGGAAGAAGACGAAGTAGACGGGTCCGCCGATAGACCCATTGGCATTGGAGTCATTCGACTAGCATTCGATGGCCGCCGAGATATCGACATGGACGGAGCTTCAGATACGGGTGTCGTATTAGGCTCATCGTCCCCACTATCACTGGCACTATCGTCCCGGTGCGTTCGAACGCCGCCACGACGCTTGCTTTGAGGCATGTAGTCACATGAGTTCTGGCGCTTGACACACTGGCTACACGCTGGCCGACCACCATCGCATTTGAGTTTCCGAGCTAGTACGAAGTGCATTAGAATCTCGTAACAGTATATACGATCCTGTAGCTTACATCGACAGAAATTGCATGCGACTGTGATCTTTTTGGTCCGCTGTTTGGCTTCTAAAGTGATCAATTCAAAGGAAGGACAATAAAGGTGGTCACATACTGGCCATACCCTTCGTTGATGCACTAACGGAGATATCCGACATCGGACGAGAGTGAGAGACGGATCGAATATCCCTTCCCGTGGACATTTCACGAACAGGTACTGATGGCCGGCTGATTGAAGTGTGAGGTCCGGCAGTATCTATGGCCAGGACAGGACGCGATGATAGACCACCGGCATGATTTTGAGGCATGCTCGGTAGATGACTAGACATGGGAGGGCGGGGCGGAAGGTGACTTTCGGCATATTCCTGCTGAAACCTGTTGAAGAGATAGTCCCGGGTGTAGGTTTGTAAGGTCTAAAACGGAAGGTGAAGGGCCATGAGTGGATATCAGGGGGGAACAGGTACGAAAAGCATACATTCATATGGTGGAAGACGGCCCTCCGAAGGGGTAGGAAGTCGCAATGAGCAGGGTTCAGGACATCCAGGACACCCCACCGATATGAACGAAAGAATGTGTCCGCAGGAAGCTTAGGAGGACGATTAGACGTGTACGAAGGAGTGTATAAATTGAGCAGCTGCTGTCGCGAAGGAGACGGTCGGACGACTCCGTCGCTGTGTGAGTAGGCATCTGGGGATATCAGGGCATAAGGTAATTTCAGTGTCGGGGAGACGGGCGATGCTGGAGGGGAATTAGCGGTGGAAGACGTCCCGTTGCGGTATCCGTTAGCAGGGTCGCCGTTCTGAAGGGAAAGATCTGAATGGCGGTACATGGACTCGTCAAAGATCCCGAACCCAATCCCGGCCTCGGCAAGATCGCGACGTATGGCCATTCTGACAGCCAAAAGCCTGTCGTTGGACAGAGTGTCTGCCTTGGCGATGACAGGGAGGACGTTGCACCTCAGGGATAGATTGCGAATGGTATTCACATCCAGTTCGGGAACAGTCGCACGGTACGAGAGAGGATTGTTGGCGAGCGGGGGCTCCAGGATGACAGGCTCCTGGCCTGCCTGGGAGAAGCTGTTGGCCCGGACGCGGGGTAGCGGGAGAGTGGGCGGTGCTGGTATCTGCGAGGGCACAATTTGGTCCGGGTCGAGAAAGTAGAGACACCTGGCAGATAGAGATATGTGGCGTCAATGTGCGCGTGCGCCCAGAGTACAACGAGGACTTACAGATGGACATAGCCGTCCCCAGTCTTAATCTTCCGAGGCTGCAGGCGGTCAGCTGCGCCGTTAGGACGCGAGGAAAAGCAGTGCTCACGTCATCTAGGCTCTCGAGAAAGCGCGACTCGACCAAGCGCATGATTTCGGCCACGACTCGGTCCGCAGCCCGCTCATCGCTTGCGTCGAGCGAGGGGGTGTCTATGAGGTTCAGTCCGAGGCGACGGTGGTGGCCTGTGCTGTCGGAGTCGTCGTCTATGTCGAGGGAAGCGGTGCGGAGGTGGGTAGTATGGCCGTCAGACCCCTGAACGAACTTGGCGACGGAGGCAAGGGCGTCGGGCGTCGTCGAGGACGACACGATGCTCGTGTCCAGCAGCAGGCGGAGAAAGGATGTTTTGCCTGATCCGAGTCCACGGACGCTATTAAGCTGGGCGCAGACAGGAAAGCGGGGTAGGCTACTCACCTCCGCGGCAGCCAGCGACGAGCAAGGTGAATTCGGACGGCGCACTGTCTGGCGGGGCGCAGCGCATTCAGTCTGGGGCAGTGATAGGGAGACGGAAGGACCGCGTACCGGGCGCATCATGCATTCCAGATCCGACGACATGGGCGGAATGGCTCTTGGAGACCGTATATGCCGACAGGGCGTACCCGCTTCGGTCGTCCTCGTCGTGGCGTGCACGGTGGTCGGAGATCATTCCAGCGGCGTCCTCGTCGGGCTGGACGACGTCGGCGAGTCAATCTCAGAAGGAGGTCACCCGCACACCCTGGCGAGCGCGGTGATTTTGCAAACTCTGATCAGAGTTAATTCCCACCGAACGTTCCGGCCGGAGAAAACGAGGGTGCAAATATAATCACAAATGCCGCTCGGCGCTCGTTCATTTTTACATTACTGCCAGCGCTGCAGGCTACACTACATTATAGTACTTCTAAACAACAGTATAAGAACATAACGATACACAGGACCAAGTAATAAGCTAATAGAATGCGCGAAAATCCATATTTCGGGGGTGACAGTCGTGGGAGCCGTAGGTATGCGTCCGGAGTGCGCACATAAAAGGCTAAGAAAAGAGCGGATGGCAACGGGTACGTAAGAAATTATGTGAGCAGGGCGAGATGACTGTGGGGAAGTGCGTGAATGGGCCAGAGCAGAGCAGAGCAGCAGCGGACGTCCTGTACCTCGAGTCGGACCGTCGCCACAGATATCCGCGCGCGCACCAGACCAGCTTACTCTTCCTTCTTCGGCGACCGCTCTCGAGGCTCGGGCGGGTCCGTCTGTCTTCCACTCCGATATCTAGCCCGACCGCGTGGCGTTGACAAGGACGGATTTGAATCGTTATCATCAAGGTACCGAGATGACGTTGCCAGTCTATGCAACGGAGGAGAAGGCGACACCTCCGAAGGCGTGTTAGACGGACGTGGTTCGGGCTCAAAAGGAGGATCAACGTCGCGACTTAGTGAAGAAGACGTGGAAGTCCGTGGTTTTCGTGTCGAGCTCGGTGTCGACTCTTTCCCAGCAGCCTCCTTCTTCCTTTTGTCCTTGCCGGGCCCTCGTCTCTTCTGCTCCTTGGCGTAATGGCATGACTGGATGCGATGTGTGATACAATTGGAACACGAAGGCCTATTTCCGTCGCAGCGAAGTTTGCGTCCTGTCCAACGGTTTCTTGTTAGCGTCGATCCTGCGCGTTCGAGAAATGGTAAGAACGCTCACCACGACAGAAATCACACGCTATGGCCGTCTTCGTGATCTTGCCTGTCGTCGTCGTTTTTCGAATCTTGCTGCTCTTCGGCGCCAGAGACTCACACGCTTCACGCTTCCTTGACTTGGTTCTCGAAGTTCCAGATGGTGTATACTCGTCGTCGTCGTCGTCGAGATCTGGTGAAGAGACGCGCTGTTCCTGCTCTGTCAGATCTTGGGATGGCCAGCTTGACGGACCAGCAATGGGCGGAGGTCGCGAGACCGGGCGCATGGTCTGCTCGTCTCTTATATACCGAGGATCGTCCTGTCTGCGCATGGTCTGTTCGTCCCTGATATAACGAGGATCATTATGGGGAGTGGTGAGTCTTTCGGGCATGCCTGGACCGACAGCAGGTGGAGGAGGATACTGGGCTCTTGGGGCACCGAGATAAGGGAGTTCTGTCGATAATGTTAGCACCGCAAATCGAGACGCAAATGAAAACATGTACGGTGAGGCGGTGGTAATATCGGTGCACGTTGGACTGGCGGTAATGGAGAATAATCTCGCCGCTCGAGGGAAGTTCCACCATGCGTCATGACCGGGACGTTGTGGTAGGGGCTTTCGTATCCGCGGGATGGAAAAGATGGTGCGGGATACGGCGGCGTGCCCATGGTGCTCCTGGGGTCGGCGTAGTGAATGGGCGGCAGACCTTGCTCGTTCATTGGCCACTGGGGATATGGATCTAATATAGGCGGCGGCAGGTAATTACCAGGAGCGTTCCGTGGATGGTAATCTGCGCGCATTTGACCATGGTGAATGGAAGAAGTGCCCGGGATGCGATGACGCCCGCCCGGCTCTAGTTCTGGGAGGAGCGGCGGCGGCGGGTGATGCTGCTGCTGGGGCTCGTATCCAGGATACGGCAGCGAGGCGCGTCGTCTGGTGAGCGGGTAGGGCGGGGTCATCGAAGTGTGGGCATAGGCAGACGTCAAAGGCGGGATGGGCGAAGGCTGGCGTTCGAGCTCCTGGTCCTCGTCGTCGAGGTCCTCGTGTGGAAGGGTGGTGCGCGTCGAGCTGTCTCTGAGGAGAAGGGGCTGGAGGCTGATGGGCAGAGAGCTCCTCTTGGGCTTCTCGGGGCTGTCTTGGCCCCCACCACGCCTGTCCATGGGCCCAGAACGCTAGTAGAGAAGGGAAGCAGCTAGGGCACGAAGCGCAGAAGGCGTGGATCCAGGAAAACGGCAGTGGATGGTCGACAACCGGGGAGATGAAGAGCCCATCCAGCTGCTCCGAGACGTCTCAAATAGAGAGAGACGATCGCAAAGGCACCGAAATGAAGAGAGTCTGACAATCCCGGGCTACAGCGCTTACTTCCGCGCAGGCGTCCGCATCGACGGGTTCAGTTGCAAAGAAGGCAAAAAGGGGCGACACGCAATGTCGCGGGCACTCGTTTGCGCGGAAAAGGGTGCCTTCTGATTGATGCAATTTTCCTGCAGCATCTCGGCCACAATTTGCTGCTCAGGCCACCTTTCCCGGACGCCAATCTCCCAAATACCAGCGAAATACGCTGCGTTGTGAAACACGATCGACTTTTGGTGCATCATTCGGTCTTTCTCCCCTGAATCCTTCGCTCAAAAAAGACATATGGATCCAGCACTCTGGTAGCTCTAATCACAACCCTAATCGCACTTCATGCCACCTGTTTGTACAACTTTGCTGTACCGTGCATGTTTTTCTGTCGCCACGGCGTTCCAAAGAGTCCCCCCAGAATGTCGCGGTCGGATCATCGTGTCGTGTATGACGGGAGGACATCTCCCTTCCCCAGATCGTCTCCTTTGTTCCCAAAAGAAACATCGGAGCCTCGAGGTGATGCGAAATTAAATTACGTACTGCGTTCGAAAACCTTAATCATCGCTGGCGTAGCGTCATACGATCCCGCGAGTCTAGATGTGTCTCTTCGAGTCGCCCCAGGCGTCAGATTCATAGAACCGGTCTGAGTAGCGGGAACATACAATATCCGTAGCCAATTTTCGTCTTTTTGCTTTTCTCATTAACTACCGCAATGCCCGGAACATAGTAATATGAGACTTCTGTCCTCCTATTCTTCATTGCACTGGCGCATGAAGACTTCTTCACACCGGTCCTGTTTCAAGACGCGGAACTCAGCACATCCCAAAAACCATTGTTCGCCATAACGGTCCATAAACGCTCCTTTGTACACAATCAAATGACGGACAGCCCGTCTCTAGATCTGAGGTCATCAGAGTAGTGAACAAAGCAAGAACGCGTCGCTTGAAGAATTTGACGGCAAAGAGAAAATGTGACCTAGACAAAGCTGTGGCGAATGGAAACTATCCTAGACAAACGGATCTTGCCCTTGAGATCCGTCCATATCTAATCCTTGAAAGACAGAACGAAACCTCCAATCATGTCTTGGCCAAACCTAAGCTCAGCCATTCGAGAAATCAAGAATCATTAGTCGACTACTAAGATGTATGCGTACTTTTATACAGTGCCCTACGCATCAGTGATACACCCCATGCTGGCGTCCTCAACATTCTTGATGTACTTGTAAAGCGTACCTTTCGTCGCCTTGTAGGGAGGAGGCACCCACCCCTTCCTCCGCTCTGCCATCTCCTCGTCCGACACCCTAACTTCGATACTGTTTTTGACCGCATCAACAGAGATAACATCGCCGTCGCGGACGAACGCTATCGGTCCGCCCACTTGCGCTTCGGGAACGACATGTCCAATGACAAACCCGTGTGATCTATTCCAGGAGGTCAGTAAAAAACGAGACGACAAAAATACATCGGCGGAGCCGCACTCACCCTCCACTGAACCGCCCGTCAGTTATGCACGCAACATCGAGACCGAGCCCGGCCCCCATGATAAGACTAGTGGGCTTCAACATCTCCGGCATGCCTGCGTGGAAGCGTCCGTTAGTCTGATTGTGGACGGAAGCATATATGAGAGTTTGGGCGACGCACCAGGACCGCCCTTGGGGCCCAAGTACCGCAAGACAACGACAGTCTTCTCGCCTGGCTGGATAGACTTGGTCTCGACGGCCTTGACGAACGCGTCTTCCGTGTCAAACACACGCGCCTTGCCTGTGAATCCGAGTCCCTCCTTTCCTGTAATCTTGGCAACGGCGCCACCAGGCGCGAGATTACCCTTCAATATCCTGAGCGGGTGCATGGTCAGCAAACATCTTTCTTTCACGAAGATGCGACATACCTGAGATGCCCAGTCGCTTTGATAGGCTTGTCGAGCGGCCGGATGACGTCTTGGCGCATGTCCAGTTCACCATACTTGTGTGTCCAGCGGTCAAGGTTCTCGCCGAGCGTCTTGCCGGTCACTGTCATGTTGTTGCCGTCAATCAGCTTGTTTTTGAGCAGGAACGCCAGGATTTCTGGAATACGATGTCAGAGGAGAACGCATGATGACGAGCCGACGAACTTGGTATGCCACCGATGCGGTAGATATCCTCCATGAGATACTTGCCACTAGGCTTGATATCAGCAATGAAAGGGGTGCGGTCGGAGACACTTTGGAAGTCGTCAAGCGTGAGTTTGATGCCGACTGAGTGAGCCATGGCGATGAGATGAAGGACTGCGTTCGTCGAGCCACCGAGAATCATCGTCAAGACCTATTGACATCTGAGATCAATGTCCACCAAAAAGGTAAGAAGACGCACGATAGCGTTCTCAAACGCAGAGCGGGTCATGATATCCCGCGGAAGTATGTTCTTTGCGAGGAGATTGTACATGACGGGACCCACGGAAGCACATTCGTCGCGTTTCTCTTGTGATTCCGCGGGATACGACGAGGAACCAGGGAGCGTCATACCGATGGCTTCAGCTGCACTGGCCATGGTATTGGCAGTATACATCCCACCACACGCACCCGGGCCAGGGCATGCATGTCGAACAGTGTTGTAACGCTCCTTCTCAGCCTCAGCTGTTCGTCCGTCTGCCAAGTATTTCCCGTAGGATTGGAATGCAGAGACGAGGTCAAGTTGAGGGGCGCCTTCACACGAGCCAGCGCGTATGGTTCCTCCGTATACCATCAAACCGGGGCGATTCAGACGGCCAACTGACACCAAATCAGTGGGAAGGAGGACTGAGACGCGACGAAGCACTTACGCGCCATTAGGACACCAGGCATGTTCTTGTCGCAGCCTGGGATGACAACCATACCATCTAGATGGTGTCCACCAGCAGCTGTCTCGACTTGGTCGGCGATCAAGTCGCGCGACTGGAGAGAATAAGACATTCCCCATGTGCCCATACTGATACCGTCGCTAACACCGACTGTGCCGAACTGGTATCCGATGACTCCAGCATCTTGCAGCGAAGCTTTGATCTCCTGCCCAAGACCAAGAATGTGTTTGTTACATCTAGGCAAATATGAGGGGAATGTTGGATGTGCGAGGTGAAATGACTGACGGATTACCCTCGTACCTATCAGAGACGAGGAATTAGTCATTCAGCAATGCGCATGCGACTTGATCACATACCACACGCTTCCCACACCGACCATTGCCTTCTGGAAGTCATCATCGTTGTTGACGCCGTCCGTCGCGTACAGCATGGCCTTTTTTTCACGCAGACTTGGTCAGACTCGAGTCATAACGGGGGTGTAATTGTTACCTGACTGGCTCCCTGGTCCTTTGGCTGGGTGACAACCCGGCTGTACCTGTTCATCACAGGCTTTTCCAGGCATACTGCTGACGACGACAAGGCGCGTGTCTGGCGCGCCGCCGCCAATGAGGCTCGCTGTCTTAGCATTGGAAAAGTTGAACGAGCGGAGTCTGAATTCTCGCGTCACGGAAAAGTGCCGCCTTGTGCCGGTGGGATGTGGCAGATTGGAAATGAGCATGACGCGTTCCCCACCTTTAAGCTCTTCCTCTTGCCACCACGATGGGGTACATACTTCCGTCTCCGGACAGCCCGCGCGAACAAGTACGCGCTCTATCGACGAAAAAGGAGAATATTGAGGCCGAGCTGGAGGCCCAGATCAGCATCCTCAAGGCCAACAACTCGACGATGCAGTCACCGCTTATTGATCCAGATGGCTTTCCCCGCGCCGATATAGACATTTATGCCGTCCGTGGAGCCCGCGTACGGGTTATAGAGCTGAGGAACGATCTTTCCGCGGTGATGACCGCGATTGGGAAGGCACTGGAGAGTGTGTATGATCCTGCTTTGGCCGCAGACAGTACCAGTAGCTCGTCGAGCGATGCACCACAACCATTCGCCAAAGTCAATGGTGTGGCACCCGGGAGTCCTGCAGCGGAAGCCGTGCGGTCCGCCATTTGGGTTGCTGACTCTGCTGTACTGACGACCAGATCAGGGCCTGCAGCGCGAGGACCTCATCGTCAAGTTCGGCACTGCGACTCATGGTTCTTCACTACAAGCAGTTGCAGAGATTGTGGGCGCCAACGAGAACGTGAGTCTCGCAACTGTTTCGCCTCTTTGATACGTGACCATTCGTCTAGAAAAGCATCACAATCAAGATCTTACGCGAGGACAAGGTCGTGTTCCTCACTCTTATACCCAGAGCAGGTTGGGGAGGTCGTGGCATGCTTGGGTGCGCTACCTATCTCCGATCCCGCCTCCATCTGATGTTATTCTTCTAGATGTCATATTGTTCCGTACTCTGCATCGTAGCCAACACCTGTTGTGTTCCCATCTGTCGACATCATGTACATGTACTTTGATTCAAACCCTGGCTCTTCACTCTGGCTCTGTTCGCTTCCCCGACTTCCGATACATCGATGCTCATCTTTTGGCAGAACTCTGTCAGAGACGATTTCAATTGGCATGAAACTCTGCCACAACGCCAGCTGACTGCAGCCTCAAAGCAGTGTATGTATACACAAGGCTTCTCGTCTGAAGACAGCTTTGACCCTCTTTCTCCTTATGTCTACACCATGCATCGCTTGTGTAACGGGTGCTGTCCAAGGAAGTGATCGTGTTATCGCACTCAGTCCAGCCGATGATGGCTGCAGCATCGCCGTTGGGGACCTTTGCACCAAGACCACTAAGACGTATCTGCTCCAGGACGTGATCCCGAAATCAATGCGAAAGGTCTACAAGTAAGTACTCTTCGATATCGTCGAAGTCATCAAGAAACCGACGTGGAAAAACCTCGTCAGAAAGACCGTCCAAGAGCTTGGAGGGCTCGGTATCGTTTGTCTTCACGTCGCATGGCTACACGCTAGCTACGGTCTGCTAATCGCGTCCTTGTGTTGGTCATATTATTCTTAACCGTGAGTCTGCTCAATCATCTGACGATGGTCTATTTTGAACCAATCAAGGCATCAGCGGACGAAGAACTCGAACCCATCCACGCTGTCAACATTGCGCATGCATGGGAACGTTCCTATGTCACAAAGCAGCTAGACGGGGTAGGTCTATAATTGCTTAGTCTCATGACAATGATATTGTTAGAC
Source organism: Strobilurus pachycystidiatus (assembly GCA_019915135.1). Classification (NCBI taxonomy): domain Eukaryota; kingdom Fungi; phylum Basidiomycota; class Agaricomycetes; order Agaricales; family Physalacriaceae; genus Strobilurus; species Strobilurus pachycystidiatus. The sequence continues at coordinate 647,476 of JAHLMK010000004.1, forward strand.
GCTTCTTCGCTCCTAGGGAAGAAAGGTACACTTTCGGTAGCGAATCTAAATTTGTCGATAACGACGTCTAAAGTTCTCAAGTTCTCAAGACATTGTCACTCGTGATGCTTTCCTAGTAATGGATTGAGAGAGGTATAACAGCCGTGTTAACGCCTGTGCGTTAGGCGCTACGGACGCGCCTCTCCTGGCTGAACTGTCTATCGGTCCTGGAAAATTGACGGAGAAGCCGGCGGATCCACAGGATGAGTTCGTGCGTTCGACTCTTTAACAACAGAAGGATCTTCTTTGATGGCAATGTTGTATGCATGTGGATTTCGGATTTGCGCCAAGTCCGGTCTGCTGTCACCAGACACTATTGCAGGAGTGGTACATACTGCTCTTGACGTCGAAGGACTCTGCATCTATGACAGGTTCAAAGTTGTATTCTTGTTCGTTATCCTGGAACAATACTTTTAGCCTGAGTTCGAAGGCTCTCTTGTGATGGTAGCGCTTGGTTTGAATGAAGGATGTGCATGTACTTCATTGCAATTGCAGGTTGACCACTTGTGAGAGTCGACGTGCAAACTTTCTCGGTGTGAGACTGTATAGAGATGCTTCCACTAAATACCTTTTTGGTGTGATACTGTTACGGAAGGGCAGCGCTGTTCCGAGTCTCCAAGCATGTACCTTCGATGTACAGTAACAGCAGACGACGGGATTCAGACTCAAAGTCATTGCTTCGCGAATCGTCCAAGCACCGCGTGTCACAGGTCAGGTGCAGTGACCCATCGCGTCTCATCAAATCAAACAGTCGTCAACAACCCTCCACCTTGACATCGACATTTTACTGTTCTCATGGGTGTGCCTGGCCTCTGGGATGTATGTGTATCATTCGGACTTTCTCTGGTTCCTGAACATAAGTGTTAACTTTCCATCCTCCAACGCAGGTCATCAATCCTACCGCCGAAACGCGAGCTCTCAGACATCTTTGTGTCGTTGATGGATTCCAGAAGAACGGCACTGGTCGGTACGGAGGTTCCTTCATCTATTTATTTCTTGAACTGCCCCCATAACCTTTTTCTCGTTCCCGTTGATAATTATTTCGCTAACTGGTAGTCTCCTGTTTAGTCACGCCTACACCATCGCAGTCGACGCGAGCATATGGTACCAGCATGCCGGTGCCTCCAAGGCCTCGGGAGATAAGGGCCCAAATCCTGAGCTGAGGAACCTATTTTTCAAGTTGAAGGAGTTCGGCGAGTCTCTTTTGGCCCGCACGCCCGCCAATGTTGACGTAGACGGACCACAGCGAAGGAACCGGTTCTCCTAGTATTTGTCTTCGATGGACGGGAGCGGCCGAAAGTAAAGGTACGTTTTTTACTTGCCTAATACCTCACACTGGACCGACCTTGGTACCTGCAGAGACACAATAGGAAGGGCAAATCTGGCTCCCATTTCCTCACAACGGCGATGAAGGAACTGATCACCGCTTTTGGGTGGCAGTGGGTCATGGCGCTCGGTGAAGCAGAGGCGGAACTTGCCCAACTGGATGTGGATGCGGTGATGACAGACGACGTGGACGCGTTTCTGTTCGGGGCTAAGTGTGTTATAAAGAAGTAAGCAAATCCTGCTCTATGTGGTTCGTTCTGACACATAGTTAAGTAAGAGTCCCACCCTATCAGGGAATAAACCAAGTCCAGCGGTGGACAAGACCGGAAAAGGCAGTAAACAACATGTCAAAATCTACAATGCCGAAACTATCAAGAGAGATACGGGGTTCACCAGAGGAGCAATGATCCTTTTTGCACTTCTTTGTGGAGGCGATTACGACCCGGTAGGGTGTTAGCGGATTTGCCCTTTTTCTTGTCGCTTAACCATCTCTCTAGGAAGGCGTAAAGGGTTGTGGTCCGAAGGTAGCTACTGGGCTTGCACAGCTCGGATACGGCGACGAGCTTCTCGATGCGTACACCGACCGTGAAGCGGTAAATCTGCCAGCTTTCCTCACCTCGTGGCGCGCGCGTATGAACGCGGAAATCAATTCGAACACCAGCGGAAAACTCGGACGTCGATCTCCTTCTCTTGTGCTTCCCCCTTCATTCCCTGATCTCAAGATTCTCGATGCATACGTCAACCCGATTCGACATGCTCAGCCTGCCCAGATTTCGGACAGGCAGGAAATGAACATACCAGGCATTGTCGCGTTCTGCGCCAAATATTTCACCGACTGGACAGACCTGATGAAGCGGATGAGCTCGATGCTTTGGGAGGGGGCTGTTATGAGGGTATTGAGACGGGCGGCAGTGGAGAACGCGTCGGTGGATGACGTAGCGCGGTGGCTGAGTGGCGGTGGAGACAGAAGATACGATGCATTCGTCAACCAGGGCAACTATGTTACCACTCCCCGACTGCACTCTAGCCCGCTCGCCGTCGAGATTGTGGGCTCACGAAGCCACACTTCCACAGACGACCTGCTGGAATATCGCACGGTGATATGCCCTGGTCAGCTTGTCGCGTTGGCGCGGAAGAGAATGGACATTGCCCACTGCGAGGAAGAGGAGAAGAACTTCAAGTTGTGGGTTCCCGCATCAATCTTGCACAAAGTGTATCCGGAGCTGGTGGAGGACTATATGGAGGGGAGTAGTAAGAGCAAAGGAAAGAAGAATCGCGGCAGTGGAGAAGGGGGCAGCAGTCAGGTCGTCTCTTCTCCACCACCGCAGTCCCAGCCTAAACCCAGAGCGAAGAGGGTACACCGCTCTCCACCTCCTGCTGCGCTGGTCCCTTCTTACTTAGTCAACCATCTCGACCGCAACACCTATCCTGAGCCTTCTTCCCTGGGACATAGCCTGGGTGAGAGCTCAAGGCCAGGTCACTTCACATTTCCAAATCCCGATTCGGACGCTCCCGACGATGAAGACTTCATCAGGACGGATTGGGAAGCGCTGTTCAGAGACGAGGCACCGACTGCAAGTGCATCTTCGTCTGCTCCGCGTTACGACCAAGGACGGGAGGATGACGATGATGACTCGGAAGTCGAGATCGTCGATGTGGAAGTCAGTTCCCTGAACCCGTCAAGTTCGCGTTCCAGGAATAATCTTCCCTCTACCGCTACTGCTGGACATGTATCGAGCACGTCTGTCTCGGGATGGCATGACGCTGGTGCTCGGGCACACGATTCTACTTCTGGATCTTCGGCACGCTCTCGACATGATTCATCCTCAGTGTCAGGGCCTGCGTCCGCGTCTGGCTCCACTGCAGGTCCTTCGAATTTCGACGAGAACACGTTCCTTCATTTTGACGACGATGACTTTGCGGCCATCGACGGCAGAAGGGAGGAAGAGGACATGATGGATGAGGGTCACCGTCCTAGCAAGTCTCGAAAGCGGAAGGAATCTCCTCTTCCTGACCTCGGCGATGACGACGCAGGGGGTCTATTCGGTGGTGGGGTAACGAAGGAGGACTACGCCAAGGCGATGTCGCAAGAGCGATTCGAGCGAATCATGATGGGAAAAGCGCCAAAGAAGAAAGCTAAGACGACAAAGAAACCAAGCGCCAAAGGTCCACTCGCCAGTGGCGGCGCGAGGTCGAAAGACGCTGGTAGTGGGATCGCGAGTAGACGGAAGACAGGGAAGAGATCTTGGACCCCTGTGAGTTCACAGACTACAACCTCGACGGCGATGGATGCAGATATAGATCCGGCGGATATATTTTACTTGTGAATGAGGTTGCGCATACCTATCTATAAAGACAACCTTAATATACTTACTATCACCCAACCTTACTTTCTTTGTCGAGTATATTTGCAAGTGGCTCTGAAATTGCCAGGCCACTGACAGTGACAGATTCTCGCCTGGCACGTGGTGCCAGTGCCTTTGTCTTTCGACTGGTCTTGTTCTGCTCTTGCCCTCTTGTAACGACCACCATCATCCTCTAAACTCAAGCTTAACGATGTCGGGTGCCAAGACACAGAATCTACCTACCCAGGCAAATTTGACGCGTCCTGCTAAACGGCAACGCGTCGATGAAAATCCAACCGCTGCTGCTCGCGCAAAGCAGGCAACAGAACTCGTGGATCTTGCCACTCATAAGAGTGCTCTCACCAAGACGCTCGGAGCACTCAAGAAGAGCTGCAGAAACGATTGGCATGATGGCTGGGAGGACCAAGGAGAATTCATGAGCGAGCTTTGCGACCACATTGCAGACTGGCTGCCTGACCTTTGGAGCGCCATGATGGAATGTGGCGCGAAGGTGGACCTCATCCAAAAGTGTCTTGTACGCTGCTCGGAAACTGTCCAAACCATTAGGAACTGTCACAGCCGGTATGACTTTCTGTTGATTCTCCCGAGTCATACTTGATCAACGCGTTCTTTAGCGCGGAGTTCGGTGATATCTCTACAGAACTTGACATCAGAGCACAGGATGGAAGAGTGATATTTCAAAACGAGTATCATATCGACCACGCCCTGCATTGGTTCTGGCGGGAGCTCCTGGTTGTCGCCCAAGTCCAAGGCCACTCCGCGGCCACTATCTTTGGCAAGACGGATGACTTCTTGTTCGAAGACAAGGTTTTCAATATGTTTAGGAACAATCCCGATGGTCAGCCGTGCTCCCATGCTTGAGCCAACGCACTAACTCACCTCGCAGACGTCAATGACCGTCACGGTCATTCCCTCTGGGACCAGCATTGGACGGAGGCCATGCATCAGGCCGCAAGGAAGTTGGTAGAATTGCGCAATCACAGGCGTATTGCGGGATTTGAAGACAAACCGACATCTGGCTTATTCAGGTTGATTGCTCGAAGCACTCCAGCAGTCAAACCACTTCTTCTCGATGCCGTTCGAAAGAACATCGCTTCTGGTGTAGAGCGCACTATCTCTTACTCGGATGCGGCGGCGATCTTTCAAGAAGAGGGTCTCATTGACGAACTTATACCTTTGGTGGACAAGCTGGACTCTACGAGCATTCGAGCGACGGCAAAATATCTTTCAACTCAGCCAGCTCCAGAGCACAAACAGGCTGCGCTGAAAATCCTGGAGAACGACCTACTTGCCTCAAAGAGCGACGTCTGGCAAGAGATCCACTTCATGTTTCCCAACCTCGGCGACGCGCAGGACTGGCTCGATACCAATTTCATTCCAAAGATTCCTATCGCTATCCGTATGAAGCCGCGTCATTATCCTTACGACAAGCTTGGAGGTATGATCGAGAAAATTCTGCAGAAGTTCGCCAAAATGGCACGGGCTTCATCCAAATACGGTGAACACGACCCCCTGGAAGAGGAGGAGGAAAACGACTATTGGGGTGGATATGGCTCGTCTGACTCAGAAACGGACTACGCAGAACGGGAGGAGGCACGCGATGTGATGGCGAACGGTCCCGACCTCGAGAAGACCATACGTGCCTCCCTACTTTTCCTAGGAGAATGGCCCGATAAGACAGAGGCCGCTGCCGTCTGGGACAAAGTGCGCTGGAAGGATGGAGCAGATCCTTTCGGTATTCACGGCGCAGTTGAAGCGTTGGCTTTCGAGTGTGTATCTCTACTTGAGTTGTCGTAGAATCGCTGACGTTTCTTCAAGGTGCGAAGAGTCTAAGCCCAACGTAGCGGAAGGCATGAAAGCAATGGCGAAGATATTCTCTTGCGTAGATTTGGCTGCAGTTGAGAAGTTCATGCCGCGACGTATGGCATCGGGTGGATTGAGCTATCCTGTTCTTCGCTAAAGCTCCGAAGACGTTGGCGATGACCTTGCTTTATCTACATATGCCTACAATAAAGAATGATGAAAATTTATGCTGCTGAAGAATGTCAAGACCATCTTCACTACTTGCTCACCGCTGAGCCTGAGAGGACTGCGCCTTATGTTTATCGCTGGGAAGTTGCAACACACCTTATCTATAAATACACGTCCTCAATTCGTACACCTATAACTACCTACTCAACGTCAATATTCACGATCTTGATATCCTCATATGGCTTGTCGCCCTTGTTGGTCTTCACGTTCTCAATCGCATGCACAACCTCCAAGCCAGAGATAACTCTCCCAAAGATGGTATGCTTCTTATCCAACCACGGCGTCGCCGTCGTCGTAATAAAGAACTGCGACCCGTTCGTCCCTGGGCCTGCATTCGCCATACTAACAGTGTACGGTCTACATCACATTCGCCCGTCAGCTCGAAAATTGAGAGGAAGTAGAGTAGAGCACCCACCGATCATGCTTCAAGTCATCCGAAAATTCATCCTCAAACTCCCTCCCCCATATCGAGTCTCCGCCCGTCCCATCACCCAGCGGGTCTCCCGTTTGGATCATGAACTTCGGAATGACACGGTGGAATATTACCCGCTCAAAGTACCCGCTCCTTGCGTGCCCGACGAAGTTCTCCACGGCCTTGGGCGCCTGCTGGGGGAACAGCCGCATGTGTATGTCCCCGAGCGTGGTGTGAATGGTGGCGGAATTCGCTACGGGGGAGGGGCCGGAGAGCGCGACGGGTGCGGCGGAGGCGATGTTCTGCTCTTCGCGTGTGGGACGCTCGTTGAAGACGTCGCGTTCGCCTTCTTTGTTGTCACTGTGTGTGAAGATCAGATAGGGTTCAAGGAGGAATTAGGAGGCGACGTACGGCTCCGAGCGGGTGAAGATGTAGAACCGGGAGCGTTTGTAAGCCGTACAGAACATGTTGGGATCTCTCTGGGCCTTGTCCGCCAGAATGGGATTGGCAGATGCTGCCATTGCCTGTGTTATATGATCAGTTGATGATACTTGGGTACATGAAGGCATACCATGGTCGTCAGAGCGCGCTTAGCGGGTGCACCTTGGTAAAGTGTGATGTTCAAAAACCTGATAGCCTCATCTTTCCCGAGCAATCGAGCGACCCGATTCGTGACAGTGTTCACCACTATCGTTGATTTAGCATAAGGGTATTCCGTGATCAGCAAGTAAGAAGAAAACACACCTTTGATGCCAAGCAACGATGGATACATAATAAACGCGCCGCTCTCGTCCCAAATGGCATTACTCCACCGCCCAGGAATGAGACCATCCGGACCAGGCAGCTCGAGCTCCCGTTCCGCCGCCAACCGCCTGCCGAATTCCATATCCTCCACTTTGTACACCGCCGTTCCGGCTTGCTGCATCTCCTGGATGGCCGCGAGGGACTCGTCATACTTGCGAGTCAACTTGCCAGAGAGGAAGGAGAATACGCGGACTTGACGGTCAGGCAAAGAGAAGGTGACGAAGGACGACGAGTCGGGGGAAAGAGTGATGCAGGTCGGTGTGGATTTGGACTGTGCGGGTTCAATTGGTTGAGCATTGTAGTAAAACAGTGAGGACTGACCTTTTTGAACTCGTACAGATCTGTCTCCGACTTGTAGGACCACATGCCGTGGACGTTCTTGGGTAGCGTAAAGGGCTCAATTGGTTGCCAGTACTCGACGAAGCCGTCTTCGTCTGCGGATATGACAGTGTCGTAACGGTCACTGTACTAATAAAGGTCAGAAATGTCGACGAGAGGGTCAATATACATACTGCCATGACATGTACGGGAGAGCGGTGGAGGTTCTCGATAGTTTCCAGCGGCTTGCCTTCTCCCCTGCCTTCATATAGTCTGATGGTGCCCGATGCGGCATCTGCACTACAGAACATTTTAGTCAATGCTCATGGCAAAACCAAGATGTGGCATACACTGCTAGGATACCCTGTGCTTGACCACGTCGATGTACCCAGCAGCAAGACCGCGGAGTGAAGCCAAGTTTGATAATGTTGATCATGTCTGTTTGACGCGTCAGCTGCGAAGCAGACATAGCTGGTTGTTGGCAGACCAAAGTTGACCACGTCGAATACTTTGGCAGTCCCATCCTCAGATACAGTGGCAAAGAGCTGGCCATCCGCGCTGGCAGACACGGAAGTTACGGGTGTGATGTGCGCGCGGTAGTGTTTGACGAATTCGATCCCGTTATCTTGTTTTTTCCACAATTTGAGGTGTCCGTCAACGGAAGTGGTGATAATAAACTCTGTTCTGGTGACAAAATGAGGCCCAATAACAAAAGGCTGGGGACGCCAACGCACTTTGTGACAACGCAAAAGTTGACAGTGTCGCGGTGCATGAAACTTTTGTAGTACTGATCCGTGTTGGGCAGATGCTCGAGATAGAGTTTTTCATGAGGAAGGACTATGAAAAAGGTTCTGCATCCCTTGAGGCTCATAATAGAGGAAATGCAAAGGCAGACGCACCTTTTCGTTTCTTCTTGACAGTGCCTTCGTCTGCGGGCATTGGCATGGGGCCGACATCATCATCGCTGTCCTCCTCTGCGGCGGCGACGACCGTATCTTCAGCTTCGCCGTCTCTGGCGCGTTTCCCGAGAACTGGGTCGGCAGTCATGGTGAGAGGCAAGTTGTTGTTTGACTTGACTGGGTATGGTAAACAGGCCCGATCGCCGCAAGTCAAATTGTCAACCTTTTCCATCCTACAACACCGACGGTCTGTGCCGCGTCGTCGTCCACTCATTTACAATCTCAAAACGTTCACCTTATGAGCGCCAAATGCGCAAATCTGTTGGACGACTCCCAAATCATGGTCTGTCTCGGTGGTTTCACTGTACTCAACCAGCTGCCGCCCAGGCTCAGCGCCAGCTACCCCTGGAGACCTCGCACAACATTTTGCACCGACCAGCGCCGCAGCGCATCTTGCAGAAAGCAGAGGATGAAGCCAAGCAGGTGCAGAAACAAGGTATGCAGCCAGCCATGCAATACTGACTTTCGCTAAATTCCTTCCAGTCAAGCGAAACGCGCTCGGCGTGCAGATGCTGTCTCGCAATGTCCACGAACAAGTTTTCAGAAACTGCTCCTTCCCCGCCCCACCCCAGATCTACACCAACATCGCCCTTGAACATCTCGCGATGCACGACCTCGATCCAAGCCAGTCATCCAACCTCCCCTCGACAGAATTCACATTGCCACCACTCCAAGGCAACAATCTTCTCGAACACTTCTACCGCATCGGCACGTCGACAGGGGATCCCTATCGCACCTACGCGCACGCCTTTGCCAAATCCAAATTGCCTCCGCGTCCAGAAAACTTCGATATCCAGGCTGGCTGGACCAAGTACATCTACAACGAGGATGGCTCTGGGTACTCTGAACACGTCCCCTATCCCATGCACAAGGGCGAACCCGAGAGTATGCTCTGCTTCGACGTGGAGACCCTCCCCCACTACACTAAATACGCCATCATGGCCTGCGCCGCGTCGCCCAACGCGTGGTATGTCTGGATATCACCGTGGCTCTTAGATCCTTCCTCCGCCCCTCCCGAACAGCTCATTCCCTTCGGTCCTCCAGAGGTCCCTCGCATCATCGTTGGACACAATGTCTCATACGATCGCGCGCGTATCCTTGAAGAGTACCATGTCAACGGGACACAAAACCGCTTCCTCGATACCATGGCGCTCCATGTCGCTGTCAAGGGGATTTCCTCCCACCAGCGCCCTGCCTGGATGAAACACCGCAAGGACAAGGAAGAGGACAAGCAGCGGAAGGAGGAAGCAGTCGAAGCCATCCGCACCCTGCTCTTCGACGTACAGGAGCAGTTGAATGACATGCATCATGCAGCCCAGAATGGTGCTCCAGCAGACGAAACCAAGCGCGCTGAACTCGTCGAGCTTTGGCAAAACCTCCAAGGCTCTCTACCTGCTCTTCAAGAAGCGGCCTCGGACACCTTTACACCTGGTCCTCCACCAGGCAGCGAGGTTGAAGAGGACACTGGAGACGGTCGCAAAAGCTGGGAGGATCTCACAGCCATGAACTCTCTCGTTGATGTCGCGAAGCTCTATTGCAACATCGACATCTCCAAAGAAATTCGGAACGACTTCATGACCTGTACCCCAGAAGAGATTCTCGCTGGCCTCACCGACTACCTTGGATATTGCGCCTCGGACGTCTTCGTTACCCATTCCGTGTACAAAAAGGTTCTTCCTGGGTTTTCCTCGAGCTGCCCTCACCCGGTCAGCTTTGCGGGGATGCTGACAATGGGGAGTGGGTTCTTGCCTGTCAATGAACAATGGGAGGATTACATCCAACGCGCAGAGGGCCTCTGGACCAAGCTTGAACGAGGGGTGAAAGATGGGTTGGAGGCGCTGGCGAGAGCAGCCATAGAGTCTTTCAAGTTCAAACCTGATGAGCCGAATCAGTTTGAGAACGATCCGTGGCTCAGTCAATTGGACTGGAGTCCCAAGGCTGTTGGTAAAACTCGTGGCCTCGTGGAACCTACACCGGAGCCTACCGCAATAGTAAGTTCATCTGTTGCTCTGACGGCAGTGTTATTGACTCCTGCACAGCTGTCTCAAGCTGACGAGCCTGCTCAACCCATCTGGTTCTCGGAGATCCTGGCGGACCCTCTCTCCAAAAAATGCATTGAACGCCACCTTCCCCTTCTCCTGCAGTTATCGTACAAAGGACAACCCATGTTGTTTACGCCCAAGGAAAAGTGGCACTACATTGCCTCGAATGATTCCGGCGAACCAGAAGTGCTGCGCCTTCCGACCTCGAAGAAGAACATGAAAACCTCGTCGCTTCTCAGTGCTCGGCATGCTCTCGTCTTTTTGAACAACGGCGAGATGGATTCCTGTGACGTTGACCTGGCCAAAAGCATTTGCTCTGGCACCGCCTCGCCTGACGACGTTGTAGCCCTTGCTCAAGCTGCCCATGAGCGGGGGAATACCCTCGATGATCCCTGGATGAGCCAACTCGACTGGACCGAGACCTGTGTAGGGGAGGATGGTGTGCCCAAGCCGAAGCGCAAGACCAAACCCAAGCTCGTGAAGCCTCCGCCTGTCTGCTGGCCAAAGTGGTTCTGGGACCTCACGAAGCCGAAGAAGGACATGCCACCGGGGTCGCTAGACATCACGATGAAGAACCGCTTTGCCCCCCTCCTACTGAAGATGTCCTGGCACGACTACCCACTATTCCATTCCCGGGAACATGGGTGGATTTTCCGCGTCCCACATCAAAAGGGCGACGAGGCGCCGGAGAAGTTCAAGCACCTGAAGCAGCTCTTCTTCGTTGACGACGCAGATGTAAAACTTGCCGAATACGCGGAGAACGGTTTTGTTTTCTACAAGCTCCCTCACAAGGACGGTGAGAAGGCGAATGTCGGTAGTCCGCTGGCGAAGAGCTTCTTCGGCTTTGCTTCGGACGGGACCCTGCGCAGTGGTGCGGGCGAGGCGGCGAAGGAGATGGTCGATGTAGGCGTGCAGTGCAGCTACTGGGTCAGTGCCCGCGATCGGATTCTCAACCAGATGGTCGGATGGCAGGACCTCAAGGGCAAGGCCTGGAACATGGGTTTCCCTACTGAGGAGGATCCTCACAGCGTCCCGGAGGGGGAACTCCGTAAGAAGTGGGGCATGATCATTCCCCAGGTCATCACCATGGGCACCGTCACTCGCAGAGCTATTGAGAAGACGTGGTTGACCGCTAGCAACGCGAAGAAGAACCGCGTCGGGTCAGAACTGAAAGCGATGGTTCGTGCGCCTCCTGGGTATTCGCTGGTCGGTGCAGATGTGGACTCCGAGGAACTGTGGATCTCCAGTTGTATGGGCGATGCCCAGTTTGGGTTACATGGTGCGACTGCGATTGGGTGGATGACGCTGGAGGGTACCAAGTCCGCCGGCACAGATCTGCATTCGAAGACGGCGAGCATTCTCGGTATCTCGCGTGACCAGGCAAAGGTGTTCAACTACTCGCGTATCTATGGTGCGGGAATGCGCCATGCCATGCTCCTTCTGCAGCAGAGCAACTCCAATATGCTGCAGGACGAGGCTCAGAAGCTTGCCACGAACTTGTACGCCTCGACAAAGGGGAAGAACACACATCGGAACGATATGTTCGGACGGAAGTTCTGGTACGGCGGCACCGAGAGTTACGTCTTCAACAAGCTAGAGGAGATTGCTCTGTCGGACCTTCCCCAGACTCCTGCGCTGGGTTGTGGAGTCACCCATGCGCTCTCCAAGGCCAATCTCCCCGAGGGCTTCGGTTCTGACTATATGCCTTCCCGTATTAACTGGGTTGTCCAATCTTCCGGTGTCGACTACCTTCATCTCTTGATCGTCTCGATGAACTACCTCATCAAAGAGTTCAACATACAGGCCCGCTACCTTATCTCCGTCCATGACGAGCTTCGATACCTGGTCAAGGACGAGGACAGATATCGTGCCGCTCTTGCACTGCAAATCGCCAACCTCTGGACAAGAAGCATGTTCGCATATCGCTTAGGAATGGATGATCTCCCCCAAGGGGTCGCCTTCTTCTCAGCAGTCGATGTCGACCATGTTCTGCGCAAAGAAGTCGATATGCCTTGCGTTACGCCCTCTCAACCGAACCCCATCCCTTCCGGCGAATCTCTCAGTATCAACCAAATACTTGAGAAGACTAATGGGTCTTTGTTGCCTGAGGGACGTCCTATGGTACTTCCCGAGACAACACAGACTTGGGCGCGTAAGCCCAAGGGATATGTCGAACCTGATTGTTTGGTGCACCGTGCTCCCAATCCCAGTTGGCTGCGCGCCCAGGCGACGGATGACTTAAGCGAGCTCAAGCATCTCGCCAAAAGCAGCGAGAAGAAAAATGGGAACCGGGGTGCGGCTGTTCTTGATGGGGCACGCAAACGCGGTGGAAGGGCCAAGGGAAGAGGCGTTGGCAATGGTGAAGGCGTCGACTGGTCCGAAATGATTGATCAATTGTACCAGTCTGGTCATCAGCTCAATCTTTGGTAAATTATTCTTGTTTATACTTCCTCACATTTAGTTCTGGCACGTAATAGTGTACATATTTCGTTTCTAGTGTAGCGGTAAATAATTGTAAATTTCTCATATCAAGGAAGTTTCATTTCTGATTTCATCGGAGAATGGGGTAGGCGTTGGCGCCCCATGGGATGTGTTCGTGCTTGAATTTCTCTAACGCTGCTACATCAACGCAGGAAAAGGCTTGCCCCATGGCTGTCATGCCCTGTGCCACGTTGGGTTTAGCGCTGTTGCACCTATGAAAGATGTCAGCCATGGAACATAGCACTGGAATTGTGAAGCTGACTGGGCAGCTAACGCTTCTACTGCACCAAATATTCCGAAAGGATCTGCGCCATCCTTCCAGCGCACGTTGTCCCAGACAGCAATAGCTTGCGCCTTGTCGGGCCAATCCAGGAGGAATCCGATAGAGGAGCGGACACTTTGCTCGAGTTTAGGACCGAACGCCTCAATCTCGCGAGCCTCTTCGCGCTCTATATAGTCAGACTCTGAACAATCCGAAGGATACTCATCCCAGGAGCCGTGATCCTCCTGTTTCTCCTCTGCGTCGCCGCGTGCCTTCTTGGCAAACGTGATTACGGTACCCTGAAGAATACGCGCAGTCTTGTTGAACGGAAAACGACGCGGCTTCATGCGAGTAGCAAGAGGAATTTTGGGAATGATGACCGTGTCGAGCCAGCCTTGTGCTTCGCTGAGGTTGGGGAACAGTGCGTGAATCTCGCGCCAAACGTCGTTCGTGGCTGCAAGCAAGTCGTCCTCGAGGATTTTCAAACCGGCTTGCTTATGCTCCGCAGCCGGCTGGGTACATAGATACTTCGCCATGGCTCGTAGCCTCCAAGACTCCAGCTTATTTAACAAAGGTATGAGATCGTCTGTAAGATTGTTTTGGCGAAATATGTCCGCGGCGTCAGAGACAGAAATAGTACGCTTCGCACCAGAAGCGAGATTCTTTCGAACCGTGTCGATGAGGAGGGGTTTGACAGCTGCGGTTGAGATCTCGTTGTACAAGGAGAGTGATGGATCCTTCATGAAATCCGCTATTTTGTCATTGGTGCTTGACTGCGCTGTACTTTTCGCGGCCTCATGAACTTCCGTCCAGTGCTGGTCCCAGAGGGGCCATCCGTCCTGGCCATTGACGTCTGCAAAGTCATTAACGCGATTCGAACGCGAAGAGGTTGACACCGACCATCTGGGTGCTTTCGAATATTTTCAAGACCTTGTCCGTGATTTTGAAGCGGTTGAGATCCCTGAGGACGGTCGCAGGGTAGCCTTGAACTTGAGAGAATACTAGAAGTTCTCGCCAGAACCACTGTAGGGCACGGTTGAGATGAGACTCGCTGTGAAATATGAGCTTTCCATCTTTCTCTTGCGGCCGTGTTCCATCATGGCGCTCCACAGGTCGGGCAGCCAGTCTGCAATCGCACCGCAAGCCTCCGCCATGAAGTACCCTTCTTGATCCCACCCGTCAGCATTCCTGCAGCTCTTTTTGAGGGCTGCAAGCTTCTTCGCGAGAATGCTCTTGCGACCAGTGAAATCCACAAGTTTGGCCGCTTGCGGAGCAGCCACAGCAGCAGATCCATCGACGCGTTGACGCTTCACAGGACGCGTCGAAGTGGTCCCAGTGGGTGGTTCACGACCTTTGGTTGTCGACATGACTCTAACAAGACGAGAAGATGGTAAAAGGCTAAGGAGGGAACCAGAACAAGACGAGCTCACGTGTCAAAGCGCATAATTTGTCATACTATTACTTAGACTAACTTAAATTACTAGCACTAGAACCCTCAAGAGTGCAGCTAAAGTACTCGAAAGTATAAGCTGGCCTCAAAAAGGGTGTACGTGATTGACAAGTCAAGTCATAGTCTCATACCCGACGGTCATAGCCACCCTAAAAGGGAACCCGGCTATGACCGTCTGGGATACATCAAATCAATCTGGCAGGGTGATGTGCTCGCATTCACGGTCAACTTTTGATGTCTTTTACCTTCCACACCCACCATTGAGCCCACTGTGCACCAAGAAATCTGGTTTAGTGAATGAATAGATGTGATTTGTGAAAAGAAAAAATCAGTCCATACTTGTGTTCACCTTCCCAACACCAAACAACTTTGCGTGATGTGACCACTCAACGCTGCGAAAGGCTGCGAATGCATCGTTTGGCACTCGTTTGGCAGAGGGGAACGTGACCCCGAGAACACCGAACGCATCACCCCGCCAAATTGATTTGGTCGATCCCAGACGGTCATAGCCGGGTTCCCTTTTAGGGTGGCTATGACCGTCGGGTATGAGACTAGTTACTTAGTAGGGCTGCTCAATTCTAAAGGTCCGATGGTCTGCCGTTCCCTTCCCTAATTTGAAATATGCCCGTTATAGTAAGCGCTTGCGATCCGAGAGATGGGCAATCACCAGCGTCGCTTTCTACTTTATGCCGACACCCACACACGCCCAGCAGGAAGCCGAGTTGGTCGAGGATGCTCAACTGCTATTTCTTGCTGCTGAGATTCACGAGGAGGATGCACGCCGCCGGACCGATGACCTTCTGGCGGACCTGGACCCGGCGCTTGATGTTGGCGAAGATGTGATAGATCTAGAGGATCAACTGCGACTTGACAACTACGGGGATGATGACGCAGCTACCCTACTACAGTATATGGGGCTGTCGTGGTTGGAGCTTGCAGAGGACATCAGAGGCGATGGGACCAGAGGACCGTACTTCCAAATTCCACGAACACAGGACTTCTTTGCGTGCTGTCTACAGGCACCCGACCGCCAGTTCCGCTTCATGTTTCGGTGTGCCAGGTCCTCTATCAATGTTCGCTCTTTTGACACTTCCTTGTCAGAGTTGGACGAGATATGTTCAATCGACTTGTATCCCTCTTCGAACCACATCCCATATTTCAGTCTACCGGGCGAAAACCTCAGCGCCATGTTAAATGGCAAATTGCAACCTTCTTATTCCGATATGGTACACGTGGATCGAGCGCGATGGACACTCATATGAAGCTTGGGATTGGTTATGGTACTGTAATGTTATATTGTCGTCGAGTTACCCGAGTTCTTCGTGAGCAACGAAGGGATTTTGTGGGGTTTCTTTCTGAGGAGGAACAACAGTATACAATGAGTAATATCTTCCGGCGAATTGGCTTTCCACGATGCCTTGGTAGCGGGGATGGGTCTTTGATACCAGCTGATACCCGACCTGGAAAAGACTATCTTGGACACAAGGGATTCGGTGTAAGTCTTGCTTTCTGTAAACAAAATCTGTCTCACTGGTAGTAGTGGGCTCTGCAGGCAACTGTCGATCATGGCATACGTTTCTGCTCCTTCGAGATGGGATGGCCCGCCAGTGTTACCGACTCACGTATATGGAAAAGCTCACACATCTTTGTACATCGGGAGAAATATTTCAAGGAGGGAAGATATCTTCTGGTTGATAAAGGTATATAACTCTGATGACTATTGTGCAACATCCTGACTGTGGCGCAATCTTAGGATATCCGTCAAGTCCCTACGCGGTCCGACCCTTCAGTGTTCCTGAGCTCGATGCAACCACGTCTCCTGCTGAGAGGAAACGGCGGAAGGACTTTAATTATAAGCTCTCGTCTGTTCGGATTAGTGTCGAGCATGCATTCGGAGCACTGAAGGGTCGCTTTCAGTCTTTGCGCTGCATGGGACACCATCACGATGTCCAGGATGTTTATCGCGTCATAGAAGCACTTATTGTTCTTCACAACATGTGTTTGTTTTACGGTGATGGTCCGGAGAAGTTTGATGATTATATAGAGAAGCGATTGTCCGAGGCAATGGACGAGTTGGATGCAGATCATGCTGATGGCGATTTAGATGTCGATGACCCCACTCCCAGCTACGTCGGACCATCTATTTCTGGTGAGGCCCATCGACCAGCACACGAGACAGATGAGTGGCTGAAACAAGAAGGATATCGTGTACGAATGCAGATACTTGACGATGTATTCCCATTAAACAACTATATCTAGAAAGTAATCTACGTGTAAAGACAGAAGGGTTTCCATGACCATGAAACGATACTAGAGAGCAGAAGAAGAACAATTAAGAACGAAGGAGTTTAGTAAAATAAGCTTTAGCCTCGTCACGAAGTTCCAATGGAATCTCATTATCGTGTAAGAATTCCTTAGCAATGGCGATGCGGTCGCGCTCACGATCACGCTCTACTACAGCCTTCTCGCGCATCTCCTCGATGTCCAGTTTCCTATCCACCTGATCCGAGCGTCGCTCCTCTGTAACGGCGCGTGTCCGAAAGTAGTCGTTGATCCCATCGTTCCGACTCTTTGACTGCTCGCGATGATACGCAGCAGAACCGTACTTTGGTTCAGCGTTGGAGGCACCACTAGCAGACGTCTTCGAAGCTGGTTTGGCACCTGTCAGAACCTGAGGTGCTGGCGCTTGAGCTGGAGCATGAGCTGAGGGAGGTGCAGATTGGCGGTGCTGCCTCTCATCATTGTTACTCGGCGAATAGAGGTCGGGTTCGGCATCAGACAGCTCCGTCTCTGAGTTGCGTACACAGGCTCTTGCCGTCTTCGCGTCGGCTTTGAAACTGAATCACATCAGTCATACATAACAAAATAGATAATGGTGGACATACCGTTCCAGGAACATGTCGTACCACCCATTATCCTTCCATTCCTTGCAGACCTTTGCACTAAGCTTGCTGACTTCGCATCCCTTAGCTTTCGAGTTCGTGATATGGGCCGTCACAGCTTGGGCATCATCCCAGTTGTATTCATCGGCGTCGGCACCCCGTCCCGTAAAGTTGCGAAAGCCATAGAGCTGATTGAAGAGCTCGCGAGACCGACTGTACTGTCTTGCCATGGCCTGATGATCGTAGCGTGCCCCGCACTTGAGAAGCCTTACCGCCTGTGCCACGGCATCAGTAGAGCTCAAATAAAACACAGATACGCACGTCTTTATAGACGTTGGTGGGCCCAACTTGCCACTTCTCGAATACGACCGATTCGGGGCCAAAGAGATGGAGAAAGAACTCCGTCTTCTCCGCTATTGACCATCGATTCCCAGTGTTCTCCTTGTCTGCTTCGGCCTCCGGGACCTTGCGTGCACGCTTGGTGGTGCTTGTCTGACTAGGGAGAGGAGTGGGCGAAGCGGCACGTTTGTGCTGAGGCTGGAGAGGGGATGGAGAGTTTGACTGATTCGGAGAGGGTGGCCAGTGCAGACCTTCAATGGGAGGCGACGGGGAGCGGTTCCCAGGGTAAGCCGAGTCGTTCCATCGGATACCGTCATTGTACTGCGAGAACTGCTGAGAGCGCTGGCTCTGATGAGAATACGGTGATTCCTGCCAAGAGCGCGAGACCGGACGTAGACTGTAGCCATCTGAGTGGCGAGGAACCGGTGTCTGCACGTCTGGCCTGTGTGTCTCTCGATGATCTGGCTCGTGGAAATGGAGAGGATGAGGATTTGGCGGGAAGCGCTGCTGGAAGTCTGGTGCATCGGGAGAGCCGTGGTAGGTGGGTTGAGATACACGAGTTCGCGGGTACCCTGACCCCACCGGGGTAGAATGAGAGTAGTCTGGAGTGGCCTGAGCCTGATGGGCTGCCGTACCACCTTGCTGGCTCTCAGCTGCTTGAAGGAGTAGGTCCTGCACATGTAAGTCTAGGAGTATTGAGGCAGGATCAAGAAAACACCTACTAAGGAGCTGGAGTGCACCATTTCATAGTAAAGAGTGACAAAATAATCGAATTGCGGGTCTTAGTGTATGTAGGAGAAGTATGGCAAGTCAAAAAACGATGGAAAGAGGCGTTCGCTGCCTTTCGGACAGAAACGCCGCCGGCGCTTACTATAACGGGCATATTTCAAATTAGGGAAGGGAACGGCAGACCATCGGACCTTTAGAATTGAGCAGCCCTAGTCAAGTCAAAGCAGTCAATACGTTTTGAATCTGGATTCTGATGCGACTCAATAGCATTCAAGTCGGCAAAGTCCGAAGGCTCTTTCGTCCATACAAAAGAGACACCTCTTGTACGTGCTCGTTCTCCCTGAATGTATACACCTGACGCTCATATCCTTTCATATCTACGACTCCCCTCCATGACCAGCAAGACCGACTCACAGAAGAAATCATCAAGAGTCTTACAATAGAGGAGTCTCGAAGATTCCGAACTATGTGGCAGCACACAATCTCGAAATAATGTGGAACACGTCAAGGGCAGACATTTCAATCTCATTCGGCGATGGCTCTGTATTGTCGCCTGAAGAACACACCGGATGGTAAGAAAGCTCGTCGATCCAGCTACTGGAATGATCACTCGTCTCATGATCACCTGCAGCTCTATTTAGCGAAATCAACTATTCAAGGGGTCGTTTACTCACAAGAGGACGAAACTCTGGACTGCCCGCCAGACTGGACGTGGCGCAAGCTTCTGGTCCTTCTTTGGCTCGAAAGCAACCTACTCAGATCATCATTGACGACATTGAGATTATGGCTGACGTTCTCTATTTCATTCTCAGTGATGACGGCGAGTTTTCATCAGATCTATGTATACATAGTATCGTGAGATAAAGCAGACACAAGCATAACCATCGACTTCAATAAATGATCATGATTGTCACATTTGGTTCATTCCATCCTTCATTGCTCTCCGGGGACCTCCTCCTGATCTCTCTTCTTCTTCTCTAGCTCCAAGCGCGCCATCACCTTGTCAACCTCATGCGGCCAATCGGTCCTCAAGCACAAGAGAGTCCCAAAGAAGGCACAATAGACGAGAGACACGGTTAGGCCGAGCCATAGACCGTGAAGTCCCATCTGCACCTTAAACGTGAGAAGAATTCCGAGTGGAATACCTGGAATCGGTGAGCGAAGCAGGTAGAGATTTTGAGTAGGGCAGACAGACCGATTATATAGTACGCGCTAAGGTTGAGAAGGGCCCCAGTCACCTGTTTGCCGCGGGCGCGAAGTATACCACCTGATACCGACGCTAAACCATCGAATACTTGGAAGATGGCGCAAAGTGGAAGGATGGACGCCGTTGTTGCGACAACCTCTGTTTGATGTTAGCCACCAAAAGCCAGCACGGGCAAGACACGAACCAGGATCGTTGTTGAAAAGCTTGCCCCAGGAAGTGCGGAATGTCAGGAACATCATGCTGAGATGTTATTGAGCCAAGGCTGAGATGGGTGACAAAAAGAGCTTACCACGATATACCAGAAAGGATCAACGACAACAACAATGCCGAATTGGAGGCGATACCAGCCCTTCGAGGGTTGCTTTCACCCAACAGATTCCCAATGCGAACAGACGACGCGATCGATAGCGCGAATGGCGCTTGGAACGTTGTCGAAGTCGAGACCAAAAGTACCGACTGTGTCGCGAGCGCGACGGGTCCTAATCTGTATGCTGATGTTCGGGTTAACGAAAATGCATGATATGGGGGCAGACTTGCAGAGATGCAGCTAAGCCGATGAGCTCCCAAGCCCACCACTCCGATGCGGTTTGGCCTACGCCGGCTAGACCAAGCTCGACGAGGACACCGAGGGAAGTGAAAGTTCGGCGTGAGAAGGGATACCAGGCAGTATGAGGAGCGACGAAGATACCATAGAGGATGGACAAGATGGAGACGAGGTTGAAGGAGATAGCTGTGGAGAGCGGGGCACCAATGAAGCCGAGGCGAATGGGTTCAGGTCCCCAGACTAGATGAAGAAGTTGAGTCACAATTGAATGGAAGACGGGGGATTATTCACCGAGTAGGTAATTCAAGAACGCGTTGATTGGTGCAACGATGAAGATGATCCGGGTGGGAACAGCGAATAGACCTGCGGATGTTGAGAATCCTGGGGAGGAGAATGGGGATAACACGGGTATACCTTGCGATTGAAAGTAGCGCCTGGAAGTACAGTTAGGGGGGTATGTGTGCGCATGTGAGTGTAAGGACAAACCTGCTGATACAATTGAAGGCATATGCTGCAAGCGGGGAGGTGCTTTAAAGTTTATACAGCATATCCAAAGAAAGGACGTACCTGGGAGGCCGAGGGAAACCCATCGTAAGTACGTCGCAGCAAGCCTGGCAACCTCGGGATCCTGTTTAAGAAGTAGAAGGATAGACTCGGCGTTGAACCAGACCGCGAACATGGGCTAAGAAGGGTGACTCATTAGTCGGACTTCTTTGGTAGGGGTGCGCTGAGACTAACAATGAGGAGTGCCGCGACGACCACGGCTACAAAGAGATTAGCGGCGCTTCCATTCAGTCAATGACCCCGACTTACTCATACGCTGGCACCACAAGCCCACGAGTTGAGGCTGAGTTGACGTCCAAGCCGAAGGAAGCATGGTATCGAGTGCGCTCGCAAAGCCCTGGATGATGGAGAAGCCGCTGACGCTGGCGGTCATGGAACCGAGTGTAATAGCGGCAAGGGCAGTGGTGGAAATGTGACCGACAGATAGGGTAGAGGCGATGACTAGACTGTATTCCAACACATGCGTTCTGTACGCTACTTGAAAAAAAAATAGACAAGATTGCGGAGAGTACGACGCACCCAAAGACCGGGAGACCGTACTTTGTGAGGATCCCAAACTCCTCCCAGTACATGTTCGCTTCGCCGACGTGCTGCTCATTATCGTCGGCTGCTTCGTGAATGCGTGGGATTGGAGGATTTGTAAGGGGGGTGTTCTCATTCGACATAGGGATGCTGGCCATGGAGGGCTTGGAAGGACGGTGTTGGAGGAATGGCGTCTCTTCGTTGGGCTCGTCATCCTCGAGATTTCGATGGGCTGCGTATCGCGACAGGAGGGCATAGTCGGAGGGCACGGAACCGCCACTGGTCACCTGGTAATGGGGAGACGACATCGTCGCGGTGGTCTGGTGGTGGTACAGAGATAACCAGTAACCGACGTTGCCGCTGCCAACTTTGTGCTGACTTCCAGGCGGTGTGAAATTTTAAGGTGATCCGATTTGCGGATGAGGATATCGGCCGAGAAAGTTTATCCGGAATCATATTCACAAAAACTAGGACATGCATAAACACTACGGTATGTACAAGACGACGCTCACGAAAATGCACGCAAGCCCAAAAAATGACACCTGGAGGAGGGCGAGTCAGTAAAGGTGAAGAAGGAAGACATAACAGAAGATCAGAAAGTAGTAAACGTCTCGACACAAGGATTAAGACAGGGATAACTGTAGGATAAGTCTCATCATAAGATGAGGCGAACGGAATTGAAACGAACCTAGGCGCAAAGAAGGGTGGCGTTTGAGATGAGCTGAGAAGAAAGGTCAGCTGAAGGTCTCGAAGCGAGATGAAAGTGGTGGAAAAAGTCAGGATACAATAGGTCGTCAAATCGCTGGCGTCGCCAGCAAGTACGAATTTTCAGTGTGATATAAAAAAAGTTCATCAAGCAGTCGATGAGGCAGGTACACACCTGGTGGTCCTGTGATGGACAGAGGAAGAAAAACACGGATGTGTGGACGTGTTTTGACCAGACTTTATACGCCGAATTTCGACTCCGCTGATGCGGTCGAGATGCCGTTAGGCTATTCCGCGGAACGGAGGTTGCTTCCACTTAGTTGCTGTAACCTTCAATAGTCACTCAACGTCGAAGCCGAATAACGTATTCCGAGCAGGCTGAGTGGAAACGAACGCTTGAAGAGTCCTCCTTCAGCCTCCTTCACTCTATTGACTTCTTGGCAATTTACGTGACAAGGCCGGGTTCCAGTGGCCGGGTTTCAATTACTCCAAATTGGCTGTTCCGATTTCCTGCTTACACCACCATCGCGTCTATCCATCTCTGTGCTATCTCTGTGCTGCTCTTGCGCCGGACCGCAGACGAACTTACATACACGACTCAGCTGAGCGCCTCAAACTCATCCTTCCTCGTGCTCCGCTTCGCCCTGTGATCGAAAGCTCTCTTCTCGCACCGCTTCTGCGGCTTCACGTGTCTGATGTCTGGGAAGCGCCTTGGGCTTCATATATACAGACCAGAAACGCGGACAGAGTTCATTTGCGTCGCCATGGCCCTCGTAGCCCTGGTCGTCCCAGCAATGTATGCTTTCATGTTCTTGGCCGGTGTGCAACACGCTCCAGTGCCTACCGTTGCCCTAGACAATGGAGGAGATGTCGGTCGTCTTCCTTGTACGTCTCATGCGCCGTGTCTCTTGTATCTCTCGCTCATCTTTCGCAGTCATGGGCTATAACAGTGCGTCCATCCATCCCGTCGTATTGACGCCATCTCAATTGCATCCATAGCCTGGAATGCATATTTTGTACATCTATGCATCATACATCCTCTGTCCCTTGTCTAATGCTCCCTGAAGTGCAACATCAACGAAGATCTCCTTTACCAGACCGCAGAGCTCATGGTCTCCCTGGGTTTAAAGGCATGACTGCCAGAGTCCTCATCTGCTAACACGAAACTCATTCTACTACACAGGACGTCGGCTACACCTACGTTAACATCGACGATTGCTACTCCGAAAAGAACCGAAGCGCGAGCGGGGACATTCTAGCGAGTACGCATCTGAAACCTGCCCGACATCACCGCCCGCTCACAGCCTGGCAGACGCAGAACGCTTTCCGAATGGAATGCGAAACCTTACCGATAAGATACATGCATTAGGATTGTGCGCATTCTCGAATCTCGTCCGTTTGCGATGCTAAACTTTTGAATGGCAGGAAGACAGGCATTGTAAGGCCGCCGCCGCTCTTCGTGCGCGGTTTGGAGACTCATCCTCCGATAGTATAGCGATTCGGGATGGTTCACCTGTCAGATGTACCCAGGTTCATTCCAGAACGAGGAGAGGTGCGTCTTCAACCGTCGCGCCCCAGCTGCTAAGTTCTCATCATTCATCAGAGACGCCCATCTCTTCAACGTCGAATGGGGCTTCGATCTACTCAAGTGAGTTTCTCCTCGCCGCAAGGAACGCACAGAAGACTGACCTATGATTCAGATACGATAACTGCGCCGGTGAACAATCTTCGTTGGGAACCCCCGAATGACAACTGATTGACCTTACAGTTCCCTTTGATGCTATCGTCAAGGAGGGCCAGATTGGCAGTACGTGCTCAATTCTTTGCATCCCTTACTACATGGCGTTGAACGCGCTCATTGACAGAATACACTCGAATGTCGAATGCGATCAAGGACCTTGCCAAGCAGAGGAGCAGACCGCCCATGCTTTTCTCGTTGTGTGAATGGGGCCGCGTAAGTACCCAGCACCAGTCAGTGACCCAGCATGCTCATCACTACATGGCGCAGTTACAACCATGGCTATGGGCGAGAGAACTGGGTCAGTCATGGAGGGTATGTGATTTTTTGATGCCGATTCAACATCGCATTATCATTTTTCTCCCAGACTACAGACGACATTGGCGCAAATTGGCCGTCGTTGGCCGGGATCATCAACCAGTGAGTGTGACCTCCGCGTCTCCGAAGTCTTACTGATCAATGGATCGTAGAAATTCATTCCATGCATGGGCGTCCGACTTTTATGGACACAACGATCTGGACATGCTTGAAATGTATGTTCCATCTCAATCGAAGCCGGATCAATCCTCATTGTACGCGTAGCGGTAATGGTCAACTTACCGTCGCCGAGATGCAGAGCCATTTCACAGCATGGGCGCTGTTGAAGTCGCCACTACTCATTGTTCGTATTGCTATACTCCATTGAATGTTTTGATCTCACTATCCTCTAGGGGACCGATGTTCGTACAATCTCCAGCTGACAAGGGTGTCTGATATTAAGGACGTTACAGTTATCGACAATCGACGAACAGAGTCTGACGGTACTCAAGAATGAGGAGATCATCGCTATCAATCAAGACCCGGTGGTTGGTCCCGGTGTCGTGCCCTTCCGATGGGGAATCAACGTGAGTCGTGCAAGTTGATGGTGGTCTAGGTGCCAATAGACACTATCCACAGCCGGATTATACCTTCAACGCAACACATCCCGCCCAATACTGGAGTGGTCAAACTCAAGATGGAGTCGTGATCATGTTGGTTAGTCCCAATTGTCGTCCATTCGTGGTATTCTCCGCTTATGCTACGAATTTAGATCAACACTCTCGACGAACCAGCAGACATGTTTTTCAACCTAACGGAGTCGCCGTGGATTCGCTGGGGGCGGGAATATTCTGTTCGAGTATGTGAATCACTCAGAGTTTCCTTTCGCTGTCCCTAATACTTGCACAGGATCTCTGGACACATACTGACAACGGGACAATTATCCGCAACTTCACTGCCGAGGCCGTACCTCCGCACGGGGTCGTGGCGCTGCTGCTGAAGGACGCCGGAGACGAGCCAGAGGGTCTTTCGCCGTGTGCCTTCTACGAGTGGTGGGGGAACCCCTGGTGCATCGATCAGAACGGAACGAAGATCCAGCCGCCGTGATAGTTTGGCAAGGATGGAAGCAGTGTAAATAGTAAATCATAAGCTATCGCAAATCTACGTTCGTTCGACTCTGGATATGAGGAACCGAAGGGATACACACAGGCTTGTAAAGTTCAATTTCAATGCACATTCTGTCAACAGGTATATTGATACGATACTCAGTCAGCGCTTAGTACATCTTATAGCTTCGACGTTGAGATATTTCGAGTCTGGACGCCCTCGTGCAGCACTGATCGAGTACGCATGTGGGCCGAAGAGAATAGTAGAGGTCTTGCGCGTTGCTTGTACTAGTGGTCGACCTCTAGTCTTAGATCCTCTACGTGACGGATATTCAGCGGCATAACCCTGCATCAACGAACGTCGAAGATCATGATGGAAAACCGTTGATATTGACTGAGTTCACGAATGTATGGCATATGGTGCGCCTTCCTGTAGTATGAGCGAACGCCACTCGAAAGAGAAGAAGTGATGATAGCGTTCTCGTGAAAAAGGCTGAATGACATGGAGCAGAGTCAGGGCGTCGAAGTATACCGTGCGCCGTAATGTACTAGTTAGAATGGTCGTCCGACCAGACGCGTGGAATGATACTGAAGAACAAAAGATGAGTCTGAAGAAGAATGTAGACAGCAGACGGGTGGAGGAAGCCGGGGAGACGGCCGCTGCTCCTGGTCGACTCGTCCAGAGACGAACAGCGTCCGCACCCTCGATTCCTTCGTATTGGTTCCATTTTGTACCCTCTTCCCACTCCAAGGAACGCAAGTCAACTGGATTGGGCGAGTTCCTATCATGTGCGTAGTATGGAGCCTGGAGCGACCCGTCTAGGTGTATCTTCGAGACTTGACTGAAGTAGCAGGTATCTGGAAGAATCTTGAAGGATTGCCGTAAATTTGTTTGGACACGTCGACAGTGTTTTCCGCATGAGATTAGCGGAGAAGTGAAGCGGACATGTCTTGTTCAAGGCTGGATTCAGGGTGAAACTGTTGGCCGTGGAAAAGGTCAGGATGCCGAATATGGCAGCTCGCATTTTGCCTCCGTGTTCCCCATGTTCCACGATGAGCCAGATCTGTATGGTCTCCGGTCCTTCATACCAACCTTGTCACTCGACAGCGACTGTAGTTCCTGTGCTGGTCGCCATACGAAAGTCAGCGCGGCCTTGTTTCGCTCATCTAATCCACCACAGGCCGACTACCTGAGCTGCGGCGTCGCCTACTCGAATGAGTATTGGCTCGTGATCTTCTGTCTCCATAAACAGGTGTGGCATCTGCCGCCTACAGACGTCGCCTCCCATCCCCGTCACCCAGCATGGACCACATCAGCGCCTCGCTTAATGGACTCTGGAGCGTCAGTGTCGCTGAAGCGCCGTACGATGCCCGTTCATACAGCGTGTACATAAAGAGTAAGTTTCATCCAGCTCAATTGTAACTCCGTCAGTCTCAACATCCAATGTCTTATCCGCAACAGCCCCGACGCATCACCTCACCCTTACTCGCACGGCCACAGAGATCATGCAGCTTGATATCAAGCTCCGGGCTTCCAAGCCACACTGCAATATTCCTCCACTCCCTCCCATCCCGACGTCATCCATGCTCCCCGCGAAACGCAAGTCCACATTTCATAGGGCACTAGGCAAACTGTCGCGCAAACATGCAGGCGGCCAAGGCTCGGCAAATCCCTCTCCGCTTCCAACGCCGGGTGCTGAGCCTCTGGATCCATTTCTTACTGCCGCCGTAACTGGACCAACTGCTTCATCAGCGGAAAACATTGCCAGCTCGACTACCGCCACAGCCATCGCTGCTTACCTGACGACCGTCTCTAATATCCCTATTCTTCGACGTACTGGCGTTTGGCGGCGCTTTATGCGCGCACGCTCGGACGATCTGCAAAGCACCCGGACGGAGCGGCCCCTCAAGCGCGTGAGGCACGATCTCCTAGGTGTCGCTCACACGACTGCGACAGCGAACCGAGAAGAGCCTGACCCTCCGGCCAATGACGCTGAGAATGCTGGGAAGGAGGTTAATTGCGTTGGCGCAGGAGAAGAGAAGAACCAAGACCTCCGGCGGGATCGACCGCCAGCGCGAGCTTTCCGCTCACACTCAGCAAGTGCGGGCGTATCGCGGGGCTTTTCCACATCTCTCATCACGCATGCTCATACTCAAGATTTGGGTCATGATCAGGAGGACGAGAAGGAGTCTTCCACTCTGGATTCCACCGCATGTGCATCGACATCGCCCTCGACCTCATCCTCTGATTCATCGACTTCCGACTCGTCGCTCGCCCCACCGCCACCGCTGTTCAGTGACACAAAGCCGCAACACACACCACGGTCCCTGAAGAGGGCGGCCGAGATCCGGATTGAAGACTACGAGATGTTACGCGTGCTGGGAAAAGGGTGTGCGGGCAAGGTGCTTCTAGTCAAGAAGAAGGGAAACTCGCGACTGTATGCGCTCAAGGCCATCACGAAACGACATGTTCTAGCTCATCAAGAGCTTATGCACACTCTTACGGAGCAAGCGGTACTGAAACGGCTTGGTAGTGCGAATGCTGGCGAGGGCCATCCCTTCGTAGTCAAGCTGTGGTGGAGTTTTCATGATAAGGAGAACCTATTTTTGGTGCTGGTTCGTAGGCGCTAAGCGTCATTCTTTCTTCTCACTGACCCCGTTTTCTCAGGACTTCCATCCTGGAGGCGACCTTGCTACCCAGCTTTCACGGTGGGGCCGGCTAGGACGTGACCGTGCCCGGTTTTATGCTGCGGAGATTGTTGAGGGCGTAGAGGGTCTACATTGTGCTGGCATCGTCTACCGGGACTTGAAGCCCGAGAATATCCTAATCGCGGCTAACGGGCATGTTGTCTTAACGGACTTTGGGCTGTCTAAGGAGTTTACGACAAATGGTTCATTGTGTGGATCAGTCACAACGGCGCCGTCCACGCCGAATGGAACGCGACGCAGGGAAAGCGCTGGGAGTGGACTGCCGATGCCTGCGGACTATCTCTGGAAAGGAGACTACGGTGCGCTGCAGAGGGATCAGACGAGTACTTTCTGCGGAACGGCAGAGTATCTGGCGCCAGAGGTTATCCAAGGTCTGCCTTATTCTTACGAGGTTGATTGGTGGGCTCTGGGTACTTTGTTGTACGAAATGTTGGTTGGCATCGTAAGTTTAGCTTGAGTCACTCTTAATTATCTCATTTTGACATCTTTCTCACTCAGACACCGTTCTGGGCTCCCAATCAAGCCGACATGTACCGCCGCGTATTGGAAGACGAACTCAAATTCCCAGAATCGAAATCTCTTGACCCTGATACCAGAAGCTTTTTGAGAGCGGTACGTTCAATTCCTGTTGTCTTTACGTTCAATAAACGGCGCCTTCTTTCATAGCTTCTCCAACGCAATCCAAACTTTCGACTATCCGAGCCACGCGTAAAGCAACACGCGTACTTCTCCATGATAGAGTGGTCTCACGTCTATCACAAACGTTATATACGTGAGTTGCGCTTTCATTCTTGTCTTCGAACTTCATCTCTGCTGTGGTTCCTCTTCCGTCGCGTGCGATATCTTACTAACCATTGACCAGCTCCTTATATACCACCGACGGATCCATCCAATGCAAGTGACACTCAAAACTTCGACAATATGTTCCTGGACATGGAACCTGTCTTAGATGGCCTTGCTGGTCACACCGAGGTGTCACTTGGCGACTCAGATTTCACTCAGAGTCAAACGAACAGCTCGAACGCACTATTGTTGCAACCTCCACATCCTGATCTTTTCGATGGGTATTCTTACAGGGGCAGGGACACCGAGGAGGTACATGAAGACGAGGAGAGAAGCGACGAGAAGAGTATCAGCGTGTACAGCCAAAGCGGGGATGGCGGGAGTGGTGACTATCACGGCGAAGGATATGAAGCATCATTGATTTTGCCGCCGTCCCCAGTCCATCCTCAGGATCCCATGTCTGGGGAAACGGAGATTTCTGATAGGCCGCGCGCGATGCGTCGGGGTAGTCTCGGGGAGTCCACTCCAACGGCTGTGTCCGTCTTCTCTCCCAACTACGAATCCACCTGCTCAGAGGTCACGTCTACGCGACCATCACCTAACGAGGCTGATGAAGAGGAAGCCGATGACGAATGGGACTTCGTTGAACCCAGTGGTACGGACAAGAATGGCAGGGAGACAACCCTCTTCGCCAGAGGTGTCGTTGACCGCTATCGACTTGCGTTCATGAAGGACAGATCTGGGGATCTCGTGCATTCGAGGAAGGCCTCGAAAGCCTCAATTCTTTCCAACTTGTTGGACGCTTCAACCGCTACAAAAAAACGCCCTCTTTTCAGGCGCTCCTCAAGTGCGAGGGCGTTTATACACCGGAGGTTGGGGTCCAAAGCGGATGGGGAAGAGAACAAGCCCAAGAAGTCTCGACCTGCTTCGATGGATATGTCGCAATTATCTTTGGGACCCGATGTGATGCGAGCTTCTGCAGCGCCTTCCTCGGTTACGTCCCCGACGCTGTCGAACTCGGCGTCGTGCGGTAGTGGAACGACCGGGGAAACCCTTGCTGAAGAGGACGAAGGGGATAAACAAAATGTCGTTGAACGGTCATCGTTCGTATCAGATTCGAGCGACCCCGGTATTCCCCAGCCGCATCCTCAGCGGAACAAGCTGAAGAAGGGCGCTGGGAAAATGTTGCTCATTTTTTCTCATTCGAACAATCGGACTTGAGCTACTTACGGCTCACATGGGACTTTGGATTTTCTTACGACCGCACTCATGATCATGCATGGATATGGATACTAATAGCACTCTTGTTGTTCTCTTATGTTTTCGTAATGGTAAATTTGTCAAAGCACTTCAGGACATGAACGAATAACAGGAATATCTCAAAGATAGTCTCGGGATAATCTAAGTCATTCGGAAACAGAAAGATCGGGCTAAGATGACTACAGATGTATTCAACCCTACGAGACCAGATACCGGCAGACACAACGATGGGCAATGATTCTCATCGACGCGCTTTGGCCTTTCAGTTTGAGCCTCTGTTGAGAATTGTCAGTGTGATGCTGGTAAAGGAGAACTTCGATCACGTTCGCTTCTTGCCCTCTTTCCACCATGTCTTCGCTCGACTCCTCCACGCTCCTTTCCGCAGCCCGCTCTTTGCCTTTCTCATCAATTCTTCAAAAGAATGAATCCACACTAGGCACCCGCCGTCATACCATGAAGCCCCGCATCGCCGTCACATGCGATTCCCAACATCGATTCGAAGTTGTACCTCTTCGCCGTCGCTCCAAGTTACTCGCGCCTATCCTCAAAGATATTACACCCAGAAGAAACCCTCCAGAGGGCTCAAGGCGTGTTGTCCTGGACGCGTCAGAAGTGCTCACGGAAGATCAATCGGTACCATAGCCCAGTCAGATTCAATTGTTGTGCGCCTTACATGTTCAACTAGACTTCTCAATCTACCTTGTGTGAAGCTTCCGCACTGGTCGACTCTCGTCGCCTGGAATCTTCTCTCACTGCGCCTACTCGCTCACTCAACATTATTCCGAGAACTAAACGTTCAACTCAACTTTCTTCGGCTTGCACTACATCCCAACCCTCAACGAGCTCTTCATCTCGTACAACCTCATCTATTCCTAACCCAACTCGCTCCGAGGATCTCTCAGGCAGGCGGAGCAGTTCCTCCAATCCGAAACCGCACTGGCGACGTGCCATCTATACCCAGAGCCTCTATGTCCCTTCCCTTGCTTTTCTTGGTCGACCGCCACCGCCAAATTCTAAAGCTCAACCTCAGAGACCCTGCCTCTCGATCTCTCGTGAAGTACCCGAAAGTCCGAGTCTCCTAGCTTATGCTTGCGAATCCGAGCCTTCAATGCCGCCGTTATCTGCTCCTCCAACACCTCTCAGGTCCTCGCTCCGCAAAAGCTCTTTGCCTCGTCCGCGTGAGCGATCATCTCTCTCACACAAATCTGTGTCCTTCGCGACCTCCGAGGACGTCGATAGTCCATGTAGGATCATAACGGAGTTGATAGCTGCGGTGGACAGCGTAATCCGTGAATGGCATTTGGATGCCTTCTAGTCTCCTCCTTTTGTGCTTCTTTAGCCTTTCGCCTTTCGCTTTGTCTATCTCCTCGTCTTGATTGTCAAATTCTGAAATGCCACTTTTGAATACATAGCCCCGACCGGAATGTACGCGTGATTTTTGGAGCCCCCGCAAATCACCGTCACCAAACCTCGAGCTTACTGCCGTTAGTAACTTGGATTTCGCCATCAGTGCGTCATGCTGATCATCGCGACGCTGTACTAATCCTACCACGTGCGAACGACACGCATCGGTTAGTATTACAACTTACCAATCGATATAAAAGCCATCGATGCTCACTCGCCTTACTTCCCATCACTCGCCACTTTACCCCCACCACCCCCTCCACCGAAACGGCTTCATCTTCTACTCTCACCCAACCCCAGAAATATCTGATGAGCGTCCAGGATTTCGTTGAGGTGCGTTCGCGTTCTTCATGCGTCTGCTGTAGTAGATCTGGTGGCTGAGCATTGAAAAAGGAAAACATCACCTCGAGCAAGATCACCGTCTTTTCCAAGACGCACTGCCCGTACTGCAGACGCGCGAAAGCGCTGTTTGCTGATAAATACGCTGATGCTGAGATCAACATCATCGAGTGCGTTCCGCCATCTGTTCCGAATCAAACATCTCATCAATGTGACCATGTAGGATTGACGAACGCGACGACACCAGCGCAATCCAGGACTATCTGCAGAGCAAGACCGGCCAGAGGAGCGTTCCCAATATTTTCATCAGTGCGTCCCCTCTATGTGCTGATTCGATCAAGCTGACCAGATACTTATGGCAGACCAACAACACATTGGCGGCTGCGATGATACGCTCTCGTTAGAGAGCTCAGGCAAGCTCGCCGAGCTGATTAGCGCCTAGATAGTAGTAATTGGGGACGATGACTTATACCTCTCTATATAAGCTTTGAACTCGAATGCAATCTGTTGTAACCTTGTGGAAACTTGAGAACTTTGTGTGTGTGAGTAACGGTAGTATTGAACACCACCATTCAAGGCTCGCACCGCAGTACACACTATCGGATGCAGCATTGAGCAAGCTCTTACTTCGAGCCTTGAGATTGGAGCCCTAAAGATTAGCGCTGCCGACTCTCGACTCCCCTAGCCTGAGCCTCGAGGGCCGACGGTCAGCCTACTCAGTTTGAACCCGCACGGGCACGGGCCATGCCACTGTGCAGTGTGATCTATCATCTGTCAGTGTCACCTCACTGACCTCACTGACCTGTGACCTGTCGCGAGTCGCGCGACGCGACGCGACGGCGACGCCACACTGTTGTGAATGATATCTAAGAAAAACATTGATGATGAGGATGGGATTCGAACCCATGCCCTTTCGGACCAGATACAATTGTGCTTGAACATACAAGCTGGTCCTTAGTCTGGCGCCTTAGACCGCTCGGCCACCTCACCATGGGAA
Source organism: Strobilurus pachycystidiatus (assembly GCA_019915135.1). Lineage (NCBI taxonomy): Eukaryota > Fungi > Basidiomycota > Agaricomycetes > Agaricales > Physalacriaceae > Strobilurus > Strobilurus pachycystidiatus. The sequence goes on from JAHLMK010000004.1 coordinate 680,091, forward strand.
GTGTGGCGCCTTTTGTTTTCCCGGGGGCCTACGGTTTCGACATTTCAAGGTATACTGAAGTTGAATACACTTGTTGTGTATAGAATGGTAGGCTGACGTTACTCGGTCAGTGGCAGGACTTACATCTTCGCATCCACGTCCACTTTACGGATATTAAATCACAGCTTCCATTTCGACAGTCATAGTCTGAAGGTCGATATCGCGGTGATGTATTGTAGTGCTCAAAGTTGCCGCTTAGCAATGATGGTTGCTTTCCATCCGTGTCACGGAAAACGCTAGAGAATGTGTACCAAAACCCTAATGCTCGAGAAGAGGCAGTAGAACGGTCCTCGAGGGGAAGCGTTATAGCATTTAGATCAGGCACTGCCGCTGAAACCAACTAGCGCAAGCAGAGTGGATACCCGCAAGTGCAACCATCAACCTAAAGCGAAAGGAGCAACAGAGGTACGACATGGAGAATTCAAGTGGTGGCGTTACGGTTACGGCTACGAAGCGAAGACGACGTCTCGGATACTAGTACGGCGGAAGAAGGCTGGGAACGAGAAAGGGAGCGTACAACGTGCTGGATAGATTCTGTCGAGCTAGCGACGATACCTGAAGATGGACGAATCCATCATACCTGGTACTCGAACAAACTGATACACAGGTTTGCTGCAAGCCACGGTGCAAGAGAGCTTTGATGAAGGCCGATTCAATCGGGGCCGTAAGATAGCAGGAACAGAAGTGTCATTGATAGCCATGCGGTGGCGTTGTGTGCGCGTTGAGCAGGTCAACGGACGCGTCAAGCGTCTTTCGTGTATCGGTCCGGCACTCGGACCGATCATCACCTTGACCCTGGAAACAGAGCAGCCTCGCTCTTGTAGAACATGCCATACTCTATCGTCTTTTCTCGCTGCCAGTGTCCGCTCTGGCCTGCCACCCGCTTGTACGACGGCGTGGCGTTTGTCTAGAAATCACACGATGACATTATGTTGCGCATCCACAACGGAACTTACCTAACGCCGGCGCTTCGATCTGTGCATGACCTTGAAGGCTTTGATTCTTCCCTGTCCCATTTCTCTTTCCACCCTCCATCTCCTTCAAAAGACATCGCCCGCGAGCATTTGTTCGCGCAATGTCGGCTACTCTCGCTGTGTCCTGCGCCATCCTCCTCTCAACCGCCTTCATCGTGTTTCTCGTCACAAGACGACGCGATTTACCTCCCGGTCCAACGCCTATACCTATCTTGGGGAACATACCCGACCTGCTCCCTGTCGCTGGGGCGAGCATCTACCGTGATGACCCATCCCAATCCGGCAATACCGATGTCGCCGATACCTCTCTCAGCGCTAAATCCATAACCTCCGACTCCCCCATGCACGTCCTTGTTACCCGTTGGGCGAAAGCCTTTGGCTCCGTCGTCTATATCCACGTCCTGTCCCAGCCGCTAATCTTCCTATCATCTCCTCAAGCCGTTTCGGACCTTCTCGAGAAACGCGGGGCCATCTACAGCGATAAGCCATATATGCTCATGACTGGAGAGCTTTGTGGCTGCCAGAATATGGTAGCTTTCACTCCCTATAGCGATCAGTCGAAACGCCAGCGACGTCTCCTTACCTCCGCCTTTGGGCTTCGCGCGATACCCGCCTACGAGCCTCTGATTACACAGAGTACCATACAGTTCTTGGGGGAGCTTTTGAAGGGCGGAGTGGACTACTCTCGCCTCAGAGCTCTGTCGAAAAGATACGCAGGCGGATTGACGCTTGCTGTGGTCTACGGATATGAGCCTGTTCCTCTTGGTCTGGAGGACAAGGGAGAAGACCCAGACCCTTTCGTACGACTGGCTACTGAATGCGTCAACATTCTTCAATGCGAGATCGCATCAGGTGGTGGCATTTGGGCAGTTGATGTTCTGCCTTGGTTACGCTATCTGCCGTTAGACAGCGTACCTTTCCTGAGCTATCTACCGGGCCTGAGCTTCCAGAGGAAGGCTCGAATCTGGAAGGCGAAGATGGAGGAATTTGTTGATGCACCGTGGAGTTTTGTCAAGTCGGCAATGGTACGATATTCCTTGCAGTGACTATCGAGGTTTACTAACCGAGCGGATAGAACTCAGGAAACTATTCTCCTAGTTTTTGTTCGACGTTGCTCGAGACGGAGTCCGACAAGAATGACGATACTTTCACCCATGACCTCAAATGGACAGCGAATAGCATGTATTCAGCTAGCGGCGATACTGTGAGTGTGTTCTAGGTCATACGCCTTTGTCCTCACCTTGATTATGCAGACTATCTCCCTCATGCTTTCCTTCATCCTCGCAATCTCCAATCGCCCCGAATGCATCGCACTTGCCCAGAAGGAAATTGACGCGGTGACGCGAGGCAACCGTCTTCCTGTTCTTAGTGACAGGGATCAGCTTCCCTACGGTTAGTAGACTTCCGCGTCGTGTGTTCCCGACTAAAGGTCGTTTCAGTTTCCGCCTTGTTCACTGAGACGCTGCGGTGGGCCTGCCCTGTTCCCCTCTGCCTTCCGCATCGTCTGATGGAGGACGATGTGTATGATGGCTGCCGTCTACCAAAGGGAAGTCTGGTCGTTGGCAACATATGGGCGATCTTGCACGACTCGACGATGTATCCTGACCCACATGCTTTCAAGCCTGAGAGGTGGCTGGCGGAGGATGGGCAAAAGGAACTCACTGACCCGCGGCAGTATGTTTTCGGGTTTGGAAGGAGGTATTTACTATTCTTCTGTCTCAAAGGGCATGGATTGATGTTTTCATCACAGACGATGCCCTGGTGCTCACCTTGTCGAATCATCGGCGTGGCTGCTCGTAGCCGCGTCATTGGCGACGTTTGATGTCAGCCGGGAGGGGAAGGACGTCAAGTGGGAGGGAGGAGTGTTCCGGACTCCGGCACCATTCCAGTTCTCCATGACGCCGCGGTCGGAGAGTGCAGTCGAAGTTGTGAGGCAGGCTTTGGCGTAAATTTTCATTGGGATTTCTCTATTGTTGTCTTGACTTATTTCTCGCAATTTTGGATGTTTCGGATTACTCTAGCAATCTATACGCCACCTGAAAAGGGAGTGCGCCACACGGCATATGGTGAGGTGGCCGAGCGGTCTAAGGCGCCAGACTAAGGATCAGCTTGCGATAGCAAGCACAGTTGTATCTGGTCCGAAAGGGCATGGGTTCAAATCCCATCCTCATCAAATCCACTCTGCTGTGGCGAGTGGAGACCTTTTTTGTCTTCTTATTTTTTTTACACTAGAACCGGAATTTGGAAACTTAGAAAACTGGACAGTGGACACTGAACAGTGTGAGTGAATCTTGATTCTTGAATGGGATCCAAACGACGGAAATGCTGTCGGACGATTCCTGGCACCTGAATCCTGAAATTGACTTCTGATCATGATTCATGATTCAAGAAGTCTACTGTCACGGTCTAGACCCTAGACTCCGAATCCCTCTACTGTACGACAGTCTAGTAAACACTCCAGAAGTCTGGAACGACGCTATGTGACAGGTTTCACATACTGCATAGTCGGCATACCAAGGTTCATGAAAGACACGAGAGCGGGGCTTTCACTTAGTGACTTCCCTCAGCGCTCGAGGAGCGATATATGGTGGATATATGCATGTCTGAACTCCTGGGAAGTGGAGAGCTATCATTATCTATGCGAACGGATATTCATCTAGGCCTCCCTGGCAAAATGTCCACGTAAAAGAACTTGGCGGAACTGTGACTGGAGCGGTACCGAGATTGGAGTGTTTTCCTGTGTCTTTCTGACATCGTCACATCGATAGATTCTTAACAAGAGCCGCTGTGAATCGTGAATCGTGATGAACGCCCATGACCTCTTGTTCGAGCGCTAATCATGATCAGATGTCGACGACACTGCTAAACCGTTTGATTATGCAGTAGCTAGACCTCTCCAGCTCAACTAGCTCATAGATAACATACCACCAGCCGGTCATCGGTTGAATCCAGCTCAGCCGCAGACCTTGGCGAAAGTACTGGTCTCACCATTTTGGCGGGACGGAGATAAGATAAGAGTCCTCCGCCTCCGTCCCCGAGTAAGTGACGTGACCCCTATCAACTCAGTCCACTACCACCACGCTTCCGGCACGATGACTTTGATGACTTAGAGCACAATCCAGACAGACAAACACGACCAAGACGCCTCGAAGATGGATCGCAAAGCCGACCAGATTTCAGCGCACTTCTATACAAAGTTGTACTATGTGGTTTGCGAGGCGCGGGAGTCGGGCGCGAATGGCAATGGCAACGTCGGCGGCGGTGGCATCGGCGGCAGCGATGGAGGAGCAGGCAGCAGGAGAGCCAGTGGGGAGGGCGCAGCGACGGGCAGCGGTACTGTGAAGGTCGACAAATGGGTGCGTCTCCCGAGCCAGCCATAACAGTCTAACTCACAGTTTGCGCTCCAGTTCAACCTCTCGACACCGAGCCCCGGAAGACCGCGGGCATCACCGTTCAGTGTGCACGTTGTGCTCATTCTGCCCGACCTGCCACCCACCCAGGTCGTCGTGTCGCTTCCCTCACGCTCCCCAGTGCCAGCCACAACGAAAGAGATCCTGCTGGAACGCTGGACGATCTCTTTGTCGTCTACACTGTCGCAGGAAGGCGGTGACGACCTCCCGACAGTGTACAAGCATGGCATTCCGCTGTTTCGCGGCGCATGGAGTCTGTTGCGTGTCCTTCCAGCATGGGGCATCCGAGGCCGCTTACGACGCATGGGCGCCCGCGTCGACGTGCGTCTCGTCGACCCGGATCACCAGGACGATCTATCCTGGTACGGCGGCGCCATTGCGCGAACGCATGCTTTCCCGCCTGTGCCACACCCCCGTGGCACGCTCACTCTTCGTGCCGAGTACCTCCCCGATCCCGAATTCGCCATCGACTCGAGGGAAAGCGTGCTCAGCTCGCATATGCGCGCTGGTGATGACGACTACGCCGACCAGTCGCAGTTTGTCCCGACACTTGCTAGTGCGCGCAGCAGTGGAGGCAGCAGTCTGAATCGCTTTCGGCGAGACTCCGCATTGGGTTCTGGCTCTCCTCGGGCGTCCCCACGAACGCAATCGATACTTACATCCTCCCCGAGGCCACCCTCCATGCTCTCGTCCTCTCCGCGCGCGCCTTCACTGCTCAGCTCATCACCCCGACGGCCGCATCCACATCCGTTCAAGACTGATACGTTATCAGGCAGCTTATCGTCTGTCAATGTCGGCCTGACAGGCCTGGTGAGCTCGTCGCCTCTAGGTGCAGGAAAGACTTCTCCACCCACTATTCCTCAATCCCCACTTGTTGCCTCCTCCTCGTCACCCCAACAACCATCGTCAGGTCCCCCGTCTCGGAAACGTTATTCCTCTTCGTTTGGGCACAGGTACTCGCCCAACTCTGGGGGCAGACCACTCACACCTGGTAGTGGGAGCGCCCATTCCAGTTACAACGAGAAGTTAGCGGCTGTGGCGACTCGGACTGACGACGACGATTTGAGTGACTTCGTGCAAGACATCGATGCACGGAAGCCTCTACGTCGTTCCTCGCCCTCATCTATGAACACCACGCCCTTCCCTTCTAGCTCACCGCCAAAGGGATATCCATCTAGCTCCATTCCGTACCCATCTACCTCGACAACATCTGATGGGTTACTTTTGCGACAAGACTCGAGATCGGACCTGGGTCTCGGCAGGTTCGTGGCCATGACGAGCGAAGAGGCAGTCGATGCAGAACTGGGGAGGATGAATGACGTTTTCCTGAAGAGCTTGGAAGGACTTGGGAGTGGGAGCACGGTCAGAAAGAAGACTACCGAGACGTCGTCGCCATTGTCGCGCGGCAGTTCACTACCGAGGCGTGAACCGCTCTCTAGGGGAGACTCGCTACATCGACGTGGTTCGACAGACACCTCGTACAGGCCAAGAGACAGGAGGACGAGCAACCTGTCAGATCAGGAGGGTCTGTTTACTTACTCACAGGAGTGATCCTCCGACACTTTAATTCCTCCCCGCCCTGTTTTCCCTACAGATCGTACCATCAACTGACATCGTATCTCTGTTTTATCAATCTCGGGCTCATCATCATCTCACGTATATTCCTAACTCTTACGCGCTATTATATCCAACCATTTGTATAGATACATATTCATTGACCATCATAGTACTAAGTACCATTACTTAATTTATACCACGGAGACGTGCGATTGGACTTTGTGGGCGTCTGAGGGTGTTCAAGTGGGGTTTAGGCTGCAGCTGATGTAAGTCCGCCGGAACTTCGCGCTCAAGACCATAGCTCGCAGTCCAAGAGCCCCGATTTCGAACGATGATATTGAATTAGACTGTCTAAGCTTGACTATTCAGGAGGTAGCACCACTAACACGCCGACATCAAAGTCAGTGTACTAGGCGCATAGTACAAAGGCGGACGGTATCATGATGATGATGTCTCGAGACACGGATGAAGTGACTTCCGCAACGACAGGCAGGAACCAGTATACGGGCGTATGGTTGGTACTCAAAAGCATGGGTGACAAGAGAGAACAAGAATCAGACAATGATTCAAGAGTCGAGAGTCAAGATTGTACTGTGTGGTGGCCAAACTGTGACTCTACTATGTTCTTAGCCCTAGCAAGCTGCAAGTTTCAACGACAATTTGAGAAATGAGAAAACATTGATTCAATGATTGTTGAATCTCAAGAATCAAGTTTAAAAATTAAAAGAAATTACAATCAACAATGAAAATGAACATTGAACAATGAACATATTTATTATTGTCATGATTGTGGCGCAAGCGGCAAAAACACGCCCTCATGATGAGGATGGGATTCGAACCCATGCCCTTTCGGACCAGATATATCTGTGCTTGCTATCGCAAGCTGATCCTTAGTCTGGCGCCTTAGACCGCTCGGCCACCTCACCATGAGGAGTGTGGCGCCTTTGCTTTTTGGAACTTACTGCCGTCGGAGATGGGAGAAAGAGAATATATTCAAGAGCTCACTCAGGTTGGACCGGGTCCATGAAATCAAAGATGGAGCGCCGGCAATCGTAGGTACGACACAAGCAAGGCGACAGTAGTGGAAATGTCGTAGCCTGACAGTTGGGTGTTATGATTGATGACAATCGAATGGTAAAGAAGAGCTCCAGGTCTTCAGGAAGGTCGCGACCGGGACTCAAATCAATGATGCGCAACACAGTGACAAATAACAAATATGAATCCGACCATCGTTGAGGGTATATCCTTTCCGTATGTATGATACATTGTATCAGATGAAAACCATGACTGACGAGAACAAGGTGAACCGTCAACACTCGTGAAATCAGTCCGTACCAGCTGGTACCGTTGCGGAGTTTGAAAGGACTTTCTGGTCTCCCATCACTGTCAGCATTCAATGGACGGGGCCCGGTCAGACCTGGGCATTTGTACCCGGGCACCGCATAACTACACATCTATTGGACTCTGACGACGCATCTCGCCACGTTTTAACATGCCAGAGTCCACGAAATATGGACAAGTCCACACCCGCCATGTAATCTGGATCATCTTGGTCTTTCTATCACTAGGTGCGCCTGGGTACGCTTTCTCGCCAGTAGCGCCGGCATACTGAGGGGAATCCTGCAATCTAGCTCCTTACGCGGTACTGCAAACCATTCTTCACTACCTTACCGCCCTTCACATTCGGACCACTCGAAATGCAACTCTAGGGCGCCGTTTGAGCATTATCCTTCCTCGCTATCTTACTAGACACCTCGTCTACCCCCAAATCCAGTTTGTTCTTGGCCATCCACTCAAGGTCTTGCGCTTCTGGGCTAGACTCCAGCATGTGAGGTGGACAGAAGTCATATTAGAAGACTCGTTGCACGAGAGGAGATCCAAAACCATCCCAGACCAGAAGGCCCATCTCGTCTTCCTCGGTCCCGCTCCATTGCCAGGACGGAAAGTTCTTCTCTTCCTGCCCGGTGGAGGATACGTTAACCCGATCACCCCCAATACGCTTTCCTTCCTCCTCTGGGTACAAACACAGCTTGAGAATGTGACCGTCGCCATCTTATTATATCGTGCGTTTTCCCCGCCTTCTGATCAATGGTCCTATTCATGAACTAAATTGAAAGGTCTCCGTCCATCTGAAACGTTTCCAGCCCCACTTACCGATGCCCTTCTTGCCCTCCGACATATCACCACAACGCTGCAAGTTCCACCCCACGATCTGCAACTTGCTGGTGATTCTTCTGGTGGACATCTGGTTCTCCAAACACTGGCGATACTTGCCGGGAAGGTATCTATACCACGTCTTCCACGTGTTCCGGCGCTCAGCGACGACGAGAACCAGTTGGCTGGTGTGCTTCTCATCTCTCCTTGGGTCTGCCTTGCGACGGAAGATCTCTGGAATGACCGCTATGACACGTTAGAGAGAGAGACATACGCATCATGGGGAGAGGAGTACCTCGCAGACCTCGCAGCGTATTTTGAGGCGCCACGCCCAATAAAGATGAATGGACCACATGCGTCTCCTACCGACCTCAAAGCGTTCATCGATCCACATAGCGCCTCACCGACGTACTTTTCTTTCTTGTCGAAACTCACGCCTCGGATATATGTCACGTCTGGGGCAAAGGAGTGCATGGCGCTTAGTGGTGCGCATAGGCAGCTAATTGAGAGACTCTGCGGAAAGGAAGAATATAATCTACACGCCGTAAATGGACATGGGGTGGAGGTGCGCTCAGTTATCCAGAGCGATGGGGTGCATGGAGACCCGATGTTGGACTATATGTTCTGGTTCCGGGGATGGAGACATTACTTGTGGGGAACAGGCATGTCAGGAGATATTGTGGAGTGGTTGAAGGCGGGGTATTCTCTATGAAGTGGTAACTGTATCACCTTACATACGTGGTTGCCCTTTACGAGTTAGATCAGATTGTTTTCACCTGTTGAGGTTTCATCGACTGGCTCATCAGCGCTGTCCTTATTTTCCAGTGGGTGAGGGCTATTTTGGCAATGGCTTCTAAATTTGTTGACATGGACAGGAGTGCACAAGATGTGTACAATTCTCCAAACTGCGGCCTAGGACTTGAACCAGGAAAGACTGAGAATCTGAGAGATCGGGATTCGGCGAAAAATTCGAATCCATTGCAGGCATGTCCGTCGGTATCGTGTACCAGGATGCGTAGCGCCTTATGTTCGTTCGGCAGTCCTTGGTCTTTCTCGTTGATGTCGTTGAGAATGGGAGTATCAGCAAAACTTTCTGAGCCACGAACAACCAATGAGAACGCTCAGAAACTGTGGAGCAGCCAATCAGAATTGAGCACTTCGCTTTTGAGCCGTGTTGCTGATACTCCCTAATGGAAGTTGATGCTGAACGTTGAACACGCTCCTGCGAGCAATTATCAATATCTCTTGTATGGTAACGATGGCGGCAGCCCGCAGGCGGAATGATGCTTGATATCGGATTAGACCACAGCTAAACACACCAAGAGGCAAGAAGAGCTAATCGCACGTTGCCAGCTGGATGTCGACTTCGCAATTTATAGAGACGCATTGTATTGCCGGGGAATAGTTTGGGCAGATGGGAACCGCTGTGGAGACACACAATGATATTGCCGGAGAATAGCCTGGGCCCGGCCCTGAAGCACTTGAAGGTTTGGAGCAGACTTGGAGCAGACTGAGATATGATGTCGCTCTGTAGGCTTATGTAAGGCCTGTAACATGACATCGCCGGAACATCGGCTCGCAGCCTCCCAGTGCGCGTTGACCCTTACTTAGGTTATGTTTATCCAGGATGATGCTGCGCTTGGGTTTCTATCACACGCTCATCGTTCTTCCACTCCTCCGTTCTCCTCAAACTTCCCACCACGGCTAACTACCAACGCTCCTTCATGATATGAGCACCTCCTCCGGGACTATCCTCCCTCTACACTGGAAAGCACCAAGCGTCCTCCGCGAGGTCGTCCACACTCGAACGCGACGTAGTGCCCTCGTCGTCCTATTCACTATCTCCCTCGTATTCGGCATCCTCATTATACTCGACTACCCGCTCTATCCTTTCTCCTCGCCAGTCGACCTTAGCCCCGAATTCACCTACGCGCACTCGCACCCGACAGACGTTCAAGAAGTTGCAGATGGCGTATCTATAGTGCAGTTCTCCGACATTCAAGATGGTGTCGCCTACCACCCATTCTATCCCAACCCTCCAGAACATGCGATAGCGGACCATAGGGTGCGGCCAATTCGATCTCATACGCAACTGTCGGACACCTGCATTGATCATTGGGTTGGCACGGGCCGCTGGGACGGTCCTTGCGCAGCACAGAAAGTGGACGACGCTGTGGTAGACCTAGTGTATATTTGGGTCAACGGCTCGTGAGTCTTCTCATTCCATAAATTGTGGCGAGCCGTCATATCATTTCTCCTACTATAGGGACCCATTACATGAGCGAGCCCGCGCTAAATATATCAATGAGACGGGACATCGACCAATGAACGCGCGTTTCCGCGAGCACGACGAGCTGAAGTACGCCTTGCGTGCAGCAGGCCAGGCGACGAAGTCTTGGAAGGAATCTGTATGGCATGTCATCACCGCTGATGTTGACCACCCCCACGACTCGCAGAGGCGCCTGGGTCTAGTTCCGCAGTGGTTGGACCTGAACGCTTCTGGACTGAGGACCGATAGCACCCAACCACCCATACATTTCTATCATGGTACGTCGATGTAAAATCATTCCCTAGTTCGTCGACGTATCGTCCACTACCAGATAGTCAACTGTTCCGTCTCATAAATTCAACGGACGCGCCATTAACTGTAGAAACCGCGGTAGGGTGGAGAGAGAAGGTGGTGCCGACTTTTAACAGGTACTCCCTCATCTATCTACCGTTCCGCATGTCTCCTACTTACATTCCCTCAGTCACTCCATTGAATCTCAATTGCCCAACCTCGATCCGCACGTCGTATCCGAAAATATGTGCGTGTTTCATTGATCTTTAATTAGTCCAGGGTGCTAAATTTAATCATAGCGTCTCTCTGAACGATGATCAGTTTCTAGCACTGCCCATAGCACCGTCTGCGTTCCACTCTCCGCTGTACGGCCCGGTGTTGAGACTTGAGCGCAATCTACAGGTAGGAGGAGATTCCTCTGGAAAGGGCGATGGAGGAGGAGAGTGGAGGGCGCTTGGATGGAGTGAACATCTTTTGAGTAAGTGCCGCCCGTCCCCAAAATACCCCTTCCCACGTTCATAAAGCCCGTACTCATCTGATCATCACAGATGAGCGCTTTGGCAGCCGAAAACGCGCCTATGTAGCACATAACGCGCGCTCCTTGTCGTTACCCCTTATGCACGAGGTCTCTCTGGCATTTGGACACCAGTTCTCTTCGACGCCTCTTTCGCGGTTTCGCGGTTCCCACTCCGCGCCTAACGAGATTGAGGTGAACACCGTCTTCATGTCGGCACATTTCATCATCGAGAGGAAGCGCGAAGCACTGCTCTGGTCGTGGATTGTGGGCAAGTGGGGAGCGGCACATGGAGGTGTATTGACTGAGGAGACCAAGATGGAAATGTGGAGGGAACTGGGCGGGGAAGAGGACAGTAACGAGATTTCGTTGAAGAATACGAAAAGGACTACGTCGGACGACGTGGATGACCAGCTGAAGCTCGCCAAGCTGCAGTCACCCCGGGTCCCGGATCGCGAAGTCGCCGCACACACTGAGTATACTTTCGGTATGGTTTCGCCTCTTTGGCCGCTGTTGTCCCTCATGTTCTCTTGCAGTTTCGCAAGACGGGTATTGGACTGACCTAGGCGATCTAAAATTATCCAACTTATACAAAGCCCACTGCTTCGGGGAGGGTACATCTACTGCTTGGGACCTGTTTCGCGATGTCACAAGCCACCACCTTGGATGCGGCGATAGCAGTAAGCCGTTGTTTCATCGATTCTGGTGCTCTTTCTGACTGAGTTGTGTAGTTATTTATGCTCTCGTGGCTAAGCAAGGGGGGACGGGAGGCTTGTCAATCTTCCTCCCCTCTGGAACGACCCAAACGGACCCTTCGGACCCAGTCGCTCTCCCGCTCAGGCTCCCGTCGGACGCCCCACCTCTCCCCGCCAACCCCCGCGCCTTCGCAGTACGCCTCATCCACAGGTACTCTTACGCCGTCGGTGACACACCTTCCCGCTTCTTCGGCTTGACGTCCTATCGTCAAGGGCAACGTATGCTCGCTCAAACAACAAAACAAAAAGACATTGCCCTTCTCTGTATAAATGACGACCTGCCAGAGAACTCCGGCAACGACGCCTTCAGACGAGCGGATGCACTACTGAAAGGGTGGTTTCAAGATCGCTGGCCGGAGAAGTTGGATAGGGAGATTCACTGATGGTGACCATCGCATTGACTTGATTGGACTGCCATGTAAAATGTATCATATAATGCATACGAATTGCTTCATCTGTACCAGGATATACCCAACAATGTATAGTTATAATTATCTACTATTTGATCAACACGCTTTTGCTGTACAATGTACACCTTCCGTCGTCGTTTGGGACATGCCAACGTGTCAACTTGTGGCAATTTATGATACAGCCAATTCGCAGTTGCGAACGAAACCATACAACGTTGATGTTGATGTGCATATAGTTCGATAGCCTGTCGCTCGAACCCAACAGTTTATATGTAGCACAAGTAGCTTCAAGTCCTGACAGAGAGTGTAGTACCAGACCAAGGTACAACACCAACAGCAATAACTTATAGCATACAGAATGTAGACAATAATGCTTATATGTATCTATCTCGCAAGTGGCGACTTAGCTCTCGTCCCAGGATCACCCTCCATCCTCAACGTACTATCCTTTCTGTGCCTTACACTTCCCATCGAGCCGCGTCTCTTCTGCGTGGGTGACGGCGGTACATCCTTCTTCCTCAAACGTGGAGACGGTGGCCCGCTTTTTAGACTTTTCTGCTTCTCATGTGCCCTCGTATCAAACTCCGATCCTGCCCAGCGTTCCGTAATGCCCGCTTTGACACTCCAGGCCCACAACAGGAAAAAGAGTGGCGTCGATACGAGCACGTTGAGAACGGGCCACAGGTCCGGCAAGCGTGCGATGGGCGATGTTGGGAATATCGACTCCACGGTGTGCAAGACGGCCATGGTTACATACGTCGACGTTGTGAGAGCGTATTTCCAGTTGGTTGAGATCCAGTTCGCCAATGAAGATGATGGGGCTGACTTCGGCGAGGAGTCGCGCCACACAAGCCGATTCCACAACAACAACACAGCGATGTATTGCACGCCCAATCCGTCCCGCTTGAGTAATGGCCACATACTGAACACCGCTACATTGTTCGCAAGGACCGTCCACTCGCCTTGAACCATCATAACCGGGAGCATGCACACCAAAATCGTCTTTTCGTGCACCTGGAACCCGAAGAGGAAAAATGCCAGACTACTGGTGAGCATGGCGTAAGGTAGCAGACGCGGGTCCGGAGACTGGAGCAGCAGGAAAACAGCAGGTAGGAATGCGAGTAAGGTCAGTACTGTCGATACGCGGAGCAGAGTGGCCGCGGAGAGGAGGTAGCGCCATTTAATGAGGACATTGGAAGCACACCAGAAATTGGCAACTTTGTCCTCAAAAAGGCCACGAGCAAAGGGGAATATGCGGTGTATGACCTGCTTTAACGGCCAGCCATCTTCACCGGGAAGTAGAAATGGCGCAAACATCACAGCAAAAGTAGCTGCCGTCACAAGGCCATATTGGACAAAGAGCTTGAATGAGCGCTGGTGGATGCATTTGGACAAAAGGTAAGTTCCGATTGCTGGTGCATAGTAGAGGGACATTTGTTTGAAGGTGAGGGAGAGGACGAAGAACATGCAACCGAAAAGGTCGCGCGAGGTGTAAAAGCAGGCAACGGAAAGAAGGGTGAGGCCGAGCATGAGACTGTTGTATTGGAAGTGACCGAAGTCAATCAGAAGCAACGAGGGTTGGAGGAGGGTTATAAGTAGAGAGACGTTCTGCGAAACCATTGAGGTGACATTATTGACTCGCATAACAAGGACTGACCCTGGCTTTGGATGACCGAACCCATATGCGCATCCACCAGATAATCGCCGGGATATAGACGAGTGCATCCCATGTCACAACCGTCCATCGCATGAACAAGCGCAGACTGTCGTCTTCCCTGCCGCGCGACACGTCCAGGGCGAACCATTCGGCGTTTATGCGATTCCCCACATATCCACATATCCAGCTCACGTACCCAGTCAGCGGTGGGTAGTCCATACCCCACCACTGAACATCATAGTAATACCAGTGGCGTACTGGCACATGAAGCGCGACCTCCAACCAATGGCGCTGCGCTTCAAAGTCACCATACATTGGCGGGGTCTTCTGACCAGAGTGAGAGGATAGTGAGAGGAGTAGGCGGATGAGTAGCGCAATCATCAATGTATGGAGAATCGGTCCAGGAAGAAGGGGATAGAGAAAAGAGAAAGGTGACACGGCAGGTGTTTTGGACGATGTGGTCGGGGTGAATGCATGTTTGATGAGGCGGCGGGCTGAGGTGCTCGTGTTGGTGCTGGAGGTGGAGGCAGATTTCGGTGTAGGGGTAAGAGATGAAAAGGAAGAGTATCTCATTCTCGGGCCACCAGGAGCAGCGCTGGATATAGCGCTTCCTGTTGGGGATGCAGCCCTTGAAGACGCTGGAGAAGTATCGAGTAGCCATAACGGAAGATGTCGTCGAGGGCGTGGCGCGTGAAGTTCAGTTGCCGCGGCAAGTAAGCTGGGATGAGACTCCAGGGAGTCGACGCTGGTGTTTCCTGAGGGAATCTGTCCAAGTGCATCAGAAGATAGTCGGTGCGTGATCCCTACGGGCCGTATGGTCGACGACGAGCTGCCTTGGCGCTGCATTTGGGCGCGCAGCGATGGCAGAGGAGCGTCACCGGCTTCCGACATGCGCTAAACGCGAAGGAGAGTGTATAGAAGGAATGTGACGGTAAGAGGAAAGACCACGTTTGACGATCAGGACAGTCCGGCGAATCGGACCGGGCGAAACAACGGTACTTTCGCACGGTCTAATGACTGGACCTTCTCAATTGCCTTCTGGCGTCGACCAAGACTTCGATCGTCTTCAGCTCTGTTCAAGCTTTTAAAAGTTCAAGCTTGGCTCTCAACATGTTTCAACAATCGATTAATTGAGCCTCAAATCAAACTGACATTGATACTGATTTTGTCCCAGCTCGACTATCTTTATCAACTAAGCAGAGTTCGCATCTTGTCTCAGTCCTCTGCCAGCCCCGGTGCCATGTTTCTCGTTGCTGCCCTGATACAAAGGCACTCAGTAGTGCTCTTACAGAAAAAATCAGGCGAAGGGCGACCATCACACCGCGCTCACCTGTACGCCTTTATGACTGCCTCTCTCCCGTGCCTTTCCCTCCATGACTTGGAATTTGCCTTCCGCGCCGTACTATACGCTTGCCCTCTTTTACGAGACCCATTCCAGGACATGCATTGCATTTGCGAGTCTACGGAAATCATATCCGCGTCCAGTGTCTCTGAGACCCCAAACATTCTGAGGCGCGAAGCGTTAGGTGGGAGCGGCATCCACGCCCTGTCAGTCATAAGTATTTCTCGACAACTTCAAACAATCAAATAGCATAGCAGACGCTCACCAACTGCTCTTATCGTCGAAGAAATTGATCAAAGAGTATCTTCTGCTTTCGTGCCCGGCCGTTGCCTTGGGCTTGGAGGCCATGACGTGAGGAGGGGCATCTTGTTCGGCGTATACAACGGCGGGGTACCAATGTGGGGAAGCCAATCGAGCCCAAACTAGTCCGGTTTGTTAGTGAAGTCTCTGCAAGATATTACGACACACAGTAAGACACACACCCATTGTCCCTCTCTCCAACTGGCTTTCGTGTTTGAAGATTGCCGCCACCCGTAAATCTCCTTCTTGTCTCTGTGTAATCATGCCCTCGTTGTCGTCCGGTTTGTCAATCGCTCCTCCGCCAGCATCTTCCGTGTCTATGTTATTGGTTCTGCCAGCTTCATTCGCAGAATCGCGCGCTTCTTCGCCAACGTATGTTTCCACGTCAGGCAATTCGTGAATCACAAGGCGCCTCCGGGCCATCGTTTCTACTGCGGCAACCACATCCGCTGGCGTCTCGATTGCGAAATCTTGGGCCGTTTGTGTCCGCTGATCACTCGTAGTTGGCGGAGGACGTCCGAAAAGTCCTGGCAGTGCTGTTCTCAAGACCGTCAGCTCTTGGTGCTCTTCGATGTCTCGTTGCTCGCGCGCAAACCGTTTCTCTTGAATCAGATGCTGTAAGCCTGGTGCGTTCATGAGTTCTTGATAGTATGGATGATGGCAAGAAGAAGGACAAAGTCAAACGCACTCTTCAGCTGATGCCTCAAATGTGTGTTCTCTGTTTTTTCAGCATTTTCAAAACCTTTGTAGGGGAGCCGGCGTCCCCACTTCGCTTTCGTTTCTGTGGACTCTCTTCATTCCGCTTTGTACTGGCCGACGGCGCGTCATGAGTGGTAGGCGACTGAGCTTGTGGAGGGGTTGCCTTCCTTGAGTTTTTGGCGGTCGCCTGGATATGAGATTGAAGAGATGAATAAAAAGGTGCACGCTCCATGCTTGGTAGTAATGGGTGGGGAGATGTGGAAGAGGAGGGACCGGGCTGGTAGACTCGAAGTGACTGCGAAAGTTCGGTGGATGGTAGCGATGGCGCCGAATTACCCTGTTCAAGTTGTGCCTTGCAGAATTCCATTACCTGGCCAGTAGGCACGTAGGGCTTCTCCGTTGGCATCTCTGGTAGAGAACCCAGGCCAGCCGCATGCACTACAGCCTTGACCCCATCTACAAAGTCTTCATAGCTCAGGCAAGATGCCCGCCATGCTTGTTTAAACGTAACACCTCTGTCTCCTTTCTCTTGCCCAGATTTGCCAGGAAAAGAGAGTGAAGGTGTGGATGCGACGGAGACGATGTAAGCGCAGATTGCAGGCAAACCCACCCTTTTGTCTCCCAGGTAGTCTTCGCCACCTGGCATGGTGCATGCTGCCTGCACGCCCAGTAACAGCGCTGTGGCTTTTTCTAGGACCGTTGTTGGAGCCTTTTCGAGATGATTCTGCTGATCGGTCGCGGATGTTTGGGAAGAATGGTGAGCGGCGGAGAGAGGTGGCAAGAGACGCGAAAGAACAAGGGCCTCGTAGTCAGTGAGTCGGTCCATCCAAACTAAACCCCGTCAGTTAGTCGGACCATTTGAACTGAACACCGTCACTTGCCTGAATTATGCTTCACCGAAGACGATATGATGCTCAAGCGATGAGTACTATCATGAAAGGTAAAAGTGACGAGGGATGTCAGTGTTACTGTGGGTGATAGATAGCATGTCTGTCTGTCCTGAAAGGAGCTACTGTCTTCCTGTATCTCACAACGTCTGGTTCACCAGGCTAGTAGGTCAGCATATATTGTAATCGCATGTTCGCCGCAGAGCGGCAAACGGCTGAGGTCTAAATTTCCTGTAGTTTGTCACATCCCGAATCGGCATGACTTTTTCAGAAGTCAACCACTCGCGAGAATGAAAGGCCGCGGCGCGTCGCGTTGCAATGCGAGTGATGTTGACGGGGGAACAGAAGGGAAGGGAAAATCATTCGTCAGGTTCAGACAGATCGATCAGACAAGTGGGAATTTGGAAATTTCCCTGATCACGGACGTGAACACCTTGCCTCCGCACCTCATCATCAACTGCACACTATCATCTTCACATCCTCTTTTGTGCACTCTTGCCTTCGCCTACATCACCCCCACCTCACGTCATAATCTCAGTCCCACGTGGATATTACGACCATTCTTGTTGAAAATCCACTCGGACCCTATCTGCATGTCTCTCGAATCCCGCGACTATGATATTCTTATCCTCTCGCGACTCGTACCTCTACCACCCGGTTCCGCACCTGAATCAACACACTCTCCACAAGCTTTAGCGACCACCTCCTCATCTACCCACCCGTCGATCGCGATTGTAAACTTACACGACAAAGCCAAGGCGCTACTAGCGAAGGTTAAAGAGCCGTGTACAACCCCGGGGAACGAATGCTTCCTGTCCGATTTGAGGGTTGGCCTGCCAGCCTTTTGCGCATATCTTGCCTGCTCAGACTCAGAGAGTCCCGAAGCAGGTGGTGTTACGCTCGAAAAGGCGCAAATGGAGGCCTGTCTGACTAGACAGGACTTCATACGCGGTGTTGGCATCGTCGCACGCGCGGCAGGGATGAAACTTCCGGTCATGCAACCACAACCACAACCAAGGTCGAAATCATCCATCGTCGCTCCCCCACCGACGTTGGTGGCAGAGTACACCCCGATCAGGTCCAGCTCCCTCCCGCAGCCATCGACATCCTCCGGCTCGCAAACAAGCATGAATGGACCCTTGTCACCCTTGACATCCGTCCCGAGGTCACTCACACATACGCAGATCCTGCAAACGCAGAGAAAATCTGGAAGTTATGGTTACAACATACTGGAGCCGCTCTTTGCACCTCGTCCTACAATACCTCAGGCCCTCAGCGTTATGGCTTTACCGAAACTGCCACCATCGATGGTCAAAGTACCAGATGCAACATCAGAAGTTCAAGTTCAGTCTGCGAAGGCGCACGCAAGTGACTCTAGGCCGAACGCAGGGGAGGAGCGGCCCAAGAAGCGTAGGCGTACTGAAGGAGCAGGTATGATGTTGGGACTGCAGGAGATGAAGGCTTTGGAAGAGGAGAATGTCCAGTTGCGGCATCGGATTAACAGTATGTGTTTCTATCTGATTTTTTTGTTCGTATATGCTTACCCTAAAGGTCTACAACACCTCTTGCAACGAGAGCGCTTCGACCGCGAGGAACGCGACATCGAGGAGCATCATGAGTTGACTGTCTTGAGAACAGCGCTCGTCAAGCTTCTGGATCCATCAGTGATGCGACCTCCCTCCAGTATTGCTTCTACGAGTACATCGCGCACGTTACCCTCATCAACCATCGCAAACGGGAAGGCGGCGATTGAGACCGCAGCGGACGCTATTGGTGCGGTGGAGAAGATGGCGCGGAGGCGACTCATAATCACCGATTTACCTGACGTGGAGACATACGAGCCTGAAAATCCAGAGGACGACAAACAACCCGAAGATGAGCAGGCGCTCGAAGACGACGAGCAATCACTTGACGACGACGTCCGGATGGACGATGAACCAACAGCGCGAGATGGACCTGCTGCTAATGTGGTCGAGGGAGGGAGGAAGGCACAGAAAAAGAGAAAGAAGGAGAAGGAGAAGGAGGAAAGAACTCGTCAACGATCGGGGTCATCCTCTGACGAGGACCCAATGACTGCGGCGATCTTTGAAGATGGGGATGTTCCGGACGCGGGGACGATGGTCTGGGCGCGGCTTCCTTCCCATCCTTGGTATCCCGCCGTTGTGTACGATGAAGGCCCTGCCAACGTCATGGAGTCCAGACCGAGGAGCAAAGACAAGAGTTACTGCCTTGTGAATTTCTTCGACGAGAGGAAGAGCTGGGCGTGGCTGCTCCTCCCGCCAGCTCCAGCTCGCCTGCGGATGTTCGGGTACTCGGATGTGCTGGATGAGGATATGGTAGCGGAAGACTCGAATATGCAGGCTACGCAGCACGTTGGGAAGAAGGTGGCGGGCAGGAGAGGCGGGGGCGGACGTTGGGGGAAGAAGGAAAGGGAGAAGGTGTTGACTGCTGTGAGGTGAGTTCGAACATCGGTGCTACTCCATCGTTACTTTGCTGACACGTCGTCAAACAGAGCAGCGACGGAGAACATGGCGCCGGAGGAGGACGATTAGGTTTCTTCTTGCATGCGTGGCTCTATCTTACATTTATTACTATCTACTATCTTGCGGCCTCGAATTGCCAATCCTCATGTTGTTAGCGTTGAAGCGCAGATATCACGCCTTCCAAATTCTGTGCGTATGTGACCTTCACTCAGGAAGAGAAGTCTTCAACTAGAAGCATGAAGTCTTTGTCGAGCGCCGCGTTGTATCACCTTCTTGGCGTGTGGAACAAGTATAGTATATTGGCGCAAGGTGAAACGACTGCTATGGCAACTTGGCCGAGTGGTTAAGGCGCTAGAATCAGGTGCACACCTATCTAGTTCGAAAGAGCGTGAGTTCGAGTCTCACAGTTGTCATGTTGGCTGAAGCGGCTTCTTCTTTTTTCGAAAGAATCGAAATTAGGGTGGCGCAGTAAACTGTAAACCTCCGGGGGCCCGGCGGGGGGTGTTAGTAACGGTATGAATACCGATTCGAAATTTGGAAAGATATGTACAGAATCCAGAATCCAGATAAATTAATTATCAGAATTTTGCTCAATGCTCAGCGCTCAATCGTAAATTAGATTATAATTATCAGTCATGGAGCAATGAATTTCAGGTTCAAGCATCAAGGAACTAAGAACTTTGAGCTCTGGCTTGGGTGCTCAGCGCTCAGTGCTGGGACGGTTGAACCTGTGTGGCAGTGACCAGCAGTAATTAGTAACCGCCACAGTAAACCTCGCCGCTTTGTGCCGGGTGGCCGGTTTGATTCTCAAAATACTACCAACCAACATTGCGGCGCCTCGCCCATTTCGCGCTACCCTCTGACTCGCACAGCAGGGCTGCGGCCATCACGCGTAATACTGCGCAAGTGCACGTATCGACGTGAAGTTCGATACCGTGTGTACTCTTCAGAATGTTGTAGCCGTCATGCATATCCAAACGTACTGCGCCACCCTAAACTCACAGACATGAGACGATCATGCGGGCGCCGAGCGGCGATGAGGCATTCCTCAGCCTTGGTATCAGGACTGTCTGTCCAGAAATATACCAGCAACACCAAATTTTGGTGCTAAGGCCGACTGGTGTGCGACGGGAAGACGCAACAGCAATGGCTGACCAGGCTATCACAGTAGCAAGTCTTTGCAGCCGACGAGCATCGAAAGGTGTCTTGAACTTGATTCGAGGCGCATGCGTCAAGCAGCATCAGGACCGGCCCCAGTGACATGAGGGAATGAACCTTGTTCTTTCTTGGCAGCGAGGTCATCTCGACGAAAGATAACTTCTTACTTGGGAACATATGCAAATCTAAAAGACGCAGAATTTGGCATTCGCACAAAACCCCTGTCTTCAAGCATCATAAGCATCGATTCCACTTGGAATGCAAGAAAAGAAGCAGCACACCGGCACACCCTCTCCCCTCCCAACCCCATCCCGCGTATACTCTACTTAGTCTTCTCATGGTACCACGTCGGTTTCCACGTATCGATCTTCCCCCCTTCCTCTGCCTCACCCACGATTTCCTCCTCCGTATAACCTCTCGGCCGTACGAACGGCGGTCTCAGTTTGGACCGCGACGCGGGAATGAGGCGCCCCGACTCCTTCTGCGCCGAGCTCTTGCCCAGGTGGCACTCGATTTGGGTGCGGATGAGCGGGTGCGGGAGGGTGTTGAGGGGGGTTTGGTGGTAGGAGAGGGGGATTCTGGTTGGGCGGACGGGTGGGAGGGCGCGTGCGGATATGGTCTCGTAGAGGGATTTGGGACGGGGTTCGGGTTGTGGGAGGGAAGAGTCAGATGGGGGAGGGCTATGGAGGAGGTTAGCGAGTGAAAGATAATGGGTGTGGTGAGCGGACTTTGTCTCCGAGTTTAGGTTTTGGTTGTTTCCCTCTTGGGTAAAGTTTTCTGCCTCGGAGGCTAGGTCTAGTTCGTTTGCTTCCTGGGTGACTTTTGCTATCGCAGTTTCAGTCGCAGGTAGTCGTATCCCCTGATGTATGGTCCTGTGTTTCTTGTATTTGACATCTCTTGCGACTAATTTGAAGGGCGCGGAGAACGTACCTCCGAATAGCAGCCCTCACGCAAGACGAGGACGGAGTCGCGTAATGTTGCAGCATGTTTTGCTAGCCGTGCACGTCGTTCTGAGCGCGCTGTGATGTTATAAGCTAGGTGAATAATCCAATTCTTGGGAAGATCGTCGACAAAGCCAGGAAGTCGTTGGTGGTAGAAGGTCAAGCAGCGTACACAACTCGGGGTCTCGGCCCGATCGTGCTCGATTCGATTCGAGAGACCGAGTCCGAGTCCTTGATTGCGAAGGACACTTACACAGAAACTTTGTCAGTCTTGCTGCCTCTTGCAAGATGTAATGCTCTTCGAGATTCAATTTAGGCGGCGTATTTGACTGAGAAGACACGCAACCAGTACTATAAGGCTAGATAGACTCTCAGAATTCAAAAACTTGCCAGAAGTAGCTTTACAGACTACGATTGGCCGAAGGTGCTTCTAGGTCAACACACTAGTCTGTGGCAGAAAGACATTCAGGCAGGAAAGCTCAGGCAACGGTGCAATGAACCTATGCGCATAGTCTTCCGACCAGAGATCTCGCCACACCAACCTACTCTACGCATCTCATGAAGATACTGCAATACAGCCAAATTCTCACATTGACTTTGTCCAGAAATCCCCGTTGCAATGCCCAAAGTGTCTCGATTGTCTGCCCCTGCCTGCGACGAGCCACCTTGACCAACCACTCCTCACTCGCTCTCCTTTTGAACTTCAGCCTCCAATTCTGGGTCTCGTGATGCAACCATCTCGCTACGCGAATCAAGTCCCACATCGGCGTTGCGGATAATGCATTCGCGCAGGTTGGGCCATCGCAATGTGTCTTGTATACATAATTTGGAGACGCGCTAGACGTGTAGTATAGCGCGTCAGTAGCAAAACTGGGTCGAAGCAGCTTTTCGCATCCGAGTCGCCAAATCTGCCACTGTTAGACGTTAGACATTGATCAGCATGGATTGTTTTTATTCCTGCAATCAAGGAGAATATTGTACAAACATTCCACGACTTCCTAGGCATCGCCCAAGATCCTCTTGAGTAATTCCGGTGGCTGCGTGACCAGCGCCCATTTTCCCTCCGCCGCCACACTCCCGCCATGCATCTCCCGTGCCCACACATCCCGGACAAACCAGACCGCATGCCCGACCACACATCCCATCAGATCCGCCTGCGCCGCCCTCCATTCTCCGTTGACCACTACTGTGAACCCCACGAGCGCATACGGCAGGTACGCCGCGCCGATTGTGACGAGGCCAAATAGGGATATAGGCGTAGTCGGATGGCGGCGGCTCCATACGTAGATGGGCACGAAGGCCAGCGAGCTAGAGAGGAAGGGGCTGGTGCCGCCCATGCCGCCGGGGATGGGGATGGAGCTGAGGAGGAGGAGCCCCGCGGCGCTTTGGAGGAGGAGCCAGAGGTACGCGGCGGGCTGGGCGGGGAAGGACGAGTCCTCGAGGATGCGGCTGTAGCGCATGAAGAAGAAGAGGTGGAAGAGGAGGTCCACGCTCAGCGAGCCAAAGTACAGGAACGTCGTCAGCGTCCGCGTCGACAGGAGCGAGGGCAGCGTCGGCGCCGAGTACAGGTGGAGGGGCGTGAGAAGGTGCGAGTGCACGAGCAGCGACGTCGCGAGCGAGAGCAGGAGCCATGTCCGCGTGATGGGCGGGATCTGCAGCAGCCATGAGACGGGGCCCGGCATTGTCGACGCTTTCAGCGCGTGTTTCGCAGACCTAGCAGACGACTTGGGTTCGCAGTCGGGAGCCACGAACGGACGTGTCGTGAACGTGGCACGGAAGCAAGTTGTAGATGTGGCTGTGTACCGTAACTTGTTCTCTTACTTTCACTTTCGCAATGCTTACTCAGAGTTCTTCCAATGCATCGCCCTCTTCACACTCATTCCGGCCCGTATACATCGTATTTGCACCATGAGCAGTAGACGGTCTCTATGGTAGGCATCTACCCGCCCCTGCAGTGCAACACCCTCGCAGCAACACTCATGTCTCTGCTACAGAGCCTGACGGGCCTCCTCGGCTTTGGCTTGGGCCCACCCTCCGCAGCGTCAGACCTCCCGGTCGAACTCCTACTCGCAATCTTCACATTATGCAAACCAGACGTCATCCACCGCCGTCTCGATAGGCCAGATGTTACTCACACCACGATGCCCGACGAGAAAGAGTTTCCCGCTCTCTACGTCAACCAGCACTGGCGCGCTGCTGCCCTCGCCTTTCATCCAATCCCCATCTACCTAGACATGTATCTCCCAAGTGACAAAGACTCCACCGTCCGCGCGCGTACCAACACACTCATTCTTTCCCGTTTGCGCAGTTATCTGCATCAACTGCCACCCAGTGCACCACTGTCATTCCACATCAGCCACTTCACTACCGACGCTTTGACGCCTGAGCATCTCCCCATCGAGATCCTCAAGCTCCTCTGTGCGTATTCAGACCGCTGGACCGTTGTCTCCATCCACCTCCTTCCGATCACGTTCGACGCAATCCACCAGAGCATGCAGGGCCCGTTCCCGCGCCTCGAGTCCCTCGAGGTCAAAGACACCGATTCATTCTTCCCACTGATTCGGGGAGGGCGACAGATAACCATGCCGTCGTTCGCCCATGCTCCCCATCTAACCGCCCTGTCCATATTCTTCCGCCACACGCCTTATCCCGATCTCTCGATTCCCTGGCACCAGCTCACCAGCCTAACACTCTCGTTCCCCAACCAGCCTACCTTCTACACGATGCTATCCCAATGTCCCAACCTGCGCGAATGTACGGTGAAGGATCACGACCTCAGCACGGTGAATTGGACGCGTCCCGCCACCCCACTTTTCCGCCCCGCGCTGAGGGTGCTCAGATTCAAGAGTGCGAACCTCAAGGCATTCCTCCCGCTGGTTCACGCACCGAATGTGGACGAGATATACGCGGATAGCGCGATATTCGATGCGGCGGACGCCGATGCCCTTGCGACGCTCCCTTCGCTACGCACAGCACACCTCTACTTTGTGTTCTTCAGCGAACGGACCGCATTGCAGATCCTCCCACGCCTCCGAGTCCCATCCATGGACCTGCACCTCAAACTGCTCGGTGACATGCCTGTAGGCGCCTTCCCCATCCTCAGTGACGTCTTTCAGCATTCGAGCTGTTTGAGCTTGAAGTTCAAGAAGACGATAGACGAGGAGGGTTTGGTCAACTTGGCGAAGGCGCGGGGCGGGGAGAGGCTGCATGTCGAAGCTGTGCTGTCGCAGGAGACGATTGAGAGACTTCGGGCGTTGGGAAGTGGGATCTCTGGACTTGGTCGATGTGAGGAATTGGCAGAGATTGCGGATAGGGAGGCGTGGGGGCTGGGGAAGAGGTTGTATCGGAGTCTTGTGAGCGAATAGAGATGGGTGCGGGAGTGTTAAGTTGGAGTTTGTTGATATCCTTGCATCCAGGTAGAGGTATATGTAACACTGCTTGTGTCACCATGGGTACACTTAATTGCTAATGTCAGTCTTTCAAGGCATTCCTCCCGCTGGTTCACGCACCGAATGTGGACGAGATATACTCGGATAGCGCGATATTCGATGCGGATGACGCCGATGCCCTTGCGACGCTCCCTTCGCTACGCGCAGCACACCTCTACTTTGTGTTCTTCAGCGAACGGACCGCATTGCAGATCCTCCCTCGCCTCCGAGTCCCATCCATGGACCTGCACCTCAAACTGCTCGGCGACATGCCTGCAGGCGCCTTCCCCATCCTCAGTGATGTCTTTCAGCATTCGAGCTGTTTGAGCTTGAAGTTCAAGAAAACGATGGACGAGGAGGGTCTGATCAACTTGGCGAAGGCTCGAGGTGGAGAGAGGCTGCATGTGGAAGCTGCGCTGTCGCAGGAGACGATTGAGAGACTTCGGGTGTTGGGTACTGGGATCTCAGGACTCGGTCGATGTGAGGAATTGGCGGAGATTGCGGATAGGGAGACGTGGGGGCTGGGGAAGAGGTTGTATAGGAGTCTTGTGAGCAGATAGGGATGGGTGCGGGAGTGTTTAGGTGGAGCTTGCTCATATTTTTCCATCCAGGTAGAGGTCTGTGTAACACTGCTTGTATTACCATGGGTACACTTAATTGCTGATGTCAGTCTTTCATGTTCCACGATAGGCTTACAGGTACTACGTCTACTGAACGCCTTCACTTGAATTGTTTGTTCGTTTTTAATAGCTAGGTTCGTCAGCAACCTGAGTCGTGCACTGCATTCGAACTTTGTCCGAACTTGGAGATGCCCGCAATGCAATTTTGTGGCATGTGAACTTCTCAAAACGGAAGAATCCTCACTGTCACAGCAATGCATGCGTCAGACTCATTGACGGCACAGCCTTGGACTGATCCCTCGACATTCCCTCGACAGTGCCAGCAGTTTGACATACTGCAGACTTTGCTGGTGCGTATCCGTCGCGATACCATGATCCCTGCCACCCACCTGAGCTCAGATTCTGTTCAGGGTTTCCAGACGGTGCCAGCAGCTCACAGCCACCGGAGGTTTCAGACTATCATTGATACGCTGCAAGAGGTTTCAGGCCCAGACCTTCCCAGTGAGTCTCTGTCTCGGGGATGCTCTCTCTTACTACCCACCTCACCCTTTGTCATTCAAGGTATCAGAATTTCACAATGCGATTTCTTACTACGAATGAGCCGATCAAACTCGTTTATCGCCCAAACGAGCAGGACTTACCTCCCTATGCTATCCTCTCACACACATGGGAAGGCGATGAGGACGAAGTATCTTTTCAACAGATGCAGAACCCTACCGACGACATAAAGAGAATGAAAGGCTACGCCAAGATCGAGCAAGCGTGCAGGCTAGCGCGCTCTGACGGGTACGACTTCATCTGGATCGACACCTGCTGCATCGACAAGACCAGCAGCTCCGAGCTCTCGGAGGCGATCAACTCGATGTACCGGTACTACCGCAAAGCGGAAGTCTGCTATGCCTACTTGGCGGATGTGCGGACAGAACTTCAGTTCTATGCACAAGACTTCCGTAAAAGCAGGTGGTTCACGAGGGGATGGACGTTGCAGGAGCTGCTGGCACCATCGACCGTCATCTTTCTAGGGAAGGATTGGACGGAGATTGGAGACAAGGCAACCCTGCAGAGGACCATCACCGACATTACTGGGATCCCATCCCCCGTTCTGTTGCAGATGACCACGCAGAGCGAGATCAGCGTCGCAAAGCGGATGTCCTGGGGTGCCAGGAGGAGTACAACCCGCGTAGAGGACCAGGCATACTCGCTGATGGGCCTTTTTGGTGTTTTCATGCCAACACTCTACGGCGAAGGGATGCATGCCTTCACCAGGCTGCAGGAGGAGATCCTGAAAGTTTCCAATGATCACACAATCTTTGCTTGGAAGGCCTCCACCCCCGTTGCACCCGGCGGATTACTCGCATCCAGTCCATACTATTTTCGGGATAGTGGGGCGTACGAACCATTCGACGATGACGAACGCCAACCGTACTCCATGACAAATCTGGGCTTACATATTCGCCTTGGTCTCGTTCGAGATGACAGTTACCCCTACCCACTTTGCCCACTTATGGCTCTTCTGAATTGTCGTCAGGAAGGCAATTCCAAGTCAACGCGATTGGCCGTTCACGTGCTCAAATTGGAAGGGCAGCAATTTGTGAGAACACGACGGGACTTGTTGACACAAAAGGATTGGACGATGCCGTCTGATTCAGTCGAGAGGAGTCTACAGGAGATGTATTTCAAGAGGGATGTGCGTCTTGAAGTGGGGCCCCAGATGTTTCCTCGAGCCAGATTCGAGTACTACCGTATGGCGTGCCATTTTCCCGGGGCGGAGCATGGCATCACTCTTGAAGGAAAATACCTAGCCAGGAATCCTGGTTGTCCTCCTGACTCGGCCAACATTGCCTATCTTTCTATTGCTATCGACTGTGAACGCGCCCTGCTCTTCAGACACAGTCGGAGCGACAGGATGTTTGCTGTCGTGGTCATATGCACTCGGGACAGTGGCAGTCTCCGTTTGGATATAGACCTCGATCCCAAAGGGAACGCGGCGGATCTTGCACGTTCTTATTCTACTGCGGAGGACCAATCTGCTGTTTCAAAGAGTCTTTGGGATAGAGCGGCAGTGTTTTTGACAGATGACTTGATTGTCACAGCGGAGGCGCGGCCGCGCTGGGGCAGAACCCAGGAGGCTTATGCAGGCAGTATCCAGGAAGCTTATGCGGGCCGCAGTATCCTGGAGGCTTATGCGCTCAATATTCGCATTGTTGATGCAAAGAAAGCTGGCGTGACTACGGCCATTGTTCGCAGTTTGATAATTCAACATACCTTCACTGCATCTTTCAAGAGTGTAGTGGCTGCTGCATCAGGAAACACCTTATGGGATCCAAGTATTCATAAGCACATGTATCAGAAGCAGTGGTTTTAAAGCTGTCAAAGTACTTATAACTGCTCAAATCATTTCAAAGTGTATTGAAGCAGGTGTCACCTGTACAACTAGCTTTGAGTGCTTGAACGCATCTGAAAATGCTATCAAACAAGTGTGAATTCTCAATTTACTTTAGAACGTATCAATTCATGAGCTTTCTTGCCACTTATATTGAAGTCCTTGCAAATACTTCTAACTACGTAAAAGTATCTGAAAAGAAAGTTCACATCCTCATCAATGAGTTGCCGTGCCCTCCTTCAGTTCTTGTCGGCGTATGATCTTGGTCTTGTTTAGAACCTCATGACGCATAAAGTGCCGCTCCGTTTATTGTTCGGGATACTGTAGCTTTCCTTGACGAGGTAGAGCATCGGGATTGAGACTACAAATTGCATCAGTCAAAGTCTGTAGCAAAAGAAAAGAATACATACTGGTAGCGTTTCACACCACTTTGACCACGCAGGTGCCCACGATGCTTTGTGCGGTAATTGGCTGCATAGCCACGTTGCTGAGCACGCGCTTTCTCTTGTTCTGCTGCAGACATTCCTTTGCGACGTCTATGTATAAATGAATAACATACACAGAAAGCAAATTTCAGTACATGCCGTTGGGCCGCAACGCGCTTTTTCTCGCGTCGTTCATCGGCATGTGCCTTCTCGTAACGCTTTTCGGCCTCTCTTTGTCTTGCGCGGTCAGCAATAGTGCTCGGCATGTACAACAGCGGCGGCGTGATGTACGGGACAATCAGTCTGAGGGTACAGGGATGACAGGAGCGGTCCAAAACGCGGGGTGGTTTGCCAGTAGCATGATTAAATTGACAGAACGTGCACGGACCATGTGGCCCGTGCGCAGTGCAAGCACCGCGTTCGTTCGAAATGGCTGGGTGCGCAAGGCATGGTGGGCATGCAAAGGAAGAGAAGGTGTTGATGGGAGCCGGAGAGAGTGAGAGACGTTGGTGCCATGGTGCCATATTCGTGCTGGGTGACGTTGGGCTGCATAAAGATGCGGCCCACATCTCGCCCGGCACGATAGCAGCCCTCGCATCCGTGCTGCGCAGCGGCCGTGGCAGCGAGCAGCACTGAGTGCGAGGGTGGTGGGGGTGGGAGAGTGGAGGAGGGGTCAAGGATGTAGGCCGCCCCCACTTCGACCGGAGGGCTTACGCGCCACATGTGTGCTCGCCGGCAATCGAATCGGCTTGCGGGGAGGCGGCATGGCAGTCGATACCAATGCGAGGGCGGTGTCCGGCCTGAAAGCATGTTGAGAAAAAGTAATTGGACGTCGACGGCGCCGCTGCCGTCGACGATGGAGACATACGCACCTAATACCCAACATCCCCGCCCCCGCGCTTGAAGCGTGCTCGCCGGCACGGCAGGTGGGCTCATCAACGTCGCCGTCGAGCAGAGCGCTGCTCGACGTCTCCCGTTTCGTGCTGCCCAATTGACGGGGCTTACGCGGCGGATTCCTCGTTCTTATACGTGGCAGCAGCCACGAAAATGCGTCCGGGAGTCGATATGCGTAATTCGAGTCGGGTGGGGTTGTTCACGGGGCTGTTGGCTGGTCGATGGTGGTGGTAGGAGATCAAGACGACGAATCCGAACACTGTTCGGATTCGCGGTCCGTGTCGCCGGCGCCAAATCTGGCCAACGGCGACGACGATAGCAGCGGAACGCATGTTTGGGGGGAGCTGGAAATTGGCGTACATGATCCTGTCTGATGTAGTAAGACATCTGGGAAGCCACACAAAAAAGGAAAGGAAAAGACTTCCGATGTAGTGTTGCTCGTTCGAAGTCGATGTTCGAGCGGTTTCGACGGCAGATGCGAAGTGAGATGGGCGACGGCTGACCGGATTTTTGGCTCAGATGACGGGTATTTAGGTCTAATATGTAGCCCAAGTAGTTTGAGACCAGCCGGCGCATGGCAACAGGCTGCAGTACATGCATCATCAAATTTGAGATGGGGAACTCACCACGTAAGGTGAGTTCCCGCCATTCGGGGTCTTAAATAACGCTGGATGTACCTGGATATAAGTAGGTACTGCTACTAAACAATATTCCGATACTTAACATGCTGGTCCGAGGTCGTCGTCGACGTTCCGAGCGACGTCGAGGATGCTCCGTTCACAATCCGGCAAACGCCGGATCGTGATCGAGGGCTTTCGGTCGTCGTTCATTGCCTCTTACCATGATGGCACGTCAACGCCGACGTGCCATCCAGCCCCAGACTCTTGTCTG
Organism: Strobilurus pachycystidiatus; assembly: GCA_019915135.1. Lineage (NCBI taxonomy): Eukaryota > Fungi > Basidiomycota > Agaricomycetes > Agaricales > Physalacriaceae > Strobilurus > Strobilurus pachycystidiatus. The sequence continues at coordinate 710,572 of JAHLMK010000004.1, forward strand.
GGGTCTTCCTTCTCCCCTTGGCGCTTGCCCCACTGCCTCTGGACCCGCGACATCGTCTCCACGGCTACCGACAGCCGTGGATGACATTCGGAATTCTTCTAGCGCGTCAGCCGTTGCCGACGACGCTGCTCTCCAGGCGCAGGACGACGCCGAAGACGGAAAGCCTCCCAGATGCGATTTCCTGGGTTGGCTGGGTATAGCAGACGCGCGGGCGAGGTAGAGAGAGCGGGAGCAGAGGCGGGACGGGACATCGGGAACGGCGGCCAAGCGGGACGGCAGCGCACCGGTGCGCCCCCCTCTCATCTCATTTCCTTCATTTTTCATTCTCTTTCTTTTTCTCTTTCCCCGTCGCCCCCACCCACTTCCCAATTTTCGCCCAAGTCGAGATGCCGCCGGCACCTAAGGCCACGTCGGCCTCACGTGCCGGTTGGTTTATATTTCGATCGCTCCTTTTTCCTTTTCATTCTCTCACCACCACGACCCAGCCACCTCAACCCTCTCGCCCACGACGACTGATGCCTAGCGCACAGTCGTCGTCTCTTGCTGAGGCCTAGCGCCCAGTACTCTCCGGTAGTGGTGCCCAGCGCACACTCCCTGCATCGAGCGTCGCATACGTCTTCATGCATGGTGCGTGTATTTTTCTTTTGCATCTCTCACAATGGTATATTAATATCGGGCCTCCACTCTTGCGTAGTGGAGCCCAACCACACCAACGACGCCAATAGCATGACGACGCGAACCTGCAACAAATACAGCAAGCCCCACCCAGCAAGACGATTGACGAGCAAGAAACCTGAGGACGAATACGAAGCACAATGCACGAGAACTCGAGGACGAAAGGACGAGCCCGACGCACGAGCCCGACGCACAAGGACAAGCACCACTCTTGAGTACGAGCACGATGGACGATGACGAGCAGGACGGACGGACGAGCATAACGGACGACGACGAGCACCACTCCCGAGCCTGAGAATTCGAGGACGAGCCCGACGCACGAGGACGAGCATCACTCTCGAGGACAAGCACGATGGACGAGGATGAGCACAACGGACGAGCATAACGGACGACGACGAGCACCACTCCCGAGCCTGAGAATTCGAGGACGAGCCCGACGCACGAGGACGAGCATCACTCTCGAGGACAAGCACGATGGACGAGGATGAGCACAACGGACGAGCATAACGGACGACGACGAGCACCACTCCCGAGCAAAAGCAAGACACCTGAGGACCAACAAGACAGCCGACGACGAACATTAATATATTCACTAGTACAGTACATTATAGTCTATATATCACCTGTCTCTATCTTTAGTCCACTGGCAATGTTATTGGTATTGGTTCTGATTATCTTTGTGCTCGGGGTGATTTGTTGTCACAAGCCAAGCTGCTTGGATTGGATAAAAGTACAGGGTTAATTGAGAAGTTCCTGAGGATGCTTTAGGACACTTTGTGAGCACTTCGAGTAGTATTCATAAGCAAATGCTAAGCATCCGAAAAGTCCTATGAAAGGGCTTTACACAAAGGTTAACGGAGACAATGACTTGATGATACTTACAAAGTGTTCACAAAGCTGCATGAAAGCTACCCAAAGTGTCTTATGGTGCTTTGAAACACATGTCTCGCTTAACCTTTGTGTCAAGCATTTTAGCTGCTTTGGAGCTTGACAACCTTTGAAAGGCTTTTACTCTCTTTAAATTACTTCGATTCCATATGGTGTTTCCAGATGTGGGTTCTCCTTATGCGCTTCATACCCTGCGCAACTCTGCAAACAGCAGTCGTGGATTGATACTCAGGCTTGTCCATGTCTGGATCTTGGCATGAACTATGACATCCGCTCGGGCATTCTTCTTTTCAGAGACCGACAAAGATTCACTTCAAGGTGGTTTGCTGTTGTATTGGAAGCCGTCTGGTCCGAGGATAGACAACGGATTGAGATGTGGTCGTCTAGTCTGTCTGACTCAACTTGGAACATTCTCTCCAGCCCTCTTGGCAGAAAGTCCGCAAAGGATATATTCGACTACTTCTACAACACCGCAGATAATCGGACAGAAAATCATCCGATGTCTGTGAATTCCACCTCCCGGCTCTTGACCGGCGAGCATATCTATGTTACCTCGCTTCCTGTCGCAGACGCTAGCTATCACTGGTGCTGTGAGATCTCCCTGAATGAGAGAGGTCGTAGCTGAGAATACTACTTTCATATACTGTGTACCATGTGTATTGTACGTTTGTTTTGGATCATTATCTTACAGGTTTTGGTTGAATCATATTTCATTGATGATTGAGAGCGGGTCGCTATGGTGTGCATGGGCTATGATGTGCGTAGCTGGCGTTGATTTTGAAGGTGAAAGACTAGTCAAGACCGGCTTCAAACAGTCAAATTCTTGGAGAGTGGGGGTAAAGAACTGAACTGGCCTAACCTATATGGCAGTGGCGACAACTTGATTTGTCGTTTGTAAGTGCTATAGGAAAGAGACACGCCAACTTTGGGGGACGCCCTGCCTAGTGGGATACGGCGCCTATGAGTCCAAGTGGTGAGTCGACTGAAGAGCCTGTGTGCGACAGTGGCACATGATGTCAAAGAAAGAATCAGGTATTTCCAGGCAGGAGGAGCTCTACCACTGTTTGTCAGTCGTCTTTGTTCATGATATTGATTTTGCCTTTGCATCCAAGTCCGACCAGATGACGTCAGGAGAAGGAGGGAAGAACTCGAGAGAAGAGGGAAAAGAACTAATTTGACATTGCAACGCATCACTATGCCAGTACATACTCTTACTGTAGAAGCAATGCCATTTCCTCGGACACTGCACTGAAGAAAACACTGAACTCGAAACGTTCATCCCAGTGCGACACCCTGCCTGTAAGGACATGACGCCCCGGATACAGACCACTAACTGAACCGGTGAGCACAAGATGTCAGAACCAAAGAGCCGTAGGGGAGAGTGCAACGCAAAACGAGGCTCATAACCATTTGCCGGCGTGTTGCTTTCTACAATGTAAGTCTGATATATTCAAAAGACGGGGGTTCACTTCACGTACACACTAAACGAGCCATAGGAATGCGAGTCCAGTGAAGACGTGGTTGACGAAGACCGCATAAGGGTGAATACCGAGCTCGCAATGCCAACGCAACATAGCACCTTAGAAAGAGGTCGTCAATCTAGACCTTTGGTCGAAGCAAGAACCCAGAACCCAAGCGGTGGTTCATTTCCGCTTGTCGGTCGCCTTGATTCAAGGACACGATTCCGCCCTTTCATTGCATGTCCTTCCATCCAAGGGTGCGAGCACGGGATCGCAGAGCCTGTGCTTACAGTAATGCCCTCCGTGTGGTCACGACTCGGAGAAAGAAAGCAAGAACAGTCAAGCGGCTAGAACTACTCACGATGTCACCTATGTAACTTAGTGGGCATGCGGGCCTCTGGCCTTCTAGAAGACAAGAACCAGGTAAGTACTTCACTTCATTTCCGCGCAATCCCGTTTGTATGTCGCTTTGTTCGCCCTTTCATTAATTTCGCTTGCTGTGTGTGTGTGAGCACGAGATTTCTTTCGAATGTACTCACGTTCATAGACCACCGCAAAGTCCCATTGTGTCCAGTTATGTCGGTGAGCACGAACAGAGAGCTGGGAAGATGACGGAGATGGAGATGGAGTCGAAGTGAACGAAGATCGGTCTCAATGAAGTGCTGAGTGAATAGCGCAAAGTGACCATATGCGAGTTCCCTGTTCCGCGTCCATTCCGACTCCGCACACGTAAAATTGACTATCACGGTCCACTGAAGTATACAGGGCATCTGATCTCATAGCCATAATCCTGCCGTTACTCGTAGCTTGCAGGATCCCGTGGGCCGCGAAAAGGACCTCCGCGAGTAAAAGAGGGACGAAGAAGACTCCGAGTCGCGGTGCTAGTAGATGATCAGCGGGGAAGTCAAAGCTGGCGCAGATGAAGAGGCTCCGTGAGTACAAAGTGAACACTGAGTACTGAGTACTGAGGCGCCGGTTTGACGGTCCCGCACAGGACAGAATGGAGGAAGTATCGAACATAGACCGGAGGAGCTCATGAGTAAGTTATAACAGGGGAGTTGGAGCGTAGGCCCACACTGGCAGCGAAGGTCAGGTCCAGCGCGAACTTCGAGGCGGCGTAAGCTTGGTCAGGCTCATCCGCCACCGGGAGCAATTTCAAATTTTACCGCATTCTTCAGCCCCGAATCCGATCGGCTCTGCGTTTTGCTTAAGACCCCCACCAAGAGGCGGTATTTTCGCCGCTTGCCTCGTCTGCGCGATGGCCCAGGTGAGCTCGAGTTCTTGTCTTGGGCGAGTAGTCTGACGAACTGCCATAGGTTGACGAACGCACGGCGCTGCTCCCCTCCTCCACGAAAGATAACGCCAAAGTCCCAGGATCTCCATCCTTTCACGATAACGATAACGACAACGGCGAGACACACTATGCATCTACATCCATTTCTACATGCGCGTCTGCGTCTATCTCGCGGGCGGCGTCCAAATCGCCTTCCCGGCGTCAGCCCACGCCCCTCCCGATGCTCCAGATCTGGGTGGTCCTCCTGCTGCAGGTCGTCGAGCCTATAACGAGTCAGAGTATCTATCCATACATCAACCAGGCGAGTTTCGTGATTCAGGGATGCGGGGCTGATGACTGAGCTTGTTCTGCAGTTGGTACGCGAGCTGGACATAACGGGAGGAGACGAGAAGCGCGTGGGGTATTATGCTGGATTGATTGTGAGTTGTCTATCTATCTTCCTGGCCTCGCCAGTCACCCCCTCATTCCTCGCTAACCCCGCCCTTCTCCTGACCCCCTCCTTACCTCGCTAACACCCTCACTCCCAGGAATCTCTCTTTTTCGCCACCGAAGCCCTCACCGTCCTGCACTGGTCCCGACTTTCCGACACCATTGGGCGCAAACCCGTCCTCCTCATCGGGCTGCTCGGGACGACCATCAGCATGCTGGCCTTCGGGCTGAGCAGGACGTTCTGGGCGCTGGTCCTGAGCCGGTGCATTACGGGGTTGTTGAATGGGAACATCGGTGAGCCGCATGTTTCGGTTCTAGGCTTGTCTTGATGCATCCACAGGCGTGATGAAGTCGGTAATGGGCGACCTGACCGACCCGTCCAACCGCGCCGAGGGCTTCGCACTCATGCCCGTCGTCTGGTCGTTTGGCGCAACTATGGGCCCCCTGATTGGCGGGACATTCGCGCGCCCACATGAGCGGTTTCCCGAAGTGTTTGGGGACGCGTTCTGGAGGACATACCCGTACTTTTTGCCGTGTGCGATATCAGCGGGGTGTGCGTTTGTGGGGTGTGCGGTTACATTGTTCGTCTTCAAGGAGGTGAGTTCCGTTCCATTCGAGTAAGGGGATGAAAGGCTAATTGTTGTGGCGCAGAGCGCCCCAGGACGGAAGAAACGCGTTGTCTCCCTCGAGGACCAAGCCTCAAAATCACACTCGCCTTCGCCCGTCTCCCTGCACACGCTTCTCACGTCTCCGCGTGTGCTCATCTCTGTCTCCAACTACGTCTCCCTCGCCTTCCTCAACATCGCATTCAACGCCCTCTTTCCCCTCTTTCTCAGCTCCTCTCCGATGAGCTACCCACCGAGTACGATAGGCTACATCATGGGCGCGTACGGCTTCCTATGCGGCGCATACCAGTACTTCGCATTCGCGTCCGTGATCCGCCGCTGGGGCGAACGCTCCGTGTTCATCTGGGGCATCGCCATGTACCCTCTAGTCTTCGCTTTATTCCCCCTCATATCCATCTACGCCCACACCGGCATCGACGTCGTCCTCATCGGCGTCATAGTCGTCGCGCTCGTCCTGCAGGATATGGCGTTTGGCGCGATATTCATGTACGTGACGAGCAGTGCGCCGAATCCGGAGAGTTTGGGGGCGACGAATGGGCTGAGCCAGACGATGACGAGTGTTGCGAGGGCGGTGGGCCCGGCGGGGGCGACGACGTTGTGGAGTTTGAGCGTGGAGAGGGAGTGGGGCGGGGAGGGCGGGTTTGGGGTGTATGGGGTGTTTGTGGTGTTGGGCTTGGTGGCGATTTTGTTGGCGAGGAAGTTGCCGGAGGGGCTTTGGGACAGCGAGGAGGAGGAGGAGGAGGAGTAGGGGGTGGGTACTACGACAAAAAAAACTAAGACTTGGAATGACTCTGAGCGCTTCGACGACAAAATGTATTATCTAGATCTTCTTCTATACCTTTATAGACGTACGGACACGCATATTGGTTCACGCACACTATTCAGTATTACAACAATTGGCATGGTGAACCTTCCCTTGGAAATTGAAGTTTTGTAAGTACAACGTTAACCGGCCACTTGAATACCCAGCGTATGTACAAGGGCCAAAGCTTGGATTGTCAATGCTTCAATGTCAAAAAATGTTTGATTCGAATCATGCAAGTGCTCGGAGGCATACAGGTCGACTATAGCCTTTCTCTGAGTACATACCCAATGGCCAGTTGTGGAAATAACAGTAACCGTAACGTTGAAGATGGGGTCAGCGCCATGGAGGGGAAAAGGCTGGGCGCTTCGGTATACGTGTGAAAGTGATGATCCCGACTCTTCTTGTACCTTGGTTTGAAGCAGAGTCGCCATGGAATCAAGTACAGTATTTGAGAAGAGGCAATTTAAAGGATGTATCATGGCCAAAAGGTTGAAAGAGAAAAAGACTCAGAAACCTCATGCAGCGCGCGCGCCCTACCTATTATGGAGCATGCCAACGCCACGGCTTGGGGGAGGGACGGGTGATGCATTGCAACGCCACAGTGACCCAAAGAGTGGTGGACGCGTCTGACACTGCACGGTCGTCCGACTCCCCCTGCTTCGATGTCGTCGAAAAATGTTTGATCCGATTCATGTGAAAACTTGGTCACCTGGCCAGGATGAAAAGGTAAGCAACGTCGTGCTCAGGCTGTTGGGACACGGGCGCTTCGTATGGCAGTCGCCACAGAATCGGAGGCAAGGATGTCAGTTCCGGATGCACAAGACAAAGACTGGCAGTGGGAAGAGATTTCATTGGACTCGGAGCGCCCTGCTTGATGCCACGTCGTCGACTTGGAGGAGGAGGTGGACGCCACAGTGACAATCTGAGAAACGAAGGATTGAAGAGTTCTGTGGCCATGGTGCAAGTAAGTAGTAAGTAAGTACATAAGTAAATGGGTACCGGTATCATTGCAAGACCAAGACAAAACAGCATACTTACGGTAGTGGCCTTGAACTACAGTTACAGTGGGCCCTGGGGTCTGGGCGACGGATCAAGCGCAGGCCCCAGGGAAGGGACGCGCTTGATTAATTCTTCAAATCACGCTTCTTTTCAGAGCCTCCATTCCATTCGCGGTCCCCGATTTTGTGTTCCGTGTTCCATTCCGTTCCCTGTACTGTTACACAGCGGATCCCATACATACAGCACTGAGGCGGAAGCAAAGCCTGGAATCTGGAATTTGGACGGACGGAAGAGTTGGTTGCTTGGCAACCGGCATCTATATCAATAACAAATCGCACGCAGATTTGGTGTTCTCGTGCAGGGCCGGTGGTGGTGGTGGTGCGTTTTTCGCTTTCTTCCGTCTCGTCTCGTCTTCTCACTGTCAGTGCTGGGAGCTTTTGAGGACTGACGAATCGGGCCGCAGGACTCGGAGGCGCCACACCCGAACACACTATACCTCCAAGCTCCCAGACGAAAAGGGCGTATACCTCCGGGGTCCGGGGACCAACGTTCTCTACTACTATAAAATTTGAGGTGCGTTGCTTATCCATTGCGGCTCTCCCATTTCTCACACACACACAGACACAGACAGACACCTCGCAAACTTGAATCCATTCCCTTTCACGTACACGGATGTCGATATTCCGGCGGCGGCACCGCGCGTCGCAGTCCTCCCTCTCCACGGACGAGGCATCGCCGTACTCGCCGTTCCTCGCTCAATCCCCGGGTGTCGGACAGTCGCCGTCGCCGTATCACAACGAAGCCAATGGGTCTGGGCCGTCGTATCCCAATGGACACTCTGCGCCGTCGTATCACAATGGACACTCTGCGCCGTCGTATCCCAACGGACACTCTGCGTCGTATACTTCGTCGCCGTATGGCAAAGCGAAAAGCACGACGTCCCTCACGTTGCTGGGGCGGGGGAAGAGCACCGGTGCGAGTACTAGGAGCTTGGGGGCGACTAATGGGCATGGGACTACTAATGGACACGGGAACGCATCGGGGAGTCGGCGGACGTCCATCATGGGCGTCTTCGGCGCCAGAGACAAGTCCAAAACATCCGAACCCGCACCTACATCGTCCGCGCCGCGGCGCTCGTTCATGAAACGCGTGTCTAGTGTGTTTACGCCGTCCACGCCCACGCCTAATACCCCGTCCGCGGGGTGCAACACCGTCGGCGAGGAAGACGAGGAGGGGGAGGAGTGGGAAGGGGAAGAGGGGGTGGGCGAGATCCGCCGGCCGAGCGGGTTGGGGGATATGGATCTCGGGATGGGGGACCACCAGAGCATGGCCAGCAGCATACGGGGGGAGACCGATTCGGAGGACGACTACGGCGAAGAGGTGGAGGTGCGCCTGGCGTATGTCCTTCCTAGTCCGCGGAAGCCCCCGAGGAACCAGAACCCGTTCTTCAACGGCCCGCCCAGCCCTACCGTCCCCCCCTACTCCACCACCACGCCTGCATCGGCATCCCGCTACTCCACCTCCACCTCCACCTCCCGCCACTCCTCGTCCGCCCCGCTCTCCCCGCCCCCCTCCGCGCCCCTGCCCATCCCTCCCCCGCCCCTGCCTACGCCCACCACGCGCGTGAGCATGCATTTCGTCGCTGCGCCCGTCGTGGCGGTGGGGAGGCTCGAGGGCGGGCTGCTGAAGGATAGGGAGCTGACGCCGACTCCGACGATGATGGATAGGACGCCGACTCTGACGCCGGCAATAACGGACACACGCGCCCTTCCGCTCCCCCTGCCCCCCTCGCTCCTCCTGCACGCGCTCCTGCACCTAACGCCCCCCGAGCTCGTGCCGAGTATGCGCGTGAGCAGGGCATGGGCGCGCGTGGCGGTGCGCGCGGCGTGGTGGGAGCCGTGTGCGGCGCAGCTGCGGTGGCTTCGGAATGGGAGGGGGAATGGGAGGGAGGCGAGGGGGGAAGACGTCAGGGTGCTCCGGCTGCAATCCCCACACCACCACCACCACCACCAATCCCCACCACCCCCACTCGCCCTGGGGCTCCTCCCGAACCTAACAACCATCTCCCTCCCCTTCTTCGACGCGGAAGGGATGAGGGCGTTTGTGGGGTTTGGCGTGCGGAGGGTGTGGTTGAGGAATCGACACTTGGGGGGAGACGGGGAATGGGAGGGCCTGCTGGGGTTCCTGGACGGGCTGGTGAACGTGTGCGAGCTGGCGTGGCCGGCGCTCTTGGACGAGTGTGTGGACTTGCCCGTTCCCGTTCCTGAGCCGGGGTCGGGGTCGGGGTTGGTGCACGCGGAGTCGGTATTGTGTACACCCAATCCGTACACGGAGTCGGGAAACGCTCACCAGCACCAGCACGCGGACTCGGAGTCGGGGAACCTTCACCACACAGACCCGGAGATGGAGGTGCCCCGCGTGAGCGCCGACCCGCCGACGATCCCGCATACGCCCGTGGACGTCGGGTTTGGGCTCGACCCGCTCCTGCAGGCGTTCCCGCTCACGCCTACGACGCATTCGCCTCCGATCCCTGGCAAGTTCTCGCCTGGCTTGGGCGAGGAGAAGGGCGAGCCTGGGTTGGGCGATGAGAAGGCCTCGCCGCCCACTCCCAACAAATTTTCGCCGAATTTCGTCTCGCCCGACATTGATTCTAGCGAGTTCTCGCCGCCCACTCCTAACAAGGTCTCGCCCAGCTTGGACTCGCCCCCCACCCACCCCAAGTTCTCGCCCAACTTCGACTCCAACTCCAACTCCACCACCAACCTAGAATTCCACTTCGGCTCCCCGCCCACGGACCTGGACCTGGACCTGTTCACGCAGCCGGACCCGCGCAGGAAGAGTCTGGCGGGGAGGCGGGGCGGTGCGGGGCCTACAACGACGACGAACACGAATGGCGTGAAGATGAATGGAACTGGCGTGCAAGCGAAGGAGGAGAACGGGAAGAGCGCGGGCGAGAAGAAAGGGCACAACCCCGGGCTGACGGTGTGCGTCCCGCCCGTCCCGCCCCTCCCGACGCTGCTGGATGCGAATACGTGAGTATCCTTTGTCTTGTCGTTCCTTTACCAACCTTCTTATCTCTAGGACATCCCCCCTCCGCACGCCCCTCCTCTCCGCCACGCTCCTCCCCGCGCTCACGCACCTCCACGCTCCGCCGGCTTTGATCATGCTTTTGTGCCAGGTACGTGTGTGTTCTCTTTCTTGTGTTCTGTCTTTTGTGTTCTGTGTTCTTTTTCGTGTGTTCTGTGTTCTCTGTCTTCTGTTTACTGACGTACGTGCCGTGCCGCGCAGACCCCCCGGCCGCTCACACACCTAACCGTCAACCTCAGCACGCCGCTCTACCAGGGCTTCAAGCCCGCCGCGCTCTGGAAGGCCGTCCGCGATGCTACCATCACCAACACCACTACCCTCTCTACCACGAAACCTGGACCTAACACCACCAACACCTTCCCTACCAAGGCCACAACAAAACCTGGACCCAACACCACCACACCGAACCCTAACCCTAAAACATTCAAGTTCCCCTCCCCCTCCCCCTCCCTCACACACCTAACACTCCTCTTCGCACCCTCGCTCGATAAACGCACAAGGGAGAAGACCCTCCGCGTGGCGGGGGCGCTCCTGGGCGAGGGAGTAAGGGCGTTGGGCGTGGGGGAGTTACGCGACCGACACGGAGGAGGAGGAGAGCGGGGAGGAGAGCGGGGAGATGGAGAGCGAGGAGGAGAAGAGCAAGGAGGAGGAGGAGAACACGGCGGAGGGCAGGGAGACCGGAGGGGGGGAAGACACGAGGACCCCGGCGCGCTGTTCAAGCTCCTGCACGCCACGCTCGCGGCGTTCCCGCGCGTTGACTGCGTTTACGTCCGGGGCCAGTCCATCCAAGGCTCTGCGTCCGTCCAAGGTCAAGGCCAAGGAGGAAGAACAGGGCAAGGGGGACAAGGGGACGGGGACGCGGACTGGGCAAAGTGGCTTGGCGGGTGTCAGGCGGGCGCGGGGCTGGGCGTGGTGCTGTATGATGGGGACGACACCCATGCCCACCACACCAACGACTCCCAACACAATGGTAATGGTGGAGGAGACACCGGGGACGCCGTCTTCCCATTTGCGTACCCGAGGAGGGCGTGGGTCCGGGGTGTGGATGCGGATGGGGAGGACAAGGGCGAGGAGGGGGAGGAGGGGGAAGGGGATGGGGAGGGTGTAGAGGTTGGGGGGATGGTTATGGATCTGATGTGATCCGTCCCAGTTTTTGTCCGTTCGTTGTTTCGTCATTCGTTTGTCTCTTCTTTGTTTCGTCGTCCATTTGTCCATTCATTGTTTGTTTACACTCGCTCACTCATTCATTCATTCATCGTCACTATCATACCCGCACCTACTCCTACCTTTACATACCCATCACTATCGTACATACCCACCACGCATCAATCACATCACATTACTACTGACTCAAAAAGACTGACTATTCCGTGAGGTCCCAGCAATTCGAGACAGACTCGTTCCAGATTCTAATCACTGAGCGCTGAGTTCTTGGCACTGAACAGTGAAGTAACATGTACGTCGTACTTGTAACTTCTAGTCAACTGTTAGTCGTTACTAGAGGGGAGATTCAAATCTCAGGAATCAATTTAAAATTATCAGGAGTCAGGACTCAGGACGTCGACCCTACCTGGATAGGGTGGCGAAGTAAACCATAGGTATCGGTACCGGACCGGTTTGTGACGGTTTGTTACCGGTAAGATACCTCGGCACCTGGGGAGGAGGTAACTTACATCCACGTGATGCTTTCACGTGACTGATTCACGTGAGAGGCGCGCGGCGCGGCGGGAAGCGGCGGGGTGGCATGGGGAGGTGTGGTAGGGCTCAAATCATCTAAATGGGGTGGTATTTGAAGCACGAGACTGAAAGTTGACATCGAGAGGTCAAATGCAATGATTATGAGCTGCAGAAACAAAATTCTCATGTCCTTTTGAGCTGGGCGGAAATTGCGCCACGAGCATCACGTGAAATAGTCATGTGACTATCGGACGGTAACTTACCGTATCGATACCTGGGGCGTCCGGATGGGTCGGTAAGAAACCGGTAAGATACCGAGGGTAGGGCAGTGGAAAAAACCGAGGTTTGGATACCAAAACATTTTTTACCGGTAAATTACCAGGTAAAATACCGGTTCGAAACCTCGGGGGTCGAGAGGGAGGTTCGAAACCTGTCACATGATATAATCATGTGATGCGCGGGCGGGAGCCTGGAACCGTTTGTGGCGCAGTAATAATAGAGCGTATTTGCAGCCGCCTAAATCGTGACATGTAACACCGAGACAGTTCGGAGACGGATAATGTGTTTTTGAGCACGTGTGAGGCGGGGCTCGGGGGATGCGGGATGGGGTGAGCTGGGGCAAGGTGGTGAGGGAGGAAGGGCTGTCAGATGTCGAGGATGCTGGGGTGTCGAGCTGTGAGGTACCGAGGGATAAGAGGACGGATGGTGTGGGAGCGGAGGAGGGCATGAAGGGAGGGCGGAGGAGGGCGGCCCTGGGCGAGAAGGGCGAGGGGGGCAGCAGAACGGGACGATGGGAAGGGGAAGTCAGAACTCAAATTTGTCAATGTACTGGTATATAACCTAGCAATGATGTAGGGTATTCAGAAGGTCAGGGAGGAAATCTATAAGAGACTGTAAATTAAGGGGAGATATGCGGGGTTGGACGACGGGAGACGGGAGTATATGGCAAGCGGGCGGGTGGGCGAGTCCTTGTTTCCAAGCACTCAAGTCTCCAGGATGCCCGCCCCTTACCTAACTGACACGCTCCCCGACATCCATCCCCGACACGGTACACCCATCCCCTCATCCTCGCACCCCGGTTGCCCTCTCCTCCTCCTCCCTAGGATCCTCTTCCCCCACCAACTCGTCTCTGCTCAGCCTCACCCCGCCCACCCTCCGCCACGGCGTCCACCGTGACATTGGCACATGATCCAGCACGTGAGTTCCCAGACAATACGAAGACAAAAGCCGCTGCAAATACGCTCTAATACTCATGTCCATTGTCTTGGTTCAATGTCCATCTATAGACAATACAAGTAGTAACATATGAAGCTCCTCCGAGTATGATGAGTCCTAAAGGCCCAAAAACTTAAGAATTGAGATTTAGGAAGCCATTTGTGGCTGCTAGACCGAGGCGGGACTGGGGCGGGAGGCGCGCGGCGGGATCACGTGACAATATCACGTGCAGGTTTCAAACCGGTAAAAAACCGGTTCCAAACCTGGCGAGGCGGCGGGGTAGGTAAAATACAGGTATAATACCACCCCAGAGGTTTTTTCCACTACCCTAACCGAGGGGGAGGTTTACTTCGCTACCCTACCCTACCATAGGGTGGCGCAGTAAACCCTTGGTTTCGATACACCTCGGGTTTACTGCGGTTTTTAACGGTATTGATACGGTTTTGAAAGGTCGACCAGTAGGTTTGGTAGTTTCGATACCGGCACGTGATGACTACACGTGACGGCCGCGGCGTTGCTGGGCAAGCCTGAGGTAGTGAGAAGCACGGGTGCGGGTTACCCGCGTCGGGTTGAGGTCCGGGTGGCTTCCGGGTGCGGGTCGGATGGTCGATCAAGCACCCGTTACCCACCCGCTTGCCCGTATAACCTGATTGAGTAGTGGCGCGCTGGTCCTTGCGCTTCAGAAGTACTTATATTTAACCGTAGTACTCAATCTCGTTCTGTTTGCCAGTCTATTTTTTATGAAACGGCCTACTTCTTGTAAAAGAAACCTGAGTGCCTCGTCCATGCCGTGCCGTGTTGAGGGCCCGTCTTTCACTGATCAAGATATCTCCCTCAGATGTGGGTTCCAGCCAACTGTTTTCATTCATTCAAGGTGTTCTTAGTGTACTAAACATTATTCATGACGCCTCGGGACCTCCAGAGCACACATATCTGGCGGGTAACGGGTGACCCGTTACCCACTTGGGACCCGCGGGAAATAGGTCGGGTTCCCGTCACCCGACCCGACTTAGCGGGTCTTGTAGCGGGATTGGGTAGGGTGGCAGTGAAGCCACCCGGACCCGACCCGGGCTACTCACTAGCCTGAGGGCGGCAACAAGAGGGCGGGGAAGGGGCGGGAGGGCGGCGCGCCCATCACGTGTGCGCATCACGTGCCGGTATTGAAACCGTTAGTAACAGTATTGAAACCTAGGCCAAAATGTGGGTAGGTTAGTAACGGTTTCAAACCTACCAGGTAGGTTTACTGCGCCACCCTACCCTACCACAAAGATAATTTATGAATATATTATGTAACTCAAGAGTCAAAAACGAATTATACACACCGATAGTGACAACTGTGAGACTCGAACTCACGCTCTTTCGAACTAGATAGGTATGCACCTGATTCTAGCGCCTTAACCACTCGGCCAAGTTGCCATACTCTCCTGAGGGTGTGCTATTTGACAAGGGTTTATCCTCGCGTATCCTAGACTAACGCTAATGGTGACACGTCAATTGCAATTGCTAAGTAGCGACTTTGCTTCGAATGCCATTTGCACGGATTGGCGCTGCGGAATGGTGACGACTTCCTTTTTCATAAGTACTTAGAAATGGGTATCCTCGACTCGGACCCGGAACGCGAACACAAAGGGGAAATGAATCGCGAGTATGTAAGTACCTGATTCCCAACTACTACTACTTCTTCTTCTTCCTGGAAGCGAATTCCATGACTCGGAGACCTCTGGCGTGTACCTGCAAAAAGAAGCAGACTTGAGCGTGCCCCGGCCCGTAACTCTTGCTTTGACGTGGCTTCCTGTTCAAGTTGGAGGCGCCATGTCCGAGTGGGCGTGCTGCACTGATCGATAGTGGTTGAATGATTGCTTCTTTTTGGCCTTTCACGGGGTGGCTTGGGGACGAACAGGGGACGATCGAGACTGCGACAAAGGTAAGCGGACTAAGTACATAACGTCCGACATTGCGGCTCTTGTACATGTTCTCAACGCTCACGATGGCCCGGGAGGCGTACTACTATCAGCCTTGGTATAGTATCGTCTTCTCGAACTCACTCAGTCTCTCAACACAGGCGGATAGATAGTCTAGTCGCCCTGTCATTGCCAGGATGCATAGCGTTTTGCTTCGAGCTCGCGGTTTGTTGAGGTAAAAGGTGCGCATTAAACCACACTGAAAAACCATTACTTACATACGGGACGTCTACGGGTCCATCATTCAACTAAGTACGACCTCAGTGCGACACATCAAAGCCTCACCTTGAACGTTCTTGGAGGTACTTGTAATTGTACGCGTCGGAATCCTTTCCCTCACGCTACACGCTATCCGCTCTCTACCCCGAGTCATGATGTGTCCACAGAAGAAGTCTACCTGAATTGAGCGACGCCCTTCCCTGGCTTGGGTCTGGGTGGGCCTCACTTCCAACAAGGGCCGGCACCAAAGTCGCTCTCACCTTGAACATAATTGGAGGTACGCGTCGCATGCGTGGTCAGCAGTATTTTTCCCCACACTACACGCTATCCGCTCTTTACTCACGATGTGTCCACAGAAGAAGTTTACCTGGATTGAGCAACGGCTTGTCAACTGTTGGGTGTGGGCGTTCCAAGCTCCGACATCAAAATTGCCCTCACCTTGGGACGTTACTGGAGGCGCCTAGTCTACTCGGACTGGACGCATCGTTGAATTTGACCACCTGACAGTTTTTCCTCACGCGACATTCTATCCGCTCTCTGCTCATACACTGGCACCCCCGAAGTCAAAACACAAGTCTCCGAGTCCATGGAAGGAATACAAACAACGACTCCGAGTCGCGGCGTTGACTATGGGTGTGCCGGCTGCGCACTTTCAACAACTACGACCTCCAGGCTGCGCATCGATATCAAAGTCGCTCTCATCTTGCAGGCTGGGCGCCGTTCAGCCTTCACGCGACATGCTATCCGCTCTCTACTCATACATCTTCCTGTGTCCACAGTCCACAGAGAAGTCTCGCAAAGCAAAGTTGAACCAATACACACCACTCGGCTTGGGTGCGACCTCCCGGCTCCGACACGTTTTCTCCTCACGCGACATGCTGTCCTATCCGCCCTCAGGCTGCTCATGCGTCCTCAAAAGGCGCTGGCTCTGCAGAAGAAAAAAATGGAAGCCATGTGGTAAATTCCGCGACGTATCTCCAGGGTAGACTACGCGCTTACGATAGATCCAAATCTCAACCAACAACATGCCCCGACTCAGAATCGGGTGTCTGCACAATTCATCAGGCCGGAGCAAGTGCCTACCCTCTCTGGCAAATGCTGTAGTAGGGAAAAATTCAAGCTCAATTGCCAGACCCATTGCAAGCCGTGTCTGGGTAGACTACACGCCTACAGGATTTCGAATCTTCAGAGCCATATACTTCTCCGCAGCAATTGCAGATTTTTATTCATTTATGGCACGTCGCATTGATCATACAGATACAAGTCGGGGGTGACTCCGTTGAGTCCTGCGATTCAGAGGCGTACAGTCCACCTGACTGGGAATCGAGGGAGGGATGTTTGATACAGTAACACTCGCAATCTAATCCGCATACTACTCCCCAATGGCAATACTCGCGAGCCGCATAGTCCACCAGCTGTGCGCTTCGTGATACTGTAGACCACATGAATCAAGTGTGTACTTTTCACCGGGGAATGAGGGAGGAATACTAGCCAATCCAAAGTTATCCGACGCGTGAGTGGGGTGGGATTTTCATCCTGCTAGGCACATTTGAGTGGCTGGCATGGATTGTAATCTTGGGTCGTTGTGCGCAATGCAGCAACAGTCCGTGCCGAGCCAGTGGCAGTAGACGGAAAGTAGACTTGTCAGGGCCGATCCCCACGTGGAGTGCACGAGGACGATCCGCTCTTCTACTCAAACGTTCACGGCGTTGCTGTGGAATAACGATGCTTGGAGAGGTACATCGCTCACACAAGCTGCCCAGATCGCATGTTTGATCTGAAATCTCAGCAGGGACCTCGACATTAGACGGACTCGCTCGACTGCAGCTGGTCAATCGATAAATGTGCACCAAGCAAGCGGACAGACACCCGAGGTCGTAGCACCGAATCCGACACCCCACTGCGACGCCACTTTTATGACGCAGAACACGCTCCCGCTTACGCCTCCCACTCTTCAGCACCTCCTCACGCTTCTCTCCTCTCTCCTCCCTCCCCTGGGCCTCGCGTCCCAGTCCCAGTTCCCCCACCCGCTGACTCTGATCGTGCATGGCGGCGCGGCGCACCTGCTGCATCCATCGCTGTCGACGATCCCCTCGACGCGCACGCACACGATGGACGTCGACATCATCCTGCGCGGCCTCCCGCCCGACGTCGTGCACATCCTGCTCCACGCCATCGCCCGCACCGCCGACGAGTTCAACCTCGCCTCGCCGTCGCCGTCGCCGTCGCCCCTCGCCCGCGACTGGATGAACGCCGAAGCGGACATCGCGCTCCCCCCGCCCCAGGCGCTCATCCTCTCCTCGCTCTCCCCCGCCAATCGGGCGCATCACACGCTGTACGAGAGCCCGAACGGGCGGCTGGTGCTGGTCGGCGTCCCGCCGTCGTGGGCCGTCGCGCTCAAGCTCGTGCGCTGCAACGCGCGCGACGTCGACGATATAATCGTGCTCCTCAAGAATGGCATGAAGCTACGACGGCACGGCAAGGGGGTCCGGTGGACCGCGGAGGTGCTGGAGGGCTGGCTCCGGGCGGAGTGTGGCGATATGGGGTACGCGGCGTATGATAGTGCGAGGCTGGGGGAGTGGAAGAGGAAGATACGGCAGGTCGTGGAGATGGTGAGGGGGGAGGAGCAGTGGCATGGCGGTGACGCAGACCCGGACCCGGAACCAGAGCCAGAGCCGTTCGTCCCTCCAGACTTGTACTTCAATTGGGACACGAGGGGGGAGGAGGTCGCGCCATTCGTACCTCCGCCTCCGCGTTCCGAGTCTCCCGCTGATGTGCAGTCTTTCATACCCCCGCAGCCTTTCTATGCACGCGCTGTCATACCATCACCCTATCATCATGCACGGCCCGCGGATATCAGGCCGTTCATACCCCCTCCACCGAGTCCCTTGGACGACATACAACCGTTCATACCTCCACCACCGCCCCCGAGGCATTCGCATGCAGCTGTCCATTTCGAACCTAGTCCACGCTACTATCCTCCAAACCGCTCACAGACAATGCCTTTGTTCTCCCAACCACACCCACAACCACAGCCGCCGGCTCGGACGCAAACGATGGTTCCGTTTGTACCACCGCAGCCTCCTCCTCGACCTCGCGACGATCCACCGCCGTTCATACCACCGCATCCGTTCACACCTCGAGACGACCCGCCGCCATTTATACCGCCCCAGCACTTCCTCTCGTACTAGCTTTCCGCATGCTGTCTCGCTAACATAACATTGCATTGTAAGATAGAGTTGGTGTACAATGTAAGATAGAGTTGGTGTACAATGTAAGATAGAGTTGTTGTACAATAATCACAATTTGGATTTCATTGACTCTGTGAAAAAGGTTCTCGAAGACAACGTAAGATGCAGATCGTCCCAGGTGGACTATATGCGCCTCTAGACTTCGTCGTTGAAGTGGAAATGCGAATCGCGGTTGAAGCTCAAACGCCAGCGGTGACTGAACACCATGCTTTCATATCAAGGCGAGGCAGCCTCGTTTGGGGGCATGAAGTTATATACGAAATCGACTCGGTGTAAAGCATCGATATAGGCGGTCAGCCAGGTGGACTGAACGCCACAAAGAAACGGCAAGCAAATTACGTGTGGACCATACTCAACGCCCATCCTCAGGCGAGATGAGCCGTGCAGACGCGGAGGACTCGGATGCATGTGTCAAAAGATCCATCCTGGCAGTGCACAAGACAGGTAGGCTATACACCGCCGATGAAAGGACGTGCATGTCCCTTATAAGTTATTCCGAGTCAGCGGGGAACACGACACCCAAGAAAATTTCATTACATGTAAACATCCTCTCTCATCTCATACATGTCGCGACGGGCCTGCCAGTGGGGGATAGTAGACCATACGCCCGTGGCAGAGATGAATGCCATGGGAGAGACATTGAAATACAGTTTGGATCCAAGAAGATCTAGAGTGTGACCACTGACTGTCCATGCAGCGGGGAGATAATTCGCACAGGATATCGGAACTTCCAACCGCGAACGAGGGATTCACTGGCAACTTTGTTGTGGAAGAAAAAACTTCAGGTTCCCTCACACATTATGCGAATACGTGACGTGACTAGACTATACGCCCCGTACAGGACCCCCGCCAATACGGTTCGATGTCCGATCCACAAAGTGCCAAATCCGAGAAAATTTTGAGACGATGTACGGTGGAAACAGCCAAATGTAGGGCCCTTTGGCACCATATGTATCGTGCCGTGCTGAGCCAAAAAGATGTTCGTTGCGGCCACCTCTCATGCCAGAAGGTGCCAAATATGGCGCGAGAGCCCACATGTCGTCATGTCCTGCCTACAATCTCTGTACATCGATGTCGCGAATTTCATCTTCCATGTCTAGACACACACACACGAGTCTGGTAGACTGATAGATTTGCCTAATTACATTATCCAAATGAGAACGAGGCTATCAGCCAGTTGGCAGTGACGTATGTATGGAAAAGGAAAATACTGTCCGGCAAATTTCACCTTGGCCACCATCTCGTCCGCATTCACGCCCGATATTACGCCCTGCATGGAGCGCGACCTCGACCGCGAATTGGAGGCACTACAGCCTCCCTCTCCTCTTCTCGATGCGCTAAAGCCAGACCCTCGCACGTCCGTCAAGAGCTTTCTTGCCCTCAGTTTCCCTCAGCAGCCAGGTAGCCGAAAATTCGGTCTGAGAGGGATAGAGTGGTTTAGCCCCAGTGATAGCATCATCGAGCAGGACATACCGGATACAGTGTCCTCTCTTGTCCTCCCTTCCCCACTCACCTGCCGAACACTGGACGATCTATTGCGCAAAGCTCTGGAAAACAACCATCGGTCAGTCCAGCATCCGGTGAAGAACGATAGGCAACTCCCACTTTGGTCTGTCCGTGCATGGAAGTGGGGTAACCGGATGAATGAGAACCGTTCGTTCTGGCAGCAGAGACTTGCCTGGGTGGAGACAAAAGGAGAACTAGAAGGATGGAGTGCGACGCTAGTGGCGAAGACGATAACAGCAGTTGAGCAGTCACCGTGGCAGAGCGGGTTGCCATTTCTACAGAGGGGAGGAGTTCCTGTGCGACATCTGGCGCATATCTTACTTTCGCCGGAATGGTCAACAGGAGACACTGTCGACTGCATATTGTCCATTGTTCCCGTTATGGGATCCCAAGAAGCCGTTCAAAGCACGCGCCGAATTTTTCGTTGCATGTATATTGCATGTACCAGAGCTGGGAGAGATTGAGAGGGAAGCAAAGGTGAGCTACGCCGGTCCAGTGGATAGAGACGTCGAAGTTGATGATCAAACAGGTGGCCGCTGATGCTGTTCATCCACCGACGACGGAAAAGGCAACTGCTGCCTTTGATCTTGACCTGCACCTCCAATCTCAGACCCGTCATGCTCAACACAGCCGTCGCCTACGCAGATACGCTGAAGCAGAATACAATCATCTTCCTTCTGATAGCGACACGTCGAGTGACTCTGAGGCAACAGACGGATATACTACGCCTCCGCCAACTGCAAAAGCAAACAAGAAGAAGCAAGCCAAGGCGGACGAGGCGTCATTGCCTCAAGAAGTAACTCCGCAGGTCAAACAAAAGGTGTGTCTGTGTACTCTGCGCAGTATCAGTGTATCCTCAGACCATTGTTTCACAGAAGAAACTTATCATTTCCGCGGACCAGATACCAGTCGGTCCTTCCTGGTGGAGAGATTCTAAATTCCAAGCCTTTCAGCGCAAAGTCTATAAACTGGACGCTTACGGACCGGAATTCAGTCTCACCGACCAAAAGGTCGTCATCTGTGGACGGTGTCGAAAAGCGGTCCGAATGCGCGCCAACAATGCAATCAGTTACTTCGAGTCGCATCTTATCGGCGCTGGCTGCAAGAAGGAGTCGGGTGCACAGAGCGGTATAACTTCTTATTTTGCACTTTCCAAGTCGGCCACGGCTACCGCTACGAGACAGACTTTGGCATGTCCCGGTCTCACCGACGCCGTGCATGCACGCATCTCTCGACTTGTTAGACGCTCAGTGGCGACTTACGGTGGTGCACCGCATCGATCCAAGCTTAAGGAGATCGTTCTTGCCCAGGATAAGAGCATGTCCAAGCCGAAAAATGCGAAGGAGCGCCATAAACGGATTCTGGATATCGAGAGTGCAAAAGCTCGATGGAAGCTCGAGCACGTTGCTCTAGTAGTTCGCTCGGTGGACTGCCTGGGGCAAATCTCAGTCTCGTCGTCTTCGGCTCCGCGAGTCCCTTGCGCGCCAGACATGAAACTTCTCAAAGATCGTGTCTTTCAGAACGCCTTAAGCCGACCGATGCCCGAGGATAAAAATGCGAAGTATACGCCCTTCGGATATCGAAATGCAGTGATTGCAGAGGCCTCTGCCCGTCATCACGACGTTCATGAACTGCTTTTAATGGTGCGTAGATTATTCATCATTTGACTATTCAATTCTCATGCTCAGAAATTCAGCCCGAATCTTCGCGATGGCTTACATTAGCTCGGCGCGGATCCAAGGGACGCTACGGGACATACAACGCTTTTCTTGGGCTCTGCACAGGCATCATGGAGATTGAGGATCGACACCATCGAGGCAAAGGCCTCCAAAACATGAAGTACGATACAACGTGGGATATGATCTGTACCAACACAGCGCTCATGTGTCCGCGGGTCTATCGCATGCTTCGGAAAGAGCTTGGTGGTCCACACATTCGAACAATTCAGTATGTGGTTTACTGATGCTCTTGAATTCATCTAAGCATCATTTCCAGGAAAAGAGCTGCAAAAACAGGACGATTCCAAGCCGGACCCGACATACAGAAGAACTTCGAGGACGCACGTAAATGGGTTGACGACATGAATTACAGCGGTCCCTTGGGCCTTGCTGTCGATGATACTGGACTCTCAAGGGGCATTCGAACGTACAAAGATGGGGAATCCTGGAAAGTTGCTGGCATACACGGCCCACCAGTTGCAATTGAATCCTACGATGACCTTCTGGAATTCAACTCAATCGACCGAAGTCAACTTGCAGATAAGGTTTGTCCCTCGCATGCTCTTGTCTTCTTCCGAGCTCAAGTCTCCTAGGTTCGCGCGTGGATCCTCATCATCCCTATACCAGGCGTCCCGCCTAAGCTTTTAGCAACGCTTCCCATTTGCAGCAAGGTCGATAAAACCGAAATCGCGCAATGGCATGCCTCCATTGAGCAGGGACTCATAGATCAGGGATTACACTATATCTCACTCAGTGTCGATGGTCATGCCGGCGAGCGCGGTCATGGGCATGAACTCGTCAAGTCTGCCGCCAAATTCCACATCTGGGTCTTCCTACATCCGCTTCCTCATTGTCCGTCATTGACGCTCAAAGCTCCACTCTTGTCTAACGGAAAACCGCAAGCTGTTGGTTCGGATGGAAAACACGGGAGAAAGAATGGTCGGGGCAGCGCAACATCAGGAGCGCGTGTTCTACCTCTCGGAAACTATCTGGTTCATTTCGGAATGCTTGCTCTACTGGCGGAGAGCGCAAGCTCTCCTCTCCTCAAGACAGACATCATTGGCGTGGACAAGCAGGATGATCGAGCCGCCGCACGACTCTTCTCTGCAGCTACTATCTCTCACATCGGGGATACTCAGCCTGCAGAGTTAGGACTCGTCATCTACCTCTTTATCCTGGGAGAGGTCATCGATGCTCAGCAAAGCCGTAGTCTCCCTCACGACGAGCGAGCAAAAATGCTCTGGCGTGGCCGGTTCTTCCTGGATGGCTGGCGAAACTACGTACTTGCTCACCCGCACTACAACGTCAATACACACTTCATTACGCGCGAACTCTACGACATCCTTTCCATCTTCATCAACGCCATGCTGCTTCTCATTCTCATACATCGCGATTTCTACCCTGATATCCCATTATGTCTCTGGCTTCACTCTACTGAGGTGTGCGAACACTTCTTTGGTTGTGCACGTCAAATCCAGAAGGATTTCACAGCGGAGGAGTGGATGCTCATGATTCCCAAGATCATCTTGTACCTTATGGGTCAGATGAAGCAACAGGGGATCCAAGCGAGTGCGAGTCAGGCTCGGAGTGGATACAACCACTCGTGGTTCGATTCGACGGATATCGATATTCGCAACCTCGCCGAGTTTCCCTCCGATGAACAATTCCAGGAGATGATTGACGTTGCATATTTCGAAGCCGACAGTCTGATGACACTCCTCGGCATGGACATGCTCGCGACAGGCAATGACGAGACGCCTGTGCATAACCACTTGATCTCTGTTGTCGACTCATCTGAATTCAGCACAACAGCTGATGCAGAGGATGACAGTGGCTCTCAAACGGACACGATACCACCCGCTTCAGCCATCGAGGAGATGCTCGCACTCGATGGTCAAGACATGGAGGCTGGCGCGTCTGTGCCTCTCCGATTGGAACAGCGCATGATCAATGTTGGAAGTGCCGCTGTTGCAGATGCTATACATGCCTCTGTTTGCATGTGAGTTGTCAATTAAATTACCGTAGCATGCATCTGATCAAGCCACCAGTGATGCCCTTCCGGAGCATGGCCCAACAGAGCAAGACGAATGGCGGGCCACCATCAAAGCCTTTGCTCAGGACCTCCAAAGGCTTCCTCGACTTACTCGTCCACCATCATCA
The DNA here is from genome assembly GCA_019915135.1 of Strobilurus pachycystidiatus. Classification (NCBI taxonomy): domain Eukaryota; kingdom Fungi; phylum Basidiomycota; class Agaricomycetes; order Agaricales; family Physalacriaceae; genus Strobilurus; species Strobilurus pachycystidiatus. The sequence goes on from JAHLMK010000004.1 coordinate 734,542, forward strand.
CCCATTCCACCTGAGAACCGGAAGTCGCAGGCGGAACGACGTACTGCTCTCACTTTGGCCAAGTCAAAGGCTCTTCAGTTTGGGACGGTCGACAGCCTGAACTACCATGTTCTTGTCTCTGAACGGACACGTCATGAGACAGCCGAGGTCAAGAATGCGATTGCCCATCGTTTCCGCAAAGCTCAGTCGTCAGAGGAGCAAATCAAGGAGGCCGAGATGCAGTCAGAGGAGCAGAAAGCAAAGTCGAAGGCTAAGGCCCAGAAGAAGAAAGCGGAGAACACAGCGGACGAGTCTGCACCTCAGGATAATCCTGATCCTGATCCAGAGGTAGGATCACAGTCGTCCGCTCTCGACGCCCAAGTGGTCAATCAACTTGCTCGCCTTGTATCAGATTCACTTATTGGTACAGGTAAGAAGATGAACACTTCGGGACTCGAACGCTTGGCACGTTGGAAGATGGTCGGGTTATCAGGTAAATTGGAGGACTTCGATCTTGCTCTTCCTCCGGATGAGGTAGAAGCATCAAACGCGCGGCGCCAGATGTACCTTGATGCCCGCCGTTTGTGGGGCAAGCTAGCCAGACATCTTCGTCCATTCGATCCGGTGACAGGAAGTATCTCTCCATTCCACGCACTGCGCCCTGGATCATGGGTTCTTGTTTACTGGACAGGTAAAATCTATGTGGCGCAAGGTACGGTCTTGGGCGTTATGATATATCAATTATGCTGACGTTCACTTCAGTCAAGGCAATATATGTTGAGGGTGGCGGGAAAACACCATCGCACAATTTCACTCCGGTCTGTAGTGATATCTTCAAGATCTCCCGCCTTGTCGTCCTGCTCTTCCAGCCGTTGGGAGGCCTATTTTATTCTCCGGTCTTTACCCAACCGCCGGGCTATCGGCAGATGCCCACATTTGCGTTTCTTCACCAGGCCAACCTCATCGGAAGTCTTGATCTCCTGGGATCGGTGATGCGCACAGATCAACCACGCACCAAGTTTGCTCATGGCATCTATCTCGAGCAAACTACTCCAGCTTTTGATGTATTTTGGGCGGCGATGACGGAACACCTCTCACAAATGAAGAGCACTGTTGAACAGGTTGTCGACGCGTGTAATACTCGGAAGAAACGTGGCGCACAGGAGATGTCCAGTACTGGTACTGATTCTAGCGTAAATAGTACAGATAAGCATCAGAAACAGTAGATCTACAGTCTATACACACGTCTTGAGGTGGAAAACGTCTTCACGCGCGATCACAGGTAAACTACGAAGATTTTCAGAATCTTACATGCCGAAACAGCCAAAAACGGACGCCCTCGCCGATGTCCGATGGAAACAGCCAAAAACGGCGAAATTCTGCAAATTCCGGACTGCCAAAAACGGCCCTCCCATGCATCGGACATCGAACCGTATTGGCGGGGGTCCTCCCCGTACATGAAACAGTGCCATTTGTAGTTTGCCAGTCCACATATTGCGAGAAAAAGACGTATCGGAAATCGGACGTTTATAAGTACACTGGCAGTACTAGTGATTGCGAGTAGACTATGCACCGCCGTAGAAGAAACTTCAGAGGCCAAGCTGCGTACTGTGTAAGAAATCACATTATTGACGCTGGCAATTGCGACCTCCACACTGGCAGTAAATCTTCATCCGAGGAGCATCTGTGGAAATTCAACTCGCGAACAAAGCCTCTTGGCTTTGGAGCGTAAAAAAGCCCTTTCCATACTGTACACACGAGACACATCCAGGTAGACTAGACGCCTCTGGTCAGGAAGCTTTTCACAGCTCAGAATGATGGCCAACTTACGACGCAGAAGATGAAAGTCTATCCAGTGAAGCCGAGTCCATGACTGAGGACCAAAATTAAATGGTGCTCTTTCACGTAGTATGCGGGGTGCAAACCAGGTCTGCGAGGGGTATGAAGATACAGTACATGCATGCGTGTGAATGGAGGACACGAACCGACCGAAGCTGTGTAACTTCAAGAAATTGGACAGCGCGAGGAAAGGACTTGGTCCCTTGAAGAGGTTCGGAGATGGTGAGGTGAAGAACACAAGCTTGAGTGAACGACCGTGTCAGAAAATCCAATTTGGAGGATGTCTACGAACCACTGGCAGTGCACGAGACAAGTAGACTATGCACCCCCGGATAGAGACAGGCATAGACGTGCTTGGACACCTCCCAAAAGTCGGATGCACGGCGTATCCAGATCCTCGGGCGTTGTGATTCGCACCGATGCCGTCGATTCAGAACATCTGCTGGGAAGACAGCGTCGAACTCTCCACATATTGCGTGCCGAAAAATCACCCAGCGACTGAGCGTGCTAACATACTGGCAGTGCTCATGGCGAGTAGACTATGCACTGCCAAAGAAGAAGGGGTCGAAGAGCGGCGATTGCAAAGTTCAAGGTTGCCAATGTCTGTGAGAAAACTTGAAATTCAACAAGAATACAACGCGGCGTGTCTGGGTAGACTACGTGCCCGTCCATGTAGGAGAGTCCACAGATAATGTTAAATGTAGTGAACGACTCGCACTCATGTTGCTGACAAGCCTGATTATTCAGACGGAACAAACAGTTCAAATAACGGCGTTCACTATATGTACGTACCTCTCAGCTCATCGTGGAACATGAAAGACTAATATTATCATTCAGCAAGTATGTAAGTCAGGACCCCCGCCAATACGGTTCGATGTCCGATGCATGGGAGGGCCGTTTTTGGCAGTCCGGAATTTGCAGAATTTCGCCGTTTTTGGCTGTTTCCATCGGACATCGGCGAGGGCGTCCGTTTTTGGCTGTTTCGGCATGTAAGATTCTGAAAATCTTCGTAGTTTACCTGTGATCGCGCGTGAAGACGTTTTCCACCTCAAGACGTGTGTATAGACTGTAGATCTACTGTTTCTGATGCTTATCTGTACTATTTACGCTAGAATCAGTACCAGTACTGGACATCTCCTGTGCGCCACGTTTCTTCCGAGTATTACACGCGTCGACAACCTGTTCAACAGTGCTCTTCATTTGTGAGAGGTGTTCCGTCATCGCCGCCCAAAATACATCAAAAGCTGGAGTAGTTTGCTCGAGATAGATGCCATGAGCAAACTTGGTGCGTGGTTGATCTGTGCGCATCACCGATCCCAGGAGATCAAGACTTCCGATGAGGTTGGCCTGGTGAAGAAACGCAAATGTGGGCATCTGCCGATAGCCCGGCGGTTGGGTAAAGACCGGAGAATAAAATAGGCCTCCCAACGGCTGGAAGAGCAGGACGACAAGGCGGGAGATCTTGAAGATATCACTACAGACCGGAGTGAAATTGTGCGATGGTGTTTTCCCGCCACCCTCAACATATATTGCCTTGACTGAAGTGAACGTCAGCATAATTGATATATCATAACGCCCAAGACCGTACCTTGCGCCACATAGATTTTACCTGTCCAGTAAACAAGAACCCATGATCCAGGGCGCAGTGCGTGGAATGGAGAGATACTTCCTGTCACCGGATCGAATGGACGAAGATGTCTGGCTAGCTTGCCCCACAAACGGCGGGCATCAAGGTACATCTGGCGCCGCGCGTTTGATGCTTCTACCTCATCCGGAGGAAGAGCAAGATCGAAGTCCTCCAATTTACCTGATAACCCGACCATCTTCCAACGTGCCAAGCGTTCGAGTCCCGAAGTGTTCATCTTCTTACCTGTACCAATAAGTGAATCTGATACAAGGCGAGCAAGTTGATTGACCACTTGGGCGTCGAGAGCGGACGACTGTGATCCTACCTCTGGATCAGGATCAGGATTATCCTGAGGTGCAGACTCGTCCGCTGTGTTCTCCGCTTTCTTCTTCTGGGCCTTAGCCTTCGACTTTGCTTTCTGCTCCTCTGACTGCATCTCGGCCTCCTTGATTTGCTCCTCTGACGACTGAGCTTTGCGGAAACGATGGGCAATCGCATTCTTGACCTCGGCTGTCTCATGACGTGTCCGTTCAGAGACAAGAACATGGTAGTTCAGGCTGTCGACCGTCCCAAACTGAAGAGCCTTTGACTTGGCCAAAGTGAGAGCAGTACGTCGTTCCGCCTGCGACTTCCGGTTCTCAGGTGGAATGGGTGATGATGGTGGACGAGTAAGTCGAGGAAGCCTTTGGAGGTCCTGAGCAAAGGCTTTGATGGTGGCCCGCCATTCGTCTTGCTCTGTTGGGCCATGCTCCGGAAGGGCATCACTGGTGGCTTGATCAGATGCATGCTACGGTAATTTAATTGACAACTCACATGCAAACAGAGGCATGTATAGCATCTGCAACAGCGGCACTTCCAACATCGATCATGCGCTGTTCCAATCGGAGAGGCACAGACGCGCCAGCCTCCATGTCTTGACCATCGAGTGCGAGCATCTCCTCGATGGCTGAAGCGGGTGGTATCGTGTCCGTTTGAGAGCCACTGTCATCCTCTGCATCAGCTGTTGTGCTGAATTCAGATGAGTCGACAACAGAGATCAAGTGGTTATGCACAGGCGTCTCGTCATTGCCTGTCGCGAGCATGTCCATGCCGAGGAGTGTCATCAGACTGTCGGCTTCGAAATATGCAACGTCAATCATCTCCTGGAATCGTTCATCGGAGGGAAACTCGGCGAGGTTGCGAATATCGATATCCGTCGAATCGAACCACGAGTGGTTGTATCCACTCCGAGCCTGACTCGCACTCGCTTGGATCCCCTGTTGCTTCATCTGACCCATAAGGTACAAGATGATCTTGGGAATCATGAGCATCCACTCCTCCGCTGTGAAATCCTTCTGGATTTGACGTGCACAACCAAAGAAGTGTTCGCACACCTCAGTAGAGTGAAGCCAGAGACATAATGGGATATCAGGGTAGAAATCGCGATGTATGAGAATGAGAAGCAGCATGGCGTTGATGAAGATGGAAAGGATGTCGTAGAGTTCGCGCGTAATGAAGTGTGTATTGACGTTGTAGTGCGGGTGAGCAAGTACGTAGTTTCGCCAGCCATCCAGGAAGAACCGGCCACGCCAGAGCATTTTTGCTCGCTCGTCGTGAGGGAGACTACGGCTTTGCTGAGCATCGATGACCTCTCCCAGGATAAAGAGGTAGATGACGAGTCCTAACTCTGCAGGCTGAGTATCCCCGATGTGAGAGATAGTAGCTGCAGAGAAGAGTCGTGCGGCGGCTCGATCATCCTGCTTGTCCACGCCAATGATGTCTGTCTTGAGGAGAGGAGAGCTTGCGCTCTCCGCCAGTAGAGCAAGCATTCCGAAATGAACCAGATAGTTTCCGAGAGGTAGAACACGCGCTCCTGATGTTGCGCTGCCCCGACCATTCTTTCTCCCGTGTTTTCCATCCGAACCAACAGCTTGCGGTTTTCCGTTAGACAAGAGTGGAGCTTTGAGCGTCAATGACGGACAATGAGGAAGCGGATGTAGGAAGACCCAGATGTGGAATTTGGCGGCAGACTTGACGAGTTCATGCCCATGACCGCGCTCGCCGGCATGACCATCGACACTGAGTGAGATATAGTGTAATCCCTGATCTATGAGTCCCTGCTCAATGGAGGCATGCCATTGCGCGATTTCGGTTTTATCGACCTTGCTGCAAATGGGAAGCGTTGCTAAAAGCTTAGGCGGGACGCCTGGTATAGGGATGATGAGGATCCACGCGCGAACCTAGGAGACTTGAGCTCGGAAGAAGACAAGAGCATGCGAGGGACAAACCTTATCTGCAAGTTGACTTCGGTCGATTGAGTTGAATTCCAGAAGGTCATCGTAGGATTCAATTGCAACTGGTGGGCCGTGTATGCCAGCAACTTTCCAGGATTCCCCATCTTTGTACGTTCGAATGCCCCTTGAGAGTCCAGTATCATCGACAGCAAGGCCCAAGGGACCGCTGTAATTCATGTCGTCAACCCATTTACGTGCGTCCTCGAAGTTCTTCTGTATGTCGGGTCCGGCTTGGAATCGTCCTGTTTTTGCAGCTCTTTTCCTGGAAATGATGCTTAGATGAATTCAAGAGCGTCAGTAAACCACATACTGAATTGTTCGAATGTGTGGACCACCAAGCTCTTTCCGAAGCATGCGATAGACCCGCGGACACATGAGCGCTGTGTTGGTACAGATCATATCCCACGTTGTATCGTACTTCATGTTTTGGAGGCCTTTGCCTCGATGGTGTCGATCCTCAATCTCCATGATGCCTGTGCAGAGCCCAAGAAAAGCGTTGTATGTCCCGTAGCGTCCCTTGGATCCGCGCCGAGCTAATGTAAGCCATCGCGAAGATTCGGGCTGAATTTCTGAGCATGAGAATTGAATAGTCAAATGATGAATAATCTACGCACCATTAAAAGCAGTTCATGAACGTCGTGATGACGGGCAGAGGCCTCTGCAATCACTGCATTTCGATATCCGAAGGGCGTATACTTCGCATTTTTATCCTCGGGCATCGGTCGGCTTAAGGCGTTCTGAAAGACACGATCTTTGAGAAGTTTCATGTCTGGCGCGCAAGGGACTCGCGGAGCCGAAGACGACGAGACTGAGATTTGCCCCAGGCAGTCCACCGAGCGAACTACTAGAGCAACGTGCTCGAGCTTCCATCGAGCTTTTGCACTCTCGATATCCAGAATCCGTTTATGGCGCTCCTTCGCATTTTTCGGCTTGGACATGCTCTTATCCTGGGCAAGAACGATCTCCTTAAGCTTGGATCGATGCGGTGCACCACCGTAAGTCGCCACTGAGCGTCTAACAAGTCGAGAGATGCGTGCATGCACGGCGTCGGTGAGACCGGGACATGCCAAAGTCTGTCTCGTAGCGGTAGCCGTGGCCGACTTGGAAAGTGCAAAATAAGAAGTTATACCGCTCTGTGCACCCGACTCCTTCTTGCAGCCAGCGCCGATAAGATGCGACTCGAAGTAACTGATTGCATTGTTGGCGCGCATTCGGACCGCTTTTCGACACCGTCCACAGATGACGACCTTTTGGTCGGTGAGACTGAATTCCGGTCCGTAAGCGTCCAGTTTATAGACTTTGCGCTGAAAGGCTTGGAATTTAGAATCTCTCCACCAGGAAGGACCGACTGGTATCTGGTCCGCGGAAATGATAAGTTTCTTCTGTGAAACAATGGTCTGAGGATACACTGATACTGCGCAGAGTACACAGACACACCTTTTGTTTGACCTGCGGAGTTACTTCTTGAGGCAATGACGCCTCGTCCGCCTTGGCTTGCTTCTTCTTGTTTGCTTTTGCAGTTGGCGGAGGCGTAGTATATCCGTCTGTTGCCTCAGAGTCACTCGACGTGTCGCTATCAGAAGGAAGATGATTGTATTCTGCTTCAGCGTATCTGCGTAGGCGACGGCTGTGTTGAGCATGACGGGTCTGAGATTGGAGGTGCAGGTCAAGATCAAAGGCAGCAGTTGCCTTTTCCGTCGTCGGTGGATGAACAGCATCAGCGGCCACCTGTTTGATCATCAACTTCGACGTCTCTATCCACTGGACCGGCGTAGCTCACCTTTGCTTCCCTCTCAATCTCTCCCAGCTCTGGTACATGCAATATACATGCAACGAAAAATTCGGCGCGTGCTTTGAACGGCTTCTTGGGATCCCATAACGGGAACAATGGACAATATGCAGTCGACAGTGTCTCCTGTTGACCATTCCGGCGAAAGTAAGATATGCGCCAGATGTCGCACAGGAACTCCTCCCCTCTGTAGAAATGGCAACCCGCTCTGCCACGGTGACTGCTCAACTGCTGTTATCGTCTTCGCCACTAGCGTCGCACTCCATCCTTCTAGTTCTCCTTTTGTCTCCACCCAGGCAAGTCTCTGCTGCCAGAACGAACGGTTCTCATTCATCCGGTTACCCCACTTCCATGCACGGACAGACCAAAGTGGGAGTTGCCTATCGTTCTTCACCGGATGCTGGACTGACCGATGGTTGTTTTCCAGAGCTTTGCGCAATAGATCGTCCAGTGTTCGGCAGGTGAGTGGGGAAGGGAGGACAAGAGAGGACACTGTATCCGGTATGTCCTGCTCGATGATGCTATCACTGGGGCTAAACCACTCTATCCCTCTCAGACCGAATTTTCGGCTACCTGGCTGCTGAGGGAAACTGAGGGCAAGAAAGCTCTTGACGGACGTGCGAGGGTCTGGCTTTAGCGCATCGAGAAGAGGAGAGGGAGGCTGTAGTGCCTCCAATTCGCGGTCGAGGTCGCGCTCCATGCAGGGCGTAATATCGGGCGTGAATGCGGACGAGATGGTGGCCAAGGTGAAATTTGCCGGACAGTATTTTCCTTTTCCATACATACGTCACTGCCAACTGGCTGATAGCCTCGTTCTCATTTGGATAATGTAATTAGGCAAATCTATCAGTCTACCAGACTCGTGTGTGTGTGTCTAGACATGGAAGATGAAATTCGCGACATCGATGTACAGAGATTGTAGGCAGGACATGACGACATGTGGGCTCTCGCGCCATATTTGGCACCTTCTGGCATGAGAGGTGGCCGCAACGAACATCTTTTTGGCTCAGCACGGCACGATACATATGGTGCCAAAGGGCCCTACATTTGGCTGTTTCCACCGTACATCGTCTCAAAATTTTCTCGGATTTGGCACTTTGTGGATCGGACATCGAACCGTATTGGCGGGGGTCCTTGTAAGTCGACCCGTGACAATACAAGTAGTGTTACATATACCTCGACCTGGATGGAAGAATATGAGCAAGCTTCAACCCTATTTGCTCACAAGACTCCGATACAACCTCTTCCCCAGCCCCCACGCCTCCCTATCCGCAATCACCGCCAATTCCTCACATCGACCGAGTCCAGAGATCCCAGCTCCCAACGCCCAAAGCCTCTCAATCGTCGCCCGTGACAGCGCAGCTTCTACATGCAGCCGCTCCCCGCCTCGAGCCCTCGCCAGGTTGACCAAACCCTCCTCGTCTATCGTTTTCTTGAACTTCAGGCTCAAACTCGTATGCTGAAACCTGCCACTGAGGATGGCGAAGGCGCCTTCAGGCATGTTGGCGAGCAGTTTGAGGTGCAGGTCCATGGATGGGACTCGGAGACGAGGGAGGACCTGCAATGCGGTCCGTTCAATGAAGAACACAAAGTAGAGGTGTGCTGTGCGTAGCGAAGGGAGCGTCGCAAGGGCATCGGCGTCCGCCGCATCGAATATAGCGCTATCCGCGTATATCTCGTCCACATTCGGAGCGTGAACCAGCGGGAGGAATGCCTTGAGGTTCGCACTCTTGAATCTGAGCACCCTCAGCGCGGGGCGAGAAAGTGGGATGGCGGGGCGCGTCCAATTCACCGTGCTGAGGTCGTGATCCTTCACCGTACACTCGCGCAGGTTGGGGCATTGGGATAGCATCGTGTAGAAGGTGGGCTGGTTGGGGAACGAGAGTGTTAGACTAGTGAGCTGGTGCCAGGGAATCGAGAGATCGGGGTAGGGCGTGTGGCGGAAGAATATGGACAGGGAGGTTAGATATGGGGCGTGGGCGAACGAGGGCATGGTTATCTGTCGCCCTCCCCAAATCAGTGGGAAGAATGAATCGGTGTCTTTGACCTCGAGGGATTCGAGGCGCAGAAACGGGCCCTCCATGCTCTGGTGGTTTGCGTCGAACGTAATCGGAAGGAGGCAGAGGGAGACAACGGTCCAGCGGTCTGAATCTGTGCAGAGGAGCTTGAGAATCTTGATGGGGAGATGCTCAACCGTTGAATGGTCGGTGATCCAGTGGCGGATGTGGGATGACAGCGGCGCACTGGGTAGCAATTGATGTAGATAGCCACGCAAACGGGAGAGAATGAGCATGTTGGTACGCGCGCGGACGGTGGAGTCTTTGTCACTTGGGAGGTACATGTCTAGGTAGATCGGGATTGGATGAAAGGTTAGGGCAGCAGCGCGCCAGTGCTTGTTGACATAAAGAGCGGGAAACTCTTTTTTGTCGGGCATCGTGATGAGAGTAGCGTATGGCCCATCGAGACGGCGGTGCATGATGTCTGGTTTGCACAACGTGAAAATTGCAAGCAACAGTTCGACCGGGAGGTCTGACGCTGCGGAGATTGGGCCCAAGCCAAAGCTGAGGAGGCCTGTCAAGCGCGGTAGCAGCGGAGACATGAGTGTTGCTGCGAAAGCCTGAAGCACTGCAGTTTGTGAAACGGGTAGATGCCTACCATATAGACCACTACTTTATACGATAAAAACGGGCCGGGCTGTACGTAAGAGAGCGCAGAGAGGGCGATGCGAGGAAGCGTTGCAAAAGTGAAGTGAAGAGAGCGCTTATGTGGTAGTACACAGCCACATCCACAGCTTGCGTTCGTGCCACGTTCACGACACGTCCGTTCGTGTTTCTTTGGAAGAAAGCACCGAAGCAGGCGTTGATTTGGAGGATTGTACCACCATGAGCAGTGATGCTTAGATCTGTGTAGCAAGCTGTTTGTCTGGAATAGCGGGAAAGGAGAGTGCAGACATTGACCACTTCCCATTGGAAATGCGTGGACATCACGCGACGTGTCGTCCTTGACTTGCTCCGTAGCGCAGGAGGAGGTGTGATGGAGAGGCAGATACCTAAGTGTACAACCGTCTCAAAAATCTAGTATGGAAGGTTTGGGACCTCTTGTAAGGCCATGCTTCATAAGTTGGTCGAAGGAAGGAGCGCGTAATGATGGAAGTCATTGAGATGAGGCTTCCATAGGTACCACCTTCCGAACCAATTCTAAAGTCTTCTGACTAGACAGCGAGATCATAGATAAGACAAGGGGACAGGCGGTGCCAGTGGGTGTGAGGAACATTCAGCACGTCGGTAGCGCGGATCATATATAAGAAGGCTTGAAGAATGCGCAGACAGAAGCCTTCTTGCGGGGAGGGCCTATCGTGATTTTCCTCTCGTGCGCTGACGAACAAGAAATTGTGACTGTGGCCCATGAAAGTGCAAGACAAGAAAACAGGACTCGCAAGCGCTGCCAAACAAACGCTAAGGATCCGGTGAACAACAGCCAAACAACTCTATTACACACTTAACCTTTTGCCTTTTCAAGCTTCTCCACCTTCGTTTGCTTGCCTGCTTAATTGCTCGCTTTTACCCCACAGGTGTTCACTCACTCTGTCGGACAATCTACCCCTACAAGCTATTTCATCAATTACGACGACCAGCAACAGCAACGCGATGCTGACCCTCGCTGTCATTCTCCCCACGCACAGCGATGACCGTCTCGGTGTCGAGACCCAGCTCACCGAACAGCCGCAGGTCGAGATACTCAAAGAGCGGCTGCTGCGTCTGGAAGCGTCGGAATACCTTGCCGAGCTCTTCCCGAACGCTCCTCTCGACCAGCTCACCACCGACGAGGGCGTTTGGGTCTACGTCCTACAATCCCCTTCCGCCCTCACCCAGCCCGACGGCGTGGTTCTTAGTCCCGACGCGGAAATCGCCCAAGCCCAGATATCCGCCCTCTTTGCCAGCTCGCCGATCTTCGAGATGGAGCCCAGCACCGGTTCCGGGGCTCTGTCACCCTCATCCGCCTCGCTCAAATCCCCCATTTCGTCTCAGCCATCGTCACTGCGCTCCCAAAGGTCGCCTGCCTCTCAATTCAAAGCGCGTCCCTTGCCATCGACCACCCGCTCCCCCGACATCGTTCCACGCCCTACACGAGCGGCGCTTCTCAGACAGACATCCGCCGGCTCGCCCGCAAACCCTTCGTATCACCAACCCGTGGGCAAGCCACGCATGTCGCTCACAAAGGAGCGTCTGCAGGAGACGTTCGATGGCGTACCGGGGCACAAGCGCAGAGAGAGCATTCAAGTGGCGTCGACAAACAAACCCAAGATCACCCCGCGATTGACCAAGGCCGCTGCGCTGAGATTGGGCATCGAGCTGCCCAAAGTGGAGAGGCCGAAGCCGCAGAAGGTTGAGACGGCCCCAGTGAGAAAGGAGGTACCCAAAGCTCAGCCCGAGTTGCATAGGCGCGCGTCCAGCGTGGCCATCGCGCCGCCGTCGATAGCGCCGAGGCTGAATCGCTCTGCGACATTAAGGACACAGCCAAAGGCGCCGCCCACGAGTTTTATGTGTAAGCGTGGCTCCTTTCTTTTATCTGCCACCGACTTTGATGCTCATCAAAACGTTTATAGTCAGAACCCCTACAGGCACCCCTTCACGCCCTTCCTCCTCGCAATCCATGCGCCGCCCGTCATCCGTCCAATCCCAAGTGGCGCGTCCACCGTCTACCTCCCGCCCTTCACTGCACAACGCGTTCCCGTCTACAAATTCTGTCGCGTCGACTTCGTCTACGACCTCAGATCCTTTCAACGATGATAATAACATCAATGGGAATGGCAATGGCAAGGTCACGCCGAAACCGCTGAAACCTGTACGCGCGCCTAGTATCGTGCCCAGAACCAATAAGAGCGCGGCCTTGAGGGCGGCGAAGAAGGAGGAGGAGGAGAGGGCGAAACTGGAGAAGGAGAGGAAGGCGAACAGGAGGAAGACGTTGATGGTCTGAGGAGGAGAGGGAGATGATCGTATTGAGGTGGAGACGTGCGGGAGGACTGTATGGGGAGGGAGTATACACGGGCTGGCTGCTGAGGGTGGTTAATGATTAAAAGTATCTATCATGTCGTGTGCGCTGGCGCCCAGTATGCTTGCTTTTCTCGTCTCTTTGTTTACCTTGACGTGTTGTTTCGTTTAGTTATGTATCGTGGAGTTTATATTTCGGTGTCACTGTTTCGATTGGGAGGGCTAGAGTTGCTATCGGAGGCCAGAAGTAGGAAGACTATGGGGGGAGTATGAAATGGAGGCTCAGCAGCTCAGCAAGACTGTTTGTGCCGTACCCAGTCAAGATTTAGCAGCGTCTACATAGGAATGATCATGAGCACAGTGTACACTGCATTAAGATGGGCTTGGGTTACCGTAAGCGGAAGGGCCAAGGTTGCTTTTCGATTTTTTGTGTCAAATCTCGACTGCCGTTCAGTAGGTCACCAGTTCAATCCTAGCGGAATGCAAATGTTGTACTCAGTGTGTCCATCCCGAGAACCTTCTGAGACCAGGAGTGGCTCTCAGATAGTCTGGCCCAGGATAGTCATTACAAAGAAGGCTGACGAGACACATGTAGCCCCCAATTTAGAAGTTTTGAGATGTGGCGCGATTTCGGATCTATCACGTGATTGGCACACGTCCACTTGTCCTCGACCAATCAACCTCAGATGGCAGACCCTAAGATGCATCCAGAAGCTCTATGAGATGTATACCTGCAGAGAGGAGTCTAGCACCTCACTTTCCAACCCTTCCCAATGTACTTACAGTAGTAACTTACTTGCCTATTTGCACAATGCAAAATTTGTGCACTTCAACGGCGGAACATCTTCTGGGGATCTATCCAAGTGATGTGAGAGTCCCTCAGGTGTGTAGAGGTTGACTGAGGACTTTTTGCTGGGCCCTCCCCCCCTTAGGACTGACATTCCCTACTTAGTGGAGATTTCTGATCACTGTCTGAGGTTTATGGCTCTGATAGCTCCCGGCATTGTGATTGATGCGTCTCTACACACCCAGTGGCTTCCGGGACTGATTAAAAGCCTGACAGAGTAACTCAGATAGCGCTAATAGCCTGCATGTTCATGATAAGTCGGTTAAAAAGACCGCTACATGCAGTAATTGAACGGGTGACCACCGACTTCGACAAGTGCGAATGACACAAAAAATCGAAAAGCAACCTTGGCCCTTCCGCTTACGGTACTTGGGTGCCGGGATGATGGGATTTGGGTGGCTGCCGGGAGCCGGGCAGTGGCAAATCTGGCGATACGTGTTACCTCGCACTGAGGGAGTCTGTAGAAGGCCACTGCTCAGTGGATTTGACAACATTAACTCCAGGACCGATGTCCCAGGAGTTCTGACTTCTGACTTCTCAATTTCGAGTTCTAACTTCTCAGTTCTCAAGACTCAAGATACAAGATACAAGATACAAGATTCAAGATTCAAAGTGTGTTAGAGTAACTGTAATTGTATGTCGAAAACTGTCAGGTAACAGGTTACAGGTGACAGGTCAAAGGTAACAGGTTACAGGTTTCATTGTTTCAATGAATCAGATTTCAATAAATAAAATCCACAGTACAAAAAATGACACGAAAGGCACCTGGCAAATGATTGACAACTGTGAGACTCGAACTCACGCTCTTTCGAACTAGATAGGTCTCACAAGGTAAAGCCTGATTCTAGCGCCTTAACCACTCGGCCAAGTTGCCATACACATTCCACGCGTGGCGCATTCAGAGGCACAAGTTTAACCACCTGAGCTGCGAGCTGTTAAGTGTGGCGCGCTCTGAGGCACCCGTAACATATGATGTCAGTGTAGCCTGATTCATAGCCTTGCCCAATGAAGACACAACTTGTGCACACGGCGCACGGTGAGGTGGCCGAGCGGTCTAAGGCGCCAGACTAAGGATCAGCTTGCAGTAGCAAGCACAGACATATCTGGTCCGAAAGGGCATGGGTTCGAATCCCATCCTCATCATCAAACTTTTTGACCCTTTTTGTGACGCCACACTTGTGACCACTCAGCACTGACGGTTTGACCACTGACCACTTGGCAATGAGGACCAGGCTGCAGGCAATCACGACTCTTAGGGCCTTAAGGCGCATTTTGGCTACATGTGATCTCAAAGCCTCAAGCGAGTCGTACCATCCTCCGCAACCTCGACGCTGGGTGCACACCCCTCTCATTGTTTCCTGTCTGGCGAGGTGAATAACCACCACAGCCGAAGGACCAAGAAGGCGTCACGACGAGTTGCCTATTCAAGATCGCGGGAACAAAATGATTCCTTGACGTACTTCTGAAGCGAGCTGGCTCGTCCGTGCTTCCTTGATCTTGCGAGCCGGGAAACAAAAGTGGTACGTGAAGTCAGCCAAAACCGTAATGAGCAACATGATGGAAACAGCCGTCCACTCACCGTATCGTAAGCGCACGTATTTCCCCAGCGCCGGGAAACCCGTTGCATCGGAGCTACAGTATGGTCTCGGTCGAGCTAATATCAAGAAGACTTGAAGAACGAGAGGGTGTTAGTTTACGTTGAAGACATTCGATCGGGTGCAGTTGGAAAATCAGATCCAGACTTACTCAGACTGATTCCCATTCTTGGGCACGAGATCGACGAGAGTCTGTACGATCCCGGTGGCGCCCTTACACGAGCTCGCATCGGTTGCGGCATTGTCAACCCAGGTGAGAGGATCCATCCTTCGCCAGACTCCCACCTCCGTGTCTGGACTCTGAGTAGCACGGTTAGTGGCATATTCCGACGTGTCCGAGATCTGGAACAGCGCCACATCTTGTGATGATTGATTCAAGCAGTATCGAGCTGGAGGGATCTGCCAAGGGCAAGACCTACTGTTGTTGATCGTAACCTGGCGATTGCTCGCCATCGGGCGTTGTTGATAGATCTGGGCTGCGAACTCCAATATTCTGTTCTCACCACCAATGTCGCATCACTTGGAAGTTGTTGACCAAAGGTAAGATTATCAGACCGGCAAGATCCAGTATGTGGGGAAGATGTATGTCAGTGAGGTAATCCGGGGTGTTTAAGCGTCCTGTTTTACGGATTCAGAATAGAGGCATTTGCCGCGTTATGTGAAAGTCCGCCTGGCCATGCCCCAAATCCCTTCAGTGCGTGGGTAAGCATGGGTCATCGGAGTCTTGAACATTCGGTAACGAGAATTTGCGCCTCTATGCAGGTCAGGTATCTCCCTTTTCGATGTCTCGGAGAATTCTGCGACTAGGTCGCGTTTGCGACCGAGATGACCGCTGCTTTGGTGGGTCGAGTTTCTGGTGTCAGAGAGACTGAACCATGATGTTTCCAGGAAGTCATCTTAGTTGAGCAAGGAACGAGAAAAATCGGACCCACCGTGACTATCACAAGATACCTCGCTCCCGCACGGTCCAAAGTTCGATTCGATCCACTTGCTAGTGTTGAATTTAGAGGCAGTGATGTTCGTGATGAAATCCTCGTAAATGACGCTCTGATCATGAGAATAGGATATGAGCCGTCGGGGAATCACTGGCAATACAAAGTTGACATACGGGCACGTACAGGCCCGTACGTCGCCATATCATGAGCTCAGGTCGCTATCAGGACCTAGGTTTGTGCATGAGCTAGCTAATGATGGTCGATGCTCCGTTGCATTCATAGGGCGGCGTAACAAATTTTTGAAATGATTCGTCGTTGTACTCGCGTTTGCCTAGTACACCTGGGAGCTTAGCCTGTGAGTTTAGCCGCATAGAACCGTTCTACAATACGAATACCCAAGGTTGGAAGCTGTAAACTCTCCTGGAGAATGCTACACGTCGTATCAGTATTACTGGTCATTTGAATGAGCTCAGAATAATCTCACAATATGCCGAACCAGAGACAAACATCGACACGCCCATTCTGGAGTCTCACGAGCGCTTAGAGGCTCGGCATCAACTGTCCATGTCTCCGCGACAGAGTCCTCAGCAGGCACTTCTGAAGAATGACCGACAGTCTGTCCGTCTGCAGACTTGATGGACCGCAGAAGCCATTACAAACGCCAGAAATAAGAACATCGATCGTAACTTGATCTCCACGTACGAGTCGCTGTATCTTCCCTTGGGCCAGCGTTTCGACGCCATTCCCAGATATCTCGAGGTGGAGCTCCGTCGCAATGTTCGCACTCGATGAGGCAACTGCTGGTTAGAAATACGTGGGCTACATGTTGGCCACCGTCACCTCGACAAGGACTCGGACGCGCGGACTCCGAGGGATGATGAGATTGCCATGGCGACTACATGTACGCGTTCAGCGGTGTTGAAAACAGGTAGATAATGCTCGTCAGGAGCTTCTCCGGAAGTTCGGAACTCGACTCTTGGAAATGTGGCTCGAATCCAGTTCAGCTGCGTAAGCGAAACCAAGAGCCCGAGCCATATCAGAGCCAAGAGGACGACGAACGATAGAACAACACCGAAATTCAAGATCAACCATCGCCACCAATGACCGCGTAAGCTAAGGTACATTGAAGCCAGTCAAACTGCGACGTCATGAGAACGAAGCTCACCTCATGTTCAATTGCGTTGGACGGTCTGAGTACAAGCATCCTGGAAGATTAGAGAAAACTAGCCAACAAACTCGTGAGTTACCATTTCCCGTATGAGCGGCCAAATAAAGCCTTTCATGGGAGAAACCTCACAATTTACCGCGTCCGACTCGGCCATATAGACGAAATGAATATCTTGTGTGTATGTTGGCTCAGGGAGAAAGATGACCTGACTATTGGATATCACATTATCTAGTCCGGTTCCCCCTAAGGTGAGAAGAACATACCTCGTTGGAGCACACCCCAAGATGCCAAGGAGAAATGCACATATAGACATTCCGTCGTGAACAAGCTGTACGAGTCAGGTCTGAAGTCGGTAGTGCCAACCGGCGATGTTGCTTGAATGTCGAAGTATGGTTGGAGGTCAACAGTTGAGTTTGGGAAAGCAGGTAGGAGCTTACCTGGCGCATGTAGCGCTAAGATTGGCAGAGAAAACATCGAGACGTGGTGCAGAAGACCTCGCGCAAGCCCTGGGGACGGTCGTTCATATTTTCGACCTCTTTCGAGGCGATTTTACGCGACCAGATAGACGCTCAGCTGTGCGCGACACCGAGATCTCTCTGTACTCGTGAGCGGCCCCAAAGGCGGGGGTGTACAGTAGGTACATGAATGTGCAGGACATCGTATATGTTCCAGAGATCCTGGCCCGTTGTCCACTGATAATCGTTTGCGGCCCGGGGAGCTTGACTCGCTGAATGTCTATTCAACGAAAAGCTCACCAACAGCGACTCGCACGCCCTTCACCAAGAACGGTGCAGCCGAAATGCGTTACGGCCAAGCCAAGGGCAGCTCGGACGCATTGTCTTTCGGCTGTGACCGTATAGCACCCGGGTGCATCAGGGAGACAGGTTGAAAAGAAAGTGGCGCAGGGCATGAATCCTAGTCCTGTACACAAGACGTGAAGAGGGTCAAGCTCATCAGTCACTCCGACATGTGGACGAAGCGTACGTGCCGATTATGATGGGCGAGGGGAGATGTATGTAGATGTGGCGTGGTAGTAACTATCCATCAACGACATCAGGTTGTTCCAAGGGACGTGGATAAACGGGAATGACGAGGTAAAAGCGCTCGGAGACGATCTTCCATGCCCGTCGGTGGATTAGGCGATGGTTGCTAGCGTTTCGCGCGGGAACGGCGTAAGCAACGAGACGCGTAAATCCTGAGATACCTAAAGTAAGCTTGAGTCTGGGGTGAAGTGAATTGAACGTACGTTGGCGGGGACAACGTAACACCAAGACCAGACAATTATGTTGAACTGTTCATCGTGATAAATTTTTATCAACTGCCGTCAAGACATACATACCCAGTTGGTAGCATTTGGACTCCAAAGTTTCGGTTCAAATCATGCTCTCACTGACAAGAGGTCCAGTTCCGCGTGTGTCAATCGAGCGCGTCTCCCTGGGGGATCCTAGGCCTTGCGTTTGAATGACGCCAAGTGACGCGTGGCCAAGCGCCAGATGGAATGTGAGGGGAAAAGCGCGGGCGTTATTGGCAAGATTGTCGGGACCATGTGCCAGTGCATGCGCAGTCAGCTACCGTCCACTTCACGACATACTGAAGGGTGACTTTCCGACGTGTACACTGTACACAACGATCAACTCGGTGCTGACGACCATGCTGCCGCCGGGTTGCCGTTTGGGGAGGTTGAGTATCCGAAGAGTGTCATACTCATCAATGTCGAATTTTAGACGACAGATAGTTGTCCGTCAAGTCTACACAGATTTGGATCTGTCGGATTGGTGTCCAGGATGACCAGAATCCAGAACAGATGCAATTCTCCCGAATGAGGAACTACCACAATCGAATTCCGCCGTGGCGTACCCATTTTCTCGATGCTCGGCCGATATGAAATTGAAGGCGGATCCACTGAGGTACAGCGCTTCCTGTATAGTTATTGGTCGAGTGCAGAAACCTCGCTGCATAGGCTCCAGTTTGATAACGTCGGAGATGGTAGGACTCTTGGCGACTGGATATAAACCAGACATCATTGTTCCTTGGGGAAATCCTCGGACATCTATGGGAGGAATCACAGATGAACGCTGGGCATCAAGTCAACATAACAAGGAGCAGTCGCATCTACCTTCGGACCTACTCCGGGTGGCGGGCAACAGACTGTCCGTTGGTTTGACTCGATCCGAAACTGGTGCGACTGGCTGAATGCTGACGGTGGAATGACGCTGCGCGGTTACCATCGCGCGCTGACATGGAGACGGGTTGTAGTGTATTTGGCGGGCGACAGCGTCTGTGGCAGGCGACACAGATTCAGAGCATGGTTGCTACAACAGAGATACATTGCTGGCAGCAGTGGACACGACGCCCCACATCGTCACGGGACGGGACCCAGCGGAAGGACAAAGAAAGCCAATCTTGAATTTCAACCCGATCCATCAACGAGCCACCTGAAACCGAACCATCTTTTCTGCACACAACCATATTGTCTCCGCAACCTTTCGTATGGCCGTCATCAGGGCACCCTTGCATACCTTTTTCTCAGAAAGCGGCGAGCCCGATTTCCCACCCTCGATTCCGTACGCCTCAAAGAGATTGCCTCAACACTCGGCGCTCTTATCCATCAAATCGCCCATATCCAGCGACAGCGAGGACGACGAGAGCTCCGACGACGCCCTCGAGCTCGCGGCCGCGTACGACGTGCAGCACCGTTGTACCCAGGGCGGGCCGTTTCTATTTGACCTGCCGGTGAGATTGCCATTGCTTTCTTCGCATCCTTACGTACCGTGCCTTTTCGCGCGGTTGCTGTTTTCTTGACAAGCAACTGACGAACAGTCCATTCAGACGCGCCGTTCATTACTATCCACGCCCAGCCGCGGCCCCAGCAACAAGGTTGCCCCCGACAGTCTTTCCCATCCTTCTCCATATCCCGGTCGCAATATGGTCAAAAAACGCAGTTCCCTACAGTCTATATTTGCACCTTCTTTTCTACATTCGCCATCGCCATCAACTTGCTCTAGCTCCAGCAGGATGCGGTCCAGCTCCTCTGGCTCCGAGTTCCCATACGCGTGCAGTGTGCTCGACATTTCACACTTTGCTACCCTTCCTCGCCATACCAGCTACTCCCCACCGCCGGACCTGATAGACGATGACCCATTTGCCAATCTGTCCGCTCTCCAGCCGGCGGCAAGCGCGAGCACGAGCTCCGTACCCATTTCCCCTCCATCTCCACCAAGAGCGTCTTTCCCTCGCTCACCTCTATCTCCAAACGAACCCGATCACTCTGCTTTGCCCGCCACCCCCACCAAGACGCCGCTCACACGAACCACATCATCTGGTCGTGTGTATGCCCTTCCAGCTTCCCAGAAACCAGCTTTCAAACCACGTCCCTCCCTTCCTTCCTTACATACCCTCGCGAAAATGAATCTGGTCCTTCCCAAAAAGGTCAGTCGCACGTAAATCAAAAGTCTGATACATGCTGACTCTGCTTTTAGGCTCGGAGAGGCAAAGTAGGAGCTGGGCTTCCATTCGAACCTTGGAACGAGCAGCCCGATGAACCTGTTGCGTCGGGCTCGGGATCCTCAGTCCAAACACCCTCTGTGGACGGTCATGAATTGGAACCTGTCGTTGATGACTACTTTAGCCAGTCGCCTACTAGCGTGTCGTCCATGCAATTGCATATTCCCCGGTTGACGGTGGACACGGACATGGACTTTCTTGATCTATCTGACGACGGCGGCGGCGATCACCAGGAATCCTTCTATGCATCGCCTGAGGATGAAGACATCGAGCATGGCCTCGATTACTCTTCCGGTAGCAATCTAGAACTCCTAGACGATATACCTCCCTCACCCGCTCTTTCTTGTAACCGCTCCTCGGATTTAGGCCACAGCTATTCCACCTCGACTTCATCTACCTCCTCCATCGAGAGTCTGGACGACGAGATTTTCTCATCCTACCAAATGCGACATTCTTCCCTTTCGCCAGATAGCCGGCACGGGGAGGATATTGCATACCCCTCGGAAGAAATTCCAATGCCCCCATACCATGCTCGCGGGGACTCGTGGGGATGCACTGCGACGCCACCGTCTTCAATGTATATCCCTGTCGACCCTGACATTGTCGAAGCTGAACCGGGGACTTCCGTCGACACGATCACGCTCAAATCTTTTCATTCTCACCATTCTTCCATCATGTCTGACAATTACGACTGGCTCGCTCAAGGCGCAGTTGACGGCGACGACTGGAACCAGCGCGGTAGAGACTCGACTCGACGGTCTGATTTCACCGGCTGGGCGCCAAGTGGTGATGGGAACGGTGGCAACAAGAGGGGTGGATATGGCGGCTCTTTGAACGGTCGCTGGAATGGCGGCAGTGGGAACGGCAACGGGGACGATGACGATGGACGCGGCGATAAGCCGAGGCGGACAAATCCCTCCTTCACTCCGGACGACAGCACTTCATCTGAAGAGTCTGATTCAAACGACGAATACGATCAGCCATCTGGCAGTATGCAGGAACAAACTCAGTCTACGGACGACGACGATGTACCTTTGGCTCAGCGAATCCCGACTGCTCTCAAGGCTCAGCGTACTATCCGACTCCAAGAGAAGGAGCGGCGGGAGCGACGGGAGCGAAGGAAGGCAGAGAAGGAACGTGTAGCCCGAAGCCGTCAGGAAACCCTCCGACCAGCAGGTGCCGCAGCACCGGTGCCTCGAGTAATTTCAAGCTCACAAGAGGCAGCGCTTCACGCATCGAAGTCTGTCAGACGACCCCGCACCCAAACTATTTCTGGCACGAATCCTCGAATGCCCTTCGCCATCGAGGATCTCTCACATCGGCTCCAGAACGTCAAGGTCGCTGCTGCCTTCGAAGCGCCAATACCACAACAGGGTCGCGAACGTATGCGCAGTGCGTCGCCCGAGCAATCGTTGTCCGCGTCCAAGCAGACCCTGCGCCCCATGCGGTCATTTCATAGACCAGAGCGCCGCCGTATGGACGACTATCAACAGGTGCCGGTGCCTGTTGATGATGCCGAGGTGAAGATTCGAAGGAGCAACACGCGCGGGAAGAGCAGGACGCGTGAGGATTTCGGCAATCCGTCGCCGGGCACACCTTCGAGAGCTCGCGCTTTGACAGGTCCTGTTCCAGACGAGCCTGTGCCACCTCTTCCGAGACGAAGTGTCGACGATCGGGTCTCGGTAAAACAGGCCAAGCCAAGGACGTCGACTGAGCAGTCGATTGGTGCTCCACTCCCTCTGAACAAAGGCGTTGTTTCTCAGCAACGCATCTTCATTGGTGACCGACAGCGGTTCAACATTGTTGAGGTTGGATCATCAACGAACGCTGGAGAGGTATTGGACATGATTGCTGCCCAAGGCTCTCTCAAGGGCTGGCAAGGAGTTGGGGGCTGGATGCTCTTCGAGGTTGCCCAGGACTTCGGCATGGGTGCGTTCCTGCTCGATTAATTGTACTCATCCTGAGGCTTATACATGTCTTTAGAACGTCCTCTCCGAAACTTTGAGCTCTTAGCCGATGTCGAGGCTTCGTGGAACAAAGACAAGACTGTCAATCTCTTTGTCGCCAAGATTACCTCATTGGAGGGTGTGCTCCGACGCTCTGTATGTCTATCAAGTTTCGTGAAAGGCTGCCTCGCTGACGTGAATAGGTCATTCCATCTAGCTCTCCGGTCTACTCGGGTTATGTCGAATGGGAGATCAAGCGAGGAAAATGGGTCAAGCGCTGGATGTCATTGCGTGAGCACAGTATATTCTTATCCAAACGTGACAACGTAAGTGTCGTCTTGACGTCGTATCCCGTGTGTTCTTACTCGTCTGTAGGGAAGGGACGAGACTTTGATATGTTCTCTGTCCAACTTTGACGCCTACACCGTCACCCGTCTGCACAAGGCACCAAAGCCCTTCGTCTTCTCTATCAAATCTACCGACAACATATCTTTCTTCGAGAATACAGCGGACTATCTGCACATCTTTTCTTGTTCTCAAGCGGATGGGGAGGTATGGATGCAGAAGATCCTTCTCGCTCGGGTATGTGCTTCTTTGACGTTGCTGTCATCCTTGAATTGATGTTTTTCATTTGTAGTCCTACGTTCTACATCAAGAACGCAACATTCTATTTAACCCCAAAGCGGCCGGTGGTAACAGTGCAGGAGGAAGCAAAGGCTTGACGCGAGCGCCGACTCGCAAAGCCCAGCCAAATCACCATACCTCGTCAAACCATGCCGCTCCCCAACACACTCTTGTTGACGTGCGCCCACAAGATCTTTTCGAGCCTGGCTCGCTGCTGCACAAATAACACTTCGGCGCGGAATGGTCCTCACACGGCATGGCGTTTTCCACCTGTATTTCAGACTCTCACTGTTGTACCCACATCCATTGTATGCTTTACTATTCTTTGCCTGCCTTCCTAGAGATCATACGTCGTTCGTCACACATACCATACCCTCTTTCTTATCATTCTTCGTCTTTGTTGTTGGGTTGTAGAACAATGTAATACACAAAAAAATTGAAACAGATGTACAGTAACAGAAGTTGTCAAAGACTGAACAGATCGTACGACGAGGCACAAGGAGTCGGAGTAAAGGAACTCAGTCGTCTGCCTTTTTCTGCTTCTTCTTTGGAGGCTCATCTGCATCTGCATCGGCTGCCTTCGCCTTTGGCTTCGGCTTCGGCCTCGCTTTCGGTGGAGCTGACGCCGAGTCCACGTCCATCGCGTCAGCGTCGGCCTTGGGGTTCGCCTTAGCTTTAGCCTTTGGTTTGGGTTTGTCCTCGTCCACATCCATCGCATCCTCCGGCTTCTTCTTTGCCTTCTTGGGCTTAGGCGACCCCTTCTTCTTCGGCTTGTCCTCGTCCTCGTCCTCTGCGTCGCTGTCGGCCGCTTTGGCCGCTTTCTTCTTCTTCTTCTTGGGACTGTCCTCCCCGTCCGCCGCTTTCTCCTTGCCCTTGGCCTTCTTCGTCTTCTTCTTCTTCTTGATGAAGTCGCGGTCCCCACTAGCGTCTGAGGCCGTCGCAGCGCCACCTTCCGAAGAGTCGCTCTCACTAGGAGATCCTGCGTCAGAAGAAGAGGCTCGGAAGGATTCTGGGGGCGAGGTTAGCGTGGTACCCGCGAAAGGGCTGACTACGAACCATCCGTTTCGCTATCATCATCATCGCCCCCGGTACGAACTTTGGCTTTGGGTGCATCACTATCCGAGTTGATGCTTCCCATAGACGCATCGTCGTCATCATCATCGACCCCGGCGGCGGCTAGCAGCATATCTGCATCCGGCACCTGCTCGCTCTTGACCTTGATCTTCTTATCCTTCAGGTACGTCTCCACAGCATCCTTCTCCTCCTTGTTGATAGAAGAGAACGTGTATTCCGGACCGCTCTTTTGCACAATACGCAGGTCAAAGGTACGCGCAGCGTTGGCGCCCATACTCGCACCGACACGAGAGAAGTAAACCTGATGGATCTCGGAGAGCTCGATGAGAGTGGGCTGCTTGGAGACAAAGAAGATGTATTTCTCGAGCATGAAAAGGTCGCCCTGGACAGCCTTGAGATTGGCTTTGATGCCAGGGTGTCCATCGCGACTAGCAAACTCCTGAGTTAGAGGATGTAGAAACGCAAATTTGGCAGTAGATTTACCTTGAGAAGGTCCCAGATCCTATGATTCTCTTTCCAGCCAGAGCACGGAAAACGCTCGATACGACCTCGAAAGTTGGAGCTTCGTAGTTCTTTTGCAGCTTCTCGTACTGGGAGATCTCTTCACTATCGTCGC
Organism: Strobilurus pachycystidiatus; assembly: GCA_019915135.1. Classification (NCBI taxonomy): domain Eukaryota; kingdom Fungi; phylum Basidiomycota; class Agaricomycetes; order Agaricales; family Physalacriaceae; genus Strobilurus; species Strobilurus pachycystidiatus. Next base: position 759,349 of record JAHLMK010000004.1, read on the forward strand.
TGTCAGTCATCTTGCTTAACATCGCAGTGTGGCACGTACTCGGTCAGGTTCAATTCCGCTGTTATTTCCTCTTCTCTGGTAAACTGCGTCACCAAGTATTGATATCGCGTTTGCCCTTGCCTGACGGGAGTGCTGAGGCCCAGCTATGGATCATGGCTTGAGCCCAAGAAGATCAAATCGAAGTGACTCTCACGATGAACAGGACGTGCATGTCATCCTTGGGTAACAAGAAGAGCCTTGAGATGCTTGAGTAGAGGATCTTGTAGTCATATGTCTTTCCCCGCAGACGCAAGAAGTCTGTGTACATGTCCACGTCGTATCGACCACGCGGGGTGAGAACGAGGACTTCTTCGAAACTGAGGATAGTGTCCCCCGCGACTTGTCCGATTTCAGCTTTCTCCTTGACCATGTCGTGGAAGACTTGGGCGGCGCTCTGCTCCTCTTCATCCTCATCGTCGGATTTTTGAGAACCAGCGTCGGAGCCCTTGACCTTGGAACGGGTCCCCGGCACGAAAAATCGAATCTCAGTCATCTCATCACCGGCTAGCTTTCCTTTGGAGGCTGAAGACGCGTTGGAGAACTCGAGTGACACTTCTGTGCGCGCGGCGATGTTGGAGTTTGTCACGAACTGGAGCGGAAGCATGAAGGCCGTTTTATCCGATACAGTGAACGCCAGCTCTTGGCCTGTGGCGTCCCTCACTCAGCCTCGAGGGAAAAAAACGCGATGATTATGCACGCACCTTGAAAGTCCGTCATTCCCCAATTGTACCCTTTGACAGATATTTCCTTGGATTCCAACGTGATACTGAAGTGCTGCTGCAGTAGTTTTGTGACTTTTTCGTGATCCTGCGCGTCGGTGAGTGACTGGTTGGCTATGGACTGGGACGTTAGGCACCTCTCGCTGGAAGCCATCGAATGTTTCCTTTCGGTGGTTGATGAGCCCAACGCGAAGCTGGTAGCCTCGCGCTACACGCAGCCACTGTGCCCATTTGATCTCTTTAGAGCCCATGGCCACGACGGGTTCTGCGTCGATGGCTTTCCACGCCATTCCACTGGCGGCGACGCGGAATTCTGTCCATTAAATTGAACATCGTGGAGAGCGAGAAAGACGACATGAGACATACTTCCAACCTCTTTGTTGATACCATGGTAGATCTTGTCGAACTGGGTCGTCATGGTGGTGGTCGGTGGCTAAGAGAGGCGCGCTAAACCGCGTTTAGTCCGAAACTCGAATTGCCAAAACGGGCGACGGCATCTCTCCCTCTTTCTCTCTTGATTACTCTACCATCTTTGCCTAATTTTACGTCTACTTCATAATGGACACTCTGGAAAGCCGTTCGCGCGACATGCAGGAGAGAACGTTTTGTAAATGGTACGTCATTATGGCAGCCTCAGGCGCTGTGGTTGATGATTGATCTTCTGCCGTGCCCAAGGCTCAACACGAAGCTGGAAATGAACGGATATCCGGCAATGACATCGCTCGTCAAGGATCTATCTGACGGTGTGCGACTCATACAGCTCATGGTACGTGTTCGTCTGATAGGGCAATGTCTTGAACAACCAACTTTGACGACCAGGAAATCATGGGTATGCCGCTGTGATCTCCATCTACTGGATCTGTTCTCAAATCAACTCTAAGGCGATGTCTCCCTTGGCCGGTACAACAAGACCCCACGAATGCGCGTCCAGAAGGCGGAAAACGTTAACAAAGCATTGGAATTCATAACGTCAAGAGGAGTCAAGCTCACGAACATTGGCCCAGAAGGTGCGCTCTCCTTGGTTGTTCATCTATCCGTGCCCATCCAGCAATCAGACATCATCGACGGAAACCTCAAACTCATTCTTGGCATGATTTGGACCCTCATTTTGCGATTTACCATAGCAGATATCAGGTGCGTAATTCTCATCTCCTCCTCTAACGCGACATTTTGACACGCCATCTGTAGCGAGGAGGGTCTGTCTGCGAAGGAAGGTCTACTACTGTGGTGTCAGCGCAAGACAGAGCCATACAAAGATGTCGACGTACAAGACTTCTCTCTCAGTTGGTCAGACGGCTTGGCATTGTTCGTCTTGTTCCCTAGCTTATGCTTCCTCAATAACGCCTCAAAGATGTGCCCTTATTCACTGCCATCGTCCCGACTTACTCGACTACGACAAACTCAACAAGGTTTGCCCCTACTTTTTTTTCTCATATAAATGCATGTTGACCAACATGCTGTACGTAGTCGGATAGACATGGCAACACAAGGCTCGCCTTCCAGACTGCAGCCGAGCATCTCAACATTCCGGTGAGCACTTCTTCTCCAAGGCAGACAAACGAAGCTAGAACTCCCTAAATAGCAACTTCTTGAAGTCGAAGACTTATGCGACTCGAAAAAGCCGGATGAACGCAGTGTTATGACCTACATTGCCAGTTACTTCCACGCTTTCTCTACCATGGGTTCGTGGCCACCCTTACCTATCAATTCGCCGTTGTTATCGCGTCTCTACCCACAGATCAAGCCGAGACCGTCTCGCGACGTGTTGAAAAATTCGCAGAGCTGATGCAATCTGTCTGGGTGTCTCGTAACGATTATGAACGGCGCGTGCGACTGGTAATGACTTATCTTTGTATCGTTTCCTACCTCACACTTTCTTCCAAAAACAGCTGCTCAAAACTCTGTCTGCCATTCAAGACAAGTGGTCAGCAAGTATATTCGCGGGCACCTACGCCGACGCTAAGCACCAGTCAGCCGACTTCACCACCTATAAAATAACAGACAAACGGACATGGGTGACAGAAAAGCAGGACATTGCTACGCTGTTTGGGAATGTACAGACGAAACTGAAGACGTATGGGCTGAGGGAATATGTCCCTCCTGAGGGACTTTCACTCAATGATCTTGATGAGGCGTGGTCGGAGCTGCTACAGTCAGAAGCGGAGCGCTCACGGTCCATCAATGCGCAGATACGACAGTGAGCTTGACCTTGTATGGATGAGCGTGGTGTTGATAAAGCTTCAGGATCAAGGAGATGCTGCGAAAGCAATTCGCAGATTTGGCGAACGAGTTTGAGCATCGCTTGCATGTCATCTCGTCTGAGTTGGCTGCTGTCGATGGGCCTTTGGAGGTAATGATCTCGTCGAGCTCCTCCTGCCTTATGCGAACTTCTCTCTGTTCCAGGTGCAGCAGCAGGAAGTGCGCGACATCCAAACTCGGATACCTGGCCTCCAGGACATGTTGTCAGCCGACGTTGCCGACGCCGAAGCTGAATGCAACAATGCCAACGTAGAGGAGAACGATTACACAGTGTTCACCACCCAGGACCTACGCTTTGAGCTTGAGCTCGTCGTCCAGAGCATTGCCAAGAAACTCGCGTTCATCGAGAATCAGGTCGGACAAGCGTCCGGTGTTCGACTTCTCCGTGTACTGACAGCGCCATGCGCTTTCCTCTGCAGGTCGTGTCGCGCAATATGACCAACGTGACACCGGCGCAGCTCGAGCAGTTTGAGAGTACATTCAGGTATTTCGACAAAGATGAAACAAACACACTTGTACAGTCGGAGTTAACTGCGGCACTGGCGAGCCTTGGGATAGTGTATTCCGTGAGTCATCTCGTTTTTCCTGGCAAGGCTTGCTCTCACCGAATCTTTGATTAGGACGAGGACATGAACTATATCTACGACCAGCTGGTGCAAGACTACGAAGCTGTAACCTACGAAGCCTTCATCAATCTTCTGGTTGACATCATGGAAGACCAGACGTCTCCGGAGCAACTGCGTGAGGCATTCAGAGGGCTTGCGTCGGACAAGGTCATTCGCATCTCGCCACCATTCTTCAAAAGCTGACTGCCCCGCAGCCGTTCGTCACCGAGCTGGATCTGCGCATTGCCAAGCTTCCCGCACAGTCTATTGATTACCTCCGCGAAGTCATGCCCAGTGCGCAGAATGAAGTGGGAGAGTCGGAATACGATTACGAGCGGTGGTTGGATGATGTATTTGCGTAGATTGGTATACCTCCCACAACGGACATATATTATGATACATTTCGACGGTGCGCAGCCTTCAGTGCACATATATAATACCCCGTTTGTTCTCTGATTGTCTCCATCGCTCTCAAAAGATACTACGCAGAACATGGTGAGCGACTCTGGGCTTGACAGCGTGCAGGGTGTCTGACATGCTGCTATCAACAGTCTTCTGGCATTGTCATCAACCCAGTCTGTCAGCAGGTTTTCCAGGCTCTGAAGCTAGGGAAGAAGATCAAATATGTTATCTATCGGGTCAGCGACGATAGAAAGGAAATAATCGTCGAGAAGGAATCCAACGCCAAGGACTACGCCGACTTCCTTGAAAACCTTCCTGAAGACGGCTGTCGCTGGGCGGTGTATGACTTGGAGTTCGCAAAGGAAGATGGAAGCAAGCGTAACAAGTTGTGCTTCATCGCCTGGTGAGTCGTAATGTCATTTCCATACTCTCGCAGCAAATTGTGACTCTCGTAGGTCCCCAAGTGATGCGAAGATCAAAGATAAGATGGTTTTCGCAGCCTCTCAAATCGCGTTGAAAGCGACTCTAGAGGGCATTGCGGTTGAGGTTCAAGGCGACGATTTCAGTGAAGTGGCGTTTGAGGCCGGTAAGCGGTGTACCCTCCTGGCCATTGTTCGAATCCTCCTGATTGATATTTAGTTCTCGAGAAGGCCAATCGCGTTCGCTGAACGATGGTAGTGTCTGAGTCGTCTTGCGGGGACTGTAGTGGGGGCGAATGTAGTGGAGGGTCGATAGTATTGCCTAATAATACAACATGCGAGAAGAGGAATGAGCGCCCTATTGCTGACCAGGCTGGAGGAATTGGCTTTTGTCTCTCGTCCTTTCCATGGCTGTGAACATGGGTCAGCGAACCGAAGGCAAGCGAAAGAGATTAGAGACGGACGGTTGTATTGCAAGAGCTTTTCGATGAGGTCGACGTGGGTGAGGACCATACGGCGGCAACAGTATCGCTTCAGCTGAAGTTCATCCAAGGCCTCACTTGAATTCGCATACAGGTCAGCACGCGTACGTGGTACAAGGAACGAAGCACACACCCTTCACTGCGCTCTTCGTTTAACAGCTTCAGATATGCGTTCCATTTGTCACCGACGACTTTGCCGCAGGAAAAGCAGCGGACAGGAATGATCTGGGGGCGTTTTCAGAGTACTAGGAGCATGGTGTGGAATAAACGAACCATCGCTGATGAGGGCGAGAGCTAAGTGACGGAGCGTAAAATTGCCGATTACTGCTTTCGGAGAAGAGCGGTATGATGGCGGGAGGCGCGGGATTACTCAATTTGGTCGTCGGCAATCGGGTTGTGCGACAGCTGGAGTAAAAACATAGTTGCCGGAGACGCTATGCACTACGTACTAGCTATGTGACTACAGGTCATGAGAAAGAAGACCGACGCGCGTTCTGGGGTTGCTCAGTCACCGCGATCAGGAACTTCAATTCACGTAGCCCATTCGACAACCATGATTCTCCGAGCTTCACATCAGCCCTATACAGCTGTGCGTCCAATGCCTCCACCAGTGACGCCAAAGCCCGTGCAGTGTCTGGAGTCAAGTTTAGATATTTTCTGGCCAATAGAACCTCTACGCAGGCTAGTGCTCGCGCTCCTCGCTCGTCACTATCCTTTGACTTCTCGAGCCATTTCTCGAGTTCCTTTGGTAGGAGCAAGGCGCGTTGTCGCAGCTCCTCTGAGCCATGTTTAATGAAACCGTCGTTGATCTGCCAGAGCAGCCTCAATGTCGAAGGGGAAATGCAGTCCAGCATCACACAGGACCTCAAAGAGTCGATGAGCTGCAATGATAAGTCTACGAAGCTTTAGTCAGCAATTCCCATCTGTGCGGCGGTGAAACGTGTTTCTTACCCTCAGGGAATGTCTCCCAGCTGCTTTTAGTACGCGGTAACTGCTCCTTCAGAAGAAGCAGTAATTCGGCAGATATTTCCACAAAGGAGGCGGATTTGTTGATGTCGCGTAGAACAGTCTCCACGAAGTAGTTTCTGACCTTGTCATCTAGGTCGTGACCTCGAAGAAACTCAATCAGAACGCGCTCGATGGATCCATCTCCTTCAACCTCTGGAGAGGGAGGGACACAGCGCATTGCAACCTCGGGATCTACATCACGAAGACAATGGAAGAGGTGCTTGATCATGCTCTGCTTCTGGCAGAACTTCTGGTCTACCCAGCGAAGAGCTCCCACAAGGTAATCATGCATGTTCGCGAGCATACGTCGATTATCCAGGGCGAGCCAGTCGGCGGTCGATGGATAATGATCCTGCGTGGATATCTGCAGTATCCTGTGAAACGCCCATGCTTGGGAGGACTTGTAAGCGCACGGCAGCGAGTCAGGATACCAGCGCTCTACGATTCCCGGCAGTATCGAGGTGGCGGCAACGAATATGAGGCTGACGCCAATGACGACGGAGACCAAAGTAGCCACCAGGTCATCCATGTTCCAAAGCAGGTCTATCAAGCCGACGAAGAAGAAGATCAGGCCCATTTGAAGGAGTAGCGGGAGCGAGCCCACAATGCTTGGCACTCGCCATTTCTCCATGCTCATCCTCCGCATGTGTCGAAGTGTCATTGCCTTCTGGTTAGAGAGGCCAGAGTCGCGACGAAACTCGTACAGCCACTGTTTGCACAGTATGCCAATGAGAGCGGCGACTAAGCTGGTAGCAAGACTGAGAAACCAGAACACGTTGACGCGGACCACGAATGGCTCCGGAGTGAATTCATCTTGCTCCAGGTCTGCGGCAGGCAAGCTGGGGTCTGCGAGCTGTCTGGATATTTGTTGGAGTAGAGTAACCGTGATGTCACTGGGATCTTCTTGCAGCCATTGGAATGTTTCGACCACAAACGCCGTAACGATGGCGGAAAACAAACCAGCCTGCATGACTTGAGCTACCCAGCCGCTAAGACGTGGAAACACTTACAAACACCAGTAGCGTGTCGATATCATCTACCCAGCCTCTCAATAGCTGATAGTCATGAGCGTCGATCCTGCTGCGACATTTCTTCCAAGGGTCCGTAGTCTTCTGAATGGCATAGTGCGGTTTCTCGCTATCCCCCCATAGATGCAACGGCACCTTTGAATGAGACATGAGCTCCTTCTTCAAATTTGAGCAAGAATCAAAATTTACTTCGACTGCCTCGTCTAACGTCGCGTCCTCGCGAGCTTCCTCAAGCGAGGAGGGACGATCGTTTTCTGGTCGATCAAAGAAGTAACCGCTCCTCTGCGAGTCGCTCATGCTGTTCGAGCGATAGAATGAGTGTTCATCCAACGATTGGGACCGAGCCCCAGGACTGAGTTGTCCCAAAGGATACGAGTTGGAAAAGTCCCTCGGCTAAAACGCGTTGTTTGATCACAGCATTCTCTCATTGGGTTTCGAATGCATACCAGTACGTCGCTGTCCGAGATGAAAGGCGAGAGATAGTCCGACCCAGCTCGACTATTATGGCGTCTGGTCATGATGGTCTTGAGGAAAGGCGATGCGCCAATCAAGGGACGCGATGTATAGACATAAATTGAAGATTGGACCTGGCATGACCGCCCATTTGGGGAATGTTGAGGATAAGCATCGGTTTCCGAGCATTGTGAAACAACTGATGCCAGTCGCAGTCTGATACTATCACTGAAGTACTGACAGTTTTCTCCACGCAGCAGGTTGAGCTGTCTTGTCTGCGAATCGGAATCGGACTTTGCTTGTGATGGGCAGACGTGAGTAATAGCTTTTCCCATTTGGATGGTTCCCGATCATGGTCTCAGTCCGCATCGTGAAACTTGTCCTCTAGTTTTCATTGTCCTCTAGCTTCCAATCCGTGTGGTGTATGTTTTTTTCCTGTCACGGAATCCATCAGTGTAATGAAAGCTGAGCTCATCTATATTCTCTTACTCGCCCGTTGACATATGAATGTGTGGCGTAGCGCGTGGTGGGTGCCATTGAATATTCTCTAGTGATGCCTTGAAGTATAATGCTATTGGTGACCAATTACGTCGCCAGAATCTGGAAGGCGCTACCAAGACGCTGCTCAAAAAGAGGTCTAGAAGAGCTGAGAGAAGAGGCATGACTCAATAATCAAAGCAGTCGTACGTACAAATCGCCCGTTCTTTTTCTTCCAACAGGACACTGCGCCAGACTCTCATCGATGCCTACACCATCGCTACCTAAACGCCTTATCGAAGCGCTCAAGGCAGATCCGAGCCTGGACGCGTCTCAGTCCTGGATCTTCCGTCCAGAGTTTGAAGGATTCCGCTTTGATTTCGTCAAACGTGGTGGCGCTCCTGCTGAAAGCTTTGTAGTGCTTCCAGAGCTACAGAGCCTTCTCATGGGTTTACCCATTCAGTATGGCGACGCCGGACTGAACAAGCTCATCAAGAATCTTGATGCTTTCGGAGAGGGGGACAACAGGACATTTTTGCACGTCGCTGCGCGCCAAGGTGATCTTCCCCTCGCGTACGAGATGCTACGCATTGGTATCAACATCGACGTCAAGGACAAGCACGGTTCTACGGCACTTTTCCTGGCTCTCCAATACATCCTTGTCTGCGCCCACGTAGCTCGTGCCTCCCAGAAATTGAATGTGCCGGTCAACCTATCACCCTTCGTTGGACATGCTGCCTTCGCCAAGACGATAGAGCGCGTTTTGCGGGTGGCTACTCTACTCATAAAGCAACACGCGGACGTCAACGCTGGTGTATTTGGGTTTGTGCCGTTGTCTCTTGCTGCACAAGCCGGCCAGTGGACGCTCGTCGAACTATTACTCCAGCATGGTGCACATTCTCCTTCGAGTATCAAATTCACCACCCCAGTCGACGAATCCCGCTTCACCTCCCTTCTGCATAACACCAAAGTCCCATCCAAGCGTCCCGCCCTGCCATGTCCCTGCTGGTCTGGCAGAACCCTCGCTGAATGTCACGACGATGGCACAATGCAACCTTATCCTCGCGAGTTTCCATGCAACTGCGGGAAGCTCAAGTCGTACGGCGCTTGTTGCAGGAAGCGTGGACTCATCCTAAACGAGGGATGGGTCAAAGAGGGCAGATGCATTCAGTGGGCTGACGAAAAGGAGTTTAGAATCTACCATGGCGACTTGATTGGCCAGACTCTCCACTTCTACAATACCCAGAACCCGCTGGACGAGGAAGCCTTGCAGAATATCGTAGACATGATGTCCGACCCGAGCTTCAAGGGCGGCATGCTGGTTCGAGTGCTGGGTGGCCAAGACCGCTTTGACCCCGCCTTCATGTATGGCCTCGACCACAACAGTTCTTTCCCGAGGTAAGATCTGTACTTCTTCTTCATGATGAATGTCACTGACGCGCTGGCGGGCCCTCAGACCGTGGAGACGACAACTCAGCCTGGTCGAAGCTCGAGTTTGGATGGACAAATGGAACGCCGCGATCGACGAGTACATCTCGACGAAGGGCAGCTCGGACTCTCGATCAAGGCTGGATATTGAGGTTGTAGCCAAGATTGGCATGCACGGTGGTCCTCTTCACAGGCATTGTGAAGCTGAAGGATGTAACAAAGTCGAGGGCCGCGACCTGGTCAAAATGAAGGGATGTGGTAACTGCAAGCTCGTGAGTGGTGTTTCGAGAATTTGAATCATGTTAACGCTTGCCTTGCCTAGATATTCTACTGCAGCCAGAAATGCCAAAAGCGGGGTTGGAAAGAGCACAAACCGGAGTGTAAGGCAGGAAGTCATCGTCCTCAAGCGTTGGCGATGCAGGAAACGATGGAGCAACTGATCAGTACGATATTGGCTCGCACACTTGCAGGAAGGCTGCCAGTGTAATATTTAAACCTTTCGACTCTAGTGTTCATGCCACTTACTGTGACTTACATGTTCTTGCTCGTCATCTATGAACGAACGTCCTCGAAGAAACCGATTGTTGTCTATGGACGAGCATAGCGGTAGTCTCGAAGGTGAAACAATTTGGTACGGAACAAGAATGGCATTCTTGAGGACAGCATACTCAAATCTCTCTGTTGCGTGTCGGCTAGTTGATGACAAGCGGTGAATCGGAGTTAACGGACTAGGTCTCGATCGGCCATGAGTTCACACTTTGCATTACAACTCCCATGTCTGTGAGACGTTCGGGTCTTCAAAAGGATGTTTTAAACCTTTACAGAAGGTTAGCTATTTCTTGACGATACGACTTTGTATTCAATCTTCCTTACGTGAACCTTCGAAGGGCATTGCGTATGGTGCAAACCAAGCCTCCTACGACGCGTCCCAAATTTCTGTTGTTCGTTCGCTACAACTTTCGCCTCAACGCGACCACCGTCTCTCCACGAAACGTCAGTGTCATCGAGCATCTGCTCAGGCAAGGAAGAAAACAGCTGGAGGTGTACGAAGACTCGTCAGTCAAGGATTGTTGGGTGTCAAACGAAATGAAGGCTTGGAATGACGATAATACAGCTCGGCGCTCAAACTCGTAGAAAGATCAGGAATCATAAAGTGTATTCTATATGAGATAGTAGTTATGCTTCCACGACATTATCTGCTGACTCCGACGCCGATTGCTCCGTTGAAGCTTGCTTAGCCGCTATCCGCTCCTCGTACTGTTTCCTTCTCCTGCCTCGCAAAATTCTGTTGACACGGGGCTCCTTCATCTGCAGACGCTTGGCCTCCCGGCGTGTTGCGAGATAGTCCTTCAGCATCACTTGGTGCACCGCCCGGTTCATTTTGTCTTCCTTGTATTTCTCGGCGAGTTCCACAGCCCCGAGGTATGCAAGTCGGCGCTCGTTCATGATGAATTTTATGTGCGACATGGCGGTGTTGACCTGCATACACGTCAGAGTTGAAGTACGATAAAGAGAAGGGTTATGATTGTAGACGTACATCGGCCTTTCTCCAGCCTAGATGCACCATCGTTGGATGCGCTCCCAGTCGCGCCATTTCGTGTGATTGTGTAGCCAGTAGATTCCGTTCTCGGATGAGGACATACCACAGAATATGGAGGTCTTCGAAGCTTTTTAGCCGTAATTCAGAGGCCTTCCAAGCACGGCCTGGGATGTGTGAGAGGCAGACAGGGTGCACAGAGCCTGATTACACACCTCCCTTCTCCGCTCTGTCCTTTTCATACGACCCTCCCATCGACTCGTATTTGCCGTCCACTTTTCTGAAGAAGCCATAGAGGCCATGGTCCTCCAACACTGGGGGATGATTTGCTCGTGGGTGCAGTGGTGAGGGCTGGACGGGCTGCTCTTCAGCAGGAACAATACTGGCGAATGAGCGGCCAAAAAGAGAGTGTGCACAGCGCTGCCGCGTCGCGCTTCGGAGAACGGAGAACATGGCGAGCGCCGAGAACGAGGGATGGATTTGGATGAATTTACAGCGATTGAGCCAAAAATGACAATGCCGCGCTCGGCAAATAAATTGCTGGCCCCAATGTCAGCCCGAAAGGGAACGTTTGCCTCCCAAACCCTGCACACGGTTCCGGCGGCAATAATTCATCTTCTCTTGACGCGTTCACGGAGGCATGGCCTCACTCAACAAGCTCGCCATCCGCGGCATCCGCTCATTCGACGACAAGCAGATTGCCGTCATCGAGTTCTTCTCTCCCGTCACCGTCATTGTCGGCCACAACGGCAGTGGCAAGACGACCATTATCGAATGCCTCAAGTACGCCACGACCGGTGACCAGCCGCCCAACACCCGCGGTGGCGCCTTTGTACACGACCCCAAGATGGCCAACGAGAAGGAAGTGAAAGCCCAGGTCAAGCTGCGCTTTCATGCGGCGAACGGCACGCGTATGCTGGCTGTGCGAAACCTCAGTGTGACTGCGAAGAAGACGTCCGGGTTGACGATGAAAACGCTGGAGGGCATCTTAGCGCTTGCCGATGTCAACGTGGAGAAAGGTGGAAAGGTCGGGTCCCTCCAATTCCGTTGACAGACGCGTCAATCTGAGCTCTTCCCTCAGCGCGGTGTCATTTCGACCAAATGCGCTGAGCTCGACACGGAAATTCCCCAGCTCCTAGGCGTCTCGAAATCTGTACTGGAGAATGTCATCTTCTGCCATCAGGAGGAGTCTTACTGGCCTCTCGCGGAACCTTCGACGTTGAAGAAGAAATTCGACGATATATTCGAGGCGACCAAGTACGGGCCACTTCCAATTTGTCTCAACGACAGCTCATCTCGCGTAGGTACACCAAAGCGCTCGACAATATCAAAGCCCTCCGAAAAGAACGCGTCGCCGATCTCAAAGCCGAAAAGGAACATATGGAGGGTCTTAGGCGCGAAAAGGGCCACGCCGACAAACTTCGCAAAACAATATCCGACCTCGAGTCCACCATTGCCGCGAAGAAGGCGGAATACGACGAAACCTCAAAGGCACACCAGGCGATCCAACTAGCTAATGCAAAGTTCTATGAATACGCAATCAAGTTTCGTGAAAAATACGAGCAAGTTGACAGACACACCGAGAACATCAAGCTCTTTGAAGAACAGATTCGTGAGGCCAAGGTGAACCTGCAGACGGAGATTCCTGGTAAGATACTAGCTATCGCTTCCAATCCTAATTCATGCGGTGTTGGTAGGAAGCGAGCAAGAACTGAAGAATGAGCAAAGCAATATCGCCGGGGATATCGATAAGAAGCGCGCTCAGTTAAAGCAACAGCAGCACCAACTGGAGGACTATGAGGAGGAGTTGCAGAGCTTGCAGAAGCAGCTCGGTGAGCTGAACAAGCGTCAGGGCGAACTGAAAGGACAGGAGGAGGTACCGTATCTTCCTTGCTTTGATACAACGGTCTCTGATGGCGATTTCCAGGCTCAAAAGCAGCGCATCATCGACCGCGATCATCTCGTTCTTGAGCTGGGTGAGAAACATGGAATCAAAGGATTCACTGCTCCTTTGGAAGCGGTCAAATATCTCGAGTTCAAGTCGCGATTGGAGGATATGTCGGCGAAGCAGAAGAGTGTTGTCAAGAAGCTCAAGGTACATTGTCTCGATTTTCTACGCATGCCATCTGACCGACGCCGACTTGGTAGGCGGAAGAATCAGCAAAGCAAACCGAGTACACAAACAAACGTCTGGAGCTCAGCAGTGTCGCCGAAAAGCACAAGGCGGAGAAGACTAGCTCTGAGCAACGAATTGTGGGGTGTAACCCTTGTCTGTAGCCGCGTTTGCTAACATACTCATGTCGCAGGCAGAGGCGAAGCAGAAGATCAAGACGTTCGAAGCCGCTTCTGAGAAGATGGAGGGACATGGCTTGGACCTCGACACCCTCAAGGGCGATATGGACGAGAAGACCAAGCGCCTTAACAAGCTGAAGTCGACCATCGAAGCTGCTGGCTATGATGATCAAATCGCTGAGCGGTCCACAAAGATTCAGGGATTCGAACGACAACGCGACGCCGTTAACAGTGAGCTGAAGGCGCTCAGCTCGCAAGGCAACTCTCGCGCGAAGCTGGAGCTGAAGCGGGGCGAGGTTCGAACGAAGAACACCGACATCAAACACACGTCAGTCGCTTGACATTCAGAGATCTAGGATGACACTGACGCTCTGACCGCAGCGTGGAGAGTATAAATGCCAAGTATCGGGTTATCACCAAGAAGGCTGTCAGTGCCGAATCAGTGGTGAATGATGTCGATACCCTCCTAAAGTGAGCGTCTGGGTTGACATTATTGACGGTTGATCTGATTTGTGTATGTAGAACCTCTGAAGAGAAGCTGGCCGAGGCGGAGGAGGAGGCTGCCAATGTGAATCAAACACTTCAGCACGGAAGGGCCAACCAGTCAAATTCGCAAGGACAACTCAAGAGGAAGGAGAGCGAATTGAAAGGTGTCTACGCTCTTTCGAGTCGTGCTGTGGTCTTGATTCCCTTTCTTAGCCACGGAGAAGGAGTTGGCTGCTGGCGTGGATGGCGATGTGGACAAAGCCTTGAAAGAGGCCGCCGAAGAACTTGATGTTCTCAGCTCGTAAGTTGTTCATTGTTAGAGGTTCGATTTACCCTTCTGATATGTCATCCAGTTCAAAAGGGACGTACAAGGTCTACGACCGATTATTGAAATCAGGAGAAGCCTCGCACATCTGCGGACTATGTGATCGTAAGATGGACGACGTGGCGTTTGCCTATTTCGAGAAATTCGTTCGTTCATATTTCTACATTTGATAACACAGCGCCTTACTCTCTGTTGACTTCCAGCTGCATAACTCCATGAAGAAGGCATCACCGGAGTCTCACGAAGACGACTTGCAAGCCATTCGGGACTGGACCACGGAATTGGAACGGCTGCAGGGCTTGTTACCCGTGCAGAAGAAGGTGAATGAGTTGAGGGATAAGGATATCCCCGCGTTGCAGGCGGAGATCAAGAAGCTGGACGCGGAGGTTTCTGCGGCAGGCCTGAAAGCCCAGACGGTACGCGTCAGAGACATTATAGCTCTGCACAACGACTCAAATGTGTCATGGGCAGGTTGACGAGACGGTCTCCTCGTTGAAGCGACAAGTGCGGGATATACAGGCTTTGCAGCTCAGTGCGAGAAATGTTGCCAGGCTCCAGAAGGAAGTCCAGCGTTTGAACGAGGAGATCGAGAGTTTGGTCAACGAGCTATCGGCTTCCGGTTCCACGAAGACCGTCGAGGATGTTCAGACCGAACTTGATGAAATCGCAGCCCAGATGTGAGTGGTTGGAGGAACAAATCCCGGGGAAGATAGCTGAATATGGTCTTAGTCAAGCGCTTGATCGGGAGCGGACGAACATCATGAAGGAGAAAGACCGTCAGACGAAGCTGCAGCACACCATCGAGAGCGATATCCACAAGATGCAGCTGGAGGAGCGAGACTTGCAGGCAAAGATCAAGGAGAAGGAAGATCTGCAGACTCGTATCGAGTCCTCGAGCAAGGACATTGTCATATACACCCAGCGCATGAAGGTATCTCCACCAGCTTCCCTTGACTTCATGCGTTGATGATCTCTTCAGGACGCCGACATCAACTTCAAAGCCGCTCAAGCGCCCATCGACGCGCTTACTACTGAGTGGGAAGCTGCTAGCAAAGCCCTGCAGGCGCGGAGCCAAGAAGAGCAATCCCTTGCCGAAGCCCTCTCTCAGAGCGTGGACAAACTGGACATGACTGGCAAGGAGATCGAAAGGTGCGGGCTCATTCTTTTCGTGTAGTTGACGGTTTGCCCATGCGACAACTCAGATTTCACAAGGCCAAGATCCCCTCTAAGAAGAAGGACTGCGATAACCAGCTGGTTCAGGTCAATGAGCAGATCAAGGAGTGCGAGCAGGGTATGAAGACTGGACGAGAACTCGCGACTAGTTTGCAGAGTGATATTTCCGGTGCCGATGCCAAGCGGGCAAATCTACAGGAAAACATTCGTGTCAGGCAGCTCGTCAAGCAGATTGAAGAGTCTCAGGCGAAGATTGACGAGTTTGATTTGGAAGAGGCTTCCAGGGCTCGTCGGAACTTTGAAGAAAAGTATCCTCTGGAAAAAGAGAAGGAGAACAAGTTGAGCGGCTCTGTACGAAGATTTCGCCGTCTCAGGCCGTGCCACCAAATTCACGTTCCCATAGTGTGCACATCTGCAAGGAGAGCTCGCGTCTTTGCAAGTGCAACTCAAGGGCTCTCAGAAGGACATGAAGGAGTTCAAGGATATTGACCAGAAGTACACTGATCAGTTGGTCAAAGTGAAGGTGCGCAGCTTCGCTGGTCCGCCGTAACCGCCTAAACAACATGGTCCTGCAGATGTCCGATGTCGCGAACAATGATCTCGAACTTTATGCCAAAGCCCTGGATAAGTGGGTGTCTTCGTACAAGCAATGTGACGGGTCCACCTCAAAATTTCTGCAGTGCCATTATGAAATATCACGGTCTCAAGATGGAAGAGGTCAACACGACCATGAGGCATCTTTGGAATCGTACTTATCAGGGAACCGGTGCGTACAGCATACATGGTATTTGGACGTTGCTTCAACTTTTCTCAGATATCGACGGTATCAAGATCAGGTCTGACGTTGAGGGCGGAGCCTCGAAAAGATCATACAATTACCGCGTATGTCCGACACTATGGCATGTGCTTGACTTCCAGCTCATGGTCCTGTAGGTCGTCATGACCAAGGATCAAGTCGAAATGGACATGCGAGGGCGATGCTCTGCTGGCCAAAAGATGTTGGCGTCCATCATCATTCGACTCGCGTTATCAGATTCGTTTGGTCAGAACTGTGGTATCCTCGCCTTGGACGAGCCGACGAACGCTCTTGACCGAGAGAACATCGATGCTTTAGCCGCAAGCTTGGTCGAGTAAGTTATATTGTCTCTCGTCAGATATGATATGACGTTTTCCATGTGTATTGATCGTATTCCAGTATCATCGAAGAGCGGAAGAACCAGTCGAATTTCCAACTCATCATCATCACGCACGACGAGACCTTCCTGGCCAAGCTTGGGCAGAACAACGTCATGCAACACTATTGGTACGTATCTTTATTCTGGTATGTTTGAAACGTGTATATTCATCCCGACGTAGGCGGGTTACCAGGGATGCCCGACAGAAATCTATCATCGAGCGCCAGAACTTCGGTGTCTAAGCGCTATACCTTTTTTTTGTTTTCTCTCATCCTTGCATGCATATTTATCGGACACTGATATACCAATTTGTACTACTTACCACAAACTTACATGCTCTGTTCATCATTCTCTGACATGTATTGTCTGAGCGCACTCATATCCAATCCCTTTTCTAGAATAACGAAATATCGTATATCCGCTTCCTTGGGCGGGGGAGGGAGCAAGGCATTTAGCAGCGGTACGTGTGCACCTTGTCTCTGCGGATGAAGAATCGATGTCCAGTTTTCTCGAAGGGTTCGATTGCGTGTCCATTCCTTGGCTCTTCGAGATCAATTGACTGTGTCACGTCAACATTGAGAACAACGTCCTTCCAGATTTCAAGATTACGCTCACGCGGACTTAGAGCGGATGCGCTGGTCAATTTTTGTGCTGTACTGACGCTATTCACTATATAAGTCACGCAGGACACAGGATGCTTCCACAGGAGCAGGCTATATGGCCTTCCTATCAGGGCATCGTCCTGTTCACAGTTCGTTCCATCGCCTGCGGTCTTTCCATCTTGCACCGGGCATAGATGCAATCCCACCTGTCCCTGCAACCCCTCACACCCCTTCCCGTTCACGCTCCCTTTTATCTCAGTCCTTCTTACCATCACAACGCCGTTTTTCTCTACAGACTTCCCGCAAGAATTCTATTCTCCAGACGTGGCGTATTCCGCGAAACGGAACAGCTCCTGTTCCAACAGGCTACGTAATCGTATTTGGGTGTCTTGTCTCCCTTGTGTTTATAGTCACGTTGGCTTGCACCTTTCGTGGTGCTGACGCGGGGGAGCCACCTTTCAAGGCGGTGCTTGACGGTGTGGCCAACGACAGTCCTGGGGTATGTAATTTTCTTGGTGCCTCCTTCGATCTGTCTGACTAGCTGGCTTCTGGAAGATTCTACTGATAGGCGACAACGTTGACGTTGATGTCGACGAGCCGTCTATCACGATACGATGGTCAGTTGTTGCTTGTGGTCAAGCATATGTCCTTCCAGCGTCAAGCGGCACACATGGGAGCAACCTCTGTGGGCTGCCTAATGTTCCCTTGGATATATTCATTGATGGGTGAATCTCTTTACTTGCTAGGTCGTAGAAGAGTATTGATACGTGATCCAGAGAGGACTCGCCCGCTGCGTCGTATGATCCTGTGGACATCCCATTCGTGAAGGAGACTGGATTGCGTAGAAGGTAAGCCATCTCATTGATCTTCGTGATCCACCTGAACTTTTGCGTCCGCAGCGTACAGAATCTCGTCCAATTCGACTCAGACCACATCTTGGATGTTCACAAAGCACGATTATACCCTTTTGACACGTATTCCTTAGCGAGCAGTGTTCGAATCGCGTCCCCTTCGCGAATCGATAACTCCTCTACTCCCATGGCGATTCAGCGGTTGGTGACTCTGGATGTGGTCACCAACTTTGAGATTGACACATATGACATCGAGACCTACGAGGCCAAGCTGAACAAAGATCGGATGACTCCCACCAGGTACAGTGGAACGCTCATTGTCGCCGAGTTTACAATTTACATCCTTCCAGAGACTTTGACATGAAAATTCGACGTCCCGCTGAGGCTCGCGCAATCACTCTCTTACTCTTCGGCATATCATGGATCTTGACTCATGTCTGTGTCGGCCATGTATTCCTCGCGCGGCGCATCAGGAACTCCAAAGGTGTGATCAAACACCTTGCGGCAACAGGTGCAATCCTGGTGGCGCTGCCGCACATTCGAAACAGCATGCCTGATGTGCCAGGCTTGGACGGATTTCTCATTGGTGTGTCCTATCACTCTATGTATTGCAATTGTGAGATGAATGTGACGATCTTCCATAGACACCGTTGGATTCTTTCCTCAGATGATCATCACGGGGATATGCATCGTCGCGCTTCTGCTCATAATGATCTCCCTCGAGCTTGATAGCGAGACTGGCTCCAAATCCAAAACATCAGGTCCTTCTATACTACCTGTATTCACAGGTGAAGCCAAACCCCCAAGCCCCACGATGGGTAGTACCCTACAGTCGGGAGAGCTGACGCCATACGAGAAGGATCGAATGAACAAGCACTTGTCGGGCGCATACCTGTTTCCTCCCCTTCCACCAGTACCGCAACGTTCGACTTCGCGCGGAGCTCACAGGAGGATAATGACCTCCGAGTCTGTTCACCCCAAGAGATATGTTTGATAATCCATGGACGCGTTTTTGTTTCAGTTCCTAGTCTTCATCCATTGCACCCACTCTCCTTTGTACTGCCTCCGCTCCTTGAAGTACCATTTTCGAACCTTGCTGAAATACTCAAGAGTTGAACGAGGCCAAGAGGACGTTTGACTCTTGGTCAAGCTTGAAGCATGCCTTCAATGCCGAAGACAACAGTGCTGTTCTAACAAGTGCCATGAACACCGTAGTCTGGATGTGTCTCGGATGACATAGAAAATTAGAAATGCGGTGCATGATGTAACGGATCGGCCCATCGGCCCGCATCGGCTCGCATAGCCTCCTACTTACTCATCACTAATTTATTATACTCGTTACCCGTTCCCTCATATACTCGCCTGAGTCTCCTGGGTCGATTACAGGATTCTTGAGTTCACCCACAATCGCAGTATACTACTCTGTCGTTGTCGAGTGACTCTCTCCCCGTCTAAGCCCTGACGAGCACGCCAGCCACTGCGTCACAGCCACCATCAATTTATTGCTGCGGATCTAAGTAACACTTCGGATCCTTACCACTCCATTCACACTCGAGGCTCTGCGGCTAGCTGCGCTTTTCAAACACTCTTAAACACCTGCTGTGACTCTCTGCGATCCCCACTCCCCACACCACCACAATGATGATCGTACCGCCCGACACAGACTCGGAAACGACCTCGATGTCCAAAGCCGAGGAACATGCCCGATCTGCGGTTCCTGATACGGTATGCCCTAGATTCGCGTTCTCCTCGTGCGAACTTGAGCTCATTTCGAGCAATTCCAGTCTGATGCTCCCCCATCCTACGACGCCGTTCCCTCATCCTCGCGCATCAACCCCAGCGGCTCTACCTTCCCTCCCGATCTCAACCCCACGAACTTTGTCTACGTGCATCGTAGCAACAACTCGATCAAGGAGTCGTACATCATTGACACCTCTATCAAAATCCCCCAAGCGCTCCTTCCTCCACTCGAGGACGGCGAGACGGAGCGCAAGAATGTGTCTCTGATGTCCAAGAACGGGAGCGTGAATGGCGTGATACATGTTATGCCCGTAGAGGGCAGCCCGCGCGCTGAATTCGCTCTCAAGTCCAACAACGGGTCTGTCGAAGCTAAGATTGTATGTTCCTTTTGCTCTTCTTACGCCTATTCTAATTGTATGTAGCACCGACCGTCTACCTCGGATGTAGCATTCCGGCTTGAGGCACACTCAAACAACGGGAGCGTCAAAGTCTTCATACCGCGGGACTTCAACGGGCCCATGTCCATCACGCATGGTAATGGTTCCGTGAAGCTCTCAGACGCGGTCAAGGGCTTCAGCACCACCTTCAGCGACGTGGGCAATGTCACCAGGTGCTTCGTCGGTGACATGAACAAGTACAAGGAGAAAGACTGGGTGGGCGACGAGCTTGTTGGTGGATCGAAAAATGGTCATATCAGGGTCTTCTTCACAGACGAGATACCGCCGCCTTCCACACCTTTTTGGAGCAAACTGTTTTCGTGAATATCGCGATTCGCAACGTCTTGACCGTTGTGTGTGACATAGTATTGGCTTCGATCCGTCTCAGTATCTCTTTCTCTATACTGTAGGTTAGCTGTGTATATTGCACCTTCAACTTGGACCACGACCTGCCTCTCAAGACCTTGCCCATGTCCAACTTAATGATTGACCTCGGTGACTGAGTGGTATTTTGGTAACATTTAGGTGTATAAAAGCCAGGATATCAAAGCGGCTACTACAGAGCCAGCGGCAATACCTGACAGTATGGCACGATCCTGGAAATCCGGACTCTGTAGAGGGCTGAAGGGAGAGAGCCTTGGGGTAGCGGCGGCCATTTCGCGCTCCCGTTCCGCTCTCAAGGCTGCCTCTGCGAGTACAGTCAAGACACGAACCTGCTCATTCAGCTCCTGCTTGACCTCGCCCAGCCCATCCTCCACCATCCGCCTCGTCTCCTCACTCAGCTCCTCGGTCTTCTTCTCGAACGTCTGCGCCAACCGCTTCCGTTTCCATGGCTCAACAAACACGATTGCCGAGATGAACACGAGCAAGTTGAGGCCAAGGACCGCAAGCTGGCCATACGTTGATGCGCTCCGAATCTTGTCGGACCACACCTGTTCTTCGTGATAGCGACCCAGGATCGCCCGCATGAGTTCGCTGAACTCGCGGTCCTGAGCATCCTCGGACTCGTCCACTGCAGCCTTCGCGCGCGTCTCCTCCTGCTCGAGCATGTGGTCCTCCCGCACAAGCGCGGTGAACCGACTGACGTCGTGGTCCGACCATGTCGACTTGCGCTGCAACAAATCGTTCGCTTCCCGCTGCGAATTCGAGCGCTTCGCCACGGCATCGTCGTACCGCAACTTGGCCGCGCGCGCCTCTGCCCGTGTAGCCTTTATCCGCTCCTCTGTGTGCCATTTGTTCAGTCTACCTCGGCGGGAACGATGAGAAAGTCTACAACTTACACCCACCTTGTGATACCACCTGCCTCTTCAATGCTTCAATCTCTTCGTATCCAGTAACTTTGTTCAACTCCGCTCCAAGTCGGGAGAAGGTGCTCTTGGTCGTCGTCGTGAAATCATCAGCTTTTGTGCGCATTGTTATGGCTGAGCGGTTGGTGAGCTCCAGAAGGCGGGATCTGACCGTTTCGAGGTCATAATTGGGCGGCGGGGAGGAGGGAGACGATGATGAAGAGTTCGGATCCGGCGAGGAGGACTCGTCAGACGTTGATGACAATGGCTCTTTCTCCGCCTCGTCGTGCGGCGGCGTAGAGTCGGCAGAAGGTGGCCGGTTTGTTCTTCGCAAAGCTGTAGTTGCAAAAGAACGTGAGGAGGCCGCTCTAGATGAGCGCGACACGGCTCTGAGCATTAAGAGGTGACGGTCCAAGGGCAAGGCTCACTTCGCGTCTTTCCGGCATCTTTCACTCGGAGTAATGTAATGAAAAAAATCTATGTGGCTCGCTGGCTAACTAGGACTCATGTATTCCAATCTAAATGATTCTATACCAGTGACATTAGGTATCCCGCCGAGTACCCAGTGATAATAAGTTGTATGTACAGTAGTACGAGTGCGGATTGATTGGTCGTGAGTAGTAGGAGCAATGCAATCGGGGGGTCATAAATGAGAGAATAGAACAAGTGGTCTAGCTCCAGACATCGAGCAAGAGCCGCGAGCGCTCTTTCAGCATCTTCAGCTCAGCGGCGCCCTCCACCTCCGCAGATCCTCCCTTCGCCTCACCAAGAATCTTCGCCAAGGTGTCCTCGACAGACTTGGCCATATTCTTGGCGTCACCGCAAATGTAGACGTATCCCTTGCCATTAATGATACCATCCGCGATGTTTTCCCTGTCGTCCCATATCAAGTCCTGGACGTAAATCTTGCTACCGTCAGGCCTGAACTTCTCGCGAGAGAAGGCGGTATGCAGAGTGAACTTGCCCTTGAGCTCCTCAGCGTACTGCGGCCACTCCTCGGCGTACAAAAAGTCCTCAGTTGACTTCCGGCATCCATAAAAAAGCGTAATCTTGCCCCAGTCAGCAAGCGCGTCAGGTCCGTTCTTCTCGAGGGTTCGGCGAGCAAGAGCCACACGCTCTTGAACGAAGCCACGGAAGGGAGCCACACCCTACAAATCCTATATGAGTCAAACGGAGCGATGAAGAGAGTACACGGCTTACAGTTCCAGGACCAATCATGATAACAGGACTCTTGGGGTTAGTCGGCAGGCGGAAGGTGGACCTCCGAACGTGAACAGGCGACTTGTAGATGGTATCCAGCCTATAGGCACCACGGGGACCTTCGATGGCGTAAGCGGGCAGGACAGTGTTGGCGATACCTTCTTCAGTGACCAGAGGAGCAGTCTCTCCGTTTGTTGCGTGCTTGAGGTTCAACAAAAAGTTGGAACCAACACCGTACACCCAGCGATTTGGGACCTTGTCGCTCTCCGACCGGTACTTGAGGATAACGCAAGTGACATGAATGGAGTTGGGGTAGAGCTTGGGGCTGGAGGAGATGGAGTAGTACCGAGGCTGCAGACGAGGAATGGAGGAGACAATGATGTCGAAGGGGATGTTCCAAACGGTGGTGTTGTCCTTGTTGGGAACGGCAGTGATGTCGTTACCAGCAGCGGTCTGTAGGATCTCTCCGACCTTCAGACATCCGTTGGCCACGATCTGATGGTAGACATCCTTGTCAGTGTTAACCATTTTCATAAAAGCCTCAGCCTCGGGGTAGGCGCAAACTTGGCAAAGGTACCGAGTATCTGGCGACCGGCCAGAGCGCTGATATCTATGTAGTGACGGAGGACTGTGGCATAAGTAGTGGGGACCGGGAAGGGGACCTTAGCGAGAGCGGGATCGAGAGACTCGATGCCAATGACAGTGTCCTTCTTGTCGGAAAGACCGAGAGCGCACAGAAGACGTTCAACCTCAACCTCGGCGTTGGTGGGCCAGATACCAATATGATCACCGTGTTGGTAAGTCATGCCAGAGCCTTCAATGTTGAGCTCGACGTGCACGCAGTTACGTTCACCAGTCTTCTGGAAGAGCTCGCGCGCGACAGAGACGGGAGCGGCGTAGGGGTTCTTTGCATCATGGATACCCTTGGTCTTGGTCAAAGCACGGGCAGAAAGTTCACCTGGGCCAAAAGTCAGTCATACTGATGAGCATAGAGAGGGACAGCTTACCCAGGTAGACCTTCTCGGCGGGATGCGAAGTGAGCTCCGAGACAGCAAAGTCGGCAGTGTCTCCGCCTTGGCCTTCCTCGACGTTGAGTGCCTGCGCGAACGCTTCCCACATGCCATCCTTCCACTCAAGGTAGTCCTCTTCCATGCTCTTGTCGTCGTCGCCCTCGCCGCGCTCTCCAATGCGCTGAGCACCAGCCTGGGTAAGGTAGTCGTCTACCTGACGCGCGACCAGGTTGTAGTGCTCGTAGGTACGGTTGCCGAGACCGAAGATCACGTATTTGAGGCCGTCCAGTTTGTGTTCACCGCTGCTGTACTCGAAGGAAGTGTCGCCCAGGTTCTGAAGGAGTGTGACGGCGTTGTCGGTGGGTTCACCCTCACCGTAGCTGGCCATGACGAAAATAGCGGCCGTGCCTTCGGGGAGAGAGTCGAGGGTCTCAAAGTCATACTCTTCGGGATCGCAGACGAGGGACGTCAGCCCAAACTTGGACTTTGCCTCCTTGGCAAGACGAATAGCGTATTCCTCGGCGGTGCCAGTCTGCGAGCCATAAAAGATAACGAGACGCTTGTTCTGAACGTGTTGCCGGTCAGAGAAGCATGCAACGGAAATGATGATGAAATTACTGACCCCAGCCTTCATTTTCTCGACGAAGTCGCGTGGATTTCCGCCGCCGTTTTCCCTCGGTGTCACTGGCGCCACCTTGGGCTGGGTGGCGGCGTAGACTTGATCACGGAAGAGGTAGGCTGCTGCGAGGACGACACCGAGGATAATAATGAAGACATCGCCGGAGGACGTCGAGGACATGGTGGCCGATAGGGAGAAGGGGACTGCAGTGGTGGTGGTCGAATTAGCCTCTGAGAGGGTATCCATGGCTGGAGGGAAGGAACAGCAGATGATACACACCTGGCTGGATATATACCTGGCGCGCTTGCCAATGCGAAGAAAAGCAGCGGTGATGGAAGTGGAAAGCAAAAGGCGTGGGACGTGGCTCTCTCCGGCCTTCCAAATGGCGTATCGCTTGCCTGGGCCCGTACGTTCGTAGCGTCCGCTTCCTCTTATGCCGATGGTCTGACAATTCAAGGTGTACACTCTCCTTTATGTAAATTTCTGTAAGAAAAATATCAATCCGTTTCTTGCATCCCGTTGTCAGTTTATTGTGCTCTGCTTCGTTGTCTCAACACACAAGAGTTAGAATTTACGACGACTCGTATCATACATGATACACGGCAGTCTGTTCCTATACAAAGTTACATAACATCCGGATGAGTGATAGGCGGTACCCACCCACGACCTGTATCACTTCGATGGCCGGTACGCTGTGTCAGGCTCGTCCGATCTAGCCGCATACTGTAGTACTTGCTAGTCCTTGTCAACTCTACGACTGACGAAATTCTCCACACCATCTTCTATTCCGAGGTGCCCGTCAACTAACCCGCGGCAATCATACGGCACGGACTTCATGCGAACGTAGCGTCGAGGGCACGGTCAGCTTGAACGCAGTATAACCGCACTAACATCAAGCGGGATGGCCACTGTTATGTCCATAGGAACTCGGTAAGAACGCTGCAGCTGATTGTGATGGCAAATCCCCCTCTGAACGGATCATCGACGGGAACAAACCGACCTTCAAGTTATACAACTAGTCAGTCAGCTCCAGCACCGCCGCAATCCCTTCTAGTTCAAGGCGCTGTCAAAGTCAAGCATGAGCCCTCTCAGACGCAAGCAATGACATTCTGACACAATATAGCAGCTTGGCAATCATCAGTCAATCCACTCTTGGAACCGACATCATGCCTGCTCGGCTTATCGCTCGAATCGATTTTAGCTCGCCGGGGAGTGGCCTCATCCCAAACTTCCTAAGGAGGATGTAAATTTTCATTCGGCGCATTAACATAACATCCCAGGGTGGTCGCGACAAGGCCGGTGAAGTATGATGGTCTATGGACCGAACCGAGACCGAACCGCACCATACCAAGCCATACCGTCGGTGCGAAAATAGATACACATCGAGGGCTATGCCACTTGTAATAGAATGGTCCGCGAGACGTCGAAGATGCAATCAGATGACAATGTCAAACAGGAACCTATCCCCACATTTCTCGAAGTACGCGTTTGAAGTGTTGTTGTTTCCGCTCACGAAGGAAGTACATGTTTTGAATCAAGTGTTACTTCAAGTTGCCTAGTCAAGTGTTCATGTCAATACAATTTCCAACACAATTGACTGACTCACCTCTCGGTGAATATGTTAGTTGATATGTATATTCGCCGTCACCTCCGTCATCGAGTTTCAGAATCACAACCTGGCTGAGTGCCCAGTTTCACCAAGCATCTGGACCTCCAACCTCTGAGGCCTCTCTCGTTCCCCAAGTCCCAGCGTCCTCTGGGTTAATCATGATTCTCTTCATCTGCTCGACACGCTCATTATCACGCCCAAGTTCATAGCCAAACCATTGCATCGCCAGCTGCGCCCAGGCCTTGGTCGCGGCGGCGCTACGCAACATCATATCAGTTCAAAAGGGACGTCGGGAGAGCAACGATCTTACTCAGAATGGGCTGAGGCGATATGGCTTGCGTCTGCAGCGAGCTGCCCGCGCTCGCTCCAGTAGCCCTCCTTGTCACCCAAAGCCCAGATCTCGCGCACAGTGGCCATTGCTTCGCTTCCGCTTATGCTGGAAGTGGCCCAAGTGGATAACCGGCTGTACAGGGCCGACATGTCTGTTAGCCGTTGGTCCGATTCTCGAGATTCCACGTCGGGCAACGAGCACACCGCGCATGAGCATTCGAAGTGATAGAGCTTAGAAAGATAGTCTCTGGATTCACGCACTTCGTCAGGCACGGCATATTCGGATGTTCCTCTTACCTTCGTTCGCTCCTCGGTTTTCTCGTGTTAGTGTAAGTTGTGAGTATTTCCTGTGACGCTATTCAACAGACAAACATGGTCCAAGCGATTTCGCGTGCGTACCTGTCCTTTAGATATGTCTTTCAACGCATAGACCACAATCTCCTGGGTTCTCGGTCTCCAGGAGTACACCGCATTGAATGCACTGGAGCATCCATGATTCAGACGAGCCATCGTAGGGAACACCCCAACGCCATCCCCATCCCCAGCCGCGACTCCGTTTGTGTTGATGATCGCAAGCGCATGCTCCAGAGGCCTCTCGGCCGGATTCCAATGTTTAGGAAACCCGATATATGAGAGGTTATAAAACGCCGCTTTGTCCTCCTCGCTCGTAGCCGCAAGCTTTCGTTCGACGAACTCTGTAGGGCTGACACCATCGAAGACACGAGGGACGATGATAGCGGGTTTGTCCTTCATGACAAGTTCGCCTTGCTGCACCGCCATGAAGGTAAGTTGGCGCGTGTGCGTAGAATATTTGGCGCGCTCACCTTGATGTCACGAAGCGCTACGACGCCCTTGCCTCTCCCAGGTAGGTCTACAACCTCAAACAAAGCATCGTTTATGGCTTGAGGAGGGATAGTTCCAGGAGTCCCAGGTGAATAGAACAAGAGTGATATCACGACCGCCACAACCAAAGCCAAAAACGAGAGGCGGACGACCTTTGGAGAAGTTTGTGAATCAATGGCGGGCGCCATGGTGGTGTCTGGCACTACCCAATAAGCTTAGAGAGGGGGGATGTATTCAAGAGGGTGGATGTATCAAGGCAAGGTAGCTCCGACGTGTCCGGTGTCACTATCATACAATGATGGCGGTGCCCACATGATCGCAACTAATCAAGCTTCAAAGTTGGAGAACTCAGAACTCTACAGGCAAATTTGAAGGGAAGAGGCGATCAAGTATTATTATACGTCGTTGGACAAGCTTCTAGAGTATATATCCTACGTATGCTATGCAGGTGGGAGTCGTAAATTCGTAACAGGTCGTTAATTTAATCAATAAGAGTTTATCGAGTCAGAGATGCATGTTTCCATCTCTGAGACTTTCATGTCGTTACAAGTCCGTTTGTTCAGTATATACTATGAGGTGATCGAGCTTTAGAATGGCCACCACGAAAGCAGATACCATCTGGCATATTGGAGTCCGGTCAAGGAAGAGAATTCCGTCCATGTCGAAGAGAACATGCTGGGCTGGTCGATATCGACTTCATCCGTGTGAGGCGCGAAATAGAAGCCAGCAGTAAGGACCAGGTAGCTGCACAGACGATCAGCGGAATTCCGCGATGTCAATGAGAAGACCAACCTGAGAATGAGGATGCTTCCACGATGATAGTTGCTCTTCGCCTCGATGTAAGTGTATGTCATCAAAAACATCGACAGAATTATTGCAATGACATCCCATCTTGGGAAAATAAGCCTGGACGGCAAGTCAGCAGCAAACTTCGCAGAAGAAATAACTGGACCTACGTAAAGGTTTTGGCGACCTCGCCCATCGACTCTGGTGCCCACCAGGCAGAGAACGCCACCATGGCCGGAATCTGGAGGAGACAAACTTGAAGAGCGTATGCCGATCCAATTTCCATGCTGATATGATAGTCAGGAAAAAACTAGCGCGTGGTAGCGAGTGCCTAGCTCACCTGAGAGCAATGTTCCCGTTGAGGGCAAAGGAAATGGCGTTCATGAACTCAGTTGTGTTCGGTACCAAAGCGAAGAGGGTAACACCCAGGAACTTCTCGTCGATACCCGATCCGGCCAGAATAACATCGACAACGTCAACAAGAATTTCTGTAGAGTGTAGTATCAGTATCTTGGTCATTCAATCCTTCTGTACTTCCTTACCTGCGATGATGGCATAGAGCAAAGTGCAGGACATCAAGACCGTAGCACTAGTCGTGCGACTCCATGAAGGCGCATCATGGCCACCGTGACCACCACCGGCAACTTCACCATGACCAGCAGCCGCATCGCCTTCACCAGAATGACGCGCGGGGGCAGGTGACATAGGAATGACCTGATGTTTTCGAAGAGTACTAACCGTAGCAACTGCAACTGCACGCGTAAAGTCATCCGTCGTCATCGCTTCAGGAAGCTGCATAGGTTGCAGACCTGAATGCTGCAATGCCCGATCTACCCCCTCAATGATGGGAGTGAAGCTAGGGGCGGAGGGCGGGGCTTTGTGAGCATACGAGACGTGACGAGATGGCGCCGGAGAAGGCGGGATAGAAGACGCAGGGCGTCGCGAAGGTGTCTCCGAACGTCCGTTGATCTTGGCGCGGCTTTCCTGGCGCGTCAAAGAGTGCTGACCTCCAGGAAGCAAACGCTGGTACATAGAGAGGCGCTGGTGAGTCGGGACCTCCTGCTTCAAGACTTCTTGGGGATTCTGCCAGATCTGGCTGGCGTGGGTACGAAGCGAGAACCAAAGTCCGATGAGGTATGACTAGTTTTGAAGTTAAGGACCGAGATGCACTTTCGACACATACAGAACTCACGAAGACGAGGATGACAGCACAAAAGTACATGAGCTTCTTGACGGTGGCTTGGTAGAAAGGATCGCCTACTGGATCAGGATGCTGGTAGTAGCATTGATCGCAGATCCACGGCATGTTCGACTTTCCTGGCTCTGGAGCAGACGGGCATCCCTTACAGATCAACTGGAACTGTTCAAGAGTCAGTCAAGATGACAGTGGACGTGGATCGTTTGACCTACGTTTCCATAGGTTTGATAGAACAACGTCGGCGTCAAGGTCCCAATGATTGCCATGATCAACATCATACTCGTCACTCCGGCACTCTTCGCGTTGAACCTCTGCTCTTTCCGCCTCAACGCGCTGCTGACCATACTCATACCGGGCATGAGCAAAACACCGGCCAGAAGACTTCCAACAATTGAACCCTCCACCAGATGACCCTTGTTCTGAATCAAAGCCATCGAGTACAGGATAATTTCAATGATGGAGCCAAATGTAGCGTTGATGACAGCTCCCATGCCAATCGAGGACTGTGCAGATATGGAAGCAACCGCCATGCCGATGAAGTAAGAAAGAGGGATGACGCTGAGAAGACTCATCACGAAGATGAGACTTTTCGAGGTGATGGCAGCCAGGAAAGCAGGGACGTGCTTGTGCTGCTCCTCTCTATGCTCGACCATCGGCATTAGAACTAGTCCGTCGAAGATGACAAAGAAGACCACTGGCATGAGGTTAACAAACATGATGTTGACCTAAGGGGGGGAGTGAGTAAGTACTCGAAAGGACGGGATAATGATAACTCACTCCTCCAACGGTATACTTAACAAACTTCCAACCAACGGCACGATATGTACAGAAGAGAACCTTTGACGATCCGGATGGTGCGAGTTGGCCAGCTGATATCCGGTGATGCTTGATAGAGAAGTGAGGCGTGTTGGCCTCCGCAGCAGACATGCCTTCAACGTCTTCAGCCTGCTCAGCGACGACAACTGCAGGAGGAGCGGCACAGAAACGGATGGCATCGGGTTGAGAGAAGATGTGCTTTAGTAGACCCCATGTAAGCTTGGCCATGGGAATGGTTACCACCAGACCCCAGCAGACGAGGCACACGAAGAGCAACAACGGAGCGATCAGACAGACCATGAATACCCAAAAGCAGATTTTGCCCAGAATGTCGGCAGTATCAACCTTCATGATTCCGATTGAAGTCTCGGAAGAGGTTGCGGATAATGTGGCGCCATATGACTTCGAAGGGGGAGGAGGGGAATGAATTTCCGAAACAGTCTGCAGAAGAGATGTCTGTTCACCGGGAACGATAACGGGGTCCCAGGATAGAGTTTGAACGTGACGAGGAGGTTCAGAATGCTGGCCGGCTCTGATGTTCCCGTCGGCCCCTCTCACTGTGTCGCCAGAATCGCTGCTAAGTTGGCGTTTGTGCGTTCCCTCGCCTTCTTCGCTCTCTTCCCCGTTGTCTGCATGTTCCTCTTCCTCGTTGTCAGCCTCGACATATTTGCCAAAAGGCCACGCCAGGTACCACCCCAACCCATACAGGAGCGAGGAATACCTTCGACCACCTTGCGGGATGACCGAAAGGATATCAGAGACGACTAAGCAAGTGATCGAGAGCCACCACCCAAAAACAACGGCCCAGAAGATGTTTCCAGGCAGCAAGTGACGTTCTGCTTGGGCGGAGGGCACGCTGTGCAACGCCTCGTCCGCGTAGCGCGTGACAGAACGGGACTTCTTGTACAGGGCGGGTTTCCAGATGGGCAGTCCGAAGGGATGCTCGACGTTCATGAGCGACTGTCTGTCCTTAAGCGTGATTGGGTCCTCTTCTCCTCTGTCAGACTCCGACTCGTCGTGACCTTGACCACTTTCGTCCTCCTCTTCCTCGTCGACGTCATCTACAGCCGCACTTTTGCCGTGGCGACGACGCCTTTCTGCACGTTCGGCCGGATCCTCGTCTTCGTCTTCCTCGCTGAAAGGCTCATCGCGCACCCGAGAAGCGCTGTTGAGGCTAGTGCTTCGTGTGCCTCGGCGCATCGAGTGGGTCGACGAAGTACGAATAAGGATCGGCGTTGGCGTGTGTCTCGCGGTGGACGGTGAGCGTTGGGAGTACGACGTTCCCTGGAGATGATGCTGAGGGCTGTCCGACGCCGACCATTGAGAAATATGGCTCAGTGACCGGTGCAACTGGCTGTGTGGGGTCGGCGTCGAGGAGATGGGCTCGTCGTTGTCCGACGACGGCGATATGTGGCTTGACATCGCAAACAGCAGTACCAAGAAGCGTATTCGTCGTCAGTGTCGTCGTTGTCGACCAGCGCAACTGACAAGAGGGGAAAAAGCTCGAGCTTGGCTCGAACAGTATGTTGTGTCGGTGTCAGAAGTCAAAGAATGATGGATTAACGAATAATAATAATAGGGATCGGAAGTTGCCGAAAGGTACATAACCTCGTCACTTTTTCATCAGCTTTTCATGTAACTGAGCTCCCTTCAACTTGGCTCGCAAGTACTCGAGTCGCGCCTCGTAGCGCATGCTGACCTCCTCCCGTCGTCGCCTAATGTCCGCCATCTCCTCCTCCAAGGCGTGGTCCACTTGCTCGGACTGCTTCACCGATCTTGAAGACACTGACTTCACCTCATCCTCCGGTACGGATGTCATGGGTAGGTGGCCCGTACTCCGCGTAAGGTTGATACTGGAGCTACTTCCGTTGAAGCCAATCCCAAGGGCTATGCCGCTGGGCAGCGACGGAACAGGAGGCGGTGCCAGTCCACTTGATGCCATCCCCTTCCCAGACGACATACTGGAGAGGGAGTTTTTGCGATGCACTGAACTGGGTTTCGAGGACATGGTTGCTAGGCTGGAGGTCGTTTTTTGTCGATGCACGCGTTTACCTGTGAGAGAGGTGCCCATAGAGTTACCAGACCGCACTGATGTCGCGTCACTATCAACCCCAATTCGTCGCAAACTTCGCGAGTCGGGAATTAATGTCCAAGTTGATTCCTCTCGGCCATCGTCAGGCATCCTCGTCTGTCGCTGATGCGTTCTTTTCGTCATTGTGGTCAATTCCAGGCCGTTGAACGCATCCAACAACCTCTTACGCTCCGCCTCGACCGCAGCTAGCTCCTGTTTGATTTGCCCAGAGCCCTGCAAATTCTCTTCATCAAAGACATCCTGTACATGACCCGTGTATTTCGGGTCGCTTGCCAGCGCCTTGACGCCAGGAAAGGATGAAGGTGGGGTGGCAAATCGCCGGATACTTGAAGCAGTGGAACGAGATGCGGAAGGAAGGTGGGGCAGACTGCTGTAATCACTGCGATCCACAGCGCTCCGACCAGTTCTCCGAGAGGCAATGGACATGGTATCGGTAGCCTGACGCGACGCTTCAGATGCCAAGGAGGAGTTGCTTGACTTCTTGGTGAAGCCGAATTTGAAGATATTTGACGTTCCTGACGTCGAGGAAAAGACGCTGGACGTATCACTGTAATCCTTGGAACCAGCGGGCGTTCTTCGGGCATTGCTAGTAGAGCGGCGGAAAAAGGACGTGACTGAGTTTCTGGACCGTATAGAAGGCGATCGAGGCACTTCGACCACAAAATTCGATGAAGGGCGTGACGTTGTAGATACTGACAATAATGTCAATTTTGACCTTGTTGCAAAGACTACTGATAGGATACTCACGTCGGCCACTTTCACTGCCTTGACTTTGGTGACGAGGAACAGCAGGGACAATGGGTGATTCAGAGGGAACGGTGCTAGTGCTAGCGAAACGTTCGAACAGATTCTGTCGAAGCATGCGATACTCGTCATCGCTATTATGATATTGAGAAACAGAATAGCATGCCGATGCTTGGGACGCACTTGAGAAGACCATCCGAATTTGCCGCTGCCAGCTCGTTGAGGCGTTGGGCCAAGGTCATACTTGAAGTAATATGAGAGGACTTTTCAACGAATTAGCAGGATCGCGTACGTCGCATTGTCGGCTGTCTTGCGGGGGGTGGGCGCGGCAATAGAATTATGGTTCTCTTTTGACGAGCGAGGGGGCATGGACCGAACGGACGCTGGCGGCTTCATGGAACTGCTACTGCTGCTGGTAGCCGGTAATTTCGACGCGAGGGAACCAGAGTTGCCTTGAGGTAAACGCGTGCTTGTTGCAGCCTTTTTCTGCGTGGAAGGCGACAGAAGGTGTCCATTTCCATGGCCAACCGAAGGATGCGATAGAGTTTGTGACGCCGAGGAAGCTGGATCAACGAAGGTCCCGCCACTGTCTTCTCGTTCCCTTCCCTTGTTTTTCCCGTACTGAATGCAAAGACGATGGGCAGCGAGAAAGAGCAAGTAGAGTTTAGGAAGAAGGCAAGGGCAAAGCTTAGCAATACGCCATGCTGTCCAACGAACCAATACTCACGAAACGAGACCGGATGACTTGTACGACAGTCTTATCGCCCGCTTGCACGTAATCGTTGTCGGGTCTCCTGGAAGAAAAGAACCCCATTCCAGCATTACAAGTCGCTCGTCCGAGTCTGGGAAGAAACGAAAGTACCGCCGGTGCAGAGGCGCCCCAGGAGAGCCAGAGTGGCAGGAAGGAATGGAAGGACGATCGGAGTCTAATTTGAACACCGGCTGTTCTGTAATGATTTGCGCAGCTCCCTGCCTCCCAAATTTGTATGTTGATTCAAGGCAAGTATCACAGTCAACAACACACGTCTTAGACAGTACCTCATTGTTCCAATCGCTTTCAAGGAAAAGTCGCTCTCAAAGTCTCTTATTTCGAAAAAATGACCCCATCTCCTTCATCCCCTGGCCAAACGTCTGAGTAGTCTTCATATCACTCGCGATCCACTTTGGGAGCTTATTCTTGATACCAGTAGAAGCATAACGCTTGTCTAGTAAGACGAGGGCAGCCCAATCTCCACGATGTCTGATTGCCCGACCTACAAACGCATTAGCACAGACTTGCCGAGGCGACTTGAGCAACTAACCTATACTCTGATTCACCGCGTTCATGCACATATTCTCATAGAGTTCCGCCGCTGCATCTTTCTGCCCCGGCTGCCTCTTAAGCATTCCTTTCTCTTCCAAACGTTTGACGTATTTCATGCGCTCGCGAAGCTCTGGAGAACCCAAGTTTGCGAAAGGAAGACCGACGATGACGACTGCGCGAGCGAGGTCGTCGGCGAAATTCAGACCTTCCGATAACTTTGCCCCAATTACGGCGAAAAGAATAGCACCCTTTACTCCTTCGTGCTACTCTTATGAGTCAGTAGGATGTCAATCAACGACAGGAGGAACTGACCTCTCCACGTACAGCCGACGCGTAGTTTTGCATGACACCTTCCACAGCAGTGGAATCTTCGGGCTCAAAGAAGACCTAATCTAAATCTAATGCAACGCTCCTTAGAAATCCGGTAGAATAACTGACCGCTTTCTTCCTTTCGTATCTTACAATCTGTCCGCTACTCTTCCAAGCATCTTTGGCCGTGTTCAGAAATTTGTACGATGGGAAGAAGACAATCATCCCCGCTGGGACAACGTTGATAAAGTTCGCCACGATCTGTCCGAGCTCGCCAATCTAGAGACATCCTTTCAGAACGGCAGCATGCCACTTTCACCTAACAGGTCACGTACTACTGCTTTGTCACTCTGTTTATCTGACTTGTATTCCAGATCAGTCCCACACGGCCCATGGGCGACAGTGATTCCAAGAAGATTAGAGGCCGGTATGATATGCCCACATGAGAAACTTGTAACGCGATTTGCAGGCACCGTAGAAAACAGTTGGTTGATAACATCAGATATCTGTTATCAAGACCCTCGTCGTCAATCAGCGCCGCCACGTTTGCATATGGACCTACAGGCGACATTGTTCCTCCAGCAAGGATCACACATCGGGCGGCCTCGACCACTTCCAGAAAGCCTGGAGCGGGATTGAGAAGCTGGTACTTCAACTCGACGTCTCCAGCAACGAGAGAAAGAATTATCCTTCCATCTAGAGATTCATGTCAGCTAACTTTCAGTGCTCCGCGGGTGCTACGAACCATCATTGGTCGACGTCAACGACAGCAACAGGTCTTCGACGCTGTGGAGAGGTGGGACAGCGCCTTTCCGCGATGGGTTGGGTTTCGACAGATCTTTGGATAGATGTGAGTGAGTACCACCAATGTGATGTAGACAATCTACCAGCGTTCTTCTCCATCTCTTTGTCAGAATAACCCGCTATCTTCCTGGCAATCTACACCGCAGTAGACGTCAGCAACTCCACTGTCATTGACAGAATTATGATTCACCTTGCTCGACTTCAGATATCTCGACACCTCCAAAAGGTTAATCGAAGCCGCCTTGGCGCCTAGTCGCCCGACAAAGTCTGCAACCGAGATAATCTCAGTTTTCAACGTTTTCCTGGCGTCTTCTTCTTTCCACTTTGCGAGGTATTTCTTCAAGGCGTCCAAGAAAGCGACCAAACGCTTCAGGTGTAGCAAGTTTGTCGGTGACAGTCGGTTACGGAACTTTGTCACATATACGCAGACTTGGTGGAAGGAGATGGCAAGGACCTGGAAGGATAGCCTGTGTGTCGATAAAGAGAGTAGCGTCGGAATTAAATCTAGTGTATGCGAGTTAGCACATAAGACGGATGACCCGTTGAAAGGTACTCGCTGTGCGCCTCGTCGATGATGACCACCTGGTCTGTCAAATCAATACCCAAGGCATCCCTTGCAGATTGTTGCAGAAGAAGGTTGTAAGGCAGAGTGACGAGTTCAGCTTGTGGAATGGCGCGTCGCGAGCCAAAATATGGACAGAGGCCTGACATGGTCCCGACGCTTGCAAGGTCCTCAATGTCTTTGGGTGCTGCCTGCAGGCTTCATGAGAATCATGACCATGACAAACGATCCGTGGCTCACGAGAATTTGATCGCGGAAATCAAGCATCTTCGCCTCGTCCTCAAGCGTGGGCAAATGTTGACATCGTTTGCTGCCCTTTTCTACGTGTTCTTCGTTATGAGCAGGAAACGAGCAAAAGAAAGGTGGACAAACCGTCCAACAACTCTCGACACGCTTCATCTAGATCCCTCTTCTGTTTCCGAATAGCCTCATTTATACACAGCTGTTTCCGTGACCCAAGGGAGACGGTGCGAGTAAAGGACATTGGTTGCTCTTCGTCCGCCTCCATCTCACCGAAAGTGCGTTTGCCTGATGATGACGATGAAGAGCATGAGGGTTCCGAGACCAACGACAGCTTGAGGCGCTGTAGCTCGGGGACGACCTGCATGAGTTGTGAATGCGTCCTCGACGCGTAATATATCTTGGTACAAGTTAGTTCGTCTTCTTCTGAAGCGGAAGGGCCTTTGGCGAATCTGGTAAGCTATCAGTCTCATTATCAAGAATGCAGTCACTTTCTTACTTCGCCATGAGCGCCCTAACGGCCGGAGACAGATTGTCATCTTCATCCTTCTCCTCATCGTCTGGAAGAAATGTATCATCGTTTTCTGGTTCGACAACATGTGGAGTGTCGGCAAGTCTCTGCGAAAGATGAGCTCGGAGCAAATGGCAGGTAACTGAGCCCACAGGTCGCTTGATGACGCGTGCTTTCATCCGTTTCTTCATCTCCGCCTCCTTTTTACGCGCTTTAGCCAAGCGTTCGCGATACTGTTCCTCTTGGGCGTCGAGTTCCCTGCCAAGTCTTTCACGGGTTTGAACGGCCACCCAGTCAATATCTGAGAGATCATTGAATCCTATGAGACTGGAATGAATACAATTCGCTGTCTCACCATCCTGGGCACCTGCCATTGCAGCCATTTTACCCTTTCTGGCGCGATTTCGTTCGTCGGCAAGCCACGTCAGGCTGGCACACAGAAGACTCAGGGTTTTACCCTACGTATCATGTGAACGATCTTGTTTTCAGT
This sequence comes from Strobilurus pachycystidiatus, assembly GCA_019915135.1. Classification (NCBI taxonomy): domain Eukaryota; kingdom Fungi; phylum Basidiomycota; class Agaricomycetes; order Agaricales; family Physalacriaceae; genus Strobilurus; species Strobilurus pachycystidiatus. Next base: position 796,038 of record JAHLMK010000004.1, read on the forward strand.
ACCATCCCGGCTCAGATTAATTTCATTCTCACCGTCCCCGTTGGGCTTTCAACGATGGTAACATGTTTCTGCTCGATTGATGTGTAAAGGTGGCGCATGAGATCAACCTGAATGGCATATGGCGGGGAGAATGGGAAGGCCGGGAAGTCTTCGGGCGTTGGGAGGTCGAGGGACATGGTTAGTCGCCGTCGGTGCCAGTGCTAGTGCCACTGCCAGTGGTGGACGCGTGCCAAGTCAATTGCGGCACGTGAGTCGTGTTCTCAGTTTCCGGCGTCGCAAGCCGATGTCCCGAACCACCCTTGATCTCACTCCATCATCTGCATCAGCAGTTTTGACTCTCGGCACTCGAATCGCTCTCACTCACCCCAGACTCACCCCGAGATGTTTCGCCGAATCGCATGCCACACTCGCATCCCTCGCCATCAGCTTGCTTCGCTACGGCATATCTCCAATTCGAGACCTTCTCCGCCTCCCTTACCTCAGGAGGAACAACGGGAGTTCGAGGAGTTGCAGCGTCTGGCTCAGCAGCCGCTTTTGGCACGAGGTACCAAGGCGGAGTTAGAGGCAGAATTGGCATTACATCCGGATGCACGAAAACCTGTGAAGGCGGATTTTGAGGGAGACGTAAATCCCATCACAGGTGAACAAGGTGGGCCCAAGCAGGAGCCTGTCAAGCGCTGGAGCAGTGAGGATGAAGGCGACTGGAGCTACAAAGGCCGCGTCTCGGACTTTTGAGGTCCATTCCGCCTGTCGAATATAAGCATACCGCTCATTCGTTCTTCAGGTCATCACCTCCGGATATGGTACGTTCCATATTGTTTCGTGGGCCAGAAGCTGGCACTGACATCTTTGTACGGTCCAGTGTATCAAAATTATGTTAATGTCATCAGTGTAAATTCACAAGATCTCATGTTACGGAACTCTCTCAGAGTGCCACGGTGACCATGATGGGGAATTGGCTTCTGGTTCAAACATGAGTTTCTACCAGGTTTCTACTGTCAACTCTCAGCGTTAGGATTGGATGCCTTTCGCGCGCTTGTGCTGAGTTGAGTGGACCTGGAGTGGACCGAGCCTGAGCCGATATCGTCTGAGGGCACTCGAACCTGTACCTCTTCCACCAGATTTTCCATGGGACTCCATCGGGCCCTTTAGTGCGAGATTGCTTCGGAGGATGATCAGGAAGGATAGGGAAGGATGATGCCTTGCAAGTCGCGATGCCTGATATTTGCCTGATGTCATGACGCCAATACTTAGGTGCGGTTCGCAGTCAGTACGAGCGCCTTGATTGCGATAACGGCGTCTCTCTTATCGCCTTTTACCGGATATTCACCTGGATGAGGATGCGTAAGTTGCCGTAAATTGGCGCCGTGGCCAAGTAGCCGTCTGTCTTATTCTGTGGCCTGCCATATGTGGGATTCCGCATGCTTGGTTTCGCTCATGTGTCTGCCTGTTTCTGCCGGGCAAGGCCAGCCCTGGTGATTCTATCCAAACGTCTTCGGTGCCTAAGCCTGGGCTCGGTGATTGAACCGTTGTGAGTGTGAGGGCGGGCTCGTGCATCCATGTATGCTCCCCAAGGAGCCTCGCTGAGCGGCACTGTTATGAACACTTGCAGTTCATCTTTCGGGCTGACCTAAGATATCATGTCGTATTTGTGTTCCCATGGCGAAGACTGAGACTGAGAATCTCCGGGAATAAAATTGGATGTCACGTGCATTCTCCGAAAAAAGTAAGTCAGCGTTCCTGACACTGACAGTCACCGTGATAGACTCCTACCCTCGTCGTTCTTTACCCTACCTGTCGTTCGCCCCGTCCTTGCCTATCCAGGTCACCTTCTTTGAGGCGTCTGTCACTCTTTTTGAATCGTTCTCGTTTCAACAACCGTCGATCTCCGTGCTCGTGTGGGGAGACCGCTCGACTTACGTTCCCTTTCTATATCCTCTACACGTGCGGCCTCCTATCCAAACCCTCGAGGCGCCCAATTTGATAGGAATCCCACCTTGCAGTTGCCACAAGTAATACAACATGTGTGTCCGCTTACTGGTCCCCGGCCATCTCAAGTGCTCACTTTTGTCAGGTCAATGGCTCTCTAAACGTTTATCCTAGATTGTAAAAAAAGTTAGCCGACTATGTGCGTTTCCACTCGTTCCCCCTTGCTTGCTTGTGCTTACATACCATGTCCGCCGTCCGCCAGAATCTTTTGGTCCATGTCTTTTGCACCTTCCAAGCCGGAAGCTAATCGCCAGTCGTCGCGACGCACTACCGCGAACTCATCCCTCTCATCGCAGACCGTAGCAGCTGAGGCAGCTCCCTCTACGAGCTTCAATCGACCAATTTCTGACGCGTCTATTCGCTCACAAAATCATTCCCTCCACAATTTATCTACCCCACCGAGTAATAATGCAACCGAACAGGTTTATTCCACCTTGTCACAGTCGCACAACTCCACCCATACTTCCCTTGATCCCCCACTTCCACGAATACGCGCTGCATTCTCGGACCCTTCCGCCAAGCCATCGCGACGGTCTGCCACTGCACCTGCTGCTTCATCCTCCGCAAGAGGTTTACCATCCCCGTCTGGTCCTAGAGACCGATCTAATTCCATCTCTTCGTCAATCCGATCGACAAGCCATCGTGGTACGATGCCCTCATCCAAGGCCAAGAGCGGAGAACGTTTGCGCCCGTCTGAGCCCAGAGGTATGTTTCTAGACTTCCCGCCATGTCGTTCTCTTTGGCTGACGGATTACCTCGATTAGCAGACCTACCACTCTCATATTCCACGTCGGCGAGGAATCGTCGGTCCCGTAAGTCTCTCTCGTCATACCCCCACCATGCAATTCGTAACTTACCTCGTACTATATAGCGGAATCATCTGCTCGACCGTTGCCGACACCATCCGGTACGTGTTAAATCGCCTCCTCGTGACGCGTCATTAACTTCCCTGCAGTTTCCTCCGCATCAACCTCCAAATCCACCGGTCAGACCTCAAGTCAAAAGCGTATGTGAATGGCACTCACAAGTCAATGTCATCGACTCAATTCCTTGATTAGCATCTTCATCCGCCAATTGGTCTCCTTCCATCACGGAGAGCACACAAGGTGCGCTCTGTCTCACATGTAGAGCGACCCCATGCTGACATGTAAATGAAGCTAACCGTATGGGAGCAAGAAACCCTCATTCAAGGCCAGCAACACAACCATCTGGTAGGCCTTTCTCTCACCAGACCAACGGCGCGGCTTTTGATCACGTCCGCCCTATCATAGCCGCATCCGCCACGAGGTTAGGTAACACCAGCTTTGGTTCTACTCAACCAACCTCAACTTGTAAGTGCATGACCTTGCTATCAACCAAGTCGATTTCTCAACACGTACTCGCTTGCTACAGTCGGTTCTTCACCTCAAAGAACTTCCTTCTCCGATCTGCATTCTAGCGTGCATTCGAAGCCAACACGTCCGTCCTGTAAGTCATTTCTGCACTCCAGCGTACCTAATACTCACATCGCTGCAGTGTCAACCGAGGCCTTTCCAACCTCCGGACACTCCTCTCCTTCGCCCGCATTAGCCGGCGCCCATCGATATACTGGGCGCCCAAGGAGTTCCCCAGAACGCGGCTCCTCTGCCACACATACCCCAGTTTCTGGCCAAGCATCGCCATTGTCACCTCCACCCTTAGGGTCGTTGTCTCCTCCATCAACGTCGCAGCTTCGCGGTTCCCCTACGCCACAGAGAACGCCGGCAACTTCCCTATCATCTGCTACGTCCATCAGTCGTCGAAACGCTAGCGATCCTTCTCGCGGGAAAAGCATGTCGGCGTCTCCCGCTCTTGATGCTCTACCGCAACGTCTTGCTATCGATGACATGAAGCGTTTACTCTCTAAGCCTGCGTCTATCATGTCCGCGTCTGATTCGGACGGCTATCGTTCTATGGGCGGTCATGCGCCGACTAGGAGAAAAACAGTCGCTAGTAGTGATGATGACATGGGTGGTGGCGGCTATCGAAGTTCGCCAGGCCGGATGAGTGGTGCATTTGCCGCGAACAGATTCGCATTGAAGGACACCAGCCCAAACTCTGACGCGGAGGAGGACAGCCCTTCTCTTACTCTTGAACGTCCCACGCTCCCTTTACCGACGACCGTAAAGCGATCTCCATCAACAGAGAAGCGAAGGAACACTCTGAAGCGCCGCCCCAGCAATGGGAAACAGTCTCGGAACCTTTCCATCTTCCCTGCGTCGTACACGGAGTCCAAGTCGAAGTCGACCAGCTCGAATACGGTTTCGAAGCCGAGGTCAATATCAACGAGTACTACGCCCCGGCATCAGGAGCTTGTTCCAACAGATCACCCGACTGTTAATGGATTAACGCCGGCGAGTGCGCTCATCATGGCCTACAAGCAGCAACAGGGGAAAAAGTCTTCCGAAGACAGTGAGAAAGAGAAAGGACCAAGTGACAGTCCCGCGACTTTGGGGAGGGCGTCTTCTTCCAGTCATGGTCCGGATAATGCACCACAGGGATCTTCTACGCCTCCGACCTCAAGCACTCCGCCTGCTAGTACTACTATCGAAGAACCTTCCACGCCATATTACACCGTCTTCGGGTCCAAGTCGGGCAAGATCGTTGCAGTCGGCGGGCCTGAGGATGCCTGGTCGGAGTTCAGTCTTGGCTCTGGCTTCGCTGCAGGACTTGGAGCAGGCCTTGGGTTGGACGTGACCGATAAGGCAGTCACTATCACTGCTGGGAAGCCTCGCTCATCGAGACCCTCAAGTAGCGGCTTGGGCAAGACTCTGACTCGCAAGATGTCAGGGCGCTGGCGGAAAGGTAGCACAGCGGCTGATGACATAGAGTGGGAGAGGGTCGAGCCACCGTCGGCCAAGTCAATGGAAAAGGAACGAGATAGGGAGAGGGCGTACCGGAGTGAGAAGACCGTGCCCGAGATGGAGGAGCGTGGCCGCATGAGCCTCCAAGAGCGGCGGGGTAATCATCGGAAGGCTGTCGTCAACGGAGATACGAAAGCCCTGAGCGTATCCATCGAGAGCCACGCCATACCCATCGAGGCTTCTGATACGCCACTCAAAACACCGATCTCGAGTAGTGCCCTCACGACTCCAAAGTACGACGAGAGCTCTGTCAGTTCCCCCAGATCTCGGAAGTCTGAACCAGCCGGCGGTAGCAAGCTGTGGAAATTGATGAAGCGGATAAGCACCGGTGGTCTTCGGGATCGGTTTGTCGACGAGTCGGCCACTGAGGCACCTCCTCCAGTTCCTGCTATTCCCAAAGATTATCTTTCCATGGCGGGGGGTCCGAAGTCGGTGGATGGACACGGTGCTAGTCGCCATCCGGAACTCATCTCGCGCTTCCAACCTCATTCCTCACTTTCACAGCCTCGACCTTCCCTCTCCACTGTCACCGTTTTTCCGACAACTGGAACCTCCTCCTCCTCCCCAGGCGTGGCAAGACCCAGCACGACCACTCGTTCTTCCTCCCCTGGCTCGTCAGATGTTGCCTCCTCAAAATTCTTCAATCGTACGCAATCGCAGCGCTCTTCTTCGTCATCGTATGGCGAAGAATTGGTTCCCCCAATGCCGAGCGCGCTCGTCGGTCAGCATATCATCCCTCCCAGTGATCTATACAAGTTGACGATGCGTGTTTCTATTGAAGAAGACAACCGGGCCAAGCTTATGAAGCTCCGGACAAAGCGCTCGACCTCCTCACCCGAGAAGTGGTCAAGAACATCCATGGGAATTGAAACACCTTCGCTTCCCGTTCCTCCCAGCCAACGCCGCATCAAGAAGGATCCCAGCCGACCTCCTTCACCCACTATCCCCGAATTTTCTACTGACGCCCCCATCAATGCCTTCGCCAGTCACAAATCCTTATCCACGTCTTCTCCCGACGCGAAATCTGGGCGCCCATTATCACCTCCCCCTCCGAGACCTTCTCGAAGCCCTCATCGGCCCAGTCCAACTTCATCAACTAACCCTAGTCGTGTTACATCGCCTATACCTGCCGCTCCTCCTCCACTCCCTGATCAACCCACCAATAGCCTTGATCTAAGGCGAATGTCGACCGCTTCACATGCTACTGCCCGTCCAAAGTCATATGCCAGCACCTTTGGGCCTTCCTCTACACCGCTTACTGCCCAATTCCGCGACAAGGCTCCGCCGAAGCAGGCATGGACGCAGCAGGAAAAAGCTGAATTATGGGATGATCTCTTGGAGAGGAGTGCACGCGCAGGAGGCACTCTACACCTGAAGGGTGGAGACGGTCTGGCATCTGACCAGTTGCGTTTCTCTGGAGTGAGCACGGACATGGGTAGTGAGACCGAGTGATCTCTTTGCTTTGAGTATCAGTTTGCTTACATTTGCTGTATCTTAAACTTTCCTTCGTTGTTCGTGATACCCCTGCTCTGTATGACACTCACGCGATGTCGACGCTGCTTTCTGTGTATAGTTCAGCCATTTTGTATATTTGGACTTGACTCCCTACGATTTACTTCTCTTACACACGTATTTTCCACCGTGGGCCTGGCTTCACAGACCTAGACTATCCTATCATTCAGCTGTATACTAGGAATACCATTCTCCAAACACTTGATACCCACTGCATAGCCGCAGTTGTAATACCTCAGTTCAAGTTACTCCGTGTGCAGAGACTATGGCATGGTAGGCTAGATGTACGTCTCAATATAAATGCCCTTTGTTTGAATCTTTCGTTGCTTATACCCAAAGGAGCGTTCAAAGCTAGGGAGACTTATCGATCGCATACTTTTGTAGGAGTAAGGACCAGCTATCAATTCTTCCCTAGTCCCTTCGAACTTCTCATGTTTATGAACCATTTGAGACGCGTTGTTTATACGTGTGTACGCGCACGGTCAAAGGGCCCGTTCCTCGGCGTCCGTTTTGGGATATCTCTCCACGTCACTCACACCTTCTGCTCTCCGAACTTTGCGTTCATCCACTCATTCAAACTCTTTTCCAACTTCTAGCGCAGACTCTTAACATGGGCAGCTTCTTTGGCGACGTTTCCATCGAAACAGTTGTTACTGTCGCCATCGTGGCCGCAGCCGCCGGTTTCGCCACCGTTCAACTCACCTCTCCCGCCGCCGCCGCACCCCAAAGCACGGACTCTCCCGCAGACCCATCCAAATCTTCAAAGAAGAAGGCTAAAGCGAAAGCGAAAGCGAAGGACGAGCCAAAGTCTACCTCGGAGGAGAAGGATACGTCCAAAGCAGCCCACGCGGCAGTGGAAGCTATCCCCGGAGACTTTGATGCACCCAAGGTCGACATTGACGCTTCAGTGCCGCCCATTTTTTCGGCGACTGCTCCCAAGAAGAAGAACAAAGGAAAGAAGAAGAAGGGGACCACTACGGATTCTCAGACACTTTCTTCCTCCGGAATATCCATCTCAGAGCCACCCCAGCCTTCCGAGAAATCAGCCACAGCCAAACAGCCCCTTGAAGCGCCGGTGCCGGTACCGGTCATAGAACCAGTCTCCCAGGTTCCGCCCAGGATTGAGACTCCGGAGTCGGTTACCAGTGAATCCGACGAGTTGAGTGACTGTGTTACCGTCAGTGTGTTGGTTTCTCATGACTTTTGCAGTGCTTCGCAGACAGGAAGAACCACCCCCACGCGATCTACCACGTCTGAAAGCTCTTCTCGTCGCGTTCCTGCTGCGGGATTCTCGTGGGGAGATTACGAGGATGGCCACGACGTTGAAGACGACGACGAGGGATGGGGTGTCGTGAGGAGGAAAGGAGCACGCAGCACCAACACCGTCGTTCCAGCAACCGCAAACAGTGAGTCTTTTCACAATATTATGACCTCTCAACGCTTACAGAATCATCAGAGCCCGCCACATCTTCCTCCGAACCTCTAACGAAACGTCAGCGACAGAACGCCGCGAAGCGTGCTGCAGAGAAATCTCAAAAGGCAGAAGCAGAAAAGGAGAGGCTTGCGTTGCTTGCTAAGCACAAGAGGGAACTCGAAAAGTCGCGAATGGCGGAGCAAGCCTCCAAGCCAAGCAAAGTCAGCGGAGGGATGAAGGCCAGCGTTGATGACAACGGAAAGCTGGTTTGGGAATGAACCTTCCAGGTCGCGTTATTTTTTGGTTTACAAGTCATTTTTATTGAGGATCCATACACATATACCTAAGTACCTACATTGCACGCGATAATCGACGTTTAAATGTTGCATATCACACCCAGAAGCTACGCATACTCGAGTCGGTCCTCCGTCCATCCAGGTTGGAGATAGGTGCCATCGAAATCACCAAATGAGCTTGCATACACGCCAAGGACGTTCCATGCTACGTCGACTTTGGCAGGGTCCGCGCTTTGTGACCATACGTTCAGACCGATGGTATTCGAGCCACGATAGTTCAAGATGCCCGGAGGAACGGGGAATGCCTGGAGAGCGAAGTGTCAGATCGTCATAGAGGGTTGCATGAGAGCCATTACAATCTGATGTCCAATCTGAGGAACAAACTTCCCATACTGATATCTGCGAAAGAAAGATGGTCTATGCAAGGACCAGCTGAGACTCGAAAATACTCACCCGTTGACGTACAGCTGAGCACGGAGATTACTACCTTCGGGCGCGCCGAGGATAAACTCCAACGATGCATCAAACCCAACCGGAATGCTGAGGTTCGTCGTGGTTCTGAAGAATCCGATCCGTCCGCCTGGAACACCGGCATCTAACTCGCGATCCTCCCAATCACTGTCGTCAAAGCCAGGAAGGTGCCATCCTAACCTTTCCGCGTGCAAGCCGCCCTCCGCAATGACACCTCGAACAGGATCAATATTGGCCTCCCCTCCTGCATTGCCGGCTAACTTCCACTCTGTGAAGTTACCACCTGCCAGAGTCGCGTTGAGAATTCCCCTAGGTTGAACTGCATAGCTGCGCTGGTCGTGGCCAGAATGGTCCATGACCACTGTGAGCACATTCACAGCGTCATTCAGCGTCGCGTTCGAGAACGATATATTCAGTGCGCCACTTGCTGCCGTCGAGGTACCAGGGAAGCTGCCGAGATATACATCGTTCAGCCACGCTGACCATCCGAAGGCCGTACCGCCCTGCAAGTTCAGCGCAACACCGGTGGGTTCAGCGCCTTCGAAACGTCCTCTAAAGATCTGGACTCCAGTATGGTACCCATAGTCGTCTGCGTACAGGGAGACTGGTGTCGTGAGGTTGAGTGGGTTGGGACTCGTAGTCTTGTTCGCAATCACCCATCTTGAATCGTCGTATGATAGGTTGCTCTCAGGAAGAGCATCCGAGTATTTCCATCCTGAGAGAGTCAGCGAGTCATGCAACTTCCGCGCAGACAAGGAAGGCCCGGATAGTGATGCTTTGAGAGTACCATAGGTGGTGCGTCGTGCACGGACATCCTTCCCATTCCACAGTAGAGTCTTGATCGAGGTCGGCGCCCACACCTCAAGAATAGTCGTCTCATTGAGGTCACCGGTGACGCTCGCAACGGTGCCATTGTAGACCAACGACCTGACGAGGTATGGTCCTGTCACAAAGCCAATCTGTGTGGGAGGAGCCAGTGGATTCTGCGACAACATCGGGGCCCAGAATCTGTACGCAAGAGACCGGGACAGTAGAATGACGCGGAAGTTGTCAAACTGAATGACTCCTTGCGACTTTTGCGCTTTCCACGACACGACAAGATCCTTCCCAACAGTGTGGAAGGAGCTACCAGTCCCGGAAACGACACTGCGTTTTTTGAATCCGCCAAGTATAGCGAACTCGCCAGATTCACCGTCAGGGACCCAAAGGGCTAACACGGATTTGTTGTCCACAATGGAGTGCGAGAGAACCTCAGCAGTGGAATACAGAAGCGTGTTATTCCCGAATGTGAAGTCCGTGACGACGATTTTAGACTGGCGTCCGGCTAGTGTGATTGGTGCAGCGAACTGGGGAACAGTTATGTTTCCAGACCTGGTGGTGATGCCCAGCGTGAAGTCATCTGTATCTTTGTTGGCTGAATCTATGTGGCGCAAGACGTAAAAGCCTGCTTGAGTTTCGGGGTTCCTGAGCTCCGTTGCACCGACAGTCGTAGAGGAGGTAAGGGATGTGGTCAAGTTGTTCGGTCGGTCCGTCATCGTGAGATCTTGTGCAGTACGGAAGAATAGACTGATGAGTTTCGTTTCGGCGTATTTGTCCTGCAGTAAACGACTCTCGAGGATGGGAGCAGAGTAATCATAGGAAGTGGCGACTATTGGGGTTGCGAATCCTCCCCAGTTCGTTCCGCCTGTAGATATTAGATGATCCATTCCTCGGAAGGAGATTGATGGCAATTACCGTAAAGCATATATAGCGAAATCATGGTGATCCTTTGGGCGGCCAGGTCTCGATAGAACACATTGACAAATTCAGTGTCAAGCAGGGTCCCTGGGCCACCGCAGCCGCCTTGAGGACCACCCCACGGGTTGTAAGAGCCTCCCTGGAACTCGGGGATGAACGAAGGCTGAGTCGGAGACGCCAGATCAAAGGTTGTAAAGTATCTGAGCAGAAATAAGGTCCATGTGAGCTATCAGTGGGCAAAGCCAGAAAGAGCAGCAGCACTCACTCGACGGTCTTAAACTCAGGTACATTGCCGCACTCTGATAAGTTGCAAGACCAGCATGAAGGGTATCTTCCCGAAGAGGCGGTGAGCACATTGTATGTACCAAAGATTGGAACATACGAGTCAATGCCGAATAGATCTTGTTCTCCTAGTCCGGGCAGGTAGTCTTTGCTCCAACCTAGAGGACGAGGTGAGCTATTATGACATGGCTAACACGACAAGACTCGGGAACGCTCACTGTTCCCATTCGGCCCGTTAGTGAGTAATGGGCAGGTAACACCGTTATCTCGTGCATTATCTCCAAGGTCCGCCATGTATTGCGCAATAGGAGTATTGATAGAACCATTCTTGAGTCTTTGAGGACCGATCTCATTTTCGACTTGTTGTAAGAGCTGGACGAACAATTGAGACTCAAGTTCACCATGAAGAGAACACTCACGATGGCTCCACCATTGGAGAATTGATGGGCCACTGAGACTTTATTGGCAGCCGTCATAAACGGTTCCCATGCGGCGGTATAACGAGGATCGTCGTCCCTCAAGCCTCCATAGGCACCAGTGGTGACCCAGAGCGCGAAACCTCCTGCTGTGGTCTCTGCACTAGGTGGCCATGACGGTGAGATCGCGCTGAGTAAGGAAGGCCGCATGACTTACTTGACGTACGGCCCATTTCGCATTGTGACGAAGAGTCCAACTTCTTTTGCCATGTTCAACAATAGATCAATGTTACGCGCGCCAGTTTCGAAGTCAACGGTTCGGTCGTTCGGTGCGTGAAATCCCCAGTGACTGAGAGGTGACGTATGAACGGTGTGCTCAGAGAACGACTGGGACCATTTACAGGTAGATGGAGACTGTGTTAAAGCCAGCCGCTTTGACTTTTTGAAGTATGTCCATCCAGACTTCGGGAACAGGGATTCTCCATGGATGGAACTCTCCGCTCCAGACGAATGTACGTTGTCCATCGACCATAAGACTATAATGATCCCACTGAATGCGATCTGAGAAGCCGGTGTCGTGGACTGGCCACTCAGTCTGAGCGATGCAGAGAACCAGAACTCCGCAGAAAACCCATAGTAGAGTCCAAAAAGAGTTCATCTTCGAATAGGACGTCTGTCCTGGGGAAAGTCCCAGGCAGGGCGTATATACTCGTTTTCTCAGACGGCCCGCTAAGTCATGGGACAACATAGTAGTGAACTTCCAGTGCCACAGGTGATATCCAGTACCACGTCGTGCATGTGTCCTTGGCGATGGAGTGTATCATCTTTCCCTGGCGTATGACCTATTGAGTCACTGCAGAATCCAGATGAGCGGGTTTTCAAGTTCTATCAAGCTGCGAAAAGGGAGAGAGACAAGTGAAGGAGAGCTCTGGAGCTGCACTGCAATGTACTCGACGTACCTTTTGACGCCGGACGCAGTAAATAGATAGCATAACCGTTTCGTTCTCGATTTTCAGTGTCCAGTCATCAGTGCGACCGAAGCAGAACCGAAGTCCATCCGGAGGATGCCCACTTTGGGACTGGGAGTTCACCATCTTATCTCAAGATAAGATCTAAAGACCGCATACCGTCACCTGAACACATACTCTCTCGCTCTCTCTCGCAACTCTCTCGCCCACTCAAGGGACATCAAGGTCTATCAAGGTGGACGACAGCATGATTGTCTCGCGCTGGTAACAGCTTGGGACTGTCGGTGTCGCCTGAGACACTCTGCAGCTTGCTCCTCTACATAGTACATGGTCTCTCCGTACAGCTCCTCCCGTGAACCAGTGGCAGGGCTCGTTGTCATGTTGCCGTAGCGACTCCGACTGCTAGCCTGCTCTAACCACACTCGAGAGAATGACACGGCCTCCGCCTTTCTCGCCTCTCTAATCACAGACAACATAGCGGATGTGCGCTCGCCAATTGCTGAGCTTAGAAGGACACTGAACTGAGCAAGAATCTCGCTGTGCCGCTGCGATGTGCATTGTCTTGGGACGTGGAGCTCCGTCGAAAACTTACTCGGCAGCAGCTAGCTTCGTTCTGCTTTGTTACTACCGCGATGCCGTAGGAATAGGGATCAGAGACTCGGAGCGAGCACTAAGCACCACCTTTCCTTCTGCCGGCATCATTGGATTCATTATCTTTGGGCGTTCCCTGTCCGTCGACAAAATCTGAGATGGGAGGTGCCTCCTACCACTAACTATCACGGATGGTAAGCTCCTCCGGGCTCCCCACTGTCATCTCTTTTAACACCGATCTTGTCGACGCACCGTTTAGTGAAACGCTGTGTGCCTGCTGACATGAAGTGTTAGCTCTCGGGGCTCTGCAGACGGAGCACGAAGGACATGCGGAATTGGCGGGGACGCCAAACACTATTGACTTTGGGTAGACCGTCCAACATGAGCGCCATATCCATATGCGTCATCGCCGACGAGTAGCCTGCTTTCAGGATACTCGCAAGGGACCTGACTTATGGGTGCATTGATTCTCTTCATGGATAACGTCGCGCCCACTGACTGGGCAGCAGCGAGGATCCTAGCCTCCTGCCCCAGTCCAAGTCCAGTTGAATACCCAACCGTTGTTCCGAAAGAACCTTTGGAGCGGTTCTTGCTAGACCGCGCTTGCGCACTTGAGTGGACTAGAGTTTCATGACTTCATATCAATAAGACCTTTTCACCTCCTTGATGAAGCTTCCATCTTTGAGCGCAACTTAGTTTGACGCTCTAAGTAACGGACCACTGCGGCCAAATCGCGGATCGTTAAGTGATTGTCTAGCCATTGAGCAACAACGCAGCTTCAGGGCCAACGTACATACTCGTCTCAAAATCCTGGGCCAACATCGTTGAGTGAGATACTGCGAAGAGCCCTTCAATCACTACTATCCAACCGTAGAGGCTTCAACTCGAACTTCAACTTGTCCGATGATAGTTGTAGATTCACGTGTTCGTGACGAAAGGTCACAGACGCGTCTACTCTTTCATCTTTCCTTCGACAATCACGAACGACTTACTCGATGGCTATCGTAGACGAATCCATGGAGCCGCAAACGAACGAGACTGCGACTCAAACGCCCGAAAACGCCGCCTCTGGATCTCAGCAAGCAACAGACGCGTCTGAGACCAAGAAGAAAAGGGAACGGAAACCTCAGCCTGTTCTCACTCGAGAACCAGGGAAATCCCTATTTCCAATATCAAGGGTTCAGAGAATCATCAAGGCGGACAAGGTCAGTCTTCGGGAAAGTCTCTCATGAATGCTTGATTGATCTTTGTCACGTAGGACATTCCAATCGTTGCCAAAGAAGCTACCTTTCTCATATCACTTGCAACGGAAGAGTTCATAAAGCGACTCTGTGAATCTGCACAAAAGGTTGCCGAGCGAAGTAACCGGACGACAATCCAGCATAAAGATGTCGGTAAGTATTTCATGTCGACGTGGTGCCGAAGATATCGCTGAGTATTTTCAATAGCTACGACTGTTCGAAAGGCCGACGAGTTCATGTTTCTGGAAGGTACGCTCTTCGCAATCTTCTCCGATGTGCTCTCATTACGTTCGCCTCGTTGGCGTAGACATCATTCCCTGGTCAATGGCAGACGCGCCCGGGCCGAAGAAAAAAACGAAGGAAAGTGCCCAGAAGCCGGCTGGGTCTGGTCCGACCTTACTGGACAACTTCGTGAGCAGGAGACCAGATACCGAAACACAGGAGATAGACGATGATGTTGAAGAGGATGACGTTGGAGATGGAGACGTGGTGATGCTGGAAGATGGGACGATGACCGGCGCTTGATTGTATTTTTACCCTTCGCGTTCATCTACTCATCGATTGTGTGTCTACTTTCAGGAATGTTGTACAATATAATTCTCGTTACCATCCTCCCCTCTGACCTTCACATTAGGGCGGAAGCATTGCTGGTTCAGATGTCTTCAGGTGTGTTCCCTTCGACCTCACAGACTTGCCGTATTTTGACTCTGAGTGTCTGACATCCATCTCTGGATTGCACGAGAAACTTGATCACTGTCACTGTTCTCTGGTCAGTGATGCCTATCGAATTGTACCCATCTGACGACTTCCAGCAGGTATTCGACGAGAACATGCGCGGCTATCGATGTGATGGGATATTTCAAACAGTGACCATCAGGATCACACGAGTTGGATTGTAAATTCAACAAGGTGGGCTTGTATGTCATCCGAACACCTACTACCGTCGTGCTACTGTGTGTCCCAATGGGTCCCAGTGCGAGCTGAGAGAGAGCCTCGCTGGCCGTGGGAATGGCGGCTGCTGACGTAGAGGGCGGGTGTCAGCAATTGGAGGACCCCGGCATGCCGCCTAAGAGGTCCGGATTTTTTGTCGTACATTTCTGGCTATATTAATATCACCTCCACGTCCGGTTATTTACTCGTACATTTTTTATCAAAAGAGGGAGAGGTCCGGATCTTTAACTCGTACATTTGTGGCTAGGCATTGCAAGGTCCGGTCAAGAAGTCGGACATTTTGGCGCGCTTTCAGGTCGCAAAGTACCTGGGGGGAGGTACGGTCGGGAACTCGTACATTTTTTTACTTGCCGAATTTAAAGCAAGCCCCAGTCAGAAACTCGTACATTTTTGGTCGATAGGGCGTTGACAGAAATGCCCCAAAATGGTCTTTTCGTAACCGGACCTCCAAGGCGGCATGCCGGGGTCCTGCAATTGGCTGCTGTTTGGCATAGGCAGGTCCAAGCAGGGTCTAAGCAATTGCTCTCTCTCCCATGTTGGCTTTGGACCCTCACAGCAAACGATGCAGCCCGTTGCATCGTCTTCGTCGCTCGCAGCGCACAAGCAATCGGTCATTCCCCAGAAACGCTCGCTGGACACCGGCACCGACGACGGCATTCGATGCAAATGTGGCTACAAGCACGACGACGGGTTTTCCATTGGCTGCGATAAGTGCGAGCGCTGGTGCCACGGTGCATGCTTCGGCATATTCCCCGGCGTAAACGAGCCAGATCAATGGGTGTGCTGGGAGTGCGACCCCAAGCAGCAGCAGCACCGGGGTGGCAAGCAGCACAAGCGCCGGAAAGAGAGCCCCGTCATCGTCGTCGACGACTGCGACGAGGAGAAAATGTATGTTCCCATCACCAAAGACGTCGTGCCTCAGGTGCAGACCAGAGAAAAGCTGCGCGAGCAGGCGTCCTCTTGGCGGGGCATCTCTGCCCTTTCGCCGTCACCCTCCCACCTCCGGTCGACCCCCGACTCGAGCTCCTCCATTCTCCCACCCTCATACACCCTCCATACGTCGAATTCAGTCCCGCCAGAGACTTATTTGTCGCCATTCGTCTCCTCGATCACCCCCTCTGCCACCTATTTATCCGACCCGCTTAATGCCTACGCCCACCTCGGCATGCCGAAACCCTTTGTTCACCTAATGGGTCCGCCACTCGACCTGGCTCTCGACACCCGTCTTGTCGGAAACAAGTCCCGCTGGGTCCGCTCCGGCTGTCGGCCAAATGCTGTTCTTCGGCCAATGGTCTGCACGGATTCGGCCGAGGCGCTCGGTTTTGGCCTATTTGCTACGAAGGCCTTGGAAAAGGACGAAGAGATTGTGCTCGGCTGGGAATGGGACGACGGCAATGTTGTCCATCATCTTCCGGCGCTCCTCAATTGTCCGGACATGTTCAAGCCGGCGGAACGGGATCACATCAGGAAGCAGATGAGCGGAGTTATGCATGCGCTGGAATCGACATTTGCTAAATGCGCCTGTGGGAAGGGCGTCAAAGGAGAATGTGCCATTGAGAGGATGAAGAAGTTTATCGATGGCGAGGAAGCCGATGCCAGGACCGACTTGGGACCGCTAGTAGGCAAGGAACGAGGCTTCAGGACCCAGGAGAAGGTTCCGTGGAGTGGCGGTATAGGCGGCGTCGAAATGTGCCATTCCCCGACGGAACTTGCAGAGGCGCCTGAAATTATGCCGCCGAAGATGCGGAAAGCATCGCTGAGGATGCAATTTTCACGTGCGTGCACTTATTATTGTAGCATCTTTGTCGGTCGTGTTAATTGTCTTGAAAGCAGCTGCATCTCCGAAGCCTACCACGTCACCGACCGCCGCATTCGCCAATATGTCTCTCGCTTCTCCGTTCACCCCCACTGTTATCACCACCAAAGATCATCCTATGGAGATTGATACAGACGTTCCTTCCACTCCAAGTCTCATCTTTACCTCAACTACCACAACCGAAAGTCCTTCATCCACCCATTCGCCGCCCTCTCAGCAATCAACTTTACCTCCCGTCATGGCGCATAAGTCACACTCACCTTCCTCGATTCCGGCCGCGCTATCTAGGCGAAGGGACTCCCGTTCCGGTGCCGTTCACTGGGATGACACGGAAATGGTTGACATCGAGACGGTGTCTCCACGCACGGTGCCGTTAAACATGTCACCGCGCTCACCGCCACCAGAGATTCCAACTCCTCGATCTGTATCGGCGCCTCGCTCTGTGCAAATCGATTCATCACCTGGACAGTCCCCTATTTCTATGAAGGCCGAGCTTGGAGAAGAATCTATTGTAGAGAACGATGTGACAATGGAACCCACAGTATTGGCGTTGGAGCCGACATCTCGTCTCTCTCCTTCGCCCGCTCTCCAACCGGCTCTCGTTGATGCCACGGCATCAGATCCGACGCCGAGTCAAATAACCCCAACCCCATCTTCCCTGGAGAAGGACTCATCCGCGTCCTCTAGAGCGCCAATCAAAGCATCTACGCCACCCCTCAACCGTCCTAACGAGAACTCTCCTCCATCGGGTGCGCCGCCACAACCAAAGAAGCTGACTCTCAAAGACTTTGCGCGCAGGAAGAGAGAACAGAGGGAGAGAGAGGAGAAAGAGAAGGAGAAGGAGGTGTGCAACTTCCAGGAACCAGAGTCAGAGCCAGCGATCATCACAACCCTCCGTTCGCTGGAAAGTGGCAATTGGGATGGATCCGCGCTCGGGACGGATGTTTCTTCATTACCGAAGTCACTTCTCAGCGAATCGCAGCCTTCAAACTCGTCGACATCCAAGGTTTCGGCGCCAGCTGCTATTCGCCAAGAACCTGCCAACTCACCACCTCCTCCCTCGCCTTCAATCTCAGCACGACTCGATTCCCCATTCACTCCACCCAACGCTGAGCTCCAAAACCACAGATGGCCAGAACCTGCGTCGACATCCTTTGTCGCAAAGGCAGAGGATGTACAAAGCCTAGGGCGGGAGCTTGCTGGACGAATAATGCAAGATTCTCCGACAGCCGCAGCTTTCCATGCGTCGGCGTCTTCCGTCCATCACCTGCCCGCAAAGCCGATTGCGCCGGCTATTGGTGGACATGGGCGACAGAGGTCGAATTCGCCTATCTCCCCGATGGGGGATTATGGGCGAGTGGGGAAGACGGCGGTTCCTCGATCCATATCGCGGGCGTCTCCGCCGCGGCAATTCAAGTTTTCTCCCGAGGACGGTGAGATTGTGCAGCCGCCTCGATATCCGCGTTCCATGAATTTGCCTGTCTCCAAGCCTATACCAAGTGGACCACGTGCGATGAGAGGACTTCGCTGAGTTTCGGACTATCTTCGTTTCCCCTGTTTATTCTTCTATTGTTTTCAACGTAAATTATACTCTACAGTATGGTCATTGGTCTCCTAAATTAAAAATGTATTAGAACCTGTACATTGTATGTCTACAACAAATTCAAATGGATAACCTAGCTCTTCTTTGCCAATGGTTAATCTTTGACGTTGGATCTCTGCAAAGGAAGAATGGGCGCGAGGCGTTGAAAAACTGTATACACAGGTTAATTTCCATCGCGGAGTGATTGAAAATCTCAAGAGGAAGAGTTGAGTCGACCGAAAAGGAAACCGTCCTCTTTCCTCTCTAACATGTACTCATCCAACACCCCTCCTCACAAACGTCCTCGAATGGACTCCAACTCTGCACCACCAAATGGGAACGCAAAGCTACCGCCACTATCGCTATCGATCCTGGGCGTTGAGCCAATGGACGAATTCATCAAAGAGATAGCCGACTTTGTGCACCATATGATCTTGAACCGGCCCAACATTCCAGGCAGCCACATCGAGGTGGAGGCGAAGGTTGGCATATTGCGCGACAAAGTACCTGGGGGTGGGCCCGGAGGTCCACGGATAGGACTGCCAGTGCTCGTGGAGACCAGTGCGTATTCGTGAACTCAGATGGCCGTTGAATCTTTTCACTCACAGAACCCAGTCCTCCAACCCGACTCGTTGAACTGTATGTTTGAATCCAACATGACTGCTGTATGGATGCGCTTTCCCTCCTTCCTAGCTTGAATGACCTCCGTCGTACAGCACCAACACAAACACTTCAACACCCTCCTCAACAACCTCAAAATGAGCTCGACGTCGTCTCCTTCGCCATTGGACTACCATCATCTCTATCTTGTTGACACGTTCTACTCTACGGAGGGCCGCGAAAAGATTCGCGTGACGCGAGACGAGAAGACCAACAGTGTTGTCGAGACTATACGCAAAATCAAGCTGGGCGACCTGAATATCTACTCTCCGAAACGCGCCGCGGATTGGAGGGTGTCTGTTAATCTGGAGGTACCCGGTGAGTGCTATCTTCCGAGTTCGTCGCGTCGCGTGCTGTGGCTTGGTTGCATAATGACTCGACGTCTCCAATCATCATATTCACTCGGTCCAAAGAACAACATCCCATCGGATCCTCGACATTAACAAGACGAAAAGACCGACTGAGCTACACCCACGAAGAGTTCACGATTGATCTCACACAAGTGACCAAGTCGACGTCAAACGGTCCGGTGCGTATACCATCATCTCGTCTGAGCGTCTCGCCCTCTCATTCGTTCTCCAGCCGGAAGTCCTGCATGAACTCGAGCTCGAAATTTCGCGGTCGGAGCTGCTGCTCTCGACTGCAGCGCGCAGGGCGGACCCGCATGCGTCTGAGCTCGAGCGGTCGGCGTTTGATGAGCTGATACGAGCGTTCGTGAATAATGCGCGGATATTAGTGCGGAATGCTACTGATGGGTGGCATTGATGTGATTTGCGGACTGAATGATGATGTTGATGAGTGCATGTGTGACTAGATTGTTGAGTTGACCTCGCAATACTTTTAGATGAATGCAGACGTGATGAAGGAAGACGTCGACATGCAATCAGAAATCCACCTGCTCAGCTGCTAGTGCGGGCTTTAGTGTTTCTATGTTCCGGATTAGTGGAAACGCGTCCTCGAATTTCATGACATTCTCGCAATATAGAACCAGAAGCTTGAACTGGAAAGACGGCCTAGGTACAAGGGCGCCATTTGACGTGAAGTACCAGTCAAACGTGATGGTACTCAACCCCCGAACTGTCCGACCGGTTGTCGTCTCATCAGAGCGCGCTACGGTCTCGCGTGTACATCAAGAACAGTGAAAAGTGGCGCAGCGCAACGTCGTGGTCATGGTAACTTGGGCACGTGGATCTCCTGTCCTAAAATAGTCTTTGCGATGTTTGAATTTCGGCCCTTTGGCTAGCTCTAGATAAGCTGGAATGTGGCTAGCAGGCCAAAGCGGGGAATGCAAGTGAGATGAGACGAAACCCACTGCATTCACGCGAGCCGGAGGCGCTTGGAGACAAGGAGTACAGTAACAACGAGAAGCAAATGATCAAAATGGGATGCATGTTGTCCCGTCGGTGTCACCGGGTGTGACCAAACGTTGATTTCTTCTGTTCTGTCGCTGTGCCCCGGCGCACCTGTTTCTCTTTTGCTCCTCCACTTTCTTTTTACATTCCGCTCCTTATAGACGGCCCAATGGCTCCCCTTGCTGGCCGACCACCGTACGCAACCAACGAGCCGGATTCCATATACGAGACTCCGCTGCCTCAGCGTCGTGTTCGCCAGCCAGCGCCGCCGAATCCGAACAACAGGTCCTCTGCATACGACGTGTATGTTAGATCTTTCTCTTGTTTTTCTCATTACTAACATGGGACTGCTTCCAGCTACGACAACTACCTCGGAAATGACTCTCAAGCCAATCGTCAGTCTGGCATGGGTGCCCTCGGAATGGGCTTCTTGAATGGGTCCATGGACGATGAAGATGATGACGACGACGACATTCGCAAAACGCCGCTGACAACAGAGTCGAAGCAGGCAGGGCCCTTGCCGTCGAAGCACGCTGCCTTGGCAGCCGCCACCGCAGGAAGGGGCACTCCATCCCCGCCTCCCCAGTATATAGCGTCTCCTCGCCCTGGTTACGCCGCTCCCATTGCTGCTCTCAACCTTGCGCGCCCGGAGCCAGCTCAGGCGCCGCAGCCCCGCCAGCCCGGCCTCCAGATAGACGTCAGCACAAACCCATCCCAGAGCCAAAATCCCTTTCTTTCTCCTTCCGAGCACTACGGCCAGCCGCCGCCGTCGCCGGCCATTCCAGGCGCGCCGCATCCTCTCCAGGCTCCCTTGAGTCCCATAACTCCCGTCTTCGCTCGCCCCCAGAAGGCCGAGATCTCCTTTGCCGATGAAAAGCCCATCATGCGCGCGGCTAGAGAGGACGTTCTGTTGCCCAAACGTGGAGAGCGAGGAGACGACTTTTGGCGTCGTTTCAGCGTTATCGCTCATGACAGCTCTGAGAACAGGAAGTCTGGCAGGTGCGCAGTCTTTTTGTTTGTCTTACTGGGACTCACTGCTTATCGCTCCCTCAGCTCTTGGCTACGGAAGACACAGAACGGTACTACCCGTCTTTCCCGTTGGGTATGGGTTATTGGCTTGATCCTCGCCATCGTGCGTACTTTATACCCATGACTCCTGGAGACTATGCTGAACTCGTACCTGCCGCAGTGCGCTGCCGGTGGCATTGGTATCGGCTGGTACATTTCGCACAATGACAACTCCAACAATGCGCCCACTGCACTCGGTGGTTCGGAAGGCAACGCTAACCAAGGCTCATCGGCGACTGCGACTGCTGGTACTGCGACGGCTACCGCGGCAACGTCCTTCCATGTTTCGCCGACGCTCACCGTCGCTAGAAGAGCCTACGAGCCGGAGTCAACTGACGTCCCTTTACGGAGGAACCACTCCCATAGAAGGAGACAATATGAGGAAGTTTATTATTAAATTACTAGTACGTTTCCTTTCCACTCCCAAATTCTCTAGCCGCTTACATTGCCGCCACAGCCGTCATACATAGATGATGTGTCACTTACTGACATCGTTATATCGCACTCATCCACTGGGATCGCCATCCTTCCCGTCCGTTCATTCCCGCCATGTATACTCACCCACCTCCGGATCTCCCTACCACATCATACATGTATTTATTCCGCTGCTCATTCCTCACATTTTGACGATACGGGTCTTGCTTGATACCCATCATCTGCACTGTACAAATTCTTCACCCACACCTATGCCACTCTAATTGGTTATACTACTTTCTTCCTTCGCACTAGGGTTTACTGCTTTATATACTCCTACGTAGCGCCCCGTTGTCTCTCGTCCTCTTTCCCCTCCACTACTCCCTTCACCTTGGGCTCATGTGGTATCTTTCGCGCCCATCGTGGTACTTGTTCCGGAAGTAGAAATTCAGTGCGAAAACATAGTTTGTCTTGCGCCAAGCTCCTGTCGCATGCACGGGTTTCATCGGAACACTGTAGTGTTCAGGTCAAGATTGAAGCAATTACTTCTGACACATATACCCAGAGAATGGTTTTACACAGTGATCAAAGCAGAAAATAGAGATATAAAAAAGACTACAACCCAACGACATCGACCATGTCACCATCCTCCAAGTCCATATCCCCGATCTCAGTGTCTGGGTCCATCTTGTCGCCGTCAATGGACAAGCGCGGGTCCTTGGGCGGGACCGCATTCTTGCCGCGCTTCGTTGTCGGTGGCGTTGTACCATTCATGACATGCGGGTACTGTTCCGCCAAGCCAGCTTTCTTGAGGAAGCCCTTGACGATGGCACCGCACGTGGTGGTGGGCCGGACAGTCAGAACGACCTCTCCCGAAGTTAGCTGCGATTTGAGGTGCAGCTTGAACGTATTGTCTGGTCCGTCGTCTTCTCGGTCGGTGTCGGGAGCCATGGATTCCACGCGCTGCCCGTATCCGGATGACGCGCCGTAGTCGTCTTCATCATCTGACGCTACGATGAAGACCTCTGGGTCGTCTGCTGATTCCGAAGCAGACTGTGTCTGCTTTGGAAGCATCGACTGCGAACGCATGAAGTCGTACGTCTTGATGTTACAGGCAACTGAAGAGAATAAGTGGGAAGACGGCGGATAAGCGCAACGAAACCGGTACCAAATTCAGCAGAACCCCAGATGTCGAGGGTGACTGGTGACACTGACGGGAAGAAGCGAAACCCTCTGTAAGTCATCACCAGAGAGTCGAACGGTATGGACTCCTGGTCGGCCATTGCGTCGAATAGTTCCCGGAAACTGTCCGTCTTGAGACGGTGTGAGACTCGAGAAAGACATCGTAAGAGGTAACAAACGTACACGGTTCATCTTGAAGACGCTCGCGTCGGATTCTCCAGCGGTCTCAAATTGTGGATGCGGCTGCCACTTGACAGTAATTTGAACCGTGTCGCTCGAGGAGTCTTCCCGCACCATGGACGAGCCTCTGAAATTCGCTCTGGACTGCTTCGCTATCAGGTCGAGCTCGGGGTCGAGTTCAACGGTGTCAGTTGAGACGTCGTTCACATCGTCGTAGGCAGAGGGAGACGGCGCCCGCGGCTTCTGAGCTAATGCTAACCTGAGAGTGCGGTCAGGCGAAAGCTAGAGTGGCAGGCAGAGGACGAACCTAACAATATTCCGTGCATTCTGGAGCTGATGCTGAGGAAGGGCTGGAGGAGGGGTGATCGAGCGGGATCGACTTCTCTCGCGTTCAGTGCGTTTGCGCTTCTTGTTGGGCGTGTTCTCGATGCCGAGAAACACCACCTCGTCGTCGCTCACATCAGAGAGTTCAACGGAGAATATCCTGGATGTGTTCAGCGTGCCAGCGCGCGCCCCAAAGACGGTGAAACATACCTCGCGTTCTTCTTGCCATTCTGCCAGCTCGGCGCCGCGTCCTTCTTCTTCTTGCTCTTCTTCCTGGGGCTATCCGGTTCCTCTTCATCATCCGAGCCAGCACGAGATTTTATTTCTGTGTATTGGACGTTGAGCAACGACCGCGTCGTGATAGACAGTCAGCCACCTTTGTTCTTTTCCTCCAGTTTCTTCCATGTGCCGATGTCGCGGCTGGTGTTGCGCATGAACATGTCATCGCTGTCAATGACATTGGCAGACGAAGACGGGCCCGCTGCGGGCTTCGCTTTGGGTTTCGGGCGGGGTCGAGGGCGGGCAGATGACATCTTTAAACAAGGCGGGGGGCCGGGGTAATCGTCGGCTCTGCTTGGACGTGGGAACTTCGGCTTTAGGCCCTCGAGCTCTGACCACCATGTTCAACAAGCGCGTCAAGTCAAAGCCGGCCAACAGATCGCGTCAACTGTACGACGATGAAGACGCGGCCGCTGTGACTGGCTCGGCTGCATCGGACTCGGCTGCTGGGGACGGTTCTCCCAGCATACTCGCTACAAAACTCAAAGAGCGAGTCAAGAAATCACGGCCAAAGTCTCGACTGAGCTTTGGTGGTGCGGACGAAGAGGTTTGCGCTGGGGTTTCCTCTTTGAACAGCTTACTGATGATGCCGGTGTAGGAGGAGGGATCTGACGACGTCTTCCAGGTCAAAAAGTCGAAATTAAGCAGGAAGCTGACCTTGGGGAAGAGTAAGCATTCTCAGTATGTCCATTATGTTCTGCTCAATCCTTTTAGTTTGCTTATTTTGCTCAGGGAATTCTTGCCCAACCTCGATCATGCGTCTATCTCACCAAGTCGCGGTCCAACCTATGATGAGGCGTATCTCAACGAGTTAAAAGCTAGTACGAGGAAAGCGCCGCCTCCTGCTGCCGATGCATATGATGCCGACATGTCAATGGACGTGGACCTATCAATGGACCTCGGCGATTCCTCCATGCAAATACTTGACATGTCGGAGCCTACTGGTGCGTTGCTGCAACAATATTTGAATTCGATTCTCACCAATGTAAAGTGGGAAGCAGTATACTGTCGGAGTCATCTATCAAGGTCGCCAAGGAACGTCGTGAAAGACTACGTACCACGACAGCCTCTGGAGAAGACGATTTCATCTCTCTATCGTTAACGCAAGGAACCGTCGATCAAGGACCTCACCCGGAGAGTCGTCTTATGCGTGAAGACGATGAATTGGGCGAGGGAGATGATGGTGTGTCATAATGTCTTCTCCCTGGGCTAGACCCACTGACTCGTCTCTCTAGAATTCGCCGAGTACACAAGTGCACAAGAACGGATAGCCCTGGGCAAAAAGTCCCGCAAGACGGAAGCCAAAAAGCGGCGAGAAACTATGGAGGAGATGATTGCTGACGCGTAGGCGTTCCCGTTTATGGACGATGGCATCGAATGTACTGATCCCTTTCGTAGTGAAGAAGAGGACGACGAAACACAGGAGTGGGAGCAGGAACAGTTGCGGAGGGGTGGCCATTTGGGCTCGACACCTCCACCCGATGCCAAAGTCAAGCAGACATATAAGCCTGCACCAAGTGAGCGGTCTCATTCCAGAAACTTGACGTCCGCTTATACGTCTGACAGTACCTCCCGTTACTGACGTCCCTTCACTTGGTCCTGCTCTGGATCGTATAACGATGCAACTTGCGCAACTCACTACCTCGCATTCGTCAAATGTGTCGGCAATGAACTCTCTGGCCAGGGAACGGAATGACCTTGATCAACGAGAGAAAGAAATGCGTGATATGGTGACAAGGGCGGAGGAGAAGCGAGCTTGGTTTAGCTCCTTCAACGATTGGGTGGAAGGTGTCGCTGGATTCTTGGACGAAAAGGTTTGAGTCTTTCCCCATTCCTCTCGCTTCCTGACTTACCATTCCATTCAGTATCCTCTGCTCGAGAAGCTTGAAGAAGAGCACATATCCCTTCTCCAAGAGCGTCATCAGATGATCGAGAAACGACGAATGGAGGATGATAAAGACGACCTGTCTCTGTTCCTCGGTAGTCCGACCATACTACCGCCAATCGAACAGCCCAAAGAAGAACTCGATGAGTTCGGTCGTACGATCCCGAATCCCACACCCGCAGAACTGCAGACGCAACGACGCGCCGCTCGTGCCGCTCGGCGCCAGAATCGCAACCGCCAACAGAATGTCGACGAAGGGCTCTCCACTGATGACGAGTTACCCTCGTTTGACGAGGTTGCGTACCGGGAAGCGTTACAGTCTGTCGCTAGTACGAAGAAGGACATACTTTCGGATGTGAAAGCCAAGGAGTTCTTAGATCCATCCAAGGGGCGATGGAATGAGTGGCGGGAACTCTATGGGGACAGCTATGTCGGTGCTTGGGGTGGCCTTGGGGTGGTCAGTGTTTGGGAATTCTGGGCGCGGTTGGAGTGTGTGGGCTGGGACTGTGTCGAGGTACGGGTTTCTTTGTTCTTCCCCGCCTCTGCCCTTGATTCAACATGATTCACATAGGATGACAGGAGTTTAGACAGCTTCGCCTGGTACAAGGGATTGTACAACTACTCACGGCCTGATGGTGAAGAGCTTGGCACTGACGGCGATTTGGTGTCTTCAATGATCACAACGGCTATGATACCTCGCTTGTGCAAGGTGGTAGAGGGAGGAGCTCTTGACGTGTATTCGGGGAAACATGTCAGACGCATGGTGGATCTCACTGAGGAGGTAGAGGCAAGTGTCGAGCCGGGCAATGTCAAAGTCCAGGTACGTGATCATTCCGTCGACGTGCTCAGGCCACTGATTGTAAGTTACGGGATCTAGACGTTGTTCAAAGCCGTTGTCGTCTTATTTGATAAGGCTGTGAACGATGCCGACATCCTGCGTCAAAACCTCCAGCCGACGTATGGATTCAATCCGGAGTCAATACCTGCTCGGCGACAGTTCCTCAACAGAAGGGTCAAGCTGTTGCGCAATATTCTTCGATGGCGGAAGCACACTGGAGAGAAATTCGGCGTTGGGCAGATTGTCAGTAGATTGGTTGACGGGACGCTGTTACCAGTGGCCGAGACTGGTTGGGACATTGGTGGGGAGGAGGTGATGCGCCAGGTAATATAGCAATTGGGTCGTTTCCATGACTGACGTCTTCCAGGTGGCCGACTTTTTGCCAGGAGAACTTGTGTCCAATGCCTTGAGGGATAGGCTCACGCGCTGACACGCCAGCCAGTTTTCCCTGCCGTGTTGTTGCAGAACAATATCAATGTGGCGACCTTCATCTCGAGTCGATCCTTTACATTGGGATGGCAGCGCTGACTTCATAGTCTTCTCCTCGCTGTCGTCTCCTGGATTATCTCGAAAATCAATCTGAAGCGCTTATGACCCACGAGACGAACGTACCTGTTGCGTATTCTTAGTCGTGTGAGGCTCGTTCCGCTGTCAAACAATTATCATAAGAACCAAGATCACTTACTCATATTGTATCAGGTTCGCAAAAACAATGATTGTGCGACTGTAAGAACTGGCAGAGCTGAGAACCGTACTGGTGCTAACAAGGTGACATCGATCTGACGCTCTGATAAGATCGTTTCATCCCATTGGCAGCGAAATCACTCCGATGTCTTATCAGATAAGCCGCGTGCGAATGTTCTACAATAATAACGGGAGGACTGTACGCGGGAAGGTGGTTGGTATAGAGAAGAACGGCCCAGAAGAGATTGGGGGACGTGTCGTCCTAGAAGATGGCAAGAAGCTGGACTTTCATATTCTAGTCCTCGCGACAGGTTCCATCTGGAACGGTGCATTCGCCAAACCGGACAGACCTGAGGATGTTACGCGTTTCTTGGATGGGACTCGCAAGATGTTCAGGGACTCAAAGAACACTATATTGGTCGGGGGTGGACCCGTTGCTATTGGTGCGCACGAGGTTTTTTTGTGGTGATATGTGGCGTCTAACACAATTTGACAGAGCTTGCGGGTGAAATCAAGGACGAATGGCCGGTAAGTAGCACTCCGGCGCGACGTTTGTGTCTAACGCGTCAAACCCTTCCAGGAGAAAACGTAACGATCTTGTGTCGCCGGGACAAGCTCTTGACGGACAGGTACCCTGACAAGTTTCGAAACGGAGCTGCTCGCAATCTCGAAGGTCGGGGAATCAAAGTCCTTTTCAATGACTCGGCCGGCGTTGTACTTCCAACTGGAGCCACGTCTGTTACCACCAAGAATGGAATCGTTCTTGAAGCGGACCTCATCGTGCGTTCGTTCTATAGATCGCAGGCCTTAGTTCTTCTTATGATGCTGGTATCTTGGCTGCCCATGTGGCGCACACGGCCTAATACTGCATTTGTTGGTTCCTCTCTAGGAGCTGAAGCTCTCGCAAAGGATGGCTGTGTCCATGTTACACCGACTCTACAGTTGCCTGGCCACCCTGAAATTTTTGCACTGGGAGACATCATTGACTAGCCTGAAGTCAAGCAGGCAATAAGGGCGAATGCTCACTCGGCAGTTGTCGCTGCCAATGTCGGGAACTACATTCATGGTACATCTTTGAAGCAGACAGTACAAGGGTTTGGCCGAGGCGTTAGTTCTTACTGGCGGAAAGGTGCGCTTTGTGTCTACGCAATACTGTTTCAATGACCATAGAGCTTTCACAGAACGTTGGCATTGGCTACGTTGACTGGCTTTGGGGGATCACTCTGGGTGCTTGGTTCGTGAGACTGTACAGCGCGAGCAATCTCGGGGTTCCTCAGATCAGGAAATTCAACGGATATTGATAATTGAACAGCATCCTCAGTATTTAGAGGTACTTCCCTGAAATATCAGTAGCTTCAGTTTTGTCTTTGAGTCTGGTGGCAGCGAAATCCAGACGGTTGGTATCATAGTGTCACGCAGAGGGCATTGTTGTTACCAACATCAGGCCAAAACGCTACCAGACAGTCCAGACTGTTTTTGCTACAACAAGACTTCTAGGGCCTACGGGTGAATTCAGCCAGAATCACGTTAGCGTATGACTGCGGGCGCAGCGTGCAGAAACCCTTCAATTCATTCACTCTGGACTAGAGAAGTAAGTCAACTTGGTTCGCCAGCTTGACTGTGTCATCACGATATGATCATCAATTTACTGTCGGCAAAAGGTCTTCGTCACGACTTTCATGGCTTCCTACTCCCACCAGCTTCATATAAAAGCTGCGCTTTACGCCGAGCGTAGACTATCAGCGTCTTGGAAATGACTGAGGCCAAGCACAACGTCGTTATCGTTGGAGGCAACTTTGGCGCTCATGTTGCTCGTTCACTCTCTGGTTCATTGGACCCCGCCAAGTATAACTTGATCCTCGTCAACTCTCGTCCATACCGGCTGCACCTAATCTCTGCCGCCCGCATGGTCGTGTCTGACCTGGACCACCTCGACTCAGAGGACGCAGCTTTCGCGCGATATGACAGGATATTCCGGAACAACAACGGCACCTTTGTCTGCGGGACTGTTACGGGCATAGAGAAGGAAGGCAAGGTCGGGGGACGTGTCGTTCTTGCGGATGGAAAAAAGATAGACTTCCATGTCCTTGTTCTTGCCACTGGCTCTCTCTGGAGCGGGCCATTTGCCATTCCAGACGGCCCGGAGGACGTGTCTCGTTTCATCAATGAGACGCGCCAGATGTTCAAGGACGCACAGAATGTTGTCTTAGTTGGTGGTGGTCCCCTGACTTACGAAGTCGCAGGCGAAATCAGGGAAACCTGGCCGGTTAGTACTTCTCGGTAGTGAGAACTTGAATCCCATGCAGTCAACTCTCTGACGTCTTTTCAGAAGAAAAACGTCACGATAGTCCACCGCGGAAAGCAATTGTTAACCGAAGTCTACACAGACAGGTTCCGAAATGGCGCGGCCAAAGATCTAGAAGCTAGAAACATTCGCCTCATTCTGAACGACTCGTTGGACTCCGTCGACTTACCTGATGGCACGACCTCCATAACGACGAGCAATGGCCAAGTCATCGAGGCCGACCTTGTTGTAAGTCAACATAGAGTAATCGTCTTACGCTCCT
Organism: Strobilurus pachycystidiatus; assembly: GCA_019915135.1. Classification (NCBI taxonomy): domain Eukaryota; kingdom Fungi; phylum Basidiomycota; class Agaricomycetes; order Agaricales; family Physalacriaceae; genus Strobilurus; species Strobilurus pachycystidiatus. Next base: position 825,619 of record JAHLMK010000004.1, read on the forward strand.
CCTTGATACAATTTCTAGTTACCAATGTGGGGTACACGCCCAAATACTGGTTACGTTGGTTCCTCGCTAGGACCTGATGTTCTAACTGAAAATGGCTGCGTCAAAGTCAAGTCGACGTTGCAGCTATCTGATCACCCAGGAATATTTGCAATGGGCGATATGATAGACTGGCCTGAAGTTAAGCAATCGCTGAAAGCCAATCGTCACTCGCTCATCGTCAGCGCGAACGTCCTCAACTACCTCAACGGCAAGCCTCTCAAAGACTACAAAGGTTCGACAGAGGTATTGGTTCTCACAGGTGGCAAGGTATGTCCATCCAACGCATCTATGAACCGTCATTGAAGGCATCCCATAGACCCATGGAATTGCATACATCGGCATTTTGTGGGGCATCGTGCTTGGTGCTTGGTACGCTAGGCTGAACCGCGGTCGCAATCTTGCCATTCCATACTTTAGGCGAACATCTGGGTATTAAATTCAAGCAATAAATAACGCCGTGCGAGAAGATATAGTATCACTATCAGCTGGTCTGCTCCAGGCGATAACCCGTCGAAACTATAGACAATCACAGCCCCGTTGATGAGCGGAACGCTGGGATTATGAGATCACGCGACTTGGCAAATCGTGCAAACCAGCCACCGAACACCAAACCCCACAAGATGCCAAGATACGCGACGCCGTCCTCCTATGATCTACGTCAGTCTCTGGGAGCGGCAAGCAGTGAATCCATATACCTTTCCGTTGGTAACGACCATCATCTCATAGCTGCCGTTATACTTTTTGACAGTCTTGCCAGTTGTCACATAGCTCAGGACATTTGCGACAACAATGGCTCCATGTGCGTCCGCTTTAACTGCCTGCTTCTGCTCTTTGATGTCTAGAATGTCACCCATCGCAAAGATATCTGGGTGCGCCAACAACTGGAGCGATGGTTGAACTTTGACGAAGCCATCCTTTGAGAGGACGCCTTCGAGGGAGGACAGGAACTGCGTGTTAGGACGCGTGCCCCATGCAGCAACCTTAACGTGGATATGTCAAGACACTGTTCTCACGAACGGGGAAACGAATACTCACGACAAGGTCTCCCTCCAAAGTCGTGCCATTCCTCGTCTTTATGGGTCTGGCAGATGAGTCATCGATGTAGTCGTTGTATACGAATTTGACACCGCGATCGACGAAGCTCTTCTCTAGACGATTGCGGAACTTATCTGGGTATGTATCGTTGAGAGGTTTGGAAGAGCCGTGAACGATGGTGACAGTCTTTTTCTGGAAGGATGTCAGATCACACGTACTAGTAGAGTAGCCACAAAAAAGGACCATACCGGGTATATGTCTTTGATTTCTCCAGCAATTTCCACACCAACCGCACCTGCGCCTGCGATAACAATGCTCTCTGCGTTCTTGAACTCGGCGCGCCGGGCCTCCAGCCATTCGAAAATGGCATCCGAGGTGTTTGGAAAGTCCAGCGGCCCGCTCCATTTCGAGCCAGTGGCGAGGACAAGAATGTGGAAAGGGATTCGCTCGCCATTGTCCAGTGTAACCGTGCCCCCAAGCTTTTCGGTCTTTTCGACAGCGGTAACGGTTCCCTGAACGAAGGTGCCTTTACCGTTGTGGAAAACTTTGTCGAAGGGTGCGAAAGCTTTGCTGTCGGTACCCAAGGCGTCGATGTCAGAGACGACCATACGGGCTCCAGCGATGAGGTGAATACGGTACGGACGCGGGTCTATGAGGATGAGATTGAAGGAGGACGCGTCAAGCTTGGCGGAAATCTGGCGTGCAACGGTCGCGCCGTAGCCGCCTCCGACAATGACGATGTTGCGCTTTCCGTTGTTGGGAATCGGGGTAGACATTGCGGGCAACCCGGTGGATGTGCAAGCGAGAAGGGGATGGGGAAGGGAAACGGGCAACACGGTCCCTTTATACTTGTGACGGATTGACAGTCTGATCGTTACACTGCTTACAGTTTGCGATTCGGAGTGGCTCCGAAAGCAAATGTAAGCTAGGCGTCAGACGAAATGACACATTTTCATGGGTATTTGTCAAGTGGGGCCTGGGCCCGGCCCTGGGGGATCGCCTTTCATCAAAGGATAGAATTCGATAAGTAGAATCTTATCTTAAACTTTCAATTGTTCAATTGTTCACGGTGCGGGGTGTGTGAGTAAGTAGTACAGGTAAGTACAAATATACGGTTGAGTGTTATGCTCTACATGAGCTGAGTGACCATCATAGGCGTCTAGACGTGCAACAGCTTTAGGAACAACTCCGTTTCGTCACCCTCTCGCATCTTTATGATAGGAATGGCGACATCTCCGCTAGACGATTCGTGAAGGTATTTCTGGGCGTATTGTGGGGCTAAGCGCCTCTCTGTAAGCGAGGCATGTTTACCAAGCCAAACGTAGACTGTGGGGAAGGAGGGATCCGAGGAGTTATCGAGAAGGTATGCGTCGGAGGAAGACAGGGATTCGAATGTTGCTTCAACCTTCTCGAACACGACTCGACCAGATGCGTCGGAAAGACGGAAAAGGGAGATGGGGGAGGTTGGGCGAGCCGAAGGAGCGGGCGAGAGTGTAATGCCGTCCCCGAATTCAGCAAGAAAGACACCAGCACCAGACGAGCCTTCATCTGAGTAGACACAAGTAAGTCGACGCTGATTATTCTTTCGCAAGGATCATGGATGGACGAACCGAAGACCTTGAGCTCACTTTGGCCCCGGCGTTCGTCAATGAGCGTCCTCACGAACTCGGCAGCCTTGAATTTCTCCTTGCCGGCACTTTCCTTGGTGTGGAACTGCCAGACGGACGCGCCTTTGTCGAGGACATAAACGTCACCTTCGATGAGACTGGATGCTGCAGCCTCCACCTGGCGCACGACGAGGTTGTGTTCACGGGTGATCAAGATCCTGTACAAGATATGGAGATCGACAGGCACAGGATCAGAGACATGGCGGAATCCACTGTCGACGCCACCACGGAGACAAATGAACCGAGGAAAGTAGGAGAGGAAGCGAGGAGATTCGTGACCTTGAACTTCACGATATTGGACAGGGACACCGTGCAGATCTTGACTACGTTCAGTACAGGGTAGCAATAGATAATTAGAGAACAACTGACGATCGTCTAGTTCGACGGTCTTGTAGGCTGCCGTCCCAGCTTCGTCCTGAGAGGTTTCTTCGCCAAGCCAGAAGTGAAGGTCATAGGAGAGTGATTCGGATTCCGGGGACTTCTTGTAAGTCTAAGGCGAAGGATATAGAGGTCAGATGGAGGCCACATCGTCAAACACAATGCATAGACGGACGTTTAAGACAATGTAAGAGTCCCCATTATAGAACTCCCCTCGAGAAGGGCGAGAGGCGACAGAGAATTGTTCGATCCGCCAAGTTTGGATTCCGGGTTCTTTCCCAGCATCAGCCCAAGCAGATTCTGTGTCCCCAGCATGCTCTCTGACGCGTTTCTCCAACTGCGATTGTGTGATGAGTCCATCCCTGTAAGTTTATGACCTTCACGGCTGCTCACATCCGAGCCCAGAAGGGCGATATTCGAGTCCTTGATGTCGTATTTAGTGAGCCTGGTGAGATTGACCATGTTACGTTGAATGAGGAGCGAGATGAAGGTGGATTCCCACCAAGAACGCGGGCGACAGATGGTATCAGGATGATGGTAAGAACGACAGCGTCGTTGCGCCTGATCGATATCTGCCACTTGCAAGTTGCACCTGATCAATCGTCACTTCATACCTCATGCTTACCTCTCTTGCGCATTCTTGTCCATCATTATTGCATCCCATTAAATGTTACTTTAAGATAGTAGATATCCCGTCGCAGTACATACATCTGCGTTGTATCCCCTTCGACCTAAGTCGGCCCATGATTTGAGACATCTTGTTCGCGCCATATCCCCGCTTCCACATAACCCCACCAAGTGTTTCAACTTCAACCTAGTCTGCCTCTGGGTACGACATGGCACGCCGATCCGCGCTCATTAGTCGACCATACTCCAATAGTAGCCTTCAGCCCAAGTCAGCCGCCATACAGCCATGTCTAGGTCATCAAGCACATACCGGAAAGTATACGCGACGAGGTCTTCCCTTCTGAAGTACGTCCTGCTCCAATGTTTCCCCTCAATCGCTATCCGCTTAGCAAGCTCGTCATGCCCGTCTTGCCCATACACATCCCCGTGGAAGAATACTAGCGTGTCGTGCAAGTCGGACAGATCGACTTGTATGGGGATGTAGTGTACCCAAGGCTGGATGCGATCCAGGTACCTTACACTCGTGTTTAGATGCGGATGGGATGGAAGGTGAAACGGGACTATTCACCAATCGGCATACGCAGTCGACTTGAACACCAAAGAATTCGAGCTCATCAGCCTCTTGAAGTTTGTCGCACCCTCGTCTCCGTCGACATCCAGCACATACTTGTGCGTCCGCTCATATTCCTCCGGAGGGATAGGATCCCAGGGATACTCACTCTTCAACGTGTCACATACGGTTGTCGTGCACCGCTGTGGAGACCCATAAAACGCCACGTCCATAAGTGCTTGGTTGAGCATTGACTTTTTCATCCTCTTGACACTTGACGCGGCGTCCTTCCCGCCCGAAACAAGGATGTCTAATTCCCCGCTCAAATCGTTCGTCTCGGCCACCAGCCGCGTCCTTAACGCATTCCGCCACTTTGTACGGTCCGTGTAGCTTGCGTCAGTGTTGGAGCCTCGCCATAATAGGCGGTCGTCCGTCTTGTCGTCCCATAGCGGATGTGTTTCCTGATCGGGGTCGAGTATTTGGAACGGCGCGGGAATGCGGATAGTGTTGTGCAGATGTGAACCGGTGAACGAAAACTCTGGAAGCATACCAGAGGCTCGAGGGCTTGTTTGGTAGAGCCCATGCAACCATAAATGGTTTGGGTGCTGACATGGGTTGGAGCCCGCATGGTGATCGTGGATGAATGTCTTTCTCGTTTTGCGGGGAGCGGCGAGGTCGAGGTTTATGGGCTTCTGGCGGGTGGGGGAGTTGGGTGGGCATGCGGCTGGCCAACCGAGACGACTGGATGGATCAGGTAGATCGTACCGCGAGAGATCTAGGTTCGACGCATTAGATGGAAGAACATTGACGTTTCGCAGCAGGTAGATGTCAACTCACAGGTCTGGGCGTGCGCGCCGTCAGTAAGTATGTTGCGAAGGTTGTAATCCGCGAGGTTTCTGGATGAATCGCGGGGGGAAAGAATGGCTCGGAAAGGTGGTAGATACTGCTCCACTTCCTGTAGTATATCTACTAGGACGGAGGTATGAGAATAAAACTCGTCATCCTCGCCTAGAAGAGAGAACACGGCTTGCAAAGGAGCATCAGACCTCTTCTCAATGACATAAGAAGTGATGTCCGCGTCCGACTCGAGCTCAGATAACATGGCGTGTATGTCCTTCGGCTCAAATCCCCAGAGCGGCTCAAGGTCATAGTAGATCTGGTCGTATTCATCTGGAAGCTTGACGTCGTGTTTCACAGCGTATGCCCACCTAAACCAAGAAGATGTGAGTGTTAGCTAAAGGGCCAAGACAAAACGCACCAATGCTCAAACCCTTTCGGGGGATCTCTGTGGTACCTCCGTTTGTACTCCCGCACTGCCTGGGCCAGAGTTTTACTCGCTTTACGGGTCTTGGCCATCCATGTTTGCTCTGCGTGCGATATTAGGTCGTATATTGGATGGCGACCCTTGGCATTGACTTCGACCAATCCATCCGACCGATACCTGGGCGGCCGCAACCCGGCTTCGACGGGTGGAGGATAGCCTTTTGAACTGGTCGAGACGGCGCGCTTTTGGGCGCATTCCGAACCCGCGGGGCAGTCGCCGCCAGAGGAACTCGAGCGAAAGTGAGGAGGCGCGCGAAGCCCGTAGAAGCAGATGTACAGGGCGACAGCAATGAAAGCCAGGCCCATTTTTCTTCGCCTGGGCGAGACCATGGTGGTGGTGGTGGTGGTGGGAGGTGATGAGCTGAGGACGTGAACACCTGCTATTAGGAGTGTGTAGCGGAGGGAAAGAGGGGTTACCGCGTGCTGTCAAAGTCGCGCTTCGCCTAGCAGGCCAGCATCCCACGCGCCTGAGAGCGTATTGAGAGGACCTGGTCAAATGATACCATCGTAATGTTCGATGGCCAGTTCAGGACAGTGTTGTATTGCGGCGGTCTGTACAAGGCAAAGGTTACGTAAATCCGGCGCGCGCAGGAAAGATGTTTGCCGCCGGGCCGCTACACTAAAGCTGAACGCGACAGACTGCTTCAAGATTTGTCGCATCGGTGCTCAGTAATCGCGACGAGCAAGTCCATATAGATTGGATTGACCGAAGGTCTGCTGCGGAGCCAAGATAGTTTCATGAAAACTGGACTCTAGGGATGTCGTACAACCCTACATCATCATAGACTGTCCCGGCGAAGCCCCGTATAATGCAGTCAACTGCCATCCTCAGGCGTACTTCCAATCCAGTATTGCTCCGACGCAGAGTCGATGCGTCTATCTCAAACCCACTTTGTACGGCGCAAGCGGCGGTAACACCTCCGTTGAATGTCTAGATCGGTCGTTCGTAATTCAGCCTCTCTGTCCTCTTCCATACCTCCCTCACTAAGCGCTCCTGCTGTTCCTTTGGCGAGCGCCCTTTGGCATCTTCTGAGCAAGCTCGTATGGCCAAATACCTTGTTGAATCATTGGAACTTCGAAAGTCTACGGCCAAAGGATATTGCATACCTTCGTCCACCCAAATTGGCCATCGGAATAGGACCTGTACTCTCCAGGTTTGGCGGTGGGTTCGAGTCCACAACAATCCCACCAGTCTGGAGAAGAATAGCCATGCCGGCGCAAACATCCCATTCCCAGCAGCCAGCTATGGACAGACGCGTCAGATTCGGCGTAAAACCAGAGGGAGATATGCAGACCTTCAAACATAATGTCACCCTGGCCCGAGGCGATGTACAGCATATCCATCGTCGAACTCCCCAAGCTCCGGATACCATGTACCATACCACCCTTCCCATCTCTACCCCCGATCTCGGTAGCCATGTTGATGAAGTTGGTCGACTTCTTCGTAAGATTTGAAGTGGCCGAGTCGCGTCGGTCTTTGCCCCATTCGCCAAAGAATAGACATCTGTAACAAGTCAGCATGTCGGCTTGATGATTGACATATACCCACCCTTTAGGCGCGTCTTCGGGTAGGGGGAGGGGCGGTGATATGATTGGGAGGGAAGAAGAGGGCCCATCTGGTCCAAACTCGGACATCCATGCGCCGCCTTCCGGGTGATGTATGGCGGAATATAGTGTTCCATGGCCACCAAGGAACGGCGCAAAGATGACACCGACTGTAGGTATAGAATTCACGCAAAAGCCTATAGATATCGCGGTCATAGGGACTGTAAAAGGCTTTAGCAGAAATCCTGTGGATGGATGGGAAGACTGACACATGTGGACCATGTTCACTGTACCGTCAATGGGGTCGATGATCCTAACTCAGTGTCAGCGCGAATAGGTATGGGACGATAAGGCTCACCATGTAGGACCGTCCTTCAGGAGGAATTTCTTCTCCTGGCCAGCAGAGTATGATTCCTCCCCAATGAACTGGGGATGATAAATACCAGCTCAGAGGGGGAGTCCTCCAACACATACATCATGATCCGGATAAGCAGTCTGGACAGCATCACTAGATTTGAACAGCAACAATGAGCGCAAAGGCAGTCAACAAATGATAAACGGACCGGATAAGCTTCTCGACGGTCTCGTCTGCCGCAGTGACAAGGTCGACCGAGTTCAGTTTCTCGCGTGTGGTGAGGGAGACTTTCTGCCTGCGGACTTGGTCGTCGCGCATATATTTGCCGGCTGTGCGTGCGATGTCGCAGGCAAGTGCATGAAGTTCGCGCAATTCCTCGATAGTGAAAGAGATCATGACGAAGGAAGAAAGAAATTTGAAGGACAGGGGTTGGACTTATCCTTACATAGTGCTGTGTTGGTTTGTTATTTAACAGGTTATTTAACTGAAGGTGCCAACCACCGCCATGTTAGATATGTTAGGCATGTTTTTAATGGTTATTTAACACATATATAACATGACGTAATCATACAGGCCTACCATGCTTCCAGCGGTGAGACATGGCCCTGAACTACAGTGGTGTGCTCTGTGGCTTGTATGGCCCGAGCCTTGGCAACTTTTGAGGACAGAGCTTGCTGAAGACTAAGACTGATCTCGGTGCGGAAGGACTTAGGACATAGCCGACCCGATCCGGCCAATTCTGTGCCGCGCTGGTGCCGCTCACGCGTGCCATTGTGACCATAGCCAGCTGAATTTATCGCATCAAAGGTTGCTCTCCCTTCCGCCAGAGAAAAAATGGAGCTTCTGTGCCCAGAGGCCATATGAGAGCTGCATCCGCGCCATTCCAAATGACACATAAATAACATGCATTTTTAGGGCCTCCAAGTTAAATATGTTAATAACACGTTAATAACATGTTATAAATCACATGTTAAATAACATTGCATTACCTACACTGCACTATCCTTACATACTAAATATAAACAACGCGCGGCGCGTGTCAAAACGCCTCTTATAACCCTTGTTTCATTACTATCATGTCAGATTCTCGCAAGGCCGCTTACAAGCACATCCCGAGCGCGGATAGCCTATTATCGCAACAGGCTCGGCGATCCAAGGTCTGCCATATCGGATCGTCCATTTCTGCGTAAATGACTATATCGCCAGGCTCCAGGCACTTCAAGAACAGAAAAAGGCATCGTCAATCTGTGTGATCTTCATCCGACGCTAACGATTAATTCCAGCGTCGGGCAGAGCGGATAGATGCATCACGGCAGCTCGATATCTTCGCTGATCTTAATCTTGGTTCCGACGAAGACGATGACGAGAAACCCACTCATGTCGTACGCGAGGGACTTGGAGCGTTCATTAGCAGGATAGAACCGGAAACAGGGACCGCATCCCCTCCGACAGCCGCGTCTATCCCCACTCAACCGGCTCGCAGAACGAAAAAGAAACGAAAACAGCGCGGCATAAAGAAACAGCCAGCTGACGAACCAAACGAATGGGCGGACAAGTGCATGTACGCTGAGCTGCTGGAGATGAACTCTGACGATCCGTGGTCAACGTCCAATGGCTTACCTGATGATCTGGAGACTGGATGGGTTGCTGTTGCGCCGGTGCCTGTCGGCAAGCGGTGTCTAGCCATCGTACACCAAATGTTGGGTCTCGGTGAGTTCAAGATCCGTATGACTGGAGTCCTCTCTCGAGCTGATGGCGCAGCGCCCAACACCACACTTCGCTCGCGTGCACTAGGCAAGCCACTCATGGCCCGGTTTCCCTCAGCCTTTCCAGCCAACACTGTCCTCGACTGTATACTAGACGCGAACTGGCGAGACAACGGCATCTTACATGTGTTGGATGTCATCAAGTGGAAAGGCCAAGACATCGGAGATTGCGAGACGGCCTTCAGGTCAATATCTTCTATCTACTCTTGACTACGCGGTCTTGACAAGGCCGTAGGTTCTGGTGGCGAGATACACGGCTAGCCGAGCTACCTCAGTCACCTCCTCCGTCCTCATCCTCGTCGCAATACCGGTTCAGCTATCCAACACTAATGCTTCCCATTCCATACCATCATGACACGTCGTTGCCGAACCTCATATCTGAGATAGTTCCTGCAGCTCGCGCATCGCGCTCTGTATCCATTACGGTTCCCTATACGGGCGGCATGGATCTTGACTCATCAACGGGCATCACGCAGCTCGCTGCACAGGTCTCTCCAGATGGACTGCTTTTGTACGTTTCCGAGGCGAGCTACGAATCAGGCACAAGCCCGCTCAGTAGTTGGGTCCCGATTGTTTCATATGGAGAGGCGGAGGGGAGTATGGTGATTGGAGATGAGGAAACGCCTTTGGATAAGTTTGGGAGGTATGTCTTTTTTGTGGCTGGCTCTCTGTGATTCTGATGGTCTCAAGGTTGGTACAAAGACGGTTCGACCAGAACCAGACAGCATCGGGGGTGGATGAGAGTAGCATGGATTTATGACATTCGTGTATACAGTCGTACGCAACTAACTAACAGCTCACTTCATGTTACTTCTTCATTACTATCATTCCCTCATTGATGATGAGTTGAGAATCGTTTCTAACATATGTTTAGTGTCATGAACCGACTTGTAGTTGAAGTGTACTGACTCTCAGGGCGCGCCCCTTCAATTGTAGAAGCGGCACGATCAACAAGAACAAGCCAGCGACGATCCTAGCCCCGACTTTTAGTCCGCTGTAAGCTTCAGTTTGTGTGTACTCACGCAGCCTCGCATCCAAAGGTCTGTATCGCCCCATGCTTCACCGCCCATGGCACCTGGAAGTACGGCACCGCGAAGCCGCCTAGTGTCCGAGCCAAGTTTACTAGCGCACTTATCTGGCCCTATTTTGAGTACTCGTTAGCATCAGGTCTTAGCCTCTTCAATCAGACCTACCTGATGTCTTGGGAAAGCGTCATTGCAATATGCGTCTGGCCTCAGTCAGTCCTGCGTTCCGCGAAAGAAAGGGTACACGCACATACGGCCACAGTGTTAACCATGATTGCCACCTGAGCGATCCCCCAGCCCATAACCAGAGCGCCGGTACTCAGGTGCTTCTCTATTGCCGCTCCTAGCGTTACGAAACCGCAGATGTACAGTGGTAGGGCGATGTAGCATGCCCTTGACGGTTATTAGCACCCAAGGACTACGGGAGAAAGACAGATCGTAGTCACCATAGCCGACTCTCCGCCTCGAAAACACCGTTGTTTCTTCGTATACTGACATTCATTATCCAGTCGTTCGCGTATCTTCCTATGAGCTCGCCAATCAAGACCGCGACCTGTGAGTGACTGCGTCAGTCTTCGTGAAAGCTATGCGGGAAATTGGAGCTTACGATGGGAGTTCCATAAATCCCTGCGATGGAGAACTGGGTCCATCCGAACCCCAATGGAGGAGGCATTCCCAAGAAAACGACATTGGTGACCTAACCATGGGTGTGGTCAATACACTCGCGAGGAAAACTAGGCGTTCACACGAACATTCAAACCAATACCAAACCCGAAGAGGAGACCCTATTGCAGACAATGTCAGACCTTTGACACGGACGAAGGGTGTGGATGCACACCTCAAACAGTAGTATAAGCAGCAAATGGGGTCTCCAAACGACATTGAGCGGGGCTATGATGGCTTGAGTCCACGACATTCTGTACTTCGCCATCTTGACACCAGTGATTCCCACCAAGGCCTTCAGCCTATTCGGCGGTGCCTCGGGAATAGGCTTTACCGTTCGGTCGTACATTCTACACGAATGAAGCAGCCGTCAGCAACGATCTAGAATATGGAAAATGGGTCACACGGAATCCCCAACGCGTGAATTCGAATCCACGTCGCGTGAAAGAGTGTCGAAAAGAGGAAGGAACTCACGTCTCGTCCATGAAGCAAACGATCAGAATAATGACTATCACTGCATAGATACAAGCAATGCCGTAGGCCCAGCGCCAGGTCGTTCGCGCGATGAGGAAGCCGAAGAGGAACGGGGATAAGAACGGCGATATGATAAAACCCATGGTCCAGGTATTCAGCTTGATTCCAAGGAGTTGAGATGCGGGTTCGGTGGGAAGAAATACCAAAATACCTTGCGCGCTTGCATATGGAATGGGAATAGATCCGTCACGACATAGAGACCCTAGACAGACGTGAGCTTACATTGTTACCTATGCGATAAGGAATATAATAGACTGACAGTGATTTGAGGCGTTGTCCTATGGTTTGAAGACATCAGATTCAATAGTACCGGTGAGAAAAATCAGCTATCCATACCCGAAGAATGCCGTCAAACATCTCATTGCTAAGTCCCGAGGAAATTTAAGTCCGCAATTGAGACGTCGAGAAGATGTTCAACTTACCGGTGAATGTGTGCAGATTCGGTGCAAAGGTGCACCCCACCAAGAACGCTACGGCAAGAACCTGGGATCATCGTGCCACTATGAGTAATGCAGCCTGTCGCCATTCGAAGTATGCTCACCTGGGACCAGAACAAGACGGGAAGGCGACCGTATCGGCAGATGATCATGACCGCGAATAGTCCACCCCATCCTACCCACATATTGTCAGATCAGGTTCGCTAGTGCCGGTTCGCAGCGTACCCAAGAGAAAGATACTCCAACTACGGGGTATCGTACGGTCAAAGCCATTCTCTTCAGAACATAGGACCGAGATGCTCACTTCGAAGTCAGATTATTAATCTCTCCAGTAGTGGTGTCAAAATCTTCGGCCAACTTGAACACTGCCGGAATCCCTTCACGACGGCACGTTGTGTCAATAACGTCTTCCATTACATGAGACCAGTCTGGAGCTCACCAATTGCGCTATCGAAGTCGGGCACGATTGCGGCCAGTGTCATGATGAACAAATGCAAGTTCTTCTTTCTATCGCTCCAATTTTGTGGATCTCTCGGCGAATCAGTGGGTTGAGGCCAGAGCACCTTGGTCCCATCTCTTGAAAGCTTCAGTCGAGACGCAAACGCTTCACCGAACTCGATCTTGGCCTCTCTATAGTGCTCGGAGTCAGCCAGCAGTATCGACGTAGCATATATGAACGCACGCAGGGTCAACGACCAGTCTCCCCGCGTTCTTCTCGTGAAAGGATGCGAGGTCGACATCTTCGCTCGTATCAATGTCCACGCTTCGGGCACTGGAGACAGAGCGCTTCTCCAGGTCGTGGCCATTGTCTTGTAACTTTTCTGTCGGCTGGGGAGTAGTGGTGGACATTTGAGACAAACCGTGACGCTTCCATTATTCGGAGGTGAACCCATATATACGTACTGCAGGGCAAAGAATAGCACGAGATCAAGAAGTTACCGTGGCACCGGCCGAATGTGACCAAGTTAGCGGGCAAAGATGACAGGGCTATCAATCCCATGCTGAAAGCGGAACCAGTCTCAGTCTGAGGTTCGGAGTAGAGTACAATGCTAGCGTCCGGGATCAGTAATGGTCCGTGCCGAATGAACGAAGCCTATAGCGAATCTATGATTGAAGCGTGAATAGCACATAGATCTCATAGGAAGATAAGTTAGCAAAACGCGATGTATGTAACCAGGAGATGACGAGAATGTTGGCGAAGCGGCGTCGCAGCACATACACCTCCACAATTACCATCATATACCAAGACTCTCCACATGATCTTCTGCAACCCCATCTTCGTCACTTGAGAACTCAATGTCTGGATCAGTCACTTCAATGAGTGTCAGCGAATGATGCCTGACGACACCGTGGCGCTGGGGCTCCAGATAAGCGTTCAAACATGGTGACTTTTTTAGCTGCTCGATGTCCACATGAATGATCTCCTGACAGAACATATCCAAGTCAAGGTCGTTCTAAGATAAACGCGGCATCAATCATCAGGGTAACGTTCACACACACCAACGTCAACTGACCTCGTCGTAGCCTGCACGTAATTGGTCAGTCACTTCCAGCAAATGAAGAATAAGGGAGACAAACCAAACGGTTGCTCAATCTCTTCGCCTGCTGCGATGAACCCAAGATAGATGAACGCAGCGATGCAGACACCCGTGATAGCGTGCCATCCGAAGCTATTCACGAGTTGGAAAGGAAGGAAGAAGAGGTAGATCCACACGGTGCTGGGAGAATGTATTCTAACCATGTATGTTGATGAAATCGACGCACTCACTGTCTATGAAGGGGTGGTAAAGATGCTCGTTTATGGGCAAACGCTGGCACGCGCGGAAGAAAGAACATACCTGATGTGAACAGCATAGACGCTATGCTTACACGGTCAAGAAAGTACAAGCACGACTTGCCTGGGAACTCACAAGGGCAATGGAGTGGTCAAGATCCTCTCCAGCACTGGTATACCATCAGCTGATAGGTCCCCTCTCTCTGACGAGACATACCGGACAACGTTTCTTCCATGCCCGCAAGTAGGCCAATCATCGAACCCATGCTCGTACCTGTGTAGTTCTAAGACATCGACACATTTCAATGTAGTGTCGGCATACCAGGAACCGTGTTTCTATCCTCCAAAACACTATACCACTCACTCAAACATCTCAGAATCTGTAGAGGCACATTCTCTCCTGCAGCAGGGATGAGAGGACGGTGTTTATTCGACCCGACCCGAGGTTGTATTGGTCCACGCCATCGCCTCCTCTGGCTCGCACCAACACCGAAGGGATTTTTATGCCAATTGGTACCGTCGCCCTAGACCATATAAATTTAGTGCTTAGACATAGGAACGCAGAGAATCGCATACAGATGCCGGAAGTGCATCATACCCGTCTGACGGACGGGCGAACCAAGATCGAACGGTGGTAAAGAAGCCAACGAATGGAATGAGGTCGCCTGAGACGTGACTGATCACGCCCTCTTGTGGTTCTTGGCGCGCGGCCTGAAGAGGGCCATGGGCCGAGCTCACCGAAGAGGAAGGAGAGGAAGTCCGGCGCAGTGATCTGCCAGGAGGCTGGAAGGTACCGTAGGCGTTGATTGGTGGAATGACCGGGTCCCGGTCAGGTAGATGGGTGCTGAAACTCGACGAGCCTGCTGTCGATGGTGGAGTGGTGGATTCAGGTAGGCGGGAACTTGACGCGACGCGATGAGCGCGAGAAGGGGGTGGTACGGCTGTCGATTTTGCCTTGGCCTTCTGCTCTACGCTGTGGTCGTGCTGTGAATGAACCCTTCAGTATGTAAGTATTAGAAATCAATCCAGAACTGCACCCACATCATGAAGAGGGCGAACAAGATGGTAGAGATCTTCGTAATAAATGCCGACCTCACCGCGGACATGATGCTTCAAGGCGACTGCGAAGCCCTCGAGCAGATCAAGCGCCATACGTTTCTCAGCCATGACCTTGCTCATTTCTTCCTTCGAGCGTTTAACCGCGCCAGCCGCGATCTCCTCTGGTGTTTTCGGGGAGAGGCGTGGTGGAACATGGAACCAGATCAGACGTCCCACTGTGCGCGAGTTGCGCATAATGTCTGCCCAGCAGGTCCTTCCAGTCCAATAACGATCATATCTGAGCACGATCAACAAGTTGTCACGCACGCGAGGTATTCACGCACCCGCTCGACGCACGGTATGAGATGACAAAACCAATGACAACACCTGTACAAAACACGATGAGATCGGGTGAAGGAAGGAGGCTTGAACACACCCAGAACGGTCATCATGACATTCGGGACATTCAATCTCATGTAATTATTGACGTCCAGAAAGACGACAACTTTGGTCATTCAATAAGCAAGAAACAAATCCACAAATGCTCCACGCACAGCCAGCAAAGAGAGTGTGAAGTAAGACGGCGGGCCATATCCTCCAGATCTAGGTGGCATCGATTTAGTTTCTCCAGCTTTCCACTATCATTGTAGAACACGCACCACAGAACCGCGTCCAAAAGTCCAAGCTACCAATCTGTATGTCGCAGGAGGTTGTGCTAGTTCTGCGATGGATGTCACCTCGGGGCGGACTGCAGGCAAAAGACGATGTTTTCCGGTTGAGGAGCGTTTCCCTCGGACGCGACCATTGGATTCGCTACTGGTTGCCATTATCGGACAGGATAAAGGAAGGTGGTATAGCTATATGTGCACAAGCCACAAGTTGTGAAAGAGGGGGGAAGTTCCTAGAGCAGGGAAAGAATGATGGTAGGAAGCAAGTTGTGTTATTTTCGGCAGTGGGCGCTGATGCTGATCTCACGTTGACAAGAGCACGCAGCGCGCGCGACGCGTGCTTCATGCGTCCGTAACTCACGACGAGGTAACACTGTAGGCTTATGTGTCGTAGATCAAGCGCGTTTACGCGAATGCATGATCGGCCGCAACTCACGCTGTATACTTGAAGGCGATAGGTAAACTTGGACGTCCGTGGGTTCAACTTCGACGGCGGATTCTAGTCAACGTGTATGCCTCATGTTATTGTACGTAGCAACTTCGGAGCAGCTGTCAGGCAACTTCGAGAGGAAGGACCGATAAGTAGTGTCTAAACACATGCGTCGGAATCATTGAGCGATTATTCGTCATTACGATACTACATATCATCTTCTATCCAGACTACAGGCGACCTATGACTCGAAAACGAAGCTAGCTCCAACCTTGGAGACGATGTCAGCATGGCAAGGAAGGGAGGAGGCGGAGCAACAAACCTTGTGGACGGGTCCGACGCTGGGGGTCACATCGTTGAACTTCTGGGTGTCGAGGGCAAGGCCGAAAGTAGCCTTGAGACCAGGGCGAAGGATCTGGGTGTAACCTGGATGACAGTCAACGACCAAAGCTGTCAGAGTAAACGCATGTGCCGTACCGAGGGCAACAACACCGCTGTTGTTGATTTTAGCCTTGAGGGAAGCACCAGAGGCCTGGTCGAGGATGCTACAGGCGGATTAGAACGAGCCTATCTTCAGAAATGAGATACACACGTCTTTCCACCAACTTCGAGAGCAACACCGCCGTGGGTAGCCTTGTGATCGTAGACAGCCTTGGCACCAGCCTCGACATCCTTGTTGACGCGGTGGTAGTAGCTGGCGGTGAAGGTCTTGAAGTTGTTGAGACCGTGAGCGGTGACAGCGTATTCGGCAGCGTTGTAGCCAATGGCAGCAGCGTAGCGAGAGACTGTGCCTTCGGTGACGTTGTAGGCAGCCTCAGCACCAACGAGGAAACCGTCGCGACCGACAACGGTGTCGGCGGTGAGAAGGGGGCCCTGCGGATGAGAATGAGTACAAACGACGCGTAGCATAGGCAGAATTTTTGTTCACCTTGAAGACATCGAGAGCGGCGCGGGTGTGGAAGCCAGACTGCTTGAAGGCAGCGTTGAGAACAGCGGCCTTGCTGCCCTTGTCAGGCTGGAGGGTGGTGTTCAAGTCGAGCTTGAGACCCTTGGCGAAAGAGTTGTCGAGCTCAAACAGGGACTTCAGGACATTGTTGGTGGTCCAGGTCTGGGTGTAAGTGAGACCGTAAGGTTTGTGGGCGTATTTGGTCTCGATGTCGCCAGCAATGATGCCAGACTTGTTGTCCTGAGTACCACCGGCCTTGAAGACGACACCAGAAGGCGTCTTGGTCTTCACTTCAATGGCAGTGCCCGTGAAGGGGAAGTCCTTGTTCAGCAAGTCGTTGGACGACTTTCCGAGATCCTGAAAAAAGAAAAATTAAACCACGAAAAAGGCGCTGGAATGACAGCGGGAATGTACCTTCCAGGACGGTGGGACGGGTTGAGGGAGAGACATGATGGGCTTCGCAGGAGTGGAGGAGAAAAACAAGACACGACAGCAATGTATACGCCCAACGTGAGAAATCGGATCAATTTTGCGCCGGATCTACTCGCGACAAATGACGCGACCGGCATTTCAGCCTGCACGAATATTGAAGCTTTCAAGTCACAAGGAGTCGGGGGGTACTACCATGACAACAGGGAAAAAAGAAGGTATATTCGATTGCAATAAATACGAAGGAATGAGATGGGAATGAGTTCGTAGGATATCGTCAAGTGGCCTTGTAAGTAAGCACACAATGCGTTTACTGTCCATTGCTCAAGTCTTCTTAAACGTCCACGCCGCGGTATGTGCGCATCTGGTCCTGCAGACGGGTACTTTGTCCAGCTGTGAACTCGGTCATGCAAGAGTCATACGAGTAATCCATATAGTTGTCTGTAGATTCGAGTTATACATTTGGAACGCGAGTAGAACTGGGGTCTGCTCACGGATGGGGTCAACGCCTTCAGAAGAGCAAGTGTCTTTAGAAGCAGGGCATCCACTCGCTACCAGAAACCATTAGATCAGGTCAGGATGCATGCATTGGAATCACGAACTCGGTGTCGACTCGGCAGGCGTATCATCGACCTCATCGCCATCTCCACTGCAGCCTCCCTGGAAGGTGTGGTAGAGACCAACCCAGTGCCCAGCTTCATGCGTGAGAGTCTGGCCCTCGTTGTAGTTCTCAGTGGCTCCTCCAGGCAGAGACGAGAACAGAATCACGACGCCATCATCCTTGGGTGCGCTGTCGTAGTCGGAAGGGAAGGTGGCATAACCCAACAGTCCTTCGCCGCTTCCTGACTGGAAGCCGACAGTGTACACGTTGAGCGTGCTCGCATCACCCTTTCGCAGCTCTTCCTTCATGTCGGTTTGGGTCGAGCTAAGTGTCATTGTCAGCGATATGCGATGAATTGCGAGAAAACACGCTTACTCGTCAGGTCCAACGTCAGTGAACCACTCAGCATTATGCACGTAATCCGTATTTGCCAATGTAAAGGAGAGGCCAGTGCTGCCATACGCATCGTTCAAGACATCAATTTGGTCAGTGATCTGACTCTTACTGGAGTAGCAAGTTATATCAGTGATGAATTTTGACGATGACAGGATGTCTTACGGGACATAACCGCCCTCCTCGGTCTCCTCAGAGTAGATGACATGGAAGTAGACATCGATATCCGCTGCTGCTGCAGCAATCGAATCACTCTTCGCGACCTTGTTGGCGGCAAAGTGACTCTCCGCGGCGCTCTTCTTCTCGTCGCTGATGTTAGTACCGCAACGACTGGAACAGGAACAGTCAGCAATGAACAGAGGGCGCGACGCGCATGGGGAAACACGAACGTTATGGATTGCCTGGGCTTCACAAGGCCATCAAGAGGCGAAGCGAAGACACTGGAGCCGGCAAGGAGAGAGAGAAGGACGGCAGCGAACATGGTGGCAACGACGATGAGAGGATGGGGGCGGTTGTGTAATAGCTACCAAGAAAACACGTCTCTTTATACCCCGCCGGAGATACGTGATTGAGTACCGAAGAAGGGCCACCTCGAGGTTTGAAACAGCTCGGATAGATAGATGGTTTCAGGGAATTCACCTACCCATAAGGCCTGCTCCATCGACCAGCATCGACCAGCATCGGCCTACTCCATCGACGCGAGGAAGCACAGAATGCATTTGTCAATCAGACGAGATCTATACAGCCGTAATTGAGAAAGACGACAGTGCTATGGGGACGCCGGAGAGCAACGCGTGGATATGCTGTTTTGCGGACAGTTAGGAGGAGGAATCCAATGTCTGTGCACAAAGTCACGAGTCCTGCGTTCGTCTCTGCAAAGTCATGCTCAGTTCAACCGTAAATAGAGAAGAACAGACCTCGGAGATTACAGGAGTATACAAAGTAAACCCCAGATCGAGGTATCGGCTTTGATCGAGTCTGCCCACGGGAGACGAACCTGTTGAATTTCGGACTTGAAGGTTCCGAAGTCTATTTCGAATGGGGATGGAGCTGATGTCAAGAATTCTGACAGTGATAAGCGACCATCTGCCTCCATCTGACCTTTGGAGTTGACTATCCTACCCACGTCGCGGTGGCTCGACTTCGCATGGACGGTGATACATGGCAAGCGCAAGAGCTTCTCCCGGACCGAGTACGGTTGTATGGTTAGGCTCGAAATACCATGATGGCTACATGGTGAATGAGAACGAGGGAAAACAAAGGCCGGATTGCATGTAGAGTGCGAACCGTCAAAAGGGAGAAACTGAAGGCAAGAACTTGACGGACGTTAGCAAGCAACCTACGAAAGCCAACGGTTTAGACTTGGGAGCACGAGTGAATGCACCCTGTCCTTTGAGCTTAGGTATCGACGTATCGGCAACCCGCATCGACTTTGATCTACAAGCGATGCATGAACTGAGGTGGACGTCTAACAAGATCATGATGGACGGGAACATAGAATCATAATGCTCACGTTTGAGTGGGATCAGCGCCTCCGGTAGTACCAGTTCCTTTCGTTCGGGGCATCCCTCAACTACCATTCATGGATCGTAATTGAGTGAGCGTAATGATTTCGGACGCAGTCCGGATTGACGGAATGAGGATGAAAGATGCAAATCTCGTTTATTATGCAAGTCAAGATAGATGAGAACTGTAAAATTCGATTTCAATATTGCCAGAAGGATGTAAACAAGCGTACCATTAGATAGAAGGGTGATAGTGGTACTTGTTCTTGGTGATGTAGTTCAACAATGTAGGCCAAAAGGCATACATGATTGGGGCAAAAGACAGCGAAGACGGCAAGATGACCGTCATTTCTTTATTATCGACCGCCTTGATGCATCGTTTCGCAACGACGCCGACTTTCATCCCAGATTGATTCGGCGCCACTCCGCTAGTATCAACATCAACCGCAGAAGCGCGGAAAAATCCTTCAACCGTGGCGGGCAGAACGCAAGTGAATGCAATGGAAGGGTGCTCGACAGACATTCCTTGGTAGAGAACAAGTGCCGCAGCTTTGGTAGCTCCGTACAGACTCCTCGTTGGGGAAGGAACTACGGCAGCTAATGACGAGACAAGGAGAATTGAAGGCGACTTTGAAGAACGCGACAATAAAGGTATCTGATCCGAAATGATCAATCAGTAGTCCACTGAAGTATGTGACAAGAGGACTGACGAAGGTCACCGCAACCACAAGTGGGCCATAGTAGTTCACCCTAGTGGCGGATTCGGCCGCCTGTACTGCTTTGTTGATCCCTTGAGAGTCGATGTCATGTAATTCTGTGGCTCTATCCGGTCGTTCTACTCCAGCTGTTCCTAGGATTGGTTGCAGAGCTGATACACCTGCAGACACTATTATCGTGTCAAGGCCATTCCATTCTGAACTATTGATCAGGAGGGCTTCAAAGTTACAACTCTGTGTTCACACCTTGCCCAATCACTTCCCGCAAGGCTATCATGTCATCAACCGAAGAGATATCGCCTGCGACTGAGAGCAATCTGGCGGATCCACATTCCGAAATAAGCTCGTCCAGCTTGTCTTTTCGGCGACCGACGATACACACTTTGGCGCCTCTGTCGAGATACTGCTTGGCCACTTCTCGCCCGATGCCCGTCCCTGCCCCAAGAACAAGCACACGTTCTTCGGCTTGTGATACTTTCGAGAGTCGTGGTGGTGTCCGGGCAAAACGCCACAGCTGCCGCAGCAGGAAGAATGCGGGAATTCCTGCAAGGAGAACTGTCGAAGTTGTGCTCCTCATCGTTTGAGGTCAAGTTCAGAGTCGTAACATAAGGGCCAGGGTAGAGTCTGAGGCTGATCCTCGAGTGCCTGGGAAAGATGGACACAGAAAACAGAGACGAGAAGAGTAGGGCTTCTGTGTAAATGAGGGCATCGGGATTCGGTAAACCCAAGAGGTTAGCGTTTTGGACAACGAACGCAACTCGCAAAAATGACCGTGACATTGGTCGGCTCCCGGCCCGCTCACTCACCTTGCCTTCGTTCCACATCATCAGTCTAGGTCATGGCAAACGACCTACCACCAGAAGTCGTCGAAATCATCTTCAAAAATCTCTACTATCGCTCTAATAGCTGGCATAGGCTGCCAGACTACGCGAATTTGCACAGTTGTTCTTTGGTCCAAAGATCCTGGGCATATCCTGCACAATCGCTTCTCTTTCGCCATGTTGCATTGATTGATCGGCGGAAACTATCCAGATTCGTGAAGCACTGCCGCGAACATGAGAAATCGTTGTTCAAGGGCCTCCTTTCTCATGTCCGTCTTCTGTACATCATCCTTGCACCCACGGAAACCAACCCTCATCACGAAAACACCTTAGCCGATGTCGCGTATCTTCTGTCCATTATGCCGCGTCTCTATGGTCTGGAAATCAGAGCCACCGGCATTGTTACGCTCCCCCAATCATTTCGAGAGACCATTGCCGCCCTTGTCGCCTCCTCTGGTCTACGCATCCGCGCTCTTCGCCT
This sequence comes from Strobilurus pachycystidiatus, assembly GCA_019915135.1. Lineage (NCBI taxonomy): Eukaryota > Fungi > Basidiomycota > Agaricomycetes > Agaricales > Physalacriaceae > Strobilurus > Strobilurus pachycystidiatus. Next base: position 847,365 of record JAHLMK010000004.1, read on the forward strand.
TGTAGAATGCAGCGTTCAGGCACCCCTTCTCTACGAACTCATTGCCCTTTTCCCGACTATCAAATGTCTCATCTTTGATGTGGAGGTCGTTGCGCCGCCCTCTGCCCCACCGCCGCCGCAGCTCAATCTCTATGAGCTATCGCTGCGGCGGTCCCTCTCCGTTCCTATCATAGAATGGCTCCTAGCACACTCGACGAACAGCCTCCGCATCCTGGAATTGCTGGATGTACTCAGCAGAGAGATGGACACGTTGTTCGAGCGTCTCAGCCCCGGAATCCAATCACTGCGCGTATCCCGCTACTCCAGGGTGACCCCTCACATCATTCGGGGATGTACGGATTTGAAGGAATTCGTTACTGTCAATATACCTCCTTTGCTGCAGTTGACCGGGCTGCCGCCTTCCCTTGAATGCATCAACCTTGCGAATTGGGCGACCAATCTACAGGGGGAGCGCACGGACTGGCAAAGTCTCGCGGACGCGATTCGTAGATTGCCTAATCTCAAAAGGTTTCAATGTGACAGGAAGTCTCGTGAACAACCCGAGTTTTCCATCCTCGTTGAAGCATGTCAGACAAGAGGCATCGTGCTAGATGCAGAATCTACCAATAGGTGGCCGGTGTGTCTCTATATCTATCGCTGTTGCTTGACTAAAATGGGATGTCAGACTGAAGATCCTGTCATCGTCTCTGCCTTTCCGAGGGGAAGGACAACCGACCAGTTTCCGTTGATGAACTAGTCAGCCCATGAAATATAAGTCAATTCCAAGTATATAAGGAGCGAATACAGCGACACGAATGCAACATTATATTTGCTTCTTGAAGTCTTTGACCGCTGATGACTGAATTACGGCTACGCAAGGCCTGGCCGTAAATAACCTGCACAGAGGTTGCATCAGAATCGCGACATTTTCCTCGTCAGTGAACACAAAACTACCGTCTTCTGCTTTCCCCTTGATGAGTAGGGATCCTTGAGCACAAGTGAACGAGGACCTCACAAAGGGGACCTTGTCAGATCATAAACACCCAGGCGCGTGCCTGTCCTTCAGATTCACCATACTGGGAGGTCTATCCCAGGCCCCGAGACAAAGTGCTGAGGAGACGGATTTCGAGTTGGGCAATGCGCAATACGCGATAGCAAAATCCGTCACTGTAGCAGGCACCGTGCATTTGAGGTCCAAGAAGTTCACTGAAGTCTTTCAGCAAAGCTCCTAAAGGATAGGTGGTTGTCGCCTGGTACCCAGCCCATGTGTGCATATGCATGTCGACGGATCGGTACGTCTAGCGAATTGAGAGTAGGCACGAGCTTTAACGTTTTAACAGTGGTCCCACCGATCTACTACACATTTCTACACCGCTTTTCTGCCTGCGAAGGTTTAACTATAGAGTGAGTTTTGGTAGACGGGTAGTCTTAGGTAGTGCGTGGTTGACTGCGAGAACACTGATTCTGATGTCTGGATTTGAACAGGCCAGCGCCGAGAAAGTTGGGGAACGCCAATTTCGCCCGTGACTGCTTGACATCTTACGGTCATGTTATCTCTCCGTCCAGTCTTCCAGCGGTATGGTCAACGTCGATTTCTTGAAACATTTGCTGGGACATCCAAAGGCATACCCCCGCCTCTGAAAGGAATAAAAATCTTGGATTTGACGCGCGTTTTGGCTGGCCCAACTGCGACTATGCTTTTGGGTGACCTTGGGGCGGATGTCATCAAAGTCGAACAAATCGGCAAAGGAGACGACACTCGTAGGTTCCGTCCACCCGGTAACCTGCTCTGCTCACCCTTGCTAGGCTCCTGGAATCCACCCTCAGCTCCTCTCTTAAAAGACGCCGCCGCCGTTGACAGCACTCCCGAATCAGCGTACTTTCTTGCCGTTAACCGAAACAAGCGCTCAATCACCATCAACTTTAAGAATCAGGAGGGCATCGCTGTTCTGCACAAACTCGTCGCGCAGGCAGATGTCCTCGTCGAGAACTTCATCTCAGGAAAGCTGGCCGAAATGGGCTTGGGATGGGAGGACTGTCGCAAGATCAACCCGAGACTGATCTACGCCTCGATCACGGGTATATAATTGCGTTGCGCACGCGCGCCGGGCGCAAAACATTGATTGCTTTGCTCATACAGGCTATGGACAGACGGGCCCCTATCGAAAGGCAGCAGGATATGATGTGATTATCGAAGGTGAGGCGGGACTGATGCACATGTATGTAATTTCGCTTCGGTCGTCGCCGCTGCAAAGAATGATAATCTAGCACTGGGGAACCGGACCGCCCGCCCGCCAAGGTTGGAGTTGCCGCTACCGACATCGCTACGGGACTGTACACACATGGTGCTATAATGGCTGCACTCATCTCGCGCCAGCAGACGGGTAAAGGAGTCTGGATTGATTGCAATCTCTTTGAGAGCCAGGTATGTTGTTAATTGCGGATGAAGGAGGTGATTCAAAGTCACCACTTGGTCTAGATTGCCGGTCTTGCCAATATTGCGTCCAACTACCTTATCGCCGGCAAGGAAGCCTCGAGGCATGGCACCGCACACCCGTCTATCGTCCCGTACCAGGTTTTTCCATGCAAAGACGGCTTCATCATGATTGGAGCGGGCAATGACAGACAGGTATGAGTCTCCTTGGTTGCTGAGATGACGCAGCTCTGGGTTGCTCGCTATGCCCTCTTATCTGGGGCCGACCTTCTCCTCGAGGTAAGATCGTGGGTAATACTGTGTTGTTATAGTCATTAATCATACTGAAAGGGAGTTTACTAGGTCCCTGCAATGTTTGTCTGATGGTGGTGGACAGCGGGCAACCCGGACGCGTTTTCTAATTGCAGTTATTACTAGTTCGCGTCGCTCTGCACCAAGATCCTCTCACTTCCGGATCTTCCTGCGAATCCCAAGTTTTCGAGTAATAGTAGTCGCGTGCAGAACCGTGAGGAACTGGTGCAGATCATCAGTGATGTGCTTTCCACCAAGAATCGGAACGAGTGGCTGGAGATGTTCAAAGGAATAGGGTGGGTTTCGATCTCAAGATTAGCAGTTTCATTCTTGACAGCATCTCGACGCAGTGTGCCCAATGGGCCAATCAATAACATCAAAGAAACGTTCGAGCATCCTCAGGTGAGTCGTTAAGATGACAATCTCGTGTGGAAGGTTCTAAGGTGCGTTCCGAAAGGCGTTGGCGCGCAAAGTAACCGTAGAAGTGGACGTAAGTATTTTCTTCATTTGTGACTGTGGCTGATTAGCTTCTCAAGCACCCCCGCGCTGGAAGAATTAAACTTGTCGCCCCTGCGGTGTCCTATAACGGAGAGAAGATGCCCGTGCGATTGCCTCCCCCGTGGTTATCGCAACACACGGAAGAGGTACGAATGCTTCTCGTTCACAAGTGTCTGATAGTCCTGGTGCTTAGACTGATGACCTAGATACTCACGGAACTTGGCTATACGAGGGAGGAAATTGCAGCACTGCGAGTGCAGGGAGCCATATAAATGAGGATGTAATGCTTGCCCTGATGTCATTGGGATGATCAATGAAGAACGGGTAGGACCACGCTAGCACTCCTCACCGCAGCTCATGCCGGTCTAGCTGTTCAATTATCTCGGGGATTTTGTATGCTGGGCACATTTACGGGACGAGGAGAGCCTAAGGTGACAAGTTATGCTACCGCGTCTAGGCAAGACCACAAAAAAGTTTGAATCCATGATGAGGGATTATTAATATGAAATCTGAATGACGTCACATGATAGGCACGCCGTGCACTGATCCTCTTCGATTGTCACCCTCATTCGGCCACCAAGGCAGTCGCTTGTTTTCTGTTCTCTTGGTTGAATCTCTGTGTCGCTCAGGGCTCTTTCTCCCAGCACTCGACAGTCTGTTTTACTGCCTTTTTCTCTCTTTTCTGCGCCCAGATTGACGCACTATCCACTTCGTACCATACCCGTACGAATTCCCCTACATTCCCCCTTCAATGTCGCGCACAGAGACAGCGGCAAGCTCAGAGACGACCGTCGTTTCGCCATCATCACCCGCGGCGCCGGAAACAATACCTACCCCCTCCCCAAAGCACGCTGTGTCAGCAGTGGCGGATGCATCAGCAGACACGAAGTCTGGGCCGCCCGCGGACAAGCTGACGAGCAGTGCGGACGCCGATGCCTCACCGCCAACGAAGGAAGCGCCTTCGGATGCTGCAGAGAAAGCAACACCAGCGGTGCGCGGAACATCATCCATCGCATCTTATCTCACATCGCCTCTGCAGGCTGCTCCAGCTCTACCTCAGGCAACAATAGATATGGAGCAGTTCAACCAGATTCTCGACCTTGACGGCGAAGACCCCGAGTGCGAATTCTCTGCGTCCATGGTTGGCGCTTATTTCGGCCAAGCTGCATCCACGTTCAAGGAGATGGAACAGGCCTTGTACGCCACTCTTATCTCATCACATCTATCGCCGTCTCATCGTTGCTCCAGAACAGAGAAAGACCTTAGTAAACTTTCAGAACTCGGTCATTTCCTTAAAGGTTCATCCGCCCAGCTAGGCGTCTTCCGGGTGCAGGCTTCGTGCGAGAAAATTCAACACTACGGCCAGCTAAAGGATCAGGAAAAGAACATCGATCTAACAGATGTTGAGGCGTTGGGGATGATCAGTGGTCTAATGGGTACTGTCAAGGTCGAGTACGACACCGCCGAAGCATGGTTGAAGGACTATTTCAAGGAGAAGGGTGTTGATGTGCTCGTGGAAGAGGCCGATTGAGTGGTACGCTCCGCTGTGTATCTCATGCCGACGTTACATAACATGACTGCAATCAGGAGCCATTTATGCCTTCCCGCGACTCTACAAAGGTAGACATGACCAAAAGGACACCATTACCAGGAGGAGAAGACACGCTTTACTCACCTTTCACGCGTTCTGGGTAATCATACCACCAGTGGGACATGCGATTCCATCTGCTGGAAAGTTTTTCCATTCTCTTTCTGCCTTCAAATTGGCATATATCTTACACTTCAACCTGCGATGCTTTCGTGTATAATGTCGGATATCTAGCTGTGCCCTCTCATTCTCTTCTTCAATGTACTATACTCAACCAGCCAGGATGATCCGACGTCAGTCACAGTTTATAGGATTATGCGCACAACCCTTCGCAAGCATGTCTGAGAACTTCTGTGAAGAGGCGTTTCGAAGTGTATATATAAAGTTCCTGAGAATTACGGCGTCCTGATATTAGCCGAAAATTGCCAGGAGTCTTATGGACCCGAGGACAGTGCAGTTCGACGATGTCACAGCACAACGGAGGAAAGTTGGTTGTGAGTTTCCAGTAGTCGCGAGCCTTTCCGTGAACACAGGATCGTACATCTCCGTGCATTAGTGGTAATATAATAATGATACATAAATGAGATAACATCGTCACCAGAACCTCGTGGTCTGGGGATCGGTCTCGTTGGCCAAGCGTAGCAGGACCACATTACTCGTCAGACTTGAGAACTATTGAGAAACCAAGTCAGATCATCCCACTGTGCCAAGTGGCAGGCAGACAACGTACCCCGTTACCCACAAACACCTCCGCTCTTTGCGCAACGAACATATCCAAAGCCTGTGCCACGGGTTTCTGGTCCCGATTCAGTGTTAGATCCCTGCTCGTCTTGATAGTCTTCCACCCTCCCAGCTTCCCTATTGCCTGCTTCAGCTCCCTCAGCCACTCCGTCTTCCCGTTCGACATCACATAGATCCTGTCGAGGTTTCGCCCTTCCCTCAATCCCTTCACCTTGTCCACAATCTCGTCGATACTCGGGTAGCAGTGCTTGACGTAGTAACGTTGCTTTTCCTCCAATGGGACGTCCTGCGGAGGGTCCCAGCGGTCAGGGAGCTCGGGGAAGGTGTTGAAGCCATTCCATGCAGAACCCCACCCTGCAAGGTTGATGCAATGCTCTTCGAAGTCACCACGTCGAACGTGAAGGGCTATGACGCCTGGTAGTGACTTGTAGGGTATTTGGGGTAAAGATCGGGAAGATAGCCATGACAAGAGGCCGGACGACGTGGACTCGAAGAAAGCGCGATTGGTTTGATACGCAGACAAGATCAGAGGTGACCAGCCAAATTTGGTGATTACTGGAGCATTCTTGATGAGAGGGAGTAGGGAGTGCATGTGATGTGTGCCGAACATCCTACGTTGTTGGGTGAGAAAGGGGAATACAATATGCATACGACCACGCACCAAACGTCGAAGATGGGTACGGAGTCGGCCTTGAACTCGAGACATCGCTCTGGTCGCCTCATTATCTCCTTGGTCCACTCTTCCATATTATAAGCGCCGTCCGAGAACCCCCATGTCCCTAATGTGTTCTTGAAGTCTTCCGAGGGGATCACTGTGGGTTCCGGGCATACTTTGCGATAAAACTCGCTGGAAACCGATCGCGGAACGTCGCTGTTTGGCTCCCATGGTTCTCCGATGATGGGTCCTGCCGACGGGGACGTTGAGTGCGAGTGAAACGAGAAGGTTGGTGCTCTGATACATACCGGTTATCAATGCGGACAGAGGTATACGCGCCGGAATGACTTTGCCGTTGAATTCAGAATACTCCGAGGACATGTCCCGCGACCATGTATAGTTGTCGAAAACAAATCTGACATAGTATAAGCTTGAGAGTGATTCGAAAGGCTCAAAACGTACGATCTCTTGGAAGAGTAGGCTAAATGTGCGTTTAAGAGCATTTCCTGCATGACGTTCCCCCACCCGGATGCTGTGTTTAAATCAGAGAGATACGCAGATGTCAGAAGGAAACAGACCAAATGTGTGTTGGGCAATGTGTAGATATTTAGCATGTTTTCCGTCTGGTGCTGGCAAGGAGAGATCATGCTGGGGCAAGTGTCGTTCATATTCGTGATATTTTTCGTACACTGGTGGCATGCTCGACATCGTGATGGGGAAGGGAAGTCTGCCTTCAAGAGTGTCGCGGTTGAAGAAAACGGCGATGAAGGAGAGGGCGACGATGCCCAAGAGCAGTAGGCGAGCATAACGTCGTGTGAGCAGGCTCTTTGAATGGGTTCGCCAGTTGTCCTGAGAGGCCCGCCCCGGCGTCCGGGAGGACGGCGCTCGGGTGGGCAATACCGGGCCTGCCATGGTGGTGGTTTACTGTAAGATGCGCTGTGGGCGTGGGTGATCGTTCCCTGAAATCAATATTTCTCCACGTGGGATAGTTTACGGTTGCGACTTGACAGCCATAATATTACCCTTGATGAGGATTTGCGTCGAGGCAGAACGATGTAGTTTTTGCAGCTATCATGGCAAGGCGTCACATAAAACCGGCGCACTGTCATTCTGTAAACAACGACGCCCATTATATTTTATACATTCAACGACGAAATACCGCCCAATAAATGCTACTAGGTAACTAACTCTCCGCAACAAGCAGTCAGACTCCTCCTCCGCTCTTCTCTACAGGAATACGGGCGCTCAGCTTCTTGTGCTCTACTTTAGGTAAATGCTTGAACGAAACCTCCTTCAAGTCCCCACAAACCTGAACTGTTTGTTAGCTATCAACGATCTAATGATGAAGGGCACTCACCTCTATGAAGTCGTCAAAGTCTATGTGGCCACGTCCTTGGAATCCCGTCTCCTCCATGACGTACTCGTAATCCTTCGCTGACACGTCTTCGTACCCAGGAACCGTCTTCAACACGCTAATAACATCCTCAGTTCTGATCTCGCTGCCCGAGGCGCCCTTCTCAAACGCCGACCTCAAGACGTCTAATTCCCCAGGCGCGAACTTGGCGCGCGCATACAGAATCTTCTCCTCCACCGAGGCACCCCCAACCTTTTCCCAAAGCTTCGTGACGTACGTTTGTGCTGGAGTTGGTACGACCGTCTTTGGGCTCAGACCCATCGTCTCGAAGAAGGACATCGCGTTCTTGTACTCTAATGCCTTTCGCGAGCGCGACCAACCAAGCTCCTCCGACATGATGTCAATAACGCGAGGGAGGGCGTTGGCAGCGGCTTGGACGTTTAGAAAGGCCAAGCGCGTTCGGCGGGCCAGAACGTCGACGGGCGTCTGGGCATACTCGTGTCGGACGGCATAGCGAACCTCTGCTTCAAGATCTGCAATGAAGGTGAGGATCGTCGTCTTGTTAGAATCATGACAGCAAGCATACAAGGATACAGAGGGCTGAGCCTGGTTCCATGCAGAGGCCAGGCGAGGCCCGTGGGCTCAGCAAGGGAGCACACAGTCCAAGCGCGGTCGCCATAGTCCTCTGACAGATGTTTCGCGACTTCTGTTTCTAAACCGAAGCGTTGGATCAATCCAATGAACATATTCCGACTCCATCCATGGCTTCCAACAAGCGTGAGCGTGTCAGTGATACACCCACTCTTCACGCGGCCCTCCAGTCCGTATACCTTGACAGCCTCATCGACCGTTTCCTGCGCCATGGCCCGATACGTCGTCCACTTCCCGCCAGCGATGGTCAACAGTCCGCTCGGACTAACGTGGATCATATGGTTACGGACCAGTCCCTCCGTACTCGCTGCATTGGGATTGCGCACTAGTGGGCGAAGACCACTCCAAGCGCTAAGTACATCTCCCCGACGGACCTTGATGTCAGGCGAGAGGTAACGCCTGATTTCATCCAAGACCCAGCGAATCTCCTCCTCCTGAGCCTTGGGATCTCGCGTGACTGCTGCTGGCGCGTCGGTTGTGCCTGCGATGGTGTTACCCCGCCAAGGTAGGAAGAAGATAACGCGTCCGTCAGAGGTAGCGGGGTCAAGCAGTCCCATCTTGCGTGGGGAGTAGTAATTAGGGAGCGTGATGTGGACACCAGATGACGCTTGGACGATGGGTTTGTGTTCGGGGTTATCCAGGGAGAGAAGATCGTCGGAGAACGGTCCTGTCGCGTTTATAATTCCCTAGGACGCGTCAGATTGGCGATGTGAGGTGGAAGAAGACAAAGTACCTTTGCGCGTACGTTCCATTCATTTCCTGTCAGTGCGTCCTTGACTCTAGCGCCGTTGAGTTTCCCTGTAGTATCTTTGTGGAGCTGAGTGACTTCGCAGTAATTCGCCACTGTCGCGCCTTCCTTCACTGCTGTCATTATGAGGGCAGTATTCATCCGGGAGTCATTGTGCTGTCCTGCGAATACATTACCAATAGCCACATCGGCAGGTCTGATAGGCGTACCATCGTAGTATACCAAGGCGCCGACAAGCCCGTCACTCTTCAGCATCGGGAATGTTTCAAGTGCCTTTCCTTTGCTCATGAGGTAGGATGTTTCCATGTTCTCTTTACCAGCGAGCATGTCGTACATCTTGCATCCAGCCCAGTAGTAAGGGACCTGCCAGTATCTAGAACACTTGTCAATTGGCTGAATTCGAGAAGCCCACACAAACTCACTTGTAAATGGGAAGCATAATAGGTAACATTGCCGACAAGTATGGAGCGGTCTGCAGGAAGATCCGTCGCTCGTGAAGTGCCTCTCGGACGAGTTTGTACTGCTCATAATCGAGCTCCATAACAGCCTTCTGCAAGTACCGAACCCCGCCATGAACGAGCTTGGTTGACTTGGAGGACGTTCCCGCACTGAAGTCATCCCGTTCAACCAAGGCAACCTTGAGACCCCTGCTGGCCGCATCAACAGCCACTCCCGACCCTGTCGCACCTCCTCCCACGATGAGCAGATCGAACATAGTATCGATATCATCGCCCGTCGGTGTGGGTATCTTGCCTGAAGCCTTGAGCCGATCCAGCATTTCCTTTCGTGACGGAGGAGACCATGTCGGGGGCGGACGACGCGTCTCCTTTGTCGACAATGGATACGGCGGGCCCGAATTCAGATACCAGTAGCCTCCACCAGCAGCGAGAGCCGTTCCTCCAAAGGCGACGGCAAATATCCTCCGATTGAGAACTTTGTCAAGGATACCCATGTTGATGACGGGAAGAGGGCAAGTTCAGGTCCGGCTACAGAGTGACAGCGAACGTTCATGAGCCAGTTCAGTAGGCGAGGGAGGCGTGATGGACCGAGTTCAAGCATCATTCATACCCGACCGCTAGTTATCATGTTTCCTAACACTGCACAGGGTGGTGCGGTCCGCAGTTCAGATGCAGATCATCTCGCATCTAGTATGTACGGATTGTGTTCTTTGTCCTGGAGGAAATGCAAAGAGCGCTCCGTCTTTGGCGAAACGTGCACAGAGTACGAAATCCCGTCATTGTCTGTTTGAATCGTTTCTCTGGTCCGGGGTATGTAGGCCATCAAACGTCCACGTTCACAGCCACTGCAGTTGTGCTTGTGATTCTTTGTGCTAAGACTTCGTCACAGTGTAGCTAAGATTGAACTGAAACCTGTAGAATGAAAGTCCTCTTCGCCCATCTCTAAAAGTTCCGCGTACATAGACTGCCGCCACACATCTACGGTCAAAAGATGTTTGATTGCTATGAATCAATCAAGAGCAGCTTCCTAATTCGCCCATGCCTCCTTATTCTCTTCGATGAAAGACCTCAGTGTCTTCTTGCCTGTGACCTTGTTTGGGTTGGCAAATAATTTCTCTTCCACCCCAGAGGCATTCAAGCCCTGCAATGAAGCCAATACTCCCGCGTACTCCTCATTGAGGCCGAGTGAGATGAACAATTTCTGGAAATCCTCCACTGAGATTCGAGTATGAGTGATCGTACGACCCAGGACATCACTGAAGATCTCGGCGACCTGTAGGTCTGGGTTAGTTTGTTTCACACTTGCGATCAAATGTAAACTGACATCGTCGTAAGACAACAACTCCGGTCCTAGGAGAAGCTTGTCCGTGTTGTAACTCTTCTCGACAGTCAAAGCATCGAACGCGAGAGCCGCGATGTCGTCGGCTGAGATGAACCCAATCTTGCCATCCTCGGATGCGCTAACAATAGTTCCTTGATCTTTGATGCTGAGTAGGTGTGAAGTGAGGAAATTCTCTGGAAAGTATGTCAGCATAACGGTCGCGTTGTGTCCAGAGCGATCGCGTACCAAGGAACCAGGTTGGGCGGATAACGAAATAGTCAACGCCGAGGCTGATCAGATACTCATGGACTGCGCCTGTGGCAGGGCCCCCAACGTCAATAGTCGACGCGGTGAGAAGGACGAAGCGCTTGACGCCCTTCTTCACAGCGAGGTCGATGAAGGGCTTCATGGGCCCCAGTGCATCGAGCGCTCCGCTGGGAGCAACGAGGTAGACGCTCTCGATATTGGGATCTGCAGCGAAGGGATTCTCGAATGTGGTGGGGTCATGCCAATCAAAATGGACGCCAGTAAAAGGCTCGGGAACAGCGCTCTTGCGGTATGTGAGAAGGACGCGTTTGTTGGCGGCCTGCAGGAGACGCGCCAGGCGGAGGCCAGTTTGCCCTGTTCCACCAGTGAGAAGGATAGACATAGTTGAGTAGGTATAGAGGGGATAGGTATTGAATGGGGGGAGACGTTCATCGTCTTTTAAACCTATAGGTATTTGGAAATGAAGGTCCGATAATCATCCTGGAGGTAAGCAGGTGAGTAAATAGGTGAGTAAGGCTCAGTAAGCTTAGATGGTTCGGATGAAGAAACGAATAAGAAACATGACGTGAGACAGCCCGGGGCAGACACTCCGATGAAAACAAAACTGCCAATAGCACCAAGTCAGCATGGTGAGGTGGCCGAGCGGTCTAAGGCGCCAGACTAAGGATCAGCTTGTATTTTCAAGCACAGTTTATCTGGTCCGAAAGGGCATGGGTTCGAATCCCATCCTCATCATTCCCCGATCAAGTTCATTGTGTTTTTATAATTTTTTAAAACAATTGACACTCAAGTTGTAACTCGAGTCGTATAAATTTGGACATTAAGAACTTGAGTCTCGTGCGACGTGCGACCGTGCGACGCGCGTCGCAAAGTTTGATTCCGCGAACCGCGAGTCCTGACTCCGACTTGCGAGTGACCGTTGAGTCTTGACGAGTCTGACGAGTCGCAACTCGCAACGTGGCCCAGGACTAGCCAGCCCGGACCCGCCAGTAACTTGGTGACCACTGCCCAGGTCACCAGGTTCACTGTAGTACTGTAGTAACTGTACTATGTACACTGTAGGCCGGCCTGGCCGCCGCCACTGGCGATTGCGGGCCTTGGCAAACTTCAAAGTTCTGAGTTCATTGTTCAAAGTTTGATCCACTGTCCAGAGTCCTACTCCAGTCTAAGACTCCAGGCTGTAGGCTTGGGCTTTCATACCGGGTGCATGCACGGTTATATGAGCGCCCAATGCACATACTTATTGCATTGGCATCAGCAAATCTGGGAAAAGCTGATACGGGTTATAGTTAGTCTCCCGTAGGCAGACTCGATCAAAGCTGACACTTTGATCTAGAGTCTGCTTTCAGACGCCGCGCCCTTGTAGGAGCTTGGCTTTTTTCTGAGAAAGGAAATATCACATGACGCAAACTGCACTGATTTCGCCTGGAAAGGAAATATCATGTGACTCAGAAGGGCCTCTCTGGAGTCAAAGACGCCTTGAAGACACCGTTCTCATTGCTATCATACCATCCGGACAATTAGATACACCCACAATGTCATATTTGCATATCCACATGTAATTCTGATCAAATCATGAATGTTGTCAATGGTTTTGGACAGTAACATCGAAGGAGTAGTTGTGTGAGCTCTAGTTTCGATTCTTGAGATCATAATGGGTTGTTTTCAGCATTTCCGAGGTCCAACGAGTGAATTTGACTTTGAATGGGGCTTCAGCGTGTCTGAGACAGCTACACGAGCATGCAAGCGCAGGCTACGACGCGCTGATTTATTTGTTGGCGCCGAGTAAATGGATCACATGGATTACACATGACGCAAAAGTTGAGCTCCGGTATCGACCCGGCAAATGAAACTAGACTAGGTTATAGTTACCGATCGTCTGGAATCACGGAGATGTCAGATTATAATGTTCCTATAATCCGGCATAGTCCTTTTGTGATAACATAGTTGACGGTAATATGATAGAAAGTTTTTGTCAATAACTAGGTCACTATAGTATTTACAGCATATCATAATCATGCATGACTGCCTGCTGGCGGGCAGCACCCGTGTCACTCATAAAGGGAGAAAAAAGATTGATCAAATGGAGAGCCGCTCATTGTTCAATTTCTTGATGCTACAGAAGCCTGGCGTGCACCTTTATCGTGTCAAAGCGTCTCGCTCGCTGAGCAGTGCGGAGAACGGGACAGAACCGCTCGAAATTGTAAAGTCCATTTCGAGCTCCGATCGGTCCGAGTGCTGACCGGTTGCCGAGGATAAAAAAACCGTGGTCAAACAGGATTCAACAGAACGTTGCTTGCCCCTCGACTACATCCTCATCCTCATCCGACTGCCTCCCTAGACCCATCGTGCGCTCGAGCCTCCACCGGTTGACGAACCAGTCGGCGAATTCCTTCGCACATATGGTACGACACGCGTATGCCAGCCGACCGACCGACCTTGCCGACCGACCAACCTCGCCCACCGACCGACATTCCGCCACGACCGACCGACATTCCGCCACGACCGACTTTGCCCACCGACCGATCTCCCCCCTCGACCGACCTTGCACTGACCGACCGACCTTGCACAGTGTTGTCTTGACCCGGGGTCATGACCCAAAGTCAAGAGTCAGCGGTCACCCGCCTCAAACTTGACCTGACCTTGACCATGGGTCAGGTGGGGGTCAGGTTTATGTGGCGCAATTTTAGCGGTAGCATTGTTATAGGTGTCAGACATATTACTAAGTATCTAATCAATCATTTCTGGCTCAGCCTGTGAGCTACCAGGCCGAGGAGCATCTTCCTCAAATTCTGCCAACACCTCATCCAACCCGCTCTGCCCATCTAGTTGATATGAACGAAGTGATCCGCCCCAAGTTGACACCGAGCCAATCTTTGCTACATCAAATATCCGATCCAGCTCGTAAAGTTCCGTGGTGCCAAAGTGAAGCCAAATAGTGGGGAGACGCATGGCATCTTCAACGGCAGGGTCCGCGTGAGGATCTTCGCCAGCATCTCCGTCTTCCGGAATATCATCAAGTGTCCGTGTGAGGCGTTGGATACCCTGCTCTTGACTACCTGCAGCGTTCTCTTCATCGTCGTCATCCAAGTCCTGAATCCGATTATCAGCGCCAGATGCAACATCAGCACGTAACTCGTGAAAGTGAAGGATGTGACGCGATTTGCGTGATTTTGCGGGATGCTCCTCGTTGATATGCCGACGCACGATAAGGTTTTTGTGAGCGCGTTCGGGGTGCAGAAGGCTACGTGTCTTGTCTGCGTAACTTCTTCCCAAGACACTGAAAGCACGCTCGTTCCCGCCTGAATTGGCAACGATGGCCAAGATACGACGCGCAAGCTGCCCCAGGTCATTGTCGACACCTCGCCAGATCGAGTTCATGAGCTGAATTGTATCCTGGCCAATCCATTAAAGCACACCGAGGAGACAAAATGACTGCACATACTTTATTTTGGAAAAGATTCTTGAATTCGCCAAGTGCCATTGCTTCGGCCGTGTAGATTGATGTCCCATCGTAATAGTCTAGGTATTGCTCGAAGAGGTTTGTGGGGATGTCCGAGTCCTCGGTAAGCTTGAACATGCGCTTATAGACACGCTTGACAACCGAAAAGAGACCAGTGCGCTTCAACGAGTGAACTGTTGAGCTGAAGTAGTAGCCACGGAGGAAAGGATTGAAGAATACTTCAAGAATGTAGAGATCCTGGTCGTGCTTCAGGGCTTTCCAACGCTTGGACAGGCTATCGCGGATGGCTTTGTTGTCTGCAGCAATGTCAAACCCGTTGGATGAATCGTACTGGTGATAAAGCATGAAGAGAGTGATGACGACGTGATCAAGACGTGTATCGGCTCCTTGAGTGATATTGGCCGCGACTGCAAGCGGTGTGAGGTAGCGATTAACACTAAAAGACTATCAGAAGGGTGAGAGCCCGACGGATCGTGACCACATACCGTTAGAGATGTCCACGAATATATATTCGAGTATATTCTTATTCATGCACACGAATAATCCCCCCTCCAAGGGTCATAATTGTTATTCATGAATATACTCTTAATCTTATTCGTCAACTTAATCTTCACTGCGAATATTTTGCTTTTATTCATGAATATTCACGAATATACAAGTATAATCATCTCAATGTCACTCAAAATCACAGTTAAAGTTATTGAATGAACTATAAATCATTCAAACAGCATCTAAATTTATCATAAACTTGTCTTCAGTACTGAGAATTCAGTATTGTCAGACACTCATGAATGAGTTGAGGATTATGTGAACTTGAAGGTTCATATTCTATATTCGTCAACTTATTCTTATTCACGAATATAATATATTCATCATATTCATATTCATGAATAAGATTAGGAATATATTCATGAATATTCTCCTTTACTCCTTATTCGTGGTCATGTCTACATACCGTTGGACCCCAGTCCAGAACAGACCATTCCGGCCAGACTCAATGAGATCAATGGCACCCTCAGCAGCTTCTATGGCGTCGTCGTCTGCACCGCCCGCGAGTCTGAGTTCATCGGCACGATGGTTGACAAGATCAATCAGCGCAACCTTCAAATCAAGAAGTCGACGTGTGGACATTGCGTGGGTGCCCCAGCGGGTAATACCAGCTCTAACAAAGCGCTTGAGACGTTCCCAGGACTCTCCGGGTGATCGTGCTTCATTGATGGCCATCTGTTCCTCAAGAAGCATCAAAAGAGCGCGTTTGTGAGACGAGAACCAATTGATGACTATCAGACATTCGCTCAATATCTGGACAACTTGGCGACTCTTCATGTAGTCCTTGACGACAAGATTGATCTAAAGATAGGCGGTGAGAATGAGGATACTCGGAAAGGTAGCACCTACTTGATGAGCCCAGCACGGAATAGTCAAAATCCACGGCATAGCCGTTAACAGTAAAGGTCGCAGGCCTCGGGAATCCCCACCAGAGTCGCAGGTGAAAGCTACGAGAACGGCACCCCAAGAAGCAAGTAACTGGAGATCTGCCATTACGTGTACGAGTAAATTTGCGGACGTCTTGCGTTCATGAGTTGTGACGTGAATGTTGACCGGATACTCCTTGAATCGATGAGTATAGCATTACACAATGAAACATATGTACATACTTTTCCTTTAACGTTACAACTGATCTGCTGGACCGCGTCATGTTTCGTACTCCAGCCATCAACAGACGCCGTGACGAACTCGCCATTGATCTGCTTTGCAACACCTCCCTGGATATTTTCGACTTCCTTATCGAGTATCCGACCCGATAGAGCACGTCTACCTGGCAGTTTCGCTCCATTGACCCATTTTTTGAAGAAGTGGATGGTGAACGGGATTTCGATGGAGTTGTATGACGCATTGAGCATTGTCCAGAGCTTTCCAACATCAGACTCGAACTCCTCCTGCTGTGACGCCTTGAAGCGCTTGGCCTCTGGGTGTACAAGCAGTTTTGCTTGTCGCTTCTGCCCGGCTACTGTAAGGGGTGTAGACGTCGTGGTACTAGTGGGAATGGGAGCGGTTGTGTCCTTCTCAGCACCTTTGGACTCGGCCGTAAACCTTTCCTTCCAATTTGCCTGAACGTGTTCGCAGTCACGGATGTGCTTCTTGAGGGTGAGGACCTTGCCGCAAAGTACAGGAACAGCGCCGAGTGCTAGATGATCACAGGTTGGCAGTACGGCATATGGAAGGAGAGCGGACTTACCCTGTTCGTGTATCTCGGTATCAGTCACTCTATCTGCCGGAAGTAGCACCCCGAGACGGATTTTGTTCAACTGCTCCTCCTTCAAAACAGCTTCCTTCAGCTTTACTTCACCGCGGCAGCGGGCTTCTCGATTGGTATGGTTGCCTTTGTAGAGCCCTCCCTTGTAGAAGGCTTGCCATGCCCAACTTTCGACACCTTTCTGACCGTCTGGCATGATGACACGCGGTAGATTTGCGGTCCTGGGTCAAATGTTCGTGGAAGGCGATGCAGAAAACTTCGATTGCATTGGTACTAGTTATCTAATTCGGATCATTCACGGCCCGACTAGTACCTTGACCCCAGCGACGGTCAAGTCGTCCTGACCTGACCTTGACCTGACTCTTGACCCAGGGGGTTAGGTCAAGAACCTGACTTGACCTTCACAACACTGACCTTGCAGGCTTGCACCGACTGCGCTTGCCGACCGACTGACCTTGACAACGCCAAACTGCCCTTGACGACCGACTACCTGGAGTCCTGGACGATCGACGACGGCCTGCCAACACTGCAACGACGAACATCAACATGCGAACTATAAATCCTCGCAATCAAGGCCCCGCAAGTTCCGAGCCCGACAAAGACATTCTCATCCTCCTCATGTACGTGTGTATGCTTTTTCGTATGTATGCAATGTTAATCTCACTTTTTTCATTCTAGTGCGCTCATCCACGCTCTCCACGACCGGACTTCCTTGCATCCTGGTCGCTTGAGGTGTCTCACGCTAGGAGGGCGGCGGTGAACTTGCGTGAAGAGGAGCTGAGCAGGAGGCAGAGGATGCGACGGCGGCATCGTGTTATAATTAGATATTCATCTGTATCGTCCCATACCTTGTTATACATCGGATTCTCTCTACTCTCTTCGTGTTGCTACGATACCACCCAGAGCAAATCCCAAGTGATATCAAAAATGCTTCATCATCTGTTATTGAGTCGGATATAATATTGTCGTCAGCTATATTCACTCAAAATCCTTATAATGGCTGCAGACGTTATACCAGACTGTAGATATTTATGCTCCAGGGAAGACCTATATAATGTGACTATAGTCAATGGTATAAGGCTGATACGTTATTACAGTGATTATACGAGACTCTAGTGGATTATGATCGACTATCGGACTTTCCCAGATTTGCTGATGGGATTGCCGACTCTTCCGACGTCTGGCTGCCTGACTCTCAAGCGCTCATTGAGTCCCAGACAAGCAACAAGCTCAAGAGCAAGATGCAAGGGTAGATTGCGAACATATGCATACATGCACATTGTATTAATATTACAGGAGACTTACTTGCGATAAGACGTTTAGTTATCGTACACGACACGACCACCGACCCAAGGGAAGGGATAATTCCGCTGGTACCAATTGCGAACAGAGCGCCTTTCAGCGATACGAGGGATTGTAGCGTAGGATCCACCCAACTATAGCTGACAGTCAGTGCTCCGGGGCAAGTCAAAAGCTGATGTTTCTCACCACAACTTGATGCGCATCATCGAAGAAGTCGGCCGAGTATCTGAGAGTTTCGAATTAGCACCTTTTTTATGGAGGACTCCAAAGAAAATGAACCCTGGGTACAACTTCGATGGTACAAACCCATCATAGTTGTCAAATTTGGTTGAGGTCCACTCCCATACTCCTCCATTAGAGCCCTTCCCGCCATTCGTCGTCCCCCCGGTCGTTGCTCTACAATAGCGTTAGATCAGTGTCACTATACGACAGAAAGAAATGAGGAGCGTACGGTATGGGATGCCAGTTGCGGAAGCCCACGTTCGCACCGCCCTCGTAGCCTGAGTCAAACTTGTCATAGAACAAGCGCAACTCTGGTTCGGTGGGAAGTCGGCCACCCTTGACAATCGCGTAGCGCGAAAGATCGTTATACGTCGTAATTACGGGCCAATCCTGCGCCACAGCCATGGGGACAGGCCCGTACAGACTCCGAACCTGGACGCCTCAGTCTGTGGTGGTAGGGCAGTTGGTACAATTGGACTTACTTGAACATCACCGTCCTTGCGGATCCAACTCACTGGAAGCTCCACTCCTTCGCCTTCCTTCGAAAGAGTAAATGTGTAGAACTCTCCATTGGTGACAGGGCGCCATGCAATTCGGAACTCTCCAACCGAAACTAGTCGCTTAGGGTGCTCGTTATCCCAACCATACTCGTGTTCAGGAGCATCCGAGGCGGTGGCATCCTCAGCCTCGTAGTCGTCGTGGCCGAGGGTTATTTCCGCCGGCCCCAGAGTGACGGTCGGAGAAGAGGGCTTCGGCAAGGAATCCCAATGTCCCTTCAAAGAGGCCCAATCCGGAGGTGAGAATCCAATGGGTGGAACCGTTCCAGAGCCCGCGCGCTGCAGGAGCATGTAGAGAAGTGTCTCGGCATGCAGAGCTTCGTGCTCAAATGTGAGGAAAAGAACTCTCCCTGTCTTCCTATCGAGCGTCAACTTGCCAACGTCAATGTCCTCGTACAACTTAAGGACGCGACGGCGAACGCGTGTCTGGAATTGTGTGATTGTGGTCAAGGTTGGCCACTCGTCATCAGACTTAGGAACCTCAGAATGGGACTACATGTACGACCAATGAGCGAATGTATCGTGAAGACTGGAAGGATGTAACTCACATGGCATTGATTGGGATCGTCCACAATGGGGTCGATACCACGCTTCGAGACATCTTAGACAGGGCTCAACAGTAACGCAAGATCGCATACCTCAAATATAGTCTTGAAATACTCCGGCTCTGTATGCGGCTCCTTCAAAAGCCTCGATAGATGAATATCCAGGAAAGCGGGGATATGGCCTAAATAGAAGAGGCAGATGTGTCGTAGATCAATCGGTTTCTGGAAGAGCATGGTGGGTGGTATCATGTTGCGCGTGATGAAATCCCAAAGCGTCCACAGGTTTTCCCATTCATGAGGCGACGGTACTCCAAACGGTGAAGCCGAACGACGCTGGTTAGGCACCAAATGGCCTTTCGAGTTGCACGAGTTGGGAGAGGTCAACAACGGGAACGAGAACGTAGGACGTTCAAGTAGCCACAGTGAATATCTTGAGCTGGTATCTGTCCAGCGCTGGATGGGTCGTAGACCACTCTCGGTGAAGAGCGTATACGCGTCGATATCTGAGAACTATACTGAAGCATGAGATTCACTGAAGACAGGAGTAACACCGTTGTACCTTCACAGATTGTTCGATCTTGACCAGTTCATTTTGGACGAAGTTAAACGCGACATCTTCGCCTGGAACGTGTACCTCGTGATCTTCCTTGCACTTGAAGAAAGCCTCATGACGACCTATGTGAGCTTTAGCATGTTTTTGGGCCGTGTGATCATAACATACGATCTTCAGCGCCATATTTCTATGAAGCGGCAATCTCAGTATGTTTCATCGGCCGATGGCAGACACGTACATTCACATAATCCCACTTCCCTTGATCAAACATGCCTTCATTGCCGAGTGTTTTGCCTGCAGCCTTAAGTGCGTTCATGATGAAAGCCTTGGTGTGGCCTTGGGAATCGTTATAGGCTTCCTCAATGACATTTGGAGCATTGTCGTGGTCAAGGCCCAAAAGCAGAGTATCACCTGCACCCGGTCGTAGAGGAAGAGAGCGAAGAAATTCAGTGCCATCGGTACGCGAGAAGTTGCCAAGAGATGAGCCCAAGAACATCAAGTGAAGTGGAGGTTGGGTCTCTCCTGGGGTAGATGGTGGCGAAAAGTCTGAACCGGCGCTACCGGCGGTCGACGATCCAGACGAAAAGCGCGAATCTGGAGAACCATTACGGGCAGCGTTCATATTGAATTCCTTTGCGAAGCGTCCACCAGGAGAAGATGGTCGTGAGTTAAAAGATGATTGTAAACCACCTGACTGGATAAATTTAAGGCCATCCTCGTAAGTGCCACACATGCCCCGCGTCTCGACCTTGCCCGAGAGCACATGTCCGAGTTCCGATTTGTGAATTTCCCCAAGGGTGCGCTCCAATTCGCGCTGCTCCAGATCGAGGGCATAATAAGTGATTGGTGACGATATAGTGTCGTCGACGAGACCAGCCAAGCCGCGAAGGACGTGGGATGTCTTACGCAGAGCCCTGCAAAGAAGTATCAGCTGACTGGATCCAATGGTGGTGGCACTGGCAGAGCCAAAGCGAATAGTGTGCGGTGACTGGTCCGTGCCGTGTATGAATGAAGGGATGGATGCATGGACTAGGCACGTCATGATGGATTGATCGTGTCAGGGCATTGTGATCTGACAGTGACATTCGAACCCCAGAACAGACATGCACTCACCCAGAACCGAGCTCAAGGATGACTTCGTCGGGTGATACGCCGACGCCAGCGTGCATAACGCGAACGATCTCGTCCGCTTTGTTCTTCAATATTTCCTCCTCTGCCCCGAAGAGATAGTATTCCGGAGCTTCCGTCGTGATGTCGTCGTAAAGCCTCAGCCCACGTTCATCGTAGAGGAGCATTGTGGGCAGCGTTTTGGCGCCAATGGGCTGCTGGAGGCCATCGATGATGTCCTTGCGGATAGCGAGGCCATTGTCATTGCCGCTTTGTACGTGAAGGTCAAGGATTTTGCTCGACATTCGATGGTGAGGATAGATGGAGAAGAGGGCTATACTTATTTGAGACAGTCCTTTAAATATCGTCTCAAGTCGATTATAAGCCCTCGGGGCATGATCATGATGTCACTGCATTTCAAAAATGAATTTCCCGGAACCACTGGTTCTGATTCAGAGTTCGTCAGCAGCCCGTTCGTCTCGTCGCTCCCAGTGGCTCATCACCACGGTTTTATGTCAGTGAAAGGCTAGATGCCTATGTGCCATATGCGCTAGAGTTCCCACAAGGGTTTTTAAGTGGCGCGAGTACAGATTTGGGGATATTGCGACTCATACCTGCCTTCTATACTCGTACATCGACCACGGAGAGCTACGGCAATATGAGTACGGTGACCAAGCCAGACCGTCAGAAGTGTGTCACTTACCCTTCGCCAGACCTTCGCTACTCCGAAGGTTGACAAAGCGAACAGGCGGTGTAGGCGGTAGTACATTGCCTATTTGGGAAGACTCATCGGCGTCGAGACCTTGCCAATAAAAAGGATGATATGCCTACAAAGAAAGTCCATGCGTGTGATTTACCACTGCCCAGCAATGTGTCCTACTGCCCAAGCACCGCCTCCACATCCAACCGGTACTAACAAAAACCAGACCCCAAGGTCCCAAATTATACGCTTACGCAGCTGCGCACGTTGTAAGGCTCGCTCTTTGCGCTGCAACAACTCATCATGAGCAGTTGGAGATCGAGTTTGAGCGACTGGGTTGGGCGTTGACGGCGGCATTATGATCGACAAAGGCCGTTTGAAGTAGTGAGCAGTTATGTGCACCAACGCTATACTATGAGGTCAGTGCGACGAGACAATTTGATGAGGGTAGGCCTTGCCTGGAAGGAAGTATGTCCCAAGAAGGGCGCATACTAGTACGACATCGCTCACGACGGCGAATACAGCGGCTGGAAGAAGGGAGAAGATGATGACAAGGGTAAAGATACCAAGCCTAGATAGAGGGATAGTTGTCGACTGGCGCACTCGCTCTGGTATGGGGAGAGAAGGTGTTGTCACGAGAATGGAGGGAATGCCGAGGAGTAGGGTGAACGCGTTCATCGGGGCTATGAACGGTTCTAGTGGGTATGCAGCCAGATCCTGCTACGTTCAGTTAGAGCGGAGATGTGTGCGATGCAAAGGGTGGCTTACGACGCGCGGAATGTTAGGGAATGCAGAGAAAAACATCAAGGGTAATGTTAAAACAACGGCTAGTGTTACAGACATAATGGACAAGATCATGAAGGAGTGTGATTTTGGGCTTTTGGCGGTCGTTACGGTTGCTGGTAGGCTTGCTTTCAAAGAAGCATACAGAGGGAGTGTGGTGGACGACGTGAATGCAAAAGCGATGGTACCTGTGGAGATGATTGAGATCTAGGTTAAGTTTCGACTGGTTATGCAACTCACTGATGCCCTCCCATAGAGCCCCTGACGAAGACCAGCTCTTCAGTGATCCCTTGGCATGTGCAACGGACACCAAAGTGAGCCAAAGGATGTATGTGACAATGGAGGTCCCGGTGCAATATATGGTGCGTTTCGAGCCTAGGGATTGGCCGAAGCAAAGTGGTAGGAGGCAGATAACGATGATGATGGATAGGACGATGCCAGGCGACAATGGAAGGTCCGAAGGAAATAAGGGGACAAGGACATCAACGGAATCTGAGCACTTGTCAGAGTGATTGAGATGATCGATTTCAGTGCTACGCACCACGAAGATACAGCGAGGCTACGAGCACTCGCAGACCGCCTGTGCCTCCCCGCACGACACTTCTCAAGACAGCCCTCGGCTTGACGTTGCCCCTCCCTTTCGCGAAGACATCCAGCACGACGTCCTCCAAATCGCCCTTGCGAAGATAGCGAGACAGCATGTACCAGATCCGCCGTGTGAACGTGCTCAGCACAGCAAAGAGGAAGAATGCCGGCAGCCCGTACTTCAGGGGCAAGTGGGTGTGCGGCAGAAGCAGTGCACCGAGCTTCAAGAATGGGGAGAGGAGATAGAGCAGGACGACGGAGGGTCCCAACGGAAGCACATATGGCCTGCCAATGTCGAAGACAGCATCATGGTCATCCTGGTCGTCGAGGCTGAAATCCAATGGGGCACCAGTGTCGTCGTCGTCATCGTCGTGCACAAGAATGAGGTGAGCGGAGGAATCAAGCGCCGAGAGCACCGGCGACGATGAGCTCGACGAGCTGGAGGAAAGGCGTCCAGACATGGTGGGACATGTACAAGGTTGTATCGGAGCAATCAAAGCTGCACTACATTTCCTTTTCCATCGATTCCCATCAAATGTCATTATGTACGGCCGAACTCTATCTATGTCCTACGTACATCTGGTACATGGTCCGCCCACTACCCGCCCAAAGACACACACCCTCCCGCTCATGGGTCACCTGCATGGACGGCACGTTCCCTGGGAGCTGGCAACTGAACGCTTGCACGCCACTCCGAGTTGACCAGCCCCGGATCATCCCATCTTCTCCTGCTGCGAACAACACGTCGTTGAGCGAGTCCACGGCAACGCCCTATACACCGTTGTCAACGAGATTCACATCTAGACTCGACTTCGCCCACCAGTTTCTGTGTGACAGTATTGGCATGGCCTTCAAACACCATATATGGAGTGTTGCCTCTCGAAAACCGAAGATCATAGCTGCATAACTGCAAACAAATGAGGAAAATGCCAGAGGTCTCGTAGCCACATCAACGAACCGATCCATTCAGGTGGCTCACCAGCAATCGCGTCTCATGTAGGGCGTACAGATGTACCACAGAACTGCGCTCGCTCGGAAACCGGTCGTCGTATAACACCTGTCCACCGTTCGTCCGCGTGTCGAAGCGCGTAACGGAGCCATTTCGAGCACCAGCATAGACTGTATTCTGCAAACACGATGAGTATGGAGTAGACGAAACAAGTCTGTCTTCCTTTACCGGTGTTTGAATGACGGCAAAGACATCGCTTTTTGTGTCAAGCATTTCGACAACTTGACGTTCGATGTCTCGCATCAATACGGCTTTTCTATTCGCGCCCAGAACAAGTGAACGATCTCGGAGGTTACTCGTCCATATATCGTGTACATTCTTCAACGTTAGGATCGTTGTACGTCTGAAATCGACGCCACTGTCAGACATCGCATGAGCGTAATCTCAGATAGTTTACTCACTCTGATGATTCTGAGCTTTGTAGAGCAATCTTGGATGAAGATCCAAAAGATGTCGCGCTGGCGAGATTTAGCATGGGAAAAGGGAAGGTGCTGCCCGTCCTCACACACATAGGTTCTCGGATAAACAGAGGGACGAGACCTGCGAGATATATTAGCTAACATTCTGGTAGGAAGAAGTCAAATCAACCTGTGATGAAGGATGCAGATTGAGCTGAGCAGTCCAAATTCCACTTTCGTTGTCAAGATTATACAGCCAACCATGGTCGTCCCCCAAGACACGACGCGTTTCGGAGGACTATGCAACCTTTGAGATCGTCTCGGTGGATTTGTATGTCGCCGCTTACAGAAAATGCTGTTATGTTCCCAAAAACCGACGTGGGTGAGGCCATGACGCGGCAGTTGGCCTGAATGCGGGTGCACCATATATCACTTGACAGGCAGTGAGAATGGGCTCGCATACAGGCTCGAGAGGAGAAACTCACTGTCTGGCACGACTGCGTTCTCTATATGTCAACAAGTTCGGCGTCCTCACAGTGTGTCGTTTTCGTCTGGGAACAGATGGTACCGCGTCGTCTGCACCCTTAACAGAATTCCCCTTCGGTTTGTTTTGTCGTGGTGCAGGCACCGCAACCTTCTGAGCTATAGTCGATGGCCCAGCAGGTTTGGAGGACAACGGGAAGTATCGATTCCGTTCTTGGTCCCAATAGAGGCCAGGTAGCTCTCGAGGCATCCAGAGAAGAGTGAAGTATCAAACACAATTGAGTCGCAAGTATATGGCTTTAATAATGCCAGAGAAGGATTTTGGACCCTGGTGGGGAGAAACGAAGGCTAACGGAGTTGAAGTACCGGCTTAATCGGCCCGAGCTCAATTTGCATCTCGTTGTCGAAGCCTTGTTCGATTCTCATCCAGCTGGCACTGCTTCACTCAAGAAAAACCAATGAGGTCGTAAGTCAAATAAGATATTGCATCGCAGACGTAGCTAACATGAACATAAAAACATGAAATGTCCAAACAAAATCATGCAAAAAAATGCGTACCCGTGAAAAAAAAAAGGAATAACAACATGAATTCATCGTGAAAAATGGCTAATGCACGTAACAAAAAAGCATCGATAGCAAATAGATAGCAGTGTCGTCAAGTCAAGAGAATGTGATGTGGAGATGATGATGAGGAGATAATGGAGGAGAAAAAATGCAGCGATAAATATACAAGAGAGTCAAGAGATATAAAGTTTAGATTTTCACTGGACGCGAGAAACGCGTCTCGATACAGAGGCCCTTCCGGGCACAATAGCCTTCATGGCCCGCCGCATGCGGGCCATAGTCGCGTTACTCTCGTCCTTGTAGATCGTCGTAGTGGGAGTGGAATCAAAGGTCATCACCCCGAGCTCATCGATAGTCATATGGTCCCTGTTCGGAGCATCCCTCGACACAGGCGGCGGTGGCACTGGTTGGGCTCGCCGGATCGATCCAAACTTGGGCGTCGATTTCTGCCGTGACACGGGTTTCTGGCGCGGCACGCTGGGCGTGCTGTTAAACAGGGACTCCGATTGATAGCCTTTTCCAAGGCGTTTCACACCGGAGGTGGCCATCAGGAATCTGTCGTAGACGCCCTCCAATCGCCTTTGGCTTGGTGTATCCGGTAGCATCTGGTTAGCATTTGTGCGCCTCTGAGGGTAGGGCTCAACATGGAGCGGGGAGGATGTCAACTCATCGAGCGATTTGTTGACAGTCCGGGGTGTGGAAATGAGCAGGGAGTCTCGAGATTGCCTGGGAGTCGCGATGAACATCTTCCGGTCCAGCGGGGGAGATGCTTTAGGTGGTGATATCCTGGAGCGTGCTTGAAACGAATAGTCAGGACCAATCCATAAGGCAACTCCCAGATCAACTCACTTGCAAGATCGACGGAAGCGTTGGGACTAACGCGCAGCAGATCGTGGGATCTGCTCTTGCCTCTGTGCCTCAGTGGAGTTTCAAGGATACGCGAATCCGTCGACAGCGTATTGCTACGGTGTGTTGACGACGACGGAGTGTAAATGACAGGGACTGGGCTTGATGCGGTGGTTGAACCACTACCTCCAATCGTCGTATCATAGCTCAAGGTGTTGAAGGAGGAGTTGGGGGAAAGGCAATCCGTATCAGTCGCAAAGATTTGGTTAGCAGCGAGGACACGGCGAGGAAGCCGACCCGAGCGCTGGCTCCTCGATTGAGAGGGAGATAACCGGCCTGGTGGAGGAGAAAGTGGGGACGTTCCACGCTCAGGTTCAACGGACGGCGGAGAAGGAGACGATCCAAAGTTCTGACGCGCATCATCAACGACTCCTGCATTGCAAGTCAGTGACTGAATACCCATGAAAGTCTGGATTGATGTGAGACTCACTCTCCACATTTCTCCTCCATGTTGATATCCTGTCTGCTGCCTGGGCATCCGTTTCATGATTGACATTGAGAGCCGGGGTAGAGGCATTGGTCTGTTGAATGTCACCCGCCCACGGTTCGACAGTCTGTGACGCATCCCGCAAATCAGCAGAGTAACTGCGGGCCTTCTTCGCACTTGAGCCCAGAGTGGATGATTTGTACATTTGCACGGTTTTGTCTAAGAGGTGAAGTAGTCAGTCGGGACCACCCCCATGGAGCAGACAATAAATATATACCAATTGACAACTTGATGCCATGTCTCAAACCATTAAGGGCGGAGGCGGAGTTCTTCCTCGACATGGGACCAGGTGAGAACGCCGGAGAGACAGCGGTGACTGGTTGAAGGTGAATGGCGAATCTCATACAAAAGTTGGCGAACGAACCTGACATGAACGTCTTGTCCAACTCCGGAGACGAAACCTTGGGACTAGGGATCGGAGAGAATGTCGACAATGCTGCAGAGGACTCAGCGCCAGACGGGACCGAAGATGCACGGAACACACCTGGACTGTAGGCTGGCGTCACCTCCACCGCCGTGAAAGTAGTTGATGTGGCCATCGAACCCGACGCCGGCTCCGCCGCCATCAGATTCTCCTTGTCGCTATCTCTCGCGCCTCCGTCGTTTTGTGGGACATCAGTGTCATCCTCGTCCGTGTCGGTCTCATCCTCTGTATCATCCATTCTCGAAATCTCCCTGAGCCGCTCCCAATCCCGTACCCTCTGATTGACGTGATTCTCCTTCTCCACAGCAGTGGCGTTCCTATCGTTCTCCTTCACCGGTTCCTTCACCTTCGGCTTTCGGACGGTGACATGCATGTCGCGAGCCTTGACTCGGCTGTCTGGCAGATTTTCGCGTGTCTGTGGACCAAGTGGGTTGCGCTTGACGGCCAGAGACCTCCCGTTCGCGGGAGAGCTAGTGCGAGGGCCTGATGCACGAGGGGAGGTTGGAGGAGACGCTTTGATAGGCGAGAGATCGGTAAGCGGCGCAGGGGCACGCCTCCTGGGTGGCACAGTCGCGGCTGGCAACGAATAAATATACGAGCAATGTCCGCTCAATGATGTGAAACACTTACGTTTGCTTGCAGTTACTTTGGGTTGTGACTTGGTCTGAGCAGTAGCATTGTGACGCAGTGAATCCTCATTCTTCGACTTGGGAGAGAAGAGGCCGGGCGGGGTGTTGAGGTTTTCCTTTCCTTTAGTGATGCGTGAGCGCGTCGGGGTGGTGTAATCAAGTAGTTTGGAGATGTCCTTCTCAAAAACAATGCTAGAGGTATAGCTCGAGGACCGCCCTACGTGACAATGAGCAAGAATTCGGGGAAGAAGTGGAGTTCATACTGAGCTGCGATTCCGTCTCCCTGACAGAGACCCAGTATGGGTCCCTCATGGCTTGTGATACAGTGCATCGGAGATCAGCATTGGGAGCGATCATTCTATGGAGTAGCTTTTCCATGCCGCGCGACATTTTCCAGCTGCCAACCCACTTTCCGCGTATCTAGGAAGGAGGATCAGATTATGATCAACAGAAACAGTATCACCTACTGTTCGCGACCAATACTTCTCAAGATCATCCTTTGTTGTGAATTGTTCCTGATCTGATTCTTCAAAGGGAGTTCGCCCAACGAGAATCTCAAAAAAGGTAACCCCGAGTGACCAGACATCGGATTTCCTGGTATCGTGCGGTATCTCGCGTGCACGCTCAGGTGATAGGTACTGCACGGGTTATCAACAATCACGTGACCGCATCGAGCAGGAGGACGTACCTCTGGAGTGCCATAGGCGACCTTGCTGTGGAATGCAACGTCGGAAGTCGTGTCGTACTTTTCGGCAAAGCCGAAGTCGACCAGTACAGGGATGTTTTTGTCCGAAACAAGAATATTGGCGGGCCTGACCATGGGAAGGAAAGTGTCAGGGAACGGTGCGTAGCAAGAATGCATAGGTTGAGGAGACGCACTTGATATCGTTGTGTACAACTCCACGCTTGTGAAGGAACTCTACGCCAGAGAGAAGATACCGGAACCAGCCGCGCGCTTGAGACTCCTCTACTTCCACAGGAACTAGGGTGGGTAGCAATGCCCTGGGCGAGGATTAGTTGCGTTGCGGGCAGTCAGCAGAGGAGAGGTCGACGCACATCGTTATCAGTGCAAAAGATGGGGTAATGATGAAGGAATAGAACGGTACGATAGAAGGATGGGGGTCGCTCTTGAAGGTGCGGATGATCTTCATTTCGTTCCAGCTGTCAGAACCAGTGAGCAGACGCCGTGAGTGACAGAGGAAGTCCGCTTACAGGGACTTGACGCGTGCAACACTGGTCTTGCTCTTCGCCTCCCGATGGACGACCTTGACAGCGATGTGGGGTCGAAGAACTCTGTCAAAGTCTTCTGCCGTCGTCGCCGACGGGTCTGTCTTGGGCTTGCATCGCCAGACACTGCCCCAGTTGCCGTTTCCAATCTACGTGGCCCTCGTCGTTGGATAGGGCGGGCAGGGACGCGGGAAAAAACGCACCTCTTCGATGAACGTCAGCTTCTCGGCCAGGACGTCGTCGGAAAGAGAGAAGATGTCGTTAATGTCTTGAGGCGTGTCCATGGCGGATGACAGGCGGGGACATGCAGCACTGCGCTCAGAGCTGACGGCAGGAAGGAACCCGTGTGGGATTGAACCTCGCGCAAACAAATACAACCTGAGACAACGCGCTCCCCCTTCCGGCCCGCGTCCCTTGTTCCCATTTTGCTTCCGCGGACCTGTCACTGTCTGTCCTCGAAGCTGCAAGCTGGCTGCAACCAATGTAAACTGTTGTACAATACTATACAACACTGAATTGACGAAATATTTGATTCTACATCCGTTCCTCCTCCTCCACCCGCGTCTCGCGAATCACTCGTTCAACCGATTCCAAGCCCTCTATCACCTCCTGGCTGGCGTATAAGGGCAATGTTTCTCTTCGGCTGTCATAATCTGGAAGTGAGAATGCAATCGCGTCAAGTACACCGCATCTGGCCGAGAAGTATCTTTCCAACCACGCTGGGCGCTCATCCTCTTGCATCAGCCGACGGAGTCGTGCAAGTCGGCTTGGTTTGAGCAACAACGCGACCGTTCCAGGCCCTCCGTACGTTGGCTCAGTAGAGATGGTGTATTTCTTACTGGCCGTTTGTCGCAGCATATTCCAAACTTCGATACCAGGCTTGGTGGCGGCTGCAGAGGGATATCTCAGTCTCATCAATCCCAACTGCATTGAATGCCGCTGACGCACCTGGTGTTGCTCCAATTCTGTTTCCTCCTAGAGCTGCCTCGAATGATACCGCCTTGAACGCCTCTTCCCCGATGCGCAGGATATGGCTGCGGCCACTATTGAAGCATTGAGATCGATAACTGGGTGATAGTCAGGCAACGTACGTTACCCTCAGATAACAACAGAGGTAGTGGATCTTTCTCAAGACTTGCGTGCAGTCCGAACCATTGAGAAACTTGCTGATCTCGAGGTCAGAGGAAAGATTAGTACTCGCATTGGGGCGGATACAAACCATAGTACGTATCCACTCAGGACTTCGTTAATTCCACTGTCGTCGTGACACCGATCAAAGTATCGCGCAGCTTGCGCTTGGCTGAGCATGATGGTAGGAGACAAGGTTCATGATGAATCATGATGTCAGGTGCCACCCTCGATTGAATACCTCCATTTACCCTCAGCTCGCTTTCTACAATTCGTTAGACTGCAGTCACCATCAAGGTCCATCTCATTGCCAAAAGTATGAAGAGAAGATGTCTATTCCCAAGCCCTCTTCAGATCCTAGCAATCGTTTCACTCCATGGGGCTCCAGAGCTCTAGCAGAGTCAAAGTCAGCTCCTAGGAAGTTACTATAAGCACGCTTTCAGCTTGTGTGTATCTGAATAGTACGGAACTTGCACCAAAAATGGCACCCATTGTTTCAATCCTCAATCCAACTCACTTCGAGAGATGCCGACCTGAACTCTCCTTGAGCTTGACGGCTTCCTCCTCAATGCATGGGATATGGCTTCGTGTAGACTTTTGAGCTTAGCTACTAATCGCCACCGTCATTTCAGGGGATATAGCAAGTCATAACACCTCCCAATGAACCTCTGCTGGGAATAGGACAGCACATATGGTAGGACCCACTATCGTCCACACGGATGTGGCGGGAGACTGGCGGCGGCAAAGACGGCAATTGATGCCGAGTCACAGACCGTCACACCAGTTCTTCTCTACCTCCTACCTCATCATGCCTCATCATCAACGAGCGCCCTCAGCGACAAATGCCAATCAAAATGGAAACGCAAAGCACAAGCAGAAGGCTGTCCGCCCCGTCTCAGTGGGCCCACCTCCGCCCAATCAGAAGCCAGATTTGGGCATGTCGCAAGACGCCCGATACGACCACAACCTCAAGGTCCTGCGCCGTCGGGACCCGTCCATCACGAGCATATTCGATCAGTTCAGCCACGTCTGCGTGTATCACTACAACATCAACACGAACAAATGGGAAAAACTCGGATACGAGGGCACCATGTTCCTATATGAAAGGTCCGTTTTGCGGTCCCTATCTGGAATTCTTGATACTCAGCACTTCTGCAGAAATGAATACCCACCCTACGGCTTCTATGTCTTAAACAGGGCGGGCATGGACGACTACATCCAGCGCATGCAGCCAGATGACGACATCGGCGAAGTGGGCGGCTATGTGATGCTTCGCTCGTACCCAGAATTCACCCGCCGCCGGCTGGGCAAAATTCACGAACAACATCCCCTCGAGACGCCTCCTCCGTTCTCCGACGCATACCGCCTATCTAGCCCCCCTCCTACCAAACTGGAGAAAGAGGCAGACAGCACTTTCAAGACGGTCGGCCTCTGGGTCTTTGCGACTGACGCTCGTGAACCATTGCGCGACGTCATGTACAGACTGCACTCATACATCAAGAAAAACGAGCCGTATCCAGACGACTTCCGCTACGGCCCTGGTCGACCTCCGCCACCTAATCCACATCTGCGCACGACACCTGCATCGCCCGCTGTCACACATAGTGCAGCTAACGGTACGCCCCTTTACATCTTTCTCACTCGATAGCTGAATGAATCGCAGCAATCCGGCCACCTGCTTCATCTAATGTACAGAATCCCGGTCCTACGCCAGAATTCACTCAACTCCTAGCGAAGTTAGACTCGTCTACTGGTATCCAGCAGACCCCTTCGCGAAGTGCCATGACCGTCGAGACCCTATTCGCGACAGCAGGCAAGACTCCTCACCATAATGGAACTCATCCCACTCCACCTCCCCGGACACCTGTCACTGGAATTCCTTTACTAGATTCCATATTCGCATCAGCTGGTCCGCCTGCACAAACCCCGTCCACATTACAGCCTCCTGAACAACCTGAACCCATTATTCACTCTCCCAAACCATCTGCTTCCGCACTCCCACAAATCTTGAACCAAGATGTCATTGCGAACCTTCTGGGGCTTCCCAGTTCACGATCATCGTCCACCAATTCTTTCTCCAGTTCTCGAGAAGCAGACTGCGAAGACCAATCTGCAGCGAGTACTGTATCCGACATGGAGACCACGCCTGACTCGGATAACATGCTCGGTCTTGCTGCGGCTCAAGCTCCTGTTAATGGAGATGTTACGCCGCGCGCGCCTGGGACGTCGCTCAAACCTACTCCCGCACCACCAATGATGGAGTCATCGGCGACTTTACGACCATCTCCACCGCAAGCTGCCTTTGTCCCTCTCAACGACAACAGCAATGGGCGCCGTCTGGTTCCCTTCGACGACGCAGACGCACAGCTTTGGCCTTATCCCCGCGCGCCCATCGATGAGGACCAAGAGGAGCTTGTCGAGCTTGATTTCCGAGATACGAGCGCCCTCAGCGACACGGAGAAGTTTATGAGGGAAGCGGCTAGATATAAACACAACGCAGGCGAGGATGGCACGAGTGAGAGCGAAGTGGGCAGGAAGGAGAAAAGAGGGGGGAAGAAGGCGAATAAAAAGAAGAGAAATGCTAGGGAGAGGGCAGAGATTGAGAAGAGTTGGGACTTACCGGATGCGGTGCATGCGCCTGAGCCCGCGCCCGCGCCCGTCGAGTCGCCAGCTACGGCGAAGCCATACGTCAATGGAAAGGCCAAGGCTATCGTCAATGGACACGACCACCCAACGTCGGGGCTGGACCCTGCTATCCTGAAGGCGAGCGTGATCAACACCCTCTCTGCAGTTCAGCTGCCTATGGAGAAGAATGATTTCATGCGGGAGGTGTTGACTCTCATGCACGTACGTCTTTGTTCTTTCCGCTGTTTAACCTGCCCTCATAATCAAAATTGAACTAGACGGACAAAGCCTTCGGCGATAGCCTCTGGAAGGACTACCACTCACGCACAACCTAGAAATGTATCCATCGTCCTACTTACTATCATCACCTTGCTTTCTTGCATTCGTTCTATCTATTTGCAGTGTATCACGAATTGTATTTCCAGACTACTCATTAGTGTTCTCGTTAGGCTACCAACTCAGATTATATTACGATTATCATGTCCCCGCTGATATTCGCGTATGTGGGAGGTTCAAGGCGGCGATATGCGGGGAGGGCGAATGCCTCGGCGTCGAGGTTCTCTAGGCGCGCAGAGTAATAGCGTTCAACCCACTCCGGGCGTTCTTGCGACTCGGCGCTCGTTGAGCGTTGGAGGTCGTTGCTTTGTGAGGGTATGAGGAATGTGTGTATTGAGCCGGGACCTCCGTATGTTGAGTCGGTCAGCATCGACTGGTTGAACTTCTTGTTTCTGCGTAACTCGTTCCATGCTGCGATACCGGGTTTCGTCACGGCTGAGTATCAGGTCACTTCAAAATGCGCAGCAGATATGAGAAGTGATGCTTACCAGGACTCTTGCCGATTCGTTCTCCACCTAGGGAAAGCTCGATGCAAAGGGCTTTGAGTGCTTCGTCACCCATGCGCAAGATATGACCACGGCCACTGTGGATGACGCGCGATGAGACGTGTGGATAGCCCAGAAGCAAGCTAGAGAGCAACCTACGTGACGTGCAGATAGCAGCGAAGAAGGTACAGTTTATGCAGCACTAGCGCACAATTCGCGCCATTCAGCATCTTACTAGTCCAGTGTGAGTCCGATTTAGAAAGGGTCAAATGTCGAAATTCACCTCAAGACGTAGGCGCTAAGGACCTCGTCAACGCCATCGTTGTCTGTACAGTCGTCGAAATATCGCGCGACTTGAGATTGGCTTAGCATGGGGGTAAAGGTTGGGGGAAGAGGTGCATGGTACGATTTCGATATTTATAGTAGAGGCTACGATGAGCTATCGAGAAGCCAGTAGCGTCTTAGACCAAGAGTAGACTCCACATCGAGGCCTCATGCTCAGTAAATATTCCGTTGACCTAGATTGACCCGTATTGACCTGGAAGGACTGAAGTCAATACTGTCAACCAAGGTCAATGGAGCTCGATGGAGGTCAAAAAATGACCGTCCCACAGACCTCAGTTGACACACATTGATATCGATTGACTTACATTGACATGCATTGACCTTTATTGACCCAGGCAGCTTCTGATCGTACCGGTCAATTCAGGTCATTCCAGGTCACCATAGGTCAATGAAAATGGCATATATTGGTAGGAGCAAACAATACAAGGTACGATACGAAGGTCCATCTGATTCCGGCAAGTCACCCAAGACTCGGAACGCAAAGACTAGATGACGAGAATCAGACGGTGTCATTTATAGAGCAAATTAGACACGTACAAGATAAGATTCCGCGAGGCTGACACGAGTACGCTCCGTGCACAGTTTTGAAGGAAAGTGTCAGACGAGCATATGAGCTACACGTCGATGTACGCACCGGGCAAGGACTTCCAAGCGTCGACACATCGGGAGAGCACTGCGAAAGAAAGAGTCAGAGGATATGGTACAAACAACAAAATGTTGCGCACCGTCGCCACGCGCTATTGGTCTGCTGTCGCGGGTGATACGCGTCCAAAACTCTCCTCTATCATCGTGTTCGTTGCATAGCTGCGAGTCTTGGTTGCGCCATTGCTGGGGTCGCCTTTGCGCCTGCATCGTCATCGTGGGGATCGTCGTCGGTGCTTTCGTGAGCTTTGCTGGTGAAACTAGTACTGAACGGAGGCAGAATCCGGGCGCTGTCGGCCTTGGTCGCGTACACAGGGCGTGCGAAGGCGGTGCGGAGGCGTCGGGAGCTCTTGGAAGCGACAAAGAGGGGAGGGGCCGGAGGACAGAGGAGGGCAGATGGTGGGGAGAGAGAGAGAAGCAATCGCAACAAAAGCCCCGATGACGCGGCTTTTTAGCTTCGAAATCTCAAGCTTTTCAAGTCCGCTCAAGATCGGCTGTTTACAAGTACTTACGAGAAGCAGTCAATGAAGGTCAATAGGTGGTCGATCGAGGTCAACTGAAGTCGCTGAAGATCATCCACGTCAACAGAGGTCTACGGAATTTTTACTGAGCCTCATGAACAGGTAGACTCGATTTCCACGGTCACAAGATTTCGGAATAGGCAATAGTGACACTGACAGTCTTGGTCTAAGACTTCCTTCCTTCCATTACTGCCCCGCAAGAAGAATGCGAATTTACATTTGGCAGCTTAACATACAGACATAATCCAGGCAGAGAGCTATCCATCCGATGACACGTTACACTTTGGCGAAATCAATCATACAAATGGCAGTTCGACTTTCGGTGACGACCGGATCTACCAGCATTGTTCAGCAAGAATCACGATGAGAAAATACGGGACTCACCAGCAAGATTAGGATGGACATGTAGACTTGCAATAGGAACATGAGGCGAGAACACTATCCAGGTGTTGAGATCTGTAGACCACTCAAAGCAGAGAGACAGCTTTACCGTGATATCGCAACCTTTCTCTCAAATAGCTGGTAAAGTCGACCCTCTGTCCGCCATAAAGCGGGCATTTCCACGTTAACCACAGAGCAGTGTCCGTCATCTGCAGACAGGAAACCTCCGAAAGGGCCATCGGGTTATCCAGTAAGGTCGCTCTGCATACGTGCGGACGCTTGTCATGCCCGACATGAATCACAAAAACACCAGTGTCTGTGACAACAGCCGCGCGCGTCCCGTCGAAAGCCAAGTACCGCGAAGCATGCAACCTACTACCCAGCTCCAATTCTAGAACGACGTCCTTGAGCATGGCAGGCGGGGAGAGGTTAGAGAACAACCGCTCAAAGTCGGGGATAATCAAGATCCGAGACGTCCCTGCCATCAGTGCGAGGTGACGACCACAGGGCGAGACGTGCACTGGATGCAGTTAGTTATCAGCGGAAAGGGACGGACAGAGGAGAAAGAGAGAGCGTACCAGCTTCAAAGTGATCATAGATTCTCTGTATGGATGCTGGTGGAGCAGGAGGTTGTTCCTTGTGCGTTTCATGCACGCAAAAAGCCGAACCTGGCGAGGTGATCATGTCGGGGTTGAGTTTGTAGGCCTCGTCAGAGTAGTTGACGCGATCTGAAGGTATGTCCAGGAGAAGTCTGCCAGTTTGACGCGAGACAACTCTCAGTGAAGGATACCCGCTCAAGAAGATATGTCGGTCGCTCAGTTCGACATACGAGAGGAGTGTCCGGTGGTCTGTTTCTGGGTCGTCGACAGTAAACTCCTTTTCCAATTTCCCGGAAGGCGCATCATAGAGGTAGATCTGCCGCCGTGTGGCCGTAAGAAGAGTGGGATAGACGAATCTGAAAGCTGAGGTGGTCTCGGGGATCCTGAGGACACACCAAGGCTCGAAGGCGCCCCTCGGATAGGTGTCTGTGTAGATGCTTCGCGCTCTCTGGTTTTCATCTTTCTGTAGGTCATCTGCAGCATTCTCCAAAGGAGACAGAATGTCGTATTTCCGATCAATCAGGCGCCATATTTCCTTGCGACGACCGAGCATGTTGAAGATGAGATATCCGTGGTCATATTCAACGTGCGCGACTTCGGGTACGTGACGCTGAAATAAGGCGTAAATATAGTTCAAAGCTGCGACCACCGATGCGTACCCTCGACAATCCCCAGAGGATGGAGCCATCCTCCAGATCGGACACGGTGATGCCGCCATCCACGTATGAGCAGATGACAATGCCTGCTTTTTCGTCGACCTTGAGGCGATGCACGTCGTCGACTTCAAGAGGCAAACACGTCCTAATTGCTGATGGACCCTTGCCTTGCCAGGCCTTCTGGATTTGAAGCTGTTTTTGACCTACGCGTTAACTGAGACAACGTAGCTGTGTGATGAGCTGATCACCTACAAAGTGATTTCCAGCCTTTTACGTCGCGGAGAGCCCTTGGCGTATATCTCTGGGAGAGGTCGGGGAGAGTGTATTCTCTGGACGGGATGAATTGATGCTCTACAGCAGCATTACGGTAGATATTGGACTCGTTAACGTCAATGAAGTCCTTGGCGATACGAGCGACGGTATAGACGGCAGCCAGAGAGCTGAGCGGCAAATGAGAGAGGATCTCAATGATTATTTCGGTGGGCAGATCATCGAACATGATGGCCGGAGGTAAAGGAGCCGCTTGTCCTGAGCCGCCATGACGGCGGCTAGCTGGCTCGGAATGTTCTTCAATTCGACAATACCGAGCTCAGCCTTAGCCTACGCTGCTACCGTCAACTGGTGGCCGGTATCGTCCTCCACGACCGGCCTAGAGCCTATAAATTGCCTCAGCGACCCTCCGCCTTCTACCCTTGTCGAGCTCTCCGAATGCTTCAACAACTACACAGTCCTCAGCGAATATTACACGTCCGGAACGTATGCGGATGCTCAGCCAGATGATGCCCAGCGCATAGCATGGTTGCAGGCGGTCACCGACTTACTCTACGTCGGCGAGGACAACTGCACATCTGTTGCGGTGCCCCCCGACTTGCGAAATATCTTCACCGTCTCATTATTCACCAATACTCCGGACGGCGCGCAGTATTGCATTCTCTCAGAGGTGTACGCCAATAACGCCAACTTCTACGCGAAAGGTTGGGGTATTTTCATGGTCGCTGCTCGTCCTACCCTCGGCATCCATCTCGCCTCCCCGCATCCAATGTTCGATTTTGATACCCCAGACCAAGCGGTCACACTGTTTCAACGTACTGGAGCAAAGAGCCTCTTGATATCGGGCCGTCACCGTGCAGCGTACAGCGTCGCCTCTGACTGTGTACCCTCTCCCGCAAGTACGACGTACTATCACACTGATCCAACGCACGATGTAGTATGTCATCTTCTTTGTCAATGTCATCGGCCCCTCACTGATAGCCTTTCTAGAACGAACCTTTCAGTGTCGCCAACCTCGCCATCCGCGCTTGGCAAGATGCCAATGGCGGGTGTACACTCGGATCCTGCGCCTACATTCAACTTCACGGAAAAGCCTCTACTTCATGCTCTGCTGTTGACATGATGGTCTCTGCTGGTCTTGGTGAGTCGGATAACTACCCTGCTTTCGATGTGTTTCTCATACCAGTGGCCTCCATAGGTTCAGCCAATGCCGCTTGGTATCTCGACAGCACTGATAGGCCAGCCAAACGCCTGAGAAGAGAACTCGCGGCCTCCTTCCCAGACTATAACGTCTCGCTCCCATCTGACACGACGTGCTCCCTGACCGCAACCAACAATGTTTTTGGCCGTTTATTGAATGGGGTTGCCGAAGACGCAGTGTGTACGCAGGCCGCTGCAGTCGAAGACGCCACAGGCCAGTTCGTTCACATAGAGCAGGCATATCGATCTACCCTTCCACAGGCGTATGATGGATGGGCTCGCGCACTCAAAGCTACATTTTCCGTAAGTCGATGACCAGCGATGTTTTCAAGAGAGTCTGATCTTGGTCTCTTCAGCAGTAGGACTCAAGCTTTGACTCTCATAATCGATAATAGGACTATCAGCTGATACCAGATGACTGAATTTGTCGTTGCTGCTTAGGCGTCCTCGCGGCAGATTCGGCAGAGCCCAATATAAAGTCATGAACTTCTGATGAACACCCAGAATCTGCCCACGATGTCAATGTTTCCTCCCGCCCCAGATCCACCTTCGAAACTCGGCATTTACCGTGTGTTGTCCCCGAATGCTGGCATACGCGTATCTCCTTTGCAGCTAGGAGCAATGAGTATAGGCGACAAGTGGGGCCAGTATCTGGGCGAGATGGACAAGAAGACAAGCTTTGAGGTTTTGGACGCGTATTATAACATGGGAGGCAACTTCATCGATACCGCAAACGTCTAGTAGGTCAATGTCGACGGGAATGGAACATTATCTGACTTGCTCTGT
This sequence comes from Strobilurus pachycystidiatus, assembly GCA_019915135.1. NCBI lineage: Eukaryota > Fungi > Basidiomycota > Agaricomycetes > Agaricales > Physalacriaceae > Strobilurus > Strobilurus pachycystidiatus. The sequence continues at coordinate 886,525 of JAHLMK010000004.1, forward strand.
AGTCAGGATGAGACCTCGGAAGAGTTCATCGGCGAATGGGCCGAGCAGCGTGGCATCCGAGACCAGCTCGTTATAGCGACGAAGGTATGCGCGCACTCGAAAACTTCTGTGATTTTCTGACAGGTGTACAGTATTCCACCAACTTCAAGAGGGGCGACGTCCAGCAGAAGATCAATTATACTGGAAACAACAGTAAATCCCTATTTCTCAGTGTCGAGGCCAGCTTGAAGAAGTTGCGCACGTCATACATTGACATTTTGTACATCCACTGGTGGGACTATGAGACCTCCGTCAAGGAGGCGATGGACAATCTCCATCATCTTGTTGCCGCCCGTAAAGTCTTGTATCTTGGCATCTCCGATACACCTGCTTGGGTCGTCGCGCAAGCGAACCAATATGCCCTCGATCATGGCAAGACACCCTTCGTTATCTACCAAGGCCGGTGGAGTGTGCTGGAGAGGTCATTTGAACGCGACATTCTGCCGATGGCCCGCTCGTTCGGGTTGGCGCTGGCGCCGTTCCAGGTAATTGGATCGGGGCGGTTGAGGACAGAGGAGGAAGATAAGCGACGAAAGGCAGCGGGGGAGACGGAGCGGACTGTTGGAGGCGCAAAGACAGTCGCTCCTGAGCTGACAGAGCTCGAGATTAAGATGTCGAAGGCGCTCGATAAAGTGGCCAAGGAAGTCGGGGCAAAGAACATCACGTCTGGTATGTTGTTTTCGGACATTGATAGGCGATTTACTGATTTGCTTGTCCCAGTGGCCATTGCATACGTGATGTCTAAGACACCATACGTCTTCCCGATCCTCGGCGGTCGGAAAGTCGAGCACCTGAAGAGCAACACCGAGGCTTTGGATATCTCTCTGTCAAAAGAACAGATCAAATTTCTGGAGGACGCCAATCCACTCGACTTGGGCTTCCCAGTGGGACAGCTGGGTGATGGCACAAGTCATAACGTGTTCCTCAAGTCTGCGGCACGACTAGCAAAGCAGCCATTACCCGAACCAATCAAGCCCTAGAAAGGCTGCAGAAACGCAGTGGGCTTGGATCTGCATAGCTTAGGAAACATGTATGCGTTGTTAGATATCGATGTTTGAGTAGAAGACCATCAGAGTCATAGGAATCGATTCACCAGTGCATTGAATGGTAAATACCGGTTCGTGCCTAGTGTTCACTGTCCGGGTGTGTCAACTCAGGTAACAGGTAGCACTAAGCAGGCTACAGCCTACCTGAAATTTCCCAGTGTCCGGCTATTGAAGGTCCCAATGACACACATTCTAGTCTCTGAGTCCTGACTCCTCGGTCCGCAGTCCAGACTAGTCCAGAGTGACTAGTGACTAGTGACTAGTCCACTGTCCAGAGTGCAGACCCATTAAAGTTTCTACTATCTAGTACTAAGTAGTGCGCCACAGTCACTGTCCAGTGTCCACACTAAATAGTAAATAGTAAATAGTAAATATTTATAATTTAAGTTTTAACTAAGTGACTGTGGCATGTGCAGTGTAGGGCAGTGGAAAAAACTTAGGTTTGGATACCGAAACATTTTTTACCGGTAAATTACCAGGTAAAATACCGGTTCGAAACCTCGGGGGTTGACAATGAGACTCTGAGAGGGAGGTTCGGAACCTGTCACATGATTTATTCACGTGATGCGCTGGCGGGAGGTTGGAACTGGGGAGGTCCATTCGTGGGGAGGTCCATCCGTCGGATAGACCACGGCCGCTTACTCAGCGCACAGCCACTGGATCATCGCGACAACTTTTGTTGCGTTCTGCCATCGTCCCGTTTGGCGTGTTCTGACTCAGATACCAACATCAGAGCCCTCTGATGCCGATATTCTGATGAGATTGATACAACTCGATGTCATTTAAACTGTAGTATGAGCAGATATCGATGAATCAATGATTTACGTTGGCTCTGATCATCTGAACCCGTTGAAAACATCCTCTCGTCGCCCCATCTACTCTCACATCCATGTCCTTGTGTGATTCGGTCTTTGACTCGCACTTTCTCACTCCACCGGGGTCCCTGGCACCGTTCCTGCGATGTATGACATCTCCTAGAGGTAGGGCTCTCTTTAGCATGCTAACAAGCATTGTATCAGCAAATTTTGGGTATGATACAATGGTAAATTATCTTCAGTTTACTCATGGTGCACTTCAACTGCCAGATTGAGGCTCACTCAAGCTGAATCAACGTTCTCGTCGAGGTAGGGTGACAATTGACGTGTCTTGTCACACTGTGTCACTCATCGCGTCGCGCGAAAGGCGGTGAATGTCCCGGACAAGATTATAAGACGCACACCGGCTGTGGTGCTCCCAAATTACACACAACATCTTTTGGATACTATTAGCAGGATTTGTTACCAAAATTGGTGCAATGCAGAGTGTAGATCTCGAGATCTTGTCTCTATCTCAATTGTTCTCCTACATAGCAATGATTCACTGGTAACAGATCCTAGCATCATAGTTGAGATAAATTATGAGCTATCAAACTCACAATGGAATGAGCCGTACAGCTCATAATCTTGCTCCCTGTTTTGACGCGCTGATAGTCAGTAGAGCAAATAACACCAAACAAAAGGGTCTAACAGGCGGATGGACCTCCCCACCATTCGTCAGTTGGACCCTTGTGTTTGGCGCTATTTGTGCCAGTGCCAATTAGCGCGTCAAAATAGGGAGCAAGTTTATAGACTATGTAGCTCATTATACCGTCTTCTTAATGCCTGATAATCGACCTGGGGTATAAAACTGGGAGTTGTTACCAATGAAGTGTCATTTAGTTGAATAATGAACGAGATCATAATGAGATCTTGCGATCTACGCTCTGCCTCAGCTAATTTTTGGTAACAGATCCTTTCTATAGCTCCCAAAAGTATCTCTGTAAAATTTGGGAGTGTATCAGTCAGTGTGCACCTTATAATCTTGTTTTGGAGATCGAGTGCCGTTCGCGACGCGTTCAGTGTGACCAGACGTGACAGAGCGCGTCCGTTGTCACCTTTCCTCGACAAGAAAATTCTTTTGAGCTCAATAAAGACTCAGTCCGACCGATATTTTGCATGAAAAAATACTCTAAGGTAGCGTACTATATTTGAATACCAAATTCCACTCATTCACGTCCTCATCAGTATGCCAAAATCGCTAAAAAGACGCTCTAAACCTCGGAGATCGCAAGCACAGCTTGAGTCTGCGGAAAAAGGTCGCCAGACTCAAGGCAGGGATGGAGAGGATAAAGAGAACATACCTCCCTCTGCTAAGCCGCGCAAAAAGGCAGGAATCGACTGGAAAGCCCGGGCACAAGATTACCAAAGGAGAGCTCATGGTCTAGCAGCACAGCTCAAGACCCGGGGAAATACACTGGCTAAGCGGGTTGGCGAGCTTGCAGGTCTAAAGAAGATTACTCTACCTTCCTTGAAGCAGGAGCTGTCAACCACCGAGGCTCTGCTGTCCCGAGTACAACAGGAACAGCAGCAATTGCAGTTCTGTCTCCAAGGGAAGGCAGCGGCTCTTCTGGCTCTTCGAGAGGCTCTCAAAACGTCAAATGCAGAGTCACGAAAGCTTCGAAAGCAAGTTGGGCGTTCCAAGAGTGTGCTGGCGCGGGCAATAGTGCGCACAAAGGAGAGGACTCGAAAGCAGGCGGCGTTTTGCCGGCTTAAGTCTAAGGGTGTATATGGGAATCAGGCTCGTGCCCTGGTACGGCGGCTGGCGTTGCTGGGCTGTGCAGAGAAGAATATCGGCGGTATTATCCAAGAAGTGGGCGAGGTATTGGGAGTGACAGTCGAGGAGAAGATGAGCAAGACCCAGGTTGCACGCGTTGTTGCTGAAGGCGGCGTTATAGCGGACATGCAGCTTGGACATGCAGTTGCTACTGCTGAAAGTGAGTCTATCAATCAATATATGTAGCTGATTATAACACTCAACTACTAGACATCACGTACAGCAGCGACGCGACGTCCCACAAGCACATCAATTACGATTCTCGTGGGATGACCTGCACCTTTGGAGATAGATCTCGGCAGGTTCTGTCAATGGGCGTCGAGTCGTCAGTGGACCATAGCGTGGAGACCAATATTGCAGGCACCGTCAAAGTAATCGAACGCTTCTCGGACGTCTATAACAGAAGTCCGCTAGCTATCCGACTTGGGCTGCAGTCTATAGTTCGTGTCTGGCTCACCAAGCTTCGAGGTACCTACGGTGACCACGCAAACGACGTCAAAAAAGGCAATCGCACTCTGAAGGAGATGAAGGACAAGGAACGAGATCTGGCACTTGGACTTATCGAACTTCGCACTCGTGGTCCTGACGTGGTATACCCGCTGCTGTTGAATGCAAAAGAGAAGATGAAAGAGAGCGTAGGAGGACAAGAGGCATGGGATTCTCTATCCGACGAGGCCAGAGCACTGTCCGAGTCACAGCTCCTTGACAATCTGGCTTGTCAGCTCGGGGCAGAAGTCTACGCAGCCATGTCACCCGAAGAGAGGACTGAAAAGTTCGGACATTGGATCATGGGCGGATGCTGCATGCACAAGTACCTGAACTCGGTGAAGGGAGGAATGAAGAAGGTTCAGGCTCACTGGAGTGCGTCCAAAGATGGACATGGTCCGGTCGTCCTTCCGAACAAGGGCAATAAAGCTGTCCTTGATCTTGCATCAGAGACTGCTGGAACCGCTTCCAATGAGGCTGCGACACGGGCTACATCGCAATCAGGAGCTGGTGGTGTTCATGCAGCAATGTTGGGTGGCCTGATATGTGCACACAAGGACGACAAGAAGGGCCAACAGGACGAGTTTACGTGGTACTTCGAGACGCACCTGGGAAAGCATATCACCTATCCAGGGACCTGCAATACCCGGTATCAGTCCCACTGCGATGCGGCTGAAGTGATTCTTCTCCATCAATCAGACTTCGTTGGCTTCATGGACTATGTACGCGACTCTAAGGATACTCAGACGTTCACGAATATCGAGCTCAATTTCTCCCGAGCTTTGAAGGATCCTGGGACAACAACAGAGTGGTGCATACTGGCACTCGACTCACAGGCTGTCGGACGACCCTACATGCAGTACGTCCGCGGCCAGCAGAATATCAATCTTCTCAACCTTGGTCCACTGCACCACAAGTTGCTTGCACACTATCAACGGCTTGCCGACGATCCTGACCTTCTGATTGGCGAAACGGCGACTCACAAGACGGGAACATTCGATGGTTCGCCCTATCAGAACCCAGAGGTCATTGAAACCGTCAAACGCCTTGCTCCAACGTTACCGGCACTGCGAGATGCGCTGAAGGCATATATGGAGGGTGCCCTTGAGACTTTGACTCGATTCTCAAGCGAGTTTGAAGTGGGTGGAGTCATTGATGGGTTGACACCAGAAGAGCGGGAGGCGTATTTCATGCACACCACTAATGACTTGAATGAGGGTCGGCTGGGTCAAAAGCGCGTCCAGTCGCGTCGAAAGCCGCGCATGACGACGGAGCAGTCAAATGCCAGGTACACCTACCAGCAGAACAAGTCCGAGGCATGGGCAGCCAAGAACTTCACTGACGCAGATCACACTTATGTGCGTCGCGAAGCAAAGGAGCGGCGGAGATCTGCAGGGAGGCGAGGGAGGGAGGAAAAAGCGGTCCATGTAGCTGCCAAGAAGAAGAGTATCGAGGTCACGAAGAAGAAGAAGCAGAAAACTGCCGATGACAAGACCCGACGCACAAATGCCGTCCTTGCAGTACCATATACCGACCACGAGAGCAAGATCGACAAGTTGACGGTGAAGGAGATCCAGGTTCAGCTGGATATCCATCGTGTTTACGGCAAAGACGCGCTGATTCCCCTCAAGAAGGACTCGAAGAATCGACCCCGGGCAGTAGTAGCCCTGCAGGATGCCATACGTCGAAGGAACGGTGCTGGAGACCCTAGACCATCGCAGCCAGAGAGTGCGCCGGAAAGCGAGTCAGACGACAATTCGGATCTGGAAGGAGAGGGCAATGATAGAATGTATTTGACAGATACGGATGAGGAGAGCTAATGATACTAATCACTTTATCAATGATTATTCGCTTATTTCATGTTGGATTGAGCTTACTGGTATAAGTTACACCTTACTACCACACTGGGAGGGTTGGATCTTGGTATTGAAGGCAGAACGCGTCTAACGAGATGGTGGCAGAAGGCGACAAAAGTTGCTGCGATGATCCAGTGGCTGTGCGCTGACTCAGCGGCCGTGGCTTACCGGACGAATGGACCTCCCCATTGGAACGGTGAACCGTTTGTGGCGCACAGTAATACTCATGGACATGTCCTGGTACAATGTCCATCTGTAGACAGTACAAGTAGTAGCATATAAAGCTTTTTAAGATCTTGATAGGGCATCAAAGCCCGGAGATCTCAGAATTGAGATTCAGGAAGCCATTTGAGGCGGGACCAGGGCGGGAGGCGCGCGGCGGGACCACGTGAGTAAGTCACGTGCAGGTTTGGAACCGGTAAAAAACCGGTTTGAAACCTGGCGGGGCGGCGGAGTAGGTAAAATACAGGTATGATATTACCCCCAGAGGTTTTTTCCACTACCCTAGTGCAGTGTGAACTTTTGTTTGGACTTTGAATAGGGTAGTGGGGGAAACCTATGTTTCCCCCCGAAAATGGTTTGACTCGGTAACTTACCGGTTTGGAACCGGTTCCAAACCTCGGAGGGCTGGGAGGGTAGGTTTGGAACCTGTCACATGATAAAGTCATGTGATCTGCGGGCAGGAGACTGCCAAAGCATATGTGGCGTGAAATGACGAGGAAGATACTTGTAGACTGACCAATTAGACCTGCAAGTCCCTGTGGCAGCTACTACTGGACTCATTGGGACTAGAGAACTCAAACACAAAAACTCAGAGAGCTATGTGTGGCTGCCAGATTGAGGCGGGACTGGGGCGGGCGGCGGGCGGCGGGCGGCGGGATCACGTGAAAAAAGCACGTGAGAGTTTGGAACCGGTTCCAAACCGGTATCAAACCTGGCGGGGCGGCGGGGTCGGTACCAAACCGGTTTAGTACCGCCTCTGGAGGTTTACCTAGGGTGGCGAAGTAAACCATAGGTATCAGTACCGGACCGGTTTGTGACGGTAAGTTACCGGTAAGTTACTGGTAAGATACCTCGGCCGCTGGAGGGTAGGTAAGTTACCTCCACGTGATGCTTTCACGTGATCATTTCACGTGAGAGGCGGGCGGCGCTGATACGCAGGGTACTATTCCAGTACTAGAAACGGGGAATTTTGCGATTCCTGAACAGCCCAAAGACCTTAGGAACCTCCAGTCAAGTACTTAGGATAGAGCACGCAGGAGTTACTGCCTTGACGCGGGCAAGCCTCCAGGACAAGGTCCAGGCGCCTTAACAAGTCCTTTAGGACAGGCGCGATCGAAACCTTCGATCACCTTCATCCGAATATCCTTATCCGCGCGTTGGATCCCTTTCAAGATCCCGTACCTTTGCGTGTACCTTGTACTACAGACGATGTGCTATAACCATTCGCACCCAAGGAGGGTCCAAAGGTCTCCAGGCGGTTCAGTTTGAGCGACCCAAGACCTGCGCACCTCAACCCAAAGACCTGGAAGGTCCCGAAATAGTTCAAGGACGTCACAACCCTTTTGGGGAAACAATCTTCGGAGCTGTCAAGGACTCCGAACCGACGCCTTCCGCTATGCCGATCAATCATGATCCACGATCAAGGACCACCCCGAAAGCAGGGTGTATTACCACTTTAAGAAAGCACTCCCCCGTAGTGTCTGCGCTCGAAAGGACGTTCTTAACGATCTCCATCCAACCTATTCACAAGAAAGCAGGTGTCCGTAGGACCTTGCAACATAAAGATACCTAAGGATCGAAGTCCTTATCGGACCTTGATCTCCTGGGCACAAGGATTGTACCATACCGCCAAGGTGGCGTATATGGCTAAAGGACCAAGCGGCCTGTCCGCAGTTGTTTCGACCAGGGATAGCCAATAAGAATCCAGCTCTTGTATGACTCGAAAGTCCGATGTATCCGATCCTAGAATAGATGCTTACTCAGTAGGAACCCACCAGTAGTATAAAAGGGCCCAAAGGACCCATATTTCGGTAGCTTAGAGCCCCCTCCAGTAGCCGCTAGTCAGACGCAGCCGTTGTAGTGAATCTATCTCGAGTTTCGACTCATTTCTGCAAAGTACCCAAAGACCCCAAAGACCTTTCCAAGATTTAAAGACATCAGGTGTTGCCAAACTCCTTGAAAGACTCAAAAGAACCTTATTCCGACGTACCAAGTCGAGTACCAACGAATCTACTTGGTGTTAGAACCTTGTATTCGCAAGAAGGCCGGTTTGCAAGTGGTTCTGCCCTGCACTCACGCTCTTTCGTGAAGTACTTTCCTTTGAGGAATAAGTTGAGTTTGAACGAGTGTTGTCAACGTCTGAGACACCTTTCGGAACCTTTGGTCCCGGTGCAAGACACTAGAAGTTTGGTTTAAGTGCAAGAAGGAGTCCTTATCGTTAGCAGTCCAGTGGCGTAAAACCTGCGGTAGCGGCCTGACGATTCCAAGACAAAGTCCTTGTACACCAGAGCACTTGATAGGTAGAAGCTACATTGCCTCGCGCTGTTTAAGGTCTTCATACGTCAAGAGGTTCGGCCTACGACTTCAAGGTTTTCTTGTGTCATTTCGATCAGAATCCCTACACCCCCAAAAACAACTCGTAGTTTAACTACAGCGATTCGGAATACATCTCTATTTCTCCATTACCCAAAAGCACCTTGTTCTCTCGAACCTTTGTGCACCCCGTCTCCCTTACAAGGAGTGTTAGTTGTGATAAGGATTGATAGTGTGGTTAGACGATAGCTTCTTTTTCAGAGGTCTATTCCGAACTTGCACATCATATTTTGGAGCCCACCGCGAGGGGGTGTAAATTTTGATTTCGAAAGAGACTTCTAAGTCGACCTTGAGATCGGAATCTCCATAAACAAAAGACACTGGCTGCAAGGAACTCTGGTCGTTACACCAACAGCCAGAACCGCGCAAATCCACAACCACCAAAAGGAGACCCAGTTATTGCCGGATCTTCAAATCCAGCAACCTCTGGTATCACTAGTCGCCTAAGAAGCAATCGCCCAATCGCCGGCTCACTTTACAACGGTTTACCTAGTGAAGTAGCTCAAGCACAGCGACGCTTTGCAGACCCGACTACTCCCAAGAACCAAAAGAAGAAACGTACGCAAGTACCACCTTCAACACCTACTGCCTCTAGGATCAGATCTTCTTCAGATCCTGAATCACCTTCGAGAACTCCAACCAGTACCCGAAGACATTCGGACTCTAGAACTTCGCCTAGTCCCGCATTTGTGACACCTTTCGGAAGTCCTTTGACTGACCTTGAAGACCCCGAAAGTCCAGAACCTATTACCCCCTTCATTGACTTTAACCCGTCTACCCAAAACACGATACCAGTTCCAGTAATGGCAGTACGAGCAATTGTACCTTCCGAGGAACTTAGCGCTGAAGCTAGAGGCGAGATCCAAGGCAAGAAGATCCCGATACCATTCTCAAGGGATGCCCCAAAGTTCAAGGGACACTCCGGAGACGATGTGAGGGAATTCTTCACGATGTGCAACTGGATCTTTGACCAGACAGGAATCACCGAACAAGGTACTAAGTTGGAAGTAGCGGCGCTATACGCCGGCCACGAACAACGCCTAAGGTGGCACAAAAACCCAGACTACCTGAAAGGTGTCTGGGCGGACTTCCAAGAATCAGTTCTTTCCTCATACTCAAAGGGAAAGAACGATCCTACGTACGTCCCGGCCGACCTAAAGGATGCCTTGGACCCGTACCTGGCTAGGCCCGTAGCCAACAAGCAGAAATGGGAAAGCTTTCAGCGCGAAGTACTCCATATCATGGGGCATCTTATCACGTCGGGAGAACTTACCAATAAGGGTGCTATAGAAGATATCAAGTCCTCTATCACAGAGGGAGTTTGGCATAATGTCCTTGGGGACCTCAGGCGCGATGCGAAAGCTAATGCAACAGCCGGGACCACCCCCATCTATGACTTCACGTTGTCAGAGGTTGAGGCAGCAATCTCCAACTACTTCTTGACCGATAAATGGATGAGCAAGAGTGCGAAGGATAGTCCTTATAACAGAGAACTTATTCCCGCCTCTACCACCCGAATCAAGACAGAGGAGTTGGATGAATACCTGAATAGGGTAGCTAGCCTTCAGGACATTATCCAGAAAGGAGAAAAGGAACGCGAAGAGGCTCGTAAGGCTGATCAGAAGATGATGGCAGAACTTCTCCATACCTTACAGCGTGGAGGTCCGCAAGGACTCCGCACCCAAGGTTTTGTACAAGAAGCCTCGCCGATTTATCTACAAACACCTGCTCAAGGTGTCTCAGTCCCGACCAACTTACCGAATGGACTCTACAAAGCTCCTCCGGGCGCGTTCCCAGGAAACAAGTTCGTAGTTAACGATGGAAGGTGTTACTTCTGTCGTGAACTAGGGCATATTGTAGCGAATTGTCCTACAAAGGAAATGTGCGAAAGCAATGGTCATATCTACAAGCCTGGTGGTACAAACATATATCATGTAACGAACGGAACTACTAGTCAACCTATTCAAAGGGTTAGTCCCAAGCAGCCTCTCAGCCCTTGGGAACAAGTTCAGAAGTTTCAACAAGAAAATGCACCTAAGGTATCGGCGTTCCAATCTCAAGAAGATGAGTTCGCACCTGAGGTCGCGATGTATGTTCAAACCCCAACCCAAGAAGAAGAGTTTGCCCCCGACGCCTATCAGGGTTTCGGCAGGGCTCGATGAAGGAAGGAGTGCAGTTAGCACATACTCCTCCGGAGAGCCAGTTCACTGTAGAAACTCGTCAGACTCGTCAGAGCGCAAAAGCACCTAGTGCACCTGTGGATTCAACTCCACAAAACAAGGTAACCTCATGGCCTAAGGACCGGGTGTCCGTGGTCATTCCAAAAGCAGCGCCGCCTAAGGTATCATTCTCCAAGCCGGAAGTCACTCAAGAAGTAGAACCTGTTGACCAGGACCTTCTTGACGAAGTCCTGGCGATGGAAGAACCCGACCCGGTGCCGCAACCAAAAGCAGATTCAACTCTGCCAGAAAAGAACCAACCAAAGGTTCAACCTAAGGAACCTAAGGGCAAGAGTTTCCAACGTCGTAGCCTGGCAGAAGAACTCTTGCACAAGAATCCCAGTTGGCGTGAAGCCTGGAAGTTCTTGTTACCCGAAGCCCTACTAGCTACCAACCCCCCTTGGCAGCAGAGCATTTCGGACTTCATCAGGAAACGCAACACGCCTGTGGCTGTATTCAAGACGGAAGAAGTGGCCGATACGGTCCAAGATCACTTCCAACCCGAGCTGTATTCAGTCAACTTTCATGAGCAAGGTGATTTACCTATTGGTGGAATTGTAGTCCACGATGCGGTAGAACAGTTTGTAAACCTTTCCGGAGGTCACTATACTGGTCCCTTTCAAATGATAAGTGGCAATATGGCGCCGGAAAATGCAGATCTACGAACCTTTTGGCCCTTGATCAACAAGAATGGTAAAAAGGAGAGTTTAGTGGATGGTGGGTCGCAGATCGCCTCCATTTCGCTCAAGGCAGCATTGGAACTAGGAATAGCCTATGATCCCACTTTCACCATTACTATGGAAAGTGCGGACAAGGGACGAACCAGTACCTTGGGATTGGCTCGTAACATACCTTTTGACTTTGAAGGAATTGTCTATTACCTTCAGTTGCATGTGTTGCAGGATCCCGCCTATGAGGTCCTACTGGGACGACCTTTCGAGATCGTTTCAAACCTGGTCATCACCAACCTTCCCAACGGGAACGCAATCGGAACCCTTACGGATAACACCAATGGGAAGAAGTTATCGCTACCTTCTTACCGTCGAGGACAGATCCCAAGACATATGATTCCAGGGGGACAAACGGGTTTTCACGGGAACCTAAGGACGTAGGAAACTCCTATGAAGAAGCCGTGTTGATCCTTGAAAGGTCACCAGAAGGAAACATCGAAGTAAAGCAAAGTTGGATACCTGGTGATAACAGGGAGACCTTCGGGGAAGGGGACTTAACGTCCTTATACATGAAGAAGTCACCCAATAGGGTTCATCAGGCAGCCAAACGGCTAAGGAAACAACACGCCTTTATGCATGCATCGATGCATCAAGCATCGACACATATGACTGTCCCAAAACATATGGTGACACCTACGGGACTATTAAAGGTCCCAACCAAGACTCAAGGCTTTCGCAAGGTATTCAATATCAACCAGATTGCGGAAGACCAAGAAGAACTTAAGTCCTACGCTACTGCGACTTTGAACCTCTTTTATGGGGTACCAAAGGAGCTAGAACAAGTCTTTACGGGCTTGTCGGTAACCTTACCAAAGGATTACATGGCGGAGGCCCAACAGGAGTTCCTAAGGTTGGAAAGTCAGATCCCTAAGAGGGGTGTATTCGTAGGAAAGAAGTACAAGCCAGTGGCCTTGAAAACCAAAGCTCACCTTGGAACCTTACCTGAAGAATTCAGGATCAAGCGCCACATTCATGGAGACCCACTAGCTGGGATGCCGGAATTAGTACCTGATCCACCACCCTTCGTACCCACAGGTAGGTATACTGCCGAAAGGAGGGAACAGATACAAGCCGACCACGTCGGGGACTTCCTGACGGATGCAGAAAGACGGATTATAGACTCCATCTTCTGTAACCAGAACGAAGGCTTTGCCTGGGAAGAATCTGAGAAAGGACACTTCAAACCAGAGTTCTTTCCACCAGTGGATATCCCGGTAATACCGCACACACCTTGGGTGTTAAGGAATATACCAATTCCACCAGGAATCTATGACGAAGTCTGTAAGATTATCAAACACAAACTAGACTCGGGCGTGTATGAGCCTTCGAACTCCTCATACCGCTCCAGGTGGTTCTGTGTTGTGAAGAAGGATGGAAAGAAACTTCGCCTAGTGCACAGTCTGGAACCACTCAATGCGGTGACCATTGCGCACTCAGGGTTACCTCCAGCCACGGAGGAACTAGCGGAGTCCTTTGCAGGACGAAGTTGTGGAGGGACCTTGGACCTGTTCGTTGGATATGACGAACGGCTCCTTGCCACCGCGTCTCGCGATATGACCACCTTCTCAACACCTTACGGAGCGTTAAGGTTAAAGACCTTGCCAATGGGCTGGACTAATTCAGTACCTATCTTTCATGACGATGTTACAACGATTCTCAAGGATGAAATACCAGCCTTCACCAGACCTTATATCGACGATGTGCCCGTCCGCGGGCCCGCCACGCGATATGAACAAGCTGATGGTACCTACGAAACGCTTCCAGGTCATCCTGAAGTAAGGCGTTTCGTTTGGGAACACCTTGTGAACATGAACAGAATCATACAACGAATGAAACATGCCGGAGGGACCTTTTCTGGTCACAAGGCTATCATTTGTGCAGAAGAAATTGTGGTAGTGGGACATGTCTGTACCTACGAAGGTAGGAAGCCAGCCGAAGATCGTGTTAAGGTGATCTCGGATTGGCCCCCTTGTAAAGCGCTCACGGAAGTCCGTTCATTCTTAGGAACAGCTGGAATCTTCAGAGCATTCGTAAAGGACTACTCTAAGAAGTAGACATGACCACGAATAAGGAGTAAAGGAGAATATTCATGAATATATTCCTAATCTTATTCATGAATATGAATATGATGAATATATTATATTCGTGAATAAGAATAAGTTGACGAATATAGAATATGAACCTTCAAGTTCACATAATCCTCAACTCATTCATGAGTGTCTGACAATACTGAATTCTCAGTACTGAAGACAAGTTTATGATAAATTTAGATGCTGTTTGAATGATTTATAGTTCATTCAATAACTTTAACTGTGATTTTGAGTGACATTGAGATGATTATACTTGTATATTCGTGAATATTCATGAATAAAAGCAAAATATTCGCAGTGAAGATTAAGTTGACGAATAAGATTAAGAGTATATTCATGAATAACAATTATGACCCTTGGAGGGGGGATTATTCGTGTGCATGAATAAGAATATACTCGAATATATATTCGTGGACATCTCTACTAAGAAGGCGTTACCTTTGACCAGGTTAACCAAAGACATTACCAAGTTCAGATGGACAGACGAGGAGCAGGAAAGTATGGATACCTTAAAGGAAGCTATACGAACTTGTCCGATGCTGAAACCACTGAATTATGAATGGTCCACGCCAATCACGCTGTCGGTAGACACCTCTTACCAGGCAGTAGGTTTCTATCTGTCCCAGGTAGATCCCAAGGACCCTAAGAAACGATACTTTGCCAAGTTTATGTCTCTGACATTGAACGAAAGAGAGGCAAGGTACTCGCAAGCCAAGCGAGAACTATTCGGGCTCTTCAGAGCTCTGTCCGCGTGCAAGTACTACCTTCTAGGGTGTAGAAAACTAGAAATTGAAGTGGATGCAAAATACATCAAGGGCATGTTATCCAACGTGGACTCCTTAGCGAACGCAAACCTGCAAAGGTGGGCTGAGGAGATCTTGATGTATCACTTCACGCTTGTACACGTACCAGGAAAGGTTCATGGCCCGGATGGTTTAAGTCGCCGTCCAGCCTCAGAGCATGATGTAGTAGTACCCAGACCTCACATAAACATAGAGGATGACGAGGTCAATACCTTTGAGTACCAGGAGCCTAAAGGTCTGCCTATAAAGGAGCAGCCGTTAGACTTTGACACTTTCAGGAATGACATCGACAGTAGGGGAGGCTATGTCCAGGAAATAGTACGGAGTCCTTTACCAGACCATATAAAGGTTTCTAAAGCGGTAAGGACTTCGGGACTAGTCAATGTTAAGGATATCGAAGGTTGGATGCATATCACGGAGTTCCCGGAGCTCAATAAGAGCAAAAGGGAGCGTTTGTGGGAGACCTATTTGCCCAAACTTCAACCTTACTTACAATCGGAAGATGTACTTGAGGACGAAGACTTGGAGAAATGGAGCAAAGACTTCTTTGTCCAGCATGAAAGGTTATACCGAAACCATTCGGACTCCCACCCCCGTCGAGTGCTACTTCCAAATGAACGAATCCCGGTTTGTAAAGCTCTACACGACCGGGCAGGACATAAAGGACAATATTCCGTGTTACAACTCATCATGAAGCGATTCTGGTGGCCAGGTATGGAGGTCGACATACGATGGTATGTAAGGACTTGCGTACTATGCCAGAAACGCCAGAAACGTAACATAAAGGTTGCACCAACAATTACTTCGACTCCAGGTATCTACGAAAGGGCTTATATAGACACCTTCCGGATGCCTAAGGCAGGAGAGGAATCTATTCGAAAGAAACGACCTTCAAAATGGGCCGGCTTCAATGCTGTGACCGTCGCAAGGTGTGGATTAACAAGTTGGCCAGAGGCAAGGGCTCTCAAGGAAGAGACCGCCGAGTCGCTGGGAGAATGGATCTTCGAGGACATTCTATGCAGGTGGGGTTGTATCAAGGAAATTGTAACCGACAATGGGCCAGCAATCAAGAAGGCTTTAGTACATATTGAACAGAAATATGGTATTACAGGTATCTTGATCACGGCGTACAATAAGCAAGCCAACGGAAAGGTTGAACGAGGACACTGGGATATCCGTCAATCTCTCTTCAAGGTATGCAGGGGTAAACCCGAGCAATGGCCAGAGTTCCTACATGAGGTCCTTTGGGCAGAGCGCATTACCATAAAGAGGAGTCTAGGTACTTCAGCGTTCCAGGCAGTAACCGGTTGTGAACCAATCATGCCAATGGACCTGGAGGAATTGACTTGGCTGGTCGAAGCACCAGGCCGACTGGTCTCCCATTCGGACCTTATTGCCTTCCGAGCTAGGCAGCTCATCAAGCACAAAGAAGATACTGTCAAGCTAAGGTCAAAGGTCCTTCTAAATAAACAGAAGGCCGCGGCGAAGTTCCTAGAGGATTTCCAGAACAGTATCCCTCGCTACAAATTCAAAACTGGTGAACTAGTACTAGTAAGAAACACTAGGATCGAATCAGAAATGAATGCGAAGTTCAAGGAAAGGTTTATGGGACCTTACGCGGTAGTAACAAGGACCTCGGCAGGAAACTATGTGGTCTGCGAGTTGGACGGGACGATCTACAAAGACAAGATAGCTCAGTTCCGTGTAATACCTTTTGTATCGCGACGAGATCCTATAGACCTTGGGAAACAGTTTTTTGATCGGCTACACTTCATAAGTAAACCGATCACGAAGACCTTAGATGTCCTTGCTAAAACTACGTGACCTTGAGTACCCAGAAATGAACCAAAGGTTCTAAGAAAGCCAAGGTACCATACCAGATGACGGGGACGTCATCAGAAAAGTAAAGAGAGAATAGAGGGACATCGGTCCATTTATTCAAAGACTATAAAAATTTTATTTAAGACTTATTCCGTGCCTAGCTGGCTACAAAGGTAGCTAAGGTAGCATTGAACTAAGGACAGAATAAGGAAGCAAGACAAGGCACGAGGCATCAGGGAAGTGGCGGGGTGCGAATAAAGAAAAGCTTAAAAATGATAAGCCCGTAGGCGATGTGGTAAGCGCAGAAAAGGAAGCACCACTCACCGAACAACCACCACGACCATGCCCCCTCAAGAGAACGACCCCACTGTGGACGCGAAGGTAAGTACCTGGCGCGATCACAGCGTAGAACGAGGCGGTGAACTTACTTACCAAAAGGAGCAGTCACCGCCGCCATCGCAGCCGCCGA
This sequence comes from Strobilurus pachycystidiatus, assembly GCA_019915135.1. Taxonomy (NCBI): domain Eukaryota; kingdom Fungi; phylum Basidiomycota; class Agaricomycetes; order Agaricales; family Physalacriaceae; genus Strobilurus; species Strobilurus pachycystidiatus. Next base: position 903,311 of record JAHLMK010000004.1, read on the forward strand.
CGAAAGACAACCAGGAGCCTCCCGCAGCCCAGGAGGAGAAGGAAATGGAGGTACAAGGGCAGGAGCAGGTGCGTAGTAACGAAAAACGCGTTGAGAAACGGCGAAACTCACCACTGCCACCCCCTCTGCTAGCTCCCGTCCATTCCCTGCGAAGCCAGGCCGGACCACGTCAAAATGACGCGTCCCCTGTTCGACTACAGCGGTTTCTTGACGAACAGGACCGCGCCGCCCGAACTAGACGCAGGTATCAGCCTGCACCTGGCCGAGTCACTGTGCGCCAGTCCAGGAGCAACCCGAGATATCCTGCAGGAGGCCGGATACCAAGGATACCTCCAGAACGGTGTCTTTTGGCTAACATTCCAGGACGCGCTGAAGGCGAAACCAGCAAGCAAAGCCACTCCGCTCGAACGAGTCGAGACCGCGCTCAGCACGGCGTGGCGCACCACCTCCGCCTACAAAAAGCAGGTCCGCCCCACCCGCGCAACCACTTTCCTAAACAACGACCGCGTTGCCCCAGAGCTCGCGATCCGGCTCTCAGAAGACGACGCCCAGCGCTGTTTTCTGGAGTTGGACCATCTCTGGATGTTCGTGCATGACCAGGACCGCGCCAATCTGTTCTGGGGCGCCTTGATAGTGGAGATGCGCAAGCAGCGCGACGACCTCCCCATCCACAGGTCGTTCCTCAAGACGATGGATAACCTCATCGAAAGCGCGATCGCCGAGCTGGGCATCGCAGACTACCAGCGCGACGAAACACCGAGTCTCGACAGCAAGGTCGACGACGAGGGCACTCCGCGCCCCACCATGCAGCAACTGGCGCAGGAGGCGTCGCCCAGTCCCCACGACTCGCGAATCCCGTCACCAGCGCCCGCCTCGCACCACGAACCCACGCCCGAGCCCGAGATGGAACCCCCCCAGCGTCGACCATACGTCGCGGCAGGGAAGGGTGGCCCCAAATCGGTTACCAAGTACGTCGCTCACCGTACCGTCGCACCTGTAATCTTTGCTAATGCCCCGGCCAGGCCGAAGGCCGTCGTCGTCAAAGTGGAACCGAAAGACAAGGACGTCGCCCCCACCCGAAAGACCTCGGTCGCGCGCGCCACCACCGGTGGAAGCCACAAGCGCAAGTTCGTCGAGGAGGAACCGGAGGAGGAGGACGAGTTGGAAGAAGACGCCGAAGCCAGCGACGAGGAGGAGGACGACTTCGTCCTCGATGTACGCGACAAGACCAACCCGCGTATTCCCCTCCACCGCGACGATGGCTTCTGCGTCCCGTGCATCAAGCAGAAGTTGGGTTGCACCTACTTCAGGATCCACGCCACGCCCGCGGAGAGGAACAACAGCTTCACCTGCGACCAGTGCAAGGAGAAGGACGGGCAGCACGGTCCGTGCTGGGTCGCATGGAGGCGAAGTCAGGTCCCCGAGCCATGGAAGGAGGTCGCGCTCAAGGTTCGCGCCCAGTTGCAGGCCGTGGCAAGGAGTAAGCCCGATTCCCAGATCCGGGCCCGGCGCCACCAGGACTACTCCGACGCCGCGCAAGCTATCGCAAAAGAAGCGGACCAGCGGTGGAAGGAGGAGAAGCAGAGGAAGAAGGACGAGCCCCCGGCGAAGCGCCGTCGCGTCGAGAGCACGAAAGGAAAGAAGGGCAAGGCGAAGAAGGAGGAGACGTCGGACGAAGAGGGCACTGGCGACTCCGACGTCGAGGAAATCCAAGCGCCCCGTACCCGCCTCCAGAAGGGAAAGGTCAGCGCCGCCCCGCCTCCCGCCTCCACCAAGTCCTCGAAGGGGGCCACCACCTCGATCAGCACGGCCCAGCAACAGGACAAGGGTGAAGGAGCCAGCCGTCAAGGCGCGTCGTCCTCCACCTCCGCTAGCCGTGTCAACCCCGCCGAGGACGTGGACAAAGTCCTGGCGTTGTACTTCTCCCTGAGTGAGAAGAGCCGCCGGAAGTTTAGGAAAGTCGCCGAGATCGCGGTGGGACGCTAGTAGCGTCCCGCCGTCATATCTTTTTTTTTATATACAAGAATACTAGTCACAGTGCCAAAAGGACACTCTCATATACGCATCGCCCGCCCCCGTTGTATTTTATATAAAAATTTACAACTTCTTGAACTCAAAGAACCGTGTGAAAAACACTAAGGAAACAAGAACAAGGACCTTAGTTAAAACCTTAAGTCAAGGGGAGAGCCCAGGACTCTCCTTGATATACCAAGGGTCGCAAAGGTCAGAGGTTAGGGACCTTGGAAGTCAAAAAGGACCACAAGGAACTGCGTTTACGAGTAAGGTAATACAGGCAAAAGCAATGTGACTATAAGGAACATTCGTAAGGAAGAAAAGAAAGGCGACCTTTAGGTCAAAAGAAGTCAACTAAGGACTAAGCAAAACGACTCCAATCAGGAGGGACCGCAAGGTTCGCGAGGCGCGCATAGAAAGGTCCTGCGTGGCGAAGGTCGATTGCTAACATACTAGCAGCAAGGAGTTCGTAGTCTACTTCGGTGGCCTCCGACCAGTCGATGAGCCAGAGTAGTGGATCGATGATAGGCAGCGACTGGTTGGGGCGCTGGAAACACAGAAGTTACAAACGGACCTCAAACTACGAAGTTGTTCACGGACCCGATTGGCGGGAAGGTCAATCTCAGGGATCAACCGACGCATATTGGGAGGTCTATCCAACGCGTAGACGTCGTCCCAGCCATAAAGAGCAGAGTTCTGACGCTGGAACTCTGGCCACCACTTCATAACCGTGACAAGGTCGGCAGGAAGGTCCCCATACTGGACAGGAAGGACCTTCAGGTCGTCAGACCCGATGTAAAGCGAGCGAAGGAGTGTGGAAAAGCCAGAGTAACCACCAAAGTGGGCCTCGACCTACGTCTAAGGTCAGCGCCGACCACAAGACATGAAAGGAAAAGACCAGGTTTAACTCACCATGAAAGGTCCGATGAACTCTTGGGTAAACCAAGGGTGACTCGCAAGGATGTCCATGTTAAGGTCCCCCAGGTGGAAGCGGGCGCCTTCACCGTCAAGGGTATTGCCTTTGGCGAACCAAGCTTTGCAAAGTTCGACGGCGGTGTAGTACAAAGGAAAGAAGTGCGCCTTGAAGCCGTGAGGAATGGCCCCGTTCTGGAAGTGAAAAGCGGGTTCCCAGATATAACGAAAGCGGACCTAAGGACCATCCGTTAGTCAAGAAAGGTGTCGAGGCGAAGTCAACTAGACCTACCAGGACGTGCAAAAGGTAGCGCAAGGTTGGAACGTCTAGAGGTTCGTCGCGACCAAAGGCATGAACCGGAGGCTTGAGCTGGGGAAGGAGGCGAGTGTCGTCCTCCGTAGCTAAGGTCCCATCCGGATGACGGACTACCGCAACGAAGTAGCGTGTATAGTTGTACATCTCCATGGCGCAGCTCAGCGCAAGGTCCGCTGTGACTAAGTCATGTTGAAAGGAGGTCAAAGGCGAGCGAAGTCGAACGCCTTGAATGCGGGTATCTGAAAAGGAAGGCAGGACGGGCGCGGGCATGATCAAAGATGAGATTCCTGTCGCCACGACCGACTTAAAAGAAAACCTCCGCCAGTCAAGAAGGTCCGAACACGCCGATAAAAGGACAAAGTTTAGGCGCCACCAATCTAAAGGTAGGTACGATCGGCGATAGCCGATCGAACTAAGTTCGATCTTAGGCCTACCAGGAGGCGGTCAGGAAACTTTGAGGGTTCAAATCGAAAGGAGTTGGATTATGCACCAACTGGGCCTAGAGTAGTCTAAGGAAACAAAGTGACTACCGCTCCTACAAGTAGAGAAGAAATCCGAAACCAGTATAAAGACGAAGTAGAGAAAAACTATGAGTAGTACTGGTTAAGACTTGGCGAAAGCTAAGCTAAAGAAGGACCTTGTAGTCTACTGAGCCTGGTCTATCGCGTCTAAGGCCGAGATATAAAGGTCGCGAGTCGACTGCAAGACTTGGATACGACCCCAAATCTCGTTGAAGGTCGAGATAATGTCGTGCCGGTACTGGCGTTCCAAAATGACCAAGTTGGGCGAGATGTTGGGATCGTCAAGACCAGACAACCTTGACATACGCTTGTGGACTTGGGCCAAGGCAGCAGACAGACCATTGATGTACTGGTTCGCTAAGGGGAAGTAACCAGGAATCAACAAGGCAAACCAAGGAGCGAGGAAGAAGCACCTTACCGCCTTCAAGTTGTTTAAGAACGACGGGTTCGACCCCAAAGGTCGAAGGCCGGGCCGCCTTTACAACCCGGCGAGCGTTCTCATCGTTAAGCTTACGCTTAGGAGGAGCTTCTTGACCATTGATCGCGCCCAAGGTTTGAAGGGCTTTCTGGTAAACACGGGCGTTAATGTCCATACCGGGAAGAGCTGCGAAAGGAAGGTAACGGACGGAAGATGACTATTAAAGAAGTCATAAGGACGTCCGGGACAAACATAGGATTCAAAGGAACGTACCGCTTCGGCTTCCTTTGACAAGGAATTGGCGAGTTGGAGCTGGCGAAAGGCTTCAATAAAGGAAGATGAGACTGGCAAAGAAATTGAGCGCACAGTATCACCGACGACGACAACGGAGTCCTCACCGTCGCTCTCGCCAGCTGCCACATCGTCAGCCCAATTAAAGTACTCCGGACGAAAGAAGCGCGCACAAGAGTCGGGATCCATCGCGACGTCGCCGTCTCCCGCCTCGGCTCGTTTCTCCATGGCCTCGGTAACGGCCTCGGGCGATTTCTTTGTCTTCTAAGCGAAGACATCCAAAGGTTACAGTAGGAAACCGACGAGTAACGAACGGACATACCTTGCCTTTCTCAAGCTTGTCCGGCTTGAAATAAGCGTTATCCGGATGCATAGGGTGACCCGGGGACAGGCCAGGGAAGTGGGCGTTAGACGCCTTCTTGCAGCTGCTCACCAAAGGTTGGAGGATATGAGCGATGTGGTGCGTCGGCGTCTGAGGGTGAATCCCCAGCAGGTGTACCAGCATCCCTACATAGAGGCGAAGGTTGAAAAAGAACACCGCCATGTCCGTCGACACCTTGGAACCATTCGGAAAGGTGCGAAGGTCATGGGCGACGGCCTAAAGAAAACAAGGACAGGATGAAGTCAGGATCAGGAAAAGAACACAGCGAAGGAGTACACACAAGGACTCTCTCCATGATCTTGTCAACATAGCCGGTGATCTCCAGTGCCACGTCGGGATTCGAACACGCCTTCTTGAGGTCCAGACGATGGACCTTGGGAATGATGAGCGTAAGATGCATGCCGAGGTACATAAGGAAGTCGGGTGTGTTGGCTGGAGGGTCGTAGTCGAGCGCATAAGCGACAAGACCAGCACCAAGGTCGCGCGTAGTGATCAGGTCCTTTGCGGACGGAACGTGCGGCGTTGTGGGAAGCAGTTTTGCGATGGGGGTCCAAGTTTTGGGAGCCATGATAGGATAAAGGCAGGAATGAAAGGTCTGAGGACAAGTCCCAGAACCTTTTATAACGGAACGAAGTTAGGCAAAAGAGGGTCCATCGGGCGATAGAAACCAAAAGGGGACTTCGTCACGGCGGCCTGGTACCCAGGATAAAGGTTCTGAACCACCAAGGACTATGTCGCGGACGACATTTCATAAGTCAAGGGGAGATGATACGCAGGGTACTATTCCAGTACTAGAAACGGGGAATTTTGCGATTCCTGAACAGCCCAAAGACCTTAGGAACCTCCAGTCAAGTACTTAGGATAGAGCACGCAGGAGTTACTGCCTTGACGCGGGCAAGCCTCCAGGACAAGGTCCAGGCGCCTTAACAAGTCCTTTAGGACAGGCGCGATCGAAACCTTCGATCACCTTCATCCGAATATCCTTATCCGCGCGTTGGATCCCTTTCAAGATCCCGTACCTTTGCGTGTACCTTGTACTACAGACGATGTGCTATAACCATTCGCACCCAAGGAGGGTCCAAAGGTCTCCAGGTGGTTCAGTTTGAGCGACCCAAGACCTGCGCACCTCAACCCAAAGACCTGGAAGGTCCCGAAATAGTTCAAGGACGTCACAACCCTTTTGGGGAAACAATCTTCGGAGCTGTCAAGGACTCCGAACCGACGCCTTCCGCTATGCCGATCGATCATGATCCACGATCAAGGACCACCCCGAAAGCAGGGTGTATTACCACTTTAAGAAAGCACTCCCCCGTAGTGTCTGCGCTCGAAAGGACGTTCTTAACGATCTCCATCCAACCTATTCACAAGAAAGCAGGTGTCCGTAGGACCTTGCAACATAAAGATACCTAAGGATCGAAGTCCTTATCGGACCTTGATCTCCTGGGCACAAGGATTGTACCATACCGCCAAGGTGGCGTATATGGCTAAAGGACCAAGCGGCCTGTCCGCAGTTGTTTCGACCAGGGATAGCCAATAAGAATCCAGCTCTTGTATGACTCGAAAGTCCGATGTATCCGATCCTAGAATAGATGCTTACTCAGTAGGAACCCACCAGTAGTATAAAAGGGCCCAAAGGACCCATATTTCGGTAGCTTAGAGCCCCCTCCAGTAGCCGCTAGTCAGACGCAGCCGTTGTAGTGAATCTATCTCGAGTTTCGACTCATTTCTGCAAAGTACCCAAAGACCCCAAAGACCTTTCCAAGATTTAAAGACATCAGGTGTTGCCAAACTCCTTGAAAGACTCAAAAGAACCTTATTCCGACGTACCAAGTCGAGTACCAACGAATCTACTTGGTGTTAGAACCTTGTATTCGCAAGAAGGCCGGTTTGCAAGTGGTTCTGCCCTGCACTCACGCTCTTTCGTGAAGTACTTTCCTTTGAGGAATAAGTTGAGTTTGAACGAGTGTTGTCAACGTCTGAGACACCTTTCGGAACCTTTGGTCCCGGTGCAAGACACTAGAAGTTTGGTTTAAGTGCAAGAAGGAGTCCTTATCGTTAGCAGTCCAGTGGCGTAAAACCTGCGGTAGCGGCCTGACGATTCCAAGACAAAGTCCTTGTACACCAGAGCACTTGATAGGTAGAAGCTACATTGCCTCGCGCTGTTTAAGGTCTTCATACGTCAAGAGGTTCGGCCTACGACTTCAAGGTTTTCTTGTGTCATTTCGATCAGAATCCCTACACCCCCAAAAACAACTCGTAGTTTAACTACAGCGATTCGGAATACATCTCTATTTCTCCATTACCCAAAAGCACCTTGTTCTCTCGAACCTTTGTGCACCCCGTCTCCCTTACAAGGAGTGTTAGTTGTGATAAGGATTGATAGTGTGGTTAGACGATAGCTTCTTTTTCAGAGGTCTATTCCGAACTTGCACATCAGCGCGGTGGGCGGCAGCGGGATGGTGTGGGGAGGTGTGGCAGGGCTCCAGGCATCCAGAGAGTGTAGTATTTGGGAATAACAGACTTTTAATTGGCAATTAAAGCTCGAATATGATGATTCTGGGGGGCGGAACAAAAATCTTGTGTTATTTTGAGCTGGGGCGGAAAATGCGCCACGCGCATCACGTGAAGCAGTCATGTGACTATCGGACGGTAACTTACCGTATCGATACCTCGGGGGTCCGGAGGGGTCGGTAAAAAACTGGTAAGATACCAGAGGGGGGGTATACTTCGCCACCCTAGGTTTACCCCACGGCCCTAACTTTGAACAAAAGACAAAACGATATGCACTTCGACATTGATGAGGATGGGATTCGAACCCATGCCCTTTCGGACCAGATAGTGTGCTCGCAACTGCAAGCTGATCCTTAGTCTGGCGCCTTAGACCGCTCGGCCACCTCACCATGCCGATTCTGTGCCTGGAGGCTCAGTGTCCAATGAAGTTCCTTCCCCGGGACCTCTGCCCCGGACTGTTTCACGTCATGTTTTTTATTCGTTTCTTCATCCGAACCATCTAAGCACTGAGCCTTACTTACTCATCTACTTACTCACCTGCTTACCTCCAGGATGATTATCGGACCTTCATTTCCAAACACCTATAGGTTTAAAAGACGATGAACATCTCCCCCCATTCAATACCTATCCCCTCTATAACTACTCAACGATGTCCATCCTTCTCACTGGTGGAACAGGGCAAACTGGCCTCCGCCTGGCGCGTCTCCTGCAGGCCGCCAACAAACGCGTCCTTCTCACATACCGCAAGAGCGCTATTCCCGAGCCTTTTACTGGCGTCCATTTTGATTGGCATGACCCCACCACATTCGAGAATCCCTTCGCTGCAGATCCCAATATCGAGAGCGTCTACCTCGTTTCTCCCAGCGGAGCGCTCGATGCACTGGGGCCCATGAAGCCCTTCATCGACCTCGCTGTGAAGAAGGGCGTCAAGCGCTTCGTCCTTCTCACCGTGTCGACTATTGACGTTGGGGGCCCTGCCACAGGCGTAGTTCATGAGTATCTGATCAGCCTCGGCGTTGACTATTTCGTTATCCGCCCAACCTGGTTCCATGGTACCCGATCCCTCTAGACACAACGCGACCGTTGCTGACATACTTCCCAGAGAATTTCCTCACTTCACATCTACTCAGCATCAAAGATCAAGGAACTATCGTCAGCGCATCCGAGGATGGCAAAGTTGGGTTCATCTCAGTCGACGACGTCGCGGCCCTCGCGTTCGATGCTTTGACTGTCGAGAAGAGTTACAACACGGACAAGCTTCTCCTAGGACCGGAGTTGTTGTCTTACGGCGATGTCAGTTTACATTCTATCGCAAATGTCAAACAAATTGACCCAGACCTACAGGCCGCCGAGATCTTCAGTGATGTCCTGGGTCGTACGATCACTCATACTCGAATCTCAGTCGAGGATTTTCAGAAATTCTTCATCTCACTCGGCCTCAATGAGGAATTTGCGGGATTCTTGGCTTCGTTGCAGGGCTTGAATGCGTCTGGGGTGGAAGAGAAATTATTTGCCAACCCAAACAAGGTCACAGGCAAGAAGACATTGAGGTCTTTTATCGAAGAGAATAAGGAGGCATGGGCGAGTTAAGAAGCTGCTCTTTCATAGCAATTAAACACTCTTCGACCGTGGATGTGTCAATGGTCTTGTACGCGGAGCTTCCAGAGATGAGCGAAGATGACGAAGATGACTTCCATTCTACAAGTCTCATTCCAAGCTTAGTTCAGACCGTGAAGAAGAATCACAAGCACAGCTGCAGTGGCTGTAAACGTGGATGCTTGATGTCCCGGACCAGAGAGAAACGATTCATATCAAGTTCAATCAATGCACACAATGATGGCGATATTCCGTCAACTCTGCACGTTCATGAATCCCTTTCCGAGCTCCAGCATGATACGGAGCGCATTTGACATTTCTCCCAGACAGAGAACACAACCTGTAGAGACTAGACGCGTTATCTTCTTCCTACCTTGGCAGGGTAACACCATCGCAGGCACAACCGACACCCTATGATAGTAGCAGTTACGCGGGATCCCAAAGCTCAAGAGGAGATCCGCTGGGTCTTGGATGGATCAGGCGCTACCTCTCGCCTGACATCAAGGTTCGTCGAGGTGATGTGTTGAGCGCTTGGAGTGGTCTTCGCCCGCTAGTGCGCAATCCCAATGCCGCGAGTACAGAGGGACTGGTCCGTAACCATATGATCCACGTCAGTCCGAGCGGGCTGCTGACCATCGCTAGCGGGAAGTGGACGACTTATCGGGCCATGGCGCAGGGGACAGTCGATGAGGCTGTCAAGGTCTACAAACTGGAGGATCGTGTGGAGAGTGGTTGTGTTACTGACACGCTCAGGCTGGTTGGAAGCCATGAGTTGCGGTCCAGTCCGCGTCGGATCGATCCACATTTGATTGTTCGAGCATCAGCAAGAATCTCAGTGTGTTCAACACCAAATTCATCCAACGAAAATACGATCATTAACCTACTGGCAAGTGATGAAAATATGATATGGATGTATGTGGTCGTAAATTAGCATTACGGTCGTCATGATGGTAATTCTGGTACCTCCCACTCAGTCTGCCCCTCCTCTAACTCGGGCAACGATTGCATATCTGCACACAGCTTGTAATCAGCATCGATGAATGCGAGATGCAGGAAGATTCGACATACCAGGACACTCTGTGAAATACTTCCCCATCGCTGTGACGAAGCGCTCCTGATACTCCGTCGGAGGCACCACTGTAACCTCCTCGGGCTTCCTCGCCGCATTCGCTTTGAGGTTATACTCTAACGTCTTTGCAAACGTATAGGACCCGATCGTATCCACAATCCCGCCCACAATCTCCCCCTTCTTATTATCCACCCCAAGGAGCAACGAGTAGTCCATGATGTTGCTCTGTGCGAGCCACGCCGCATCAGCGCACAGCGCGGCAATAAGCACGGCTTTCGACTGGGGCGTGACAAGCGTCTGCGGGCCCTGCAGCCACTCGGCGTCGAACAGAACACCAGACGGAGCAGCAACCTCTCCCAGCTTCACCCCATCTTTCTCTTTGTCCTTCAGAGGCTCCTTTTTCTTCACCTTCCGCCCCTGTATCCCCTTCAGATCATACGTCCTCTCAACCTTCCTCCCCCAAAAGAGATTCTCCATGACCAGCAAATCCACCTTTTCCCCTGCCCCCGTGTCTAGGTTCCGCACCTCTACCGTATAAAACCCCACGAATTTGACCATACCGCCCTTCTCCCCACCCTCTCGCAGCACCCAGTCAAAGTAGCTCGGGCTCATCGCAAGAAGCACAGAGAGATCCGCAACGCCCCACTTGCTCACAAGCGTCTTCACGAGCCACCGCCCGTCCGTGGTGCGCCAGAACCCGCTCGAGCTCTTCCCGCCCTCGGCCGCGAACGGCTCCAGCCGTGATAAGGAGCGCACAAACGCCGAATGAGGAATCGAGCATTTGGAGCGCAACATCGAAAAGGAAGACGCATAGTAGATGGTGGAGGAGAACTTGAGACGGCGGGGGTTTGTTTGAGCGGAGGATCCGTCGGATGGGCGCGGACCCTGGGAGACGGTGAAATCATACTTGATGTGCGGACGAGGGTCTGGTATCGATGCAGTAGCTGGCGCACCAGGAGATGTGGGGAACAGCCAACGGTCAATTCCGAACGCAGACCGTAAAGTGCTTTTGGACGGCGTAGGCGGCGGGGGACAGTTATCCGCTAGAGGTGTCGCATTCGCACCGTCGTCTTTCGGAGGGACTTCAGGTCCCACGGTATGATCACTCCCGGCGTCACTGGCGGAAAAGACGCTCCCGCTGCTCACAGAAGTTGTACTGCCGTCCTCGGCCCTAACACTGTTAACGTCCGTTGACGTCTTCAACGAGCTACCGCCTTCAGAACTCGTAGACGCCTTGCCGTCCAAGCCTGCCTTGCTCCACGAGCTTGGCGCTGCGCTTGACTCTGAGCCACCATGTCTGACCTCTCGCATCTTTATCCCAGGAAGACGCAAACTGCCTGGGGGGGAAGTCAGCGGGTGGCAAAAACACTGATATTGAGAAACCATACCGAACTTGCTGCCACGGTCCTTCAGCACATCAAACACCCCAACCTGAGACGGGTTCTCTTTCCGACTTATGACAGCCGAGAATTCGTCTTCAAAAGTTGTCGACTTGAGGTCGCTGAATGAGGAAGAGGTTGAAGAGCTTATGGTAGAGTCACTGGCCAACGCTCGGAAGGGGGCGAAGAAGGAACCTGTGACCTTGGACAATGTCGGAGAGAGTAGCGATTCAGTGGTAGACGGCGCAGACAAAAGCGAAGCATGGTATTCTGGAGCACTGGAGAAGTCGAATGAGCATGAGCGATTCACTGATGATGATGAGTACGAACCTCATACTAAACGCAATTATACTACCCCAGTCATCTTCCCGGACGATGACATCTCCCGAGGGAGGAACATGACAACACTTTGCCCACCAATCTGGGATCGGTTCGTTCCCTTCGTCATCGCGCGGAATGTCTGGACTTCCTTTCACTGTGTCTAAACTCTCTTTGGCCTTGACCGAATCGCGGCTACTTTCGGGTCCTGCGTTCTTCTTTATCGTATCTCGGCCCTTCTTATCGTCACCCCCAAAACCTCCCAGAACACCCTCGGCTTCCTTTGCCGCACGCAGGAAAGCCCTCCTCACACCATTGAGTTCTCCCTCACCGGCCTTGGCAAGCTGGGTATAGAGACTGTGCTCTGTAGTGTGGAAGGATTCGCGCAGAGCTAAGACGTCCGGTTTCTCAGAATCCGTCGACAAGGACGATGAAGTGGTGATCGAAGAAGAGGTGGATGCAGATGTGTTGTCGACATCATCGCACCACTCACTGGGAAGGCGAGGAAGTCGTTTCTTCTTGTGTAATGCACCTTCGATCTCCTCTTCGTAGGTATCCAAGCGCGTGCCAACACCCTCCCACCAAGCACGGATCTCGCGCCGCAGCTGATGCTTGTCCTCTTCGATTGGAGCCTCCTTCATTGGAAGCTCGGTAGGTTTGGGTTGGACAAGCGGTGGACACATGGTGTACACACTAAGATCACGCTCGACGGAGAAAGCGACCTCTTTCGAACTCCCAATCCTGAACTTCAGATTGTCTGGATTGGCGTCGATAAAGGTTTTCATCCGAGGCGAGTAGATGAGAAGCTCCAGAAACTTGCCAAAGGAGAGGAGCGGTGTTAGCGGCGCCTTAGAGTGCACATGGATAACCTCCAACGTAGAGGGCTCAGTCGGGGGATTGGGTTCACTTAAAGCAGCAATGGGGAGATCGGGAACATTAGACTCCGAGTCGGGATCTGCGGGTGCAGCCGCGTCCGTTTCAGGATGGATGATTGTGGCCCGCACTCTGACGCCTGCATGGACCCACTCCTTATCCCCACCGAAAGATCGGATCGCGTCGAGCAGCGAAAGGTCCCCTTTGCCGTAGTACCGCATCACTTCCGTCGTGCACGAGTCAACTAGAACGGAGATGGCCTGCGTTTTGAGAAAGTCGGACGCCAATGAAGGGAATTCGACACCTGGCGATGTCGAGACTGGGAATGTCTCTGGGTCTTTCTTCTTGACCTCTTTGTTTAGATGAAGATGGGGGAGCAAGGAAAAGCGCCTCTGTCGCATGTAGCCGGCGGGACCGTCCACGGACGACCGCGCAGAAGCTGTATAGTCGCGGCGCACAGAGGATGAGCTGTCTCGGCTGAGACTCCTCTTGGAGAAAAAGTTGAAGATGCTGGCAGGGAGGAAACTGTTCCGCGAGCCGGCGCTGCCCATCCTGCCCTCTTCCTGTATGGGGGACGATGCTACACTGTGGCTGACCGAGTGCTTTGGCTTAATCCTCGGAGGCGGGTAGGTCATGGGTACCCCGCACTCCTGTAGAAAGGTCTCTTCGATGACAAGACTGCGCTGGGCGTACAGAAGAGGCGCCGCCTTGACACCAGAAGGTAACAGGGATTGAATGTCGCCCGATTCTGCAATATCCGGCACTTAATCCGCATATACCGTGTCCACGTTGAACAAACTAGCACGCACCATCCAGAGCCTTTTCAACCTGCTCAACGAGACCGGCTTTCTTCTCGCCAATGTCCTCCCAGTCGTCATCGGCGACGACCTCCTCAACGTTCAACAAGCCCATAAGCGCCTTGACCACTCTCCGGCGATGCTGTCTCGCCTCGCTCGACAAGGGGTGGGATAGAGGGATGGCGGGGAGCGGCTTGCTGGCGGACATTCCGGCATCGGTTGGTGGCCGCGATGCGCGAACGGTGGCGCGCAGGCTGGCTTATCAATTGGCAAATTGAGGCGTGGCAGTCGCGACAACTTGTCTTTATGTGGCCGTCGTAAGTTAACGTGAACAAGTGACGTCAGTGTGACCTCCACATCTGTCCACTACTCCCGAGCTCGTTCAAGACCCTGCCAACCTCTGACGGTTCGTCGAGAATGGTGGCGAAGAGCACGGATCTCAAGCAGCTTCCCATCCATTTTCAACCCACAGCATGCCCACCTAATGGCGAGTTCAATAAGACTATTCTGTTGATACCGCTGCACCACACCGAGCTTAACCGACCTTAGCTCAGTTGGAAGAGCGCAAGACTGTAATGGATAACACTTCATCTTGATGTCGCCTGTTCGAGCCAGGCAGGTCGGACTGAGTTAGTACTATTGATGACTCCCCTTTTTGCGTTCGAGTCTCGAGAAACTGGGGCCAGGCGTGGCAGGCGCGCCGCGCGCCGCGTTCTCATTTGCGGACCAGTGACCAGTAACCAGTTACCATTGTTGTAAGCGATGTGTTCCAGGCGAGGATTTAAGGTACCAATTCATCAAGAGGTTACGATTGCTCTTCGGCATCCGAATCTCCCCAATCAACTTCAACCTCACTCGCCGCAGAATCATGGCCATCGGATTCCTGCGAATCCGAGTCGTAGGCACCCAACAAAGCCAGAGCGCTGTTGGCCTTCTTCGCATCAGGCTCCTCTGTTTCATCCTCCTCGCTTCCGTATCCACCCAGAATACCCTTCATGGCTGCAGGACCCAGCTTCCGTGGTCGCTCCTCCCAAACATCAAAGGTGGGGTACTCCACAAAAGATTTACCAACCAAAACCTCTCGGAGCGTTTTCGAGAGGTCAACAGTGGTATCTGCAAAGGTACACCACGACGACGGGTGTGCGTCCAGTATTGAAGCTAGCGTCGTGTCTAGCCTATGACGGTGTGTGATAGTTGAAGTTTTTGACGTGCCCGAGTGGGTTTTGACTTCGACTGTGAGGTATGCCGTTGACGATCTGGAGGGTAAGAAATGAGACAAATGAGGAGCTATCTAGAGGACTACAGATACGCACTTGACATCCCATGTAGATTGATTTAGTTTACGCCGGGACATCCCCAAGGGAAGAAGTTCCATGTCGATACCTAACGCCTGCAGTTGCGACTGCAGTAGTTCGCGCTTGCCTCGTCCCCTCTTGAAGCTTGCGTGGTCCTTGGACTTGCCCTTCCAGTCTGCAGAGCGACGCCCAAGGTCTTCCAAGTATGTGTAGTCGCCCATCATTTGGCCCCAGCCGTACTTGTTCATGGGCACATAGGCCACTTTGTTGCGTTGTCCGGAGCAACCGGATTGAGACTTGTGCCCTTTCGAGCACGTTAAAGAACAGGTGGGGGTGGAACATCCCGGGCAGGTATATTTTGTCGGGTTCGACTTGCATATTGGACAAAGTGACTGCCTGGAGGTAGAAGGGCGTGGTGATGTCTCCGTGCCCGGCCTCGTGGAGTCAGTTTGGAGTTCTGGGCCTGGTTTGGGCTGCGAATCAGAAATGTCATTCGTTTCGCCTATGGTCGCATTAGAGGTACGCACCTGCACGGACACTGTAGAGAAATCCATTGTTGAGAAGCGAAGGTAAGATGAAGCTGATTGACGGGAGTGGCCCTGAAATTGATTGCCACTGATTACCAGCAGAGTCGTGACAGGCGTCAAGTAGAAACGGCGGACTAGTGAAAGCCCGTTCGTAAACGAGGTGGCACTGGAAGTGCAAAAGACGGAAGCCGATCACAGATCACCCTGGCACGTGGAAATTGGCAAGATTCGGCATTCGGCTACCCTGCCGCTTGCCTCGTTCATCATCAACTCTCTTACTTATGTACCTCCATCATTGCGGTTTGACAGCGATTGTCTTATCGCGTGGGCGCCGCATACTGACTAAAGGTCACGTACCCTCACGTGGAAGATTTCTTACTCTACTTGGTCGGCGAAAGTGTTGCTAATCACCTACTTTTATCGTTCCGCGTTCATACTGTTACATCAGCTGGAAGCCTCCAGCACACGCGGAGTATATTGCCCTTTGACGTTAAGTACCATTGACGAAGTTCTAACCCCCGTTCTGACCATTGGAATGCATCAGTGTGCTACTTGCTCCGGCGCGGATAATGTTAATGAACCTTGACAGATTCCGATACCCCCACTAAGCACTTCCACACGTAAAGGTCTCTTAGATGCCACTTCACCTCATCTTCCAGTGCTCTGAGATCATCGCGTCGTATCTACGAACAAAGGAAAAAGGCTTCCACGGACCGCGAGCACATGCGTCTGTTCCGACTTCGATTGCTACATGGCCACCGGTCTTCCCGAGTACCCATGGAGCTCTCATCATACTTCCATATGCTGTCGAAATGCTTGGTTTTGATTTCGACTTTCGAACTTTCGCTCGACGAATGATGCGTGGTCGGCCAATTCCAGGAAACTTGGCAAAGATCAAAGTTAGCCAAGACCAGTTCCTAATTTGGGTCTGAGCCATTGATGCACTGCGGACGTCGCAACGCGCCACACTGGTAGGTAATCCCACATCACTATATGCGGTCAACGTGTGTGATCTTCTTTTTCTGTAGATCATGGAATGGGAGATATCTATTGTGTCAGACGGTCCTACGGTAGACCCAATACGAGTCGAGAGTTTGACATGGAGAGGTCACAGCTACATGCGAAACAAACTTGTCATCGCAGTCCCATCCGATGGCGGGAATCCACACTCGACAACGGTATTAGTGATGCGCTTTACGCAACTAATCGAAACATCGTGCACTGAACCGTATCTCCAAGAAGGTGTTCTCATCTTCAGCACGCGCTGTGGATTGTTATCTCCCTACGACAACAGTCAGTAAGTACTTATCAGTGTGACATTATTAGTTGCTTATAAAAGACTCAGTGTCGCTGTGGATTTGGACCAGCGCCCCATAGACGTCGTGTATCTGCCCAGATGAGCACTCCCGCATCTGCCCTTCCTTCCCTCAGCTACGAGCCTACCAGTCCCACCTGCACCGGCCATGAATCCAAGGCCGAGTCGACTGTTCATGGCGACGCGTCGCTCAAGTCCGAGACGTCCAGTGTAATCGAGAAGCTCCCTTGGGACGGTTACTTGGAGGTCGACATCCCGGACAAGTCCCAGGGAAAGGTGATGCGAGACTTTCGCCATCTGGTCTTCACCATCTACCACCGCCTCTTCGGCGTGGTATTTGCGTCGAACTTGGGAATCCTCGTCGCGCTTTTAGTCTACGGCGTCAACTCGCAGAGACTGGGCCTGATCACGGTCGCCAACATCTTCGTCGCTATCCTCATGCGGCAGGACTACGTCGTGAACGCCTTCTTTAACGTGTTTACTTCCGTCCCTCCATCGTCAGTCGTTTCTAGTTCCTTTTGACATCACTGAATGCGATCCAAAAGATGGCCTCTTTGGTTCCGCCTGCTCATGGCCCGCGTCTACCACCTTGGTGGTATTCACTCCGGAGCAGCTGTATCTGGAACTGTCTGGCTTGCTGCATTGGCGGGCCAGGGCACCAAGGAACTCGCCCGAGGAGAGCAGGTACATCGAAGTCACTTCGGACTTATCCTGTCATACCTCTAACCCTGGCGTCATGTAGATCTCTGTTGCCACTGTTGCCGTTACGTGGATCATTCTGGCCTTTCTGGTCGGAATTATCATCTTTGCCCATCCTCGATTCCGTTCCAAGAGTCACGACACCTTTGAACGGATCCACAGATTCATGGGATGGACCGCGACTGCTCTTGTCTGGGCTCAGGTAAGACGTTTTCTGTGCGTTCCTTTGTGAGATAGTACTCAAACCGTATCATGGCATAGGTTGTCTTGCTCACCAACGACTGGAGAGGCGACGCATCGCTTGGATACGCGTTGGTTCATTCAGCCCCCATGTGGCTTATGTTCATTATCACAGGTCCGCCTCTATGACATCCCGAATGAAGTGTGCACTCATAAACTTTCAGCTTCTCTTGCTCTACCTTGGACCCGGCTCCGCAAGATCCCTGTCCGCGCGGTCGTCCTGTCTGACCACGCTGTACGACTGTTCGTCAACTATAGAGGTAAGTGTTTACCCGCAAATTCTTCGAAGCATCATACTGATTCGTTACCAGTCTTCGGTTTCCGTCCTCGCCCGGTCCCAGGAAGCTTCAGCCGTATCAGTAAAGATCCCCTCCATGAATGGCACGCGTTTGCCAACGTGCCTGTTCCTGGGACTGACGAGTTCTCTCTCGTTGTCTCCCAGGCCGGTGATTGGACCACTGAATTGATTCGTAACCCGCCCAAAGAGATTTGGGTACGCGGTACCCCCGTCTGTGGTGTCCTCCGTGTCAATATCATGTTCCGTCGCGTGGTCTTTGTGGCCACTGGCAGCGGTATCGGACCCATCGCGCCGTGTCTCTTCGAGATGCGCAGGCCGTCCCGTTTGCTGTGGACTGGTGCCAACATTCTCAAAACCTTCGGCCATGATCTTGTCGACGCAGTGAGAACGGCCGACCCTGACGCCTGTATTTATGGTGAGCACGATATCTCTTACTCCCCGAGGATCCTTTCTGACTGCGGCCTCAGACACACGCGTCCATGGACGGCCCGACATGGTCAAGTTGACCTACAAGATGGTCCAGGACTTTGACGCAGAGGCCGTCGTCGTCATCTCCAACGAACCTTTGACGAGGAAGGTTGTATATGGTCTGATGGCTCGGGGCATTCCCGCCTTCGGAGCCATCTGGGACTCTTAGATTTCTTCCGCATCCTTTCCATCACGACCGACATTTGCATCTCTCCCAACATTGACTTCTCATTCATTCATCCACTAGATCATCATTGCCTTCTCTGATGAAGAGCTCCCAACCGGTTGGGCTCATAAAACATCCTTGTGCGCCGTAGTAGCGCTCAATTTTTGCATTGCATAGCTGTCGACTTGTAACTTCTGTTGTAGTATTCCTTGTAATGTATAGATATCAACGCAGTGCTTTTATCTTTTCATTGTTCTGCCTGAAGCACAGCGTCTACGCGTGGACCGGAAATGGGCCCTAGCAAGGGCCAGGCAAAGACTCACATCGAGATTGTGTCCGCAGTTGACGGAATTCCAAGCATTCGCAACTGTAAGCTGGCCAATACGCGCATATGCTGGCCTTGCAATGGCAACGGCACAGAAGAGTCCCCGAAGTCCGGCGTGACAATCTCTTCTTCTCGTCGTCACCGTCCCAAACAAATATGAAGAGCTAGCACCCTGTGACAGACTCGGAGGCACTATTCCTGCACATCAAGACCTGATGCGCCCTTCTGCTCCCAGAAAGGTAAGGAGTCATCACGGACAATTTGACAAAGTCTCCTCAATTCCCTACGTTCGGGAGTGGCATGTCCTGTATTAGAGAACTTGTGATAGCGGTATGAAGCCAGTATTTTCTATTGTGAAATCGCGCTTGCCACATGAGTAGTAGCATCGTGTGCCCGTGTAGCAGCAAACTCACTTCAAATCTCGGGAGTCTTCGTTCCGTGTCCGATTGCCACACCAACTGGGTAGCCATTGTTTGTGGTGTGGGAGTGCGCCAATATTCAAGAATCAGCGGTGTTAGATGCATGGAGCTTTGCTTTCTCATGAATTCCGTCTGACTCAATTGTTATCCTGTGAACTGTATTGTCGGGTGGAAGAGGACTCGGTGAGAGCCAAAGATCAAATGTCTGCGTATTGGCAGACATTTCCAAAGCTCGCAATGCATTGCGCAATTGAAGACTCACCTAAACTTGGATGAACGCATGTTGTGCGCGTCGGAGTCCGAGTTCGAGTTGATGATCATGAGCACCAAGGTCCAACACCTGGAGTATGATTTATCGCTGCTCTAGACAAATTCTGCGTGGCACTAGATGATGGGACAGCGCCAATGGATAGGCACACCGTAAGGAGTGTTCGCAGACTCTGATCGTCCTGATAGCAGCAATCTATGCTTTTGGTATCAATAGATGTTCACGAAAGGATGAAGAGCCGAGAGGGAGAGTCCAGATGAAGTAGACGACTTGGACGGGGTTGCAATGCATGAGTAGTATTACTCAGGCTGTAGCCTATGCAACATTCCGCGAACGTTGACCCAATCTTGCAGCAGTCTCAAGTCCTCGAAAGATATGATTGGCGCCTTATTCGACAAAACGCCGTCATCGCGAGACTGATGGTGACATATTGTCGTGAGAAATTCATCTATGTAGCTTCATCACTGAAGTTGTCTCTCCTTTGAGATTGAGCTACGAACTTGAGCGTTTCATAATCCGTCACACCTTTGCCTTCAATTGGATCAGCGAACCATGCTCCTTAGAGTACCTTAGAGTAATGAATGCTTCCTCCGCCATAAGGTGGTGCGATATTCAATCTGCCTCTTGAAAGTATCCGACATTCAATGACCGCTGTTGGTGATGTCGAATACTTCCTACTGCTTCTATGAGAGTAAACATGCGCGGGTACGGCCTAGGGGAAGGCCGTCGTGGGAGTCCACCGCAGTGAGGGTGAACACCAAGGGAGGGAGACCGTACGACGTATAGACAATCAGATTTCCGTCAACGGCATTGACAGTCGAAGAGGCTCCTTCTTTTTACTGATCAGAAGGGCGTGTATGGGAAGTCACCATAGACCAAGTGAGCCAATCAGGAGCCAATTATGCCTCATCGAGTTGATTGTGGTCAGCGTTACTGATGCCATTAGTAGTAGCCGTCAAAAGTCCTGTAGAGATAGGCGAGTAGACAGTAGGATGATTGAACACTTCCCCATCTCGAATGTCAAGCGGTGATCCCATACAGGCAAGCATGCGGTAAATCGTTTCATTGTTGCACTGGGAGCGGCGGCCTGTTTTTCTAGAACCGAGATTCGTTTCTCATCCTGGTTTCCGCGTGGAATATCTGCTGTGAGCAGAATTCGAGGTTAGTACCGGTGCGAGAAGTTCACAGCACGGTGGGAAAGCCCAACTTGTCGAGACCGGAAAAGGCAAGCCGAGGCGGCAAGCCCTCTTGAGGTCGGCCGTCATCATGGCGCAGGCGCACATCCAGTCCTACGAGGTCGCGCTCTTCGCCGAGTTCTTTTCGCGCGACCTCACGCCGATCCTGGCGCGCATCACGCTGCACAGCGAGTCCTCCGAGACCATGCACGTCCGCGAGGTCGTCTTCGAGCCCGTCACGCGCGACGGCGACCCCATCCTCCTTCGCGCACGCAAAGACCTCATGGACCCCGACGCCGGCTGGACCCTCTTCTCCTATCTCGCTCCCGAATCCGTGCGCGCCCATCCGGAAGCTACTGTCCGCCCATGGGCGACCGTCCGCGTGCAGGGCGACGCGCTGAGTTTCGCGTGTGCACTAGGCTACGTCCGCCGCTCGCAGATCTACAAGAAGGGATACCTCTTCAGACGGGGCATGCTTATCATTCAAATGTTTCAGCAGGAAAAGGTGCGTATCCCGCCTGGAAATGTCTCTATGTCCCTCAGAGACGTCAAGTAGATTGACCCAAAAACGCAAGAGCCGGCGCCAGCGAGCGTCGACACGTTGTGGGAGGTCGAAGTAAAAACTGCTTTCCCCATGCAGAATACGCAAGAAACACCTCTAAGGCTCGCAATCGACGCCGTCTTGGAAGTGCAGATGCTCATGAAAGGTCTCCTTGATCTCCGCCGTCAGGACGTCTAATTGCAGGTTGTATCTGTTTTGACTCGCTTGCGAAGTAATTGACATTTATTGAGTTGTCAGTAACCCCTTGGTCAATTCACGACGTCCCACAAAAACTGCCTGTATCGACGATATTCTTAAGGACCCTTCAAATGAGACCGACGTCCCTTAAACAACTGTAAGGAGCTGCTGAGGAGCGTAAGGACTGCATGTTGATGTTATCTCTTTCGAACCTCGAGGCAATCAGTCGATGAAGCCCATCAGCATGCTTCCGACGACCTCCCTGTCTTGCAATCTTTGGATGTTACCTGAAGGATTCGGAGCGTGATGAGCGATACCCTTGATACCGCGCCGCGGGCCATGGATGGTTCGGCTGTACTTACAGGGCACCATCTACATGTTTGGAGAGTGTTTGGAGTGAATACGACGTGTCACGGTGTCAAATATAGGGTGTACACACACTTTGAACACGATGTGTGTCAATCACGGACCGGGTGTTCGCGAGAATCGAGATGCAAATGAGCTTGATGCTCGATGGTAATTCGAGCATTCGATTCTGGTCAACCGTAGTAACGCGTCGGCATACATTTAGAAGCTTGCCCCTCATCTGATTACCTGGAAGTTATCAATGACGGCGTCCAAAGTTGTGACGCTGAAGTCAACTTGTACAAGACATCTGAAGTATGTACGTCCTTCAGCGGTCTTGTGAGATCTAAGAAGTTCAAGCCGGTTCGCCACCAGCAGAACCCGAACCGGTTACCAAATAAGCAATAGGCGTGACCAAGGCGTGACTCGGGAGTCGGCACCGCCTTTCATTGTCAGAGTCAAAGGCTCAAGCCTCCTTGATCAACGACCACAATCATCAATATGGGCACTCGCGGCTACAGGGTCTACAGACACAAGAAGCACTGGTTTTTTCAGTACAACCACTGTGACTCGTACCCTGACGGTCTTGGCCTTGAAATCTGGGCCCAGGTTCCCCAGAACCCAGCCCACTTTGACAAGTGGCTCAAGGCACGTCGTGCTTGGCTTGACACGCTTTTGAAAGCACGGGAGGAGGCGGGCGAGGATTGGAATCCAACTAGTTACGACTGGGAGGTTCAAGAGACGCCACCCTGCAATGACATCTTCATCGAGTGGATGTACGAACTCGACCTAGACAATCTTGTCTTTCACATCAATTCCCAACCTATCTTCAGTCTCACGAACATTCCAAAATCTGAGAGCGACTTCTTGGAATTTTTCGGGGCTAACTCCTATGAGCATGGGCCCTCATATAGCCGCCAGTGTCCCGAGGTTCATCGATTCCACGTCGGCTGGGATGCTCCTCCACCGGTCGTTGACACTGCAGCATTGGACGCGTACTCATCCCTATCGACACGCGGCTCCGAGTCAGACCTATTGTTGCCGACTACCGCAGTGACGCCGCTCCGCTGTCGCTTTCTCGAGGCATTTGTGGGCGACTTGATGTACGCCCGAGACGTCTATCAGGCGTACTTGATGCTACTTCAGACGCCCCGGCGCGATGATTTACCTGACGCTGTCGTCAATGTAGCACAGCAACTATTGTTCATCACTCTCACACCTCCGATCTTCTCCTCCTCTGACGACTTGGATCGGGTAATGGACATGCACGCTCATATTCCATCGGACATGCGACAACTTTCCTGGATGATTCGGGAGAACCTCTATGTCTATCTATCCACTCATTTGGAGGACCCGGCCAATTTCAGGGCGAGCGTGGTTGGGGCCGTTGACGAAATGAAGAAAGGGCGCTTGGACGACAAGAAGGACCCAATGTTCACCGTCCTCTTTTCCATCACCAAATGCGCCGTCGTACGGCTAGAACCTTCCACTGGAGAGGTCATTCATAGTCAGGCGCTCGACTTCTTACCGTCCTGGCACGCCACGGGGCCCAGCACTCCTGGAATCGCCTTACTCACTCGCCTTTGCGAGTATCTCGACGACCTTCACGGTCCGTCTATCGTCTCATTGCCAGACCAAAGCTCTCTCAAACTCCCTGTGGAGCTGGTCGACTTGACAATTTCCTACGTCGATGATGCCAGCACTATACTGAGCGTGGCTCAAGCTTCAGAGGCGCTGAAACTCATCGTCAAGCCTTATCTCATGCGGCCATACTTTGATGGTCATTTTGTTGCGGGACTCATGGCCACTGGCGAAGACGATAGCATCGAGGAGGAGGAGGAAGGGTATGGATTCGGGGATCAGAGGCCTAATAAGAACCTCTTTACCGCACGATTCCGCTGCGAGGATGGGCAGAACCGTACCTTTCCATGGCTCGGCACTAAACGTCGGGGAGGTGTGCTATACGGCTTGACGAAGCGGATGGTGAATAGGTGTAAAGATAATGCGAGTCACCGTGACTGATTTCCAAATATTTGCTGGTACTACCCTCTATACATCTCACACACAACATGTATGTACAATTCCTTGAATTGTCTACCACTTTCGGCATAGCGCAATGGTGTATTGGTCGTCCACACGATGTCGATTTCAAGTTTTAGTGTGAAATACGCAAGAATCATCTTAGGCTAGCAATCGCCGTCGACTTCCAATAGGTGCAGAAACTCGGGGAAGATGCATATTGTATTTCTTCACTCGCCATCCAGGTACAAATTACAATCTTTAGTTGTTCATATCAAGTGGCCAATCCAATTCCACAAATCCTGGTTGTATCGACGATATTCCCAAACTTGATATTCCAGTATTTGGCACTGAACGAGACTGTCTCCACAGTCACCGCCGTAAGGCCACAAGATCATGAATCGAGGATCAATGGCTGTTATCTCTTTCTTGTATCGAGACAACCAGTCGAGAAAGTTCAGCGGTATGCTTTCGCAGTTCTCTGTCGGTATGTTGATCATCGGAATGTACACCAATCTCCTGAGTGACTCGGGGGCGCAGGAGAGAATACGATGAGCGACAACCCTGATACCGTACTGCGGCCCATGGATGTCATGGCTGTACAGGTCATGATGTGCTTTCCCAGAGGAAGTAAGCACGATGTGTGTCAGTCCTGGGCACTGTTCGAATAGGGTGGGCCACGGAATAGGTTCCTTGCACCAGCGCAGATAATCGAGATGCAAATGGGTAACGCTCCCTGGAAGATATTCAACCATCTCTGCAACTCGATCCCGGTTGAACCGTAATGACAAATGTGTCGGGCGCACCCCGAAACGCAGATGCAAGGCGTAATGTGTCCAATCTGCAGTCTCGTTTGGATTGTGTAGGCAAAATGCCAGCCTCTTCACCTGAGAGCAGGCATACATGATAGTGTTGATGCATGTCTCCACAACGCTGGCGGGGCTGCCCCAGTCGACGACACTGGCATCTGCTTCGGGTGGGTCTCTGTGCTTGTGCACCCACAACTTGTGCTGGAGTACGTGTGTGATGGTGAGGGTTCTGACGCTCCGCGCGAAGAATGGAAAGTCTTTGCGCCACCGAATGCCATTAGCGAACAAGACCAACCGTCTGGGACTTCCCAGGATGACGGTTTCATACACAATTGGCTCAAGCCTTTGTGCGTCTACGATGAGCAGGACGTAACGAAAGAGTTGGATCGATGAACTAACCAACTGTGAACTATCTTGGAGACTCGTAGAAGATGGGTGTTGACGACTCCAGTACGGTCAGAAACCGCGAACTCGAATATTGTACGCCCAATATCCAGCGGCATCTCTGGGAAAGGAACTACAGAGACGGCTCGGACCTCTTCGTCACAGTTCTGCGAGGATAGAAGGGTCGGCGACAAGGGATCAACGGTGACGGGAGAGGCGTCCATCGTCGGAACGTCGACTCGGAGGGTCAAAGAAGGTGATCTTTCTATCCAGGAGACAAAGGTAGAGGCGACCGTTCCTCGGATTCGCACTGGTGGTCTTATAGCCAAGGACACGGTTTCATTACCCTTGGGGCAATCGGAGATCAAGTTGAAGCAGATCTGATCACTGATAGATTGTGTCACGCAGTCTAGTGTCACACACCGTGTGGTTCTATGTGGTTCTCAGTTCGAGCCTGACGAACGGATGTCTTGCGCCTCAATGTATGTAGAGTACATTCTCGCCATTTCTTCAGCACATGTGCCATAGCTCACTGGCGCTCACTGGCGAGCTGGCATGTCGATTTTTCTAATGAATTACCGCGCATAAGACCATGACTTCAAAATTCGACAAATGGCCCAACCCCAATTGTTAGAATGGTGTAAGGATGCTACATCCTTACGTGATCGTGCATGATCACCATATATACTGTCCATTGGCTGATAGCGTGAGCTATCAGTTACTCCGCCTTTTGTGGCTCAGCCGTACTGGTGGTGGACAGTCCAGTCGCGTTGCAAATGGAGGGCCATGTTCTCCCGAGGCCCGATGCAGAGGATACCAATTGTTGATTGAGTTTCTGACGACTGAATTGTGGCCCAGGCGAAAACAATACAATAGCGATGGTCCATAACGCCTAGTGGTCTTAACTAGTATAGAACAAGAGAGTCTCTCATATAGAAGGCCAGCTCTTTTCGTGGCTACACCCACATACTACCACCACTCGCTGCAAGAACAGTCGACATCCTCTCATCGCCCGTCTAATCATGAAATTAGAAGCCAGAACACATTCGAAAGCGGCCTTAGGTTCCACAGCGGCCTTAGCCTTGTGGCGCTCGAAGGCAGCCTTAGTCTCGTGAGGCCCCAATCTCCCCATCCAGAATTTTCTGTCTCTGACATCGACCATGAGCAGGAAGAAGCGTCGCCAATCACGGTCGCAACCAGAGATACCGATCACCCAGGAGATCGTGAAGCGTGTCTTGAGCCACAAATTGGGGCGGAAGGCCGTAGGTGAAATGCTGGATGAGAACTTTGGGTCCGCCAACTGGTGCAACAATGTCTATGATAAGCTCTACGTAGCATCCTGCGAGGGACCTTTCCATTTCAACGATGACAAGGAGATTGTTTGGAATGAAGACGAAGACGATGAAAAGTCACCTTTGCGGCCTGCCCAAGCCTTCTCTCGCTTTCTCAAGAAGGTTTGTGTCCACCCTGCATGATAAGTCAGCCTGTTTACTGACGCTTTGTGTCGGACAGTTTTACAAACCAGACCCATGGTGTCCATATAAACTTGACATAGAAGAGGGAAAGCTCTGGTACTCATGGGGCTCGGACAAGTTCGTACTTAGCCGATGACCTAACGACTCGGAGCCTAACAGAGAATTTCTAGATGCGGATTCCAAGATGTAACGCACTTTCGTGCCTTCTGCTTCCTCGGCGACATCGATCCCGACGCCGGTGTCCTCTACGAGAGGGCAGAAGGCGAATGGGTTAAAGACGATTTCGGCGAAGAGGAGTGGAAATTGCCCCCAGGCGCTAGTCCACCCAGGACACATGAACAACTACTGAAGGGTGGTGACTGGAGCGGTCGATGGATCTTCATATCCAAGCAACGGGATGTCATCTTCGTGAGCTCGAGTGACCCCTGGAGAAGAGGATATTGCCACCGCTTTGGGTTGACGGGAGAAGCAAAGAAAGCTAGGGCTATGCGAGAGTTCATGAATCGCGAACCCTCCGGGTGGACTGAAAAGGGTCGTGGTTTCATCTAGAATCTTGTCAGTGCTTACCGAGCATGACATAAGGCTGGGGACGCGTCTGGCGCGTCGAAGAATGAATATAAAGCTATGCTCACTTGACGTGATATGGGGCGTAATTCTCCAGGCCTCTGTATCATCCCGGATTTGAAAGGACCAAGGGCATCGTGGGAGTCGTGGTCCTCCAAACGGAAGCCGATATCTGCTATAAGTCTGTAGGTGTATTCATGCGCCTCTTCGAGGAACCTAACAGTCAATGGGTGCTGAACGGAAGTAAATTTGAGGCACGCGATCTCGTCAACTTTAAGAATGCATTCGATTGGGGAGGCATCTATGATGACTGGTCCTTCTTTCCTAGGTGGCCTAATCACTCTTCTCTTCGGCCTGCTTGGGAGAGTTGACGTCGCCCTTCTGTGATGACCGTTAGTTTCACCGACGCGACTTGGGTCGTCGGGACACGTACCACCTGCTGCTTGGCAGCGTCCTCAATCTTGGTTGGGGATGAATCGTCGTCTTTGACCACGCCGGAAGTGTCAGTCTCAGGGTTAGAATTCTGATGCGGGGAGTCCGACGATTCAGGTTTGCGGTCGACGACAGTTGGGGGCTGGAAGTATGGGTGAGGACAGGAAGTATGCGCAATGACTGTATGTACCTCAGCAGAGTCAGAGGCGGGGGCGTCACTGGCCTGGAGAATCATTCTGGTGAGCAACGCTGTATTGTGACATGGACATGGGCGCACCTCGGCAGTCGCGAGAGAGGCGGTCACTTCCGCCTCGGTACCCTCATCGTCGGTCATGGTGACGACGGGGACCTCTTGCTTCTCTGCGTGGCCGGAATCATGGCCATGGGCATCCGCCTTGGCCGCTCCACGGCCGCTCGGAGAAACGAGGTAGGCGAACTAACGCGAATCAGTCCCTCCTTTCCAGTCAAGAGCTCGTTTGGGCGCACCAAAGGACCGAAAAATAGTGCAGAGCCAATCTGAAAGCGAATCCATGAGTTCAGCGCCAGAATACTGGCAGGGGAGCTACGCACAATCCATGGCTTGTCGCTCTTGGGCGCGGCGTGTGCGGCGGGGGAGCTCATCATCCGCCGTCCAGCACAGCGAGCAGAGGACCGTAACGACGGGCGCAACGACGTGCGCAGTGATGAGGTGAAAACGCGAGTGGCCATGTTGGTGTGGATGGAGCTGGTCAACGTCGGAGAAGAACGGCGCTGGACGTTCTCCGCTATACTTGAACGATCACGTCATAGGATGACGATTCTGCAAGGGACAAAAACCTGGGGTCCCCACTTCGCACCTGTCACTATCAGTGTTTATGGGTCATGAAGCGCAAGTTGCCAGCCGTCGTTCAACAACAGAATGACTGTGACCACTGACCAAAATGCACTCAAGCTGATCACACTCATGGCCTCGAAGCCGTCGAAGAAGCAGGCGCATCCTTGAGCAACGACATGCAGCCTTACCCCATTCCGTACAAAACGCTGTTCCAGTCCGCCCAAGAGCAGTTCATTATTTCGCTCGGCACCTCACTATTTTCTCTTCCTACCGCATCTTCATCCTCGCACATCTGCTCTTGTGAAATCCAGCGTAAGGCGAACGTCCGTCAACCTTGAAGTCCTCGAGTAGGAATGGCGACTCGTGATGAGAAGCAAGTACGTTCACGTGATAATTTTGGGCTATGAAGTAGACAAGAGTGTAGGACTTTGCAGTAAAGACAGTCCCTTTTCGAGCTGCCGACCGATGTGCTCTCTCGTGAGCTTCTCCCGCAAACGTCCATCCAAATCGTAGTCTCCATCCACCAACTGCAAGACCTTCCCTTTGAAGAACCCATGAAGTGGAAACGGAAGGCTCTCATCGCGGCTATGGTTCTGAATCCAGATGACGAGGTCCTTTATGGTCTGGCAACAATCGCGCCACGACGTTCGGGAGGGGCAACCTTTGGCAAGTGTCAGCAGATCCGCAGTGGGATCTTCGGACAAGCAAAAAACCAAGAAAACTACTGTCAGGTGGTGAGGCTCGTAGAGCAAGTCGAGCGACTCTGGTGTCGGTCGAGATAGAACGAATTTCCCAAATGCGACTATGGGCCGCGCCTCCACCCGCAAGCCCGATCCCACAGCCCATACCTCTATAGTAGTCGTCATCCAGTCATCGTCGACGAAAATCCGGTACGCCTCTTCTCGACCCACGTCGAGGGCAGTAGCCATGAGAGAAAGTATGTATGGAACAACAGAGTTGCGGTGTAAATCGCCTGATAGCGCGCATTCCATGCGCACACATCGTGCTATGGGAAGCCCAAGTAAGCGGTCGAA
Source organism: Strobilurus pachycystidiatus (assembly GCA_019915135.1). Classification (NCBI taxonomy): domain Eukaryota; kingdom Fungi; phylum Basidiomycota; class Agaricomycetes; order Agaricales; family Physalacriaceae; genus Strobilurus; species Strobilurus pachycystidiatus. The sequence goes on from JAHLMK010000004.1 coordinate 932,517, forward strand.
AGAGGGCATAGCAAAAGTGTCGTCTTGGGCCAGTAGCTGATAAGCAGTGATGACGTTAGGTAGACATTCCCTTCGAAGCACGAGAGCTGCGCTGTACGATACAACCTCGGCAGACCCGGGGGCGATCTGGACCGGCTCACAGATGGGAGTCGTATTCACTACCTCCATCACCAGGTCGCTGAAATGAAGACGAAATTGTCGATTCTCGAGAGCAGGTGCTTTGCGAAATGTGCGAAGACTGCTCACAATGTGGGACAAAACACGAGCCAAAAGCGAGACAAAAGGCAATTGCAAGTCCAGCGTGAATGATAGTGGGTTGAAGTCTTCCATCTGAGTACAATGTAAGGCCCACTTTCCTGTTGCAATCAGGATGCGATAGTATGGAGATTTCATTGACCGGTCACTGTCAAAAGGGGAGAGCATTGGTGTGGAAAGCAGCGCCTCTGTGATTTGAGTTTCGAGGGGCAATGGTATGGCCTCCCACATATCCGATGCTGTCTCCACTGAACTCCTCACAAATTCGAGACTTTCCACATGGTCAAACACTAGTAGCATAATGAGAAGCTTTGCAAATGAGACGTTGACTTGGGGATCCTTGGTCGTACATGCACCGGTTTCAAGCACAAGTTCCAACAACCTTTGCCAGACCAACGGATGAAGCTTGATAGTACTCAAATCATTGACCAAGAAGTCAAGAAGTTTCGAGCCGTTATTCGGGCTGATCTGGGAGGGCACTGGAAAATGGGAGGAGGGCTGTGGCCAGTACATTAGCCATGCAGCGGAGGAGCAGTACGGGCTATGATACGCCTCTGGATCAAATCCTGGCAGGAGGAACCATTCGTCTGGGGCCCCGGGAACAAAAGTATAGGAGCGGCAAAAGCGTTCAATGGCCATCTCTTGCCCTGGTTCAGTTATAAATTTCGATGAGGGCAAGTCGTAAGCATGTAGCTTCTGGAGGAGATCGCGTCTCTGGGTTTGAAGGACTGTGCCCTCCCAAATCTTGGCGGCGTAATCTCTGACCCCAGCTGGAAGGCCACTGATTGCCTGGATAACAAGACTCTGTACAGAAGGATTGGATGACATGTCAAATAGCCAATCTAGTGCATCCACCATGAGCGTGGCATGAGCGGACTTGACAGTCTGTGTTTCCGTAGTTGACAACGACACTATCCCCGGCAGTACACTGGAGGAAGGGAGGAAGGGAGGGAAGATCATTGTAGTGGGTGTCGACGATGGAAGTTGAGGACGCGCCGCGATGGAGTGTAAGCGTCTATATGTCACCTTGAGGACTTGAGACACGTAATGGAGGAAATTTGTCAATGGAGTTTGGTATGGGCAGTCAGGGAACAAGATGGGCATTCCATTGCTGACGAGGTAAAGGACACAGACAACGACCGTGATCACGCCGATGGTCCATCCTAGGGACGTCCGTAGGGGAATGTAGAAGAGGATGAGACCAGAGAGGAAGAGCGTCAGTGATATGTGCATCACGATGGGCAATATCCCGATGATCACACGAACGCGCCAGCGCTCGAGACCCATGTACCGGGACTGACGGATCTGACTACGAAGACGGGGGGTTCCGGAAGGAAGGGACATATAATGGTGAAGCCATTGCTTGACCAGGACAGCGGCGAGAGCAACAACCAGACTAGCAGTCAGGCTAAAAACCCAGAGGCCATTGACCCATACGTCAATTGCGGCCGGTTCGAACTTGGCGGAGGGATTGGCGGATGGCACCGTTATGTTCGGGACGGCGACCCCGTCAATCGAAGTCAGCTGGAGAAGGACGATATCGTAGAGCAGCAACGCGGACATCTCTGTGAAATCTGCCTGGAGGTTCATGGAGACTTGAACGAGGAAAGTCGTGACAACAGCCGAGAAGAGACCGGCCTAGAAGCAGCAGCCTTTAAGAACAGTGCTGAGATTGGTGGTTGAGACTCACAAAAACCAACATGACATCGAGACCGTCGCGAAACTGACCGACCATGTCTCTGTCAAACTGGCCTGCCTCTTCATCGTATACACGGAATATTCTCGCGTTTGGAGCGGTCTCCTCGCAGTATGCATCTTCCGGAAGGCGGGCCTCGTAGTCGTCGTTGAAGACAGGCTGTGCGCCGCTCTGCTTCAGCCCAAACACGTACCTCGTGCGCTGTTCGGGTCGAAGAGGCGGATGGTGGACGACAGGCGGTGGCACAGCAGATTCTGGGCAAGCGGACAGCGAAGTTTGCTTTCCTTTTGGGCTGGAGATAGGTTTCTGGAGAGAAATTTGAGTCTCTATGCTTTGTTCATGAGAGACAACGCCGTTCGAAGCGTCCACGGGATATCCAGTTCGCGACTCGCGTTCCGCCATGGACATTGGACGAGATAAGCAGCGAGTGGACAAATGTAAGAATTCCACACTTGGATGCTGTTGACGATGGTGGAAGGAGTGCAACTACCTTGATGTGATCTTGATCAGCTATGTAAGAGAAGTCCCAAAAACCAACAAAGGCAAAATCGAGTTTTATTGAAGCAATTGTTTGCTGATGATGAGTATTAAGTGCTCTATAGGTTGTACAACAGATGCATGTGCGTGTGTCTAGGTTTTTGTGTGTTTGGGGTCTTATAACTGGATGATATGTATCTATGAATCCCAGATAGCACCAAAGGCAGGGATTCCACGACTCATCATTCCGTACACGACCTTCTTCGTCAACGGCTCATTGGATATGATGACAACCGCCTCTGCATCAAAGTCCTTGACCATTTTGTACGTGAGCTTCACCATGTCAGGACGACCGTGGACGCGTGTATCTTCAGAGGCCATATGAGTTATAAGACAATAAGAGGGGATCTGATGATATCGCGTACCGTAGATGCAAGCATCAGGCTCAGCCTCCTTGACTGCATTGACGAGATCAGTGCCGAATGTCTTGACGATGTTGGCGCCTGTCCAGAGCAGCCGCGCAGGCTGACGCTTCTCAAAGAGACAAGGCGCGATCGGGCCGATACCGCTACCGGTGGCGACGAACACGACGCGGCGGAACATGATGTTGACGCGCAGGACACCGCAGACTGGTGTGCCGCGGAACCAGATCTCCTTGGGAGGGTTGCGAATGAGCTCGGTCGTCCAGTCACCCGCCTGCGATACGACGATGGAGAATTCGTCCTGTCCGGGAATTGGGACGTTGGCAAACGCGTGCCATTCGTGCAGAGGATCGCTGGAGATACGAGAGAAGCTGCCTGGGACTGGACGAGGATGGAAGCCAAAGACTGAAACGTAATGAGCACCATACCAAAGGTATTATACGGTAAAAGAATCACCTTTATAGTTGACGAAAAGGCGGACGGCGTGATCGGAGAGAACAACAGCTCGGACGGGAACCTTGCGAAGACGAGTCCAGGGAAGAATGAGAGAGCCTACGCAGTGGGTCAATATTACGATAAAGACTAGCAGTGAGGATACTGACCAGAGAGGACGAGCATGAGCCACATAGGTGCGGAATGCACAAGGGCGTGTCCGAGCGTGGCGTCGCCCTTCCAGTCGTTGGTGAGCGACACTACTTGTGCCCATACAAGGGCAGTGGCGAACCAGCCCATGAACCGATGGATGCGCTCAAATGTATCATGGCTCTTGAAGCGGAATCCGGGATAGGCGAAGATGATGATCCCAATCAGGAAAATCAGAATGATGTAAGTGAGGGTCACTGTTGCTACCGAAATCTAGGATGCTGTGGGTTGAACTGTCACTGGATTGGCGTTCAGAGCATACCTCTTCATTTCGAACGAGCTCCTTTGTTCCCTGACCAGCCAGTGCAGCAAGCCAAACAGTTCCGGATACTGCTGCGCCTGAGTGTATGCCTCCAAGATGGTAAACTCTCGCCATGAAAACTCGGAACCAAAGAGGCCAGCTGTGAACGCCATCAGATTGAAATTATAACGCGTGAAAATACCCACGAAGTCGGCACAGAAGTAAACACGTAGAAGAACGCGTTCACGATGTAGTCTTGCCGCATAAGAATCGCGACAAAGATGTTGGCGACTGTAATCAGACCAATTCTCTGGGAGTTGACTCCGTAGACGAGCAAGGCAATCAGGATGGCGATGTTGGTGAAGAACACTACGCCGAAGAGACGGTGGTAGATCGTGAAGACAATGTGGCGGAGGTCGCGCACCACCTTGCCTTCCTTCTTGTCGGGAATCTCCTGCTCCAAATATCCGTCCCAAGGTAGCTTCTCTAGCACACTGCTCGTCTCCGATTTGAGGGAAGGCGCGCCTACAATCGTCGATGGCGCTTTGGATGAGGGAACCGACTCCTGACTGGAGGGACGGTAGGCAAGTGGCGGGATGGAGGGGGCGGGAGTGCTCATGTTGTCCTGAGTAGCAAGGGAAGAGAAGGTCGAATGTCCTGAAGAGGATGAGGTCTGCTCTGTCAACCAGACGGTTTTATACCACCTACATGCCCAGGATACGACCAGACTGGCGCCCTCCGTGTTTCGGAAAACCTAGATCCATGACGCATGGGCAGAGGCGCATCAAAGATAGAATGTTTTTTGGTGACATGCCCGTTTGCGGGACGCGTGGGTCGGAAATATTTGCGGGGCGGGGCGAGACAGGGCGCGTCCTGGGGAGCCTAACAGACGATCAGACACTTCCGCCGACTCCTCATCGAACCGTTGCAAGAAACCCTTTCTTCTCCACAAGTGTTTGGTCAGCACGGCATTAGCTTAGCAGCGTCTTGTGGCGAGAGTGTTCTGATGGACCAAAGGACATGATGCTCTCTCTGCAACGCAAGATTGACATATCCATTGGCGCGACGCAGCCCAAAAGCGTGGCTACTTCTTTGATAATGCGTCTGATGGCTGGAGTGACAAAGATTGACGGGAGTGAGCCGCAGAGAAGCATACGGATACGGACCGCTGAAAGTCGGAGTACATGGTGGGAGAAGGAAAGCTGCACCGGCATTCTCCGGCGACGTACCGCTGCGCAACTCCCTTGGACTGTATTGGCGAATGGTTGCATTTTGCCTGCTAATTGCGAGATTGACAAAGGGCTCGCCACGACAACTCCGAGTCCAGCCTGTATTACTGGTCTACGTGCGAAGCTATACTTGATGCCAGGTGCGGCGTTCGCTGACTTGAGACATCGAGTGTAAGTTCAGTGACGTCCCACAATACACACAAATTCGTATTCAAATTCGGGACACGACTCGACAGATTCGCTCCCGAAAACTGTACACAGAAGCCTTGTGTCCAATGTCACCGAAATGAATGCCGAGAGAGGGAACTGAATGAGCTCCCAGCCACATTTGGTGCTGATGTTGAAGATCAATCCATTATGAAATTCGACTTCAATTCAGCGTCAGTGCCCGAACCAACACCAAGTTCGAACTCCTTCAAGGCAGACACGCGTGGGTCAAACGTCGGATCAGCCAGTGGGAGGTGGTCGGCATCTTGCGGAGGAGCACCGCTGCTTGATCTTGAACTTCGTAGAGACGGAGACCACTAGTAACCAGTGCGTATCAGCGGCTTTGCGACAGATCCGTGTACAGTACCTTTCGGGAGCAGCCGAAAAAACGTGTCGTTGCGGTTCTACACCGGGGAGAAAGATGATTCCTTGGCGAAAGTGTGATGCTGGATGAGACATTCTCCACGAAGGACTTGACGAACAAAAACAAGACTGTGAGTAACGTCAGAAAATAAGAGATTATTACACTATCCACATTTACATTTAGCTCTACTATCGATACACAGATGCTCCAATATAGCAAGGAAAGAATCTAATCGAGCGTTCATAAGAAATACTCAGCTGGCGGGCGTTTTGCGGGTATGGAGCGCACGTCCTGACGGTCGATGAGAACAAGATGGCAAAGTGGTAATTGACATACCATTGGTGCACAGCCAAAAACCTTGTATTCCTGCCCAAGATGTTCATCAAGCTCGAGAACTGCAGCTACATTGCCACATCTACGCGAATAAGAGTTTTAAATGAAAGTGTTTGCAAGCGGTACTCACCTGTAGCAGTAATTTGGAGCACTCCAGACGGTTACAATCATTCTCTCAAACATCATTTTGTAGCCCTCCATGGCAAGTTGATGTGCCCTCGCTATGAGGTCGAGGTTATTGTGGCGCAGGAATGTTCTTGTTGGATCGGCCCCAAAGAGAAAGCCGGCGCCGCGTGGAGAAAGACCCCATCCTGAGATGTCTGATGGGGAATTGAGCAAAGACACAGAAGACGGACGATAGCGGTGCCCACCATCCGGATCACTCCATAATAGATCGCACATAGCACCCTCATGGGGCACTTCTATCCGCCTCTCTAAGCTGCGTATCATGTCAACAGAAGACAGCGCCGGACTAAGACCCCCATGGACACAGAACACACGGCCGTCGATGATCGCCGCCAACGACAGGTAGTCAAACACGTCCGTGCAATACCGCCAGACAGCTGGCGAGCCGTACTTTCTGGTGCACTCGTCGTAGAAACCATAGACCTGTGTGATCTGCCTGCTCTCGTGGTTCCCGCGTATCAGGCAGACCCGATCCGGCCAGCGAACCTTCAGTGCGAGAAGGAGAAGGAACGTCTCGACGCTAAAGTAGCCGCGGTCGACAAAGTCGCCCATGAAGAGGTAGCTGCGGTCCGGGCATTGGCCGGCGACGTCGAAGAGCTGCAGGAGGTCCCAAAACTGGCCGTGGATGTCGCCGCAGATGGTGACGGGCGCGTCGATGTGCTGCACGTTGCCCTCCTCGATGAGGATCTCGCGGGCCTTGATGCAGAGCGCCTTGACGTCGGCCTCGGGCAGCGGGGTGCACGTCTGGAGGAGCGCGATTTGCCTTTTCGAGTCATGAATCTCACTTCCCTGCTGTCGGGAAGGGCGCACCTGTCGAGGTCGCTCGGCATCGTAGCGCGTTGGCAAAAGGCAAGCCTGGATGAATGACGTAACGACTCAAGGAGGCCGCTGATAGCCACGTGCCCCAATTTTTCCTCTGCTTTTCACCGCCATGTTCCGCCGACAAGTTACGCGCCAACTGACGCGCCGCTCAGTGCAGCTGCGCCCGCGGGTCGCCATTCCGCCGCTGCCGCGCTTTACCCCCTCTCTGCAGCGCAGCTACTCCGTGCGCGCGCCATTCACCACCACTGAACCGCGACTCAGTCCGCGCGAGCTCAAGCCCATTGAAGAGCACGATGTCGCTGAACAGCAGGAGGAGACAGAGGACGATGAGATAGCAGGGATGACCGACGAAGAGATGGAAAACCTCTCCTTCTCTGTACCAGACGAGGTCATCACCGCCGTCCTTGAGCACGGCGAAAAGTACTGGCCAAAAGCCGCCACCGTTCCCGAAGGCTGGTCGACGGACTGGCCTGGCTGGGACCTTGTTGCCACCCTCTGGGCGCCAAGCCCGCTCTTCCTTATGCTCCCTCAGGCCGCCCTTCTCCTCCTGCGCTTCGGCATAAAACCCTGGACGGGCCTCGTTCCTTTGCTGGGCCAGGACGTCCCAGCCGGCTCTGGCGTAACAATGTACTCGGAGGGTGCATTTGTCGTACGCATTGACGGCGTCTCGTACCTCATCGACTACTCCCAGCCGGAATCCCGCGTCTTCAAGCTCGAAGACGGTGACCCGACTCGCCCAGGCGAGCAGCTCACGGAGACCACCGAAGGCTGCATCCTCTGCGACCAGATTATGAGTCGCGAGGATTCTGTCAGGGAGGCCCTTTTCAAGGCTGGATACACTCCCTTCGTTTTGGAACCTACCACCGAGCAGCAGGAGGCTATGGTTCTGGAGGAGGCGGAGCATGAGGTGGATGGCGGAAATGTCAAGGCCGAGATCGACAAGATGCTCGTTGACATGGGTATCGATCCTCCAGAGGACATGGACGAGTGGAACGAGGTCGTGCAAAAAGTTGCAGAGGACATACAGGCTGAGCTTGGCGGTACGTTTTTCTCACCTCAAATCCGTGTCATGCAGATCACTGACGGACAACTGCAGGTGAAAACAAGCTCTCGGAAGCTACGAGCAACCTGCAGGAGGTGGCCAAACTCACTGACGAGCTCGTCGAGCTCAAAAAACAGATCAGGGATGCTGAGGAGACCTTGAAAAAGATGAACGTCGAACAGTAATGGTGTTCTCCGTCCACTCGTTATACTTACAACATGCTATGCTCTACTAATACATATCATATCTGCTCATGGAACCAACAGAAGCAACGTGCATCTTGAGAGTCGGCAATCGACTCCCCCCTCTCCCCAGCCATTCTCCTGCTTTTGCGTACATACCTCGCGTCTTCTCCCACGCGGATACAATCTCACTTTCCCGACTCACGGAGACTTTCGGTCGGGAGGATGTCTGCGGCAAGTACAGAGAAGTCAAACCCCGGTATAGGGTTGAACTGACCTCCATTTTCACTAAGTACGACGGGCGTCTGCATATCGATGTCCCTGCCTTCACCGCTTGGGGCATCTCACTCGGCTCGTATCCATCAGAGGTGATTACAAGTATCATCTTCGTGAACTCGGACGGACTTTTTTGCGTCTTCACACACATTCAATTCACGGCCTGTCATTGTCAGCGCGCACTCCTCCGTTAGAACTTAGATGGTTCATTGCGCTGATCAGATGCTCATGGTTTAGCATGGAAAGAAGCAGGAACAGTGTCATGCTCCCGAAACCCGCCCCAAATACTGTGAGAATTCCTATGATTACAAGGTCCCAATGGCTGCAGTGAGTGGTATGCCCTCATAATGTCTTCCTTACCCATAGCTCCCGTCATCCTAGTCGCGGTCGTCCTCATCGCTGTGCGTCTTTCTAGGCGGCGTTCAGTAGTCACTCAACTACGAGGACCTCCTTCTCCATCCTGGGTTCTCGGTAATGATCTCGTTGCCTCCAGCATTCGGAGGAGTCTCAATTTTAATTCCTTGCCAGGTCATGAAAAGGCTCTACAATGCGAGGAGGAGATTGGCGATCTGGAATTCTCTTGGACCAAAAAATACGGTCATGCCTTCCACACCAGAGGCGCCGTCGGTGTATGAATATCTGCTCCACTTTTTCTTGGGCAGTCGCTCATGCTTTTGCTAGCAACACTATCTTTTCCTTGCCGACCCCAAGGGCATCCAACATGTTCTTCATACAGGAGGCTATCATTACCCCAAAATCGGCTGGATCAGACGCAGCGCCTTGGAGCTCTTTGGAAACGGACTGGTAGCGACTGAAGGTGGGTGTGTGTACCTAGACTCGGACTACGATTTGCGTGTAGATTTCTCACCAACCGCAGGTGTCACACATCAACGCCAACGCAAAGTTCTGAATCCTGCATTTTCTGCTAGCCAGCTGAAAACGTTCTCGGGCCTCTTTCAAAGATCGGCGGCCAAGGTGAGTTCATATGGCTCATACCGCGCTCATGGTGATTGTAAATGTACCACAGCTTTCTACACACATCAAGGATGCAGTTCGTGGGCAGGGCAACATCGTCAATATGCATCTGTGGCTTGGAAGGACTACGCTTGATGTCATCGGGGAAGGTAAGTGCTTCGGCGCGCAAATGTGACCCTTCATTTGAGATTAATATACCCATCCAATCTCAGCTGCCTTCGGATACAAGTTCAACGCGCTCGACGACGAAGAAAACGAGCTCGCGAACATGTTAAACAATCTCTTGTAAGACTGATGTTTTTCTTAAACTTATACTCGTCCGAACCTCTCTGTCAGCGTCGACGCAGTCCAATTCCAGGACTGGTATTACATTTCGAATTACCTCTGGATCGCCGGACCTCTCCCATGGCAGCGACTTGTCCACTGGCTCATTGATCAATTCCCAAACAAGAACACGCAAAGGTTTTGGGACTTTCAGGCTGCGTGTAAACGTGTGGCACGTCAATTTTTGGCGGAGCCAAGACTCCCTGACGCGGACCCCATGGCCGAGAAGGCTATATTGAGTATCCTCGGTGAGTACTGAACCCCTCGTGGACCTTGAAGTCCGTGGATTCATAGGGCTGTAGTTCGCGCGAATAAGACAGCGGATTCAAACAAGATGTTGGATGACGACGAGGTTTACTCCCAGACGACGTGAGCATCTTCATCGTCTTTGAGATGAGCAACTGACACAATGTATCCGCAGAACCTTTGTCATGGCTGGACACGAAACATCCGCTTCGACCTTGACATGGTTACTATACGAGCTGAGCAAACAGCCGGAGCAACAAGAGCGCATCCGCCAGGAGATCGCTGAATTGCGGAGTAGGTACCCAGAGCGTGGAGAACTTACCCCGCAGGACTATGATAGCCTGACATACACCAACGCAGTGATCAAAGTTGGTCGTCTTCTCATTCATTTGCGTGAACTGACGTACAGGATTTAGGAGGGTCTGCGTTGCCATCCCATTGCTCCGTGGTTGGTCCGGGTCTCGGAGAAAGACGATGTGATACCGCTTTCCGAGCCCGTCGTGACGAAGAGTGGTGTCACAATGAATGAGATTCCGGTCCAGAAGGGACAAGTCGTCAACGTCGCGGTTCACTGTTACAATCGGTGAGGTTTCTACCTGTGGCTTGACGCAGAACATTGAAACCTTGTGGAGTAACCCGCATGTCTGGGGTGCAGACGCTGACGAATGGAGGCCTGAAAGGTTTCTGAAAGAGACGGAAAAACAGACTCCGGTGGGCGTTTACGCAAATCTGTGAGTGTTTCGTGAGAAAGCTCGTCCAGTCGGTTGCTGACCTGCACTTTCTAGGCTGACATTCGGTAATTATGCTCTTGCCAACCCCGAAAGGAACAGTAACCCGAACTTGCTTTTTAGGCGCAGGTCATCGAGGATGTATCGGCTGGCGTTTCGCGTACGTTGTCCTTCCTTTCGCACCTAAGAGCGAAGTTAATATTCGTAACGGTAGCGTGATGGAGGTCCAAACAATCCTGGTCGAGCTCATCGAACATTTCAAGTTTACCTTCCCAGATGAGCAGAAGATACTGAGAGTTCCGGCGGGGATTGTCATGATACCCATGGTTCCGGGCAAGAGAGGATCGCAGATGCCTCTCCATGTAACACCGGTCGAGATGTGAGGTAGTTTCATTTCTCCGGAGCTTTTTTCCGATGCACTATTCCAGCTCGCACCAATGAGGTGGAGGGCCGATGATTCTATTGAACTCAAGCTCGATCTTGCGAATACTGCGGCGCAGCGTCGTGAGCAGCCCGGGGAAACGGCAAGATGCGAGAGTCATACTGGCTTTGTAGTTGTACCATCGTCTGAATAAGACTTCTGCGCTGGCTTGATTCAGCCGCTGAGATCGCGAACTCCTTCGGGGGAACATCCCTCGTGGGACTCGAGAATTCGAAGTCAGTAACTTGCTCAGAAATGGGAAACAAAGTAAACCCTAATATAGGGTTGAACTAACCTTCCCTTCTCACCACGACGGGTGTTTATCGATGTCCAGTGCAGACAATGTGAACGCGCCGCCATCACCGCCTGGCGCATCTCAGCCGACTGATATCCCGCCTCCTCCCGGCCTTCCCCCGCCGACCGGCCACTTGCCCACCGATGTCTACAACGTGAGCCTTCGAGCCCCATCCCTCGGCGTCAGTTGAACAATATCAGTCGGTGACCAACGTCCTCCAAATCCCATGTGCAAAAAACGCGTTTATGCAGGGTATTTTGAGCGGAGTGGGTGTGGGCTTCATCAGAGGGACCACTGCTCGTGCGTTACACTTTCCATCACAATATCCTGGCGGCTCACACCGGGGAACCAGCACCAATTGTAGCAGGACATTGGGCGATGGCGACGTTTGCCGGTATATCCTTCGTGTCATGGAAGCTCTGCCAGTCCCGCATCCAGCAGGAAAGAGAGCGCGTCATCCAGCTGGTCGAAGGCACAAAGTCGCGCAAAGTTATATACAAAGACGCATCGGAAACTACTTGATCAACTATTCAACTCCACTCTGACGCCCACACATCCTTGTCCCACTTTTCCACCAGCTCCGGATCGTCCTACTCACCTTGCATCAATTACACGGTCACAAGTCCTGTGTTGGGCGCACCTTGAACTTAGCCTGAAACTGAGTAAACCCATCCCGCAAAATGAACACCTCCGCAGCCTGCTCCGGCTCCTGCAGCATGTTCTGCCTCGTCTCCGCGTACACCCGCGCAGCCTTGGGACCGCGCACCTGCGACAGCGCACAGTGGAATATCACCGCCTTCGTCTCCCGCGTGTCCCGCACCAGATCGTCCACGCTGTCCCAGAACTTGCTCGACGGCATGTTCACGGCGCCCTTGATGTTCCCGCCTTCAAAGTCGTCATCCCGCACGTCGACGACGAGATAATCTTTCTTAGGCACCTTGTCGCTCTTGATCATCGCGGCGAGCTCCTGCAGGCTGAGGCTGTCAGCGACATCCGAGGCTGGGGAGCGGGAGCGCCCACGTCGTTGGTAATGTATCGTATTATCGGCATGCCTATCGGGTAATAATGGCGAATGATGGGGAAAGGTAAACGGAGTTTGGGGACGAGTGCAAGTGATGGGCGAAGGCAAGACAGCATCCGGCTATTACGTCAGCTGATGCCTTTTGACGAACTACGCCACACTCTGTGTTACTATCCTAAATCCGCCTGTGCCAAAGGGTGTTCAAACCAAACCCCAACATGCCGCGCCGTCTGGTAAGAGGGGCAATCTGGTGGCCGCAAACTGATCACAACTTGATGATATACTGTAGTGAACAGATTTCATGCAACCAATTCGGCCGCTACAATGTGAATAGCGTTGACTGCTATAAGCGAACCTCTGGGGGTCATTCGGGACAAATTATACACCTATCTCTAGCATCAATAGGTTAGGAAACACCCTGCCTCACAATCACACAGGGAAACTTATGGATCTCCCCATCCACACAGTAAAATAGGGCGGTATACAGCCCCAGAGCGTCTCCGTGTCTTGGACTTTTTGTCACTGTTACCATGATCTTCGGCATTGGCAGCAAGCCCCGCGACAAATTGGCCATCGAAACATGACCGCCCGAGGAAGGGCTTGGCCATGGCCCATATCTTGGGCGGCCATGAGTGTCAGTGCCTGAGGCCTAGACGATGCTCAAGAAGGTGGTCGAATCATCGGCGTAGAACAGGAAATGATTCACAAAGCTCGTGGTATACGAATTGAATCCGATAGATTGAGATGTCAGTGACAGCAACAGGTGGAAGTGTTTCGAGACATTTGCGCCACAGTATTTGCACATTGCAGCCAATTATCGTACACCGAGGTTATATTCTGCGGACAGCTTTCAATGCAACCGTAGTGATACCAGATGAATGTTCATTAGGTAGGATCTTGCAAACGCAAGTGCATACAACAAGGGGTAGACTGTCCTGAGTACTATAAGTTCGCATTATGCATAATCATAGGATCGTCGGATTAGACTGTGAACGAGTAATCATAGGAGGCGGCGGGACTAGTGTAATCGTGCTGGCGTCGTATTCTTTGTGCCTCCCCGGCAGAGCGGCGTTTAGAGGATGAGAGACGGACCGCCGCATGGACGGTGCATGTAGCGGTGCACTGAGATTGCGTGATGGAACAGGGATGTCGAACACCGACGATTCAAGGGACTTGCAAAGCGCCTCAAACAGTTTCCGCGCGTCCTCCGCACCGAACCCGCCCGACGTCATCGATTGTACAAGAGATTGAAGTTTGGGGCCAACTTTGGGCAGCTGGACGTGGTGTAAGCGATGATGAAGGTGTGAGCCCACTAAGGGAGTGACTTACGTTGATGAGGAGTCGTCCGATCATCCGACCGCACTCCTTGACGTCTTGGAGGCAGGCGTCACGAGAGTCGTTGTCCTGCACAGCAGAGGACAGGTTGGTGTAGTAGTATTTTACAGGAAATTTGGATCTGTCGAAATCGTCGACCGAGGCAGGGTTGAGAGTGCCGGCCCCGATGTCCACCATGAGGGAAACAGGGTTGTAGCATGAGAGGCGCGCGACAGAATGTTCGTGCAAGAACGAAAGACCCTTCCAGTTGATAAGCCCAGTGTATGGTAAGCTCGCAAGCAGCTACTTACTTCAAGTACCTGCCTGATGAAATCAATATAGTTTGCCACGGTCAAGAGAGGCGGTTTGTCGAATTGAAATAGTCGTTGAAGACACAGGAACACCTTGTCACCGCGCTCTACAGCACAGAGTAGCTGAGGAACGGGGTTCCATGGGTCGTCCCGGTACTCTGGATGGTTGAATTGGAGAATGAGGAAGAGTTCAGATGCGCTTCGTGGAAGACATTTGATCATCACAGAGTCGTTAGAAGTAGGTGTAGATGGTTCTACCATTACCTGGGGAAGGTGTCAGAGTGACCAGAGTCAAGACAAGTCGAACGCACTCACAAGGTCGCTAGTGTGGTATAGATTTGGGTCCCTGGTCAATAAGTCATCAACCAGACTTTCATAGTCGCTGGGGGCAAGGTGAACACTTGAAAGAGTTGGAGAGAAGAGATGAACGCACATGTCGTGTATTACAGAGGAATTCGTTGAGATGGAGGAGCCTGACTCCGAGCTGCACGACGAGAAGCTGCTACGGTAGAACGAGCTGGCATCTCCGTTGTCCGGACCTAGCTCGAGGCGTACCATGCGTTCAAGCGGGTAGCCGAAATCCCACCTCGGAAACGATTCAAGGTCCTCGATAGTGACATCTGAGTTGTTGTCGTCGCTGTCACTGTCGCTATCATCGTAATCTGCGTGGTCCGGAGACAGGACCATCTCGCCCGCAAGGAAGACCTCTGAGGGGCGCGACACTGTAGATGAAGACCGCATGGGATGAGACGGGCGAATCTGAGTATGTACACAGTCAAGAAGGCGAGCGGGCTCAAAGTCAATTGGGCCGGGAGATCATAGCTTGTCTTGGATGGCGGGAGTAGGATGAAGGAACGGGTCGGCGCCAATAGAAAAGAGTCGAGATCGTCATCTTCCGTCGGCCGAGAGAGATGCCGCATTACTTCCGGCACCACGCGCCATACGCCACTTCGCCCCACCAGGCCATACCTACCATTCTTCCTGCCGCCCGGAAGCCCACGGGAAGCCATTGGTTCATGCGGCTACGACAATCCCGTGTCCGGGTGCGACTCGACGTTGGTCTGGCCCGTTTAATGAAATCGTGGTTGCATTCAACACCGAACGCGCTGACCCTGAAACACGTTCACGCGCGCGAACAGGGGAGCACCTTTGAGTTTGGCGGCATATGTATACTACACGTGTATTCAGTGTGCCTCCTGTCACGCCAGAACAGTACTTCTTACACTTTTATTACCTTCAAGCGGACGTTTGAAGTCCAAGCGTCCAACGCAACCAGCTTGTAATTTGGTCTTACTCCTGGCTTTGATTCTTGGCAGACCTGGCCTTGGTTTCTAGCGCGCCACTGATTGATGAAATCCACCCGATTCGGAACGTTCAGGAAGGTGAAAGAGCGTGGTCTTCGCAGGTGAGAATGCAGAGAGACAGGGTCAGATGGTACTAGCGATTGTCAACACACGCAGAGACCAGTCCCACTCAAAACATTTGATGACAGTCGAAGGGTGCGTGTGAGATGGGATGGAGCAACCCACCCAATCGATCATCAGTCATCATCAAGTTCGCTGGCTCGATTCTCACACACAACTCACACATGCATGAAAGAGTGTTGTGATACGTTTCTCAAGATTGCGACCGTCAGAAAGAATGGCAGACATTAGCTGAGCGGCCCTGATGCAATCTGCCCGCACCAGCTTACATACATACATACTGTCTGGACCATGTTGAGGTGAAGAATGTGATTTAATCGTTATGCAAAGACAATTGACTATGCTCGAGCCTTGAGTTAGAGAGGCAAAGCGAAGACCGATGTCTTCTTCCAAAACATGCAATAGCTGAGAAGGTCTGTGAAGAGCGCACACCGTAGGGAGCAAAGGGATGTCCAACTGTGGCGTATTACTTACGTGCATCTACAGGGTTTGTAGGTGAGGACACGAGATGTTGTCAGAAATAAGTTATAACGTATGCAGCAATACCAATTTGCGGCAGCGGAAGAGTTATGATCATCAAGGAGTGGCCAAGGATATCATGGATATGATAACTTGGGCTTTGGTATGCTGTCGATTTCCTGCTACCGTGGGAAACAAGGTCTTGAGCACGATCACATCCTGATCTCCAAAAATGACTGAGACCGTCAAATAGATGGCAGTACAGTATCGACGCGTAGAACCTAGCTCGGACTCAACTCAGCTCGGATGTGACCTGCCGGAGTCCAATAATGATTCTGGATATGTACCGGTGACCATTGATTACGTGAAGTCAAGGCTTTATCTCTCACCACGCCACCACGACCAGTCATGTTCGAAAGCATCGATCTTGTGCGCTATGGATACGAGCAGAGTCTTTACAGCGAAACCATGGAATACTATTACTACTTCTATGCGCACAAAGACGGACAGGCAAGTTGAAGCGAGGGAGGAAGAGGCCACTAGCACTGATTAGACTCATTCTCGAATTTGAAGATGGTGGAATTAGTCTCGGAAAAAGACATGCCAGCAGGATCTATTGCGCATTGTGATCCTGATGAACGGGCCAATTGGGCAAAGAAAGCCCCCGGTTTCTTCTTCGAAGATCTCATGGTAAGTTGCTCTTCATGATATCAGTGGTGGCCCATCGTAAAACTACTTGTGTAGTCCGCGGCCGCCTGGGGATGCTGGAATTGTGGTACGACCTTCATTGCCAGTGATTCCAGATCCACTCATCGCTGACTTCTCCAGGCGAAACCGGACATGTCATGCACAGTCGCGCCAACCTAAACCTCACAATCTACAGACCGTTTCATCACTTGGTGCTCGGGATTGGGTGCGGAAGTGAGGCGTGCGGCAAACGATTCTTCGATCTTACAGGCGAGATCAGCCGCGAGTTTTGCAACTTTCCAGATACGACGCCTGCCTATGTGCGACCTGAGACGCTCCCTCGGGCAGCACCTAGGTGCGCTTACTTCAAGTGCAGGAAACAGGCGGCGGACAAGTGCTGCAACAAGTGCCGCGCGACAAGGTACGCGAAGATGCATCCGACGTTTCTGATTATGCTGCATGGTCGAATTTTGCAGGTATTGCGGTGAGGAATGCCAGCAAGTGGACACTGCTCGTCACTCGACGACTTGCGATGGTGTAGGTCACTGGCACCAGGGATTTGACTGCTTCTTTTGTTGACCACTATCTTAGGTCAAAACGTGGATCATTACTCCTACAACGGAAGCCGCCATGCGCGACCACCTCATCATCATCGCTAAATCTGGGCGCAGCATCGTGGACGAATGTGCCCGAATGAGTGATGAGATGGACAAGTACTTCGGTAGGGACCACTGCACGGCTTGATCAATTGGTGTGTGCCAGCATTGACCACCTGGGCCGATGTCTGGTGAACAAAAGCGATATAGGACTGTACACCCTGCGGATTAACTGGAAGAGGCTCCAGAATTTTGGTTTTCTTGCAGAGTGCTTGAACATATCGCGTGGCCTAGCAATATTAGTCATGCCTGCCTGCTCTCCAGGCGAACAACTGAGCCTCTGGTGACATGGAATCATCGAATGTAGAATGTAAGCAATGTAGTACGTACAACAATACTTTCTTGGTCGATATTCAGAGCACGCCGAAGTCAAGCATCCGGAGACACTTGTACGAACTTCCAGGACGGCGCGTTATAGAGGTATGGCGAATCGACTAGTGAATGCTTTAGTTGGCGTGTCCATTGCAGAAGCCTGAGAGTGCAAGAGCTAAGCAGAGTTTGACGAGCCAACTTGAGATTGTGGAAGTCGAGCGCAAGGACCAGGGATAGCGGTGTTCAAGTCTGGCCAATTGGATCACAGTCCGTTCAACACCTTCAACGGAAGCAACTTGTGGCAACACGAGCTCACGAGGCCAAAACATCATATGCAACAGCACAAACCCCAATTCAGGGCGGTAGCAAGAGACAGCCTTGACAAATGTCTTCTTCTCATCACCTTAATGAACGCTGGATGTCCTGCGATTGAAGTCATTCAGTATGCGAGCACGTTAAAGCGCAGTCATGCTTCGAGGTTCGCGTGGAGGCGTCCATCTCAGTCTGGGGAAGCAGCGAGCGCCAGAGTGTGTTCACCTTAACACTCGTTGTGTTCTATCTCGGGTGCGAGGAGTCAAATTTGGCCACACTGAACGTATAGTGTGTACATGAGACCTTGTATAACATGTTTTGAATTTCTACTTACCTTATAACCAACATTTTCCCATTAAGATCGTGAAATTAGTACAAGAAAGCATCTACAGGATCTTGACCTTTTCTAGGAGGTCCGCTAGGTCGTCTGCAGCGTCTTTGGGTGGAGCAGGTGCTGGGTGGACAGCCTCGGCGAGGACGGCGTCCTTATCCTCCTTCATGGCCTCGTCCTCTTCCTCCTCTTCCTTCTCTTCCTCGTCCTCCTCTTCGTCCTCGTCAGACACGAAGAGCTTCCCGCCACGCGCCTTCAAACTGAGTCCCAAAGCCTCTAAATGCTCGTCGTCCTCCTCAGCATCATTCCACTGCAGCTCGAGGGACATGACGCTCTTCAAATTCGTGCCAATGTTCTCCGCAAAGAGCTCGAACGTCGCAGCCTCCAAGTTGTTGTTCTGTAACTGGAGAGTGTGAAGTTTGGGATTCGAGCCTTCCGCGAGCTTCGACACGAGGAGAGGGACTTCGCCCTCGCCAGACAGGACGCAGTCCGACAGATTGAGCGTTTTGAGCTCGGGCCACGAGGAGAGAGCCTCTGTCCACGCCTCAATGCCGGTGAGCTGTCCCTCGAACGTGAAGGTGTTATCCTGGAGATCAATGTACTCTAGATTGGGGTTCTTGGCGAGACCGTGGGCAAGGGAGGTTATTCCGTCCATGCGGATACCGTTCTGGGGCATACGGATCTCGGTGAGGTTGGCGTGGGCGGCGAACGCCTTTGCCCAGAACGGCGCGGAGCCGTCTTCGAGGCGGTTTCGTCCGCAGATGACGGTGCGGAGGTTGGATTTTTCGCCTTTGGATTCACTGATTCTGGCTGATTCAAGAAGCGCGTTGGCGAGAACCTCGCCACCGGCGGGGCCAAGGCCGTTGTTGTTGATCTTCAGGACGCGGAAATTGCGGTTGTTGGTGAGGAAAGGGACGATGGGGTCAACAGAGCGACCTCCAAAGGCGTTGTCGCTCAGATCGAGCTCGACGAGGTTGGTTTTGTCGATGAGGGCATCACAGATGGCGGTGAGTGCTAGGGGGATTTCGCTGATCAGACGACCAGTGAAGATGTCTGCAAAGTCGGCGATCTGTGGGATGTCAGTTTCGCGTTCTGATTGAAAGGCAGAGCAGACTCACCTTGAGATTAACCGCTTTGGATAGGAACTCGCCGAGTGCCACCGACGCGTCGACGCCGATGGTGTTACCTCCGAGGTGGATTTCCTCGACTGTGGCGGGATCGATGTTGGCCAGATGTGGCGCAATATCCTCCCGCGTATTCAACTTGAGGCCCTGGCCTTGTAGAGACAAGCTGACGACCATTGGGTATAATAAGATGGGAGATCGAGAACAAGAAGAAAATGGCGATCACCGCCACGTGCACATCATTTCTTTGTGCCCTCATGCTCTGAAAAAAGTGATGTCTCAAGCGCCAGACATGATAGAAATGGTCCCAGGAGACCCAATGTCTCGAGCCGCCGAAACCCCGGCGACGAAGGAGAACACATACCCAAAGGTCAACGACATGTCCCTCGCACAGGTTTCTTTGCTTTTACTTGGGTGTGTACTATTTCAAGCGCGTTTTGAGCATCCTGAAGGTTGAATCTCTCGCACAGCTTAGGCCTCTCGCTCTTTCTTTTTGCAATAGGTATGCATCTTGCACCACGCGGGCGCTCAGTCCTCCTTGTATTGAGATTGTTCAGATGAAACCATCGTCGCAACATCTGCTGCTACTATCGGCGCGGAACTGGGAACCAAAGGCTCTTTGACGTGGATCACTACGTCGTACCTTCTCACCACGACCGTGGTTTTGCCTATCACGGGCCGCATAGCCGTCAGTCGAACACATAAGTACTGCCACTAACTCAACGCATATCCTACAGGATGTGGTGGATCTAAAGTCATTCCTGATCGTCGAACTGTGGCTATTCGTAATTGGGAACATCATCGCAGGGACTGCGCACAGTCTTAATCAACTCGTAGCTGGTCGCCTTATTAGCGGGATCGGTGGCGCGGGGCTGCTTAACCTGACGTGTCTGATCATCTCTTGTACGCGTTTCTCCCTGCTAAGAGTTGGCAGCTGACGCAAGTAATCTGAAGTGATGACCAGCGAAGCACAGAGAGGCAACTATATGAACTTCATTCCCGTTGTTTTCACCGTCTCCGATTCTCTTGGGCCTACTATAGGAAGCGCTTTGGCCCATGCGGGGCAGTGGCGGTGGATGTGAGGACCCTAATGCATCAGCAGATTTCGATTCTCATTTGGCTGAAATATAGCTTTCTGTTCACCGCACCATTCGGACCTGTTAGTGAGTTTTCGCCTGAACCTTGCTCGTGTACCCTTCCCAAACCTTCAAACGCTAGTAACGATCTTTCTCTACGCCACCCTCCGGGTCCCGCCCTCCCCGTCGCGAATACGATCATTCCATCAGCTCGTCACCACCGTAGACCTCCTAGGCATGTTCCTCCTCGTAACCTGTCTCAGCTGCATCGTCGTTGTGTTCAACGTCGGCGGACAAGACCTCCCATGGGACTCGTCCGAGATCATAGGCTGCATCGTCGGAGCTGGCGTCTCCTTCATATTTTTCATCCTTGTGGAAAAGAGGGCGGAGATGCCGGTTCTGCCCATCGAGCTGTTCACGAGTTGGAGGTGGAGAAATGTAAGTATCATGACAGGTGAGCTCCCCACATCTTAAGTACATGGGTGGGGGCTCGCAGCTGATGAGGGCCTTTCTTTAGCGATGAGGATGCTCACGTTCTTTCACCTCTTTGCAATTACTTTCTACCTTCCCAGTAAATCCCCAATGGTTTCTTTTGCGCTGGCTGATCTTACCTCAACTCAGTACTCCTCCAAGTGCTGTCATTCTCCTCCATCGTGGCATCGGCTATGATCATCCCATTCTTGCTCATAGCCGCTATCTCAAGCGTGACTACGAACGCCTTCCTAAAGTCCTGCACAAATTCGGCACGACTCAAGGCTTTGTTCGCCATACCACTGGTGGTATTGATTGCAGGACTGGTAAGTGCGACTGTCACTGTGCTGATATGATTTGTATAGATTTTGATTCGTACTGACATTTTCTAGTCCTTGTTAGCAACCTTGAAAGAGAGCACTAGCTCCTTAGGTCGCGTCGCCGGGTACACATTGGTGTGTGGACTCGGCTTCGGTTCGGTAAGTTCACGCAGACAGATATTTCGAAGTCTACCTATCAAGTAACACCCTATAGGCTACACAGACCTCCCTCGTCGTTCCTCAACTTGGGCTACCAGCAAAATACCTATCTACAACTACAGCTCTGTTGAACACGTCTCCGGTTCTCGGCGGTACGCTAGGTGTCGCTGTACTAGGAACAAGTAAGCAATGTTCCGATCACCGAAGCGTCGATTGTAATATCGTAAAGCAATCAACAACATCTATCGTCAAGCCTTGGCGAGCTCGCCATATGCTCCCATTCTATCGAGCCTCAACCCAAACTCGGCGGTGGAGACCCTCTCCCAGCTCGCGAGGGGCAGTCCGGAATATCAGACGGTGGTGGCCGCATATGTGAATGCGTGGCAAAAAGGGTGCTGGGTTCTAGTTGGGATAGCAGGGCTGGAATTGGTGATGTGTCTGGGACTCAAGGCCGTGTCCTTCGAAGAGGATGTACCGAAGGAGCAGCCAACGATAGAGGGATAGTAGGCTACGACGCGGCTGGCAGGTCGTTTAAAACATTTGTGAGCCTCTCCTTGCGCAGAGGAATCCACAACACCTCCGACCCCGACCCTTGAGCAGCAACAATCAGCGAGTGATCTCTAAACTCTTCAAGAAGGTGCCGGAGCGAGACATCAGTGGTAGCGATGAACTGCTCTCGGGTGAACTTGAACAGGGTTTCGTATGGAATGGCGTAAGGCTGCATGTCGTTGCTCGAGGATGCGCCTGCTTCTTCGACGGCTTCGAGCTGCTTTTGGGCCATTAGTGTGAACAGCTTGAGCGCGTTTTGGGTCACGGATGCGAGGATGTGGGATGCGGCGGTTTCTGAGATGTTGGCAGCCGCTTGGGGTCCGTCGGCGCGTTGTTTGCGTGATGAAGTATGCGCGCCGGAGATGGACGAGCGGTCTGCGTGTGCGAGCTCAATGTCGTATGGGGCAAGGGTGGTCATGTCGTGCCAGAGCCAGGCAAAGCGCTCCCTGGATGACCAGATGAGCGGCGCGTTCATATGGTCGACGGAGGCAATAATGTGGATGTGGGGAGCGGCACCAAGTGTCTCCAAGCATGTCTTGGATTTGGTAGTACGCAGGGATGGCGAGTCGATGTTATGTATAATGAGGTAAAGATTGCGCGTCTGGGAGTCTCTAGGTTCTGCAATCGATTTGGCCTGTATGTCTACAGCGCTATACGGTGATTCGTCCTGGTAGCCAGGTAGCTTGGCAATGGAAGCGAACATGTCTTTGATGTTGAACGACGGCTGGAAGCCATTGACGACGACGACGTGCCCGTGCTTGGCGCACCGCTCGGTCGCGAACTGGTTGAGCAGGCCGCGCTTCGAGCCATAGCCGTAGCACAGCACATTGAACCCCTCGCTGACCTCGCGCAATATCTGCGTAAATAGCTTGTTGCGGGTCTTTGCGTCGGTGAGCAACGTAGACTGCAGCTTCTTGTCCGAGAGCTCCTTGGTCGCTTCTGCATACTCCTGCGACGAGATGGGCGGGATTATCGCGGAGAACACGTTCGAGGACGTCTGTGAACGCGCCGCGTTCTGCGTGAAGTACGCGTCAAAGGCGGTCGGGACGATCATAGGGCCAGTGCGGACATCGTCGGCTGGGCGGGCTTTGCGCTTCTTGCTGGGCGTCGCCGGCACGATGTCCTGCTCATCGTCCGAGCTGGAGGGGAGGTCTACATTCTCCTCGTCGCTGTCGCTGGATTCAGAGTCGGGCGGCATGGGAAGATGATGGCGGGACGCAACAGGTCATGATCATCCACCATCACGATCGCTACTTTGCCACTGTTCCCCATAACTGCCTCAATGAAACTCGATTTTGCCTTTTATTTATCTCTCAGCCTCTTCTAGATGCTTTCCTGCCACAAAACTTGACGTTCATCTTTATAGTACATTCAAAGGGTCTCCGGGTACCATAAGCTAGATAAAACCGCGGCCAAGCGCGGTCCAACCATCTTCCTCTCGATCCATGAATTTACGCAACGCCCTGGCTATCTTCGCTTCTCCAGTTAACCCGAGGTAGTGACAATATCCAATCTCGTCTTGCAGCGGGTCGTAGCTGGTCTCAAAGACAACGTCGCGCGTCCTGGACATCCAGATCCATTTTCCGTGGCCACGACCTTCCTTCAGTAGTTCTTCTTGGGTCCTGGGTGTTTTGGCGTATGGCGACGGTTTCCACACACGTTTTCCCTCCTTGTCTAGAGCATAGCGTCCCCGCGCATCCTCGTAGTAAATCCCTGAATAGGGATCGATGTTACCGAGCTTGCAGAAGGCGCGAAAATGCATAGCATCCTCAAACCCACACCTGTGTACATAGTACCATCAGATGATCATGTACTGGTCAACAGAAGTGAAAGAACGTACTTATCCGAGCCCCAGAAGTACCATGCTTTTCCTTCTTCTATGTCGAGTTCGAACGGACAGCCAGGATTCACCAAAATGTTCAAGTAGTGCTGGGTGAATATGTCGGAAGTGAGTACACAAAAGCCACAGCCTTGGGAAGCATTCACGTGCACTTTTAGCCGCGAGGGAGATTTCTTCGGAAGTCCACGGGGCCTGGGTTTCTTCATCCCACTCTATTTCATCATTGTCGCCCGGTATAGAGGTCATCGTCAATGATATCATCCAGCGGGTCCGAGTCGTAATGCCCTCGAGCTCTGGAGCGAAGAACCTTATCGTCAGCCTCTCCGATGGCCTTCCGCACTAGAGGGACATTGGCTACAAGAATGCGCGTCACTAATTCGTCGGTGAGCTCGATATCAACCGCGGAGGTGTTGGTGGCCTTTGTGGCGTATTGTGGCTCAGACTCGAGGCGTCGTCTTTTGACACTGAGAGGGATCAGGATCAGCCTTCGTGAAGTCACAAGAGAAAAGAGGCCTACGGGTCTGTTTTCGTCGATTGCGACAGTGCCAGTGGTGAGTGTCCGCGCTTCATGGCTACTCAAGTGGTGGTGATGGAGAAAACGATAATTCACCGGAGTGGGTCTTATAAACCTTACCATTTTTGTGACTGATGGATCGGCGCTCAGCGTTCACTTGATGCCAGTGGTCCGTGCAGGATGTAGTGCAGATCTTCTCGCCGGCCGGTAGAGTCTCGGTGGACTGGCATCAGACAGGACGAACAATCGCACAGCCAACGGAGTTGGGGTTGAGCCTGAGCAGAGCAGAGATGTGACAAGTTTTCTCGTTCCAATTGAAATCCTTGTGCAGATTTAGAGCCGAATTCACATGAGTAGTAGAGCGAGAACGAAGACGCGATAAGAAGAGAAAGTAGAGGAGTGCCGAAGCGAGACATCGGTGGTAGGGACTCGGATGTATAGCTGTCGTGTGATCTTGAACAGCGTTCCGTACAAAGTGGCGTAAGACTGCAGGGGCTTATCCAGTTCTTCCTTGGCGCCCGATGCCCATCATCGCTCAGCTCGACTGACCCTCTCAGTCTCAATGATTGTAGTCTGGACGGTTGTGAGTTCGAAGAAATGAATGAGTGTTCCAAGTTAGACGATTAGAAATACACGATAGAATGCATAATAATGATAAATAATTACGGTCAAGATGCTCCGAGTCATTGGAACTTTTCCTTGTAGATCCACGCCAGCCCTATCTCACTAACACCTTGCGCGACCTACAGGAAGATGAGATACGATCGAACAAGTAAGAAGAATGACTGACCGCCTTCCGATACCACTTTGCCGCCTCTTTGCGATCCTTCTTGCACCCCTTCCCATTCGCAAGACAGAATCCCAAATCAGATTGTGCATCCGGGTCGCCTAGCCTCGCGGCCGTGGTATAGTAGCTGAAACCCATCTTCATATCCTGCTTGACGCCCCACCCATGGAAAAAGCACTGTCCGACCTCATAGATCGCCAGCACCAGCTCCCCCTTGACGCCCTCCTTCAGCGACTCGCCCTGCCCGTCCATTCGCTCCAGGTCCGACACAGCGAGTTCAGCAGCCTTGCGCAGCCACTGAAACGCAGACTTCTCGTCCTTCGGACACCCCCAGCCGTGCCGCAGAGTCAGGCCCCACATAAGCATGCCGACCCCGCAGCCGCCTCTGAGTGTGGCGCTCTTTTGGAAACAGTCGGCTGACTCCGAGAGGCGGTTTGCCTCGTGGTGTGTTATGCCCAGCTGGAGGAAGTCCTGAGGTGTCTGAGGGTTATTCTCTGAATGTGGCGAGGCTGGTGAAGAGCGCGAAGAATCCTTGAAGGAGACCTTTTGCGGTTGGGGAGATGGTGTCGTGCGCATGTCTTTTGGAAAGTATGAGTTTCCGGTGGGCGATGGGCTGTTGCCTTCGAGCTGGTAGTAAGAGTAGGTGGAATAGAGACTCGCAGGCGAACCGGGACGGATAGATGGCGGTTTCCGAGGAAGGTGTATCGTGTCAGGACGCACTGCTAAATACGACTCTGATGGCGATGTTACAGGACTGCGGACGGTGGTGGTCGGGGATGGAGAGCGCGAGTTTGGTGGCGGTTCAAGATATTCTGGGGCATCATGATGCTCCTCGGTATCACCATTTTCCAGCTCAGTATACTGTATTTGTGTGGCCGAGGGTGTATACGGGTAATTAGAAGATGGCGATGGCGATGCTGGCGCTGAATCAGGAGAGTGAGGCAGTGGTGTCGTGGGAGGCGGCTTGGAGGGCGGTGAAGAATGTGCCTGGCGAGCGTTCCGCTGCAAGACGATGAGCTTCCGTCGCTCAAGATCTTCATCTGAGACCAGGGGCCGTACAGGTCGGGAAAAGTTGGATGTGCCGCGTTTTATGATGGGCGCTTTCCCTGCAACGGGAGCCCGGCCAGATGTGGGAGAAGGTTCCGGCAAAGGGGAAGACACGACTACCATGGGTACAGGAGAGTCCGGTTCATTGTCGTAAACGCCGTAGGGATCTGCATGGCCGTCATCATCGTCCGTCACGATGTAAGGATCACCTCCGTATGCGATGTAGGGATCCTGCTGCTGCGCGTTCTTAGGTGCCCGCTGTGCAACGTAGGAATCCGGATGCGGTCGGGAGGTTGCCCACGAGTCGCGCAGGGCGGGCGCGACTGAGGCAGTGTCGGTTGAATATACGCTTTCCGCGTCGTAAAATTGTTGAAAGTCCTCCTCTTCGCGGGGGTCTGCGGAAAAGTCGAGATATGAATTGTCGTCTCGCGAAGACTCCGTTGCGACTGAGGCGCTGGCAAAATGACTGTGAAGCAGCGGCGAAGAGGGCGCCAGACGGTGTCGGCTCTGAGATGATTGTCGCGGTCTGGGAGGGGTATCGGAAGAAGAGGAGGGCTGGCGGCCTGCAGGATAGCTGAATTGCTGGTTTATGGTACCGGGATCGGACACAGTGAGCGTTGGCGGCGGCGGCTTCCTTCTCGACGACGTCCGCCTCACCAGCGTCTCCAATGGCGAGGAATGCTGGAAGCCAAAGGCCGACGGTGGCTGAGAATACTGGTTGGTCGCCGCCATCATCGTCGTTGAAGAGGGCGCAGAGAAGAGAAAGGGCAAGTCGTTTGTGCCAATTTACATAACCCAAATGATAGCGTTGCAGACCTGTTGAAGACGATGGCAACAAGCAGAGATTGCCTGAGTCGCGATCGTCGCACAGTAGCTAGGGTTAGGGTTCATTAACCTTCCTGCCGACGGCAACGATGAGTGCGGCGCCAGAGACCGACTTTCTCGACACCGTCGAGGGCGAGGTCGTCCTCTTCCACGCGATAGCGCGCTCGCGCCCCATCGGCATCAACGGCCACTTCCACGCCATGGCCATCTGGCTCGCGGTGCAGAAGGAGACCCAGCAGCGCATCACTGTCGACGACATCTGGCGCAAATTGCGCACGCTGTACGACATTGACGCCCTCGACGCCATCGTGAGCGCGCCCCTTCCCACGTCGTTCATCCTTCTCATCATGCGTTGCAGGACGCCGAGGCAGCCAACTACGAGCTGCCGTCGTCGACTTCATCCACGCCCGTGCCTATTCCAGTGCCCACACTCTCCGACGACCTGTACAGCCACCCATTCTTCAAAGAGGAATACTCGCTGTCTACCTTGCCCTACGATGAATCAATCGAGTCCATGATAACATCACGCCGAATGCGCGCCACACCGTCCGTCTCCACGCCCTCCCCTTCCCCAGCCCCGAAGCGACAGAAAGCCAAAGGAAAGACAAAACGCACGATGCAGCTCAAGGACGCGGGTCTTGTGGGCGGGGACAGCGATAGCAGTGCCCTGACACAAGAGAGCGCCGAAGACGGAGCGCCCACGCCAAAAGATAGCGCGTTCACGGGCACCGACGCCGGCACTGAGATTGACGATGAGGATATCGACATGCAGGACGCGTCGCCAGGTCCGTCGCTATTCTATTCTGATCTTCTCTTTCGCGCGCTGACGCCCCGCAGCACCTTCGACGTCAAAGAAAAAGACAACGAAGGCTACAGCGGCCTCTAAGAAAAACACGGCCAAGACACGCGCAGCTACGCAGGCCAAGAAAAAGAAGAGAAAGTAGTCCGCACTTGATACCCGTTCGTTTGTCGTATTGCTTGATTATTGCTGTTGTAAGTTATTTCACGGATTATCTATACATACTCGTACTCGTTATATGGGGCGCCGCAACTAAGAGCGCGCCGAAGACCATGCCCATATGCTAATAGCGATTGGCTGATATTAGGAGAGGTACAGTACAGGATTTCTCTTCGATTCTTTTCTGCCTCTTCATCTGCTCACTTTCATCTGTAGGCTTCCATATGTTTGCCTCACAGATGCCATTGCCACTGCCAGTGAACAACGCTCGCTTGTCTCCGTGTTCCAGAGGCAACTTCCTTCTCGCGGTCCTGGTGCTGGTGCCCCAAATCTTTGTATGTAGGAAAGGTAAATTCTTTCAATACCTTTGCTATGTTTCACAGACTTCCACGATATGGATCGCCATCAATATATTGCTGGGCATATCCCATTCCACCTCTGCATGCGTAACCCTCATGGCTACAAACTTGGCGCCGACGTGCGGGAATTGGAGAAACGGTGACCGTTGACCGAGGCTGACTGGGCTTACTAACCTGGATACAATCTCTTGTTTGCATGTCAGCAAGTGCCCGACCCCGGTTTTTCCAAAATCTACATATACGCTGCGATGGATGGTTTGGTCTTTCCGAACAAAATTTTTGAACCGAAAAATGACATCTCCAGGAGACCTGATCTTTGTACGTGCCTACATCGATCTGTTGTCTCGACACTGACCATCAACCTCAGGTTACTGGTGGCTCTGGATATCTGGGCGGTCACATAATCTTACATCTGTTGAATGCGGGGTATCGTGTTAGAGCGTAAGCACTCACTTAATGCGCGTATAACCGTTCTTATGAACTCATCGCCTGCAAACAGTGCAGCCCGCAATTCAAAGATTCAAGATCTCAAAGACGCGCATTCTAAGTACGGAGACCGCTTCGAGGTGGTTAACATCCCGGACATCACTCATGATCAGTTTCCCGAGGCCCTTGAGGGCGTGTCCGCCGTCATGCATACCGCAGCTCCCCTCCCTATGCGCAATTCGGCCGAGGTGATGTACAGGGAGGTGAGGGAAGGCACGTTAAACGTTGTACGCCAGGCGGAGAAGGCGGGGATCCAGAGGATTGTTGTGACCAGCTCGAGAGCGAGCCTTGGCAATGGGGGCTTGAAGATGTATACTGATCAAGGTGAACATCTTTGTCTCTGAAGCAGAGAGGATATGTTTGACGCTGATGATATCAGATTGGAACCCTGTTACGCTCGAAGAGGCGGGAAACAACCCAGGGTTGGCCTATGCGTACAGCAAGACTCAGGCTGAACGCGATTTATGGACCTTCGCTGACGCACATCCTCATGTCGACATCACCACGAGTAAGTCTCCACATGGCCTTGTCTTTCGTCCGTCAAGTATTGATGACATCGCAGTCAACCCTCCTTGGCTCTACGGACCTTTCGCAGAAACCTTCCGCCTTCACGACGCCAACCCCGGAGCTCTCTCGTCCATGTTCAGCATCTACCTCCTTCTCTTTCCCGAAGGCGGATATCCTCGGGACCCCCACTACGCCGACGTCAGAGATACCGCCGCTGCGCACGTCAAAGCCCTAACCGCTCCGCCGACGTCTCAGGTAGGACGCAAGCGTCTGGTCCTCGCCTCACCCTACGATCTGGACTTTGCCGCGGCACGAAAGTTGTTTGTGGAGAAGCGCCCGGATTTGGCATCCAGGTGGACGAGGGTTGTGGTGCCCCAATTTGAGACTTTGCGCATGCCGTATAGAATAGAGAGGCTAGAGGATGTTCTGGGGATGGGGAAGGCGGATTTTACGCCCGTGGAGGATACGATTTTGAAGTCGGTGGATAGCTTGGTGGCGATAGAGAAAGGGTGGGTGGATAAATTGGGATATGAAGTCAAGTTACCGATTTTGGAGGTCTGAGCAGTGATCCTGAAGTATAAGTTTAAATTAAAGGAACGAGTGGACGATTTCTCGTATAACCACATATCGAATTACATCGCTGTTTAACATCGGAAATGTAAGCTGAAGGAGCTTCTCCTGGAGTAATGTTACACGCTATACAGGGCGGTCTCTCAGTACAAGTACAAGTAACTTAAATCCAGAGGGCACAAGTCCAACCATATCATTACAATAATCGAGCTGAAAGTTCGACTTCTGGCGTTCCTATCCGCCGCAAATCAAATCTGAGAACAACGATCCTGACGATGTCGCGCCATTCAGTCATAGCACCCACACCTGAGACAAGAAGGCCATGAGTGATGGACGGCGGAACTATCATGATTGATTGGCGTACCAACGTCGCCACAGGCCAGGGTCTTGCCTATGGGCCCAACGACGGTATACTTGACTACGTCCTGGACGATCCGTAGGTGTTCAGCCGTCAAGGGGTGCTCATACATGAGCGTGTTCATCGCGGGGAAGACATACGTCGGTGTTATAGGCGCAAGGGCACGTAACAGCGATGTCTGATGATCAGCATATGCATCTCGTCAGTGCCACCACGATCAAAGAATTGACTTGCCACTAGATTATCACAGAGACCATGCGCGATTTTCGATAATGTATTGGCAGAACAGGGTGCGACTAGGACGACGTCTGCCCATCTCCTGAGTTCGATGTGCAGGATGGGATCACCAATCTTATACGAGTCCTAGAGCAGACGAGTCAAGAAGGATCGGCCGCTGGAGAAAGAGCGAAGTATCGTACGGTCCATTCGTCCTTGTCAGTCCATACGCGAGAGCCAAGAGCTTCAATGTCAGAGGGCTTGAAGAATGCCAAGGACGCAGTCGTAGCAACGACTTCTACTTTGACCCTGGCATGCTACAATGATTACTGTCAAGCAGCGAGCATGAGAGTGTGTTAGGGTTGACAGACATGGAGGAGCTCTTCGACGATGAGCGGCGCCTTGACGGACGCGACGCTGCCTGTAGTGATGAGGAGGACGTGCAGATAGCCTTCCTCGCGTTGTTCGTTCGCGACAAACATATGGCTTTCTGGAAAGTCAGTCTCTATTTGGCGGATGGGATCATTGTCAAACACGGACCTGAGCTTTATATGTCGATCCCATCAATTGTGCCTCTTTACCCTTGCTTCCTCCCCTCATCTCCTTCGTTTTTCTTTCCTTCACAGAGCAGCGTATGTCCACCTCTTTTCCCGATGTTTTCCTGTTATTGAAGTCGTTTCCAGGCTCTTCTGACCTTCGACAAGTACTAACTTTCTTTGACCTCTTTAACGCACTCTTCGTCTCCCTTCCTATACTTGCAACATGCTGTTCTCTACCCTATTCACCCTCGCTGCTGCCTCGCTTGCCTCCGCTGAGACATTCAATGTTCTCGTTGGCGAGAGTGGAGGCCTCACATACAACCCCACATCGTACGCTCTCTTAGTCGTCTCTCCGGATCCTCTTATCTGACGTTGACAACAGCGTTACTGCGGCTGCTGGTGATACCATTACCTTTGAGTTGTGAGTATTGGCTGCCAAGTCTTTCCGCTAATGACTTAATCAACCTTTCCGCCCAGCGTTGCGAAGAACCACGTATGTTTATTCATGTCGGGCGCTCCGGCCGCAACCAAAGCTTATCATGCTCGTTCCAGACTTTGACCCAGTCCACGTTTGCGGAACCATGCGCCAAGATGTGAGTGTCGTCTTACTCGACGAGGTCGTGGCAAGTCTAATCCTGGGGACAGGACCACCCCTACTGAGGGCATTGACTCTGGCTATGTTCCCGTCGCTGCCAACTCCACCTCGTTCCCTGTCTGGAGCATAACTGTCAGCAACGCCAGCACTCCCCTGTGGTTCTACTGTGCGCAAACTGGGTACGCGTGCCTTCATCGTTTGCCTGGCCATGACGCCCGTCCTAACCATGTCGCAGTCATTGTGCGAAGGGAATGGTCTTCGCCGTCAACCCCACCGCAGAGAAGTCATTCGCCGCCTTCCAGGTGAGAAAAATACATTCTGTTGCGACTGGACCCTGTGCTCATCCAACATTCGAGGCTGCTGCCATGGGTGGTTCCACCACCACAGGTTCCACTACAGGTTCGACCACAGGCACCACTACGGCGGCCAGTGGAGCTGCTACTACCACCGGGACTACGTCTAACGGCGCTGCCATCGTGAGCGCCAAGTCCATGCTCATGCTGGTGGCTGTGGGTGTTGCTGGGCTGCTTCTATAGGATTTGAGTGTCGTGTAACGGACATTGAACTTTTATTACGGGCGATGAGGGACATCTCAGGTCAGGTCTCGTGTACTGTACATATGGCTAGTCCAATGATATCGAGCTCCTGCTGGTTAATCTTCGGGTCTGAGGTTGTCATAGTGGCGGATTCCTGATTGCGCAGTCTGCGCTATTGTGCGCGAGCAGCTTCTAAGTAACTCTTCTAATTCTAAGCAATGTGCTAGGTCCCATGGCGACGCCTGGAATGATATATGTAGTTGTCATGATGAACGTGCTAAACGTCAGTAAGTAGTCCGTCAAGCCTTCCGTCTGGCGAAGACGTGGATGTGAGCGAGGCCTGGAACGCTCTGCAGTCTCTGGTAGACAAGTCAGGGCTGAGTATGCATGAAAGTTGTCAAAGTGCGTTACTTACTGGAGGGTTCACGAACCAAGCAGTCTCCCAATCGCTCTCGATCCATCTATTCCTGACAAAATTGTATACGTGCTCTCCAGCGCGTGCAACCAAAGCCTCTTCTTCGTCAGTGCCTTTTTCCGAGACGATCATCTTATCTAGCGTGACGGCCCAGTCTGAGAGGGCGGGAAGGCAGAGCGGGAGTGTGGATGGGGAGGGCGGGGGTGAGGTCGAGCCAGTGAAGCCCCATATGCCGTCTTGCGTCACGCGCGCGGCGATGCGGTCGTCAATTATATCGGGGTGAAAGATGGGTATGCGGGTCCAGATTAAGGTGTGTTCGACGTCGGAGGGGACTAGGTTGATTAGAGATGTGGAACGCAGGGCATAGAGCAGAGGCCTCACCGGAGTAAGGCCAGTCGTTCTGGATGATGCTGATGTATTCTGCGGGAGTTGTGTCGGTGAAATATGGAGGTGCGTCCGGGGGGAGGGTGGATAGTTTGCCATTGGACAAGTCGGTGGAGCATTGAGACGGTAGACTAGGTGGGACATCCAAGGTGGAGGAGAGAAGAGACAGGGTATCAGGCTTTCCCCACCGAAGACGGACGTTGAGCAAGTAATTTACTGAGTTACATAGTCAATTGACTAGACCATCAATCGTTCTTCGACTACCTTACCTAGCGATCCGTGCTGTTTCCTGATACCAATTGCCCATGTGTCATAGCGCTTTTGGAGGGCCTTGTCGCGCTTGAGAAGACCGAGATCGCTGGGGTCCTTTTAGCACGCGTTTGTCGTCTAAAGGCCAAGCGTACCCAGAATTGACAAAGGTCTTCATTTCGGTCCAAGTGAATTTGCCAGGATAGTACGCTAGCATCTCTTCGCGCGTCGGGGGTCCCGTACGCAGCGGCACCGCCGCCGTCGTTACTGGGCTTTCCAGAGTCATGGTGGTAATGGGTCAAGGCTATGAAGGAGGCTGTGTCGGTCAGACAGAGTGTCGATTCATTTCCGCACTGGCCGTGATCTAGATGTTGCGGGGAAGGTGCAAGGTGTGCGGCATTTTTTGCATATGCAGTCTGCTTTGCTACAAGTCAGTCAAAGTAGGTCTAAACAGGCAATATAATCTTCGGAAATAGCGGAAGCAGATATCAGCCGGCGGCAAAAGAGACGCGTGCTCGCAGCGCCGGGTCGATAAGCGGCATAAGCGCCTTTCCCAGCGTCCTCGACGTTGCCGACGACGATGGAGAAGCACTCGCCGCCGCTGCCCTCGCTGGCGCCGCGTAGAAAGGAGCATCGCCGCAAACGCTTCAGCACCTTGGTTCTGCTCCCCGCCCTCGTCTTCGGCGCGCTCTTGTACTCCGACTGGTTACACACCCGCCCTCTCCCGGCTCATGTACCCCTGCACGCTGCAGCCACCCTCGCGCGCTGCGATAGCCTCTTGCAGCCCGCTGGCCCTCCCCGCGACTTCCACCACCGCTCGCAATCCGACCGCTTCGTCCTAGGCACCAAGCCGACGCTCATCAAGAACGCCAAGATCTGGACAGGACTGCACAATGGCACTCAGGTCCTCGACGGGGACATCCTGCTTGACAAGGGCATCATCCAGGGCGTTGGTCACTACGGCCTGGCAGAGCTAGCGGAATACACCGGTCTGGAGGTCGTCGATGCAAAGGGCGCGTGGGTTACACCTGGCATCGTCGACATACACTCCCATCTCGGCGACGGGCCGTCCCCCGCACTTGACGGCGCAGAGGACGACAACTCTCTGAAGGGTACCGCTCAGCCTTGGCTGCGTAGTCTCGACGGTCTGAATACACACGATGATTCGTACCAGCTCTCTATTGCCGGAGGAGTCACGACCGCGTTGGTTCTTCCTGGCTCAGCCAATGCCATTGGTGCGCCCCATCCGAGTACATGATCTAATTAGATATCTCACGTTCATCCAGGCGGACAGGCATTCCCCATCAAGCTTCGGCACACAGAAGAGCGTTCACCCACTTCTATGCTCCTGGAGCCTCCTTTCACGATCAACAGCTCTTTCCCCGACCCGAATCTTCCTACCAGATGGCGCCATATGAAGTGCGTCCTATTCCGCGCGCATTACTCGCTGCTGACCTCGTTGTAGACACGCTTGTGGTAAGCAATAGAACCAGAAGGACTGCGTGAGCTAATCGTGCTGTTTCAAAACACAGGCGAGAACCCAAGTAAGCAGAAGCATGTTTTCTTTGCCGCAAGTTTCTCATATCACAAAGGTCGCGTCTATGGACATACCAGGATGGACACGACATGGGCGTTCCGCAACGCGTCAGTGCATGCCCCTCGTCGCGATATCTTTCTTGACTGATGTTCCTGTGAAGATACAACACGGCCTTCCAGTTGAAGAAGAAGCAAGACGAATATTGCTCCAAGGCTATGTCTGGCCAATGGAACGATCT
Organism: Strobilurus pachycystidiatus; assembly: GCA_019915135.1. Classification (NCBI taxonomy): domain Eukaryota; kingdom Fungi; phylum Basidiomycota; class Agaricomycetes; order Agaricales; family Physalacriaceae; genus Strobilurus; species Strobilurus pachycystidiatus. The sequence continues at coordinate 967,366 of JAHLMK010000004.1, forward strand.
AGGTGACTTTCCAGAAGACCTCCAATGGGAGGCTCTCGTCGATGTAGTCCGAGGGCGCGTCAAAGTACGGGGATCTCCACATATATATCATCTCGGAAGAGTGTTCATGATCGTAAAAAAAGGTTAATGTTCACTGCTACGAAGCGGTCGACTTAGATGACATGGTTCGGGTACGCTCTTCCGCTTCTGCCTTCATATGCTCACGCACTGACCTACTCTTTCCCAGTTGACAAACGAGTTCCAGTTCCCGATTGCCGCGTTCCACCACGCGCACGAGACTTATCTTGTTCCCGACTTGCTGAAGAAGGCTTATGGTAAGTTTGATCTCAGCTCCCGATGATTGACGGGGTCTGAATCTGACTGTTCGTTGAGGTGGTGCCCCGGCTGTTGCCTTGTTTGCCACCAACGGAAGGTAAGAAAGAAGTACCTCTCTGGGCGTAATCTCAAATGCTCATGCTCTCGCCTCAAAAAGATACAAGAGGGAAGCTTGGAGGCAATCGGAATTTGCTCCCAAGATCCATGCCAGCAATGGAATCACCGTCTTGATGAAGGTCTGTCTGTCTGTTCATGATCGGAAAGTTTTTTCTAAAGCTTGACTCTCGATGGCTGTAGAGTGATCACCCTGTGCTTAATTCACGATACTTGCTCTACGAGGCTCAACAGGCGCGTTCATTTCAATCTACAACTCCAATGATTTTGTGTTCTAATCTAGCGGGTGTACAGGCGCATTATTTCGGTCTGCCGTGGAACTTGGCGATGGCTTCCGTCATAAGCAACTCTGCTGAGATCATGGGCATGGGGCATCGTATCGGGTATGTCCGTAAAGGTAAGTTAGAAAGCAAACTACCTTCGACGATATGAATCGTTTCTGATTATACAATATATCGTAGGTTGGGATGCTGGTCAGTCACGGTCCGCTCTGGGTTCTGAACGATTGACTGAAGCTTGTATAGATCTTGTCATTTGGGATAGCCATCCTCTTGCTCTGGGCGCAACCCCTGCGCAGGTGTTCATAGATGGCATCTCTCAATTGGAATCCCCATACGTCGCAGAGAAGTCTGACTCCTTCCAAACCGTCCCCAAGGTGCCAAACTTCGACAAAGAAGCGGAGGAGACACTTCGGTACGATGGCCTGCCGCCCCTTGCGGCGAAGCAGACTTTCACACAGGAGCTCATTGCATTTGTCAATGTCAAGAGCTTGTTCACTCGCTCTGCTTCCGCTGCAGTGCAGCGTGTGATGGATAGTGCGGAGCATGTGCAGGGGGTGGTGCTCACTCGGGCTGGGCGCGTTATTTGCTCTGGGGAACATGCGAAATGCTTCGATGGGGCGATCTTTGCTGGGGAGGACCCCACTATCATCGATCTGGAAGGCGGGTCGATCATGCCGGGGCTGGTGTCGTTCGGTGCACCGTTAGGTTTGGAGGAAATCGCCGCGGAGCCTTCGACGGGGGATGGGATTGTGTTTGATCCACTGCAGGCATCTATTCCAAAAATCGTTGGCGGGGATGAATCCCTCATCCGAGCGGCCGATGGTCTCCTGTTTAATACTCGGGACGCGCTGTGAGTCCATCTTGCTTCTGACTCCAGTATCTGAAACTGAGTTCATTCCCTGTTTGTAGATTGGCGTACCGCTCTGGCGTGACCTCGGCTATTTCAGCGCCAAGCTCTTATTCGTTCTATTCCGGGCTTGGAACCTCATTTTCGACAGGAGCGGAAAACAAGCTACAGGCTGGCGCGGTGCTGAAAGAAATAACGGGAGTTCATTTGGCCGTAAGACCTTTCGGTGTCCCGAGTGTCAGCACGCAGATCGCCGCTTTGCGCCGCCTGCTCCTAGCGCCATCTGGAGAATGGTTCCAAAAGGTTGTGCAAGTAAGAAATCAGAATCACTTTAATATTTATCGGATTTCTGATGAGGGAAATTGCCACAGGGGGTCATCCCGCTCGTGGTTGAAGCACACAGCGCGGACATCATCGCTACCCTGGTGTTACTGAAGAAACAGGTCGACCTGGAAAAGGGCACTAACCTTAAACTGACCATTACGGGCGCGACTGAGGCCCATTTGCTCGCCAAGGAATTGGGTGAAGCAGGTGTCGGAGTTGTAGTGACGCCTTCCAGACCTTTCCCGACGTTGTGGGAAGATCGCAGAATGTGAGCCACTCCGAACATACTGAGTCCAGACCCTGATGCTTTTGTAGCTTGCCCGGTCCTCCCTTGACGGAACACAGCGGGATTTCCCGACTGCTTGCCCATAACGTTACCGTTGGCATAGGTATCCAGGAGAACTGGAGCGCTCGGAACACGAGACTCGACGTTGCTTGGGTATGTTCCTGACCTTGTGAACCTGAGATGCAGCTGAAACTCGGCAGGCCGCCCTTGAGGCCGATGGAAAAATCTCCAGGGAAGAGGCGCTCGGTCTCGCCACAGTCAATCTGGAAAAACTGCTTGGTGCCGATGTCGCGGACAAGGATTATGAGGCCGACCTAGTTGCCACGAAGGGCGGCGACTTGCTAGAACTCGAGGCGAAGGTTGTAGCGGTTTTGTCTTCCAGAAGAGGTTTGACGGACATGTTCGTCTAAGTGCCAATCAGAATCTTCCAAGGCGCGCTTTCACGGAATTGTATGCTTGCTGCGAGTATCAGTTATCAATATAGTGACTGGGTTGGCAGAGGCGTCTCATGATCGTAGAGTAGCTTCTTAGATTTGTCTTTCCGTTTGACAGAGAGCACATACTGAGAACTGAGTACTGAGTACCGAGCACGTAGACTTGTAACTGGTGGTCCCATTTGTGATCAGTTTGTGTTCGAAAAAATTCTTGTACAATGTGTACTGTAATAGTGTTGATACTTCGTGAGTAACTCTGGGGTCTAAGCGCTTACGGCTGGGAGGCTGGCAGGCCATGAGTTATAGAGCTTGCTACCAAATGCGCCACATCAAACACCAACAACTGCTGCTCAAGCGAAGGTCTAGTCTAGATTGGATTGTCTTCTCTGTGAAAGTAGGCAGATCCACTTGAAGACAGCGTAGCTACTGAAGGAGTGACAAAGGTCATGCAAAAAGCACATTGACCCAGATAAATACAATCTATTTACCCATACAACCTTTCAAGGGTTCCATTTTTAGAAGCTGACGGATGGCCCAATCCGCGTGAGCTTCCGGCTCGAGTCGTCGTCAGTGACCACTTCCCGGTCAAAGTCAACGTCGCTCTTGGTCTCCTCCGGCGGCTGAACGTAGGTCTCCGTGAGGACGAACACGCCGGATTGCAATTCCACATCGTTGTTGTGTCGACTGGAGTTGTGAGCAAAGGTAGGGAAGCTTCTGCCACGGGTATTGCTCTGGCCCAGTGACCTGGAGCGTTCGCGTCCAGTCGATTCGCTTGTCGACGGGTGGTCCGAGTTCTGGCGTTGCGTGCTGAGAACAAGATGCTGCGCGCCTGAAAGCCGCTATCAGAATCACTAGACCAGCAATATGGCCCTGGCTTACTGATCATGGTGATTGCTAGCGGGAGAGCTGCGCCGACACCAGTCGTGAGGATTCCCGCGAATTCCAAGACAACCCACCTGTGATAGAACAATCAACCTTCTGTATGGACGCGAAGATAGAAAATCAACTTACAAGTTCACAAAAGAGACGGTCACTGTGTACAAGATTCCGTGGCGTAGAACCTTCTTCACGAATTTCGACAAATTGCTTTGAGGGAGGGTCAAACCCAGACGGGGTGTTGATAGCAGGAGAATTCTCACAAAGCAGAGTGGTGGGTGCGTGAAGCATACACCAGCCAAAAGGTCGCGACGAAACAAGCAATCCAGTCGAAGATGACATGTGCGATATAGTAGACGATATTCCAGTCGGGCTGTTGAACGCGTTTTAATCGACTGACCAGCGCCACGATCATGACCAAGTGCTGACGAACCTCTCCTTGTCGCAAAACCTTGCCTTTGCAACTAAAATGCGAAGGTGAGAGAGGTAACGTGATGTCAACTGTCGAACGTACTTTCCCTGAGTATCAGAAATACCCAATCATCAGAAGGCACATATACAGGGCGGTTAGGGACATACATCGACGGATCTTGGCTAGAGAACAAGGCAGTCGGTCAACGGGGTCGTTGTTGTTAAGGACATGTGAACACGTACGTCGCGGTGGTAAACGATACCAAAGATTTGCACCTGCAGAGACGTCCGTCATGTCGAAGTGGCTGGTGATCAAGGATAGCGCTCACCGGAAAATCAAGTAGCAACAGAAGAGCTAGGCCCCGTAGAACCCAAATTGACCGACCAGTGATAGCCCACGTTCTGATTCATGAGTTTGGTGGGCTAAAGGAAAAAAAAGAGTATGTCTCACCGAATGAAGATGATACCCTGAACGGCCATGCCAGCCAACACTAGTGCCACTTTGAGAACTCGATTGAGAGACCACGGCAACCTGCTTACTAGCTGTAACATTTGGCAGCATGTAGAAGGGTCTACATGTTGCCAACGTGAAAGTTGTACTGTAGGTTCCTGTTGGGCGGGGCGATGAACATTTGACGAAAGCGCTGGTACGCGAAAGCAGCATACCAATACCGTTCGCTACCAACGATATCAAAGACATACTGAGCAGGTATATCAGCTGACTCGGACTTTCTACGGAGCAGAGGGAAGACGCACTAGCGGACCGTGGCGTATAGAGCACATATAGGACTTATGGATCTTTGCCTCCATTGCTTTTTGTACAGCTTCCATGTCGCCGGGATAGTCTGAAATATATCGGCGGCAGCCAATGTGAATGATCTTGAACGAATTATCGGCTGCGCTGGCGGAAGATGAGTCGAGCTACTCACATTATACGGAAGACATTAGTCTTGAAATCAATTGCCATGATGGGGTGTAAGAAGGCGGGAAAGAAAGAGGGGGAGGAAGTCGCCTGAACCTCGGCTCAGATGAAGCCCATCTGACTCTCTACTTATGACGGACGCGTGGATGCGAAGATCCCCAGAAACCATCATCGGGACATTCTTGAATCCTGATCGAGATGGAAGTTCGGTATTCGGTTAACTCAGGTTCATCACATTTTCCTCCGAGCGGTGACTGGTTAGTACCAGTCAGTGCCTAGGGGCCTGCAGGGATACTAGACATCAGCTCAGGCTTGAGCTCAGGCCCTCTCAGTCCTCTCAGTCATCTTGACGGGGCCACAGGCCCCAGGGGACCTCATTGTAGAACTCTACATCACACTCAATTTAAATGAGTGTGAGCTGCGGAATGCGCTTACATTGTCCAGACGATAACATGCGATCCTCGTGGATGAATTTAAAGTCTGGGGCCGACTCTGGGCCGGGTCATGTGCAGAAGTGCTCATGGCGGTTGGCAATGGGCTGTAGGCTGGGCGAGTGTTTCGAGTGTCAGGAGCGGAGGGAGCAGATGTTACAGTCAATCAAATGGCTGCAGATCCCATAGTACGTCCCCACGTGGATTGGCTGATCGTGCTTGGTTGCGACTGATTGCGACCTCGAAATCTTATGGATATATTGCATTGGGAGGCTGGTCACAAAAAATGGGATGGGCGAACTGACAGCATGTTCCTTCCTTCCGGGCACTTTGCTGGGCTGAAATACCTCGAGGAAGACTATACTGCAAGGACCGACCCGCTTCCCACGTATGTAATAGATACTTTAAATCCGACGGGCAATTAATAATGGCCGATAATGCGCCACATTTAGTATCCAACGGCGGCGTCCCGCCGTCTGCATTTGCGGGGTACGTGAGGGTACGTGAGGGACTTGTGAGGGTACTGATCACATAGGCCCATTCCGAGTATCGGGCTTCTGATTTGCCTCTTAGTCGAGCTTAGTTGGCTGAGGGCTCCTATCCATCTATCTTCCCATCTGTCGTCTATTCCAGTGTTTCTTTCCCGATGTTTAAGAGTCTGCGCAGCTGTTGGTTATGAAATTCAAGGTTCCAAGAGGTTCCAAGACGCAAATCTGCGAATTCAAATGTCATTTAGGCTCACGAATTTCCAAGACCCTAAATGCTGGACCTCCGTGTGGATACTTGTGGGGGTTGGAGTTGACCCAGAGTTGGCCTGACCATCCGCAATTGAGCTTGCTGCTTGAAGCTAGCTTGACGGTCACAGGTATCTGATCATCATGTTGTCCGAGTTGCCCATCTATCCCAAAACAAAAGCGCGATATCACATAGCAAAGGGCAAAGGGCGTGAGCGTGTGTGGCGCTGATTGTCAGTCACTTCGGCAGTCTATCCAGTCCGGTGTTGATCTTGCCAGGTGGTCGCTCTGTCATCAAGTATCTTGCTGGCGAACGACTGATTTCGAGACGCTGGGATTATGAAAGCCACGAGCACATCTTCTCCATGGTCTCGTCACTGGGCGACCGCGTTCGGGCCCGGGATCACTGCAGCGTACGCCTGCCCTAAGAACGTCTGGACAGTCTGCGGTGGTTCCGATCTCACAGTGTACAGCGAAAGTACGAAAAATGACATGCTTCGCAGCTCCGAAAGACCTGAACCAATTGCAACGCGTTCAAATCCAAGCGCTTCTTGGTTTTGCCAGATTCAAATATAGCTCTCTATCTATCTATCTATCCATCAAATTTCCGACTGCCTGGTGGAAGTGGACCGGAACGAGATTTATATAAGCGTCTCTTCTTCGTTCATCCCTCTTTTTCTACGACCGCAAAAATGGTGTCTTTTCCCTCTTTTGCTGTTGCTGCCACTCTTTTGTTCTCTTTGGTTCTCGCCACTCCTTCGGACCATCAATGTAAAACCCCCACCTCTCACGCTGGATCTTCCTCGTCGTCCCACCATTCAAAACCCTACAAGTCGTCTCACCCGAAGCATCCCAAGTCGGGAACGCCAAAGCCATCCGGAGGCTCGCATCCACCGCATCCGTCGCATCCATCGCACCCGTCGCATCCATCTAGGGGCTCTCAACCATATAAAGGCTCGCAGCGTTCATCAAACCTCACTTCGAATTTCGGACCGGTAGTTGATTTGGAGTACGCTGCTTATGCAGGCAACGATACTCTGGACGGCGTTGTTTTCTACGGAGGTATTCCTTACGTTCAGGCCCCCGTTGGCGAACTTCGTTTTGCTGCTCCTCAACCCCTGGATGAATGCTCGAAGAACTTGACCAACGCCGACGTTGTTGACGCCCGTAACTGGGGTCCTATTTGCATTCAACAACCCGCGGTTTCTGGAGTTGGTCAGGAAGGTGCGCGTCTAACAATCGGTTCCCTCGACGCTTCTCATGCGAGGACAGATTGTGTGACTCTGAACGTTTGGACACCTCCCGGTACGAACTCCAAGAGCAAACTTCCTGTCTACGTCTACATCGTGTGTATCCAGATGTAATATGTTCATTCATATATTAATCCGTGACTCTTTAGCATGGTGGAGGACACTACTATAACTCGTACGTTAATCTTCTCTTGTTGTCTCTCTTTCTCTCAGATTCACACGGTTCAGTGCCCAAGGTTTTCCAGGCAACGACTGGGTCGCTCGTTCCGATGGAGGACTAGTGGTTGTCAACCTTCAGTACCGTGTACGTCTAGAGCATCTGCGCGGTCCGAAATTCACTAACCTGCATGAATAGCTTGGTCTCCTTGGTTTCCTCGCGAGCAAGACCGTGATGGAAGATTCCAATAGCAGTGTGAACAACGGCCTGCTCGACCAACGCGCTGGTCTTGAATGGATTCAACGTAACATTGCCGCATTCGGAGGCGACCCCCAGAAAGTTACCATCGGAGGAGAGAGTTCTGTACGTATGCCACCGGTTGATTATGTTTTGTACTCACTTCGTGATAGGGTGGAGGTTCCGTCACTCTTCATCTCACTGCGTACGGTGGAGAGAAGGAACCACCCTTCCGTGCCGCTGTTATTGAAAGTGCCGGTAAGAAGACTGTCTCTTCCCGGTGTCAGTTGATACTGACCTTGTATATAGGCAATGATCCTTTCTACACTTCTGAACACCTCGAGGAATGTTTCGGAAATGCTACTGCTTGGGTAGGCTGCGACACAGCGGAGGATGTTATGTCCTGCTGGCGCAAGACCAATAGTACGCCTTACTTCGCATCCACGGTTTCCTCGTAACTGAGTTCTGCTGTAGTTAACACGATAATTTCCGCCGTCAACAACAGGCCTTCGAGCTGCAAGTTCATGCCTGTTATTGACGGAGACTACGTTCCTGGCATAACGACTCAGCTCCTCATGGCTGGCAATTTCTCCAAGGTGCTTTACAACTCCTGTCTGACCGTAATCGTGGCGCTCAAAACGTTCGCATAGGTTCCAATCTTGGCCGGGCATACAGCCCAGGATGCATCAACCTTCGTTGGCAAGCCCGCTGCTGTCACGACGGACGCCGAGGTCATGGCCGCCATCGGAAAGCGTTATACCACCCTTGTATGTTACCCTCTTTCTCAGCTGGCGGGGAACGTTTCTCATAGCGAGCATCTCTAGTCTACTGATACCCTCAATGCGATGCTGGAAACCTACCCTCCTGCTGACGAAACTACGCCATGGACATCTCAATGGGAGCGGGCAATGTACGCATATCAGGAGAGTGAGTACGCCTGCTGGGACTACTATATCGGCAACATCAGCGGAAAGGCTGCGTACAATTACCGCTGGGATGCACCTGACCCAAATCTCATCGCCTCTCGAGGCGAATATGTTGGAGCTACTCACACGTAGGTGTCCCGTGTTTCGTGCTCTTGGGCTTCCGCTGACCCTACCTTTGCAGTGCGGAGCTTTTCTACCTCTACGATGGAACCAATTCTGGTCCATCTGCCAGCGTTGCCCAACCTGTGTTCACTGCGTTCAACACTACTGAGGATGCCCTCGCTCGCCAAGCCGTTGCGTGGTGGTCTAGCTTCGCCCGCGACTTGAACCCCAACACATACGCTGCCGAGGGTGCACCAAAGTGGCAGGTTGCTTCCAAGGGAGGTTTCCTGGCTGCAGATTTGAATGTCAGCAGGATGATTGATCGTGGAGCGGACTATCCCAAACGCTGTGCGTGGTGGCGCAGCGTGGGCGAAGAATTGCGCCTCTAAGCTCCAAGAGGGTCATCATGATGCGGAGCTCTGTTGGATCAGTCTTACAGACTCTTACTATTCGTTTGATATGAATGATTGTTCCATGTGTCAAGTGTTTCTCACCCTCAACTTCCACGCTCCTTACTTATGCACTGGAGGCGCTGTAGACGATAGCCTCAGAATGAATATGTCCACTTAGTTGACGATTATGATTGTCATGTACTGAGTTAATTCATACTCGAGTATATATCTATCTATTGCTATGCGCCACTTTTTCTCTTTCACTTCTGATAAACATTCATCGAGTGCGTCAGCAAAAAGCGGGAGTCGCGCTCGTAGTCTCCGTATCAGCTGATGTGTTGACGCTCCCTCAAGGAAAAAAGATAAAATTTGTATGAGTCTCTGAGTGAATACGCTAAACTGTATTGGCGCGAAGACGCCCATCGGGCCACTTGCGAAGGGCTTTGACAGAATCGCAATGTAGTTCAAACTCAGTACATAGGCGGATGAGTCGAGTCATAGCCTCTGAGCTCTCGTCATCGCAAGGATTCTCTTCGCCTTTCAACACGCTGACATCAACGCGTTCGAGCTTGCTCCAGAACTGTGGGCGTTGCTGCCGCAAGACGAGGAAATCGGAGATTGCGTGGCAGAGATCTGGAAGATTGTCTGCGAAGCATTCTACGTCTACTCGAGCAATGGGGGAGTGGCAGAGCGATGAAGCAGAAAGGGTAGGCGCGAGCGAGTCGGGTGGGAAGTCAGGAGTTGTGTGAAGCCTTGTCAGTGCGGGACAGGGCGCTCGCGGAGGAGCAGACACCCCGAGTGATACATGCTCAACGCTTGTAGCAACGCGAGTCAGGACCCCATCCGCATCTGGACCGTCAAGCTCAACATGTTCCAGATGGCAGAATACGGGCACCGTCTCCCAGCGCCCATCATTGAGCGGGGTGTCGCGGACCACGAGTGATTTGAGCGAGGTAATGCGTAATATGTTTGGTAGAGCGAGGTCCGATCCTAGAACGGGGTGTGGCGGTATGTCATTGTCGTTCTGGACGACCGGGAAAAACAGCGCTGGTGCATGGAGTGCCGATCGAGTTATGCCCGATAATGTGAGAGATGAAAGGGACGGAAGGGATAAGCATAAGGATACCACGAGGCGCTCGCTAAGGGGTTTGAAAGCCAGCGGGTCGATGTGTGTTAAGCTCAGCTTTTGAAGCTGCGGGAGCGAAGGGGACAGAATAGCCGGTGTAAGTCGTCCCGCAGAGGTAATCATCAGTGCCCTCAAGCGCGGGGTCTGGACAAGGAGCGAACAGAGTTCACTATCCCCGCTTCCAGACAGATCAACAGTAACAGATATTGTTCGTGTCAAGTAGGATGCCGGTACATGGGCCAATAGAGAGCTCAGATTCTTGACTGAAGTGAGCTTAATGGTCTGCGATTTGAACTTCAGTTTCCGGATGAGGAGTTTGAACCGCAACTCTGACCTTGAAGAGAACTTCTATGCAAAGATCGTACGACAGACGGTCAACCTGGGCCAGAGGATATGCATCATCGAGATCAGCTACAATAGCATGCTTCAGCTCGAGAGGGAGTGCTTGCCAGGACATTGTTGACGGGATGCGGGTTGGCTTCGCTGGACAAAGAATGCTTTTTATGTTCAATAGCTAAGCACTCCGACGTCCACGATGTCCGCCATAGAAGGATTTCAGGAAAGCTTCCGGAGGGCAACAGCGAACAACAATCAAGATCGACGTCAACAAGCTAATAAATTACCTGAACAGCCCACTGGCAACCGTACTCATCGGAAAGAGAATACTCGGCATATGCCTGAATTCATTGTAGATGGCCGGTCATTTCTGCGCTTCTTCCTTCCTGCTGAGTCCAGGTGTATAGGAAACGCACATCACAAGCAGTTTTCCCGCGGCCGACGTGACCGCAGATTGCGTACTCCTTCTTGATGGTTTTATCCTCTGCGTCGTCTGACTGTTGTTATATATGTCTTCGTGGTTGGTATGTTGTATGGAGATCTCCAAGGCTCGGGTACACTGCGCGATGACCTCCTGAAAACTTCGTACGATCTCAGAGATTCGATTTGTAACATCATTGCGCATAACAACGCACTCACGAGATTATGGGTTTTGGGAGGTTGCGAGCTGTAATGCCGTCAGTAGACCGACATTGGCTGCGATCAAAGGCCCTGGTGGATGCGCGAGGGAACAAAAGGACCGTTTCAGCTTTCGGCTACCGAAGCGTAACGGTGGGCGGTCATACCACGAGGTGACTCTGTCGGAGATGCCTGTGCAGCGGAACAAAGTGCCTTCATCTCCGCCCCCACTTCCGTTGTTCCTGTTCGTAATTACCCGGCGGGATAATCAGACACCGTACTGAACTTCTGAATCGTCGAAGTCGGAGCTACGAAGGCCATCGGTACATGACACGCAGCGCCGCTAGAAATCCGACAACAGACTCTACTTAGCTTGGTTGCCAACGGCTGTAAACGCACAGCCCACTACATGTAGCCAAAGGAGCTTTTACTGGGCGGTGTTTTCGTGGTTCAAGACCAATCAAGGCAGGTCAAAAAACAAGAGAGCCGTCATCAAGACGAATGTGGGCGCTGAAGTGCCGAAGATTCGACTCATACCATGTCACCTTCAAGATGAACGAAAGGAGATTGCCTCCCGGATCTGGTTGAGACGATGCTAGGGTGCAATATAGCTGAGTCGTCGCTCAAAAAAGCATGGGCTGTCGAATACGGCGATGGAAGGACTTACTGGCGTTCAAGGAGCATTGGAAGAGTTCGAAGACAACTCGAGGTGAACGATGAGTATAGCCTCAATCAAATACAGATACGGACGTCGCGGTGCCAACGAGGACAGCACTAGTCTTGACCAGACGTAGTTCCGATTCGATCGAGACAGGCAAATTGAACCCAAATAAAGCATATGATTCCAGAGTCACGTTTCGTGCGCCACATGTGTCGTGCACACCACTGCCACCCAACTGCCACCAGTGACCAGATGTATCGTAACGCGCCCGCCGCCCGTCGACTTGCTGCCGAACAGTCTTCTGATCTTTGATGCCGATGACAGCTAAGCCTGGGAGAATCTCCTCCCCATCCATTCCCTCAAGCTCCCATCTATCAGGACCATGCCAGCTGGAACCCCCTTCAAAATATCTGTCTCTGAGGAGAAGATAGACCTTCTTCGTCGTAAACTTGATCTTGCGACGCTCCCCGATGAGATAGACGAAGCTGGCTGGAGCTATGGAGCTCCTCTAGTGGATATCCGTCGTCTCGTGAGCTATTGGAAGGACGAGTTCGACTGGCGCGCTCAGGAAGCAGCAATCAATGCTGATCTTCCCCAGTTCACACAGGATATAAGCGTCGAGGGCTTTGGTCCGCTCAATATACATTATATTCACCAAACGAGCAAGGTAGCGGATGCCATACCGATTCTCTTCATTCACGGGTGTACGTGGTCCGCGCTATACCGTTACCTGTCCATCCAAGACGACGATGCTCTACAGGGCCTGGAAGCTTCATTGAAGTTCTTAAAATCCTCCCACTCTTGACGGCTACCGACCCAGAACAGCCTAGTTTCCACGTCGTCGCTCCTAGCTTACCAGGTTTTGGCTTTTCTCAAGCTCCTTCCAGGAAGGGCTTCTCCATGCCTCAGTACGCTGAGGTACAATCTTTGTCGAATCGAGCGTTCGACCTCTTGACACCACATACAGGTGGGACACAAATTGATGATCTCTCTGGGATATGATGAATATGGTAACAAGACTGTCGAATATATTGGGCCATACTCAATGATATTTACTTCCAGTTACCCAAGGGGGCGACTGGGGGCACATGGTGAATACATTGACTTCTTGTCCCTTCGCGGCTCAGATCGTGCAGATTACCCGTCAAATGGCCTTTAAGTATGGTCCCAAGCATGTCAAAGCCTGGCACACCAATATGCCAATGTCCGTTACAGTCTATTCGTTTGGAAGTATGCGCTTACCAGGCGCAGGGGATACGCGCCGCCTCTGATTACCAACCCGCTTCTGTATATTCAGCACACGCTGACGCCGTACACCGCCGCTGAAAAAGCTGGCATGAAACGATCTCACTGGCTCGAGACGCAAGGTTTAGGTTACTTCTTTCAGCAATCGACCCAGCCTCAAACTCTAGGTCAATTCCTCGATGAACGTACTGTCTCCATACTGACGTAGATCAGGGTATTCGCTTGCCGATTCGCCCGTCGGTCTCTTGGCGTGGATCTACGAGAAACTTCACGTCTGGACTGATAGCTATCCGTGGACGGACGACGAAGGTGTGCTAGCTCTTCCGGTCCTCAGCAGTTCGCCGTTGATTCTTATCGTCAGTTCTAACTTGGATATCCATCTTCCTCTTCTCGAAAGCGGGAGCAGCGGCTTCCACCAGGATCTATTACGAGCTCCACCAGCAGGGTGGACTACCGAGTGTTATATCCCTCAAGCCTTCGATTCCAATGGGTATCTCATTATTCCCAAAAGAGCTCCTGACCCGCCCACTCTCGTGAGTCTTTCTCTCCCGAATAGGCGGCTTCTCACATACAGATCACATAGGTGGTACAAAGTCAACGCGAATCTGGTTTGGAGTAACACGTCCCACGCGAAAGGTGGTCATTTTGCTGCATATGAGCAACCCGAGGCGTTGGTGAAGGATATACAGACGATGTTCGGGAAAGGCGGACCTGCATTCGGCGTTGTGCCAGGGAAAACGGGATACTAAACCCACTGCCCAGGAGATGTAGGCAATAGCGTGGAATGTGTATTGTATGCACAAACGAGGTCTGTATTATAATATCTATGAGGTCGTAAGGAATCCGAATGTCATCTACTGTGTCCGCGTGTAATTAAGTAATGTTGAGCACCTTGCCATCGGCAGCTGGTGCGGGCGCTATGAGAGGAGAACCCAACGCCTGGTTGATCTGCTTCTTGTTGAGTAGATGAGCGTATCTAGGCTGCACAAACATGGACCTAAAAGGAGAAACAGCTGTCAGACACAGCAAACACAAAATTTAGCAAGACGACGTACGTGGCCTCAACCAGGACCTTGCCATTCACATCTTCCATGGTACCCGACACCCAGATCTTTCGTCCTTTGAGCTCGTCTACCTTCGTCTTTATGATGACGAACTGGTCGGCGCGAGTGGGAGCTCTGTAGTTCACGGTAAGGCTTGCTGTGACGGCAACCTTTTCTGGGAAATGAACGAGAGCCTACAAAGCGTAAGAATAGAGATGTTAATCTAGTGGAAGTCCACATACCTCCCTCCCTAGACTTTCGTCGAGTATCGTGGCCAAGAGTCCACCGTGAACGATACCGTCATGTCCGCACACCCCCCTCCCCAAATGAACCAATATCCACGCCTCGGTCTCGTCTTTCCTCGCTCTGACCAAAGGCGGTATAGCCAGTTTCCCCGGACCACGCAGTGCACCGCCAGTTAAGTGATTCACCCGTCGTTCCGGAGGATAGTCGGCGTATGGCCGAGTTTCATACCACTCGTCGGCATCTGCTGCCTCCCGCTTCTCTCGTAAGACTGGTAAACTCTGCAACGCCTGCTCTAAATTATTGGTATGTTCGATTGCTTCGGGGGACTCTAGATCGTTTATAGGCGGCGGAGCATGTAAAGGGTACAGCATTCTAAGCTCCTCCGGAGGGTATAATGTACCAGCAAAGTATAAACCGAGGCCACCGAGCCCGCCCAGTACATAACGAGAGCGTGGTGTCCGTGGGGGCGGATGTGGGTGCTGGTGGGGAGGTGGATGGGCGCGGCCACTCATTTGACGCACTGTGGAACCAGCAGATGTGTGGCGGGGTGTGGCATGGCGGACAAGTCCTGCCCGCAAGGCATTGAACATGATGGTGGTGGTAAGTACAAGAGGAACGATTGGTAATTTTTCTTAATGCGTCGGTTCAGGGCCGCCGGGTATAATGATAACCGATACCGGAGTCTTCACCCCCGCAGGACACTGAGGCCTAGTAATTGGCGAACCGGTGTTTTATGCTGCGATCTTCAAGCATAAGGATATGATCATGATCTCCTTCAATAGAATGTAGTCGCTTATGATTCCAGATCTCAGTCCTTACTCTTTGCTGGAATTTCATTGAAAAGATAAAAAGGCAGTCAACAGCCTGAGGACATCATACTCTTGCGACAAACTTCAACACGTATTCGATACATGTCCAGTAGCGGCGCATCGTCGTAGAGATACAGTCAATCCATTTATATTTCCTCAGACAGATACCACTATTGGTTCTACTTAGTACTCAGCGCTCCGGGTTTGCATCTCAAATGGCAGAATACGCTTCGTTGATCTGATGCAGATGGTAACCTGTATAATGATTGTCAGAGGCTGCATGATGAACTGAGATGGTCTCTTACGAATAAGCACACAGCTTCGTGACAATGGCTGCATGTCTCGAAGCCCATTCTCGATGATCAATCGAAGGTCTTTCTCACAACTCGATGGCTCACTAGTGGAGTCACGACGAGACCGCATCGTCGAGACTTCCTCGAAAAGCACCCTACTAGCCATTATCCAAACTGTCTGTTTGATTTGAGTGAGCATGTTTCTGAGACGAGATAATGGAAAGCCTACTCCGAGAAGAGGGTTGATAAACTGCGTCTTCGCCCCCAACCGAATGGCCGACACCATGCGAAATATCGTCAGTGAAGAGTTCAAAACCTTCTGCTTGGATTCCTGGCTGGAATTGACAAGCGGCCCGTGGAGCTGAATGATTGCAGCATAAGTCAAACTGTGGGTAAGGAACAGCGTGCGCATCTTGGCTGGCGTCCGATCTGGTAATTGATCCGGCGGAATGAGCTGATCCCTCAACTTCTCGGAAAGCCCGGAGAGTATCGCGAAGTGAGCAAAGAATCTGTCAGACTCTCCGGGCGTCATATCTGCGAGCGTTAACAACATCAGTCATGCTGATATGCTCTCTCCGTCATGGAGAACTCACTTGGTTTCCAAGTCCCCACCAAAGCGTTGGAGCGCTGCCATAGAATCGTCGCCTTGCTGGAAACGGCGAGAAGTGAAGTATCATCCCCGCCTGACGGAGGATCTCCATTCAGGAATCTCCTGATAGTAGAGCTGCTACGCAAGTCTCGTGGATAGCCGCCCTGCACAAATTGAAAATCCACCAGTCGCTCCGAGAAGAGCGGCGTACCTTTCTGTACTCTTCTTTCTCTAGTGGCCAGGGAGTGTCGAGTTGGCCGTTCAAGACAGTCGTAGGACAGCTCACGTTGGGCTCCGAAGCAAGTGCGACAGCCCATCCTTTATCCAAAATCACCCCCATCCAGCATGCATCGACTCGCTCTCCCTCTGCAATAGGATCTGACGTCGGTGCCATCGTTTCAATATTGCGTTGAACGGGGTTACTTGACCGAATCTTGGTGAAGCCTGCAGCAACGCCAATCGACATTGCCGCCGAGACGTGATACTTGCCCTCAAGAAAACGACCACTCGAGAAGAAGTAGTACGCGAGGAGATATTCGGTTTGAATTGTTTGGATGACGTTGTCTGGATGGGATCCTGAGAGCGCCACCGAAGCTTGCGAGACTGCACGCTGGAGATACGCCTGCTGCTCTGCCATGGCGGAGGCATTCCCAAAGAAGTGGAGTCCCCATAGATACACCGCTGTCAGCAGGGCAGGGATAGGTCTCGACGAATGTCCGTAAGGCTGGTCAACCAATGCAGACATCCTAAATCGAACGGGGTCTAGAAAGAATCCCACTTCGGAGGCGAAACTCAGAAACTTGTCGATCCTGATAGACATATTGATGGATCACTAACTGAATATATAGAGGGGGAGACGGAGGACTTACAAGACCGATCTCATTTCTGCAGGAGGTTCAGGCATCGAGGCCCACCCTTTATCAGATTGCTCCGGATCTGGTACTACGCGTTGTCAAGCGGAAGCAAAGGTTGAGCAAGAAAAATAATTTATACCTGGCTCGGACTGGAGGTATGGATGATGAAGATATACCGGCGATCCTGCGGCCAATTCAGGATGCTCTAATTCGTAGATGCGCGCCTCAACACGGGCAATGTTTTCCTCGAGGATTTCAGCTCGCGAACGTCCTTGCTTGTCGGTATATTCACAGTCCTCTGGAGTGCTGGTACGTCCACATTGGTTACAAACTGGGCGAGCGCCATCGCATCGCTAGAGCATCTCGATTAGAGTGCAAGGCAAGGAGAATATCTTTTCGGCTGACCATCTTTCGTCTGCGGCAGTGAATGCATGCTTGTCCTCTCCCGAGTGACGAGCTCCTGCTCTCAGATGAAGATCTAGACATAGACGAAGAAGGGGGGAAGACGACAATTGGTTGGTGCTTTTTCGACTTGGCCAGTCATCCCTTAAATAATGTGCACGACGCGTATGAGAGGTCAAACACCACATTTGGAAGATTCAATACTTCATGGAAGAGGATGATCTTCGTGACGTTCCGCCAGGAGGTTTGTCATTGTAGGCGTGTGCAGTATTTCGCGACCGAGTGATTAGCTCAGTCACCAAGGCGCGTCACAGTCCATATTCGGAAGTACGTCGTCCACGCCTCAGCATTCAAGCTTCAAGAGTCTGTCAGTAGACGTGACAACGCTGAAAAATCGTTACTAACCCGACCCACTTTGAGGAGCTGTAAGTGCATGATGCTGATCCCGTAGGTCTAACGGGCATATGATCTTCATGTTCACACGGATGTTTCTGCCCATGTCATTGAAGAGCCACAGGCACCTACACCTCAGCGAGATGAGCCGTGATCGGAACAAGAGGAAACGCAGCGAAGGACTCCGGAGAGAAGAGCGAAAAACCGGACTCCGGCGAACAAAGACGCGGCTCGGTGATACTCGAGGGTGATCGATGGAAACAAGTGGGTACTGTGAGAAACGCAAGGGGAGGCACGGGCGGGGAGCACGGGGTAAGCCTATTCGAGGCTCTAAACTGAGCCATGGTCGCTTAGGATGGACAACGAATTCAGGATCGTACAAAGCATGCTACGCGGCCAACAGGTTAGAGGACAAAAGGCGAATAGAACGGGTTTCAGGCGAACTGAGATAGAGTTGTATTTGTCTTCAGTATTTTCTGTGTGAGGATAAATGTCGTGTATTGCAGCGGAGTGCGCAGGGAAACTCACCGGTATGTAACTACCCAAGTTCTAGGTTTCCGTAGGTAAAACATCTCAATGTTCTCCTGCCTTTCCTTCTGGCTTTCTCGGCTTGAAGATCCCGCGATTCCGAATCGACCGCAAAATATCATCGACATGCTCATCAGCATTGACAGCATCCAGCCTTGTTCTGCCTAATTACACGAAATAGCTGGTCAACGGAGAACCTCCACAGCTTCAGGGACTCACCGACTATTGCCCAGTTTCTTGTACTCGGTATTCTCAAAGTTTCGCACTCAATCATCCACCCGCAATGTCTGCTTAGACTAGCCAGCCAGACTCGATACAGGGAATATGCCGAGGACGGACTGGAGTGTCCGCCTAGGCTGAGACTCTCGACGAACGCGGCCTTCTCTTCCTCTTCGGCTAGACCATACAGGACGCTCGAAGTTCTATCGAATTTAGCATCAAACGTCCAGGGGCAGCATGGTATGGACAAATATCCAGAAGCTGTATGTAGCGTCGAGAGCACGGGTACCCAAGGCGTAAGCTCGTCCGCGTGGTTGCCTATAATGAACACGCCTGGGTTTAGGTATGGATCTGGTGCATCCGAGAATGGATTGAAAGCATGGACGTGGAGGTGTTTTTGTGTCTCTTCCGAGAAGTGACTCCAAGACGTTCGTGCCCTCAGATCGATACCACAGCCTTCGTATCCTTCAGAGATAAGAATATGCGTAAGAAGGCCGTTTCCGCAACTGTCAAATGTCAGAATTCAGCCTCTTCGTATACGAACAACGCACCCAAAATCAAGGAAGCCTCCTGGAGGACGATCTTCGTAAGAGAACTTCCAAAGCAGGACGAGGTAGGTTGCAATGCCTATGTCCTGTGTTTCGGTTAGCCGAATTCGCAAGAGATGGTTACTATGAACTCGGACCTCAAAGACATGCTTGAGCGGATCTGTCGATTCCTGCCATGTGTCCACGAGATGTTTGTACTTCTCTCTCATCTCCAAGTATTCATCCTGGTATATTTCTCTCGGAACCAGGTTATCGTGATGTACCCTCTTCTTGTAGTCAGTCATCGCTCCCCATCCATAACGGTGCAAAGTGTCTAACAGCGCCAGGGACGTGCGGAAGAGTCGTGAATTGGGATCAGTCGGTGTCCCAGGGAGGGGCAAAGCATCGACTCTGAGCGTGGAGGGTTCAGTGTCAAGATAATGGAACGCGATGTGAGATACAGCGGGATGGTAATATGGTAAAGGCGATCCAAGGGGCGTGAGGACGAGGACTGCTGGCTGATCGTCATCGTCGCGAGCGTATATAGTGCAGTACTGTTCCAAAGGCGCGTCGCGTCCAGGGCGACGAGGGAGCAGTCGTCGATGGATGCAGCGAAGGGGGACATGGCCGTCCAGAACTGGGATTTCGGCTGGGAAGTCGTGTGCCATGTCGGCCAACTGCTCAGAACGCAGGATGAGGGTGGAATTATATTCCGGATGTTCCACAAGCTGCAGGAGAGCTATACTGAACTGTCCTGATTTCAGTCTTCGATATGAGCGATAAAAAAGGACAAAAATCGCACCAAGTTTTTCGGAAATCCAGCTTCACAGTATAGCAGAGAATCCCAGGGATTCCCTGCCTCTGAAAGTGGGGCAAAATGTGCGCCATCGAAGTCTGTCTTGGGCTCGAACCGCGGCCGCGGTGTGGCCATCCTCCGATAAAATCACGTCCTGACAACTAGTTGGACATCAATAACAAGCGAAGGCGGGCATTTTCACGTACATTTCCTTGCTCAAAGTGCAACGGAGAGATTGTCTTATGAGGTCCGATGTATGAGTTGGTGGCGAGAAAACAAAGTCAAATATGGTAATGACCGCCATTGATGCGCCTTCATGATCATTATAATTCTACGTCCTAGTACTTTCCAAGTACAGAAACTCTACGATACCTCGGGTTCATTATTTCTCTTTATGCCTTTCGTCCAAGAGTTCAACAGCCCTTTCAAAGCCAAAGTCTCTTTCTCCAACCTTGCCTGTTCACCGGCAGGCCGAACATTGAGCATCTTCGAAAGTTTGCTGAGGGGTATACACAGCGTATACGCCTTCGTATGTCCAAACGGTGCCATGATGAGCACAGTATCTTCATCCTGCGCCAACGTTAACACCCCCTTCAGAGTGTCAGCGTCGAGTGCCTGAGCCCCCATTTTGAATTGCACAGCCGTTTTCACCACGACTCTACCTTCGTCCCTTGGGTATTGAGAGTAGTCAGCGATGTATATTTGTGGCTGACTCAAAGCCGTGGACTCTCTGGGACGATCCTTGCACTCTCGGAGATCTTCCGCAAACTTGGCGTACAAAATGTCTCTATCGCGTGCTGAGATGTAGGGGTGGTCGTTCTTCGGTGCTTGAGATGGTGAAGATGAGTCTTTAGGGCCTTAATACTGTATGTCTCTTACCAGTGCATTGCTCCTTGTGGCCCTTGTTCCAACAAAGGATTTGACAATCAATAGAGCAGTATCGAGTGTAAAGACAAGTGGTGCATCTCTTGAACGGCTTGGACTTTGTGAACGTCAAAAGTTTGTCACGGTAATACTTGGGCTGATTGAACAGACACTGTTGTGAGAGTATTGGTTCGTGGGGTTTCCGGGTCTGAAGAGTAGATAGAATGGCTTACCTCTTCATAATCACACGAGCGCTGCACCATCTTCCATCTCCGCTCGTTTGCATTGACTGCCTGACGAATTTGTCGCCACAACCGAAGGACCTCTTCGCTCCCCTTCAAACTCTCGGCAAAATCGGTCTTCTCGATGTATTTCACCTCTTTCCTGACGGCCTTGAAATACGACCTATAAAGAAGGTACTTCGGCACCAGACCAAGAAGCGCATACAAAGAGCGCTGAGCGTCTTCGCGAAAAGCGTCGGTCTTCCACACCACTGAGTCACGGAGTACGTCTTCTGTGCGAATGAGAGCCAACAACATACGTCCGCGGATAGCACTAGCGACGCCGCGATAACCCTGAGAAAGGGATATATCATAGAGGACATTCAGCGAGACCCCAAGGGTGAGGGCTTTGTTAGCCCATTCGGTCCTTCCCTCCTCGACGAATGTCGTCTCCGGGGAGGTCAAACGATACGAGATGTGCGCGATCCGGCGCGCCACCCCACCGTCAAAGTCCATCAGTTCCGCCAGCACCTTCCCATCATGCAGGAGCTTGAAGGATTCATACAGCTGCAGAAGCGCAGTGTACCTGCTGATGGTGACGCTCTCGAGCTGTTCCGTCTCCCACCTGACGGCGTGGATGTACGCAGAGGCGATAACCTGAGGCTCTATCCCTACAAAGAGTATGGACGGGCCCTCCTTGTGCCGCCGTCGCACCGCGCCCATACATTTCATCAAGTTGAACGTTATGGGCGACGAGACTGGATGAGAGGCGTGGGCCAGGCGTATCCACATCTTGACGAAGACCCTCAAGAAATCGAGGCGCTCCATTACATGCGGCTGCACAAGCGACTCTATCTGGCACACCATCGCCATCGTGCTCTGGTACATTGCCATCACACGCTCGTCCCCGCGCATGGGCTCAAACTCCGTGTGCCCCGGTTCAGGTACCAGTATCCCAGTAAGGTCCACGATGAGGAGACACCAATCCGCGATGAGTGGCCAGAGGACCTTGATCTTGTTCAGTAGGAGCTTCATTTGGTCCTCGCTGAAGTGTTTCTTCATATCAGGAATCACGTATCCCTTGTGTAGCATTTTGAGGCACAAAATGGCAGCCTTGGCGAGCGGATAGTCATCTAGATCGTTCCAGCCAGTCCGGGGGAGTCCCTCCATGTTCTTGCGCGCCATGTGGCGCTCGACTACCGGGATCAGCAGCGGGAGGCGCTGTGGCGTCGTATACACAGCGCAGGCGCTGACAGCCACCAAATCATCCTTCAAGGCGCGTTGCTGGGAATTTCCGGACGCTTGACTGAGTCTGATGGGCGCATGAAAGACAAAGGACTCACAACAAATTGAAGGAACTGCTTCTGGGTGGTCACCGGTTGAGGTGCTGGCATAGTAGGAGTTCAAGGAAGAATTGCCACAAAGTGAAGGCGCGAATCAATGTGGCTGAGATCAAGAGAACAATGGAAAGCTGTGGGGACGGGATACACGTGCTGGCCTTCATACGGAGGTTGAATTCACTTGATGACCAGGGAAGTCGTATCTGTTCATCAAGGGATTTCTGACAGCCGAGTACAGGGTGACTCGGAAGACCGCAGATCCTCCCAGAATGAGTATTGTGTGTCCATTCAGCGTGGCAGAGATGAAGAAGAATGTATGCGAGGGAAATAAATGATGATGGACGTTCATGTCCAAAGAAGAAAGGGACTCACAACCGATCGAACCTACACTTACCTACGGCTCCCCCTGTAGAAGCTTGGCAAGACAAACAAGAGTCCAGCGAAGTAGTTCCTCTAAAGAATGACTTATATTATGTGGTATATTCAATAAAACAAAGCTCCCGATGAGATACAATCTACAGTAATCTAGTTGGAAGGTTTCCGGCAGACAGCAAGGTACATGGGTGTGAAAAGCTAACATTCGATGAGCAACGATGAGACGAAAGATAAGACATACACAAACCTTTGTCTGACCTCCCTTCACCAACGCATCACCAGCCACCTTCAGCTCGTCACACACAGCCTTGGTGCCCTTGGGTATGATGTGGAGGAACTCCAAAAGCCGGAGTCCATTGTGAGTGACGAACTTGCCGCTCGTGCTTGTCCGCCAGCAGAGGATCAGGTCCCACGCTGTCTGCGCCTTTGACAGGTCACCCTCAAGCGGGTAATACCATGGGACGTGATCAGGGCGGTCTGCAAGGTCCTCCTCGTGGAGGAGGTCAAAGCCCACAGTCTTGATGGCTTCGCGCGCCTGGGCGAGGGGACGCATCTCGGGGATACCGTTGCCAATCTCGATTCCGTGGGCAAGTTCCTTGTGCGAAGGGATTGAGGGGTCCCACGTATCAGTCATGCACCATTCGTAGACACCGAACTGAAGAGATGTTGAAATGAGACTAAGAGAAAAATATAGTATGACATACGACTCCTCCAGGCTTGAGAACCTTGAAGATTTCCCCATAGACACCCTCCCATGTCGGTGCGTGGCAAGTGGCCTCAATGGCGTAGACTGACCGAGGAGTAAGTGTCTGTAGAGACGTCATGGTAAGAGGACAACTAACCAGCATCGAATGAGTTTTCGCCGAACTGCTCAGCGAGCTTCATGAAGTCACCCTTGACAAAGGTGATCTGGTCCTGGAGACCAGCATTCTGGGTGTGGCGGCGGGCTTTGTGTATTTGGTAGTCGTTGTTGTTAAGACCAACGATGTTGACGTCCGCAAAGCGGGCAATTTCACGAGCAGGACCGCCAACCCCGCAGCCGACGTCGAGGACGCGCATTCCGGGCTTGAGACCCATCTGTGCGGCGAGGTAGTGCTCGTGGCGCGCGAGAGAGGCAGCAAAGCCCTCTCCTTTGTAGAAGCGCGAAAAGTGGAACGACTGCGACCAGGCGTACTCGTAGACCATGGTGACGGCGTCGTAGTAGCCTGCAGCGCAATGAGCACGACAATTTCGGTGCATAATGGCGGGGAAATACCGTTGACGACGTCGGTGTACCCGCCAACCCGGTTGTCGGTGTCGACCTTTTCCTCCTTGGACAGGTCCTTCTGCCAGAAGTTGCTGTAGTTTTCGATGCGGGCACCGATGCGGCCTTCAGCGTCGGGGGAGGTGGTGGTGGCCATGTTGTTGGAAATGGGGTGATGGAAGGAGGAAAGGTGAATAAGGAACGACAAGACAAGAACACGCCAGTTATATATGAGCGAAGGAGAGTGGTCTGATATTTTTTATGGTTCGGACTTTACGGGATGGCAGCTACCGGGGTCTCCATTCTCAGCCTAAGCGAGAGCGAGAGCGAGACTGGGTCGGCAGCATCGGGCCGATGCCAGCATCTAGGGTCTCCTCTGCTCCATCATGCAGTCGAGGGCTCGGCGCCAGCCGTGGCGTGGACGCTCGACCAAAGATGTCTCTGGCAATCTCAAGCAGCCAATGCAGTACATCCCTTCCGTCAGTCGCAGCAGCGGCATCGACAAGGATGGCGATGCGTCAGTCTTGTCTCTACAGATACATTCTCAGTATTCAACAACAGTGATATCAGCTTGAAAGACTTTGCAGTGCAGAAAGAATATCGACTCTTCCTCCAATCAAAGGTGAGAATCCTCAATCAGTACTTTCCTTGACAGCTCAGTTATCCTCAAAAGTTAGACGACATGGCTCCGGAGAGCGACTTTGATCAAAAGGGTCGGGCCGGCGATGCCCAGGAGAATCTCATGATTCTGTTCAGTAATCACATTCTTCTGCTCTCTACGCGACGGATCGTTGATGTGTCTGGCAGGGAAGCTTCGCGAGGGAATATATGCCTCCAAGCGCTGCGATCCGTTTGCTGTCGAGGGTACTTCTTTTCAACACCTCCTTCTGAGACTTCTCTCCTCACATGGCTCTTCAAGTATACGAAACCTCCCTCTATCTAGCGCTTCTCTTCGAATTACCGCGCCATATACCATCTATAATCCCCCATCTTCTCTCAGACCTATATCCGGCCAACAGAGATTCTCCCCGACAAACCTGGACTATTCTAGTGTCTCTGCTCCATAATCTCCACGCAGGCTTTTCTTCTCAGCTTCCTTATCGACAAACTCTACAGGACTTGCCCCCTTCTCTTGGTTTCACCGTCACGCCCGCGTATGCGTGGATCAACACGCTAACCAAGACCCTCCGAACCTGCAACTATGCAGCATTCGAGCGAGTAACGCGTCCAGAAAGCCTCCCATCATTCACCCAGGATAAGCAAGCCCTTGTTCGGAAGGCGTTCGACCGCCTGGTGTCAAAATTACGCGTACGGGTACGCGATAGGACGTGGATTATATTACGTGCCGCGTACAGGGAGCTGAGTTTGCATGCTCAGGCCGAGTCGCGATTGTGGCTTTCGCGTTCTCTGGCTCTGGATGTGACGGAATTGGATTCCTGTGTTGAGTCCCAGAGAACGTTAGGCCACGCACGGAGGAAGGAAGGTGTTGATGGACGTTGGATGTTGGTCAAGCCTGCGAAGTAGGCGTAATGAATGCCGATTACAAGAAGTCAAACCATGAGCGAACTAGTCGCGATCATTCTCGATTCGTCTTTTGTATTCATATTTTCCCCCTGCCTTGTGCCGAAGTTACTGCTCGGCCGCGTCCAAGGACATGTACATTAGCCTTTCTCCGACTCGCCCAAATAAACTGGCTCTGGTCTGAGATGGCGCGGGTACCGTTATCTCTTTCGAACACGTATCGTACCCGTAAGCTTATAAACCTACATGTGCACGCTACTCGGTCAATTCATCGGAAGTTTGCTTCCACTGACAGGTTTCCGCTGGATGTACCCGGACCACGTGTGAAACTGATTGGCTTTCCTTCATTCATTCATTGGCACTCATTCATACTCCGAGACGGACCATTCCTGATCGATGATCCTTCACTCTGCGTCAGGAGCGCGCCTGAGCCTGGGCTGGCTAAACGCGGTCCCCGAAAACTCTCTTGACCCGAAACCACGACCACACTCCCTTGTTGACGCCCCCCACTTCAGTATCTCCCCACCGCTGCTGCTATGGCCTCGGTTCTTAGGTCGGGCTTGAACAAATGGTTCAAGTGCGTATAACTTTAAGTAGCAAGAAAGTAACAACCAATTGAACCGAACTTGATAGATTCGCTCCATTGCAGGTGCCTCTGGAACGAAGGCTGCAGACGACCGCCGTCACTCTGTGGGCAATGGGGATGTGGGGGACCCTCACGGTGTGGTATTTTCTATGGTGTGTCTGGCTCTGGATCCGGACCGAATCGGTATCTTATCGCGAGTTCAGCTCCTTCCCCGCCCTCTGGCCACTGTGCGCTGCATACCAAATACACATCTGGACAGACACGCGATTTCTGAGGGGAGGTGTCATGTCCAAGTGGTGGCGGTCGTGTGCTTGGTACATGTACTTTGCGGCGTACTTTCCCGTAACGTGAGTGAACAGTATCGCTAGAGCGTTGATCTGAAACGCGAGTTTCATCAGGATAGTCAAGGTATGAAGTCGGAAGAAACATCTGACGCTTGATATCTTCTAACAATCGTCTAGGAAGTCGATCTTGACCCAAAGAGAAACTATGTCTTCGGTTACCACCCGCATGGTCTGTCACTCATCCTATGTCTCAGCAAACGACTGAAGTAATCTCTAGGTGTTATCTCACTGTAAAGACCCCCGTGTCCTTTCCACTCCCAAACACTCACGCGCCGTTTCCGCAGAGGAGCATTCGCGACGTTCGCAACCGAAGGCGCCGGATTCTCCAAAGCGTTCCCCGGCATATCCGCCCACCTCCTCACCCTCGCCGTCCAATTCAAGCTCCCATTCTGGCGCGACATCGGCTTGTATTCCGGTGTGGCCGATGTAGGGAAACAGTCCATCAAGTGGATCCTGAATCGAGCACCTGGGGA
The DNA here is from genome assembly GCA_019915135.1 of Strobilurus pachycystidiatus. Lineage (NCBI taxonomy): Eukaryota > Fungi > Basidiomycota > Agaricomycetes > Agaricales > Physalacriaceae > Strobilurus > Strobilurus pachycystidiatus. The sequence goes on from JAHLMK010000004.1 coordinate 994,057, forward strand.
GTCAATCGTCATCGTCATTGGAGGCGCCGCAGAGAGTCTTTACGCTCGTCCTAATATCGCTGACTTGACGTTGCGCAAGCGGTAGGTTGCTGTTAAGCGTGTGGATTGTATGGGCGCTAAGTGAGTTTTGTAGGTTTGGATTTATTAAGATTGCTATGCAGCACGGGTCAGTACTCAGGTCACTTGGAAATGAAAGGGGCGTTGACGTCTTTTATGTACAGGTCCGACTTGGTCCCAGTGTTCGGGTTTGGCGAAAATGATGTATGTGCCGTCTTTGCGCCCATCATCTGCCTTGAGAGCTTGGCTGACTCTTTCGCAGCTCTTCGACCAACTTCCGAACGGGCCTGGAACGAAAATCAACGCAATACAAAAGAAGATGCAGCGCATGTTTGGTTTTACGATGCCTGCATTCCATGGCCGTGGCGTGTTTAATTGTACGTCCTCTTCGAGAACAGGTTCCCCGTCATGATGTGAACATGAATGTGTTCGACAGATACCACCGGCCTTATTCCCCACAGGCGACCCATTCACGTCGTTTGTGAGTGATACGTCCTTGCTTTCCGTGCTTGCCAATGCTAACTGTCCCAGTCGGCAAACCCATACGCGTAGAAAAGACCGATGTGAAGAACATTGACATGGAGGACGTTCAGCGATATCATCAGTTGTACATGGACGAATTGACGAGGTATGAGCCTTCGAGACTCTTTTTGGTGTCGCTGAGCTGACGGCATTCAGAATCTGGGACAAGTACAAGGATATATGGGCGAAGGATAGAGTGAAGGAAATCAACTTCATCTAGTGGCGAGGATCGCAAACATTTGGATACCATAGAAGACGCCCTGGTTTCCTTTCTACCCGGACCACGTGTAAATCTGATTGGCTTTCCTTCATTCATTCATTCATAGTTCCTCGGCACGGACCATTCATGGAGCCTGAAGGCCTGATCCTTGATTTTTCTTCACTCTGCGTCAGGAGCGCACTAGAACCTGGGCCGGCTTTCAAACGCGGTCCCCAAAAGCTCTCTTGACCCGGAACCACGACCACCACACTCCCTTGTTGTCGCTGCCCACTTTGGTATCTCCCCGCTGCTGCTGCTATGGCCTCGATTTTTAGGTCGGGTTTGAACAAATGGTTCAAGTGCGTATAAGTAGCAAGAAATTAAAAGTCAATTGAACCGGCCTTGGTAGATTCGCTCCATTGCAGGTGCCTCTGGAACGAAGGCTACAGACGACCGCCGTCACTCTGTGGGCGATGGGAATGTGGGGGACCCTCACGGTGTGGTATTTCTTATGGTGTGTCTGTCTCTGGATCCGGACCGAGTCGGTATCTTATCGCGAGTTCAGCTCCTTCCCCGCCCTCTGGCCACTGTGCGCTGCATACCAAATACACATCTGGACGGACACGCGATTTCTGAGGGGCGGTGTTATGTCCAAGTGGTGGCGGTCCTGTGCTTGGTACATGTACTTTGCGGCGTACTTTCCCGTAACGTGAGTGAACAGTATCGCCAGAGTGTAGATACTGAAACGCCATCAGGATAGTCAAGGTGTGAAGCTAGAAGAACATCTGAAGCTTGAGGCCTTGTAACAATCGCTCAGGAAGTCGATCTTGACCCGCAGAGGAACTATGTCTTCGGCTACCATCCGCATGGTCTGTCCTCCATTTCTATCTCCAAACAAACGACTGAAGTAACTCCTAGGTGTCATCGGAATGTAAAGACCTGCATGTCCCTTCCATACGCACATACTCACCCTTCATTTCGGCAGGGGGGCTTTCGCGACGTTCTGCACCGAGGGCGCCGGATTCTCCAAGTCGTTCCCCGGCATATCCGCCCACCTCCTCACCCTCGCCGTCCAATTCAAGCTCCCGTTCTGGCGCGACGTTGGCTTGTATTCTGGCGCGGCTGATGTCGGGAAACAGTCCATCAAGTGGATCCTGAATCGAGGACCCGGGGAATCGATCGTCATCGTCGTTGGAGGCGCAGCAGAGAGTCTGTACGCTCGCCCTAATGTCGCCGACTTGACATTGCGCAAGCGGTAGGTTGCTGTTTAGCGTGCGGGTTGTATGGGTGCTGAGTGAGTTGTAGGTTTGGATTTATCAAGATTGCTATGCAGCACGGGTCAGTATTCAGGTCAACTGTAAGTGAGGGGGCGTTGACGTCTTTTACGTATAGGTCCGACTTGGTCCCAGTGTTCGGGTTTGGTGAAAATGAGGTGTGTGCCCTCATCATCTGCCTTGAGAGCTTGACTGACTCTTTCGTAGCTCTTCGACCAACTTCCAAACGGACCTGGAACGAAGATCAACGCAATACAAAAGAAGATGCAGCGCATGTTCGGGTTTACGATGCCTGCATTCCATGGCCGTGGCGTGTTTAATTGTACGTCCTTTTAGCAAATCTTCCTGCGATGTGAACACGAATGTGTTCGACAGATACCACCGGCCTCATTCCCCACAGGCGACCCATTCACGTCGTTTGTGAGTGATACTTCCTTGCCTTCCTTGGTTGCTGCTGACTTTCCCAGTCGGCAAACCCATACGCGTAGAGAAGACTGATGTGAAGAACATTGACGTGGACGAGGTTCGGCGGTACCATCAGTTGTACATGGACGAATTGACGAGGTGCGACGCTTCGAGACTCCTTGTTGTCGCTGAGCTGACGGCATTTACTAGGATCTGGGACAAGTACAAGGATACCTGGGCGAAGGATAGAGTGAAGGAAATCAACTACATTTAGTGGCGAGGATTTGGATATCATAGAAGACGCTCGGGTTTCCTTTTCTCTAACTACTGTACCATCTATACCAACGATCTGTCCAGACTAAGATTACGTTGTTCTTGTCGCGAAGGGAAACGACACTGGTACACCATCATTGCCACAGGCAAGTTCGAGTTGGCAGGGAACTTGATCAAACTCGATTTCGAAAGGTGTAGTATTCGTTACATTACTGATGGGGTAGGTGAGATATGATCTCCTCCTTCAAGCTGTTGTACAGCTCAATTTTTCCATCCTTGGGTTTCCATCCCAATGCCCTCAGACGCTCGGCTTTAACGCGAGCATTGGTACCCAAGTAGGGCCACAGATCCTAGATATAGCATCAGTGCCAGTGCCATCCGTATTTGGTATGCATACTCACCCCAAAGAACCCCGTCTTTTCCTCGTCCGTGTATGTGCTCGGCTCCAGACTAGTCCCCACACCCAACTCGACAAGGACCCTGCAGATTTCGGTCGCCACCTCCCTCATCGAGTGTTCCCCAGCTTCAAGGGTGTAATACCCCTCAGTTCCATGTGCGGTCGTCGCAGGACTGGAAAGGATAGCGTTGAATAGGGTGGTGTACGCCGTGACAGCTTGTATCTAGTGTTAGAGCCAGGATATGCAGTAGGGGATGATGAAGGCAGAAAGGCGTACTGTCAGCGATAGAGACGTCACTCCATATATTGGCACCAGCGCCAATCATGCCACCCTGTTTACGGACGAGGCTGGTCTTGACGATGGGAGGGAATTGGACGGAGTGGATGTTTTGAGCACCGGTGTCGGCGACGACACCAGTTGCGAGTCCGTATATTGTTGGTGGGAGGACGAGATATGAGCGGATAAATCCTACAGAATATCGTCAGCGAGCAAAATTGAGACGCAGAAGTAGTGGCTAGCTATCTATGGACCTTCATTATCAGCGTCCAATATCAAGAGGTCCGTCGCTCTGTGAGGAGCAGTGTCGGGAATGGCCGCCCAAAATTTGGTGTCGAGATCGGACACGACAGGTAAGTTGGCGTGCATTCCTAGCGCGTAGTCGATGATGCATCCTTTGGTACATAACAGTAAAGAAGAATCTCTATGCATGATGGTGCAGAAAACGTACCAATGCCAGACGTGTGGATGAGAACAGGAACAGAACCGTCTACATCATGCTTCCTCTTCATACCATCCAAAATAGCTCTCATCCCAGCCAGATCATCAGCATCTGCCTGTGAGAACATCAATCAACGTTGACTGTAGCTAAGCCAAGACCTACACATGTGAAGACAACATCCGCCTTGGAGGCAGCATCGCTGACAATATCCCAGTCTTGGTAGCTCCCGATGATGGCGTGGATTCCGAGGGTCTTCAGCTGATCAGCTTTCGCTTGAGAGCGAACGAGAGCGGTGATCGTGGTTGGCTCTACGACGTCCAAGAGTCCAGACAGGACGGATCCGCCGACGTAGCCTACGAAATCAATCACGCTCAAGCTGAAGGAACGATAGGCAAAGCATATCGAGTTTACCTGTCGCGCCGGTGAAGAAGATCTTGGGGGAAGACATAGGCAGAGGCAGAGGAAGAAGTGTTGTCTGAGGGTAGGTTCGTTCTTGGCATTTCCTGATACGAGAAACCTACGCCTTTATATCGTGAGAGCCGCCTTGGTCAGAGAGTCTATCTATCTAGATCAAAGTCAACATGAAGGAAGTCTCAGCCAGTGCGGAGAATAAGCACATAGGTTGCACTTACGAAGACAGTCGGATAACCCGGTGCCTGTGTCGTCCATGTTACGGATGGTGTACGTGAGATCTCCAGCGTGAAGCCTCCGTTGAAATTGAACGCTCATATAGTCGAGTTAACGGAGCCGCGGCCCACGGGCTACACAAGTCATGACCGGCGGGTGTCCCACAGGATCAGCCAATTGACATCAGGATGACTTAAAGTGCACAGAATGAACAGCTGCCAGTGCGAGCAAGATGAGTCGGAAGTTCCAGAGAGTCGAGGTCGGGCATCGGGTGCCTCAAGTATATGAAGGGCAAGATCTTTGTCAAAAAGACGTTTGAACTTGAAGATGAGAGGCCGGTCCGCTCTGCAGTCGCCTAGGTGAAGAACCTCGAGATGTTTGTAAGCTAGGTTGTTTGAGTCTATGTCAATGGGAGAAGGTTCTTCCGCCTTGACATAAGTACAAGTCAGTACTTTGAGAATGGCAATCTGAGATGAAGTTGCGCACCGGGACTAGAGTCGATTACGACAGAGAGGTTGCTTGAGACGACGTTGGGCGCATTGCTGGGAGAGAAGACGGCGTTTGGCTGCGATGACTTCAAGAGGTATGTTGCGGCGGTAACAGGAAATCAGAGGAAAGTGGCGTTCGGAGGAGGAAGGGTGGCGGCGATACGTTGCGACCTTCTTGAACTTTGTAGGGCTCAATGTGATAAAATCGCGGGAAGTGCAAGGAGTAGATCCATGCCGAGTTCTTCACTGGATCACAAAATGTAGAGAAGACTGTGGTGTCGTCCGTGTTCGGGTCATGATACAGCGACGCAAACTCGGTGAGAACCGGTACTGTTTCTCGCTGTTCTGATGAAATCCGTCTGCACCCGTTCTCTTTACCTGATACCAGTGAAGAGTCGGCTGATTTGGATTATGAGTCCTCGGCGTTGATGCAACTACGGCAGGCTGAACGAGGAAAACTGTGGAGGGAAATACAAGAGCAGGAGCATTCCTCATTGGCCAGCCATCGGAGCTTGTGATTCTCCTTCGCGAAAATCCTATAGTTGCAATATCAGTGGCGTATCAGAGAGAAGTACGTCCGACTTCGGGCGTGGTATGGGGAGGTCGAGACCCTCTAACATGAGGTGTTGCAATCTGTTCACTGCAGTGTATGGTCGGGCTAGACTGTATGGGACACCATACGGGATGCGATACCATCCGGGCATTGTGTACAAATCGGGCATTGTGCGACCTGGAGTGGGAGAGAACGGAGCACCGACAAGTGCCAAGTTCCCCGGTCTGCGTTCTTACTCGCTGCCAGTTGGGAGAAGGTCACTGGTCAGCGGGCAAGGCTCGACCAATCACTGGCGCAGCCAATCAGCGAAACTGATCCTGCGGCGGTCACGGATTGGCTGTAGCGACCGAGTACTGAGAGCGCAGCCTGAAGCCTGAAGCTTGAAGGCTTGACTTACTGACTGGACGACGGAACATGCAATGCACAGTGCAGTGCCGTTACAGTACAGCTTGATTGATTTGCTGTAAATGTACGGGATGCTCATCACCACAGCTGCGATGTTGAAGCCAGCCAGAGCTGTCTCGATTGCCTTGCTAAATCAAATCAAAAGGCCAGAAAGCGGCAAGTGATCGCAAACTGAGCCTGATCCAGGCCTTGCCAGAATCTGGATTGCCAGTCTGGACCAGAGTTGGACTGTACACTACTCACTCGCCAATACTTAAATAGGCCTGTCGCCTGGGCGTATGGCCCACTTTTCCGCCCTCCCCGATGCCCATCTCCTCGTCGTCCAAAAGCCTCAAGCGCGCGCGTCCAAAAGGGCTATGGAAGGCCCATGCGCGGGCGACGGCACGTGATAGCAGCTCTGACACCGACCACGACGATGAAATCGAAAGCATCTCCTCTGGCCACAAGCGGCGCAGGCGGAACTCGTTCTCGAGTAGCGCCAGCAGCAGCGATGACGACGACGACGACTCGGCGGCGTTCCACTGGGACTTTGCGCGGTTCCAGACGTGTCGGCTGGACCATCTGATACCGGAGCGGGAGAGAGGCTGGACGAGACGGCAGCGCATCATGGACACGACGTCGACGGCGTTTGTGGGGTCGCAGACGGAGCTGAAGACGGGGTGTAATCTGGAGGACTGGCTGGATCTGAAGGATCTGTTTGCAAAGGCGGCGGAGCAGTACGAGACGGGCACGCCGAACAACGCCCTGCCTCTGCTGCGCGGCGTCGTGCACGAATGTCATTCCTTCCTCAACTTCTACGACGACCCGTCTGTTCTCTTTGCTGGCCACCGCTCACCCGAAGCAGTCCCGAAGGAGAGGCGGAAATGGTGCGCCACATTGTTGCTATTCTCCACTGCATGCTAACAGCCGGCTGATACAGCGCGTGTCTCGAACTACCAACTGCATTCCACGCCATCCTCGGCACCGCACTCTTTCTCTTTGGCAACCTCATCGATCAGGACAGCAGCCTGGCCCTTCCAGGCGAGCCCTGCACCCCACTCCCGTACTGGCTTGCTGCTTTGGATGTCTTCGAGACTGGGGAGAACCTCCCGAGCCGCGTTTACGGCACTGGCTGCGATGCGCCGGAGGACTGGCGGATGGCAATCATCTGGGGCCGCACCTTCGTCGCTATCGCGGACGCGACCATTTCCCAGTCGCCCAGCAACCCCCATTGCACCGCAAGCTTTAGCGCCGACGAACCCGCCTGGCCGCAGGAGTCGCCTTTTGCTGCCATCGCCATGCGGCGGCCTGCCTTGACGCGGAGGATGCTGCTTTCCAAATCCTCACCGAACGACCTCCTCGTTCTAGCCATGGACCAGTTCTCGCGCGGCATATTCCACATGCCCCACCCGCGCGTATCCGCTGAGTCGTTCAGCCGGCCCAAGGAACTGTACACCATCGCCTCCGAGGTCATGCGCCTCGCGGAGAAGCTCCCGCTCGCCTCCGAGCGCCAGTTCTGGGCCTCCTGGGCCGACTCGGTCCTCAATCAGATGAAGATGGAGGCTGACATGGACGCGTGGCGTAGCATCATTAGCCGTGCCCGTGGACAATGCTGGTTGATAGCGGGCACAGCGTATGCGCCGCAGCTCGAGGAGCAGCTCCTGCAGGATGTTCCGGGCGTGCTCGAGTCGGAGGACGCCGAGTACGCAAGGAGCGATCTGGGCAAGGCAGTTGAGTTTTTGGAGAAGGGGCGCAGTGACAATGTGGAGGAGGAGGAAGACCGCAGAAAAATGCTCGCAGAGGCGTTCATGACCCTTGGGAACCTCACGGCGGACGAGGCTCTGCGAGAGGCGCTGTATCGGCGCGGGGAGGAGGAGAGCGGGCTAGACCTGGATAGGATGGATGTTGTTGAGTAGTTGATTTTTTTGGTTCACTCTTGTTGTTGTTGTTGGCACTATACCTCCCACTCAGTCCATTGTATATTATTATCACTGCATACTGTATCCCTACACGCTTTCATCTTACTCGCCTTGTTGCTTGAACTGGCTGATTTTCCGTCGGCAGGGCGCTGAGAAGAATCGTTGGTATGATCCCTCCTCATTTAGAAATTCAGGTCTCTGCGATAACATAACCCTGCAATTCGAGAGTAAGGGGACGTACATGGCCACATACAGACCGTTCGAGACTGACTATCCAGAGCCCACCGCAGCCTGGGGAACAATGAAGAATTACGCCTGAAGTGCTCTATGACGAGGTCCTTACTGGTACATCTCGCAACTTTGTTATTTGACCGACATGTTCGATGAGCGCAGAGTGTGCATTCAGTCTGGGCAGTGTGAGACGTTTGTATGCTCGGGTCAAGTCCATCCCCAGTCATTCTTGGGACGAATTGCCATTCGGGATCATTCCCACGAGTAAGGCGCATCAAACCGACTTGTGGTCAAATCGGGACAAGCTCGCTTCCTACTGAACGGTCACCATGAATTATACGCAAGTCATCACGTAGTGTATTCCCATTGACTGGATTCAAAGTTCTACGGCATACTGTGTGCAGTCACTGGTGCACGGCGCTTCCTGCAGAGTCGGAGCAGCGTGGGCAATCTTGTCTAAAAACACTCTAAAACCCATCTAAGAATCTTTACGGAGTACCTCTGGCGAAACTCCACCATGGTGGACTATATATTCTCGCCTCGCTTCACGACGAGACCTGCAGAAGTTGATCCCCATCCTCTTCCTCGTTTCTGACCGTGACCTTCTGGCTGCTGTTGTCTAATCCTACGAGTAATGGCGCCCGGAACTGTCGCAGGAATGCCTGGCACGGCTGGCTATAGCCATTTGCTTGATCCCAACAAGAAGTGGTACAACAATAAACGGTAGCCGTCTTTCCTGACTTTGGCGTCTTGCCAGCTGACCTGGGCTTCTCTAGAATTATAGCTCTTAACGGATGGATTGTTCTTCTGTGAGAGGCCTGCTTGCCTTTTCTATGTCTATTTCTTGCGACTAAGTGTCCCCATTTAGCTTGATTACCTCCTCAGGCAACGGCTACGATGGCAGCATGATGAACGGTCTACAGTCCCTCACGCAATGGTCGAGCTATTTTGGACATCCCACTGGCGGTAAACTTGGCCTGCTCAACGCCATCCAGGTACGCCACCATCATATCAAGCCCGATTCGGATGGCTGATACACCATATGTTTGTCCTAGAATATCGGCGCACTAGCCGCATACCCCTTCGCGCCATACATCTCAGACGGCATCGGGCGACGGCCCACCGTCGCTCTCGGCGCATTGATAATGGTCATCGCTACCGTCATTCAGACGGCGTCCCAATCTGTCGGAATGTTCATTGGGGCTCGGTAAGTCTAGTATCAATATGAACCACCCTTCGACCTATTCAACCTATTTCCGTACAGGTTCCTCATTGGATTCGGATTGACCTTCGCGTGTACGTGACCATTGGCACTCAATGTACTGGATCCCACCTGACCTTCTCCGTTCTTATCTTTAGCAAATGCCGCCCCCATGTTAGTGACCGAGATATCATATCCTACCTACCGTGCGCCGTTGACCTCGACGTACAATTCTCTCTGGTACTCAGGTGCCATTATGTGGGTACTTCTGCGGCACCTGGGAGATATTGGGAAACTGATCCAGCTCGATTTTATAGTGCGGCATGGTCGACCTACGGAACTTTCAAGATCCACAACACGTGGGCGTGGCGTGTCCCCTCTGCGCTCCAGGGTATGGCACCGGTCGTGCAGCTCATTCTCATCTGGTTCGCTCCAGAATCGCCGAGGTGGCTTATCAGCAAGGGGAAGGACGACAAAGCGCTCGATACACTTGCCTATTACCATGCTGACGGAAACAGGTATGTTGCTGCTCCCGACCTCCTCGAGCCCAGCTACAAATCTCGTTTAGGGATGACCCGCTCGTGCAGTTCGAGTTCCAAGAAATCAAGGCCGCCATCGAGTTCGACCGCACCGTTGCCGCCAATGTTGGCTGGCTGTCGTTGATCAAGACACCAGGCAACAGGAAGCGCATGAACATCATCATCGCCATCGCTTTCTTCTCGCAATGGTCTGGGAACGGCATCGCGTCATACTACCTCAACAAGATCCTCACGGACATCGGTATCCCGGACCCGACCACGCAAGTGAGCCTCGTTACATATCAGCTTCCATGGAGATGTGTACAAATGCCCGCAATTTCAGCTTCTCATAAACGGAATCCTCCAGATCTGGAATCTCATCTGGGCGCTACTTGCGTCGGGTTTATGCGATCGCATTGGTCGACGCGTGCTGTTCTTGACCTCCGCTGTTGGGATGTTCATATTTTTCAGCTGTCAGACAATCTGCTTTGCGATATTCTCTGAACTCGGTACACGCGGCGCGGCGCACGGGGTCATTGCGTTCATATTCTTGTTCTATGCCGCCTATGAGTAGGTTTTGAATTTGTGTGAGCTGACGGGAACTGATTTATCGTTAGTATCGCGTTCACTCCTCTCATTGTGTCGTACACGGTCGAGATCTTGCCATTCCCTTTGCGCGCGAAGGGCTTGAATATTTTCTTCTTTACGATCTCTCTGGCCCTCATATTCAACCAATATATTAACCCCATTGCACTCGGTTAGTCACATTCAATCCCCCTCGAAGCGACCATATGGCTGATCTACACCATTCAGATAACATTGGCTGGAAATACTACGTACTGGCCAATCTTTATCTTCGATGCTTCCATGCTGATGAGGCTTTCTAGATCGTCTACGTTGTCTGGCTCGCCGTTGAGACTATCTTTCTCTACTTCTGTATGTCTCATTCGAGAGAGTCTTACTCATGCTGACTTTGTACAGTCGTCGTTGAGACGAAGAACCTCTCCTTGGAAGAGACCGCCGCCCTCTTCGACGGAGAAGATGCTGTGAGGGAGCTCGCACATACCCATATCGAAGGAGGACTTGAGAGGAAGGAGGCCTTGGACAGTAAGTCGGACGAGGTTCATGAAGTGCAAGGGATACACAAGCTGGATTGAAAGGATGAACCGTGACGCATGATTTTCTTTTGGTTATTTACACACGTACGGATTGGAATGATGAATGTGTATGCTATATTTAACTCTCTAGGGCTCACAAACTTGCCAAAGTGAAAGTTGTGATGATAGCCACAGACAGGATACATCACCCGGCACAAAAGCAGTGAGGGTGTATAGCCAAGATGGGAACATTCACAAGGATTGTTCCAAGAAATATCATACAGAGTCTCAGTCTTCTTGCGTCATGCGGACCCACAGTCCGCCTCGTGCATACATCGTCAAATGCTGCCCAAACATGATTGTGTCCTTATGTCGCGTAGACCCAGGGATCTTTTCCTCACACCAACTCGCAGGGGGGCGACTCTCGGGTACTTGGGCCTCCTCGGCGATAGCAATCGAAGAAAACGTTTGTAGGAGGCGGATGAGGAAGTACGAGGCTTCGTTGTACGCGAACTACATAATGTACCATGTGTCAGATGGGAGTCCGGTCGGGCGGTGTACTGCGCACCTGTTGACCAAGACAAATGCGCGGACCGGCGTTGAAGGGCAGGAAGATGAAGGGGTTGCGGAGGACGTAAGTTTGGTGGCGGTCGTCCAGGAAGCGGTCGGGATCGAATTCAAGTGCTACAACTCTGTAAGACAAGCTACATGGAGCAGAAATTCGATCATACCTGTAGGTCCCCACAGATCGGTACGCCGATGCATCAAAAAGACGGTATAGAGGACTCTGTGTCAGTCCCCCGTTAGTGGCAGCAATGGCGGTGGTTGATCGAGTAAACATACTTGGTTCCTTTCGCGACATAGTACGGCTTTCCGGTTCTATTTGGGAGGGTCGTAGAGACGTTGGATGTCCTAGTAGATTGTCACTCATTAGGTGACGTGCAAGCTTCATGGACCTATCTGCTCACCGACTATCAAACGGCCTATACATACATAGCATTAGACAATCATCCTTTGAGACAATTCAGGACGCAGGCAGGAAAGTTACTCACACAGGCGGGTACAGACGAAGAGTTTCTAGTATCTGTCAGTGCTGGAACGAGTATAGGCCAGATTTGGAAAAACAAACCGTTGATGACAGCTCGTAAGTACTTCAGCTCGCGAATGTCCGCATACGTCGATGCGCGCTTCCCGAGAACGGTCGCGATCTCCTCCTGCAGTTTCTTAGCGACTTTGGGATTTCTGCTGAGAGCATAGATGACGAAGGTGATGAGGGATGCCGTCTGCACCAACAGGACTTGAATTAGACTCTCGGCACCTTTAACTAATGAGACTAATGAGACTGACTGTGTCCCGTGCGGCCACTAGGATGTTGACGACTTGGTCATTGATTGCTTCCACGTCTAGGTGTTTTATATGAATTGGCGTCAGAAAGCTGATGGATGGACAGACCTTCAGTCTCGCGTACCAGAGTGGCAAGGAGGCTCTCCTCGTCGTCCTTCTCAAGTTGTCCAAAAGCTTTCTTTGCAACTGCCTCCCTCACCATAGGCTCTACGTACCCATCGACGATCTTGCGTAACGGCACCACCTTGTTCGACCAAAATTCTTTGAAGGCCCAGAATTTGCCATAGCGCGTTCTACGTCCAGCAATCTCCTGCGCTGCCATGAAGGCCCGCACAAAGACATTCGATGGGTGGTTTTCGTATTGCGGAGAATTGGGTATGTTCGAGGATGGAGGGTATGGAATACCGGCAGATAGAGACTCGACGTCTTGACCGAAAAGGTATTCTGAGGTAGAGTCCAAGGTGAAGCGACATATGAGGTCCTGGACATACCGGGAGATCAAATGAATATTTATTGATGGCTCAAAGTCGGACAGACCTGGATTTCGACTGGATGACCTTCAGCGAGGCGCTCTTTAATCAAAGCGAGGACCGTTGTTATGTGCCTCTCAAAATTATCGAAGTCAGAAATCCTGTCCTTGACGAAGAACGGACGCGTCATGTTTCTGTGGAATCTAACCTCAAACGGTTAACTCGGCGATCGTTGAGACTCAGTAAACAGTGCATACTTCCACATGTCACCTAAAGAAGCAGATGACACTTTCAATGGAAATGCCATGCTACATACATATAAGACGCCGCGTACCATCAGCATTGAAGACTCCCGTCCCGAGGAGGTCCGCCAACTGAGATAGAAGTAACGGCGCTTTCTCGAACTCGTCGAACTGGGTGACGAGGACCGCCTGCGATCACATGAGTTGGAAACACATCAAAGGCGCGTCTGATAACCTTGATATGTTCGGGTTCCAAGGTCATAACCTATCGTGGATACATATGAGCGCTGGGGACTATGACGGTGTATCATCGAGACCCACCCGTTTCTCGGAATATATGTCCATGACGAAGGTGTTTCCATACTGCAGCGCCCATTCCCAGAAGAGGTCGCCGGGATATCCATTGCTAAAGCTGCGAGAAATTTTGTCGATAATTGCGCGACTTCCAGCAGCCACTTGGGGCAAAGCGATTGCGCCCTTTGCTCTCATCTCGCGTAGGGACGTGATCTGGAGGTGAAGGAGGGTAAAATATCGATAAAGCGGGTGCGAGGCAGCAATAGCTGCAGCGTAGATCCATCCGGGAACATGGATCCCTGTGTACTGGGAGAAGAGCCTAAGAACGGCGATGGTGGCAGCAGCTAAGAGCAAGATGTAGGGGATGATGTTCCGAGCAATGTAGAGAGGTCCTGGCGCGAATACGCGCCCCAATACTGGAACGGGCATGACGACGGAAGGGAAGACAGAAGTTGAACGTTGAAACGTTGAGGTCTGAGAGAAGGTCGGTTGTCGGTTTCAGCTGAGCCGGATTATATAGGCGGAGGTGTATCCAATCTGCCACGGCGATCTTACTGTTAGAAGCATCAGCTGCCCAAATGTGGAGATATTCAGATTCCTTTCGGACTAGACCTAGAAGGTTACTTAGCACGAGTGCATGGTGAGTTTGGATAGGGTCGATTGAGGGCGCCAAGAAATCATCTTCATAGGCAGATGGACTGGTGTCGAGGACACGTATCACGACATTCAGACTTCCTCCCCTTGGACATTGTACCTCGGCGTTCTTATAGATACGCGAGTAATACGCGCCGCCTGCGTCAGTCACCGCGTCCCCGATGGGCCATGCTTCCCCATGGAGCAATCCTGTAGTGTACGCAGCCATGCTCTTCCGTTTGGCTGCCACTGCTCGCCTGTCGGTATCGGATTTAGTCTCGCGTAGAATGATGCTCTGTTTTAAATTGTTCCCACCAGTCATGTCGTTCAGAAACGCCACTATCATACAGAGTACAAGTCCTCTTTCGTCATGCGGACCCACAGTCCGCCTTGGGCATACATCGTCAAGTGCTGCCCAAACATGATCGTGTCCTTATGCCGCGTAGACCCAGGGATCTTCTCCCCAAACCAACTCGCAGGAGGGCGGCTCTCGGGTACTTGGGCGTCCTCTGCAATGCGGATTGAGGAGAAGGTTTGTAAGAGGCGGATGAGGAAATATGAGGCTTCGTTGTATGCGAACTACATATGCCATGCGTCAGATGGGAGTCTGGTCGGGCGGTGTACCACGGACCTGTTGACCGAGACAAATGCGCGGACCGGCGTTGAAGGGCAGGAAAATGAAAGGGTTGCGGAGAACGTAGGTTTGGTGGCGGTTGTCCAGGAAGCGGTCGGGATCGAATTCGAGTGCTGCGATCCCGTAAGATAAGCTATATGGAGCAGAAGCTCGGTCATACCGGTGGGTCCCCACAAGTCCGTACGCCGATGCATCAAGAACACGGAATAGACGACTCTGTGGAAGCCGCCCGTTAGCGTGATGTCAACAATCAGTCGAACAAGGACTATACTTGGTTCCTTTGGCGATATAGTATGGCTTTCCGCTTTTAATTGGAAGGGTCGTAGAGACGTTGGATGTCCTGGTAGGATAATGTTCAATCATGTGGCGGGCATTTCTCCGGAGCTATTCGCTCACCGACTGTCAAACGGCCTGTACAAGCATTAGGCAATCAGCCATTGAGCACGTTCAGGGCCCAGGCGAGGAAACTACTCACACAGGCGGGTACAGACGGAGGGTCTCTGATTTTGGTCAGTGCTAGTACTGACTGAGACAAGGGCAAACACACCGTTGATAACAGCTCGTAAGTACTTCAGTTCACGAATGTCCGCATACGTCGGTGCGCGCTTCCCGAGAACGGTCGCGATCTCGTCCCGCAGTCTCTCAGCGACTTTGGGGTTCCTGCTGAGAGCGTAAATGACGAAGGTGATGAGGGATGCCGTCTGCACCAACAAGACGTCGATTGAATGTCTGACAACCTGGACTAATGCGACTGACTGTGTCCCGAGCGGCCACTAGGATGTTGAGGACTTCGTCATTAATTGCTTCCACGTCTGCGTGTTATAGATGAGTTGGCGTCAGGGAAATAATGGACGCAACACACCCTCAGTCCCGCGTACCAGAGTGGCGAGGAGGCTCTCCTCGTTGTCTTTCTCCAGTTCCCCAGATGCTTTCTTCGCAAGTGCCTACCTCACCATAGGCTCTACGTACCCATCGACGATCTGGCGTAACGGCGATACCTTGTTTGACCAAAATTCTTTGAGGGCCCAGTATTTGCCATAGCGCGCTCTCTGTCCGGAAAGCTGTTGGGCTGTAATAAAGGCACGCACGAAGACATTCGATGGGTGGTTCTCGTAGTGCGGGGAGTTAGAGATGTTCGAAGATAGAGGGTAGGGAAGGCCGGCAGCTAGAGATTCGACGTCTTGGCCGAAGAGATATTCCGAGGTAGAGTCTAAGGTGAAGCGACATATGAGGTCCTGGAAATGACGGGAGATCAGATGAATATTCACTAAGAATATAGAGTCGGACAAGCCTGGAGATCGACAGGATGACCCTCAGCGAGACGCTCTTTGGTCAAGGCAAGGACCGTTGTTATGTGCCTCTCAAAGTTATCGAAGTCGGAAATCCTGTCCTTGCTAAAGAATGGACGGGTCATGTTCCTGTGGAACCTAGCCGAGACGGTGAATTCGGCGATCGTTTATACTTAGTAGGCAGTGCATACTTCCACATGTCACCTAGAGCAGCAAACGCCACCTTGAACTACATGCCGTGCTACAGAAAATACGCCACGTACCATCGGCATTGAAGACTCCCGTCCCGAGGAGATCCGCCATTTGAGATAGGAGTAGCGGCGCTTTCTCGAACTCGTCGAACTGGGTGACTAGGACCGCCTGTGATTATATGAGTTGGGGAACGCATCGAAAGCGCGTCTAATGACCTTGATATGTTCGGGTTCCAAGGTCACAACCTTTTGTTGATATGTGTGAGCGATGTGGGTGAGACGGTGTGTCATCAAAACCCACCCGCTTCTCTGAATATATGTCCATAACGAAGATGTTTACATATTGCAGCGCCCACTCCCGATAGAGCTCGCCGGGATATTCAATGCTGAAGCTGCGAGTAATCTTGTCGATGAGTGTGCGGCTTCCAGCAGCCACCTGGGGCACAGCGATCGCGCCCTTTGCTCTCATCTCGCGTAGGGACGTGATGTGGAGGTGAAGGAGGGTGGAATATCGATAGAGCGGATGCGAGGCAGCAGTAGCTGCAGCGTAGATCCATCCGGGAACATGGATCCCTGTGTACCGAGAGAAGAGTCCGAGTACGGCGACGGTGGCAGCAGCTAAGAGTAGGAAGTAGGGGAGGATGTCCCGAACAAGGTAGAGAGGTCCTGGCGCGAATACGCGCCCCAGTATTGAAACGGCCATGTTGAAGGAAGGAAAGACTGAAGTTGAGGTCTGTAAAAGAAGCTCGGTAGTCGGTTTTGGCTCAAGCCGGATTATATAGGCGACAATGTCTGCCAGGCTGACCTTGGGAAGCATCAGACACTGGGAGGCGCCCCGATGTGGAGATAGTGAGATTCTGTCGGACTAGACCCGAAGCAGCATAGCACGAGTGCATAGTAAGCTTGGAGGCGCTCTGAGGACGGAGACAGTTCGACCGGTCATATCTTGCGCCGAGCTTCCAGTGGAACAGTCACTGAGTCAAATTCTAGTCTCGAGATAAGTCGGTCACGTTGCCTGGGCTTTACAGCAATACGAAGAGGACGGAAAGTCTGGACTGCCCCGTTCGCGAAAGCTTGCCAGTTTTCTTCCAAAGGTGGTAAGTAGGGACGCTTGCTCGGTTTGACATTGTGTGGTGAACATTAGGTTGGAGACGAAGCGTCAGAAGAGAGGCCGAATAATTGAAGTCGACGTGCCAGCGCGAGGCTTGCAAAGTACTGTATTTGGAGGGGATAATGCCTAGAAATGTCAGCTGTTTGACGCGTTCGTGTCTGTGGTGGTCGTCGCGAGGTGTCAACTTCAAGTCCCTTCATTTTCTGTTCTCACGCCAGTACCCTTCCCTCATTCCCAATCTCCAACCTTTGCCAGTGCCGCCCTTTCCGTCGACGCGCTGGTTACATGCACGTTTAAGCGCCTTCTTTGAGGTGCGTGGCCGCCACCGCGCTCCCCGATGCCCGATGAACACGTCCAACAGACTTCTACTATATACCACTTAATCCCGACGCAATCATGAACAGCGGCATGTCCACGGCGTCGAACAGGTCGGCTGTGAAGTCGCCGACCGCCCCGTCGGTCAGACCGAGTCTCAAAACTCCCGCCTTGAAGCGAGTGTCGACGTCCGGCATTCCCGCCTTGTCGTCCAACGCGGCTCAAATCAAAGACAGGCGCTTGTCGGCTCCAGTTCCAACGGAGGCATTCCCCAGGACATCGTCCATCCCGCTGCCGCCTACAAAGGCGACGTCCCCGACGCCATCGACACCGGCGACGCGCACGTTGTCCACGAGTGGCGGTCTGCCGCGTCCCAAAGCGACTCCTTCCGTCGTTTCAACGAGACGGTCCGTGGCCCGAACGACATCCCTCTACTCCTCGACTGGCGCGGCTTCTGCTTCTGGCGCCCCACGCACGCCCAAATCGCGGCCGTTGGTACTAGCCAACAACGCCAGTTCAACATCGACGACGACACCGCCGAAGGCAAAACTGACGACCCCGTCTCGCACGCGGAAGACGTCGACATCGGCACTGTCTCCCGAAAAGAGCCAGTCGCCCTCCATCCATCTGACCTCGCCTAGCGCGAAGGGTTCTCCATCTCGCTTAGTAGCGCGGCCGACCACCCCCAAAGCCACACCGCCCAGAGCAATGGCGCTCAGTCCGGGAAGCACGCCACGATCGAAGCGCATGGCGGCGGGCCCCATGCCGCCAGTCATACCCGAACAGCCAAAGCTGCTCTCGGAATCTCCCGCCCTCCTACGCGCAATGAACAATGAGAACAGTTACGGCAGCCCCGAAAATCACTTCTTCTCTGCACCCTCTATGATGCCCTCCGTTTGGGGCGGCGACGGCGACGACATGACCCTGGAGATGATCACCGAGGACGGCAACGAAGACGGCGAAGGCGACGAAGAGATTGGCGCGTTGCTGAGCCAGATCTCGACCCTACATTCACGTAAAATCACCTCGTACAAGCGTCTGCTGGAACGAGCCCAGCTATCTTCTGCAGCTCAACTCCACGCCCTGCAGGCTGAAGTCCAGTTGCTCAAGGCCCAGCTCGGGAATGGTGCCTCGAACGGACACGCCAGCCACACGCACAACGCTCCTCCCCTCTCCACAGACAACCTCTGCCGAAAATGCGGTCGAAGACAGGGCTACTGGAGTGGGTTCAGAGGGTATGAGGACGACGACGACGACGGTGGAGACATCGACGACCTCGTCACCGTCCTCAAGGGCAGGACTGGGAAATACGACTTTGACGAACGGGAAGTGCGCAGGATCGTGCGGCGCATGGGGAGGGACGCGCGGGGACGCTTGTAGGAACCCATCTACTCCTACAGGGTTTGACACGGTCACTCATTTTCTTGTTCCTAGGATCGGGATCATTCTCGACGCGTGCAACCCCGGCGACATCCCCTTGCAGATCCTCCTCTTGCAACGCTACCTCAAATCGACCTACGATATCGTGGGGAACCTCGCGCCGACGCTCGCCCTGAGAATTTTGCAGCAGTTCAGCGTCTCACAGATGCTTGGCTTCGCGACTGTGAGCAAAAGGTGGTATGGGGCGATTCACCACCCGACCGTGTGGCGGTATCACTGTCTGCGCGTGACGGCGACGGACCCGGTACCGCTCAAATGGCCGGAGCAGGACGAGGGGTGGTTCCCGCTATATAAGTCACTCCATCATTTACACTCGAACTTGGCGAACGCGCTCCCGCAGTCGGTCTTGTTCTTGAATGGGCACTCCAACTTTGTGACTGTTTTGATGTTGAGAGGGCGGAGGCTGGTCAGTGGGAGTTATGATGAGACGATTCGCTTCTGGGAGCTGCCCGAGAGAGGTGTCGGTGTTGGGATGAATGCGGCTGCCATTAGCGCGTCGATGAGTCCGAATGGCAAGGTCAGCGGAGCTGGTGAGTTCACTCTTCCCTTCTGGCATCTACATAGGTTATTTATCGGTCTAGGTCTCGCTGAATGCAAGAAGGTCCTCAGAGTCGGCAAAGTTGTCAGTTGTTTGGACTGGCTTATCGAAGAAGGTACATCCTACTGAACTCATTCTCTTGTCTCTTCTGATGTCCCACCTACTTAGAGGTATTTGTTGTTGGCTTCCATGACGTCGGGTGCGTAACAGATGTAGTTGAATAACATCCAGAGCTAATCACGTTCATAGTCGTGTGCATCTGTTCTCGTCCTTGACCTATACGCCCTTGCAACAATTAGCCGGACATCTGAATGGCATCAGAGCCGTCGCTCTGAGCTCGAAGAACCTTGTCTCTGCCGGCGCCGATAAAGCTCTCGTCTGCTGGGATTGGCGTGCTGGAACGAAGATTGTTCGGTTCGGGCAGCAGACTACGATCAACATTGGAGTTCAAATTATCCCAGGATCTTCATCGAACGAAGGAGAACGCGTGGTCAGTGTGACCATTGACGGTGTGGTTCGAGTCTTCAGCATCAGTATGTTTTTTTTGCTTTGTTGAAGCGAGAGACTGACACAAGTTTCAGTGCGGAGGGAGATGATTTCGCAATTCAAGCTGTCAGATCTGGGTGGTCTGAACCCGACGCTGAATTCGAAGTTGTTCAATGTTGGTTCGGCGCCGAACAACATGCTCCAGTAGGTGTCCTTTTCGCAGGTGCTACAGTCGAATCTGACACTTTGTCTCAGATGGTTTGCTGCGAAAGACACGCAGATGACCGTATGTATTGTGCATCTCCAACTGATCCTTCTTTGATCTTTCTACTAGTGCGCTACTAAATCCGTCATCCTGCACTTGCAGTGGCAAGAGGAATCCAACGACCCCAATAAACCACCATCATCTAAGGACTCCGAATCTTCCTCTGCCACCCTCGTTTCATCACCCATAACTATGTCGCCAAGCTCAAGCCAAAGCCCCTCCGTTCCCAGAGTACGCACTCTCTCTGGAATGGCAAGATCCACATCCTCTCTTTCAACCTCTCGCTCTACGTCTATGTCATCTCGACGACCCTCTTTAGTAACCACCGCTAGTGGAACAAGTGTTTCTGGGAAGAGCCGGCTTAGCATGAGCTTGAATGTCAAGACGCCTTCTATGCCAAGTAGTCCCCGAACTAGTACGCCTGCGGGTGGGCCGGGTCCGGGTCCGGGATCGGGATCGGGATCGACGCCCTTGTTTCCTATACACTTTGGGCGCGCGGCTATCTTGACGGCGCCGCCGAAGCTTGTGGCGATGGTGGAGACGCCAGATGTGGCTATGGGCGCGGTGGATCCGAGGAAGAAGAGGGTGGTCACGGCTACGCGATTCAGTTCGCGGGCTGGTGCCGATAGACGGGTGGGTTCAAATCATTTGGCCGTGTGGGATGAACGTTGCTAACGATTGCGGTCTATCCTAGATATTCATGTCTATCCATGAGGACAAGGAGAAGGCGGTCAGCGAGGGTGAGGAGGAGGACGCGGATCTAGAGCTCATTGCGCCAAAGGAGGTCGTACCAGATGTCGATATCGACACCAGTGTTACGCCTGTGACTGGGGCTTGGGAAGCGTTAGCGAAGGTCGATAATGTGTCTGGAGATTCGGTCAAGGGGCTCATTGGGTCTCTGCCGCCCAAGTTCGCTGGCCTGGCGACACCGGAGAAGAATCCCATGTCCATGCAGTTGAGTCATGAGGAGGTTGTGGTAGGATGTGCGGACGGTACTATCTAGTAAGTCTTTTTTTACCTCTTTGTGTTCCCGTGAGGTGATCCTGGCTGTCCTCAACAGTGTCATGAACTTTGTTGGTTACGAATACCAAAAACCTAGGATACGGAGGGAGGACGACCTTTTGTCTGTAGATGGGCCGGGGAGTGACAGTGGATCGGATGGCTTCTAAGTTAGTTTGGATCAGGGACAGTGCTAATACATCAGTTGTATATACCTATTACCTTAGATACTGTGTGGAATTGGACGCCTGGGGCATTCGTGAGGCTTCGTGTGTTCAGAGATGTGAAGTACGTCATCTTTGCTGGACAGAGCGAACGTGCATTTTGGAACGCGTCACCAAACGATGCCTCAGATCTATTCGGGGGAGGCTGTATTCTATGGGGTTCTTTAAGTCTTAGTTACAGAGGGTATATGATACAGTAACAGCACTGTCAACGTGCGTCGGTCTCCTTAGATTATTGCATTGATGCCGACATGGACGATTCTGCAAAACTAAATTAGGTTGCTTCTGGAAACGAGGAAACAATAAACTCACTCGTCAGCGGAGGTCAACCAATTGACAGTTTCCGGGAACATCGTGGCCAGACGGCGGTAGATGTCCTCGATGAGATAACGGCGGATGTAGTCAACCACCAGCCAAAGTTTCCCACCTGTGAGCTTGCGGCTGACGACGTGATAATGAGGCACTCTGCAAGGGATTCATCAGGTCACCGCTCCTACGCATTCAACGGACAGTTACCCACATGTGAGTTGTATTTGACGAAATTCGCCTGATCCTCTCGGAGATAATTTCACCATGTAGTGGGTTTGTCTTTGCTTCCAGTGCACATATCGTTTCCACGAGTTCATCCATCTACACAGAGACTGTCAACGAGCGTACCGCGTCTCTATCAAACGTACACACCTTAATGTCGAAGTCATCTCTGAATCCGATGCAGTATGTCACGCCGTAAAAGCCTGGCAGCGATACAGATATCAGACGAAGGCGGAACGGAGTGTAAATAGAACAGACCTTCGATAGACCGTACTTTCGTCACAAGGTACCGATCTTGAAGAGGCACTCGTGCAATGGGCACAATTGATATAGACAGGAATATCTACACAACTTCGTTATCGCAATTGAGTCTTGAGTTTGCTTGAAAAACTTACCAGAAACTCCGGAAGTGCCGGCCATTGACGAATCAAGGCGATGAAGCTATGAGGCACGCCGCGACCTTCGGTGATCTTGTGGAATATGGCGCAGGTGGGTATCCGAGCAAGCTCTCTTCTTTCTGGCTCTTTGCCTTTTGGTGACACTTCATCGACGTAGTAATACGTCGAGAAGTCATCGGAGGATGTATCATCGTCGTTATCATAAGGTTCCTCCGTAATGTCGTCCGCAATTGTATTGTCACTGGGAGTGTTCGCCTCAAGATGGATGGTGACTCTGGATTTCTCATCGCGTTGAATGAAGTCTTTGAGATTTCGCCGATTCTTGCCATCAAAATCGTCTTCCAGTCCCTTAGCCCAAGTCCAAAGAACCATGATACTAGCACTGCTGAGGTGTTAGCATAGACCATTTCAGAGAGCAACATGTACATACATGCACAGGCCAATGGTCAAGGGTACCCAAGCACCGTGTGGAATCTTTTTCAATGCTGCAACCATGAACAACCCATCACAGAACCCCCATACAGACAGATATGCGAATGAGACAACGATGGGGAGCATCTTGACGTAGCGTATATGCACCGAAATGAGGATGCTCGTCGAGAACATGACAGTCGCAACTGCAAAGCCGTATGCGTTCGTCAATGCCGCGAGATCGGAAAAGGCCGCCACGATGATAATCGTTCCAGTCATGAGCGCCCAGTTAACGGCCGGAATGTAGATCTGGCCTTGTATCGTTTCGGACGTGTAGATCATGCGGAGGGGAGGTAGACTCCTCATGCTAATAACTTGTTGCAGAAGACTAAACGTGGCCGTGATCATGGCTTGGGAGGCGACGAGCTGACATAAAGAGTATGAGAGCTAGAAGCAGGTGAGAGGCAGAAAGCTTACTGTTGCGAGAAGGGCGAACAACCAAACAACCCTGTTGAGGTCTGTGAGTTGCGCTCGATCCAATGAGAAGTCCACGTACCACCATAGGGCACCATTCGTCGGTCCAGGAATGGTACGATAGAACACGTTTTCAAAGACGTTCTCTCCGTCCGTTATGAGTCTTGCACCTTGCCCAAGATAGGCGAGGATGAGTGAAGGGTAGACGATGAACCCGAAGGACAGCTGGGCAATAGTCAGAGATATCTCGAAGAGGTGGTGGAAAGACTTGCTTGTATGGACAAGGCATTGAATTGTCCGACACTTGAGGCCATCAGTCAGTCAGATCAAAGGAACTCAGCACCATTGACTTACTTCGCGAACATAGCTTCACCTTTGATTTTGATCGGTTAGCAAGATGTAGATAGAGCTTAATGAGAGAGACTCACACCCCGTAACTGCAAGTAGAATACCGGCCAGGAGGTCGTAATTTCTAGTGCGAACGAACACTAGCCCAAGTTAAGAACGGCGAAATTTCTCAAAACCAAGGGAAAGGACGCACACATCACCGCTCTGGACGGATCAAACGCCCTGAATATGCCTGGATACGTGGTAATGTTGTAAATTCCCGTGGTTGCCAGTAGCATGAACCAGACGAAGGCGACTGGATGTAGAACTCAGAACACACAGCGTGGGAATGTACAGAATGAACCTACTCGGTGAGAAAGTGAATGCCAATTTTGAGGTGCCGAATTGCTGAACAAAGAAGACCGCGACGAGAAAAGCCTGTTAGATGCGTTTTTGTGAGAGTTCCTGACGACAAGAGAGGAATGAAGACATACGATGGAGATGGGGATAACGTGGCCCGCAACGGATTCTTGAGCCACAGCGATACCGCCGACTGCCGAAGTAACTGATACCGACGGAGTGAACATTCCGTCCGCCATAGTCAGCCTAAGAGACAGTATGAGTACGAGACAGAATCAAGGCGGTGACAATGGTGGATACGCACGATGTTCCGAGTAGACACTGAGAACAAAAGATGTGTGAAAATTCCATCGCAGGTTGCAAGAGGAGAGACATACCCATATCATCAATGGCCAGCGCATCTTATCCTTGAGGGAGGGTGTCTGACGACTAGAAGCCGCTTCTTTATAATCCATGGTGAGGGTACGGGTGAGGGCGCGGTCTGCTTCGTAATCTCTGGCGCGAGGCGGGTATAATCCTTGGTACAGCGCGAACTGGCCACCCTCCCCTGTGGAAGTCGAACTTCAACCACCGTTGATAGCATTTCTGAAGGAGGGGAACTGCACCTTCTTGCGTTGCAAACCTCAGCGTGATGAAGACCTGAATGTGTGTCAGTTCGACCTATCGGCGAAGGCGGGGTCGTTGGAGGAAGCCACGAACATATTTCATCAAGGGAAGTAAAGAAATGGACCAAACGATGGCACTGACGCCTCCAATGATGTCCTCTGTAGGAGGTACACCACCGGTCGCCGGCCAGATCCCATTGAGCACGTAGAGTGGAGAGGTGCCTATGAAACAGACTTCAGACAAGGCGCGCCCTAGCTTCTTTCATTTCCACTCGCCTATATCGGAGTAGATGATGCCTGCAGAAGTCACGATCAGCAGACTTTCCAGGAAGCTCTGCGAAAAGGGCTCACCGAGCGTTTGGAAGGTAAGCGCAAAGAGAGCCGATCCAGAGAGTTGCACCGCTGTGCGCTTGATGGGCACCCGCCCGGCTTCGAGTGCAGAGAGAGACATGGAGAAACGAAATGTCGATAGCATTTTTAGAGTCTGGATTTATAGAGACAGTGACTTCCACTGATTACGGCTGGTGTTGGCAAACAACAGTCCACCCAACGCCATCCCTACGTGCAAGTGAATGGCGTATATCGCTCAGGGAAAGCCCCTTCAAGAACATCTCCCAAGGATATGTTCGCGTCACTGCAGAGAGATTAAGGCGATTGGGTGGATGAGCATTCCAAGCGCACGTTTACTGGATTCGATATTGGATGCACGTAACTCTCGCACACAGCCTTCGGAGATACGCAGCATTTTTAGAGTGAGCATGTCGGATACTTGATAATGTGGCGCAGTTCCGAGGCGCGTCAAAGCCGGCTATAAAGTCAAGTAAGCAGGAAGGCATTGGCGCCTCGCAGCCCGCGGTGGCAATGGCAATCAAACTACTCTCGCCACAATTCAACTTGCAAGTTCAGAGTTCAGTGCTGAGCGCTGAGCACTGAGTACTGAGCGAGAAGCCAAATCAAATCAGTTCCCACGAGCCTCAGCCCGTGCCTTCCTTCTCCTCTGACTTGTGATTTTTCGAGTCTGCCTGTGTCTCCTCAATTCCTCTCTTTTCCGGCGCCGAGGAGCTGTTTGTGGCGGGCAAAATGTCTTTTTTCAATTCAATTGGGTGCGCGCGCCGTCGGGAGACGAGGACAGGGTCCGACTGACACGGCTCGCAGGCGGTCGATGACCAGGGCTCCCCGCAATCCCAAGCGCTCACCGACGCCGACGTCGGCAACATTCGCACCAGTGGACTATCCTCCGAATTCTGCGCCGGGATCCCCTGTGGTGACGACGTCGCAGCAGCCAAAGCCATTGTACCTATGCAGCCCGTTTGTCGAGGCCGCCCTGGTCAAGGGCAACTTCAAGACGATTGTAATGCTGCCAAAATACGTGGATATCATGGAATGGGTTGCTGTAAACAGTGCGTCTCGCTGTCGCTGCCGCCCACTGCAGCTTACGCCGATCTAGTCTTCGACTTTTACACCAACTTGAACGAGTTCTATGGCGTGCTGACTGAATGCTGCACCCAGCATACGTGCCCGACGATGTCTGCCGGCTCTGTGTACGCTTCCTTCCCTTATGCTTCTTCTATAGCTTACATCTATCAACAGTCTAAACTATACGTGGATCAATCAGGACCGGAAGAGCGTGCAACTACCAGCCCCCACTTACATCGACTACGTGATGACCTGGGCGCAGAACCTCATAGACGATGAAGCGACATTCCCCACAAAGTCGGGTGCGTTCGGTCCCTTCCCACACACCCTCCGAACCTCATTACATACGCCGAAGGTCACGACTTTCCCCAAACCTTTCCATCAACAGTCAAGCACGTCTACCGGCAGCTGTTACGCGTCTTTGCGCACATCTATCACGCGCACTACCACCAGATCCTGCACCTTCGCTCAGAACCGCATTTCAACAGCCTTTTCGCCCACTTCCTTGCTTTCGGCCGCGAGTATGAGCTTCTCGAGATGAAGGATCTAAAAGGCTCTGCCTCGGCTCCTGTCGGCGTCGGCGCTCTTTGGGACCGGTGGCGCGATATGGGGATTTTAGAAGGCCACTGATCTTCCAAATATTACAGTTTGTTTGAGATCTGGTATCTCATGGACCCTCATCTACTCTGTGTTCTTCTGCAGCATCCTTTTGTCTAGCTCTGTAGCCAACCACAACATCTATGATACCGACCCTCTAATACTCCATTCGCTACATTGGGAGCGATCTTCGTCGTTGCTCACTTCTAGAAGTTCTAGTGTGGTTTCGTGGCAGCAGATGAGGCGAGGACACATGGGCCTTTGGTCGGCGTTCACAATGGTACCTCCACGAGCTCCGCGGTTTACCGGTCAGATGCTAGTAGACCGATGTTTGTTGTATGATTGACCCGACCGGAAGTATGAATGACAGTCTTGGCACCCCTCCGCGGACCTCATTCTTCGGTCTCTCATAAATGGCCAGGACCCACTCGTGAATGACACGCTCACGTAGATACTAGGATAGAGAAGTGATAGAGACAGCACCGGCATACAGAGCTCGCACCGGGCGGAAACGATTGACCGGACGAACGGTCCGGTATCCTTCACCCCTTGTGCCTTGCTGCTTAATCTATGGTCGATGATTTCTGTAATCTGGAGAGGAAGGCCGGCCAAGATATCCCAGTGGACTGCCCACAGTTGCACTTCAAACATGACTGTTTGCACTCATCATCCATGTAAGCATGAGTTGACTTGGTCGCGAACAGAAATCGGCCTCATTTTGACGAAACAGCTTCATCGTACGGTAATGTCGCTATTCCTACAGTCCAAAATTGTGTAAGTTTGTAGGTACGATGTACGGGAAGTGAAGGTATAGTTGTATTAAATAAAAGGGCACATCAAGAAAACCATTAAAAGGGACGGGTATCTTAAACATCATATTTTGGCTCTAACAACGCCAACTCAATGATCCTTTAGTAGGCGCTGAGAGCAGTGTAGTAGGCGTTGTTGACGGAGGAGGGAGAGGTGGAATCGTCCCAGTTGGATCCACCAACGACAACGGTGTTGCTGCCGACATCGCTGCCAGAGAAGCCGAAGTCATCCTGATGAAAGGGTAAGTTGGGATGGAAGAAGTTCTTTGTCCGAGTATCACTCACAGTAGACAATGAGCCGTCAGAGCTGAAGAAGTCGCCGTAGTGGCTGGCGATGGATGAGTCGTAGCCAGGTTGGTAGCCGGAGGTGCGTCTCAGATCGCCACTGAATGAACCGAGGCTTGCGTAGAACTGCTGGAAGCTGGAAAGAAATAGATGAGGTCCCAGAGACTTGACCGGTTTGATTGCTACTTACACGATGGTCTGGGTCTCAACCTCGCAGACTTGCTCAGTGATGATGCTGCAGAATATGATCAGTCAATGATGATAGAGTTGGTGGAACAGGACGGACCGCTTGGCCATCTCCTGGAGAACGACAAGGCGCTGCTGGATGATCTCGATGGACTGAGAATGGCAAACGACCGATGATTCCTCGACAACAGTCTGCTGGAAGTTGAAGTTGGCGAAGTCGGACGATCCGTAGAAGTTGTCGAAGTTGTCGAGGGAGCTGTAGCCTCCCCAGTTGTTGAACGAGATGTCCGAATAACGGGCCGCTAGTTGGGTGATCAATGACGCAAGCGAAGTAGCAGAGCGAAAGAACGTACAGACGGGGCCAGCAGCAGCTCCGCTGACAAGGAGAGCGAGAGAGACGAAAGGAAGAGCGATCTTGGCAAACATGATGTTTAAGAGATGGTCTAAGCAAGACATCACTATGAGAGGGTTTGAGAGCGAAGATTGTCGGTCTTACTTTTTGAAGTAGGAGGCCTAAAAATGTCAAAGGACGGTGAAGGGTGTAAGGATTGAAGGATGAAGAGGCGACCTGGCCCGAGTGTGAAGAACGAAGAAGGAGAAGTTGAGTGAAGAAGAAAGCGAATGATGGTGTTGAGGACCTTGCACTGCACATTTTATACGGTGAGCAGCAGTGTCGTAAGATGGTGTATCTTGCTCGAAGAAGGAGTAATTGCTGTGTTTGAGAGGTCAGTTTGATGAGGATCAGTATCCAGTTTGCTGGGTTGTCAGATTGAATGAACGAGAGGTGACTGGTTGCCACGCTTGCATCCCGCTGAACATGGTAGACGGCGCTTGAAGTCGATTACAATCATTGTGGCGCACCTAAATCGCCGCACCGCAACAAAATCTGTATTTTTCTGTTCTCGCAACAGGATTGTCAAACTCGAGTATGTTCGAGTCGTAAAATATTGCGACGATACGGGTGCAGCGCTTGGCCAGAGGCTGAGCTAGAATTGGGAAAGTTCCTCGGACACAGCGTCAATGGAAACACCAGAGAACGCGGTACTGTCCATCAAGCTGTTGGATTTCATCGCAAAAACGATGCGCCCAAGGATGTGCTGACAGCCGGCGCGCAAGAGAGGAAGAAGCGGTGATAATCATCGCCCGCTGATGCTGGGAAGAGAAACATCGGAAGCGCCACCGGTGACAAGCGCAACCATGTTGGTATGTCTCCTGTCCGTGGTGCGCGAGCTGGCGTGCATGAAGATCTGCAAAAGGATCCTTACCAGCTGTTACTGTCAGATCTGGAAACGTTCTCAGCGCAGAAATCACTGGCAGTTCCGCGATTCTAGGAAGTATCGTTCGTCCAGCTCCCAGCGTCGCGTCCGAAGCACAAGATCGAAAAATCGAAGACGGGAAATACATCCAAATAAAGGTAAGCCACCTAGAGAGCCGTGTCAGCGTTGCTTTACCCCAGTGACATTGCGCAGATTGTCTAAAACGGGGAGGGAACGTACGTACCGAACTATTGGGCCTTTGACAGTGTTGGCAAGGCCATACGTGCGTATGTTTCAACATTGAGAATGGCACCATCACAAGTTTCGAACATCAATCAACGGAGGACCGCTTTGGAGGATTACGAGTGCACAGCCGTGTACGTCGAGGTACTCAAAGAACCTGTTCTGATGAGGAATCTCCCACGCTCCGAAGAGCTTGGCATCAGCTCAAAGCATGTAGTTCAAAACATGTAGTTCAGAACAATCTCAGTGATCATCATACTGCACAGGCTGTGAGCCAACGACTGCAGGATACGTTCCATCCACCAGTGTGACACTTCGAGTCGTGGTTGCTCGATGCCCGTAGCTATGGTGGGGCATCACGTCAGACTCGATAGGCCATAAGCGTCTGTCACCAGTCTCATTTGACCGACACTTCATGGCGGGCTTAATGAAAATGGCCGCCAGCGCTTATTTTGTACTGAACGGCTGTCGCCTGCCAGTTAGTAGATCAAGTTACCAGTGAGTGAACTTGATCGAGTCTGCCAGTGCCTGAGGGAGACTAGCCAATTGGCGAACGACGCACGGTCGTTGATGAACGACGTGCATCAATCGGCGGTCTCGGATATGCGATGGGATATGGGTATCTAGCGAGCCTCCCATGATCTTGACTCACGGTACGTTTTTGGAAGGCTGTCGGAATACTAGAATTTATACTGCCATGGAAAGTCGGCCCCAAAAGCGACATCTCAAGTCCAGGTCTCTTGAAGACTGAAGCTCGGTCTCTTCGAGTGACACTAGATCTACCCGTATCGTCATTGCATCAGTGGCGCTGTACTTGGAATTTGTGTGGAAAACCCAAAAGAGAGTAGATTTCGACGAGGACTTGCTCGTGATAGCTATCTAAGAGCATTCTAGATTCCACGAGAGTATATGTCGTTGATAAAGTACCAAAGTAGATACGAGAGGATTTTTACTCACTATATCGCCGACACGCCTACAAGAATGAAGCTGCCGAGGTCATAGCCATTCCCTCGTCACTATGGTGGGAATTGCGAGCTCGAGTCCGGTCAAATCAGCGAGCTGTCATGCGCTGAGGGTTCAAGAAGACCTTGAAAATGCGTGGCAGCCTTTGAAATCGCAGTTGCCGAGATACTACCACAGTCTACCAGGGTGTAGAACGTCAACATCGAGAGATTCAGGACTGGCAAGGCCGACAGTGAAGCTGACAAGAGCAGATTTAGATGCGAAGATCCAGAGATATATGGGTGTATGTCAATGGCTGACTGGTGGTGAAACTAGTGAAATAAGACAAAGAGCAAAGTCAGTAAATGTAAGCTAAAGAAAGCGTACTGTAAGCGCTGCAAATTCTCCTGAAAGGATGCAGAACAGGCAGAACACGGCGGGGAGTCAATTGTAGTCGCAGATGAAGCTTTGAGGTAGTTCGCTCCCAAGAGCCGTAGGACATTAAAGAGAATTCAGAGACAGCTTAAGAACTTGGCAGCCTTGGCCAAAGACATGTTTAGACCTGATGAGCACGCGACGCAATGCTGTGCCAATGCTTACACATGTTTGCTCGCAGCCGAAAGAGGCAACCAAGCAAGCCTAACTTACAAGCTTACCATCGGCTCAGACAGTGACCACGACTATCCAGACATGGAGCCCATATTCGCCCCAGCGACAGCTCTAGACATGTCCCCGCAACCTAACATTCCGCGAATTCGTCGACTGGACGAGGTTGAGGTCATCGACGTCGACGAATGGACGGATGAGCGCCCCGCTCAGCGCCGACGAATGTCGCCCAACATCATCGATCTAATAGACAGCGACGTTGAGGAAATAGAGCAGCCCACTGCGTCGGGCAGCGGATTGTCTGGCCGAGGTACGCTGTTGATGTCAATGTCCCCAGAGTTCGCCACTCAACTTTTCCAGCAGACTCGCGAGCCCGCCGTCGGTATTTCTCTCCGCCTCCACCAGACGACGAAATCGAGATTATCCCGACCGTGCCAGCTATCCCAGACCGCTACATTCGGCAGCTCCCCATGCGTCGGCATCCGCCGCAACATCCAATACCCAACCCTGTCATTGCCAATCCATTACCCTCCGAATTCGAAAGACTCCTTACTCGCCCAAACTCGCGCAATGTGTCCGTGCATCCTCCCATGCGCGTCCAGGCTGTGCGGCGGCCCAACACTCCCAATATGCGATTAGGCGGAGCTCTCATTACCGACTACCAAGCTGCTCGCGCGGAACGCCGTCGCGAAGCCGAAGCCAGGCGCCAACAGGAGGTACAGCATGGCTTCAGAGCCAACAGGCGTCGACCGTTGCCTCATGGACGTGGCGGAGCGCGTCTCTTGGCCCTCGCCGGCTTCGTGGAGAATCTTGGGCACTTCGACGACGACATGGATCTTCCGATGGGTATCTTCGACTATCCCGAGCATTACGAGACTTTCGAGCGCATGCGTGCCGAGTACCTTGGGATTCCTGGTCCTAGTCAGGAAGTGCACTACAAGCAGGAGTATACACATCCCAGACCTCCCGATCCTGGCTTCACTTTCGACTTTGCCCCCGCACCAGATGCCCCTTCGACATTCCCTATTACCTCTAAGTCGAACCCGATCGTTATTGACGACGACGACGACGAAGAGGTGAATGTTGCTACCTCCCAAGCATCCACTTCGTCGTCCGCTCCTACCACGCTGGTTACCACGCTTGTATGTGCCGACTGCGGTGATCCTCTCGTCATGGGAGTCACGGGCACGGCAGAAGAGGAACAGAGCCACCGAATCTGGTCTCTGCGATGCGGACACCTGATCGACGGCAAATGCGCGAAAAAGCTGTCTGTGCCTTTGGTGGAGTCGGCAGGTGAATTGAATCAGGTTGTGGATCGGAAAGGGAAGGGGAAGGCAGTGGAACCGGATGTACGTCCTGTGGCGGATGCCCAGAATCCCGTTCGCGCCAGGTTGCGCTCGCACCAGTCTGGAGGCTCGTATATCGGGAGTTCGATCAACGCTGGGCTCGAGAAGATGTCTTCGTATCTGAAGAAGCGGAAAGGAAAGGCAAAGGCGGAGACTTATCAGTGGATGTGTCCCGTGGAGGGGTGCGGGCGTCTGCACACCAGTGTCAAGACCGACGGGGAGTGGGGCCCAGATAAGACTGGAAGCGATGGCATTATCGGTGTCTTTGTCTAGTGCTCAGATTCAGATCCTCAATCGCAATCGCGTTGCATGTGTACAGATAGCATCAATTCCCGTCCATTGTAAAGTATAACATGTGCGCTGTCCTTGTGGGTATACGATAAACATCCTAAGCCTCCAGAATACCTGAATTTCTCCAGCGTTCCCAGAGCAAACCGACGCCTACTGGCGCGTTGGGATCGCCCTTGATGTCCTTGACGTCTAAGATCTCGTATTTCCATCCAAACGCGAGGAAGTGGGCGAATAGCGAGTTGAAATGCGGCTCGGAACGCAGGTGGAGGATCTCTGGATAATGGGCGTGATATATGTGCGCGAATATGCGAAGGAGCTGGCGGTAGACGTGCTTCACTGTTGCAGGGAACGTTTGGGAGAATTGTTGGCCTGGAGATGAAGGGGTCAGTTGGATCTGTGCGCTGGAATGGAGCCTGGGACGGACCGGATTTCGATGGAAAGACGTTCTCGTCGTCGAGGAGGGTTTGTATGGAGGACATGACGGAATCGATGTAGTTTGGCGCGGAGAGGCTGACTTGCTTGCGGTCCTGGTTCGTCCACAGATAATTTAGGCTTGTGAATCAGACATTAGTCCGGATGACGGCAGGTGATGATGGGAAGAATGCCTACTTGTTTCCCGCCGACATCGTCGGGCAGCTCTGCCCTGTGCAACGCTCTGATATCACACCGTAGAACTCGTTGAGATGCGTGTAAAAGTCGTGCACTGCCGCATCGGTAAGTCAATAGAGAAGAGGATAGCGGGCAGCGTATACGCACTGTTGACAGCGACCCATTCCATGATGTCGACATACTTCGGGAGCATCACGATGGTCTTGAAGTTGCCCTTCACCAGCGCGGAGTCTGCGAACGGGCTGCACAGGTAGAGTGGCTTTGGAGCGCCGGTCCCGTCTTCGCTTGGCGGTGCGTCGCCCCGCGTCTGCGAGTTGTTGCGCGACAGGGAGCCCGATGTCGGCGTCGGCGAGCGCTTCGAGCGGTTGGGCTGGCGGCTTTTGTTGCTGTTGAATGTGATCAGTGGCCTGTCTACACTGTCGAACGGAAGGCTGTACCCAAAGAAGGACATTGCACGGGAGAAAGACGCGTATAGGAGGAAGACGGAGGTGGAAGTAGAGTCGCAGGATGGGATCCAGGATCTGAATTTGGTGATTCCTCGCCATCTGATTGCCATATTGGGAACCCACCGCCAAGACGACCAACGTCATGCGAACCTGAACGCGTTGCTAAGTAGCGTGGTCTCAGATAATACGGCACCGGTGTTCGCTTTTTACTGACCACTCTTCGGTCTTCGAGGATCGGCATACAGATGGGCGAGGTTGTTAACAGTCTCACTACGCTAACATCACAGTTTTACTAGTTCTTCTGTCCTTTCAGATCCCTTGGTATCATGGTACTCAGTTTGACACCCAACAACGCGAAGCTTGACAGGACGATGTACACCAGAAATCCTCCCGCCAAGTGACCGTTAAGAGTAGCAGAGAATAACGACGAGGCAATCAACGGAGACAGTCCTCGGGTCCCAGACGCTGCCATCTGGGCCAGGCCGTTGGTAGAGCCAAGGGTTGAGCGACTTGTGGCGCTATGTACAATGAGCACTTGGATAGCAGCTGGAAAACCAATTCTGAATCTCCAATGTTGAATCCAGCAAGGCTGAAGCGCGTACCTTGGCCTGCGGATATCATCAAGTTGAAGAATAGTTGCAGAATGATTAGAAGCCACACGAGGATGTCTACACGACCTGCTAGTTTAGCAGTGAAACTCTCGAATGCGAATGCGCAGGATCCGAGGAACAGTGATATCATGGAGAAGATGAAGATCCTGCGCTCGCCAAATCGTCTCAAGGCCGGTCCGGTGAAGAGGATCTGCAGAACGACATTTATGGCACCCCATACGGCCAGAATCACTCCAATCTGCTGGGGACTCATGCCGAGACCCCCAACTTGAATGCTCGTCGAGTACATGAGCGGGATCAGGACTGTATACGCCATGGAGAAGAAGGCATTTGCGCAGTAGTTGCCCACCGTCAATAGCAAGTTGCGATTGAGAACCTTCGAGATTGGCGGGGTAGCGGGAGTTTGGACTGACTCAAAGGACTCGGAGTCCACTGAAGTAGATCCGTAGTCATCTTGAACATTATCGCCGAGGAGAGCAGACGATTCTTCCGCCGGAGAAGAGCTGGCAGATGGTAACGTCTATGTAGGACAACGTCAATGATCATCTCATCGTGTCGGAGATTGACTGACTTCTTTGAGGCCCACCAGAGCACACGCAAACGTCAGGAAAGAGAAGACGGCAGACACGCCGCACGGCAGCAGGTACGGGTATTCAACGAAAAGTTGCATCCTTCCGAATATCTGTGGCCATCTGTCCGCTGGATTAGCGAGAAGACCGCCAATGGCTGGTCTGAGGGAGATGATAGACCACGGTGAGACTCGAATGCAACGTACAATACATGATAGAAACGTACCCAAGAGCGTTTCCTAGGCCCCACATCACGGGCATCATGGCAAATGCGTCGCCGATGTTGGACGCGTCTGTAAGCTTGCATGATAATCGAAGCCTCAGCCGCAAGAAAGATATGGAGTAATGAACTTACCTCGGCCATAATCGTCTTGGAGACACCTAATCAGGCGTCAGTAGTCATCCCTAGAAGTGTATTTGGGGAAAACAAACCAATGTTCCCATTGAAAATGCCTTGGAAAGCGCGGAATACGACCAGCCACCAGAAGTTGTTGCTTAGGCCGAACCCAAGAAGAGCGACGGTGAGTCCTAGCGGACCCCAGAGAAGAACTGGGCGACGTCCATACACGTCAGAGGCCCTGCCCCAATGGAAGACACTGAAGCACTCCGTCGCAAAGAATACTGAGCCCTGCCGAGTTAACAATCAGTGCGCAATACCCCGCCGATAAGTAGTAGAAGCTTACGACAATCCCAACATAATAGCCTGTCTTGCTTTCGTCACCCCCAGTGATTCCTGTTTGTCGTACGAAATCTGGAAGAAAGGGATACACGACTTTTCCGGAGATAGGCTCAGCGAGCTGGATAGCATAGACGATTGAGAGCTGCCACTTTGGGAGGGGGGTACGAAGTGACTGGCCCCCCATGCTTTCTGTCGACATGATGGGTAAGAAGAAGCCTGGCCGTAGCTTGTATGTAAAGCATCGGGCTTATAGTGACTCGGTTTTTGGAGTCAATGTGTCCGACCTGAGAGGTTGTGATGGCACGTGATGGGAAAGTGATTTCCAAGGCTTTCGAGCTCAGTCTGAGTCTCTCTCTCTCTTGACCGCGACGCCTTCCTGCTCTTCTCCACGCGACTTCGACCCCGACGCATTCATTATGGACTGGGAAGCCGAATATGCTGCCGGCGCAGGCATGGTGGACGCGCCGCCGCCCGTCGCGCGCGCCATCGATTTCAACGCGCGACGCGCCCCCTCTCCCGACGCCATGGATTTCCTCGACGACGAGCCGGCTGATGCGACGCCTCTCCAGCAGCTCATGCGGCATTGGATGAACGAACGACACGCCCCTACGATCTTGCCCGCTCAGGAGCAGGTACTTGGTCTCATCTTGGACCACATCCGGAGACAGGTGTGCCACAATAACCACTTCAGTCACGTCTCGCTAAACAGTCCTAGACCGACGCTGTCCATGCCCTGCGTGGCGACCCTTCCACCTCCGAGGAGGAGCACATTCGCATCATGCTCGTCCAAACAGAGGTTGAACGCGTCAAATTCATTGTCCGCTCCTACATCCGCACGCGTCTCTACAAAGTGCATCAATCCTTCCGTCATCTCTACACCACTTGGCTGAATTATCGCTGCTCAGTAGATTGAGAAATTCGCGCGCTTCATCAGTACGAGCGCCGATACTCAACGCCTCCTCACGACCGCAGAACGCAAATTTGCCATAACCCTTGCGCAATCAACCGCTCGCCACTTTCAATCCTCAGTCTTGCAGAGTCTCCCGCCCGATCAAGCTCATCTGGATAATACACATGCATTTGAACCTCAAATGAGTATGTGCCTCCCTTTCGCCCTCCCGAAAGTACCTTAACGATTGTATAGCGACACAACCGAATAGGGAACGCGCCGTATTTGCTTACGCCCTGAAAGATTGTCCTTCAGTCATGCTACCAAGGTGCGGATCTCAAGTCAAATGCTATCACGATCTTCTGATCTATCTGCAGTGGCCTAGAACTACGAATTGAGAGGAACCAGCTAACTTTGGTGCCATATCACGTCGTCGAAGAGTTCGTCCTAAGAGGAGACGTCGAGTTGGTCTAATGTGCGTCATGAAAACAAAGCGTTTTGCCAGTGGTGATACTCACTGCAAATACAGCGTTGTTTTAATCATGTTGTATCTCTACCCGATGTGCATCATCTTCGCAACGCAAACTGCATCTACTACATTCAATCGCACTGCTTCGGGGTTTCAAGACGTTTGGGAAGCATGAAGCTCAGTCTCACGCTTAGCAGCGCTATACTCGCCACAACGATATAAACCAAAAATCCGCCCGCAAGATGAGCGTCAAGGGTAGCAGAAAACAAAGCCGAGGCAATTGTAGGAGACAGTCCTCGAACACCAGAGGCCAGCATTTGGGCCAAACCGTTTGTTGAACCAAGAGTTAAACGATTTGTCGCGCTCTGTACGATCAGAATCTGAATGGCACCTGCAGATGCTTCAGTCAGGATCGACATCGAATTGCCAATCTTAGGAACCTACCAAACGCAGGGGAAAGCATGAAGTTGAACGCCAGTTGCACACATAGTAAACTCCAAACGGCGGCATTCACCCGACCGGATAGTCTGGCAACGAGACTTTCAAAGGCGAATACACAGGTTCCGAGAAATGCAGATATCATAGCTGTGACGAAGACCGGGCGCTCTCCAAAACGCCTCAGGGCACGTCCGAGGAAGAGCAGCTGAAGGACGACGTTGATGGCGCCCCAGACAGATAAAATCACGCCTATCTGGTAAGGACTCATCCCCAGCCCTCCGATTGGGATACTCGTCGACCACATCAACGGCATCAGAACCGTCAACCCCATGGAGAGGAAAGATAGTGCACTATAGTTTCCCAATGCGAGCACTAGGTTTCGATTGAGAACTTCCGACATAGGCGGGACGGAGGGGACTGTCGAAGCCTCGGTGCGACCGTAGTTGTCATCAGTGTTAGTGCTAAGTAGTGGAGACGATTCATCGACCAGAGCATGCTTGGTCGGGCGTAGTGTCTTGAAGAAACGACAAAGGTCAGTTCCGATGAAATGAAATCGTGAAAAGGTGCATGCTGACTTCCTTGAGACCCAGAAAAGCACATGCAAATGTCAGGAATGAAAGCAATGCTGATACGCCGCAAGGTAGCAGGTAAGG
This sequence comes from Strobilurus pachycystidiatus, assembly GCA_019915135.1. Taxonomy (NCBI): domain Eukaryota; kingdom Fungi; phylum Basidiomycota; class Agaricomycetes; order Agaricales; family Physalacriaceae; genus Strobilurus; species Strobilurus pachycystidiatus. Next base: position 1,031,842 of record JAHLMK010000004.1, read on the forward strand.
GTGGTCAATGAACAGGGTCACTCTCCCGAAGGTTTGTGGCCAGTTGCGAACTGGGTCGGCGAGTAGTCCACCAATGACCGGTCTAAAATGGATCTTAGATGTCATACTAGCTGCTGAAGGGTATCCGGCACCTACCCGAGAGCATTTCCGAAGCCCCACATCAAGGGCATAATGGCAAATGCATCCCCAATGTTGGACGCGTCTGTGAGCTAGAAAAACGACGGAGACGTTAGTTCCGGATTAAACAGCTGCGGTGGAAGGACGAACCTCTGCCATGATTGTCTTTGAGACGCCTTACAACGCGTTAGGGAGTCGTCAGATATCAGGATGTATATACATTGACAGAAGACGAACCGATGTTCCCGTTGAAGATGCCTTGAAGCGCCCGGAATACAACCAGCCACCAGAAATTGGAACTCAAGCCAAACCCAAGAAGCGAGACGGCCAGCCCAAGTGGGCCCCACAACAGGACAGGGCGACGTCCGTATAGATCAGAAGCTCTGCCCCAGTGAAGGACGGTAAGACACTCCGCCGCAAAGAACACGGATCCCTTCGACAATCGTCAGTCTCGACCTGCTCAACTTGAATCCCGGACCTATGGCATGCCAAACGACAACTTACCACAATTCCCGAATAGTAACCTGTCTTACTTTCATCACCACCGGTGATTCCAGTTCGCCTAACGAAATCTGGAAGGAATGGATATATCACCGTGGCAGAAATGGGCTCTGATAGCTGAATGGCGTAGACGATCGCGAGCTGCCATTTGGGTAGAGGCGTGCGCGTACGGGTTGGCTGGCCATCCACGTTCTCAGCCATGGTCATCGTAGTCAGGAAGCAAAGAGCGGATCACATCTTTATTAAGTGATATAACGTGAGAGTTTGTTCCAGAAGATCATGGTACGAGTCAGAGCTCTGGGTGCAAGTCGAATGACAGCGGAACATCTATCTTATCATAAATCAGTGGTGCTTCTATACCTTATACATATGCATTTCTATAGTACCTGCGATCCAGGGTCCCTGAAATCATAGCCGACGTTGCATTGCACGGAACTTCTAATGAATAAAAACCTTTTCCACTTGTACTTCATACTACGCCACCATGAAGTCATCAGCGACTAGAAGAGTCCAATGATCTGCCCAGTCGTCGGATGAAGACCGATCTCCCAAAATCCTATGGGAGCATTTCAGACGTCGTAACTTGAAGATGGTAGGAGACTACAAACCTGGGCGAGTCCCAAGACCAGGCATAGTCTGCATGTCTCCCAGTATTGGGTAAATGAAGCCCGCACCCGCCGACAAACGCAGTTCGCGGATAGGAACAGTAAAACCTGGCGAGGGATCAGAACGTGCGCAATTAGGACGCAGCGGATGACAGACCAGATGGCACGCCCTTCAGCTTGGGATCATGGGAGAACGAGTATTGGGTTTTGGCCATACAAACTATCGGCGTGGTGAAGGCATGAACTTCGAAACATTCAATCTGAGGACGTACTGGGAAGACCACTGTATCCCTGTTTCGTGTACGTATCCACTTGTTTCTGAGCCAGTTCGCTGAGTTGGATGCCGTCAGCGCCATATATTTCGGTGCAAATGACGGAGATCTTCTCGTCAATGGGGAGGTTCAGATCGTAGAGGAACTTGAAGTCAGAAGGCCCTTCGCAGGTGGCAATCACCGCCTCAGCGAGCGCCCTGGCACCAGCTCCGCCCTCTGCCCAATGATTACTGACAACCGCAGCGTCAGCACCTCCCCCAAGAGCCTCTCGCTTGATGAGATCCAGCTCCGCAACCGTGTCTGAACTATACAAAAGTCAAGTGCAAGGATGAAGACCGATATAGAGACCTACGCAAATTGATTGATAGCCACAATGACCTTGATGCTGAATTTCTTGGAGTTCTGAATATGCCGAACCAAGTTCTTGCAGCCCTCCCTGAGTGTCACTAGATCTTCCTGAGTGTACGTGGAATGTAAAGCTTTGCCGGGCGTGACATCGGGGCCTCCGCCGTGCATCTTTAGGGCGCGAGTAGTCGCGACAATGATTGTCGCATTGGGCTTGAGCCCACTGACGCGGCACTTGATGTTGCAGAACTTCTCCATACCCATGTCGGCACCAAAACCACCCTCAGTCAAGACGTAACCGACGCGGACAGCCGGATCGCCCTCCTCGGTACCGGCAAGCTTGAGAGCAATCTGATCGGCTAGAATGGAGGAGTTTCCATGGGCGATGTTAGCGAAGGGTCCAGCGTGGACGAAGACAGGCGTGCCCTTGCATGTCGTCAGAATACGATGAGCAATAACGGTAGGCGAAGAACAAACCTGCAGCGTCTGCATAAGATTGGGCTTGATAGCGTCCTTGAGAAGGACGGCCAAAGCTCCAGAGACACCAATATCATCGGCAGTGATGGGCTCTCCCGACTTGCTGGTAGCAACAACCATCGCGCCCAGCCTTTGCTGCATATCTTCCAGACCTGTCGTCAACGCTAACACAGCCATACACTCACTGGCGACAGCTATGTCGAATCCAGTTTCACGTTCGTGACCCTGTTCCGTCGGGTTACGGCCGATAATAATTTTGCGTAGGAAACGATCATTGGTGTCAACGACGCGATTCCAGGTTATGGTGTTCGAGTCCACGTCGAGGCGGGCAAACTTGGTAATCTCCTCGGGCGTGAGATCGTCGGGGTTTGTTTTGTCAATGCCTAGCTTCTTGAGACGCTTGAACATAAGAGGAGCGAATTCGCGTTTGCCCTTCTTAGTGGGAACTAGGCGACTGTACAGCGCCTGAGGTAGTGTGAGCCACGTAGGTGAAAAGATCAAGATAAAACCGTACCTTGTCTGACTGCGTCGCTTCATGGAAAATTCGGGCATCGAGGGCGGCAGCTGATGGTGAAATCAGATCGCGCTCAGCTGACGAACTTGTAGGCCTCACCGAGAAGGTTGTTTGCTGCTGTGACAGCATGGATATCTCCAGTGACATGAAGGTTGAACTACGCGATCTATAAAAGCCGTAATCATATGACAGAGCCCGGATATAGTTACCTCGTCCATAGGGATGACCTGTCAATGATGTTTAGGAATAGTACACGCAACCCAAGCAGAGAAGAGGACCTGACTGTATCCTCCGCCGGCGGCACCCCCTTTGATACCGAAAGTGGGCCCTTGACTTGGCTGGCGCACACAGGCAAACGAAGGTCTCCCCAGTTCTGCACCGAGCGCTTGTGCAACGCCAATGGTAGTTGTCGACTTTCCTTCCCCCAATGGTGTAGGGGTGATTCTAGAGAGGGTATGTTCAGAGATGGCCGTCCATGGGGACGAAGGGCGACATACCCGGCAACGACAATATATTTGCCATCGTTACGGTGAGCCAACCGTTCGAGGATACTGAGCTCAACCTTGGCCTTGTATTTGCCGTAATTTTCAAGCTCACTTGGAAGAATGCCTATTTCTGCAGCGAGTTCGGCGACAGGCTTGGGAGTTTGTGCGGAGGCAATTTCGATATCACTGGGGACCTTGGCAAGAGGAAAAATCTTGAGAGGCTTGAGATTTGAAGCGCGCGATTTAGTCCAAATCTGCTCAGCAGCTTGAAGCGCATTCTTGATGAGAAGAGCGACAGTGACCGGTCCAACACCTTTTGGAACCGGAGTAATATGTGAAGCGACCTTGGAGGCTGCAGCAAACTCCACATCGCCGACGAGCCGGTGTCCGGACTTCGAGTTTGTGTCTGTGGGTAATGGGAGTTTGCAAGCTGGGGAGAGCAGGTAAGAACCAGGACACTTACCTGCAATGTAATTCGCGCCAGCGTCGATTACCACGGCACCTGGGGCAACCCATGAACCCTTGACATACTCAGCTTCGCCGATAGCAGCCACCACTATATCCGCGTTTTTGATCTACATATGTATCTCGGGGATCAGAATGTTTTATGTCGATCCACAACGACAATGACGCACAAGGGATTCGATATCCCTAGTCAAAGCGTGAGTTGTGGTGACCGTCGCATCGAGTTTCCTCAACATTAACGCGACTGGTACTCCGACCGCGTCATCCTGCCCAACAACTACGGCGTTGGCACCAGATACGGGTACACCAGTGGACTCCAGGAGACGAATGATTGCAGCTGGCATGCATGGAAGGAAGAGAGGGTCCGTGGACGAGCACGACAGACATCCAAGATTGTATGCGTGGGACCTACAGTCATACGGTTCAGAGTTGGATTGACGGGAAGTCAAGGTGTCTTACCCGTCAACGTCTTTCTCCGGAGTTACCTTGTCCAACGCACGGCGCTCGCCTTCTGCTCCAATGTGGTCACCGAGGGGTAACTGGACAAGGATGCCGGTGACTTGCACATCAAGATTGAGAGCGTCGATGACAGTCAATACTTCGTCCACGGACGACTCCGCGGGGAGAATGACATGCTTGCAGACGATGCCAACTTTTTCAGCGGCTTTGGACTTCAGGCGAATGTAGCTGCTCGAGTCACTTCGGTCCCCGACTTGTACAATCGCCAATTGCGGCGCGAAATGTGGATAAGTGGATTGAATGGACTTGACGCGCAAGGAGACCTCAGCCAAAATGGAGCTGGATAGATTATTTAGTGCCCCGAGGTGAAGGTCGTTCGGAACGTACTTACTCTGCGATGCCTTTGCCGTCAATGATCGTTGCCACAGAATTACCGTCAGTCATGTTATCAGAGACGCTTCGATGGAGCGGTCAGAGGATGTGTCTTTTGCACAAACTGCGCGCGTAATATAGCAATCTTCTCCGCTGCTCGCAGACGTCAAACTTTCTGCCAATGCTGGTTTACCGGGGCACTGTTGAGCCGCCTTCTGACTGAAAAGTATTCAAAACGCGGCCTAGAGTATTCTGGATTAACCCAGGGGAGAGACGCAATGGAAAGATGGATCCAAGAGTCACCAGCATGGTGGTAAGGCATGAAGGAAGACACGACGGTGATGTCAATGTCCCGAATCTTCCGATCGTACCTCGCCTACTTATCCCCATCCGCATCATTGTCACTGCCATCAGCAGTCCGCAAGATACGCAAATTGTAAACTTTGACTATCATAGAGGTATTTACTCGACGCCCGCTTGAACGACAAACATGATCCTCGAGCCCAGACTAATTCATCCACTGATTGTGCGCTACGCATTGATTGCGGTGATTTACGGCCACAAGGCCTTTGTCACGGTACGAGCGTCGAGTGGCATGCCACAGAAACCTAGACGATTACGACAAGAAAGACTGGTCACCAGGATGGTGAGCCGAATGACGAGAATCTGAGTCGACATAGAAAGATCAGAGTCTGATGAGCGGACTAGATACCTTGTCTCTTTGCTCCTGTTGCTTGCTAGTATCTGGATGGACTCGAGTGAGTACTAAAATATGACATAGACGCAATGGCACGTATCCAGACAGCCACGCCGGCGCGCGCGCGCGCCAGGAGCCAGTTGCACCCAGCATCACGCAGGAAGACCTCCCGCCAGTTCAAGGCGACCTTTTGATGCTAACGTTCTTCCAATCACTTTATACTCTATGAGATCGAGATATCTCCAGTTAGTGGAGTACATCGAACCAGCAGAAAAGAGACTTTCTTTCAATTTCCCGAACGTGACTAAATCGCGCGTCAGTACAATACAGTATCACAAAGAAGATACGAACCGACTATCCGGTCAACGACTTACAGACTTCACCATGGTACCGAACTTCTGAGGAAGGGCAATAGGAAGGATCTAGAAGCAGGTCAGAGCGCGCTTAGGACCGGAATAGGTCAAGGAGACATACTACAGCTCGATGAGGATGACTCTTCGATACCACATTGACAATGTGTGTGAATTGGGGGTAGTAAACGGCGATGTTATCGATGACTGACTAGATATGATACTAGAGATGGAGTGTGTCCGGGTCTGGTGCGTTCCAGGCCAAGTTAAAGCCTAACAAATCGGGATACAGGCTGTCTCGAGCCGTCCAATCACGAGCAAGATCATTGATCTTAGTTTGATGCCAGTGGTGGCGGAGAAGAAACGAATCGGGATTTCGGTCCGGTGGGTTTCACCACCCTTTTGGGTGCATCAACGTTGACTTTGAACCTCGACAATCAATCCATCACGCACGTCGTAGCCGCGCAACCTGAGTCCCACCGTCTAGACTGCTCCGGCGGGCATTTACCTTTGCTGGGTGCGTCATGTTTGAGTGCTTGTTCACTGGGCGCCACCAGGACTCAGAGACGGTGTCCTCTGCTCTGCGTACCAAAAGGCACAGTTTGAGCCTGCCTATAGACCAAGCCGTAGCCCTAGCACGGCCGAGGTCCTCAAGTGGTTCTCAATCAACGTGAACTGATCGTTCTGTATTACATTGTTCGTGTCGAATCACGACACGCATATTTGTTCCGGTGGATGGATGGAGTAGACCTTGGGTAGCAAGATGAAGATTCGCCAGATCCGTACGCTTGTCGACCATACTTGTCAAACTCAGCTGAGCCTTTTCAGTCTTTTCTAGACCGAGTCATTTTGTGGGGTAGCGGTTCTGAGAAGTCCCGCCGGGCATCATTATACTCCGTCGCCCATCCCGATGAGCGGCGTACATCAAAGTCAGCTATAAATCCCCGCAACTACAGTTCAAGCTCTTTCAACAAGCCTCCCCCTCCCTCTCTGTGATTCTGTCATCATGAAAATTTTATTCTTCGTCACTGCTCATAACTCTCTTTCCCAGCGTGTCTACACGTTGCTGTCGGCGCGTACCATCCCCGCTCGCCCGACCAAAGTTTCGACTATCAAGGCTTCAACAATCGTAGTGATCCGTGCTTGTCTCCATAAAGCTCACATCTCATCGTCTTTGCAGCCTCACGCGCCGCTCCACTCACATACCGTCGCAGTCGAATATGCTCTCACTCCGGAGTCCATGATCGAAGCTGCTGAACTTTTTCAGCCGGATTTAATTATCTGCCCATTCTTGACGAAGAAGGTTAGGACCGCCGTAGGACCCTTCGCACCAACTGACATGATCGTCGCAAGGTTCCCGAGGCTGTCTACGACCGTTGGTTGACATTGATTGTCCATCCTGGTGCGCCAGGCGATGCGGGGCCCTCTGCTCTTGATTTCGTCCTTTCCGGTGACAGTGGCAAAGAGCCTGATGCCAAGCGCGCCCTCGATACCATCTTGGAAAGTGAGCAGCCCGAGCGCAAGGAATGGGCCGTTACTGTTCTAGCTGTACATGTTCTATTGTTGCCTTCGAGTCCAGTTTACTGAAGTCTATGACAGGCCATTGAGGAGCTTGACGCTGGTCCTATCTGGGCTTTCGCTAGCTACGATGTACCCAAAAACATCTCCAAGTCGGAACTCTACCGTGGCCCGGTATGCACTGCTGCCGTAGCTGCTGTCGTAGCTGCTATTGAGCGTGTCGAAACAGCCGCCGCAGCCGAGAGCGACAAGGTGTGTATTCTGCCCAAAGGCTCCATCCCCAGAGTGAGACGAGATTGGCTCACCGTTACTCAGTTGATCAGGCCGTCTTTGGTCCCGCCTGCCGACGCGTTCTTCTCCGTGAGCACCAACGTGCCCTTCCCGAAGAACACCACCCATACGCGGCCGATCTTGCCTGCGGCCGCTAGGGCCCTTTCTCCTCTTACAGTGACTGCCTCTCACTTCGCGCGTCTCCTTCGTTCTGCGGACTCGCAGCCTGGTGTTCTCTCGAACGCGCTCACTCCAGGCGGAAAGGGCAGCAAGCTCTTCCTATACGGCGGCAAAGTCGTTGAGCCGATCCCGACACACCTTGCGAAGCCCGGCAAGATCGTTGCTCACCGGGATGAGGCTGTTCTTCTCTGCTGTGCGGACGGAAATGGTGTTTGGATAACTCACGTCCGCCAGCCGCGGGCTAAGGCCGATACCATCAGGACTTTGCATCCTAAGATCTCTGCCGTCATGGGTCTGACTGGCCTTGGATGGACGAAATCATTGGGTTTTGGTGATCCTGCCGGTGTGCAGGATTGGACTCTTACGACCTGGGAGAAGAGGGAAGGCACTCTTCAAAATGTCTGGGTTGAGGAGGAGAAAGTCGGCGATTCACTCATTGCCTATGTTTATTTCCCTTTCTAGTAAGCTTGCATTCAGTTCTTTGATCGTTCGCTGACATACTCCCAGTAATGGAGCCAGTGACACCCAGCAATGTGTGCAATTGCGCAAGGCTATCGAATGGGCTTCACGTGTCCGTACTCCCGAGGAAGAAGCTAGGAGTGGTAAACTGAAAGCGCTTGTCTTGATGGTATGTATCACGTCAGAGTAAACCACAACATCCTCTGACAGCCTTGTAAAATAGGGCGGTGACGGGTACTTCTCTAACGGTATTCACGTCAGTCTCAAGCGCCTGCCACAGCGTCGATCCTTATTGACATTTCACAATAGGTCGGTGTCATTGAAGCTGCCGCCGATCCTGCTCAAGAGTCTTGGTAAGTTAGCGGCAGGCTATACGCACTCTGGCCCACGCTGATCTCCCTCCCAGGGACAATATCAATGCGATTGACGATGTCGTTGAAGCGACAATGTCTTTCCCCGGCGGCACTCCTCCTTCGTTTGCAAAGTACCCTGGCAGCCCAGAGTACCAAGGCAGCACGTCATCTTTGGCCGAGCGGGGGGTCCTGACTGTCTCCGTCATGCGGGGTAATTGTGCTGCTGGAGGTTTGGCAGTTGCCACCGCTGCCGATGTATGCAAACTTCCTCATTATCCACCACGAAGTTAACATTGTGCCGTCGTAGATCGTACTCTGTGCTGAGCGCGCAGTCATCAATCCTACCTACCGCGGGATGGGACTGTTCGGTTCTGTAAGTCGGCGAAGTAAACAAGAGACGCAATCGCTCATCTTGTTCACAGGAATACCACCGCTTCAGCTGGTTCGAGCGTTGCCCGGATGCAGAGGAGTACATTCGGGCCATGATTCCCATCGGAGCTGAGGTTCGCTGAAGATCTTTCTCGTCCGAGAGCCATGTTGACAGTTAACAATCGGATATAGGAAGCTCGCGATGCAGGTTTCGTTGATGCGGTGCTATTTGAATCTACCCCAGAGTCGATTGAGTTGGCTGCGAAGGCGCACGTTCGTAAGGTCGTTGCCTCCCCATACTCCGCTGCCGTAGACTTCGCTGTCGCCCCCTGGTGCAAGGCCAAGAAGAACATCCCCTCTCCTTCCACCTCTCTCATCGATGGTCTCCTCGCTAACAAACTGGAGTTCTTGTCTGCACTTGACAGGCCCTTGCGCTGGTACCGTGCCACTGAGCTCCAGCAAATGACGCTCGACTTCTGGCACCCAGTCCGTTCTCAGCGATACCACTCCCGTCGCGCTGCCTTCGCTCGCAAGGTTGCCCCTAAGTCGACGCCGCTTCGTTTCGCGACCTTCCGTCGGAACGACGGCGAAGCTGATGCTGAAGAGTTGGACTCGTTTGACGATGCACCAGGCTGGACCCCCGAGGATGCGTGGGGTTGGGCGGGAATGGCTGTCCCTGAAGTTTTGTTGACAGACTATCCTTCCGCGAAATCGTCTTCCTCCTCGTCATCGTCCTCTTCCGAACCCAGCACTATGATCAACTCGCCTACCATTGATAAGTCTTCGTACTCGAGTGCACCCCCGGGGGATGTGCTTGCGGAGAAGTTGGCGGCTATTCCATCGGTGCCTAGGCAGAACGCGGTTGGTACAGATGCGGCACCGCAAGAAGTCTTGTATACCTGCTACTATGATGGTGCCAGGGAGTGATTAGACACTACCAAAATCTATGGAAAGACAACTGTAACAACATGTATGGTATTAGTTGTACTTGTAGGGAACAGATCAAATATCTTGTGCAAACGAGCCGCCTGAGTTCGATCACCCCTTCCGCGACTCTCCTTCATACTATCATCTTCATTCAACGAACACAGTCCCACGCTTACTATCAGGCTCTTTCGTGGCTCATTGCCCTCTCAGTCGTATCCATTCTATCTTCAAAGCTGGGGCCATGACTTTGTGCGAACTCAAGCGCCGCGTACGGAGTCTCAGGTGAGGCTTATACTCACTTCAGCAACGCTTTAAGTTAATCGCCTTTAGCGTTACTCTCAAGAGAAACTCCACGGGTTGTGGTTCGCCAGTCTGCAAGTCATCCAGCCTCAAACACATCAACTCCGATTTCGTTACATGCTTTCCCATCGAAATTATCCGCAAGATATTCTTACTCTGTTGCGGTATCGAATACGAGCACCGTGTCGACGAATTTACGCCTCACCTTACGCCGTCCCCTCATTGTACTCTTGCTCGAGTCTCTCATGCATGGCGGATCACCATCAACACCCAATGTCCCGCTCTTTGGAACCGGATTCACGTCTCGATGTCACCTTTCATCCAGCACGGACTCAAGAAGCATCTCGCTCGTCTTCTATTGCGCTCCGGCGATGCGCCCCTCAGACTGACCGTCCTCGCTGTGGAAGCTCCAAAGTCGCGCACTGTTGCGAACCCGGCGATCGTTATGGATACCTTCCTGCAAGTTCGAGAGGAAATATGCAAAATGCTTCTCTCGGCGAGCCAACGCTGGGAGACATTATGCATAGATCCAGGTGTATTCGGGCCTGGCGATCTAGGCAGCCTTCGAGGAAGGTTCCCTCTTCTGAAGAAGGTGGTCATCGATTGCCATCTCGATGCAGGACGCCACGTTCAGAGGTCACACTTGGATCTTGAGACCTTTGTGAACGCACCGTCTCTTTGTGCCGTCGAGCTTAGGAGCGTGCTTGCATACAAGTTTCCCTGGACGAACCTTCATAGCCTGGTCTACGCCGGACAGAATGACGGACAGATCAAGAGCCCTGAGTTTTTCTATCTTCACGGTCTCATCTCTAGCTCTGTGAACCTGCTTTATCTGGAGCTTGCGCATATCCACGTTCCTCCTTCCTTGATCAACAAGTGCATCAGGAATGTCTCGGTCCAGCACCTTTTCATCCAGGATACCAACGTTTGGGCAATGCTGAATCTCCCGAGTGTGCGACGGGTTGATGTCTTGTGCGGTGATGTCGACAACCTCCCGCTCCTCGTCTCTTCTTCGCAATGTTGCGTCTCTGCCCTACACATCTTCTGGTCCTCAGGAAGCAAAGCATCACTACCTCTCTTATTCTCTGTGCCAATGGCAGCGTCTCATGCAACTCTTCGCACTCTTGTCATCACAGTGGACCGAAGTATCACGTCGCGTCTCGACTCGTTCGTATTGGAGTTTCTAGGACTCTTCAATACGAATAGAGAGATGTACATGCATGTGAAGGACATCCGCTTGAAGCTCGCCCCAGCTCATCCTCATTGGAAGCCGAGTACGTCGATACTGAACGAGATGTATTCGGCGGTGATTGGGAGGCAGTTGAAGCATCTGGGAGTGTATGTTTCGGATTGCAGCAAGGGTATCTGGCCTGCTTCGCCCTTGGCGCACTCTCTGCCACCAGAAGCCATTGGCTACATTCTCGCGCTCAGAAGGCTTCGAAGCTCTGAACTCACTGTCGATTTCATGGTTAACGGTAAGCTACTTTCACCTCTTGTGGTGGTTGACTGAATGCATACAGGCTATGACATACTTGCTGAGTAGCCTAGCTGAAGTCCTATACTTTCCTACACCGAACTATACACATAAATAGCTATTAGGACAAGTTTTCACAATGTACTGTGCGAACGCGTTGAACGCGTCGCATATCACGTGTGAATAAAGCTCTTGTTTCTGACCGCCACTAACACCTCGATTTCTCTTGCATGGCTCCGATGTACGTCCTACGCAGCAGCTGCCTCTATACGCGAAATGAATGAGACCAGGCGAGATAAGTTCAATATTCACTCCAAAGCAGTTGTGTGCCAAGACGTTGATCTCAAAGGCGACGTTACAATTGGCGCTGGTACGAGTTTCTCCCCCCCACTGCTCTTCGTAATGCTGACATTTCTCTACGAAAGGGACTGTCGTACACCCCAAAGTCACCATATTCGCTGTCTCTGGGCCAATCATCATCGGGTCGGGATGCATCATTGAAGAAAGTGTGATTATCTTGAACAGGTGCGTCTGTCCTGCTCCATGTAGCCTTCCTCGCCAAACTTGTACAGGAGAAAAGATGTCATGCGCATTGGAGACGAAAACTTAATAGAGATTGGATCTCGTACGTCGTGTCGGTCATTCCCAGATTCTTGCACAATAACATCACCTACCAGGCCTCGAGAGCCCGTCTATCGGCAACTACAACACCTTCCACACCCGCTCAAGAGTGCACCACACCGTCAAGATACCCAACTTCTGTGTCATCGGCGCGGGCTGTCTCGTTGTCCCTACCGAAGTCGAAGTGCTCGACGACTACACCGTCGTATACGGCCCGGACGCTGAGCGGCGACAATGGAGTGGGCGGGGAAAGGTCCAAGAGATAGACTTGAGGCGAAAACATGCAGAGTACCTGCGGGAGATGTTGCCCAAGTTCAATCGACTAAGGTCCACGAGGGAGGGTTGAGGATGAGGAGTGTCTGCATCTGCATTTTCTGTGTATAGTTCGTCATTTTTGTACTTCTATCATCGAATCTTATCGTATGGTCCTTCAGCTTTTATCTTGCTGTCCGCGGCCGAAATCCCGGATGTGCCTGATTGTGCTTCTTGACTGCATACTTACTGGATGCCTGTCGTTCAGCTATCGTTCTTCGCTGCCTCTGCAGCTCACAAGGAATCCCCACACCTTTCCTCTAGTGTGCTTGATAGCTTGCGGTCCTTAGTTGAACTTCTCCAGTACGCTCTGTCTCTATCGCTATTTCCGGTACTCATTGTCGACAGTGTATTCAACGGTATACAGAATGAAAGCGAAGGCAGCGAGCTAGGAGTGTTTGTGCTAGGTCTGTCGTCCCCGATGCCCTCCTTAGGACATTACTCAATCCTGATTCTTAGTTTGGGATAACTACGAACGTGCAGAACAAGCCCAAGATGCATTTACCTCAACGGTCGCTCCCATGACTGTCAATGGATCTCCGATAACGTCCCATTTCATCGAAACATCGAAGGATCCTCTTCCATGCCTTTCTGCCCCGACGACGGAGTACGTCGTTGTGACCGCTGAGCCTAGCACGAGGGACGAGCTTATGGGACTCATCGCGCAACAAAACACTAACTTGGACAAGGCAGCGCTTGCCTATCCTCCGTGCCTATGCATTCCCACCATTGGGAACCAAGATGTCATCCTGTTCCTTGTTGGATGGGATAGTCGGGAGGTCGGTGGGATCGCTTGTCGTAACTTTGACGTCCACTCACCGCATCCATAGGTCCACTTCGAAACTGTCAGCGTAGAGCCGTTTACGTCCATCGTACCAGGCATGATTGCGCTATCGCAAACACACATGTTCCACGCCAACATGATATCATACCCAACGCCTTGAATACGGTGTACAATGCCTATATCTATCGTTTATATCTCGCCGTAGTCTTCGTCATGTATATACAGCTAAATTTTCGAACGCGCTGTCTGAACCACGGAAGGTACTCTCCGTCAATCAATGGACACCCATCCGCTACGAGGGTCTCCAATGGGGTCATCGCTGGTGGCTCGACACCCTCAATGGGAAGCCGAGCCTTGACAAGGCGCATGAGCTGGCCCGTCGTCACGTCCGAACAGTGCGATACATCGATATGCTTCAAGCACTTCCCACCTTCTAGATCGTCGGCAATTGACCCTAGCACCTGGTTGATAACACCACTGGGCAATCTGCGCAGTGCAAGGGTCTTGAGGTCCCCAGAGGCCTTGATCAGAGCGATGGCTGGTTCGGCGGACATGATGCACGACTCGATGGTCAGACTCGCAAGATCTCTGGTCGTGAGGCCGCGGAGAACGGCGTCAATCGAGCGTGGGGACCGCGTTAGAGTGAGATGCTGCAGAGACGGCATGGCGAGGAAAGAAAGGAGGGGCAGAGCGCCGCTGGTTGCTGCGAGATTGAGCGTCTCGAGCTTGTCCAGCTGGATGGGCGGGAATGTATCGGGTGGTGGGGGTAGGTGAAGTCCAAAGGGAAGGTCGATAGTCAGACTGACCAGGTCTGTGGCCTCGGATAGGTATGTCAAAAGGGCAAGGACGCGCTGACACGTTCCGCTGCGGGCAGTCAAGTTGCGCAAGGTCTTTGGTGCGGGGGGTAGGTCCGCGAAATTGAAGATTGCACCGTCGAGGACAAGGCTTTGAAGTGAGGCGTAGGGATATGCGAGGATGGTGTTACGTGTTTGATTGAAGAGCTTGTCGTGTATCTCGAGCACCTCTAAACAGGATACCACTTGATCTAGCACCGGTTCGTCCAGTGTGGTGATCACATCCCAATCCTCGAGTCGGCAGATACGTAGATGCTCCCACTTCATACTGGAAAGCTTGTCCTTGTCCCAATCGAGTAGCGTCAGCCGGAGACTGAGCTCCCGTATTCGACCGTTGGAGCGTGTCATCCATGTTTCTGTCTTCCGGTTGGGAGATCTATTCGTCAAAGCCAAAGTTCGCCACAAGTGCGGTGTCCGTATGGCTATCTCCCGCCAGTGCTTGCATACAGACGATACGCGAAGGACTAGTGGGGAGTCCTCCGCAACAATATCATCGAAGATCACGGTCATCAGCTCAACGGGAAGCTTAGCGATATGACAGGTAACGCGTCGTCTGTCTTCGAGGGCCGTGGCCTTCAAGGACGTGATTTCGACGCGTCGTTTGGTGTCGTCTGGCGCAATGCGTGCGAGAGCCATGTCTGCCATAGAGAGGCACTGGTCGAACTTGCGGACGAGGAGGAATAGACGTGCTGCGCGCAGATAGCCTTGGTATCGTGTGGGCGCGACGTCTATGGTCGCCTTTGCGTCGCGAAGGGCGTCTTTCGGCTTTCCGAGCTTTTCAAAGCAGGCAGAGCGACAGTCAAGGACAAAGTAGGGTTTGGTAGGGCCACCCTTCTCGAGAGCCTTTCATGAGTGCTTTAGCTGATGCTGTTGTGAAAGAAGGATGTATCACACCTCTGTGCAATTTGCAAGCGCCACCTGGTAATCCTCTCTCTTGAAAGCAGTCATTGCCTTGTCGAACGAGGGTTTCCAAGCCATGTCAGAATCGAAGATGGTGGTACAGTCTCAAGGCGTATTTATCACGTGCGGTACTGCGAATGTCATTGTCCCGAGCTTCAACAAAGCTTTGAAGTTTGAAAGAGAGTTCTGATGAAAATGAAAGAAACTTTGCTTTTCATTTCGTAACGAGACTCGAATTTCTTTGTCGTCAAGAAAGCTGTTGAGCTGGACTCTTCTTTGAGCTTCTCAGCCATTCTGCGGTTACTATTTTGGGCACAACAGCTCGCGCTTGACACCTTGCTTTCCCTCTTACCTTCATCTTCTCCAACTTTTCTCCCTTTCTTTTCCCGTGAACATCATCTTGGCAATGCCTCTCAATTATTCAAAATGGGATCAGCTCGAGGTGCGTTGGCGCCACCCTCGTCCAGGTCACAATCTAAACGGTATGGACAGCTCTCAGACGATTCCGACATTGAAGGCCACCCCAATGTCGACAAGAAATCGCTTATTCGGTGCGTCTCTGCGCCCTGTCCTGCGTGATATACCGTGCCGACAGCGCCATCACTATCTAGATGGAAACAGCGCGACATCCACGAGAAGCGGGAGCAGCGCAAACAGAAGATCGCGTTCCTCAATGCCCAGATCGACTGCAACAAGATCATCCAGGCTCGGATTGACGAGATACATGCCACACTCACGTCCTCATCCACCTCGTCGCCTGTCTCCTACTTCAACTCCCTTGCGGAGCAGCTGGAAAAGAACCCTTCCAAGGACTGCCCGCCCGGCAATGACCCGTCCAAGCTGGAGCACACGTACGATGGCATGATCCTCTCGCTGCTCAAGCAGGTCTCGCAGCAGGCCAAAGACAAGGTCAAGGACGCGAGCGTGCTCGAGAGCGAGAAGGACGACAAGCTTACGAAGGCTCTGGTTGAAGGGATCACTTTCCACAAGGGAAAACTCGCGGAGACAATCGTGACGAACCAGAAGGAGCTGGAGGCGGAGGAGAAGGAGCAGAAGAAACACATCACGAGCGAAGATATGCACGATGGCTTCGACACCCATGTACGTTCATTTCTCTCTGTCTCAACCAGCCTTGACCTCCTTCCTGTAGTACGTTCCTCCCAAGCCCGCTCCTACATCTATTCCCACCAAGAAGGCCGAAACCACCAAGAAAGCCACAGTAACCGAATTTGAAACTCTGAACCCCCAGGCTTCCTCTTCATCTCCAGCTGTAGCGACGGACAGCGATGAGGACGATAACGACGTGCCGGAATTGACACCTTCACTTGAGGCCTTTTCCAAGCTTTCCTTGGGCGCCTACGAACAGTCATTCCGCTTCATACAGGCTCATCCTGATGTCGTTATTTCTGGCGCTTCCGACGCGCTCCTCGTGGCAGGATTCCGCGCGGAAGGAGACGGACAGTTCAAGTACGCCAAGCAATGCGTGCACCAGAGCCTTCTTCTCCAGTATTGCGAGAAGCTCGGGGGAGATGGCGTTCGTGTATTCTTCAACAAGTAAGTTTCCGTGTCGTCAATGATTCTCATGCTAATTCAAGCTTGGCAGGATGATATCAGGCGACAAGCGCGCTATTCCTGTCTTCGTCGACGATGTCGACAAGACCTACGCTCATCTGAAGGAACGGGTGAGGATAACGAAAGCAGAAGAGGCCGCTGCGAATGAGGGCAAGGAGCAGATTCAGTTGGTGCCTGAGAGCGGAGACCAGACCATCTCGTTCAACGTGCCAGACGGCCCTCCTCCGGAGGAACTTGTCTACGAGGGGCCGGATGCGGAGACCGTCGATATCAACGAAGTACGCAAGGCGTTGCAGTTCAGATGGGATGTCTACGAGTCTTTCCCGGAGGAACTCAAAGAGGCGCTGTCGGCCAACTCGCTTGACGCGGTCAATGCCGTCCTTGGCGACATGGACGTCGCTACGGCAGAGGATGTCGTGACGAAGCTGGACGTGGCTGGGATCTTGAACTTTGCATCAGGCGGAATTAGGGATGAGACTGGGAGAAATGCTCAGGCGGACTAGGGAAGGAATAAAACGGAAAGAACAATATAAATGTATATCTTATTATCTGCTGTGTTTGTCGCTTTTGTATCTTGAATCGTCATTTACTTGCAAGAGGTCGGGGCCTGATATCTAACCCAAAAGAAACGCAGATGAGAGCGCATTGCTAACGTGAGCGGACTTGTCACGGCAGGCTGCGAATCCTACGCCTGGAAGAAATGATGTCGCTTGATAAAGACGCGTCGCCCTGTTCAACAAAAAGAGAGTTCTGAGCTGCCGAGAAATATAGGTCAGGTCACCAAGGTGTCAGGACTTTGTCGCAGCTGAAGATACGAGTGATCGCCGCTGAATAGTGTCCACCTCAGGACTTTCGTGTGTAGACAGCACGATACAGTCGACAGAACGTCCTCCAATCCAAAGTCAAGTTTCTATTTGGAGTCGACAGAGACGGTTTCACAGATAGTGAATGTTGTTTAGCTGCTTCAATTGAATGGATGATCAGCAATCAATCGCGTACGACTGTGTCGACAACGCATGCACCTCAGATGTTCTGTAGTTTGTTCCAGATCAAATCTATCCTCTTCTGTTCATAGATGGCACTGGCCGACGCCAGCAAGGCCTCCAAAGTCTCGAAGACTGCTGAAGACTTCTCTTCTTGTCCGGGTCGCTCCATCTAAGAGTTACTATGAGTCGTCGTTGCACGTCAAGGTCACAGGAAACTCACTGCATAGCCCCGACCCGTCAGTACCACATGCAGTTCCCCGCCATCGAGAAGCGTGACCACAGCCTTGGCCTCGAGGATAGTCGTCGTGGGTAGGATAGAGAAGGAGCGGATACCAAACTGCTGTTCGGTGAGAGAGTCGAGTAGTTCGTTGTGAAAGAATCCAGCGGGCGACGGCGAGCGAGGAGGGGAGGACGACATCGCTGCTCTGCCGCTGCCTAGTAGTAGTTCATTGGGGGTTTGGAGATGAGGGTAACGGTACAAGAATTGGCCCGGCCCGATCAATCCGGGGAGACTTCTCCATCAACAGTTGATGATCTCATGTGAGCGCTTGAGCACTGGCAGACTGCCAGTGTCATTGGACACTTAGCACAACTGCGAGGCTGTCATCCCGCAATTCCACTCAAACTCTGTAGGTCTAGTGATAGTGGGCACAAAGTGCCATAGAGGCAGGGTATGCGGCAAATATTGATGTGAAGTTTGATACTAGCTCGATGCTAAGCCCCCGTCCCCGTCCCCGTCTCCACCGCCAATTGACGGGTTCCCGTCCTTGTCCGCTGGATCAGGATTGTCGCCGCCATCGTTACTCGACTCATCTCCGAAACATACCATGGTAGATGTAATCTTCTTCTTTTCCGCTGCCGTTTCCGCACAAGGTTTCGCATCCTGGACCTTCGCAGCCATAAGCAGCCCATTCCACACTTTCTGGCCGTACAACTTGGCCATAGTCTCAACATAGGTGATGACCGCATACCAGCGAGATCTACCGTCGCCAATCGGCTTTTCGCCGCCGCTAAGGTTGAATTGTCCAAGTCGCGAGACTGGCTGGATCATGAAAGCTAATGAGAAGCAGCGACGTCGCTGCAATCTCTATATTAGATCTACAACAAGACAACAGGAGACGTAACGATGTATATGGCATAATGGCGCGCACTGCACCTAATCTTGGTCGAGTCAACGGTTGCCAATCCATCTTTCTAGTGGTACACATATCTGGAGATCACTGAATCGAGATGAATCAATTTCATGGTTGTATTGAGACGCACCTTTCTGACTATGTACTGGATCTCAGTCCTTACTGTCTTCCTTCAGGCCATCTCCAATTTCGCTTGCCTCTTTCGGCGCCGTAGGAGCCACCTCTACGAGCTGGAGCCCTTTCCCTTCCTTCCTGCTCTTCAAGGCCCCCTCGTACATCTCTCTTGTAAACTTCCAGTCTCCAGACGCGTTTCTAACTTTGGCAATGAGGTCGCCAATCCATTTCCGCTCGTCTTCGTTCCTCAAGCAGTTGGCCCACCATCGATCCATGCTTCCTACAAGCATCTTGGATGACAACTCCTCGTGCTCACTTTGTTCGTTGAGGACATGGAGCAGAAATCCCGCATTCAATCGCTCGAGGCCCAGCTCAGAGAGACATTTCAGGATACGAGAAATGCGGAGATTGTTATGCGTGGATCCTGTTTTATCATTAGATAGAAGCAAAGGAAACGGCTGACATGCACGCACGAACGAGGTTCTTGTACCGTGCCACGAAATCACGAGGGGGCGAGGCGCGTGCTAAAAGGCCAGTTTCCTCATCTTCTAGGCGCATCCCGTAGAAGTCCAGCATAAGCCTATACGAGCCCAATATTCGTGTAATGACCTCTGGCGACGAATTCATGGCATCTATTTCGTGACGCTGTAAAGGCTGAGATTCGAAATTCATGCCAAACTCCTGAATTGGGAAGAGCCATTGGATGAAGCCATGCTTGTACTCTAGCGTCTTGTAGTCGCCCTGCCATCTAAAGCTGTCAGCATCCAGCAGATTCGACGAGTCGATTACACCGCACTTGTCGTGTAGCTCGTCAATGGTGAGGTTGTCTGGCCGACACCGCCCTTTGTCTTGGTAAAAGAGGAGATTTGCCGACAGGGATTTGTCATCGTCGTTGTCGGGATATCCCTGGATGAATTCAAGAACGTCGCGAGGAATGTTGCTCTGTGCCATGGCAGAACGAGTAGGCCTCGACGCGGTGGTGGTGAACAAACGGCGAATGAATTGCATGGCGAGTTGCCTTTTTCGGCGACCCTACGCTTTGATCACTCGCCCGTTGACACGTCCCTCCAAGCATACTCAATGATATTTGAATGATATTATTTGTTTTCGTGCGACGTGAACGTTGGTCGCTCGAAGAGATGTTTTCTGTGACATGGCTTCTGAGATCATCTACGTCTCATTTGAATGGCTAGTCGCGTCATGGGGGGGCAAGCTCATATTCGAACGACTCGAAGTTACAAATCAGAGCTTCAGGTGTCCTTGCCTGCACCAATCATACACGAGAGACATTGCAGAAGACTTCTTGGTATCATCATTGAGCTCACACAGCTCATACTTAGAATGGGGTTCACTCGTTTACATCATGTGCAGACCGCGGCAACTTGAACAGAGGCAGAGACGATGCCAACGCACTGGGGAAAATGTATTGAGAAGTGTGCTCTGGGATACCTCGGGAGTATAGGAAGAGTATCGACTCTTTGGTGATATCTTGCCGAGTACCAAAGGTCTCGTCCACATCTAGGGCTGAGGAGGCTTTCATGCGTGGCCCACAAAGCGACCGCACCCGGATGACAGATGGCTGCGGTAGACACCGGGGGTGGTTTCAAAGGACCTTCGAGCCCAAGTTGAGAGGGCAAGGGACAAACGCAGATAGTACGCATTACAGTCAAGAGTCAGCAATCGAACACCAGAGCATATTCCAGTCTCCGTCTTCACAAGCCAGTTCCCTCAGGTCGGACCAAACGCTCGGTTCGGAATGCGATGGAAGAGTACCTCAAGCGAGCTATCTGTCGCAAACAAGGTTTCGTCTGTTATAACAGCCCAGTTCAGTATCTTCTTTCGATCGCATCGGCACGAACTTGTTAGCGAACTCGGAACCAAGCGAGGCAGCCTGCAGGTCTCCACATTGCGAAGCTGATTGCCAGGGAAGACACGGCCATTGATTGACACGGAGCGAAGATTCGGTGAAGGTCGACTCTCTTGCTGTTCAGTGGACGATAAGCGAGCAAAGTCGAGTACTACAAGGAGTTGAAGAAGGACGGAACAAGTACGCTTGCCATTTTGGGGTTCTACATATCCTCCACGTGTCGGACCAACCGTTGACTTGAAATTTGCTTGACGTGCAGGCGGACGATAATTCGATGCAGAAATTGGACGATTCCTGTGGAATATGCTTGACTCTTACCGAGGAGACTAGTCTATACTGATCTGGCGGGAGCTGTTCATCCCTGAAGGGCGGCTTTGGGCGGTCCGCCATGCTTGTAGCCTCTAGTGGACGCTGATCCGAATCGCGTAACATTGGCGTTTCGATGAACTTAGCTCGTCGTACGCGTAACTCCTCTGTTCTTCCACCCGGTCTAGGACCACCATCAGCTCGTTCTCTCTTATCAGGCAGAGATCACTCGCGCCGACACTTTTCCATAGATAATTGAAGCGCGCCGAGTCAAAAAGGAAATTTGCCCTATTGTTGGCGATCAGGAGTGCATGGGAAATGATGAGGTTCCCAGGCGCGACTTGGGGCGAACATGGCGTCAGCATCTGTGTGGGGACTTGATTCGTCGACTGGTTATGTTTGTGGTCTTCTATGATCGGACATCCCTCTCGAGAGCACGAGCACGACATCATCTCGGGGAAGAGAGCGTTGAACCCATAGACCTACAGCTGTGGTGGGTGCAAATTCATTCACACCCGAATCATATGCTGATACATTAGGATTACGCGTAACTGTCATTCTATAGGTTGGCCCCGATGCAATGGTGATAACGAGCCTTACAATCGATAACATGGGCAGCCCGAAAGGCTGCGATCACAAGACACGGAGATCGATCAGCAATCTTGTCATACATAAGCTGTATAACCTTTATAAACTCAACAGCGTTGTTGTACTCGCCTTCCATCGCACTTCCTCTTCTCACCATGGTGTGTCTCGTACTCGTCCCGCTCCCCACCCCTCTTTGACACGTCTTGTAGGGTCTCACTATTCAAACCCTCGTCGAAGGTGACAACCAGACCTACCCAAGGGCAGGCGGTAAGCCTCGTCAACAACAAAGAGCTGTAGAGCTATTCAGGTCTCACTCCTCTGCTCTGCAGACACCGTGCACATACACTACACCGGGACGCTATCTGATGGAAGAGTGTTCGACTCTAGCCATAAGCGGCGAGTCCACAATAATCTAGATCGACGGTTTGTGTTGATTTTATCTAGAGGTCGCCCATTTGTTGTCAAGATAGGCACCGGACTGGTTATAACAGGATGGGACGAAGGTAAGCCTTATCTGTGCCCTCATGTTCCGTGTCATTAACCGTGTATTTTAGGTGTCCCGAAGATGTCGCTAGGGGAAACGGCTCTTCTAACTGCGAGTCCAGAGTTTGTACGTCCAACTACATTATCCGTCATGTCATCGCATCTCATTGTAACAGGCATATGGCGCCATGGGTGTGCCCCCATTGATACCTCCCAACGCCACACTTAAGTTTGAGATGGAGTTGTTGAAGATAGATCGGGAAAAGTAGCCGCCACACGGCCACGGACGATCACTTTCCTTTTCTTTTGCTCTGGGTTGACGCGTCACTTTCTTTTGTAAACTGCATGTACTTGTTCGCATATCTCATTCAATGTACCCCATACTATTTTGAGCGCGTAATAAGTCCGGGGTACCCATGTCTTCCGCTTATTGACGCGTCGCCACGCGTCACAATCGCGTCAATCGACTCACCCATTTGTCACCCATTGACCTGTTCCTATTGTATTACTGTTGAAACATTCGCGTTCGGATAGGCATGGAGCGCTCAGCCCCAAGCGATAATTAATCACTTGTTCATGTGGGCGTTACTCGGAATTATCACGATCAAATCGATACTGACCTTGTACTGACCGGACATCGACACTGAGTGCAGATACCCAGGGAATACAACTGGGGAATTTGGGGCCGGAGGTAGAAGATCTATCATAGAGCCTGAAGAAAACACTATGGCGGTGGTAATCACATTCCGCAAAACCCTATGGAATGATAACTTCATCCATGTCATCGTCATCATCCTCTTCTTCCTCCTCCTCTTCCGCATCGACTTGCATAGCATCACTTTGTGGCGTAATGATGGGTGCTGACGGCGGCGCAACAAAAGTCGGCAGAGGTATTCGAGGCGGCGGGAACACAGCCGGCTGAAATGACGGAGGTGGTGGCGTGACAACAGCGGGTTGAGGCTTCGGGGGTGGCGGTGCGACAACAGCCGGCTGAGGCTTCGGTTTCGACAGTGGCGTTGCGACAGCCGCCGACTGAGGTTTCGGAGGCGGCGGCACGAAGGCAGCAAACCGGGTTCTCGGTGGTGGTGGCGCGACCGCCACTGGTTGATGTATTGGCGGGAGAACTGCCGTCCGCACAGTTGATTCCTCCGCTTCCCGTTCCTGCGCGTACTCCTGCAGTTGTGCCGCAAGCAGCGCCAGTTGCGCCTGTAGCTGTGCGCGTATCCCATCTTCGTACTCCTTGTCCGCCTGCTCCATATCCGCCTTTGCTTCCGGCTCCGGCGACGTGAGACTGAGCAGACCTTCACCAAAGTTGATCGTTTTGAGAATATGCTGCGCGGCCTCGTAAGCATCCCCAATTTCGGCCGGGTTGACAGGATCTTCCGCTGGAGGCTCTGGAAGTGCAGGTGGTGGAGGTGGTACACCATACGGCGTGTGGATGCCGGAAGCAAAGTGTGTGACGAAGGGTGTTTTTGAGCTACGGTCGAGAGGCGCTCTGGTGAATGGAGAAGGACGTTGGTTGGTGCCGTTTGCTGAGGGTTGGAGAACGGTCGTTTGCGGTCGACGCGTTGGTTTACGCGTCGCAGACTGGTGGCAGAGCATGAGCATACTGTGGCGCCTCGAGAATTGGATACTCACGTCTTTACTCGTGTAGCTCGGGTTGAGTCTGTATTTTCCATTGTCGCTCTTCTCAAACCGACCTTTCTTGTACGCCTTTTGCAGCGCCTGACTCGCTGAAGGCCTGAAGTTGGACTGTACAGGGTAGTGGCTCTGCATCCATGCGTAGATGTCTTTTGGCGCGACGCCGTCTAGGTCGCCGGAGTCCTGCAGAGCCTCGACGATCATGTCCTCGTAGCTTGGAAGATCGTCGTCGCGGTTGTGGGCCATCGGGGGATCAGGTGCTGCCGCTGCCGACGGCGTAGTGGAGAAGGTGGGCGCGGTTGAGTAGGCGGGTGTGGTCGTATGGAAGGAGGTGGACGCGACGGGGGCGGCATGGTGGGGTATCGCGTAGGACATGTAAGGATGATGTTGCCAGACATGGGGGTAGTAGGAGGCGTGCGGATACGTCTGGTAGCCGTACGGTTGATGAGGGTAGCCAGCCACTGTAGGCGGTGGATGTATTGCCAAGGGTCCAGTTATTGCTCGTGGTATGGGTATAGGCGTCGGCATTGTCGGGATATGCATGATCGGCGCTGGCGTCGGTGTCGGTGTCGGCTTCGGTGCAGGCGCAGGCGCAGGCGTCGTTGCTTTTGGCGGCTCCGTGGGCGCTGGAGTCGATGCGGCCTGTGTTTCCTCTGACGACTCGGAGGATTTGTCCTTTTCCTTGTCTTTCTCTTTCTCCTTGTCCTCTAGCGGTTTCGGATCCGCGGTGGCTGTCGATGCCGCATCCTCCTCCTCTTCCTCTTCTTCATCCTCCTGCTTCTCCTTGTCGTCCTTGTCCTTGTCTTCCTTGTCCTTGTCCTTCTCTACCGTTTCCTTCAGTTTCGGTGAATCCTTTTTAGCCGCATCTTGAAATTTTTAGTCCTCATCGATCCTTTCTTCGTCCACGGGCAACGGCTAACCTTGCGCAGGGGGCGCCTTTACGTGCTCTGGCCATACCCAGTTCTTGACGTATAGCGGGACGTGCAACTCGAACAGCAGGCATATCTCGATGACTTGCGGTGGTGGAAGGGTGGAAAGGTAGCGCCGCCTGGTATCGTACAGGGAGGCTAGATATGCATTTATTTCGTCAATCGCTCAACATATCGCAGCGCAACATACATTGAACGTGATGGAGGGAGGAGGCAAAGTGCGGATCCGAGGCGTTGGCCTGCATCGAGGAGATGTACAGTTTTTCAGAACAAGGTTCAGACCTCGGTCCGCGACGACAGATGTGCCGATCCGGCATCTACGCCACAGTTGGGCTGTGATTGCCACTTGTTTGAATTTCAGAATATCATGATTAGGCACTAAGTATACATATACGTATGTACAACGAGCTACTGCGCCACATTACGCTTGTGCTGCCGGAAGGCCGCCTCGTTTCTGCTTCGCTCATGCTGTAGCCTGCACATCACAGATGAATCACTCGCAGTGTGATACCCTCGCGCTGCACTCGTCTTCACCGCCTCCCTCAACATATGAGAAAACTTGACCGCTCCGACATTCTTACCCTGCGGGAACTTGACCCTGTCGAAGAAAGTCGGCCAATTCTTCGTAGCGTAGATGTCCTTGATCTCCCCTACCATTCGCTCCGGGATCTCCTTCTCCGCGAATCCATAATTATCATCCAAGCGCCCCATGTTTGCCGAGTACGTGTCAACAAACATCTGGAGGAAGGCGATCTGGAACATGATCAGAGAGAGACTCGTTTTAGACTGCTCAAAGGTCGTCTCGAGGCGGTAGTTGTTTTGTGTGTCCTCTTCCATGACTTCGAGATCAGGACGTCCCTTGAGGACCCAGCGAACGTTGCGCGTAATGACCTCTTCCAAGAAAACCCCGCTGAGCTGCTCCCACCGAAGACCGTCATTGTGCACCATTACCAACATGACCATCACAAGGAACACGCCCATGTCGGGAACTTGGCTCTTCGTGCGGTTATTGACGTCCCTGATGAATGCGCGTACAATCTTCGAGGCATCCTGCAAGATGGCTGGGGCCGTCCGTGACAAACAGATGAGGAGGTGGAATAGGTGACAGTACGAGTATACGGCCTTCTCCGATGCGCAGAGGATAGCGTTATTCGAGATGTGTTGATTCCCCTCAACGACAGCATCGCAAGTCTTCGAGAGCCCAACAACGATATTGTTCATCAAGCGATAAACGACCGTAACGGCCGGGGCCGCCATGTCAGACAGCAAACTCGGCGCAATGGGAGCGGGAATGAAGGCATTGCGACCACCGCCACGACCGCGGTTGTTATTCCGCCGCCCACCTCGACCCCCACGCTGCTGCTGCTGCTGCAGAGAACTAACATCGGCATTGTGCATATCAACATAGATGCGGTGCAAGTATGTCCAAATCTTTTGCTGCGCAGCTTCAAAGTGCCCGCGATTGAACGCCAGCGGGAGAAAATAGCCAAACGGCCGCTTCTCGATACCACACCTCACGCCGAACTGGGAAAAGGCTTCCTCGCTCAGCCAGTCAAAGTCTGACGCTAACTGGCGAGATCGGCGGTCGAAAGAAACGCCGATGCCGAGTATGCATGCCTTCAGTGGGGTCCTGAGGAAGAAACATTGCAACTCGCGCTGCAGGAGCTCATGCGACGAGTCGACGACAGCCCGGAAACGAGGGTAGGCTTCAGAGAGCGTCAGGACGCTTTCTGAGGGAAGGAATGGGGCAAGCGCAAAGAATATGTCGTCAGGTAGATTGTCGAGTGTCGAGGTCTGTGGCGGAATGAGGTAGGGTGAAGAGAGCGGGGCGGCTGCTTGTGGTCGCATCGCAGAAGAATTGTGAGGTAACACGTCCGATCCGTAAGGACATTTGGGGCAGCTAAATCCCGAGATGGACTGAAGTGTTCTTGTCCAACGAGGGTTGACATATTCTAGGCGATGAATTCGTTGGGTTCTAATGATAGTGTTCTTGGTTTTGTGAGAGCGAAGGAACTTATACGTGTTCTTGAAATTGCGCATTTGGATCTCCTTCGAACCATTGTTCTGATATTGGAGAGCAAGATCAGCCTCGAACTCAGAAAGTCGATTATAGTAAATGTCGTGAGGGTATCGCTCGAGGTCCGTGAGGTATTGCTGGAGGTCCACCTCCATGACATAGGCAACCTCAATGTGATCACCGATGTCGAAACAATAACCGTAATCTTGCTCAATCTGAACAGAAATCAGTCTCGATGCGTCAAGTATGCAAAACATAAGTACTCACTTTGATGCTGGTAAAGAAAGTCAGGAATTGAAGAAACAGCCCGCGAAGGGATAACGCCGGAGTATAGCTGTATTCATGTTCAGACTAGAGCCACAAATATTGTTCACGTCAAATACGCACCCTCCTGTGTAACCGTGCTCAGCATCTATCTCTTCCTTCTTCTTCAGCAGATCACAGCAGATATATCCCGTGAACAAGTTTGGGTGTTCAATCTTGCTAGTTGCTTGGATACTTGGAGGGTCGGCGGGCTAAATTGGCATCCTACATTAGCAAGTCGTCTCTTGCGACACGAAGAGATGGCTCACCCAACTGTCCGGTATTTCGACCTCGAAGTGAAGAGCCAAGCCTTTCCAAGGCCCAGTTGGTGGCGTCAAGACGAGGCAAAAGCGGCGGATGTTAGCGTCGTCAATGAAGACGGCCACGCCCGGGTAGGGGGAGTCATACAGCTCAGCGAGGTCGCGGTGGAGACGCGTGAGCAGCTTGTGGGATTGATGTCCTGACATCGTGGTTGGTGTGAGAAAGGTGGGTCGAAAGTGACCGGGGTTTTTGAGGCGCGTTTGTGTGGCTTTTGTAGAACAACAACTCCCGGTTCCGGGCGCTCGATCTTTATATATTGAGTCAAGGATTGCCAGCCACAGCCTCCGGCCTCAGGGCTCAGGGCTCAAGCCTTGTCATCGTCGTTGATGGGTCGCTGCAAATGAATCAGGACGGAGCCGTTTAGCATTCTTCAAAGCTAGGGGGCTACGACAAAGATGACGGCAAGGCAGACAGGCAAGGCAGACCAGCGCGACGTATGGTGGTGGTGCAGAAGGAAGGACGGTCCTGGTGAGTGAGCGCCCCGCGCAGTGCCAGTCTGAGTTGGCATCGCCTTTCCGGCATCACTGCCCGATCCTCCCATCACGTGAAAACAACATGACCGCCTCTGACTCTGAGTCTGTGTTGAAGTCACGGTTCAAGTTGTTCTCTTATTGCTACCACCGCCAGGTCTACGATGGGCAGACGCTCCGCAGAACCAATCGCGCTCTGTCAGATATCCACTCTACCCGGCAATACTCCCCCTCTCCAAGAGTTTGACTTCATAGAAGACATTGAAGCAGTGCGTCACTTCGCAATCACTTCGCGCCACTCATCACACTAACAGAACCCAACAAAACTTTTCAGAATGTTGATAGCCTGGAATTTCATCTCGGCTTATATCGTGGTGATATTGACCAGTATCGCGGTACCGAGGCAATGACCACCAAGGGTAAGCTAATGCATTGAAATACAGATAGTAAAGACTGAAATGAGATTCCTAGTGCCTGAGGACATGATCAAACTATTTCGCAGAGGCGTCTGGGCTATTCTACCGTCGAAAGATACTATAGCGACTATGCGCGACATTTATTCGGGGAACCGTGAGGTCCCAACCAAAGAAAGGACCCTCTTCATAACGGTTCGCGAGATGTAGTGCTCTAGTCTCGAGTCTAATTTGATAACAGGTTCTTCCTCTGAAAGAATACACATACAGGTTTCTACCTGTCCGCGGATCCGGGGAACGGCCACCTATCTATGTTTCCGGCAAGCGTCACAACTACCCATACACCAATATCCCCCCAATTCGGTCATCCATTCATCCCTGCTTTGTGATTCCCACTCTATGTCTCTATGATGCCTTGTCTTCTGACTCCAAGCTCAATGCGGTGGCTCAAGACCCAGAACTTGACCGCCTGCTGTTCGAGGTTGACGGCATCATACAACTGCCCATCTACAGGTCCTTCATGTTCGGTACATGGCTCGACCATCCTCATCGCGCGCGTGTCGTCACTTGCGCTGATCCTGGCACCAAGAAACCGCGCGAAAGGACCCCCGATCCAACGGATGTTGAATCCACTCCCGAGCGTGATCTGGAAGACCCTCGCATCTTGCATGTTCGTCGGAAGATGCTGGAGTTCATGAAGGAGAACAACGTGCGGCTGAAGGATGGCACTAAGGGAAGGGACTTTGATATTGTCGAAGAGTTGCCTGGTGAGAGGAAGAGAGGACGGGAGGCCACCGATGTAGATGATCCCGCGGAGCCTCGCTCCAAGCGTCGGTCGAGCAACCGGGCGGATCGGACAAGTACCTCCAAGGGGAGAAAGCCGCAGTCTTCACCTTCTCATGCCATACCTGCCACATCCACCCGCACTCGTCGTTTGCCATTGGGTTCCGGGTCGTTGCCAGTGACCTCGGCCCCAGAAGTCTCTCCACCCATACCTGACGCACCGGGAACAGGCTCGCGTAGATCCTCTCGCGGAAAGAAATCCGCTACGCACGACAATGCCTCACCGCCTTCTGAATTGTCGCTGGCTTCAGTCTCGCACCTGGACTCCTCACCTGATCATGCCTCAGCAGGACCTCGTAGATCGCCTCGTGAGAGGAAACCTGTTAGCTACAAATCATGACTTCTTTTCATTTGATCACTATCCGATTGTTGTTGCTATACACTGTACATTATGCATCTCGTTCAATATGCTGTGGACTCGGACGCGAATGGAATGCTGATTATCCATGTGTGCCCGCGCCACTGGCCATCTAACTTTAACGCACTCGTGACCTGAATCAAATCAAGGAATCGGTAAGCTGCAAGTAAGAATCTATCGAGTTTCATTGGAGGGCCCCGTGGTCTGAAGAAGCGGTATAGGTGTGCGTATGTGAGTGTATGACGTTGGAAGCAGTGACAGAGAGCAGTAAAGGTGAGGACACGGAGCAGGATGATGATGATGATGATGGGGGAAGAGTGTAGGATGAAGACTCTCATGGTCGGTTGTAGCAAGCACAAGGTGGTGGATACAAAACCTCAGTAAGTTCGCAATTTGTCTTTGATTTGAGAATGAATACCGTATCTCACATTATAAGCTAGTAAAAATCTAGTCATACCAATCATTACCGTCTACCAGTCTTTTTCCTCGGCGCCTTCTGCCTCTTTGGCAGAGGCTGATCGTTGTCATTGTCATCAGCTTTGCGCTTCCCTTTGACATTCATTGACCGGGTTGAGCGACGCGGTACTACGACTTCTGTCGCCACTGCATCACGAACTTGTTCATCATCGTCGGATTCGTCGATGACATCCTCCCTCTCCTTTCCCTTCCCTTTACGCTGCGCATGCTGCTTGTGTGGGTTTGAGGGCCCCGGCTCACTGAAAGAGAGAGCTCTGCGGAAGCGCGAAGGCTCAGATTGCGGCGGAGGAGTAGTCAAGTCATCGTGGGTTGGAGAATACTGGTCCTTTGGACGATCCTCCTCGGTCCGCGTAACAGAGAGATCGGAGTTGTGTCTTCGACGTGTAGGCGATTCGAAGATCGTGTCTTCAGCAGACCCGCGATCCATTCCGAGGTCTGCAGGACCGCGCTGTTTGAACTCTTCTGGCGGATCTTGAACCAATAGATCGCATATACGATGCACAAGTTGCACACTTTTGCACTCGTCGGGGGTCCAGAAAGGAAGTGTGTTTATGCCAAGCTCTTTCAACTTCTTCCTGAGGTTGACTATGGCGAATATGGGATTGACGTGGAGTTTCACTCTCCCAATGTCATGGAATGGTTGCTTTGAGAGTCGGGTTTGTGGCTCGCGGTTCCGACCTCGTTGAGGGGTGACCTGTCGTGGGATCGAGTGTGTAGAGGGCATGGTGAGGTTGAGAAGTTTGTAATGCCATACATCGACACCCTCGTCAGGCTTGAACGCATCAGCCTATATAATATGTGAGCTTCGCATAAGAGATGAATATGTGGCTCACCTTGAGATAAAACACGCGTTTGTCAATATTCACCTCCCTATTCTTTGTGATGAAGTCGAGTATCAGCTGGAGACACTCTTTGTAGGGTATCCATGCAAATCCACGGTGGTCGTATATCAGATGATATGTTCCAGTTACTGGTCAAGAAAGAATCAGTAACAATCCACATATCAACCGGTCTTGGACTGACTGCGGAAGAAATTGTAACGCGTCTCAAGACTCATCTTGCCAGGCTTCCAAAATCCCAGAAAATACTCCAGGCAGATCATCTGAGATAGAAGAAAAGGATGAGTCAAACGACCACGAGCAAAGAGGGACTTACAAGTCGCGGGTTCTTATAACTGTCGCTGCGGTCCATAGCGTGCGCGGCTTGTGTCATTGAACAAAAGCAGGCCTCGCCGGTGAGAACACACGTTTTCGATGGTCCCGACAGCGTCTCCAAACGAAGATACAGCGACCTAGTGTCTCTGAGATCTTTCGCTGTGACGCGCCTGCTGGGTGTTGGCTTCACGTTCTCGACACCAGGAAAATAGGTTCCATCTGTCAGATCATTGTTCCCAAAGGTGGATTGGAGGGACGGGTGACTGCGCAGCGAGACCTGAGCGGGTATGGCGTTGGGGACTGAAGACATGATTGTGCTCTCCCCCAGTCTTCCATCTTGCATATATAGAGACGAGCTCAGTGGTTCATTGTTTTCAGAGGACATCCAGACCCGGTAAGTGCTTATGCGCATTGATCACGGACCCTTGTCGATCCACAGGGAAGCTACCCGCAAAGTCGTAGGCAAAGTACATCATCAGGACTCGGAGATCAGCACAACCAATCAGAGACGGGCGAGTGGTTCATTCTTGAACAAAGGACAGCCAAACCCGGTAAGCTATGTGCATTGATCACGGATCCTTGTCAGAACACAGGGTAGGGTACCTGGTCAAAGTACATGATCCAGACTCGGAGATTCAGCGCAACGAGCAGAAGCCTAGATGCCCGAAACATTCGACAAGCTTGGAGTGGTGGCGCTAGACTAAGAAAGAACTCGGCCTGATTGCTATCACGTGATAGCCAAACATCAACCCCGATAAAGTTGACATTGCTCTATCACTTACCACCACGTCCACGATGGGCAGACGTTCCGCAGAACCAATTGCGCTCTCTCAGATATCCACTCTGCCCGGCAATGTTTCCCCTCTCCAAGAGTTTGATTTCATACGAGACATTGAAGCAGTGCGTCAATTCGCGCCACTCATTACACCGACAGAGCCCAACAAGACTTTTCAGAATGTTGATAGCCTGGAATTTCATCTTGGCTTATATCGTGGTGATATTGACCAGTATCGTGGTACCGAGGCAATGACCACCAAGGGTAAGCCAGTGGATTGAAATACACCTAGTAAAGACTGAAATGAGATCGCTAGTGCCTGAGGACATGATCAAACTGCTTCGCAGAGGCGTCTGGGCTCTTCTACCGTCAAAAGATACTATAGCGACTATGCGCGACATTTATTCGGGGAACCGTGAGGTCCCAATCAAAGAAAGGACCCTCTTCACAACGGTTCGTGAGATGCAGATTCTGCTCAAGGCTTGAGTCTGATTTGATAACAGGTTCTTCCTCTGAAAGAATACATATACAAGTTTCTACCTGTCAGCGGATCCGGGGAGCGGCCACCTATCTATGTTTCCGGCAAGCGTCACAACTACCCATACACCAATATTCCCCCAATTCGGTCATCCATTCATCCCTGCTTTGTGACTCCCACTCTATGTCTCTATGATGCCATGTCTTCCGACTCTAAGCTCAACGCGGTGGCTCAAGACCCAGAACTTGACCGTCTGTTGTTCGAGGTTGACGGCATCATACAACTGCCCATCTACAGGTCCTTCATGTTCGGTACATGGCTTGACCATCCCAATCGCGCGCTGGCCGTCACTTGCGCTGATCCTGGCACTAGGAGAACGCGCCAAATATCGCCCGAACTAACGGATTGGGAATCCACCCCAGAGCCTGATCTGGAAGATTCAGAATTCACCGTACCAGCGACCCCAGAGCGTGATCTGGAGGACCCTCGCCTCTTGTACTATCGTCGGAAAAGGCTGGAGTTCATGAAGGAGAACAACTTACGGCTGAAGGATGGCACTAAGGGAAGGGACTTTGACATTGTCGAAGAGTTGCCCGGTGAGAGGAAGAGAAGACGGGAGGCCACCGATGGAGATGATTCCGCGGAGCCACGCTCTAAGCGTCGGTCGAGCAACCGGACGGATCGGACCAGTACCTCTAAGGGGAGCAAACCGAAGTCTTCACCTTCTCAAGCCATACCTGCCACATCCCCTCGCACTCGTCGCTCGCCATCGGGTTCCGGGTCGTCGTTCTCGGCGCCAGAAGTCTCTCCGCCCATACCTGACGCACCGGCAACAAGCTCGCGTAGATCCTCTCGCAGAAAGAAATCTGCCACGCCTGACAGTGGCTCACCGCCTTCTGAACTGTCGCTGGCTTCAGGCTCGAGTCCGGATTCCTCACCTGATCCTGCCTCTGCAGGACCTCGTAGATCGCCTCGTGAAAGGAAACCTGTTAGCTACAAATGACCACATTATTTCTTCCGCTATCTTCATTTACACCTTGCTATCTTCATATATACATGCATACATCGCTATCCATTGTTGTCGCTATACTGTAGTATACACTGTACATTATGCATCTCGGTTTGATATACGTAGTTCTGCTGTTGACTCGGACACAAATGGAATGCGCCAGGTCCAATAATTATAAGCAGAGGGGTCTAAAGGCGCTCTTCCTTGGTGTCCTGCTCCAACCCATACACAAGCCCCAGCGCAATCCTCGCCGCAGCCTTCCGCCTCTCTTCCTCATTATCCATATGTGCTATCTCAGCTTTCATGCCCTGCAACGCACTCATAACCTGACTAATATCAAACGGCGCAAGATCAAAATCATCCTCGTCCCCGTCCCCGTCTCCATCTGGCTCTGTCTCATGTCCATGTCCATGCCCGAATATCCTCTGCGCGCTCTCCCGAATCTCCGACTTCGACGGCATACCCTCCTCGTCGTGGTCGTCACTCAAGCTGTCCTGCGGTACGTCTTGACTGGTGTCTCCCAAGTCCGACTGACTCCCCAAAGAATGGTACATGATATCGTGCGTAGGTCCAAGATGATCCGAGTCGAAACTGACGTCAAACGAAACCTCCGAGTCGTCAAAGTGTGGTTCATCTTCGGGTTGCAGAAAAGCTTCCCGCGTTTGTGAGGGAGGAGCGGATACAAATACTGAGAAATCATCGTCGAATCCGCCCAGCAAGCCCGGGGTCTTCTCGCCTTCGGAGGCGCCGCCTGCTCCCCAAACGCCGGCGTCCACTTCTGTTGGAGAAAAAGAAAGGTCGGATGTTTTCCACGGATCCTCTTTCTCTCCTTCTTCTAACCATTTCGCAAATTCCGCTATCTCAGATTTTGCTCGAAGTGAAGGGCGCGATGAAGCGGAGGAGGAAGGCAAAACTTCGTCGGCTTCGTCAGCAGATAGTTCAGAGGCATCGAAAGAGGATTGGGCCCATTCGAGAAACGCGGCGCGATGTTGATTTGACTGTTTTGACTTGGCTTTCGTGGACTGGGAGGTCTGCATAGATGACCACATGATGGTGCTCAAAGCATCGAGAACACGAGGAAGGGAAGGAATAGCTGTGGCAGATATGTTGGTGACATTTATGGCGAATGAATAAGCGAACTTACATTCGTCGATATCGTCCTCTTCGGTGCCAGCGCATGATGCGTCGATGAACTCGAATCCATTGGAAGACAGAAACTCGTCCACCACACTAGGTTCTTCTGACGCGTCCTCTTCGTCCTCCTTATCTTCTTCCAGGAGGTCAGGTACCGCAGGTAGACGGACGGCCAAGGAAACTTCAGGTTCAGCACTCCCGAT
This sequence comes from Strobilurus pachycystidiatus, assembly GCA_019915135.1. Lineage (NCBI taxonomy): Eukaryota > Fungi > Basidiomycota > Agaricomycetes > Agaricales > Physalacriaceae > Strobilurus > Strobilurus pachycystidiatus. Next base: position 1,066,396 of record JAHLMK010000004.1, read on the forward strand.
GTCCTTGGCGAGCCGATGGATATTATGCTTATATGCCTGTGAGTGTACCCGTGTTGAGAGGAGCGAAACAGAAGGGATCGGCCGTGCTTGCCTCGCCTTCAGTCCATACGAATATCACTGCAGGCACTTCCTGAAGATGGAAAGGGGCGAGGCCTTTGATTTGTCGGGCTAGGAAATGAACGTCCGCCTTGTAGTACTTGTTCTCAATCGTCCATGGAACCTGTGATTCTGTGTCTCCTGGGGGTGGCGGTTCTGTGAGAGGAGGACCAGCAGACGATAGTTGTTGGACGCCTGGATGTGACGCGGTCAAGACGCGAGCTCAGGCCAGGGAAGGACGCCAACAAACGTTTTACGAGTTCCAAGGAGGTCCCCAGCGACGAAGAGACTGTCAAAATTCGACAAGAGACATCCGACATGGCGGTTAGTGAGCAAGGTCGTGTTCGGGTAGTCGGCCCGGGCGGATTCCATATCATTTTGGCAACTTCCACGCTTGCTCCACGACTTCATTCATTCTCTGACTGCAACACGATCTTGTTGATACTTATGAGCCTTTGCATGCGCCACAACCCAGACGCAGTTCATAACGTAGCCTTGTCGTAAAGGTACCCAAGGACTCGTCACAGATCTCGGGGCAGTGGCCATCGCCGTCGCACTGATGAAACTTATGTAAAGCCGTGTCAATGGTCGGTGATCCCGTACACGCTGAGGGCGGCTACGTCGGTGAAACGTTGATGAATTTATCTGCAGGTTCTCGATCGGCAAATGCAGCATAGCACGCCGTACATCTAACTGTACCCGTTTCAAGTTGCTCTTCAAGTCAGTGATCGATGAACAGCTCATTCTACTCTCTCCGCTGAGATAGTTATATAAAGTCATACTGAGAAGTCGAAGGTACATGGAGGTGAGTATACTTTACAGTGTAGGTAAGCACTGCCGGTATTCTTAGAGAGATCTCCAAATATCCATTGTGATAATATTAACAGGTGTTTGGATGCTGTCCTCTGACAGTAGAACGGAGTTTTGACGGGGACGGGGCTCGCCCCGTCCCCGTCGATTTCAATTGCAAACTTGTCAGCTGAGGTGCGCCGACTCGCCTGATACAAGAAATGTGAGGCATACAACGTAAAACACTCACTGACAAGCCCGCAAAGTAGGCCGACTTGGCGATATTTCTGTCTACATTCCTGACAAGACGCTCCAGATCCGGGCCGGCAGATCACAAACGCCTTTTGCGCTGTAACAGCCGGAGAATGGACAGAACGTCTGCTGGAATGAATGTGTTGAGAAACTTGCGTGGCCATCGTGGGCTATCTGGTAACGTTGTGATGAGGATCTATGACGCATCGCATCAATGTTATCTGACCTGGGAGGCCGGACTGTATTATGAAGACTGCGGAGGCAGGAATGGAAAGAGATTTGATCCGCATCTATACACGAGCGGATTGGCCGCCTGGGCCGCGGCGCATGAAGGCGCATAGATCGCAGCAGATGGCGGGGCAGTCGCGGGTAATATGCGGTACCATCCGACGCTCCGTTGCGGATGTCCACATGCAAACAGTGGATCTACAGCGATATTCCGCCTGGACTATGGCCAAGACGGGATGGGCTGCGTGATCCACAATTGATCCAGGGAACCGATGCCGTGAGTCGGTGCCTCGAAGAATGCAGAGAAGACCTGTCAATGGACAAAGCTGGAGAGGACCAAACGAAGGCGTCTTGTTGCTGCCTTTGAGCCGGCGCACGAGACGCTTCATTTGAGCCCGAACCAAGCCCGAGCGCAGTCAGTGCGCCGACGGGCGGGCAAGTGTGGCCAACAACTTATTTAAAGGACATGTGAAATAAAGCTCGAATTTCAAAAACACCTGTTTTCCACATACGTCCATGCCTTTCAACTGATTGTTTCAACGTCGAGCTCGACGTCCGACGCCGGCCACCGAACGACATCACATACACGAGACCACCGCCTGTGCCCGCGGTCATGATTGTCGAGGCAGCCGCCAGCTATCCAGACCGCCCTCGCCTGCTGAGGTCACAGTCAGAGCAACCTGTATCCCCAGATGGCCCTGGCGTGCCTTCCCAGCCTCATCTTCCCCCCATTTTCACCGCGAGATCCTCGACTCGCCACGACTCCGCGAGTCCGCCGCCTCCGCCATCGTCTCCTGCACCCCGGCGCCCTGCTCGTCACCCGGCGCGTGCGAATGCGGTACCCCTCCAGACTCCCGCCCCAATGCGCCCTGCCATGGTTAGCAAGCTTGCCGCAGAGGACACTCGGCCGCAGACAGCGACTGGATCGAGAGAAGATGTGACGCCTTGGGAGTTGTATCCCGTGCCTAGCGCGCCGGCCGAGGAGACGCAGCCGTCACGTAGGACGACATCGAAAGTGAGTGTTCCGTTCTATCGCGCCCTGCAAGCCCCGTCACCCAGTGTGGCACCCGTCTTGTATACTGTTTCTATGTATACTGACATCGGTCTTTACTAGCGTCCATCTAGCTCAGGTGGCGGACCATCTAGCTCTAGCGGGCGTGCCCACGGCAGCGGTCTGCACTTTCCCGAAGGCTTCGTTCGCAGGCGCAAGTCAACAGGCGCCAAAACTATCAAATCCAAGCCGCCCGTGAGCAGACCAGCCGTTGTCAAACCTTCTCCAGTCTCGCGTTCGAGCGGGCAATCAAACTTGTCGCAAGAACTCTATGAGCCGCCTGCCTTTCTGTATGGGATGTATCCCACTTCTACTATGTATGCGGGGACGTTTATGGCCAACATCAGCTCGCCACCTCCGAGGCCGAAAAAGACAGCATCGCAGCCCACTTCATCATCGGACTCCCCACCTTCAGTGCTTTCTGACAGGCAGCGCGAAAAAAAGCGGGAGGACGACAATGAGCTCAAATTCTCCACCGCTGACCGGACTATCTTGGAGGAGCTGAAGCGCAATATAAGCGCTCGTGCCTCCCAATTTGTCGTGAAGGGCGGCTGGTCTGGATGCGTAAAACCTGGATTCGGGTCCGATGGCGGACTTGGATGGGGCGCAGGCGGATTGGGTAGTTCAGGCATCATGGGTGGGAGAAAGCACCATCCCTTCGGGAAGGAAGAGGTGCCGTATCCGAGGAGCTATGAGCGCGATGTATTGGACTTGTGAGTGATTTTCTGAATTCTATCTCAAGTGGGGCGCTAGCGCGTGTTATCTTCTTCTCTCGTCCGGTCTTCTTCGCTTGGACTGATGGTGGCACCGCAGGGATGTCTGGGAGACTACATTTTATCAGCAAATATGCGACAGCATGACATGGCATGTATTCAAGGAACCGCCCAAGAAAGTTCTGGATATCGGGTGTGGTACGTCCCTTCGTCGCGATCGAGGGGTAGTGAGCCTCACGTTGTTCTCGCATGCTTCATAGGCACTGGCGCGTGGATACTGAATTGTGCCCGAACTTGGCGTGATACCAGCTTCGTGGGTATGAGATATGCAGTTTCCATGCTGACAGTCAGTCTAACGCGCATATAGGACTGGACGTCGTACCCCTTCATCCTGATCTCCAACAAGTCGGCTCGGTCGACCTTGCCCAGCGCATCACTTGGACTCAAGGCAATTTGTATGTTCTTTGCATGTCGTCGTATATTGATACCTTTCCCTGATTCGCTCGTATGCAGCCTTGAGTTTCTGCCTTTTCCCAATGGAGAATTCGACTATGTGTAAGTTTAGAGCTACTTGTCATATGTAGCACACTGAATACCTGCGGCAACAGACATATCAAACGGATTGCATTGGGCGTACCTGAGGACAAGGTCAGTCTTCCAGTTCAAGTTAAAGCCATGACGTTTCCTAACGTACTCAACTCTAGTGGGATCATTTGTTCGAGGAGATCATTCGCGTCATGAAGCCAGGAGGTGCTTTTGAGGTTCGCATCCCATTTTTTGCCGTCGCCTGACTCGACTCAGAAATACGCCACAGATGATTGAAGAAGATCTTTTCTTTCCTGGTCGTCCTCCTGACGAGGCGGATGACGAGCGCGATATCGTGGCTGATCCACGATCAACCGAGGAACCGAGGCGGCGTTCAGCCACATCAATAACACACTCTGACATGACGCGGAGTTCTGATGCTGATGATGGGGATACCGACTCTACAATACCGACCTCCCTTTACGATTCAGGCATCAGTCTTGCGAAAGACGTAGCAGCACTCCGCACCGATGGTCTTGAAGTTCCCGCGTCGCCGAGCACAGTTAGTCTTCCATCACCTACATCCCTCCTTCCATCTTCCAGTGTTCCTGTTTCGGGTACGGCAATTGTCGAAGATGACGAGGACGCCAGCGAAAACAACGGGGGAACCATTACACAGGCTACTCGCGGGGCCCGCAAGTCGTTTTCGGGCATTGTTACTGCCTCCCCAACACATAAAACCTCGTCAGTCACGAAACCCTACCATGGTTCGGATGCTTCGGGCCAATCCACACCTTCCACTTCCAGGATATATTCCGGCTCCTCGATATCGCTCCAGGCGACGAACACCACTTCGTTGGACGCGGCAGTTCGTGAAGCTCGCACGAGACGATTATCCATGGTCGCTTCGTCACCAACCAATCCCACCTTCCCGCCTTCTGTCGTGGATCCTCCACCCCGCAACCCCAGGCCTCCTCCTTTCTTATCACGTCCAGTGAAACCACCAGCGAACCCTAGGGACCATGCTGTGCTAGAGACAATCTACAACGAGATGCAAGCAGCGAGGTTCATCAACCTATCCCCACTTTCCCTTTTGCCAAACTACCTGAGTTTGCATTTCGCAGGTATGGTAGTTCAAAGTCTTTAATTGAAGCTGCTCACCGGATTTGTTTCCCCTATAGACGTCAGAACCCATCCACCGATACAGTTCGCATTTCCTCCTTTACTGCCGAAACCCGAACCGAAGCCGCCGAATGAAGAATATCATGGCGATTCAGATCCCGATGAAGAGGCAAAAAACGCCATCAATCCTCATCCGCCCAAGCCAGTGCACTCAGAGAAGCACACTGTTCCGAGGGACAGCATCGACGATGACGATAGATGGGTTTCGGGTCGAAATCTACTCCAGCGAACATCGCAGTTTGTGTCGTTCGATGACTCGAGGCTCGCGGGGTTCTCTCCTCGCGCCTCTACGTTTCCCTCGAAACCGCCTCCGGCAGCGAGGAGCGTGTCTCTCGGTGCCAATGGCGACGCACCACCAGTGCCGCCGGTGCCACCTCTCCTCACCAAGGGTAATCCGCAATTGAAGAACGCATTACCGAACAAAAATCTCCACATAGACACGAGGACATTGAACCTTCATCTGGCACTGCGAACGGCTGAGATCCTTGCGTGTTCTGAAGAGATGTGGGAATGGGTGGTTGAGTACCAGGCAGGGTTGAGGGGTAAGAAAAGGGCAGAAGCTGCGAAGACTGCCCTACGAGAGCGCTCCAAATCTGTTGACATGGTACATGACCGGCGAGATAGTAAGACATTGGACGGATGGAAAGAGCCAGAAGGACCCAAAGCCATGATTGCCGAGCTGAATAGAGAGGACTTTGAGGGCCTATTGGGGCAGTTCGACATGTCAGTTCATTACTCCTTTTGTTCTCCTCAGTCCAAGTACAAGTGAGAGCTCAACGTCTGACAGGGATATGCGGGATCATATGGCTCTCGGTGCACAGCTCGAAGGACGCTTTTCGTGGTCCAGTTTCCCCTCTTCTCCCACGCCAGAGCGGAAGCTCTTCGACGCTGCATGTGAAAAGTATCAGCGATGGGAGGATGAGCAGAGGCAGAAGTTCAACTCGGGCTCGCGTACGGGCTCTTCTGAACACGGTGGACACGAGTTTGGCTTTCCGTCGTTCAATCAACATGTGCTGGTCCGGGGCCAAGCTGGTCGAACGGAGGGCACCTCTCGAGGGGTGTCGTCGCCTACTTCGCCAACTTCGTCGACGCCGTTCAATCCTTCACGACGGTTGAGTCGTATCATCGGTTGTTTCGTCGCATGGAAACCTCGTTCCACTTCCGAGGACGAGTGACAGGTTGTAACATCTGCTACTGCAAAAAATTCACGACTAAGTATCTTCTTACACAAGTACATGACTACCCTAACGTTCTCTTTTCCGCACTGTTGTACTCATTAATGTTCTCTGCATCGGCGCATTCGCACGTTTATCTATCCTTATTGTAACGATATCTTTACTTAGTTGTTGTGTTTGTTGTTCACATCATTACTTATCATGTCTTTACACCTTTGCGAGTTTAGAAGCCCAAAGTACGGCTTTACAACACTCGCGACGATCTCAATCAGTGCATCAGGCGAGGCAATCGTCTCGCTTCGTGATGATGGTGATGGGTGATACACCACTTTGTGGGAGCTTCTGTTACTTATGCTCTTGGTATGTCGTCCGGTGGCATGTCGCGTAAGATCATCATCTCCAGACGCGTGTCCCGATCCCCTCGTAATCGCTTTTCAAAATTGAGGAGGATCGACAGCAGATTGGCAGACGGCATGTCGTAATTCTATTACGAAGGGAAGAGCATTGTCAACGCTACGAGGAGCACTCGTTCTGGCTACCGAGATAGCCTCCTGTGTTACTGTACACGAGTGGGATTTCATCCCGGCGGCATATCCGAGAGATCAACACGAATGGGCTCGGGCCGAGGCAACATGCTCAGCATAATGAGTCATGACTAATTGGAACATCTTCGTAACCAGTGTGTGAATGACCTGGTATGACTCTGTCTGACTCAAGTCAAGGTTCAACTCCTTACATTTGATTGATTGAATGAAGATTTCTAAGGTTATTATTTGCACTGCTATGTGCTCTCACTGAATGCCATGGGGAATGGAGGAGCTCGAAAGTTCACTGGCAGACTGCATTGTTTCCGAGCCGTTGATGATGCGTCAGGGACGGCTCTGGAGGTTCCGAGCCTTGGATAAGCGGAGATGACAGTGCCGCCTATTATAGAAGGCAGGCAATCGCACACGGTTATTTATACTCCTGTCTGTGTGTGTGGGTCGTTCCAGTTGTCCACGTACTCCCCTTGCCTTTCGCCTTCATCATCGCGGCACAGTGGGCCTCCTTTCCTTCTTATAAAGGCTCTTTGTCGCCGCTCCCGACGTCCTTCCCACCGCCATGACCACCGACTCGCGGCCCAACTCTGCGGACGAAAAGGCACCGATTTCAACGCCTCCCACCAAGCCGCCCAAATTCCGTCTTTTTGGCAAGAAAGCCGCCCCTCCCGCCGACGATCTCAATGATGAGAAGAGCTCCGAGGTCACTGCTATCACTGCTCCTGCGGAACCTGTAGTCCCCCCGGTGTCTTTCACTCAACTGTTCAGGTTTGTACTTAAATTTCTCGTCATTGCCCATAGCCGTCTTACAACTACGTATCGCAGGTTCTCAACCAAGTACGAGATCTTTATAGATTTCATTGGGATAGCCGCTGCAGCTGCATCCGGTGCAGCTCAAGTATGTCTCTCCTTCTCACTGCGGGAACACAATCTGACAAGCACACGTTCGATAGCCTCTAATGACCTTACTATTCGGAAACCTTACCAATCAATTCGTTCTCTTCCAGACCGTCCTCAACAAGGCTGACGCGGGTGACCAGGAGGCTGCTGATTCTATCCCCTCTGCAGCCGCCTCCTTCCGTCGCACTGCAGCCAAGGATGCCAGTTATCTCGTCTACATTGGTACGCTTTCTCTGAGACTGATTTGCCTGCCTCAACGACTGACTTTGTGCAGGTGTCGGCATGATGGTCTGCACCTTCGTCTACATGTACATCTGGGTCTACACTGCCGAGGTCAACGCAAAGCGCATCCGCGAGAAATACTTAAAGGCAGTCCTCCGCCAAGATATCCAGTTCTTCGATAAAGTCGGAGCCGGAGAAGTTGCGACTCGTATTCAAACTGATACGCGTGAGTTTCTCGGCACGTTCATGGCGATAGACTGATATCCTTGTAGATCTCGTCCAGCAGGGCATCTCCGAGAAAGTGGCTTTGGTCGTATCCTTCCTCGCTGCATTCCTCACTGGTTACATTCTGGCCTACGCTCGGAATTGGCGTCTCGCTCTTGCCTTGACGTCTCTTTTACCCTGCATCGGTGTCACTGGTGCCATCATGAACAAGAACATCTCGAAACTCATGCAGTGAGTATCTAGATCTCAAGATTCTCCCGGTTTCTCAATCTGACGGTTTGTAGATCGTCTTTGAAGCACGTCGCAGACGCAGGGAGCATCGCCGAAGAAGTCATCTCCACTGTCAGAACCGCGCAGGCCTTTGGCACACAGAAGATTCTCTCAAGTCTATACGACGTGCACATTATGAAGTCGGGTGCCGTAGAAGTCAAGGCGGCCATTTGGTTAGGCGGTGGAATGTCAGTGTTTTTCTTTTGTATATATTCAGCATACGCACTCGGTAAGCTCTTTGGCGTGTAATCGAACTCCGCTGACCGTTTCCATAGCCTTCTCATTCGGCACCACACTCATTCGAAGCGGACATGGTACGCCAAATTTTTGTCAACTAATGTCCACTTGCCTGAACCTGAATTCGCAATAGCGGACGCTGGGGATGTCATCAATGGTGCGTACCATACAAGACGATCTTTTCCTGATCATACTAACAATCGATACAACAGTTTTTATGGCTAGTGCGTACCATCGAAGACGAGCTTGTCTTGACTATACTGACAATCGATACATCAGTTCTCATCGGTTCCTTCTCTCTCGCCTTGCTGGCCCCCGAAATGCAAGGTGTGCAATATCTATCTCACTTTTCTTCCCGTATTGATATTCTTCGCAGCCATCAACCATGGGCGCGGAGCAGCTGCCAAGCTGTACGCCACCATTGATCGAGTCCCCGACATTGATACTGCGGATCCCACTGGGGAGAAGCCCGACTCGGTCGAAGGAGAAATCGTACTCGAGAACATTCAGTTTGCGTACCCATCACGCCCGAACGTCCAGGTCGTAAAAGGTGTCAACCTTTCATTCCGGGCTGGCAAGACCGCCGCCCTTGTCGGCGCTTCAGGATCCGGAAAGTCTACCGTAATCTCCCTCGTGGAACGGTTTTACGACCCTCTCTCTGGCAATGTATTCTTGGATGGCCGCAACGTCAAGAACCTAAACCTCAAGTGGTTACGTTCCCAGATCGGTCTAGTGTCCCAGGAGCCTACTTTATTCGCCACCACTATCCGTGGAAACGTTGCTCACGGTCTCATCAACACTCCTTTCGAACACGCCTCCGCGGACGAACAACTCAAACTGATTAAAGAGGCATGCATCAAAGCAAACGCTGATGGCTTCATTACCAAGCTACCGCTGGGTTATGACACCCTGGTCGGAGAGCGCGGTTTCCTGCTCAGTGGAGGTCAGAAGCAGCGTATCGCCATTGCTCGCGCCATCGTTTCGGACCCACGCATCCTCCTCCTCGACGAGGCCACCAGCGCTTTGGACACCCAGAGTGAGGGTATCGTCCAGGATGCCTTGGACAAGGCAGCCGCTGGTCGTACGACTATCACCATCGCTCACCGTCTCTCTACAATCAAGGATGCCGACGTAATCTTCGTGATGGGCGACGGCCTTGTTCTCGAGCAAGGCACTCACAACGAGCTCCTCGCCAAGGAAGGTGGTGCTTATGCTGCGCTCGTCCAAGCTCAGAAGCTGCGTGAAACCAAAGAGGCGGACGCCCTTGCCGGCGGAGACGATGACGACGACGATGCCGAATCTGTCAAGGACATGGAGAAGGCCGCTCAGGAAGAAATTCCTCTTGGCCGTCGCAATACCGGACATCAGTCTCTTGCTAGCCAGATCTTGGAGGCGAAGCGCGCTGCCGCGGGGGACGAAAAAGAACAGGATCTAAGCTTGTACCAGCTGTTCAGGCGGATGTTCATCATCAACAAGGCCCGTTGGAGGTCCTACGCTCTTGGAGCTATCTTTGCCGTAGGGACCGGTATGGTTTATCCCGCTTTCGGGGTGGTGTATGGTAAGCCTTGACGGTCTTGCTTTTTGGGTCGGTGTCTGATTTCCACACTTCAGCCAAGGCTATCAATGCATTTGCAGAGACAGGACACAAGCTGCGTCACGATGGAGACCGCAATGCGTTATGGTAAGTCATCGAAAACTCGTCGCACTAATTTCTCCTGACCGTTTGTAGGCTCTTCCTCATCGCCATCGCCTCAACAGGTTGTATCGGAATGCAAAACTACCTGTTCTCTTCCTCGGCAGCGAACCTGTCAGCCCTTCTTCGCTCGCTTAGCTTCAAGGCCATTCTGCGCCAAGACAGTACGCCTACCTTTACTCCCCACAGTTAGCCTTCACGCTAAGCAATCTGGCAGTCGAATATTTCGATAGGGAAGAGCACAGCACTGGAAGTCTTACTTCTAATCTATCTGAGAACCCGCAGAAGGTTAATGGTCTTTTCGGTACTACCCTGGGAGCGTAAGTGTTCATTCGTCGATATTCATGAGCAGGCGACTCAATAAATTCATAGCATTGTGCAGAGCGCTTCCACGCTCGTCGCTGGCGCCATCCTCGGTCTTGTCTTCGTGTGGAAACTTGGTCTCATTGGTATTGGTGCGTGGTCTAGTCTGGGCTTCATTTAAGCCCACGCGCTAACATCTCGACAGCTTGCATGCCCCTGCTCGTCTCCATGGGGTACATCCGTCTCCGCGTTGTCGTTCTCAAGGATCAGAGGAACAAGAAGTCGCACGAAGCCTCCGCCCAGCTCGCCTGTGAGGCTGCCGGTGCCATTCGCACTGTCGCTTCTCTCACTCGTGAAGATGATTGTCTCGCATTGTACAGTGGCAGCTTGGAAGAACCGCTCAAGCAATCTAGCAAGACCGCTCTATGGAGTAACCTTTTGTTCGCTGTCTCCCAGTCCATGACGTTCTACGTTATCGCCTTGGTTTTCTGGTACGGATCCCGTCTGGTGTCGTTCCGGGAATATTCCACTTTCCAGTTCTTCGTCGGTCTCATGGTAAGTTCAAGTTTCAAGAGCATCTGCAGACGTATTCATGCATCTTCTAGTCCACAACCTTCGGTGCCATCCAGGCCGGGAACGTCTTTTCGTTTGTTCCCGATATCTCCTCCGCGAAGGGTGCTGGGTCCGATATCATCAGGCTCCTTGACTCGATGCCTGAGATTGATGCCGACTCTACCGAAGGAAAGATGGTGGACCTCGACAAAGCACAGGGTCACATCAAGTTGGAGGGAGTTCACTTCAGATACCCGACGCGACCTGGTGTCAGAGTCTTGCGCGACATGACTCTCCAAGTCGAGCCTGGCACATACATTGCTCTCGTCGGTGCTTCTGGTTGTGGAAAGAGTACAATGTATGGCTATCTATCTTTTTCACCTTATCAATTGTCGCTGACGCGTAGTTCACAGTATCCAGATGATAGAGCGCTTTTACGATCCTCTTGCTGGCGACATCTACATGGATGGCGTCAAGATCAACGAATACAACCTCCAGGACTACCGCAAGCAGATCGCTCTGGTTTCCCAGGAGCCGACGCTGTATGCGGGCACTGTCCGGTTCAACATCCTTCTCGGTGCTGTCAAGCCAGTAGAAGAAGTTACACAAGAGGATATCGAGCAGGCCTGCCGCGATGCCAATATCTTGGACTTCGTCAAGAGTCTTCCTGAGTATGTTTAGTCTTTGACCACCCTCCTCATGTTCTAACTTGTCTCTAGCGGTTTCGATACAGAAGTCGGCGGCAAGGGTTCCCAGCTTTCCGGCGGCCAGAAGCAACGTATCGCCATTGCCCGTGCTCTCCTCCGGAACCCCAAGGTTCTCTTACTGGACGAAGCCACGTCTGCCCTCGACTCGAATTCCGAAAAGGTCGTCCAGGCTGCTCTTGATCAGGCCGCCAAGGGCCGTACCACCATCGCTATCGCTCACAGACTATCGACTATCCAAAACGCCGACCGGATGTATGTCCATCGTTTGCCAGTTAGCGACGTGACTGATCTTTTGTCTCTCAGATACTTCATCAAAGAAGGCCGCGTCAGCGAATCCGGTACTCACGACTACCTGCTCAGCAAGAAGGGTGATTACTACGAGTACGTTCAGCTCCAGGCCCTCAGCAAACGGGATTAGAGTCGGCCATGGTGATATTCTTATGATCTCGATATTGACTGGGTTCTTGGATTGGACTTGCTTGCACACATACCCTCGCATATTATCCTCGTCTACTTGCACTGCGCCCCACTCGGCTATAGATATATTACCTGTACGATTTATACGATGATATTTGGAGCATACATGTGGCGTTGGGGAATGCCCTCTGAGTGTTTACGTCAGTTTACTGACTCTCTTCTTGACTCTGACCTCTTTCTTGGATAATTTTCGCCTGGAACTGCCATTTCCGCTTCTCTTGAATATTGCAATGCCTCCAGCCAAGAAACAGAAACAGAAACGAAGCGCCGTTGCTCCCGCGCCCAGGATCCCGTTCGCGAATCTTGAGGAGCTGGCAGCGATCTGGCTGAAGGACTCGCGTATGCCGACCATAGAATCTCGGAAAGCATGGTGCGCTGCGCGCTATCTGGACTACTCTCTCGTCAATCGTCGGTTCTGGTGGAAAAAGAGCGCGAAGCTGAAGGGGAACAAGGAGAACGTTGCCGGACCGCGCGGGGGCGTGTATGCGCTGCCTGTCGGGACGCCGCCCGTGATAGTCGTCAAGGAGGAGGAAACAGTCGCGTCCCCGCCGCTCAAGCCTCAGGCTGTCAAGATTGAAATAGTCGACTCGCCGCGTCCGACGCGAATACCTCTATCGTCGCCTTCCCCGCAAGATGCTCCCTCTTCAGACACGCTCTGCCCATCGTCTCCTCCTTTCATTCTCAAGAAAAGCCCATCGCAGCAGCATATCTCACTCGACTTTGACATCAAACCTACCGTCGATATCAAACCTACCCTCGACATAAAACCTACCCTCGACATAAAACCTACCCTCGACATCAAACCTACCATACGCAGCCGCAAGCCTGCCATCAAGAAGACCTCTAAACCTGCTCCAACGACTAAACGCGTTCGCGCCAATGGCGCCAAAAATTCTGCTCCTCCTGCCTCTACACTTTCCTTTGACGACCCTCCTGCTGGCCTGCATTGTATTGATTCTTCTTGCGTGTTGTGCTCATATCCCCTACCCAGTAGGATCATCATCGCTTCGCCTTGTTCTTCGGCCTTATCTGCTCTTTAGAACGAAAGACGAAAATCAAAACGAATACAACAAACCTAGAAGCCCTCTATCCTGCCTATTTTCAAACTACCGACCTGATCACGCCCCAGTCAATGCCTACAGATATACCTAGCAAACTTTGGCCTCTTTCTGTGGTAGCATATCAGGCAATGACCCGAAGTATGCTTCTCCATCTTCTGTATGACTTACAAACTAAAAGCGCTAGTAGCATAGTTTCTCATGCGCATCCCTCACGCTGCCATCGACACATAGCTTCTTCTCAGTCCTATTGTCTGCGTCGCTTCCGTTAGGACAGCGCTAGCTTGAACGATGCCGTCGCGTCCCTTCTGGTACACTTTTCCGTTCCATTTCAGACGTCGACTGATGCATACAAGCTAGATTGTTCCATCTGCTTTCCTGCTGCTCTGCATTCTCGTGTACCTAAAGCATTGACACCAACACTAATCGAATTGTATCGTGCATCCTGTGAACTAGTATCATCTGACAAGTTTGACGTGTACAGAATGTCGTGTGGCTAAGCAAACGTTAGGCGTGCTCGTCCGCCACGCTGAAGGATAAGTACTAACCTTTCCCGACTCCATTCCTATGACAAGCAGGAAAAGACCATTCCTCTCGGTACATTTGATACTGATGCCTTGCCAACCCTTCAGTTTTCTCGAAACGCGACACCCAGCTCTGCCATATCCCGCCAGGCCCTCTTCGATAGTCCTGCCTTCCGGAAGTGCCAGGTGCGAAGACGTTTACAGGAGCGGAGACTACATCGCCGAAGTTGCGCAACAACGTTGCCGCTTGCTTGTTCGCGGCTCTTGGTCATCCTGAGGTGTCATAGGCATGCCTGATGTCAGCCCGAGCACCGCGACGCGGAATTGCGAGAGCGAGTGAGCCAAATATCTTCGACTAGACCTAAGATCTGGAGTACCGCGGCATCAGCCTCAGCACAACACAAATCGGAGGAGACACATACCTTAGTCCCCTGCGCAAATTCCGATAATCGAACCATGACGGCCCCACCCAGAACAAACTCCTCTCCAAGATGATCACGTCCTGTTCCAATTTCAACCCACAACTCTCCAAGTCCTTCAGACCGCTCTGCATGAACAACTCGGTCACCTGCGGCTTATCGCAGCAGAACCGGAACCGCTCCAGACGGCAGACTTGCAACGTCCTCGCCGATTCCTCGTTGCACCTGAGGCGCAGCATCTCGACGAGACTATCAATCCAAGGTCGGGAAACGTTATCCCACGGAATGCCGACGCCTAAGATGAGGACCCGCATCTTTGGGAGAACCCCTGGCGCAGAGAGTCTGGCGCATACATCTGCATCGCAAAAGAGTCCATCAAAAGTGAGGTTGAGACTTTCTGAAGATTGAATCTCTGGCACGAGGATAGCCTCGCTGCAAAGCGTCTCCTTCGGCGTGTCATATTGAGCCCATAGATTGAAGGTTCGTAAATGGCATTTAGACTTCTGTAAGAATGCCCTCACGTCCTCGAGGCGGAGGTCTGATGGCATGCATATGTCGAAGCAGATGTTCGTCAACGCTGGAAGGCGGAGGCACCGCAAAACGTCGGAGGTATTGGTGCTGAGATAGCGCACAGTATCGTGTGTGACTGGGTCTATGATCTGCTGAGGCTGCTCAGGATCCTCTGTAAACGCGATGTGGACGTAGCATTCGTCGAGACGCCGGAACTTCGCGACATCGGCCACCTGTGCAAGACGCCCCAGCTCAAAGGCGTAGTGCGTCATGTGCGGTGCGCCTACTTTCCCGGTCACTTCGTCCATACAGAGTCCCCGCACGTCGGCCCGCTTGAGCGACGGAAGATCGAGAAACAAGTTCATCGGCAAGACCTTTTCAAGTTCGTGGGGCGAGAAGGCAGTCATATCGTTCTCTAATTCACTGTCAGTGAATGCAGATGAGGGAGCCAGATACAATTCCTCCAGCATAGGCAATCTCCCGCAAACCGCGGAAAGAGGTCCGAGGAACTTGTCTCCGATGCGAAGCTCGACTATCCGCCAACGAAGACTCTGTGCTGTCAGGGTCGCAAAAACGTCTAACCCATTCGACGGCCGGCAGCATTCCCCCATGCATGCATAATCCTCGAAGTGAGCACCAATACTTAGGGGATGACTTCCGGAACGACGAAGATATTCAGCAAGAACGATATGTGATGCTGGGTTGTAGTATTGTCTTCCATCGAGAATGACCGTGGACCAAACAGCAGGTGTCGATAGAACGATATTGCGCCACAATGCGCATACTCGGCCCAGGACCCACGGACTCTCCAATTCGTAGTTCAATGAGTTGGAGATGTTGAACGATGTGAGGTAGAAGATGATTTCAAGTACGTCGCGGGGCAAGCGACGAATGGGAGAGACGGCGGACGTGTGCAACGCCAGTGAGGTCGCAATAGCCTCCTGGCGCTGCCTAAGGTGACCGATGAGACGGTCGATATAACCGACTTCTTCGGTGTACTCCGTGATATTCTGGTTTATCCAGGTCATATCTGCATCGACGATAGGGCGTGTTCCACGGATGTAAGCGGTCAACACGGCATTCTGCTCTGCATCAAGGGGCTTGAGAGGGAGAGTGAACTGTTCCGAGGACGGCGACATGGTGGTGATCAGAAGAAGGAGAAACTGCACAGCCACCAGAATTTGACGCGTCCTACAGTGCGAGTGACGAGTGTCCTGCGGGAAGATCCGCACCTCATCAACAGGATTGTCTTACTTAGTCTAGAGACACTTGACCAGTGGTCCTTAGCGGCTAATGACGTCTTTGCGATTGTGTAAGTCGGGGCTACCACTGCTGGTAAACCTAGCTTTAGGTAAGATAATACAAGCGAAGCCAGACTAAAAACGAGCAACTCTAGATACTTGTCCCTTACTTCTCTTAGTGCCACCCATCGAGGTAATAACACGCAGTCGTTCAGCAGCCCAGTACTGACTCGACTGAAAGCATAAGAACCTATTACTGTTACAAGCAGTACATTATCGCTAGATGTATGGTCCATATATTGGATGAAATGTCCCAGGGTTACTCTTGGCCGAACCCCTCCGTTTCCCTATGCAACGACAAGAGTCAGTCCAGACATCCAAAATCAGGCAAAATAATAATGAACACGCACTCGATAGCATAGATCAACTTCGTCTCCAAACTCTCGTAATCCTGATAGGGCGGAAGATCAAGACGATTGAAGCACGTATGACTTCGTGGAAGCCCTTGCGGATCACCCGATTTCTCAATGGTGAACCGCCTCGGGCCATCTGATCCTTGAAGGTCTTTGAAACCGTTGACTGGCACCCTTGAAGTCCCCGTAGTGAACTGCAGCAAGCGCGACTTGCGCTCCGCCGGCCAGGAGCGAATGCACTGCCAGAACCATTCGATGACCTGATCCGTCTTCTCGTAGCCTCGATAGTCGGTGAATTTGGTCCAGTCATCCCTGGAACGACATTGTTAGCTTGGAAGCGCATGGATGCTAGAAATCAACGTACATATCGATCTCGGCCATACCACCGATGAGCAACTCAAGCTCGCGCTCGTCAAAGACATTGATGAGCTCCGCCGGGATGAGTTCCAAGAGACCCGACATGAAGGCGTTGAATTGTTCTTTCACGCGTGTCGAGATGCGGTACGCAACAACAGCGTCAACGTACTCCGCCTTGTTCTCTTCCGTGACCGGAATGTTTTCACCTCCGGCCTTGAGCTCCATCGTTACGAGTTCGCCGAAACGGTCTTCAGTCGTCGTGAAGGTCTCCTCCAGCACGTCCGTGATGTCGTTCTCACTAGAAGTTGACACCGAAAGATCAGTTCGCCGCTATGATGAAAAAATTGGGCGAACTTACAGCATCCACACCAAAGATCGATGGAGATCGGCATCTATGCTCTCCAAATCTACAAGCGACATATGCTTGCCCAGCATCATTTTGTAGAAGCTTGGCACGAAGTACGCGTCCAAGAACCGTCTATGGAAGATGGCGAGACCAAGACAACGACCAATGAACTTGAAGTAGCTCAAGTGGTCCGGGTTAACGTAGGATTGGTGGTTGATTTGAAGGGTATAATTGTCGTGAGTCGAATATTGGAACAACCCATAGCTTGGGTTGAAAATCTCGTGAGACAGAAGGAAGAACCACTCTCTGTATAGTGTATGAAATTTCGACGAACCCGTTGAAATACTGGAGTACATACCTTGAAACACCACCGTAATCCAAGCCATCTTCGCCCTCGAAGTTCACTATCAACCGCTTCTTCAGCTCCTCCCCGGTCTTCTCCATGACAGACGTGTAGCTGTCTTCTAAAATGCGGGTTCGCTTGACCTTGACCTCCGCTTTGCCGGGCAGAACACGCATCTTCGGCTGACTCCGGAAGTACACCACCTTTCTGCGGTAATCGCGTTTGTATTGTGGCGCATTGTCGTTAACGGTTCCTTCAATTCTGGGATCGTCCCACGATGTAGTCCTGGTGTTATGGTCTACGAAGTAAACCCGATTGGTCGACGTCAGGCGCATCTCCCAACCAGAGGGAAGCGGGCCCAGCTGTTGGTTGTTCGTTGGCGGGATGACGGCAGGCGCTCCAGAATTTCGCCTCGGATCTACCCTAAACAAAGTGTATTCAGAACCACATGCGACCAAAGGAGCATGGTCACTCCCTCCTTGATGCCAAGATTTTCCACTTACCAGGTAGTCGTCCGTGTGTGGTGGTCGACGAAGTAAGGCCTCCCTTCGGGCGTGCGGCGTTCTTCCCAACCAGTGGGCAAGGGTATATCGGTGATGTTGGTGCCTACAGGTGATGTGGGAATGACGGTGGAGTTTCGGGCGGGTGCAGCCGCTGTTTGGACTGTGGGCTGAACTTGGGGTGCACGAGGAGGCGGCTGATTAGGTGGTTTCCAGGTGGTTTGTCGTGTGTTATGGTCGACATAGTACGGGCGCCCTACTGGATCAGTACGACGCTCCCAGCCGGGAGGGAGCGTAAGGTCGTGGGGGCTGGTGGCGGTGGCGAGTGTACTGGCAGGTCGAGATGGTGGCGGGGCGGCCGAGGTGGGACGGGAGGCCTCTGGTCGAAGAGCGCCTTGGCTGGAGGCAGGGCGTACGGAGGTAGAGGCCAGAGGATGTAGCGAAGTGGATGGCCGGTCGTCACCGGCACGTACACCCGGGTTGCTCGTATGGGTGGCGGAGAGATTGGCAGTTTCGGCAGCGGACATCGTGAATGTGTCTGTGTCGGTGGCAGCAGGAGCAGGAGGAATTGGTTCCGACAACAGAGAGAAGCCAAATATAAGGCGACCGTAGACAGGAAGGTTGTTGCTGGTCATCGTAAGGTCCCTTGTAATCATTTCTACAGCCACAATAGCCATGAATAAGCGGATGCTATGCAGAAGGAACAACGGCGTACCGTGGTGATTCTGAGCATGGGTGATGGCTTCTGAGCCTCTGACATTGATAATCCCAAGGAAACCTGGTAAGGAATGAGGTAAATCAGAGTCAACAAGCAAGAGCAACACAGACCTTGGTCGCGCTTTTTGAACTTGCGATAATCGAAGACCTGGATTGCTATCATTGACGATGGCTTGACAGTTCTGCACAGGCCGGTCAGATATACCCTTCGATCGACAGCTCTTCGGCTCACATCTCGAATGTCTGGTTCCACGATGGACTCAGCGACTTTTTCGTGACAGCGGTTGAGCTCGTCTGCTCGCCGTCGACCGTAAGCACTGCGAATGGGTCGGGCAGGCCGAGAAGGTCCCTCTTGGCCAGGCCATGGGCGCCGAACACTGTGGTAACAATTAGGCTTTCGCTCGTGGATTCGCGGACAATGCGCACGGGTCAGTCGTATCGAGCGCTCAGGATCATTCAATCTGCGCAGGTTGTGGCTGTTGAGTGCATGTCATCACTGCGGGACAGTGCGCGACGGACCTGCTAGAGCTGGCCATGCTGTTGCTGGTCTTTGCGAACGCCGGGCTCAACGACGCGCACTGGATCGCCTAGGCGCTACGGCGACGCTTGTGGTACTGGCTGCAAGGCAAGGCGCTTGTTCATCAATTGCACAGCATTGCAACCTCTCTCCAGGCTTAGTCATTGACTTAGCACTCGTTTCCCGAGAAAGTGCTTTTATGTAGTGGACTCAAACGAGGCGATATTAGATGTGCGTCCACCGGCGCAATTCAAATAAAAGCTTATGAGTTTTCATACAGCAGGAGGTAAGTAGTAGTGAGAACAGCAGTCCGGTGCCCGGACACTGGCGGACGGCAACGAAGCTGATTTGCCGTGACTAATTACGACGGTCATATGTTATCAACTTCGTGCGTAGCTGCAATCACTATCAGGCAAGCACAGGCGGTCCCGAGACAACATCATCTATACAGGCATCTCAGGATGCTTGCACTCCTGACCATTTCCGACAGTATTCAATCCGAATGACTGTATTCGGAGAGGACAACGTCTGTTTACCCACCTCTACAAGATAACGACAATCAGTCGATGGTCCAGAGAGATTTAGAAAGCACTGACATTCGCATCTGCTCGCGCCTTTGTGCGATCATCTCTTCAGCGCGTACCCAAACTGAACCTTTCCCGCTGACCATATCATCCCATTGCTCTTCATACACATTCCAGTCATCATAGACGTCTTCTGGGAATACGACCAGCCTGGGATCGTCAATCATGCGCTCGTAACCAGTTGCGAGCCTGCCCTTTACGGTGGGAAACCAGATGAAGACTTGTAGCTGTGCGTTCATCTCCAAGATCTCTTCGAACATGTAAGGCTCTAACATCCTTGGCGCAATGATAGTGATAGCGACATGCGTGAGGCTTTTGAATGCCGTCAACATGTGGGCAATGTCATCGCTGCCCCCATGAGCTGTAGCCACTTCGAGATGAGTAATCGCAGCTACCCAGGGAGCCCTCGAGTTATTGGGTACCATCGAGAGAGTGGGGAGAGAAGGGAGGGAAGGCATCACTTCGTGGCCAATGTATCCGGGACGAAACAGTAGGTGCTTAAGCCCAGTGCAAATAGCGAGCAGACGCGCTACGCGAGGAGGGTCATTCTCGGTCATTTCTCCAGTACACCGTAGGGCTTTGACGTGTGCCGCGAAAAAGCTTGTAGGTTTCGCGCTGAGTGTGTACCAAAATGCGTTGTTCCTCTTCATGTAGAGATGAACTGAGGCATAGATAAGTGGCTCTATCCTAAGAATCGACGCTGAGCACGGCATAATGAAAAGATAATGAAGAAAAGTGCAGACCAGATCAACGCCCTTCGCGCGACTCTGATTATTTGACACGCCGTGTTTTTGTCCCCGTCTACGGCTAGCTCGAATATGAGTCGCTCCAGTTCGAGTGGGAACGTGCTTGTGGCCATTTCTTCACAAAAGGAGGTGGCAGATTCAAGTCAGGTCCGCATGTCGGCATCAAGTGGCTTCGGCAAAAGCCGCGGTCCCTGACAAAGCAGCTTCGATCTCAGCCTAACCAGGAAACTATCTGTCGACGGACCAGCTTGAAGCTCTTTGTTCTGACAGGATCGCAAAACGAGTGTAAAGCCCTCCGATGGCGGCCTTTGCTCTTTGCTTGTGCTCAAGGCAATATGGATCTCACACTGGATTTCTGCGCCACCTGCCATCTTTCTCACCCTCCGGAGGGTCTACTGTTGGGAAGAAAAGCTGCATACGCGCGGGCTGTTGTAATGTGCTAGCTCTTTGGTCTGTGTCTGGTAGCGGGCCCAGTGGGTCAAGTACGAGAACCGCCAGAAGCTCAGAGGTGGTACCTGCGGACCTCTCAAGTATCGCGAATTTCGCGAATTTCCCAATATATCATGACTGATAGGGCCGCCAGCTCACTCATATTTTCGGATGTTTGTCCGATGCCGAATTAGGCCACTTTGTTGCGGGTACTTTGACTGGCCCTAGTCCAAAATGTACCAACAATGGCACTCCATTGACCGTCCACATGCCTCGCTCGATGTATATATATATGAGCCTCGACATGCGCCCTCGTTTCTCTTCCCAACACTACTGTATCAGCCATGGCCCACCCCACCATTCCTCCTCGTACTGCCCAAACGGCCAGGAAGATCAGCGACCGGAAGATACACATCGTGACGGCTGGACCTGTCATGGACGCGCCTCCCGGATCCGACTGTAGCCAGGAGCCCGCCTCCCCTTCGCGCACCGAACTCCTCCCTCCTCCCCCTTCCATTCCCAAATTACCCCGCAAAGCCTACAAATACCTAAAGCACCAACACCCCTCCCTCGAGATCATCAGTGCCCGTATCCGCCAATGCACGACCCAAGACGCCCTGCGCTCTCTCGTCCTCGTCTTCAACAACGTCGTCCAGCTCAACATCCTCCCCTCCATCGCCGACCTCCCCTTCGTCGATAGGTCCGACGACGAATATCGCGCGCGCCACTTCATGGTGGAGGACAAGTGCAGGCTCCTCATTGAGCAGGCCACCAAAGTCGCGTCGAAACGCGCTAGTTGCGATTTCCAATCCATTTTAGCAAAGACCCTTGCTTTGTTGGACTTGACCATCGAGGCATTGCACGAGCTCATCCAGGTCGCGGAACAGCTGTTCTTCGCTGGGAAGCCCTTGCCGGAGATTCCTAGTTCGTCTCTCACCGACGCTGTTTCCGTTCTGGAGCAATCGACTTGCTCCGCTGAAGCAGTCGAGGAGAAATTGCAGGTCGCTCGTCGCTCCTTGACAGTCATCGTGGAAGAAGTCCTTTCCGAGCCAGCTCCAGATGACTGCTCAAGGACATCCGCCTCCTTCAGTATCATTGACATTCCGATCGACAAGAACCCGAAGGTTCACTTTGCCGATCCCTCCTCCCCACCAGTTCCCCCAGTCCGCGTCGCCAAACGTCTTGGTATCACCCAGCGCATCTACCAGCTTCAACAGGTCGTTCAGCGCTCCAAGAGCTCGTTGACGCTTCGTTCATTCTCCAGCAGGAACTCCAAGAACTCCCAAGGCCAGCTCGAGTTGGAGGACGACGATACCAGGACGTACAAATCAGACAGCGCCGCCAAATCGATCAAGGTGCCCTACTCGTACCGCCAGTCCATCATATTCTCGTTCCTCGAGGGAGAAGAGCGCCCTGACATGCCCATGCCCGCTTTGGACGAGGTCTTCGTCAACCAAGAAGGCAAGGTCCTGCAAACGACGTTCGACGCGTTGTTTGTGCAAGTCACGTCCAACGCGGTCATCAAGCAGCCTGAACTCCTGCAGTTCTTCTTCTGTTGCTTCCGCTATTGCATCACACCCGAGAAACTGGTCGCGATGATGGAGGCACGATTCCTTGAGGAGCCGCCGGAGAACCTCACCCCCGCCCAGTTGACGGTCTGGGTGCGCTCCAACGAAGGCACCAAGCATCGTGTCCGCAACCTGCTTCACACCTGGCTCGACTTTCACTGGGAGCCTGCTTGTGACGACGGGGCAGTCGCGCCTTTGCTCCAATTCTCCCTCACCCATCTGCACAGGCTCAATGACTCCTCTACAATCGAGGTGTTCAACCTGGTCATCGCGGCTGGGAAGGGCTTCAAGTCGCGTCAGAGACATCTGAAAGCGCTTCATGCGGCCGTGAGCAGGAGCGGGCTTGTGCCTGTTCCTCTACCGACGAAGTTCTTCGCGCCGGGACAGATCACCGACCTGAAGGTCTTCATGAACCCTCGTGGGCGCGTGGAGCTTGCGCGCCAGTTTACGACACGGAGCTCTGCATTCTTCGGAGCTTTGGATGGGACGCAGCTGGTACGCTCGTGGTATACTGGACGGTCGCCGTCTGCGAATGTCCAGGACGTGATGTTTCGCCTGAACGACTGGAGCAAGCGTCTTGCATTTTTTGTCACCAGTTCAATCTTGGCTGGGACGTCGGATGACGCTATCACGAAGCTCTTTGCATTCTGGTTGGAGGTCATGATGGTTAGTCGTTTGTACATGCTCTGGCATCAATCTGACTCAATGTTTGTTTACTAGGAATGTCTCCATCTGAACAACTTTCACGATGCCGTGGCTATTTTCACAGGCTTGGATTCGAGTGCTGCTCATCGTCCTAAAGTTGCCATCGTAGTTCGTAGTTCCTCCTTATTTTCGATGCAAATCTCCTGACACGTTGTTCAGTCCGTCGATCTCCCCCACAAGAACATGTATTTCATTGGCTACAAACTCTTCTTCTCCGACTTCAACATGAAGCAATATCGACACGTAGTCCGCGGGGTGCGAGACAAGGTCCTTCCTCATACTCTGGTTTTGGGTAAGTTGCACGTCCATTCTTGGGAGTTCGCTTCTAATGGCGGTGTAGATACCCTTAGCAAGGATGTCTCGGGCGCCAAAGCAGTGAAGGACTGCACTCATCCCAGCAACCCAAACATAATCAACTTTGCGCCGTTCCACGTACTCAATGCTACCATCGACAGTAAGAGTACGCTTTCGCTAACGCTTCGTGTTCTGACTTTTTCTGTAGGCTTCGAGGCGGCGCAACTGCCATACAAGTTCACCCCAATTCCCGCCATCCAAATGTGGCTGGACAGGGAGCTCGCGCCTTTCGAAGGACGCCAGATTGAGGACGCGCTGTATCAACAAAGGTATGTATGTCATTCCACTGACTTGATTTGATGTGCTCACCTGTTCCCAGCATACAACGATTTCCTCGCTCTGCGGATCCTTTGACGACCGTCTCCGATCCTTGGCAGCGTTGTTTCGAAAAAGGCGTACCTGTCCCCGTCGTCAAACTTCGCATTGACCTCGACAAGATATTTGAGATCAATCATCACGATTCCCATCCAGAGGACGCGAAGGAGAGACGCGCCACATTGGCCATTCTCAAAGTCTCTGCCCACTGAGTTCCTTGCACATCCATGTTTTCAGCCGTTCCAGCCTCCTCTAATGCCCATTGATTCACCGACGGAACGGATTCCAACGCTCATTCTCACTCATACCCTTGCGTGCCACTCTCCTTCAGTTTACACCACACAACACACTCCTTCCAACTGTATCAGATAGTCTTTTTCACTTCTCGAATGTAGCCGTAGCTTTGTAGCCATACACACCCACACTCCTTACCTTGAATAAAACCAGTTTGAACATCAAGCGGTCTGGTGTACATAGCGCACATGGCATAATCATGTAGAAACATCATAGAGGACGGCAACAGACATACGCTTATACCCGGGCAGCCTCGATGCGTTTCCTAGCGACCTGCCGCCTGTTGAGGCCGGTGAGTGCTGACGACTTCTCCTCCGCCTTCTCAACCTCATCGTCCGAAGCAGCCAGGATGATCTCGACGTGGCAAGGGTGGCCCTGGTAGGGGTTGATACGACCGTGGGCACGGTATGTGCGGCGGCGGGTTTTCTGGGGAAATATGAGGCCAAGCCGGGAAATTTACGCGCAGAGGACATACAGGTGCCTGTTGCACAACAATGTTTTTGATCCTCAGGTCCTCAACGTCGATGTTCTTTGCGTCGGCATTTGACTCTGCGTTCTTCAACAGGCGCAGGACGAATTTGACGGATTTCTCGGGCCACCGACCTGGACAGGCAAGTTATGGCTGATGGACAGGATGGGACGGCGGGCTACACACCCTGAGTGGCCTTGAACTGCTTGGCCTGGCTTGCGCGTCCGACACCGCCAGAGAAACGGCGGAAGGGGATGATCTGCTTGTGCTCGCTGACGTCCGCAAGGTAGGTGTACGCCTTGGTGAGCTTGAGACCTGTTTCCATCCGTCAGCCCTCGTCGCCCCGCCCATCGCCCACTCCCGCACGCACCAGTCAAAGCAGCCGCAACCTCCCGCATGTTTTTGAAGTGGGTCCGCAGGTACTCGCCGCGGGCGCGGGCAGCTGGACATGCAATCAGTAACTTGCGATTTTGTGGGCAGATTTGGACCGACTCTTTTCGGGGTTGGCGGCGGTAGCGGCGGCGGCGTAGCGGACTGGAGCACAGACGAATCATGAGCGCGGAAGTGCAGCATCTGCGGGCATAACTTACCCATCTTGAGTGTCTTGAAGTTGTCGAGCGGCTCTGCCTAATTTTCCACTCGGCCCCGTCCGGCACGTGGCAAACCTTGTGCCAGGCAAACTGTACAGTGCCGAACCTCGGATCAATGGGCGGACCTTGAATGTGACCTCGTGAGTCGTGATTGCTATATTACTACTGTTCTAAATCTGCCTACATGCTATAGCAAAGTGCATGCCCGACAAATGGAAAGAGAACAAGGGAACACCTCCTCACATCACGCTGGCCTCAGAGTGTCTCCGCTTTCTTTCAGATCGCTATCCACCTAAGATCACCCTTGCAAGAGTCTCCGTGCTGAAACACGGACCTGTTATCTTTTGCTCGAGGCCTCCTCAAAATACACTGAGAGGCATGTCTAAATCCTACCCTAACTCGCAACCCGCCGCCAGACCGCCCGATGGCTGACTGGATAGACTGTCTTGGTAAGCTCTTTGCGCCCGCCGATTACGCGTCTCTATTCTGATTCATACCAATTAGTTCAAGATCTGCAATACTCTATATCCCTGTTCCATCGGTAATTCCTCAGCATCAGGCACTTGAGCCTGACTAGAGCTCCCTCGAGTTATAGTACCTACAATCTGACGCGGCCTTGTATATAAAGTTGCAATTCCCATCGTTCAACACCATGTCTCTCAAGCTCTTCTCCCCAGTCCAAGTAGGAGGGCTCAGCCTCTCACACCGCGTCGTTCTCGCGCCTATGACGCGTCTGCGCACTGATCCCGCCACATTGGCCGTTCACACACCCCTTGTGCCGGAGTATTATGCGCAACGCGCGAAGATCCCAGGCTCACTCCTCATCACCGAAGGCACTATCATCTCCGAAAAGGCTGCCGGCTTCCCCTTCGCCCCAGGAATCTACACCGACGCCCAGATCGCAGCATGGAAGGAGGTTTGTAGTTGATTTCATCCATCAAGCATGAAGACTCAAAGTGGACCAAGGTCGTTGACGCCGTCCATGCGGAAGGGAGCTTCATATTCCTCCAAATCGCTGCTATCGGCCGGCAAGCAATGGCTGGAGTCATCCCAGACATCGTCGGTCCCTCAGCCATACCGAAGGATGCAGATTCGCCTACGCCTCGCGCCCTCGACATCGCTGAGATTGAAGAATATATAGAGTCGTTCGGCGTCGCAGCTGGAAACGCTGTCCTCAAAGCTGGATTTGACGGTGCGTTAAACTCAAGCGCATGCTTGAAGAACTTGACTAACGTTCTTGCAGGTGTAGAACTCCACGGGGCCAACGGCTTTTTGATTGACGAGTTTATCCAAGATGTCAGCAACCATCGTACTGACCAGTATGGTGGCAGCATAGAGAACCGCGCGAGGTTCATTGTCGACATCATCAGCAAAATAGCTGACAAGATTGGCGCCGAGCGCGTCGGGCTAAGGGTCAGTCCCTGGCAGAAAGACTTTGGTGCGTATCGTTTCGATGTGATGCATCGCACCGGCTCAGACTTCACGCAGGAATGGGCATGGCCGACCCGAAACCAACCTTTGCATACCTTGCGCAGGAGCTCAAGCGCGTACACCCCAAATTGGCCTGGCTGCACGTCGTAGAGCCGCGTATGCAGGGCGAAGAGATCGTTGAACCTCCAGAGGGAGAGTCCAACGATTTTCTTCGCGAGATATGGGCTCCTCTGCCGTTCATTTCTGCTGGTGGGTACACGAGAGATTCGGGTATACAGACCGCGGAAGAGAAAGGAGACCTCATCGCGTATGGAAGGTGGTACCTTGCTAACGTTCGTGTTCAAGTTCATCTATCTGTTGTCTTCATGTCACCAACGATTCCCCAGCCTGACCTTCCAAAGAGACTCCAGGACAACCTGCCCTTCAATGCTTACGACAGACCAACGTTCTATGTTCCTGGTGGGACAGTGCCGGAAGGATACATAGACTATCCATTTGCTAATGCCACATCCAATGCGTGATAGACACATCACATCTTCGAAGCCGTGTACAAGAACATAGACAATGTACGATTTCCCCATTCTGCCGCTCAGTATGATGGGTGCCACAGTGTTGTATCCGTCATCGTCTCGCCTCGCCTCCAAAACACCGAGTCGGCCTGTGGTCTGGACCTTACGCGAAGACAGTGGTTCTTGAGGTACCCATCATACCACGGCTTTGGGGCGTCCGAGTACCATTGCATGTCAACTACATACCTCGAGGCCATCCCCTTGAATGAGATCCGCAGAACCACGCGCGTGCATCGCGACGATAGTCACGAGTGGTCGCGGCTGTTATCATGATCATGATGATAATAGCCGCTACGACTGCCTATTTTCATTCTTCAGCGTTCTTTCATTTCATTCTTCAGACGTTCTTTCATCGACGCATTACGCTTAGACTGCCGGATGTGACGAAGAACGCAACAGTCAATTGTCAGTACTTACGTGCTTGAGCACCGACAGCCTCGTACATGCTTCAAATCGGTTACCTTGCAACGCGATGAAGCAAGTGTTTCGGTCGGTACGGTGTACAAACAATTGTACCAAACAATAGGGTACCTTGATGACCCTGCGTGTTCATTGTGCACTTGTCCTCTATTTGGACAAGCTATTGTCCGTACTGGTAATTGTCCTGAAGCTATAAGAATGCGTTTTTTTCGATTTGGCGTGGTTCACCCAAAGGCCAGATCAGGATCAGCCAACGACCCCCCAACTACATTCCACTCGTTCACGAAGCATACCCCGCATCATCATCATGTCTCCTGCCGTTAGCACCATCTCCTACAAGGACACGTTATTCTCTTTCCCCAACGACAATGACGACCAGTTCAACACGCAAGTCCGCCTTCTCTCCATACAAACGTATCAACTGACGCGCATTCCCATTCACAGTGTACCAAGAACGACCGTGCGACCGTCACGCTCGGGCCGCTTTCTCGAACGGCGCGTGGTTGGTGCTTGGAAGAAGGTCACCTCCATCACCAAGAAGAACCCCCGTGCTTCCTACATCCCACCCAACTTTGTGCTCGTCACTCCCAACAATAAAAGGAAGAGCATTCGATATGCTCTCTGATGCCATCGTCGATGGACACGATTTGGACAATCACACGACGGACACGACGGACATTGCCTGTGTTGACACGGTTATGATATGACGATCTCTTGCTGTAGCCTTACCGATACTACCCATACCTTATTGACCTAGTGATACCCCGCACTCTATTAGTACTAGTATTCCCTCTTATTCAAGTCGGTGTCTTCAACATCACACAAGTCCACCAAGATAGAGATACATTTAATGGCAGCTATGGTTCTACATCTCATGTCAGAAAAGTGTAGCGATATTTATATACAATGTAAACATAGACACATTGCCGGTAAGCACTGGTGATATGAGAGACGGAGAGGAGCTGCAACACATCGTACATTTGCTTTGCACTGAAAGAAAGAAGAAGAGCGCGAAAACGTTGCATAAGTAGCGTGAAAAGAGAACAGATTAAACAAAAAGACACGATTCTTCATCTCCGCTGCGAGTACGTCTGCTGCTGCTGTTGCTGAGGCGGCCAATGTCCTTGCTGAGCCGCTGTCGAAGCCAATTGGCCAAGCTGCCCGCTTTGCGGCCCGCCACTTCCTGTGGGAGGAGGTCCGTACGAGTAGCCTTGCATCATGTGGGGCGGAGCATACATCTCGCTCTGGCCTGGGTGCTGCTGGTGATGATAATGGGGTCCCGGGGGGTACTGGCCGCCGCTGGGAGCAGGCACCTGCGCATGAGACTGGTTGGGAGACGTCGGCGAGCCAAGAGGAATCGCCTGCTGCTGCTGAGGCGAGGACTGGGGAGGAGCTTGTTGTCCGGCCGGAATGGAAAGCGACGGAGCTACGGCACTGTTGGGAGAGGTGTTGTTGGCAGCGCGAGGGGGCACAGCAGCTGCATTCGACGATGCCCGACGGCGACGCTTGTTTCCTGGACGGTCACTTTCATCTTCGTGGTCGTCGTCGGCCTCATCCTTTGGGCCGCCCTGCTGGCCACTTATGGAAAGACCTCCGGGGAGATTGCTGGGCGCGGCGACGGGCGGCGGCGGCATAGGACCCCCCGAGGAGCGAGCAAGCGGGGCACCGACTGGCATGGAGGAGGGCAGCTGTCCGTGGGGTGCATTGAGGCAGGCCTGGATGAGGTTCTTGCCCTCCGGCTGGGTGACCAGAGGCTGGAGTTTGGCGGTGGTAAAGGTGTAGACCAGGCCAGTCTCCGAGACGACAAGCAGCAGAACCTGTGTGCCCGTGAGGGTGGAGAGTTCGTATGCCTAAATGAGGATGATAAGAGGGGCTGTCGGTCGAAACCAAAGAGGCAAGAAAATTACCTTTTTCATAATGCCTGGAAAAGGGAATGTAAGGAAGGAGAACGAGCATTTGGGTGTGTGCCCACATACCAGCTTTCCTTTTGGAGAAGGTTATGTGACGTCGCGATTTATCCTGGATAAATTCGATCTTGATCTTCCGTCTTCCTGCCTTCTTGTCCTTGGGCTTGTCATCATCGTCGTCGTCGTCCCCAGCGCTCTCGGCGGCGTCCTGGTCGTTGATGAACGCGTCTTCGCCGACGGGCGGGCCGACGTGCGGAGGCAGTTGTGGTTCGTTCTGTGCGGCAGCCATGTCCATGGTTCTTTGGCGCTTGCGCATAACAGTGGGCTCAGACGCTGTGGGGCGGGGGTGCGTCGTGAGTGGTGGCAAGCTGACGTGTCAACAGCGGGAATGCGACGGCGAAAGGGTCGAGGGGAACGCAGAGGAAACAGTGAGCTCGCTGTGCGGGACGACGAGCAGAAGCAGCCACCAACCTGGTTTGGGTAGCTCAAGATGGGTGACCGGAAGGGGAGAACTATCCCACGCCAGCCCCAGTTTTCTCCCATTTTTGTACTTAACACAACCAAACAGGGCCATGTGACACGTACAGCTTATTTGTCAGGCGCTGCGCCACATCATTAAAGCCGAGTCCGCTCCATATGTGGCCTGCTCTGTCGCTGCATACAGCCATATGAGATCCTAGTCATGCCGTCACCGCCGCACTCGATGCATACGCGGAGTACGGTAGGCCACACACAACGACTCTGGGATCACAATCATGCTCATTATCAGCGCATCATTCCCACCCTAGCCGAGTCCCCACCGAGTCCCCCTTTTACAGACAACGAACTGTTCGCCGGCAAACTCGGCACCGCAGTCATCGTCTTTTCCCGGCCATAAATGTCAACTGTCTTACCCTTTTCATCCAACTCACCTTTCAGTCCTAGTACGCGACTGACGGAAGCAAATCAAAATCGTTCATGAAGGGTCACGATGAGCCAAGACAAGTCATGTACATTCCAAATGTAAAACGTCGAACGCGTACAACAACAGCAAAATCCAAAGTGGCGCTATGCGCTCTTCACGAAAAAAAATAATCCACATCTTTTAGAAAGGCTCCGAATCTTGTCGCGCCCAAGCAATGTCGGGCGGGCCTTATCGCAAAGTACCCATTGCAGTGCGTGGCGGAGTAAGGGCTGTGCGTGGCGGAGTAAGGCCATACCGTACACGCGGTGAAGCAGACACAGAGCTGATCATTGGTCGCAGCGAGGGCTCAGGTCGGATGAATCAAAACTTGCAGCGCACGCGCGACACGCTCTTCCAATGTGGCCGCTGGATACTCTGTCCGCACCCGTACAAGGGCAGACGAAATCTTGCTGTGCTCGATCTCAATGGCCCTACTCAAGAACGAGGCCGTCTCTTCATCTGCCAGTTCCACTCCTCATGAGCCGATAGGGAGCAGCATTCGATGGCCACTTACCAGTAGGTAGAACTCCGCCATCCGCATGTTGCAGGCGACTCGGATGGACATCCTCACACCCCCCATCACGGCACACGCCACCACCAGGTATCTCGTACCGACAGATCTTTTGTGTCGGATCCAATGCGCGTACCATAGCTGTATATTTAAGTTCTCTCAAATCTGGAACGGGTCCGTTCGGTCCATCGACTTGTAAAGAACTGTGGGAATGAGAGGAGGAGAAAGATGAAAAGGAAGGTATAGTAGATTGAGAGGAAGACGCCAAGGATCCCAGGTTGCTTGCGACGAGTCGGCTCAGATTCGGATTATCTTCAGGACGTTCAGCGGTGTTGTGTAGACCCGTTCGAGGTCGCAGGAGAGGGTAGTACTTGAAGGGAGAGTCGTACTTGAGGAAGCGTTCAGGACCGCCCAGCTTTTCTTCGAGCCTTGGGATGTTGGGCAGCTGGGGCATCAATGAGCTTCGACATTTCACGGGCGGAGATATCAGCAAACCAAACGGACTCGCATGACGCACCTGTGCCGACGAGGACGTCAAAGTGTCAACATCGACTGCGTCGGGGGTTTCCTCTGATTCTTCTTCGTTTGATGGTCTGGTATAAGTCGGTACCTAATGGTGTTCCAGTCGACAAGGAGAGGAAGAAAAACAAACGAAGGTTAGAAAAACACGAGACGTGCCCTAGAATTGCAGAAGAAAAAGACTCTTGCCGCTTGGTCATCTTGAGAACCCGGGACTAGACATTGCCCATCAGAGCATGAAAGAAGATGAACAGACTACTTGCCAGCATCCGATGGACCGACGCTGTCGTCACGACTGACATGATTGGCGTTATCTGTATAGCAGAACAAAGAGACGGAAGAAAGCAGAAAGGAGACGACAGATCAGTCTGAGTCCAGGAGTATGAAACCGAAATAGAGAACCAATTGAGGGAGTCGGAGGAACAGAAGAGACGGGACTTGGCGTATGAACCGTAAGTTGCGGTTGCCCTGGAGGCTTGATATCAGCAGCGCAGAACACTACAGGATGCGAAAAGCGTACGAGGAGCAGAACTGGATCGATCATCGGAAGTCGGTGTGGACGATCGCGTAATTTCTTGCTTGGTAGTTGCAACTTGATCCAATGTGTTCGTGCGCTGGAGAGAAATTTTCTGTGAACATCGCGAAAGCTTGCGAGAAGGAACCTTACGTTGAGCTTCATCATCTCCTTCTCTGCAATCAACTGCTTGATTCTCGCAATTTCCATCTCCTTCTGCATGAGTATGGCCGGTGATTGGTTCCGAACCATCTTGGGTGTTGCGTCGGCGGGAGTCGACGAAGCTTCTTCCTCACCAGCATCTCCCATTTGATAGTCGCCATCCTCATCCTCCTCACTGTCACTGAGATTAATGACCAAGCGTCTGTTCATCTTACCCACGCTCGCGAAACTGGACTGAGTTCTGTTCCGGCGCAGCGAGCGTCCACCGTTAACATCACCATTCCCATGTCGGGCGTGTCCTTCCATGTCAACAAAGTCTGCAGCCACCGGTCGACGTCTGCTTGTACCCTGCCCGTCAAGGCTTGATATAGATTCCCTTCTAGCAGGTAATGAGCCAGATGAGCCGTTCGTGGATGTGTAGGATGTCGATACGAGGACCTGGCCAACCACAACTGTTTGAGGCTGTGGGGTGGAAGAGTGGGATGTTGATTGAGAGCCTCCTAAGCCAGGGATTTCGTCAACGTCCATGGCATCACCGGGCGGCGATCTCTGATTGGGGGTTGGTTCGATACTTTTCAGAAAATCATCGACACTATCAGCTGAAGATGTCATCTCGACATCTTGCTGCGGTACTTGCTGAAGAGGGGAGGTTGAAGCGATGGATAAATTGCCTGGCGAAGGTGGGGGCTTAGGCTTCCGTGTAGCCTGAACTGCCATCTTACGGGCCCGAAGTTCTTCGCGTCGGAGGCGTTCCATGTCATGCAGCGAATTGCCTTCAAACGACATTTGAGTCGATGACGCAGTCGAGGGCGTCGTTGGGGGATATGAAGAGACTTGTTCCTGCATGGATGGGCGAGATTGAGGCTGCTGGCGACTGGCGGCCTCGGCAGAGGGCGGCGGGGGAGGCGGCATCACGTGGGTAGAGTCGAGTTCTGGTAAGAAAGCAACGAGGCCGGCATCGTCAAAATTGGGCGGGAGACGAAGGTTGAGTTCGGTGAAGACATAGTATATCACTTCCCGACTGAGGCCACAGCTACACAAGTAGTCTGCTGGAACACCCCAGCCGAGAAGGTCGAGAATGATGTCCTTGCATGTGTCGTACTGGTCTTGCGTCACTGATCAAAAGTCAACTAGAGTTTTGCTGCAAGAGAACACACACTTACAAGGAAGGCCTGGCCGAACGTGATTATCATCGACGAGGAATGGTGTTCTGAAATCTGGCTCCTCGATACCGACCATGGATGCAGATGGAGGCGCGGTCGGCACAGCGGGTTCGTCGGTGATCCTTTCCAGCAATTTGGGAGGTTGTTCTTGCTTTGGTGGTGTAGTCACGTTGGCTTCTGTCGGCGGGTCCAGGGGATCGCTGGGCGGCGGCGGGGGAGGAGGAGTCGGTTTCCGAGGATTCTGCTTGACGGCACCTGCCTTGGACGCCGAAGACCGAGCGAGCTGCTGTTCTTCAGAGTCACTGATTTCGCCTTCTTCACGTATTTGGCCGTCCTCCATGTCCGGCACGGAAGGTCGCGAGGCTTTGAGTACTGACGCCTGAGCAGAGGAAGATGACGCGGTGTCCTCTTGGCCATAGTCGAGAGCGGCATCCGGGATAGGTGTTGGGCGCGCCGGCAGACCTGCACTGGTAGGCGGTCCGCCTGCAGGCTTACGGCGCTTAGATTTGAGGGTGAGGAGAGCAGCAGCACGCAGAGATGACGCTGGATCCGCGGCAGGACTGGAAGCCTCGTGGGCGACGTCGGGCACAGCAGGAGGCCCAGAAACAGTGGGGTCAGACATCGTGGGGAGGTCGGCTCGTCGTAGACGGTGCAGACAGCCGCAAATATACAGGGCAAAGCGCGACGGCGGTGAAGGAAAGGGATGGGAAGGAGGATGAAAAGTCGTCACGCTTCACAGCTTTCCAAATTCCCACGCTGCCACAGTTGCAGAAGGTGGTCAGTTTGGTCCTGTAGCCGGACCCTATATTGGCGCGGA
Organism: Strobilurus pachycystidiatus; assembly: GCA_019915135.1. Classification (NCBI taxonomy): domain Eukaryota; kingdom Fungi; phylum Basidiomycota; class Agaricomycetes; order Agaricales; family Physalacriaceae; genus Strobilurus; species Strobilurus pachycystidiatus. The sequence goes on from JAHLMK010000004.1 coordinate 1,100,487, forward strand.
CAATGTAGGCAGAACTATGGTCAGTCCATACAAGCATAATTTACAACATATCGATAGCATGTACTCCAAGAAAACTATTGCACGGGTATATCAAAGCCCACAATCTGCTGTTGTGGCTGCAAAGTAATAGCAGGCTGTTCTTGTGGTGGAGGTAGGTCTGTGTCCATCTCGTCCGAACTAGAATCATCACTCTCCTCAGGTCTCCGTGTCCTCCGTCTAAACATACTCTGCCGGTTGTTCTCCAGTCTCGGCGTTTTGTAATGAGGATGCGCCTCGAGCCGCTCGCTACACTCCTCGAGCCGCTCGCTACACTTCTCGAGTTCAGCTACAAGCTGTACATCCAGCTCAATGTTGAAGAGGTCCAGGATGTATCGTCGGACGGGTAGGCGATACCGCTGGGTTGAGATGATGTGCAATGCACGATAGAACATCTCTGGCGAAGAAAAGACCGCACGGTGCTCCGGTCGTGATTTCATTCTGTGGGAATGGTCAGTCCCGAACGAGGTCGTGCAAGCCGATAAACTTACTTGGTCAACGTCCTTGACGCAGCGTTTGCAATTACAGAGTTCGCCAGGTTCTGTATTGCCGTGATGACCTCCAATTCCACTTGTGATCTTGGGGGTATAAGGCGGGGCTGGCGCGTTTCGGAGGTATGCTGTTTCCATGCAGGTATCTGGGCAGGGCGTCAGCGATCGTGTAACCGACACCCGATATGACGACCTTACCGTGATAAACTTCTCCACGTCCGATGGTATGCAAAGCCCGACAGCTTGTCCCTGTGGGGACAGCGTCGCTTCCCACTCAAAATCGTCTAGTAACTCAGCTCCCTGAGCGGTAGATGCTATGAGCCCCAGAACAAAAAAGCACGTCCTGTGGAGTATAGATATTGAGCGCATAACACAAGGAGGGAGGTGAAGTGCCACGAACCCGCGAATGGAGGGTATTGGCGAGTTATTCGCAATCTCAAGAACATGAGGGATGATCTCCTCCTCTTCGAGGAACGACAGTCCACCTTCTGTGGCACCCACATTGCCCTAAGCACTGGTGAGCTGACAATCCAGGAAATACGTCAGAGGGACCTACAATAGCCCACAAGATACTCTTCAGCTTCATGACAATGTCAGCATCCTCACCCTCCAGACCGTGCCGATGTATGAACTGTGTAAACTCGGTGAAATGGCCCTTCTCCTGCAATATTTGACAACCCAGGTCGGTCTTCGCCATTTCGCCATAGAAGTGAGGAGGCACGGTCCCTTCGAAGGCTAGCGACTCGTCCTCTGCTTCCTCTGAATCCGTACTATTGAAAACCTTCGACAAGAAGACTTCAACTTGAACAACATAGTATATGTTACGTTCCTGGAGTGGAGGTGAGCTGGTGTCGAAACGCAAAAAAGCCCACTCACGTTAAACCACAAGTCCAACTCGCGGTCAATATATCCCGCGTCATAGAGATAGCGAAAACCCATAGGCGTAGACGTAAACCTGTAGTTGTGCGTGAGATGTGCAACGTCTGCAACTGGCCCAGAACCTTACTTCAACAGCAGTGGATTCCCAATGTCTCCCAGATGATCCATCGTAGGGCGCAGCTCTACCACAAGTTGTAAGATATCTTTCGACTCGCATGCTTCCTCTAAAAACCGCGCCGCCATTTCGCAGACCTCAGGAGCAGGATCATACAGCTGAGTCAAGAGAAGTCTCAATGTCCAGACATTAGCGTTGTTGGCAGAGCCACGGATGAGATCTCCCAAATGTTTCGTAGCGTACAGCCTGATGTGCTGTTGAAGGTCAGTGAAAAGTTTGGTGCACCACGCGATACGACGGCGGACCTTGTAGCTCGAAGTCAATGCCTTCGATAATATGATACGTGGGTGGCCATCCCTACGATGGTTTGAAGGTTCAGAAACTGACATTGCGCCCGAAGATTACTCACATCGCGTAGTCAAGGTTCTCGATGATACCCTTGATCAGATCTTCGCGACTTCGGAGCTCACTGAGATGATAGAATGCGGTAAAGATCTTGAACTTCTCCAGCAGCCTGTGACAAGGTCAGACAATATTGGTACCTAGGTGAAGACGGAGACCTACTCAATTCCATCCTTATATTTACTCAAGGTGCCAAGCATCTCAAGGTACCCAGCCGTTAGAGTCTCCGCTATCCTCTTCTTCGAAAAGATCGGGTCCGAGTCGGGAAGACCGTTGAACTGTAAGCCCACCGCTTGAGTACCGTGAATGAGAAGTGAGAAGCTCATGCTTACGGGATCGAGCTGAGCAAAACTCCTGACAATCTGGGTGAGGAATTGATCCTCTGAACCGAGGAAGCGAACGCCGTCGGGGCATGTTGTCAGTGTCGTGAGAAGCGAGCAGCCCAAGCGCGCCCATTTCATGTTAGCCTGCGAATCAATGAGTCAAGATGCTCCCCTTGAAGGACGAAAGAATCACCTTGATCTTGGGCATGTCTGAAAATCGGTGACTGAAGGGGTGGAAGAAGCCCATCAAGCGCTTCATGAACTTCGACGCCCTCATCGCTTCCTCCATCCGCTTGGGATTCAGCAGTGGGCCTTCGATCAACTCGAGCAGAAGGTCGAAATTCCACTTGGTGTGGTCTTTGTACGCGAAGATCACCTATTTGCGAGTGTTAGAGCGCAATCACTTAGCAAAAGCAAACACCGAAAGATGCACCTGCGTTTCCAAGAGCGCAGTCTGGAAGGTTTTATCCTCCATCTGCATGCTCATCTTGAGCTTCACTTGTTCGACCTGCCGCTGGCCACGTCGGACTGGGTCCTCAACGGAGTTTGCCCTGCGCGAACATGAAATCGAGGCAATGGGAGCGATGCAATAGAGCCTTACCGAACTCGGGACTGCTTTACGAGTCCAGGTTGCAGTCTCGCGCGATTACGGTCGAGACTATCGATAGCAGACATCGTCGATGTACCAATTATACGTTGCTCTCCATCTTTGTAATCCGCCGCCATACCGAATATTTCGGGCACCGCTTGGATACGGGCTGCAACCCACAAAGGAAGAACGCGATTAGCAAGCTGCAGAACCTCGGCCATCAGTAGAGTCGCCTTCCGAGAAAGATTTGACCCGGTTGTTGTCTCAGAGACCATAGTGGTTAGAGCCTGGTTACACTGTCAGTTACAGGAAAGTTGAGAAGCTAGAGAACTCACGTCCAGCAGCCCGGCATTCGTGAATATGAGCACCAGGAGCGCAATATATTGATCAGTCAGCCTCATAGTCTGTGATCGCCGTTCGCCTTGTTCCGCTTCTTTCTTGGGTGCTGGAGGCCGAATATCTTGACTATGACGGCGTTTCTTGTACACTTGAAAAACATATATGAACAGTGCACAGAATGACGACTCCATGGGTTGACTTACTTGTCAACCGTCGACCGTCAATGAAGGTCTGATACCACTCTGGTGTCTTGATCTTCAAAAGGTCGAAGAACATGTTCAGTATGATTTCCTTCGCAGACTCATTAGCGAATAGAACCGAGAGAAATCCAACAACATACTCTCGACTCCAATGACGGTATTCGAAGTGTGTCAATCAGAGACCGGAGCGCACGCATGTCCGCCATACATAGATACATGAGCCCTTTATACCCATGTCAAACACTGCCGGAGAAAAGCAGACGGGACGTACCACTCCAACTTCTCAGCATGCCTTGGATAATCTTCGTACAGCTTTTCATACGTTCGGTATGGTCAGGCCCTTTGCCATATGCGTCCGTGATGGCAGCCAATGCAATCTAGTGGACGCTGAGTCAACTTTACGCCGACTGTACAAATCTCCCTCACCTCCAGGTCAGTCCCCACTGTGAAATAAGTACGTGTCCGAGGAGAATCGATAATATGCAAGAAAGCGGATGATATAATTGGCGACAGTTCCACCGGGCCTTCACCGAGAACGTGAAGCAAGAAGCGAAACCCTCCTGTTCGCCACACGAGGTCGATGTCAATGAGAACTGTACATAAGATGCGTGAGATGCCAAAGACAGTATGCAGGCGTGAGTGCGGACATACGTATCTCGGTCAGTGTCAGTATGCAGATTGGCCGGAACGGAGACTCGACGTGCTCGGCAACTGCTATAAATGCTCTCATGACGGGTTCTGATAGCGGCACAAGACCAGAAGAGCAACCGACTGGGAGTGCGTCATTGCGAATAGTCCCGACATCCACTATTGTGCGAATCAGCTTAACAACCTGCTCCTTCTCGACGGTGTGTTTGCTGTCCCTTGTCAAGGACCTGTGGAAGTTTGAGTATAGAACCGCAGGAGCGTTGAAATCGCGTACTTGACGATATACCAATCAAGGGGCTGCTCCCCGAGACGATTCACAGAATCGTGGTCGACCAGGGCTAACCTGATGACGCGATATGCGGCTGAGTGACACTGTGTTGATCGCTTATCGGCAAGTGCGGGAAGGACGCTGTGTGACGGTGGTCAAATAACGTGGCCAAGTGGAAGAGAGGGAGCGTACGCCTGAACGATATCAGTGATGCTGAGTTCATAGCGAATTCGCCAACTCTTTTGAAGTATATTCGCAAGCCTATGCATAGTCTCAATCCACGGCCTATCAGCTTCGGGGACGCCGGAATTTATGGGTACCGAGGTGGACGAGGCGCCAGCATTCATCACCGGAGGGGAGGTGGGCCGGAGGAGTGCAACAAGATTCGACACGCAGTTGTTGGCATTCTGCAAGGCAGTTCGAAAGTCCTCGCCTGCGTATAGAGATCAGTCGGGGAAGGTGTGCACGAACGCCGTAAGCGTACCCCGTTCGTCCATAGCACTGAGCGAAGGGGAATGGCCATTTTGGAATTTCTTGCGCGCGGCGGCGGCACCATTGATCTGTTTGCCCTTGTCAATGGATGACTCTGCAGTGGTGAAGATGAGCTCGCGTGACGCGAAGAGTAAGTAGCGTGCGCCTACGTATGTCGGACCGTTTGCTGGTGATAGCCTCAATCCTACTCCTGGCTATGTCGAGTTCGGATTCCACTTGGAGACGCAGGGCGTCCTAGGGATGTACATAAATGTCGATGCGCAATGAACAATAGTTAGCACGCCACCGTCAGAGGCATATTTAGCATGTTCTCCGCCCCTTCCATGATGCGATTCTGCTTCATTAGTCTGTTGTTGAGCTCAAGAAGCTAACAAGAGTCGTCAGACATGTGTTCTGCGCCGTTCAGTGTAGTATCGCACCTGTTGGGCTGGGTCCTGCCCGTCCAAATCAGTGAAGGAAATCGCGTCGTCATTGTCGACTAGTTGCCCACTGTTCACGAGTGTTATCGACGATGATGGCTGCGATGCAGACAGAGTCGGGACGTTGAGATTGGTGGGCATGACGGCCGTCGTCGTCGTCGTCGACCGTGGTGGTCGACGTCAAGAGCCAAAATGGAAATCACCGCCGAAAGCCCGGGTTCGTCTCTTACCACCATCGGCTTTCTGGTGCTACGATGGCTCTTTCTTCCCGCGATAAATTTCCTGTAATTGACAGACGCGACGAGTCGACTCAGCGCCCCCACTGGAAGTGAAGGTATAGTGAATTACATCCGGCCCGGCGCTATGTGCCCTTTCCTCGCATGAAGGGTGCTGCAAATGGTGCCTGTTCTTGCTCTTGGGGCTGGTATCTCTGCTCAATGAATACTAGCACGGGGAGCTGGTTCGTCATGAGCGATGAACTTATCTTCAGGTCCAGTTGCATCGGTATCAACTCCTCCAGCTGCCATGGCTACCTGGGCTCAACACCTCCTTCTCAGAGTCCTTCTCTCTTCTTCTGGCGTCTTGTTCTCGACTATAACGGGACAACGACGAGCGACGATCCAGACAATAGAAAAACTTACATAACCACAATAGTGCTGTTTAAATAGGCCGACCTCTTGTGCCACTTACCATCCTTCCTCCCATCATGTCCTGCAGTGTCTGTCGTATGGGCTTTGTGCCCGGCCCCTCTGCCACTTCGCCCTTTCCCGAACACTTCCCTCCCCAAGGTCTCATGTCGAGTGGTCTCTACACCTACTTCACTGGCGCGGTCGGCGTTGGGTACTTTTGCCTCTGTTGCCACTGATATTCCATCGATACTGAGTTCCATCATAGCTTTCCCGACATCCAGGGCCTCAAGTCGAACTACAACTATGTCAGCTGTAACATGTTCACTGGCTTCAATGGCGTTATGGTTCTTTGTGTCTTATGGGAAACGGAAGGCGGCGGCACAGTAAGCGCCACATTTCCTATTTGAGGCGTGTATTCAAGTGCTATCAGGCGGTCATGATGCACACCGCTTGTGCTAATCTTTTCCTTCACCGCATGCAAGCCGACACAGACACCTTCGAAAGATTCACCCGCCTCTCCGAAATCGTGGGCGTCCTCGGTCGTCCTCTGAATGGAAAGGACGCTGGGCGTCTCGCGGATGTCCGCTACGAAGATGTGGGTGAGAAGATTGACCTCCATCCGTTTTGGACCACCGGCAAGGAAGCCGGAGCCAATGTCTTCAACTGGCGAGCCCTATCGCAAAGCCAGTACGCGTTTCTCCTCAACAAACCGAACGTGTCAGTCTCTTCCGCCCCATGTTTGTTAGGTAGTCGCATTAACGCGTGCGTGCTTCTAGATTCCCCCGCTTCTACACAGAAGTCGCGCCCGAAAGGACAGCGACATTAGAGAATATAGAGTTCAGCAACACCGACGCGTTTACATCCCTCCCTTTGGATATCGTGGAGACGCTCATCCCATACCTGACAATGCAATCCTACGTGATGCTGATGTCGACTTGTCGCTTCCTCCGCCTCCACGCTCTCACCACCTTCCAACCTCATGCGCGTCGATTCGTTCTTCAACTTCCTTGGTCTCTTCCTGTCTCCATCGAATTGAAGGAGATGAAGCCAGAGACAATCGCGAAGCTACCTAGTCGCGACAAAAGCGGCCGCGACGCTGACTGGTATCTTTACTTGTCACACATCCACCGAACGAACAGCATGCGAATGCGAAAGTGGATCTGGTCGCTCGTGGATGAAATGCACGATCAGTACATCAACAAACGAGACACGAGTCCAGCAATGGATCCCACAACGGACCGATATAAGCTTGTACATTCGAGGCTCAAAAAGGCGTTTGAATTGTCGCAAATGAGTGCTCGAATGAAAAAGGCAAAGTAAACAATACTTCCTTCTGGATATGTACTTGAGTAAGTAGACGTGAATTTATGTCGCGATATCCAAGTGATGTCCATGCTGTCTATCAATGTCATTATGTAGCGCGGCGTCACACACGTAATGAGGCACAGCGCTCTTGACAGCGCCATAATAATAAAAAATCGTTTTATTATTTGAATTTTCCCCACCAATTGATCGAACTCTTACAACAACCATCACCCCACATTCGCAGAGAGCAGGTTTCCTCTCTGCAAAACAACCCACACTCTTTACTACAATGTCTTGGAAACTCGGGAGAAGCAAGAAATCTTCTGTTTCTAACCTCCGGACCGAAGACGCTAGCACTCGTTCTGTTACCCCGACTCCTGGAAACCCGGATGGCGTCCCCAGTCCAAGGTCCGGCTTGCTTGCCATAAGACTCTTTGGCGCAGAATCTCTCTCCCTTCCCGCTGGAACTCCAGTGCCGACCGCGGTCCAGAATGTCCTGTCATCTCAGCAGGCCAAGGTCGCAGCCACCGTTTCTCCCGCCAGTGTCACCCAGTCGCGACTTGCCAAGACTAGAGGAACTAGGTTGGTACAGTCTTGTATATGATACGCTAGCGCTAAATGTTCGCAGCAGAGACAGTGTCGCAAGGGCGCAGTGCTGGTGGCTTCCATACATTGTTATGGAATATGAAGTCAACCAAGTTCTCATTACTCCCTTGGGCGGTGATTTGCAGAAGCCTCTCTACATGTACCAGGCCCACTTGTAAGCGCAGCTCACTCGGCCGTTTGAACTCTCCTCAACTCCCCCAGTGATGTCTCCCGTGATGCCGAAATCTCCCTACAGTGCTACCTTCGTGCCGACGAGCCCAAACGCGGTAGTGACGGTGCAGACGACATGGGCAACGACATTTTCCTTGGCGGCATCAAATTTGTTCCCGACTTCGAGAACATGGGGACTGAGGACCGCTGGTACGACTTTGTCGGCGGATCAGGTCGGATACAAATTGGCGTTTCATACCAGCCGCACTACGGCGGTTCCTTGACCATAGATGACTTTGAACTCATCACCGTCATCGGCAAGGGAAGCTTCGGCAAGGTTGGTTCCCTTCTGATGAGCATCGCGATGGTCACTAATTAGAAATTGTTTCATTTAGGTTATGCAAGTCAGGAAGCGCGACACTTCGCGTATCTACGCGCTCAAGACCATCCGGAAGGCGCACATCGTCCATCGGAACGAGATTACACACACACTGGCTGAACGCCTCGTTCTAGCCCAAGTTCACAGTCCCTTCATCGTTCCATTGAAGTTCAGTTTCCAGTCGGAACAGAAACTGTACCTCGTCCTGGCCTTCGTCAATGGTGGCGAACTTTTCCATCATTTGCAGAAGGAGCAGCGGTTCAGCGAAGAACGGTCACGCTTCTACAGTGCTGAGCTGCTTCTGGCTCTTGAGCACTTGCACGAGCTAGATGTCGTGTATCGCGATCTCAAGCCGGAGAACATCCTCCTCGACTTTACCGGTCATATTGCTCTCTGCGACTTTGGTCTCTGTAAACTCAATATGAAGGCGAACGACAAGACGAATACGTTTTGTGGCACCCCAGAATATCTCGCACCCGAAATTCTCAATGGCCAGGGTTACAACAAGACCATCGATTGGTGGACGCTTGGTGTTCTTCTCTACGAGATGCTCGCTGGATTGCCGCCTTTCTATGATGGTGATTGCCCACGTTATCCGATTCCTCTCATACTAACCTGACACTCAGAGGTCACTGACCGCATGTATGAGAAGATTCTACAAGACCCTCTCACCTTCAGTTCTGAAATTGGCACGGAAGCCAGGAGCATCCTTACGGGACTTCTCACACGCGACCCCTCCAAACGTCTTGGCGTCAATGGCGCTGAGGAGATCAAGAAACACCCATTCTTCAATAACCACATCGACTTCAAACTGCTCGCACAGAAGAAGATTCACCCGCCCTTCAAACCTAGCGTCGACAGCCCTGTTGACGTGTCCAACTTCGACACCGTCTTCACCACCGAGGCACCCGTCGATAGCTACGTCGAGGACTCCAACCTGAGTCAGACGGTCCAAGATCAATTCTCTGGTGCGTTCCACTGCCCTCTCTCCCTTCTCTCGGCTGAATCCCATGTTCTTGCGTCCAGGCTTCTCCTTCAATGGCACCAACATGCCCGTCAGTCCTGTTTGAGCCGCATCCTACCACACCATTGCCCGCTTTACAATCTCCACTGCTTAATCTCTATCTCACACTCATTTGCACTGTTCGCCATTCGCCCACACATTTGTAACTTACCTGTCGCTTGTTTTGCTCTCGAATTTGGAATCAGCTTGGTCTATAGTACTTACCTAAGTAAGGTTTTCATACGGTCGTTTATTACTAACTACATACATACCCATACCATCGGAATATCTGTGAATAAATCCATTCTTGGCTTGTAGACTTCTTTCATTATGCCCTGGCTTCGCGTGAAAGGTTGGTCCAAGATGATCTCCAAGTCCGTGGGAACAAGACATCGTCCAAAATTAACCTTGTCTATTATCTTGCCAGTGATCCACAATCATGCAGCCGGCTAGAGTATGGCTTTCAGTTTGCTCATACATCAGGCGCGTGTCATGGTGCCACAACTCCTTTCTCTATATATTACGCGAGTTCGACGCGCAGTGACCAACTTACGCGAAAGGCCCTACCTTCGCGTATTGAACGCCGCTCATGCTCATGTTGATGGTCCGGTCACAGGCCAAGCATTGAACGTACGCTTCCTTCCCACCCCAACCCCAATTTGCGCACCCTCGGCTTCCGATAAGAAGGAACCTCCAGCCGGGTTACCTATGTAGCTCGCAGCCCACTCTCCTGAGACGCAAACTCTGCCAAAAAAATGCTGCTTTCCCTTCTTTTTGTCGTATGGCTTCAAATTTTAGGACCCGGCAAAGTCTCATCGACGCCCACAAACTCTCGGTTCGACTGGAACGCAGTTGAACATGTGTTTGCTTTTGGGGACTCGTATAGTTTTGTGCTTGGAACGGCGGGGCATGGGAATTTCAAGTACGATCGCAAATAACGGTTGAACTCATGGAATCGCTGACTGAATGTCCGACAGCTTCATTGGAGACGCATTCAATTTTGGGTTTAGTCCCCAAACCCTGATGGAGGACCAGATTATAGCAAATACTGTGAGGCGCTAGTTGTGCTGATGCTCCTACTTTTGTTGACCCAGGCCCATGTAGACAAGCTCTGGAGGAGCCAATTGGGTGCGCCCACTTAGCTTGCCCATCGGGCTTCTTTTTTGACGGTCCATGTTCATCCCGACAGCTTGAGTTCCTCACTGGATGCTTTGGCGGATCGCCCTTTGACTGCAAAAGGCAGTTATGGGACTTCTCATTTGGGGGAGCTGATATTGACGGCAGTCTGTCAGCATAGCTTCTTACGATCGCGCGCCGTTTCTGACAGGCTGCAAGGCTTCCTCTCCACCGCAACTTCACCATTCCGCTCGTGGACCAGGTGCGACAGTGGTCCACCTACGCGTCCGACGTAATTCCGCACACTGAACGCGACACTCTGGCAACCTATTGGATCGGAATCAATGATTGTGTGGATACTGCCAACAATACCAACCTTGTAGGCGATCCCAATCTCGTTTCTTTATCTCAGGTTGAATCACTTGACAGACTCCGGACTTCCACTCTCTTCTTGAGGCGGATATGAACTCGTACTTCGCAGCTGTGGTTTGTGCTGACAATCCGTCCCATCTGCTAACTCTCTCATGCGTTGAAGTACAGCAACATGCATACGACAATGGACTTCATCAGCATCTGTTCATGAATGTGCCACCAATTGACCTATCGCCGCTGGCACTCGCCAACGACACGCTGGCGGGCCTGATCAAGTCTCATATCCACGACTTCAATGCAGAGCTTAGTCGTCGACTTGAAGACTTCAAAGCCAGGAATCCCCGTGTGTCCGTTCTCAAGCTCGCTCGTTTGTGTACTCAGAAGCAAATATAGATGCCATAGTTATGAGCTTCGACGTTCATGCCCTGTTTCGCGATGTAATCGAACATGGCCCAGCGTTCGGGTTCACAAATACTACCAGGTATGATGCTCCGGACCTCAGGTGGCCCGACACAGGAGTGATCTTTCCCTCTGACAGCTTTTGCACTTGCCATGATGAGCCTGGCTTTTTTTGGTGGAACGTGGAGCACCCGACCGAGGCTGTCCATCGCATCATTGCTAGCGAAGTTGAAGACTTTCTGAAATGTAACTAACTGTATAGCGAAAATGTAGTGCGCACCTCCTCAAAATAGTATAGTCATGTGTTCTTCGTTGCCTGATTTATCTGGTTCTCGGGGCGGGTTATCCGAGGTATGCGCTCATGCTAGCTCAGGCTCCGGACCGCCCATGCTCGTGAACGACCACCTGATGCTGGGTCCCAGTACTTATCTTCGGGGGGGACGGATGATTGTCGCTTTGACCGCCGTTGTGCAGTCATGTATACACTCGTCTGGCTTCTGTCTACCCTGCCTTTCTTTTCTCGCGACACTTTTGCCTCTGCAACCGCGCTCAAGCCGACTCCCAAATTCAAGTGGGACGACATCAAATACGTGTATGCATTTGGGGATTCCTACACGTTCGTAGAAGGGAAGGAAGGTCGTGTGAATTACAGGCACGTTAATAACCAGCAGAAGTTCTTCCCATGCTAAATTGATTCATAGTTTCATTGGCGACGAGCTTGATTACTCGTACACTCCCCGAGAGCTTCTTGGAAACACAATCACTCCCAATAAGGTGCGGTCGCGTCCTCGTGTTCTGGTTCCCGACTCGGATTTGATTCTGTGTTTAGACTAGCTCCGATGGTGCCAACTGGTGAGTAGCAGTGCATACCCACATGGAAAGAGGGCTACTTGTTGATGCATGGACAGGATAGAGTTTACGACCGGCTGTTTTGGGGGATCGCCTTTTCACTGCAAAAAAGAGCTTTGGGACTTCGCGTTTGCAGGTTCTGATATCAGTGGGGACCTGTCCGTTACTAGCGCCCACCGCGAAGTTTGTCGAATGCTAACATTTTCTTGTGCAGCTTACCACTCCATCACAATTACACGGTTTCTCTTGTCAGGCAAGTAGAACAGTGGTTGACGTACGCGTCCCGTGTCGTGCCGCATCCATCTAGGGAGACACTTACGTTCTGGTGGATCGGTAAGGATTCCGAACTCAACGATGCTTGAAGATAATCGTTCACACCTGTAGGTATCAACGATACTGGGGATACGATCGACAACCACACTGCAAGTACCTTGCCCATTCCCGCGTTTTCTGGTCAACTGATTTCTATGATAGATTACCGATTGGGACGCGTTTTGGGACCTTGAAGTAACAACCTACTTTGACGCAGTGGTACGCCATCTTATGCACAGCTTGAATGAATACAAGTTGAGAAGTTTGATACTGCAGCAATCGACATATGACCACGGACTCGCACAACACATGTTCCTAAACATACCACCCAGGGAACGCTCACCAGCCTCCAACACTAACGCGACCAGGGCAGCGATCATGAAGAAGAATGTTGATGGTTTCAACGCCGCGCTGGTGAAGCACACGGATGCGTTTGCTTCGAAGAATCCAGGCGCCACCGTCATGTCGTTTGATGCGCATGCTGTCTTTAATCAGATCCTAGATGCGCCCGAGGAGTATGGCTTCACCAACGTCGTGGGGTAGGTTTCAGCTAACGAGTCCCGTTTCACTATTGGCTGATAACAACCGTCAGATACTGTTCCTGTGCCAATCCAGCCGGGTATTTCTGGTATGTCCTTGTCTGCTCTAAAAAGGTCTCACATGCTGAGGAAAGATTATAGGTACGACAGCGGCCATCCAACCCAGCGGGCGCACGAATTGCTTTCGCAGGCGTTACTGAAACAACTGGAGGGGCAAGATGCGCATTGCCATTCGCGTCATTGCCATTAAGTAGCGCGTTGTGTATGGACTGTTCATATAATTAAAGCACTGCTTCCTGAGGCACTACTGAAGCGCGCATTAGATTTAGCGCCTATAGGCGCGGTTTGTGTGGTAGAAATAGCACAGTCTATGATAGCCGCCCGGCATGCCCAGACGATCATTCAGCCACCTCGCGTTTTCCTCGAGGCGTCAGCATTGCCCGACAGCAGATTGGGAATTAAAGTCCATGATGGGCTTGCATGAGCAGCGCTGAGAGACAGTCGTCGTGCTGGGTTGTGTTTGGACCGCGCATCACCGGCAACTTCAATCATAAGGGTGGCGGCTGATGACGAGGTCGGCACGTGGCGGACTGAGGTCGTAAATCCCTTCTTGCTCCTCACTCCCATCTCCGCAAAATGTCTGTCAGTCTTACGCCAAGTTCCACTCTTGGCTTCCCGAGTGCGTGCTCGTCGTGCCCGTCGTCGTCGACAGTCTGCTCATCCTGCGCCTAGGGCCGCTCACCCAGCTTGTTAAACGATCCTTAACTATCTCCAACCCCAATGACCGCCCCGTCGCATTCAAAGTCAAAACAACGGCGCCAAAGGTGAGCGCGGCTTTCATATCCGCTGCCGTCGCTAACGACGATGCCAGCTGTACTGCGTGCGGCCCAACTCTGGCCGCGTGGAGCCAGGTGAGACTGTCGAAGTATCTGGTGCGTAGTCCGACCTTTGCAGCGCAAGTTTGGCTCTCATCCTCTGCTCAGTGATGCTTCAGGCGATGAAGGAGGAGCCCCCCTTGAACGCCAAGTGCAAAGACAAATTTCTTATCCAAAGCACGTTAATTACCAAGGAAAAAGAAGACAAACCCCTGCAGGATATTGTACGTGACGTCGGCATTTCTCCCGCCTTTCCGCTCATCGCTCTATTACAGTGGGGCGCCTCTGAAGCCACCGACGAGACCAGGGTTCATCAACAAAAGTTGAAGGTGCAATACCTGCGTGCGGAAGGATTGACACTTGAAGAGGAGGAAGAGCCTCCCATCAACCAAAGCTCCATGTTGGCCACGAGCGATTCGGTGCGTTTGGTACTGCTTATTCCGTACCCTTTTCGGCTAAGTTAGTTGTCTGCAGCAATACGACACTGTCCGACAGAACCCTATAACGAACGGTCATGCTGCTCCGCTTGCCGCCGCTCCCATCCCTGAATTCACCCGACCACCTTCCGCAGAACGCTCTGGATCTCCACATGCCGACTTCAGTGTCGCGCGCGAGGAAGAGCACCACGAGGAAGAGCGACACGAAGAGCCTCTTGAGGAATCCTTACCTCCACCTCCTGCATCGGTTCTCGCTTCAATTCCCGCTCCTGCTCCCGCACCTGCACCTGCGCGTGAACTTGACCCTGAACCCGTGCCCATTCCGCCTGTCGCAGTACATGTTCAAGCTCCTGTGGAGGCAGCACTCGTTGCCGAGCGCAGCCAGTCCAGCCTCGCTCCTTCACCGCCCAGCGAAGAACTGCTCACCAAGTACAAAGAAGCGGAGGCTGAGATTGAGCGACTACGAGGACTACTAGCGGCGGCCGCGCCGCCTGCGTCCGAAATACGGAGGAGGAGCAGACGGTACTCGGATGCTGACACAGTCGTCCCAGGAAGTGACGTAGGGACCTACATCGACGAGGCACCCATGCAACCAGAGGGTGTTCCCCTGCAGGTGGTTGTCATCATTGCACTGGGTGTCTTCATCACGACGTATCTTTTCTTCTGATTCTGGGATTGTTGGACGTCTGGTGTACTAAGACACCGATCATTTTTCTGATTAGCTTTACTTATATGATACGCCTTCTTGCAGTATTATAATCTTATGTGCCTGTGCTCTTGCTATTGTCATTCGTACATACACGAGCATCAACGTTTTCTATTCACCTCTGGGTCCCACTGTACTGACGTACATATGAAGTGGCGGTGCACCGCTGCACTCTTTACTTCTTGCCACCATGGTCGAGATCGCAACCTTTGAACCTATAGACGCGAATCAGGAAGAGATTTTGGCCTCCTGTGTGCGCGGTCTCCGTCCGATACTGGATTCTGACGCAGAATGGATAAAGCGGAATATAATCCGATATAACGACGAGTTAGCGCACCTCGATGTTGTTCTCGAACAACTTACGGCCCGCAAAGCAGCGCTCACCGCCACACTTGACTTGCACAAATCTACTTTAGCACCAATCCGCCGTCTTCCGGCTGAACTCCTTGGCTCTATCTTCTTCTTTGCATCATTCACCAATGAAAACTCACTCTATCATGACTCCGAACCTCCGCCAGCGGCGAAACAACCCACGACGACGCCCTGGATCCTAGGCAGAGTATGCGGGTGGTGGCGTCGTGTTGTACTCGCCACTCCCGTTTTGTGGTCTACCCTGATATTGAAGCCTCCCTATCTTCCAGAATCCCCCCTCGTCCTTGCCGAGTACCTCCGCCGGTCCGGTAATCATCCGTTGAGCATCGGTGCGTGCTTTGACGATGATCTATACCGGGCATATGATCCGCTGCTCGAAGGGGGGCCATACGGCCTCGACGTCTTCGAACTCTTGCTACGGCAAAGCAAACGCTGGAGAGTGGCGGAGCTTTACCTCGAAGAGTCCTTCATAGAGCCTCTGAATTCGATTGCTGGGCATTTGCCGGTGTTGGAGGAGCTGTATCTCGCGCCCAAAGACGGATTCTCAGAGATGGAAGGCACGTTCGAGAACGACGTGCCTTCGCCGCTACTTTCCCATCTTCCCTCTCTGAAGCGGTTCTACTTCAAAGGGTTCTTCCTCGACCATTCGGTGGACATAGGCCAATTCGGTACGCCGATGCTGACGCATTGTTGCTTCACTCTTGGAGAGCTGTCGAACATCGCCAAGATAACCCACTATCCCTTCCTCGAGGAGCTCCATTTCTGGACCCGATACTTCATAGAGGGTGCTGAGCTCCAGCTGCCTTCCAACACATCCCCCGTATGGAGGAATCCCGTCAGACACGACACTGTCCAGTTCCTCAGCACGGACTCTACGTTCGCCCTCGAGGCCCTGGTTCTCCCTGCGGTCACAGATGTCGCCATACAAGCAACCTGCACGAAAATGGAGCTTTACCGCCCCGCACATCTGGCGTCGTTCATCCGCAACTCACAGTGTCGGCTGAAGGGGCTGACGATATGGATGCATTACGACGACGATCGGTGGACGCTGTGTGCGGACATGCTGAGCCTGCCAGAGGTGCAGACGGTAGACAGAGTGCTGTGTGGGTTCGACGGTGGCTTCTACGAGAGTGGGTTGATAAGCTGCCTTGCCCAGCCAGACATCCTGCCGAATCTTAGGCTGCTCACCATCATATTGGAACAGAGCGTTTGTAGTGTTGATCAGGCGTGGATAGATGGGCTCATAGCCATGGTGAAGCTTCGGCGGCAGGAGAGAACCTCCGGGAAGGACCCAGACGTCAAACTTCGGAGGTTGGAGAGACTAAGGCTCTGCCTCGCAAGCGAGATGATGGCGAGGATCATGGAGAGTGGGATGAAGGAGCTCGTCGACGAGGGCTTGGTCCTGGACCAGGAGCCTTCAACTTTTGCTTGGACGTACTGGACTGGACCTTATTGGTTCTCCGCATGCAGGTCCGAGTAGTGAAGACCGCTTTCATCTGGGTGGTATCTGTGGGGATCAATAGTGCTTGATTATAGCTACGCTTTGAACTGATTATTGCATATACAACGAGTATAGCGTCAGGACTGGCACCGAAGGGTCATTGTATTCATGCATGATCGACCAATCTCACAGTTATTTGCCAATCTATTGCAAGGCTGGCGCATGCCCCCTAGAACCCTTACATAGTACCGCCTGCGGCTCACTCGACGATTCACGGGGATTCGAGTGGTAACTGGACTATGTTTCTCCCATTCTGCTCTGAGTATCACCACTTGCAACCATATCAGTATGATCTCCATGTGAGATCGCAATACTGGACGCGCATACGAGCCTTGTGAGTATCACACTACGGCTCTCGCTGTCTTCCGTTCTTTTGGTGGAGTGGAGCCTTTGCGCCACACTTAAACACAAAGCAGTCGATCGAGTTGGGTGAGTAAGTCTTCGTACTCCGGGCGTGCACGAATGTATTTCTTGGTATCCAACGTGTGAGCCACGAGAGACGCTGAAGTCTCGTTCATTGAAAACGGATTGTGCGCACGGTCGTAGTGAACAAATATTTCCCGTCTCCTCATGCGTGGATTTGACCCCCGACATCTTCGACGGCAGTCTTCATGAGAGTAGAAAGAGAGATTCCTGCTACCTAGTACAGTACTCACGCAGAGCAGGACCGGAATCCACACAGTGAATCCAAGAAAACAAAATATTGAAATGCGGTCGCAGAGCCAGTCACGTCCTCGTAGCTCCTTGCATGAGGACGTCCAGTTCGTAAGCAGATGGAGGACATACTCTCTTGAGAAATCGTGTGGAGAGTTCGCGGATGCCATTATTTCCGAACTCATGGATCGGAACACTCCAATAGAGGATCGCGTAGCTGTGCGCAATTATCTCACCCCATGACATCGCAGGACTCTTCACCGTACATTCCCAATCTCAACCAACCCAGTGAATGTGGTCTTCACTGACAGGATTCAGTCTCAATGAAAGCATCAGTAGA
This sequence comes from Strobilurus pachycystidiatus, assembly GCA_019915135.1. NCBI lineage: Eukaryota > Fungi > Basidiomycota > Agaricomycetes > Agaricales > Physalacriaceae > Strobilurus > Strobilurus pachycystidiatus. The sequence continues at coordinate 1,118,232 of JAHLMK010000004.1, forward strand.
ATGGCCTAGTCATGCATTGGATTCCTGCTCGATGGCAATCGTCAGTCGAGCTAGTTTTCGTTCCATGGATGTAAATTCCCCTATGCGCGCTAGGATATCGGCCAGATGGGGCAAGCGCATGCCTCCCTGTAGATCCCATTAGCTAGAGCGTCTGGACTGTGTTGCGCTTACTTCATCATCAGCCCATCCAATCAGCCCGACATATACGTCCGACTGCTCGACAGGCCTACCCCAGCTGGACGCGATATTGGTGTCGATGTGGTGGAGCTGTTGTTGGAGGATGCGGATAAGGGGCCGAAGGTGGTAGTCTATGTCGTGGCCCCGTCTGACGGTGATATAGATGAACTCGGTGAATGGCGATTCGATGGCGTCGAAGAAGCCCTGGAAGTCCTCAAATTCGATCTGCATGATCTTCGTGGTTGACAGCATGCCATCCAAGTATGGGATCATGAGATCGCCGTACTCCTCTCGCTCGGCGAAATCCTGAAAGTGCTTCATGGTTTGCCATACTATTATCGTGTGAGTATTGTGCTCAGGATTGAGATGTATTTAACCAACTAGACAGCGATACCGCAGAGCCCTCTTCGTCATAGTCGTATCCGCTATAGAATCTGCACATCCATTATTAGCCATTAGACATCAAAGGCCGAGTAGAAGAGACACCGACCCGAGCAATCCATCATCAGCGTACCTCCGGCCAACAGCCGGGCCGTTCTTCGTCAAGTAACCCTCGTATCGCTGGTGGTACGTCTGGGAGGGGCTGAACCAGACAATTTCCGTGTATAGTTGCTGGTCCATGATGGCGTGTAGGCGGTGTGTTGTCCTTCCGGCGGTGTGTGGGCAGGGTGCGCCAAATGATCGATAAGCATCACGACGTCATTCAGCTCTACTCTTTAATTCCTCCGGTGCCCGTCATTGACCGCGCCGCAACGTCTACTTATCTTGTACCCCGACCACCATGTCGTCTCCCAGCCAATTCGTTATCCCTCAGTTCTCCTACAAAGACTACTCGTCGTTCGCCTTGGCTGGCGCGTTATGTTGTACGTGAGTATCATTGACGTCCTTTCCTTGCTCAGCAGGTTCAACACTAACACCGTTCACATAGAATAAGTCATGGCGGAATGACACGCAAGTCGACTTCTTCACTTCCTTGTGGAACATTGCTCATACGTTCATCACAGCAATTGATGTCGTCAAAACGCGCATACAGATCGACCCCGCCTACAAGAATTTTGGATTCGTTTCGGGAACGCGTTACATTATCGCCAATGAGGGACCCTCTGCCCTGTTGACTGGGTTTGGCCCAACTGCTGTCGGTTACCTCGCTCAAGGCGGAGCCAAGTTTGCCGGTTATGAGCTATGGAAAGTCGGGCTTGTGGGGCTGGTCGGTGACCAAGAAACCGCCGTCAAGTACCGCACAGCAATCTACCTCGGTGCTGCCAGTATAGCAGAGTAAGTGCATTGTCATCGCACCAACCACGCCACCGCTTACTCTGGACAACGCCAGGTTCTTCGCTGATATCCTCCTTACCCCCCTTGAGGCCACACGTATCCGCATGGTATCCGAGCGAGGATACGCGACCGGACTCGTTAGCGGTTTCACCAGGCTCGCACGCGAGGGCGGAGTCTCCCAGCTCTACGCTGGTTTCATCCCCATATTATGCAAGTGAGTGCAAGGGCAGCTTCGCGTTCCCATCAAGTCGAATGCATGGCAAACACACCTGACCCTTCCTAGACAGATACCTTACGCTATCGGCCAATTCACCGTAAACGAGTGGTGTCACGAAATCGCCTTGCGGAGTATGTCGGAAGAAACGAAGCGCAACCTCTCTCCGACGAGTAAATTTGGTATCGCCCTTGGGAGCGGTATCACTGCTGGTTTCGCGGCGGCCGTATTGAGTCATGTAAGTCGTGTCGTTGACGGATGACTGACCATACTCATACCTCCTAGCCGGCAGATACCCTCCTCAGTCAAATCAACAAAGGCCACGGACCGACCGGCTCCATGGCATATCGCCTTCGCGTACTTGCTCGTGAGGCGGGATTCAAAGGCCTCTTTGCAGGATTGGGACCGAGGATGATCATGACTGCCGGCCTGGTCTCATCCCAGTTTCTTATGTACGATTACATAAAGAAGGCACTAAGCGCACCTGCGGGGCTGGAGATCCATAAAGCATAGAGGATTTAAAGAAATGAAAGATAGAACGGACGTTACTTCGAAGCCAGGTCGCCTTCTTCACCCTGGTGCACCAACACCCATAGAGATTCACGAGGAGTAGCACATCAATAGATATTCATTGGGCAAGCAGTTGCATCAATTCTCAATCTCCTCGTCATCGATAGGTTTTCCAAGTACCTCGGCTAGTCGTTTCTTGACGTTACAGTCTTCATCATCGAGATTCCAAGCCAAGAATCTCCGACAGACAGTCTCAGCGTCTTCCAGGTCGCGTCTTTCCTCGTCGGTCATCGTTTCATCCAAGAGTGCACCTAGTTCGTGGTTCGATATCATTTCGCTGATGGTTGTGTGAGTGCGATGTGGGTCTGGCAAGGAATTTCTTACCTGACGTGTTGCGCTCGTTGGACGACTCGGGCAGGAACACCAAAAATCTCTGCACACTTTGCAGCGTGCGAGACGAGAGACAGTCCTTCTGCCACCCTTTGACGCGAAGAGTAAGTTACGCAGATCGAAAGGGCCGAAGATTCATTATCACTCGCCTATAGAGGTACGTGATTTTTTCATTCGGGTTTACCTGCCTCGTACTACTCGTCGTCTCCAGTTCCTGGTTGTTCGTCGCCTCCTCTCCAGGTTCCAAGACAGCTCCAGTACTAGATGTGAACATAACTTGCATATGCAGAAACGTGATCGGAGTCGATTCAGGATTCAGAAGTTCTTCGCGAAAGACGTCGTGAAAGTGAGTCGCAGCGAGCACCTTAGGGCAGTTCGGTCCTCGGTCCAAGAGATGTTTGAGTACGCCACAAAGCAGTCCAGCACCATCTGTTCGTTCGAGGTCAGAGATGCAAGGAAGGCAAGCAATGTGAAGAGTTCACAAACCTGTAGAGAGTGTCCCTTTTCCGAATTCATCTAGCAGTATCAGAGAGCGAGCAGTCGAATTTCGTAACGCCAGAGAGACTTGATTCAGGTCAATCATAAACGCGGATTGTACCTGTGGGGAGGATGAGCGAGACAGCGTCTTGAGCGACAGAAGCACTGCTGACTTTGGACACTGATTCCCTCGTCGAGATGCGCGTGAATACTAGCCAGTACTCAGTCTAGCACGAGAGATGAAGGAGATGGGCCATACTCTTGTCAACTATCCCGAGAGTGGCGGCTTCCGCGGGGACAAAACTAGTACATCTTCAGCAGCCGGAGTTAGTGCACGAGAGACCAAAAGTCACCATCCAATCTGAGAGAGAAGAATCGTTCAATGACGGAGATAAGCACTAGAAGGACGTGTCTCACCTGGGCCATGAACTGGATCATAGCAATCTGAGAACGATGAGGATAGTTACATTCCGATGGGTTCTCACTGAAAGAAGAACCATACCTGTTTCAGAAACACGCTCTGTGGCACAGTTAGCAAGTGCATCATTGAATGAGTGTCCCATGGAGAATCACCTTTCCACACGCGTTGGCACCTGTGCATAATACGACGCTGTTCCATTCGCCACCGACTCTGTTCATATCCTCACTCTCAAAGTCACCCAGGTCGCACGAGCCTCCGACGATGCGGGCGTCGTTCGGAACAAATGTGTCACAAACTTGTTCCTGCAGTGGATGTCTGTGGGCAGGGGGTTGTCACGACCCGAATACATAGTCAAGAGAAGACTTGCCTGCCCTGCTTGATATAGATAATATTCTCCTCCACCATGTTCGGGCGATGGTAATCGTAGGCCCTAGCAGCGTCTGCGAAGGCAAGCAGGCAGTCGAGCTCGGCGAATACATCGCATGTTTCCGTCATGAGGTCGTAATGAACGAGGATTTCCTCAAGCAGCACCTGGATAATCTCAATTTCTCTATCCACGATCAGGGAATGCAAGTCCCCGATGTGGACGTCCATATCTAGGCACTCATTTCAGCAGAAGGCATCTAGACATCGAACCGACTTATTACACACCATGCATCTCTTGAGATTTGAAGTACACGTGGGATCTAGGGCGATGGTCAGATAGTGCATGGGGTGCTGTCTGAGTTGAATTGGTACTCAGATGAAAACTATGCCGTAATGGTCAGCAAGTACAATGGAAGTGGCGTCGAAGACTGAACTAACCTGGAAGGTCCAGCCATCAATGACGGTTATGCCTGCCTCAGTTTGCCATTCCTTCAGCATCGGTATACAGACGAGAAAACCTGCACAACAACACATGAGCCAACAGTCAAAACAATCTCCATTTCATCACCGACGGACCTAGTTGAGGAAAATACACGATGTTCAACGACGGAGCGTAATCGGCTGGAACGTGTTGGCTCATCTGTTGCGCGACTTTCGACTAAAAACAGTGCGCCGATGAATAATAGATCCAACCAGGAGAACACAATACGAACTAGAACGGAGTCTATCCCGTAATAGACCGTCTTGCGGTTATCCAACTCTTCGTCAATGTGTGCTCGGACGCATACTCTTCCTGCCTGTGAAGACTCTTCCCAATCAACCTAGAGAGCATTTACGATAAAGCAGCATCCATATGCAGTGAAGATGATACCACTTACAGTTTCGTTAATCTTGTTACCTATATCGCGAAGCGTGGCAATATCGAGCACGTCCAGTAGCTTCTCAAGATGAGCGCCTCTAAGTCTTCAATCGGAGATCCTCATACCTTCTTGACAATATCGACATGGCTCGCGTGATTCAGCTCCGTCAACGCATCCTTCAACATGGCGCAATGGAACGTAAACTTGCGAACGAGTTAACAGCGAAGGGACAGGCAACACGCCACTGATCAAGATACCTTTACGAGACCTTGCCACTCGGATAACCTGCCCCTACCATCTTTCAAGACGCCCAATATCCGCGGAACGTTCTTAATCCCTTTGAGATGTCCGTGGAGAGAACTGGTCGATGTCTGGTTTTCCGGTCGTACGAAACACGCCACCGCATCGTGGCGAGAGTTGATGACATCTAGCGACAAAGACGGCCTGAGCAGCCATGTGCGAAGTAGGGCCTTTCCAAGTGCTGTCTTCGTTGTGTCCAGTATGCCTGTTTTTCAGGCACGCTTCAGCATAAGGGCAGCAAAGTCAAGCTAGAGACTGTCACCACAAAGCGAAAGACCCTCCTTTGTTTTGTCAGATTGAGCGCAGGCGTGGCCTTCATTTGCAAATACTTGCAAGGAGCTAGAGGGAATGGAGATGCACATCTGAGACACAACAAGAGAGGAAACGGAACGCACAACAAAGCATCGGCGTTGATCTGCATGACCTCATTCCTGAAGAATGTCAGGCAGCGAAAGGGATCGAATGAAAGGGCCACAAACAAGGCAAGGATCTCAATCTCACGGATGTCCAAGGCGCGGGTGCCCTCGCCCTCGAGATCATTCACGGCACGTTCCCTGACGAGATGGTCCAGCAAAGCGCCGATGGAAGACAGCTACACGGAAATCTCCTTGTTAGATAGAGACTTCCTTGGGATGAGCATACATACGGAAAGGGGTGCCGTGTCAACAGAAGCATAATTAGACAGACGAATCGCAGCATTCCAACGGCGGAGTGTTGGGTCACCGGCGCCTTGCTGTCGGCGACGCGACATGAATTCATACGCGTTCCGTGTACGTGATCCCGGTGAGGAACTCTGCTCAGAGAACGGAGCATTCATGTCACCGACCGGGAGATCCGACAGAAGCTGAAGAGACATGAGACGATCGCGTCCTTTGCCTGGGGTAAAGTCCTTGTAGGGGCGAATTTGGAACACGCTCCCCGACGCGTCGGCTGACTTGAAGTGAGGATTTAAGAGTATGCGATGGAAGAAGACGGCATACTGTGCTCTCGGAGCGTGTCAACGAAGCCATCGTCAGACTTGGAGCTGGTGAGGACGACGTCGGGTTTTGCTTGCTCGAGGACTATGGATGGGTCAGTTGATGCACCAAGAAAAAAGCCAGATGATTTACCCATTTTCGCGAGGTCAAAGTGCCCAGAGTCAACCGTGTCCTCCAGGACGTACATCATGCACTTGACCGGATCGTAATAGGCGACGCCGACGCGACCGCTGGCGAATGATAAGCAAGAATCCAGTAATTCACGTAGATATCGTACTGTTGGCACCAAGCAGTGAGGCAAGTCTGTTCACGAGTCAATGTTCGCTGTTTGCAGCGCATATATGCAGCGGACCTTGTCTGACACGGACGCGTCTGACTCGTCTAGGGTCTCCGTCTGCTCCGTCTCCTCTGTCTGCTCTGGTGCGACGCTTTCTTGATCAATAGTGCTCTCACGAGCCTCCCATCTGACCTTTTTTCTCTGCGCCTCTTCCGTCTCGGCGTCACTGTCGTCCTCCCCCAGATCGTGTCCTCTGGTTGGTCTTTTCCGGCCTGTGCTTCGCGTGCTATCCGACTCGGTCGCGTCCGAGCGACGACGCTTGCGATTGCGACTCCAACTCTTCCACTTGGGAGGCATGGATCTCAAGGTGGTGGTAAAGAGTTGAGTTATTGCGATCACGTGACACTGAGCCCATGTCGAAAGAACTCAGGAAGCGTTTTGAGAAGTGGTTTTCATTACAAGGACAGCTAACGAGATGATAGATAGTTGTAATTTACTTCTTCGGCGCTAGCATGTCATTGGCATCACCCGTAACTGCAAAAGTTAGCTATTAAGAACCGAAAGGACCGTGGCGGCTTACCATTGAGAAGTAGACTTTGAGAATCCAGCATCACACGGTTTCCGGAGACAGCCAAGATCTCGGCAATGCTCCGCGCGGCATCAAGGCGTCGGAGCTCAAGGAAACCCTTGTTGTTGCGCATGGCCTCGCCAATAAGCTCAGCACTTTTGGCTTCTCCATTGGCGCGGACGATGATTGACTGCAAGCGGGGTTCATATTGTTCTCAAAGGGCGGTTGCATGTTTCTTACCTCCTTCTCCTGGACAGCTTGATCTACAAGGAAAGCGGCCCGGAAAGCAGTTTGTTGAGCAACCTACAGAGATTGAGATCACAAAAGGAGAAGAGAGAGGATACAAGCCGGCTAACCTGCTTGGCCTCAACAGCATGGGTGAACTCTGGCGAGAAGGTGAGGTGAGTGATGGAAACATCGTCGAGAACGAGGTTAAATTTCGATGCCCGGTCCGTCAGATGTTCACGAACAAGTCTTGAGACCTGTAAACCGTTCAAATCACAGGGCTTTTGAGAATAGGCATAGACATACATGTTCACGCTGGGTGATGAGCTGGCTGGCATTGAACTGGGCAACAACACTCTTCAAGACCTCGTTAACGATCGAGGGCAAAACTCGTTCGTCATAGTCCGTTCCAAGTTGTTTGTAGATGGTCGGCAGGCTCTGTATTGAAGGCCGAGACAGGACACGGCAAGTGATGTTTACCATTTGCAAGTCTGGGGCTGTATGAGCGTTGAAGAGAGGGAGGAGAAGCGCGTAAGACCTTTTGTTCCAGTCAAGCTCGGAATGCTGCGAGGCTTAGCACGAATGTCGTAGAGAACGGGCCGTTCAAGCCACGGGATCTGGGACAGGCTTCAAGAACAGTCCGGGTGAGATTTTGGGGCGACGTACCATGATATGGGTTCCTTCGTGGTAGACCTCGTCGACAACACCGTGTAGCCTGTGTCGTGTTAGCGTCACATAGGATGGAGGGACCTGAATTGAGGCGCACCTTGAATATTTGACGGCACGGTGACCACCATCAACTGCGAACGGTAAGGAAATGTCGTGCCGAGCAAAACATGACGCGCACCAGTAAACAGACTCGAAGCCAGAGCGAAGCCGCCCCCGACGAGAGCGATGAGCAGACCGCCACCAGCAAACAGGCCCGGCGGCGGCTTTCCCGCGCCTCCCGCCGTCTTTTTTATTTGGTTCGCGAAACGACGGAGTGCTTCTTCATCCATGGTGGGAGGCAGGTGGGAGGAGTAAGAAAGATGACAGACACGGACCAGGCCTTTCGGCATCAGTCGGCAGACTCCGGCATTTGTTCGCTGCCATCTTGGCGGCAATTGCATTTTTGCTCATCACCGTCAGGACAAAGCGCTATGTCGACGGGTGATATAGCCAGCAGCATTGTGCGTCCGCCGCCTTCGTTCCGGCCTTTTCCCGGACTTACACACGTTCCTACTGTTTCATTAGCTCGGCTGGGTCTCTCTTGCCTGCTGGTAAGTGCATCATCCGGCCAGAGCTTATTTCAATCTCAATCTTTCCTCCATCCAGGATCGTCGTATACTCACCCCAGATCTACGAGAACTACTCCCTACAATCTGGAGAAGGACTGAGCGTTCTGTTCGTAATTGTATGGCTGCTCGGAGACCTCTGTAACCTTATTGGTGCAGTGTTAGCGAAACTTTTGCCAACTGTCATCCTGCTTGCGGTCTATGTAAGTAATCCACCTCTTCTGTCTCCGAAAAGTCATATGAAAGTCATCAATATTAAAAGTATACACTATGCGACGTGACTCTGCTAGCCCAGGTTTATTACTACCGCAGGAAGGAACAACCCGCCGTGCGAGATGAACAAGAGGCCACGGAGGAAACGTCTCTACTGTCTGGGCAAGAGCGAACCAAGGAGACTTCGGAGACTCCCGTGAGAGTTCTTGCCTTGCGCTACATGGGAGCTATTGTCTTCGTTTTCGTCACCGGCGTGATAGCTTGGTGGATAAGTGGTGCAGATGGTGGTGAAGAAGACCATGGGCGCCCTGATCAGTCCACCGCGAATAAATGGGCAGTTCAGATTCTCGGATGGTCTAGTGCCGTACTCTACGTTCGTCCGGTCTGACTCCTCTTCTCGAATCCTCCGTTCTAATCTCCGTATATAGCTCGGTGCACGTATACCACAGATTGGTGAGTCTTACACGCCGTGCTTTTCATTTTAGATTCGACTCGTGTATGCTATAGCGAAAAATTTCACGACACGATGTGAAGGGCTCTCCCCGGCGCTCTTTTTCTTCGCTATCTTCGGCAACACGACGTACGCCTTGTCCATATGCGCGAAAAGCATGGAGAAAGATTACCTGGTCACGAACGCGAGTTGGCTTGCAGGTAAGTTGTCGCCGAGATATCTGCGCGTAGGCAGCAAAAATACCGACTGATCACCCCAACCTCAGGAAGCGGACTGACTGTGTTTCTCGATGTCATCGTGAGTAAAGTGCAGAGAGGACGTTCCCATCGCTGACGGGAGCTATCTAGGTGCTCTCCCAGTTTTTCTATTACCGGTCTGTACGCAAGGCGCACGTTGCGGTTGAGAATCCTAGCTGATGAATGGGCTTGTTGGGCTGCAAAGGCGTCATTGTAACCCAACGTAGAACCGCCGACACTATGAGACAATAGACACGCTTATCTGAATCGGAGGTCGGGCCAGGAAGAATAAGGATGTACAGGCCCAAGCATTTGGAAATAGATTGTTTGAGTTGAAAAACAAACATGAGCATTGTATCTGATTGTGTGATCATTGAGTGATCCTGGGTCCTGACGCCTCGTTTCCTTCCTCGTGTCAACTCGTGTCAGAGATGTTCATTCCAGCGCTGTTCCACGGCCCCACGATGCAGGTCAGCCATCATGCTTTCCTGGTCCCCTTTGCGATGCGACAGCGGCAGTATAGATGAGACCACCGGCATGCTCCCTGCCTCGTGCATGTTGCAAGCAGCCATGCCCCCGTACTAGGGCAGTAAATGTACCAATGGGGTCCAACTTTATCTTTTCCAATCGTAATCCATCGCCAAAATCGCTTATAATCTGCCCTCCCCCGTCCCCTCATCCACTTTCTTGCCCCTGTCGACGTCGCTGCTACCTCTCCACTGCGGCGGGCGGTGGTCTGGTCTGGTCTGGTCTGGTCTGCCGTTAGTGCCCCTCTACCACTCGCGTGTCCTTTGAATGTCGACGTTTCCGCGCCGCGTCCACCCCTCCGCCTTCAATGCTGCCCACCGCACCCGGACCCCCGTCTCCCATGCCACGTTCCAAAACACGTCCCCACAGGCGCGCAGTTCGCCACTGCAGACATCAATCCCGGACCTTCGCGAGGCCATCAACTCGCTTGACTCCAAGATGGCATCGCTCATGAACGAGCGGCACAAGCTCGAGTCGCATCTTGAACGCGCCGTCCGGCTTCAATCACCCGTCCACCGGATCCCAAGCGAGCTCCTTTCGTCCATCTTCGTCCTTGGCGTGCAGGACACTGCAGATGATAACCCGGTCATGGTTCCGACGCTTATGTTGGTATGGTGCGTGATTTGGTCCTCGATAGCCCCCAATGGTCTCATTGTTTCCGTATAGTCGATATTGGCAGGATGTCGTACTCGATACGCCTGTCCTTTGGTCCAAGATCACCGTGGGTCCACATGACTCTCTTGAGAAGGCGCGGCGCAAGCTCACGCGCTCAAAGGCACGTCGACTGGACAGCGCCGTATCCTTTTTCCTGACCGACCTTATGTAGGCATGCCCACTGGACATCGCGATAAATTTTGGCACCCGAACCGAATACGTTAGCAACGTGATGGAACAAATCGTCCATGCGATGGATCTAATAGCTCCGGCGCTCTGGAGAACTCGGTCATTCAGTCTCAGTGTGCCCAATCGGCCCCAGGCGCATGCTGCTCTCCTTCGCTGCCAGGAGGACGCACCTCTGCTTGAGACATTGGACATACGAATATACCGCTCAATGCAGGATGACCGGTACTCCAGCCCTCCTCTGCCCCTGTTCAATGGCCACACCCCGCGTTTACGTTCATGTTCCCTGACATCTTTCAATTTCGGTTGGGACCATAGACTCGTATCACGTCTACAGGTACTCAAGCTGGAGGGGTATTTCAACGGCTTTGCCCCTACAGCACCCGTCCTGCTAGGGATCTTGCGCGAGTGTCCGGAGTTGGAGGAACTCAGCCTTCGCAACTTATCGGACGTCGACTCGGATCCATGTTTCCACGCCGCGCCACCAGAGCCATTCGAGGTTCCAAAACAGACGACACGAGTCAGCTTGCCCCGCTTGAGGAAGATCACGTTCTATTATGCAGGGACAGGTATCTCGCTCGCGAGGGAGATCATGAGCAACATCACATTTCCGAACCTGCAGTCCCTCGAGATGTCGTACCTGCAGAATATCACGCCAATCCTGCAGCTCTTACACGACCAGGCGCTGACTCGTCTCCCTCTACGCGTCTTACACATCGAATCTTGTCTGTTTAGCGAGATGAAGTTCATCAATCTCCTCCGCCGACTGCCCTCGCTGGCCGTCTTAGATCTCGTCGACATCGAGGATGCTTCCTCGGGATTCTTGAAGGTCAGCCATGTGCATCACAGTTTGTTGTATCCGCTCTGACTGAACACGCCTCCTCAGGGTCTCTCTTCTTCGCAGCCCTGGGTTTGCCCGAAATTGGAATCCCTCCTTTTGGATGGATGCACTTCGATTGACTGGGACTCCCTTCGCACCTTCGTGGAATCTCGCCTCCCGTCGCACTCGTATCCGCGCTACCATGACGCGCAGGCTTTCCGGTCTTCGCCCTTGACGTTCACTTCAGCGTCTTCTGCGGCGGCATCACGTTCTCGGAATCGACCTCAGAACAGATCAACGCCACAGACTATCATGCCCCAGCGCCTCCGCTCGATAGACGTAACGCGCTGTCATCAGATGAGCAAGGAGATGGTCCAATGGCTGCGCATGTATGTCGCGGAGGTCAAATGCGAGCCGGCGAAGGGCGTTTGGGGCGAGACCATGGTACCCTAGACTTGTTGACCGTCTTGAAGACGGTCGTTTTTACTCTTGACCCCCTTTTTTGTTTTCATGCACTTACACCTGCTCTGCCCCTGCACGCTTTTTTATTTGACGCTGTAACTTTATCTCATTTCATCGCTCTTAGTCTATGTGTATTTCTAGATTGACTTCATACAAATTTTACGACTCTCGACGCCTATCAATCTCTTGTGCTACATCTTCAAGGTTTGGGGCCACCTGCTTGGCGGATATCGATGATGTTGAATGGAAAGGACCGGAGTCGGTGCGCACTCTGGAATAGGGACGTTTCGCTTCGTGGTAGGCACCGTTGCCTCGAGGTCAATTACTGAAGGAGACTATCGTATCAGGCCTAGTGCGATTTACTCGTCCATCTGCGTGACTTGGATTCTCGATGCTTGCTGTTTATGCCCCCTCTTGGGAGTGTTATCGTCGCGGCCATCAACAATTCAAAGTCCGGGGAAAGATATGCACGAGGTACTCTGACTGCCTGTAGCGCCACGTTTGAGACGTTTCTTAGTCGATGTCAATGCTCATTGCATCGGATCGGTAGACTACAAGGGGATACAGAGAGCTGGAGTCCAATATTAGCTAGCCCGGCGGGAGTGCTTTCCGAGCTGAGGAGGGAGATCCGTCCTGCTAGGAGAACTAAAAATGTACAAAGGTTGGTTTCCTGCTACGAGGCAAATGTCAAGCTGAATCTGACTCAAACCTGAGGCCTGATGCGCGGCATTGCCTACGTTGTTACTCGCTGCTGCAAAGAGCTACATAAGTTTCAAGCTTTGTTTTTCAACTTGGATTGATGTCTCGACTCTCTATGTAAGTATCTATCTGGCCTCTGGACTTGATTCTTGAAAATACTTAGTAGTTACTAATTCATAGTAAGTAGAGTCAAAAGCTTCAAAACTTTACAGTCACCAGTGCCGTCTCTTCGTTGACGGAAAAAAGTACGACTGGCCTGACTTGAACAGACATCTCAATGACAAATTATTGTGGATTGATGCTCTACGAGCTGAGCTACAGTCGTGCAGCATAAAAAGTTTGACCATCAATAAACCTGGTTCGTTTGAAGCCTGCCAGCCCATCTTCGGACACTTACCGAATGCAAGTCCGTACTACTTACTACCAATAACTCATATCGGCCAATGCTTATTCGAGTGCGTAGTGGGAAACAATCAAAAAAATCTATTGTCTCTAATTTACTCGTTCATGTATGCTAGCATAGCTTGTCTCGAAGCCTGCTCGCGTTTGTGCTCCCTTGCAAGCCCCCTCTTCCCTTTACCGAACTGGCGTTTGCGCTTGTGCAGCTCTTCGCTGGCCTGTATATGGGTCGCCAGAGCTGCAGCACCGTGCGTGACCCGTTTCTTCGACTCCTTGTAAGGGCCGACGGTCTTGGCTTTCAGACCGATGCCTAGGCGGTCGGATTTCAGGATAGTGCGGAGGGGGGTAATGAGTGCTTTCCGGTCCGAGGAGGACGAAGGAGCGGGAGGCAGTGATTGCGAGATCACTTCGTCGTCCTCACCCGTGGACTCCGATTCGCACTCGGACTCTGAGCCTGACTCTGAGTCGGAGGAGATGGTCAGGTCAACAACGCTGACTTTGCGAACCTCCTTCACATCGTCGTCATCGCCAAGGGAGACTTCGATTGTCTCCTCCTTGACGGAGGTCTCAACCGCTCGTCGTTTGCCCTTCCTAACGCTGGAGTTTGACCGCTCCGCGATGCGTTTTCGCCTAATGATATCCGGGCCGAGTGGCTCGCCTTCGTTCCATCCACTCTTCTCGAGCATATTGAAGCCCTTGTTGGAGGGACCGATAGTCAGGAAGACGGGAGGTTTGAATTTGGGTTGATTGGGGAGTGGTGGAGGTTCTCGGGCGAGAATGTCAGCGAGGGTGGAGGAGGATGAGGAGGAAGACGGGGGTTCCGACCTAATTGCATTGCGAATGAACCACATGTCCGCTTTCGCTGCCTCTTTACGCGATGGAGGCGGCGGAGCGGGAAGTGGTGTGGGTGCTATGCTAGTGGAAGGCGTGGGCGCTGAGCTGCTAGAAGGTGTAGAGTTCCGGCTGACTGCAGCGCTAGTTCGGTTCAGAGATTTGTACCAAGTAGATATCTCGTTCTTCGGAGTCGTCGTAGACTGTGAGGGTACCCATTCCTGTTCGTTCCATTCGCCGTCTTGGATAGTGGCGGGTACAAAACGAGGTGCGGGCGCTATTCGACGCTTGAAAGCGTTGGACGCCTCAGCCGCCCATTCCTCTGCGGGGTCTTCCAGCTCTGCGTCGTCGGCATCAATGCGACCAGATGGAATCTGTCCAGTTTCGCGTTCGAGTCGAGCGCGGTCCTCTGGATCATAGTGAGAGTAGATGGTATAGGTCGTAGTAGCCATCGAGGATGATGACTGTGTTGAGGAAAGCTGTATCGGGCCGGCAGCCGGTGCCAATCTCTTTTTACTCTTGCCTCCATCAGTCACGTCTCTGCCATGTCGGGAGGTCTCGACGATAGCGCCATCGACGCTCTGACCGTTCTCGGAGAGCACCTCGTCAACACCATTCTCGCCAATGAGCCCCTCGAGACCGTCACGGAAATCCTCGAGCAAGGCGCGCCTGTCTGGTACCAAAATCAAGCAGAAGGCATGTCTCCTCTGCATGCAGCCGCCTTCACCCAAAATGCCCCTTTGGTGAGGCACCTGATTGAAGAAGGCGCAGTATGGAATGCGTGTAAGTACGTGGCGTGGCGCATTCTTCCGTCACGATCGATCTCAATGCTGATTTCGCAGTGGATGATCAGAAAAACACTGCTGGCGATATAGCCTTATCTTTCAACAACGAGGAGATATACCACCTAATTCGCGACGCTGGCATACGGGCAGAGATGCTGCTTGCTAGACTCTCGGCTTCTAGCGCGATATCATCCAGCTCAAATGTCCTCCATCTCCAAAGTACAGACTCGACTGCGGCTGGATCGACAGATGTCTTCCTCTCATCAAAGCTCACCTTCAAGACGGACGAACATGGCCAAGAAATCTGCGTTGTCAATGCTGGCGGCGCGGAGGAAGTTGGTGTCATGATGGGATGGGAACGGCCAATAATGGAGGAAACTGTCAAGTTGCTCTGTCCTGAAGATGTCTCCGGGCTCAAGGTCCTCAATGTTGGTTTTGGATTGGGAATAGTAAGTTCTTCCTTCCCTTCTTCTGGATCTTACTGAAGTCCTCAAGATTGACTCTTTATTCCAAGCACTTCCAACACCGCCAGAACACCATGTAATCATTGAGGCTCATCCTGACGTCCTTCAGCATATGCGTGACTTGGGGTGGTACGAAAAATCTGGTGTCAAGATTCTGGAAGGGAAATGGCAGGACTTCGTCGATTCGGAAGAGTTACTGTCGTTTGGAGGGTTTGACGCCATTTACACGGACACTTTTTCGGAAGACTATCCTGCTCTACACGAATTTTTTGAGCATCTTCCGGACCTTTTGGATGGCCCGGACGCACGATTCAGCTTCTTCAACGGCCTCGGAGCCACCAGTAAGTGTCTGCCTGGGTGTCCTTCTAATTGTACCTTACCATCCTGATTAGATCTCTTGTTTTATGACGTGTATACACGCATATCTGAGCTGCATCTCTCAGACGTTGGCGTGGACGTACAATGGTCGGATGTTGATGTTAGTGACGATGCTCGCGATCGGTGGGGACAGACGCGTGAATACTTCAACTTGCCCATATATCGTCTGCCCATCGGAAGGATGGCGATGCTGTAGATATTAGCAAACATCTTGGCGGCGAACTTGATTGGCAAACCTTTGCCAGTGCATTGAGTGTGCATCGTCACATCCATATTATTATGTACCGGTCAATAAGACCTATATAAGTTGTGGTCATCCACGAGGAGAAACCAGCCAAGCAAACGTCAGGCAAACGCGTGAATCTGCAATTCCGCCAAAATGCCGCATTGATGTCCTGAGCGCGCGTTGAACGTGTCCCTCGCAGGCTCTTCGGAACCAAAAATGGAAGTGTCGTATGGAAGTACCTCTTGCCAAGATGTCTAAGCAATACTTTCCTTTCAGACCCAAACCATGAGCAGTGCCGTATACCTCCCCTTGGAAAACTTCAACGAAAAGCCCCGGTCGTCCCGGAAGGCCCTCTGGGTTCTCGGAGGCGTCGCTGCAGTCTTCGTCTTCGCCCTCGGCGGCGGGATGATGTCCTACCGCGCAAAAGTGCCGCACTGGAGCCCTGTCACCCAGGTAAGTTATCAGATAAGGGAACATGGGCCTCAATCTCTAATTTTTCTGGCTAGGCCAAGGTCGTTCTTGCTGGCGACTCGAGCGTCAAAGGGACAGTCGTGTTCACGCAGAGCTCGCCGCTGGGCCCGGTCACCGTGACTGGCAAGCTTGATGGCTTGGACCCATCAGCTGCTCGCGGATTCCACATTCAGTCGGTAGCTTCAGCCTTGAGTTCTGCCTAGGTTCTGACACCAGCACTTCATGCAGCCAATTCGGTGATCTCACTGACGGATGTCTGTCGGCGGGACCACACTTCAACCCGTTCGGATTGACCCACGGGGCCCCAACGGACGAGGCCCGCCACGTTGGCGACCTGGGCAACATTGAGTCTGACGAGGATGGTGTCGCCTCTTTCACTTTCACCGATGAGCTTCTTTCTCTCAGTGGTTTGAACAGCATCGTTGGGTGCGCTCTCGAAGAATTCAACGATACTCTTTACTAATTCTCTATCGTCAGACGCGCTGTGGTCGTCCACGCTGGCACTGACGACCTCGGACGAGGCGACAACGAGGAGTCCCTCAAGACTGGCAACGCGGGGGCGAGAGCCGCCTGTGGTATCATCGGTATGTCGCCTCATGACGCCATTCTAGACGCATCTAATGCTTCGTAGGAATCGCTTGAACATTCTCGGTTGGGTATTACATATGTACTACATATCGTTACATATTCCAAAACTCCAAGCGCACTTGCTCGCGAATCAAGGCCGTGTTGTTCAGAAATGTTTACTGGCACTACAAATCACAAGTTAGCTGCGCTCTTCGCGGCGTGGTAAAGTATCCTGCTCACCTGGTAATAATAGGAGGACAACTGGACACATGAGAATCCAGAGGCGCAGGTCGTCGCACCAGCCCAACCAATACCACCACACTGACCCCATTGGGTTTGGGTTGCACCGGCCGCAGTCGAGGTGGTCGACACTACAGTACTACTGGACGCTACGGTGGATGTCGATGTCGGTCCTGTGGTCACTGTCGTGTTCCCGCTTCCGGTTCCGACGCTTGTGGTAATCGGCCCGCTCTCGATGTACACGCCACTGATATACCAGTCCTCCGGCAAGCCTCCGTTGACTATGCGCAACACGCCGACGTGGAAGTCTGCCGAGTTGGTGGATGTGGAAGCGGATATGTTGTCGACGACCTTGGTGAGCGCCGCAGAGCCCGTGGAAGCCCAGAGTCCGACGGTACTGGCGCTAAACTGTGCGAACGTTAACTTCGGTTGAACTTGAAGAAGGCCGGATCCGATTGGTGCTCACGTCGATCTCATAGGCGAAGTTGAACCAGGTGCCGGCGGTGAATGGAGTACCCCACTGGCGGTTTCCACTGACATGCCATTGAAGGTCCGTAGGTGTTGGGCTGACACCGTATTTCAACTAATGGAACTTTGAGCAAGTTGACGCGACGAAGAGGAATCTAGTCCACCTCTGTGAAATGACTCTCGAAGAAGAGAACTTGATGTTCAAGTGTGGACTGTATCGTACATGTTCAATCCTGATCTTCGCCAGCTGGAGATAACTGAATCTTACGTCGGGAGGGTTGGTGCTCGACCTCGACACAGAGAAGTGGTAGTACAACGTTCCAGTTCCGAGGTTGGCACTCTTTCAATTGGTCAATCCTTATTCCTGATCAGAGCGGGAGACTCACCGTCTGTGGAATAAGCTCTGTGCGCTCCATTTGCGAGTTCCAGGTCGCATTCTGGGATATGGTGACTTTGAGGCCCTGGGCCTCAGCTGTGTCGGCAGGGTTCTTGTACGCAGAGCTGAGTGCAAGATAGTCGGACGTTGGTCCTGATCCGTGGATATACTTCAAAGCAATGTTAGCAGAAGGCTAACAAACGCGAGCGTTAACGGCGAACCCATTGGTATTCTCCTGTTTGGTTAGCCCAGGACCCTAGAAGATCACCGCCTTCAGACTCTTAAAATTTGAATTCCAGGACTCGCTTACATTTGTCGAAATCAGCAACGGTGCTGTAGGCGTTGAAGCTTCCTGACCACACCGTTGTCCCAGCCTGAGCAACGGTGGTCAACAGCGACCCGATGAGAAATGAAGCAGACAGCATCTTGAGACTGAGGATGTCGAGTTTCCGCAGCATAGTCGATTAAATAGTAAAGCTCTGCTGAATATCGGTGAACATTGGTTGTCCCTCGGTCCATATGACTGGGCAGAAGGGTGATTATCGGGCCCGGTGAAATAAGCTTGAATGGAGCACTGTTGCTGTTCACCTCTGTAGGAAAATACTCGGTTCGGTGCTCCGGCAAAATTCAGTGGAGTCGATGATGGTTGCGTTGAGACATGGTCACTGATTCAGGCAAATCGATGCCAAATGGTACAATAGCTCGCGATCCTAGCGCGAGACAGAAGGTGGTATATCTTGAAGGGATTCAAATAGGGTATGTCGATGGCGCAGTAACTTTGTCCGCCGGCGTTACATGTGCTATGTTTCTAAAAAGCGGCTCTGCGGTGATTCAGCTGACTTTCACACAAATAAGGCAAGTTAAGTTAGGTGAGACGTTGATTGCAAGCTATACGCACAAGGTGAAAGGGTTCAAGTCGGTGCAAGTCCATCCGTCCGAGCAAGTAGTTCCCCCGGTCAATTTGGCACCTGCACCACATCAGCCTGTCTGAGATCATGTGAAGGGATGCATAGAATTCACCACTCCGTTTATAAACTCTGACGAGGTCTAAGAGGAGGAGGTGGTGGCACTGAATGGATTTGTCGCGCTGGCAACAACCGGAGAGGCGCTTGCAGAAGCGACTGCACTACTCGCCACCAGGGTTGTGAAGCTTTATGGCCATCACTGGATTCGTCCGACACATCTAGATCGGCACTGGCTAGGTGGCAGCAGTAGAGGCACTGGAGGTCACATAGACGTCGCATTCATAGATACCCATTCCAACTTGGTTAAACCGACACCCTAAAATTTACGGGAGGCTCGCGCACAGTCTGGACCTACAGGAGCCAAAACCGTCGGTAAATTGTGGCGTCGACTCGTAAAACGAAGGTACAGTACTCACTTCATTATTGCACTCTATATATACAGTAAGGTATACGTGGATCCAGGGTATCGTCAATTCGTAAACAATGTACATTGTACTGAGAAAGATGGGATTCAGGTCAAGGCGTCCCATCTCACCGACTTCGACGAGAGGGCGTCGCGTCTGAATCTGCTTGATCTGGTGGTGCCTTTTTAAACATCCAAGAGGTCAGGAAAGACCTCGGCGCAGGAGCTTCAGCTTCTTCGGTCTCAAGCCTGTCAACAAATGCCTCTTCTTCCTCAGCCATGACCTCGCGTAAGATGGCATGATGAGCAGAAATATTCTCTGCCCGGCGAAGGGGCGCAATGTTCAGTGATGTTTTCGAGGCCGAGGCCACGAAGTCTGCCTGCGAGTGAGCGTCTGGTCGGGGTGTAGACCCCAATTGATTTGACGACGACTCGGGTCGAGGTCCCAAATCCGGACGCGGTGAGGATGCTGGACCTGGTTGGGGGGAAGAACGCCCTGGAGACATAGAACGACGGCCGGAAGTAGTGCGTGGTAGCCCTAGAGTTGTCATGACAGAATTGGACCGCCGTCTTTGTTGAGTCGTCGCCGTGCCGTCTGAGAAGGACCTATACGACTTGACAATAGGACGATTGAAGCTACTTTGTCTGCCACTGGAACCTGTGCTCAGACGAGGCCGATAGGTGGATGGCCTCCGCGGCTTGAGCGCGTTCTCGATGTCACTTTCTCCAGCATTCACCCGCTTGACGATTGCGAGAGGTAGGTCAATGTCTTCAGTACCATTGAAGTCCGCCACCATTGAAGACCCAGAGCTGGGCCGCCCACCAGGCGATGTCGGCGCCAGCGAGAGCTGGGACATTTGGAGTGGAGATTCCGTCTCCATTATCCCGATCCACGTTCCAAGTCTCCCAGCAGTTTGCTCGACGGTTATCGATGTTTTCAGGTCAATCGTGTCGTCTAAGTCGAGGAGGCCGCACGGATTTCGGGGCAGCCACAGTACACTGCTGATGGGTCTGACATAATATGGATTGTCATAAGGCAGTTCTGGGGTATTGAGATCGTCCCATGCAACTGGTGGAGGATGTGGGACAACAGGGCCTGTGAAGTCGTCCTCGTTATGTACTTTCGGTTCGACATCAACCGTAAGGAGTAGGCGCGAATCCGCCGGAGTGAGGGAAGGATTTCGAGAGGGGATAACGGGGCTGTTCTCCAATGATTTGGAACCGATGGGCGAACATGTCGTCGGTCGGAAAGGATTGGGTTGTCGTTCCATAGGATTGCGACGGTGGCGAACAGTACCATACGAGAAGGTAACCCATTCCGGTATGCGGAATGTAAACTTGGTCCGTTTGTCGTGTTTGATGAGGGCATGTATATCCGGGTATGTGGTGTTTTCAGTGTCTCCGCGTTCCAAAGCGGCCATGGTCTCTTCGGGAGGGGGCCCAAAAACTGTATTGGCCTCCAATATGTCGTCTTTCTCGAATTGTGCTCGAGCCATACGGGTCATCCTATCGCATGAGTTAGGAGACGCACTCTCGAATGATTCAGACGAGCTGAACCTACAGTAGCTTGAATAGAGAGGTCAAGACGATCAAAACAGCCGCCAGCGCAAAGTTTGCTGTCTTTTTCAGTACGACCATGTACGCGAGGAAGACGGCCTTGAAGGGATAAGAATACGGGTGCCGCGGACCGAAAATGAACGAACCTGTGAGAGGATGAGGCCTGTAAACACCAGTCAGCAATGAAAACGTGCGAGTGAAAGAATCATACTCGCCATCTAAAGAATATCGAATGATACGAATCAAGATGACTTTTCCATCTCCCTCGTAGTTTTTGGCGTAAACGTGAATCAACTGTTTGCTCGATGAGAATGAGTACAGTGGTCCTACAAATCTGCTTGCCTGGTTTTTGATTATACCTGGGGAAAAAGGTCAGAGCTGCAGCAAAGGATAACGTTGAAAGGCTTTACCATTTTCGACGAAGAAGTACAAGGTTCCAAACGGTAGCACCAATGGATTGAGCACAGCGAACACCACAAGTACGTGGATCAAGAGCATATGCGTTGGGAGCCAATCTACAACATCGTCAGGAAGCCGGCGACAGACGTGAACAGGCACTGACAATAGTAATTGAAAGTGCGGGGTCGGGTACCAACAGTGCGTTTACGCCTGTTGAGTCTGGTAAGGCCAGACGCGACTGAAACAAGCGCACAACTCACGGTGTTGCTTGACGGCGAGTAGTGGGATATAAGATGAGTGGTAGCTTAACGAATCGTTAGTTGAGCATTCTGAAGCAACAGAGGTAAGCATACGCCAACTAGAAACAGTTAACGTCGTGACAGCGAGGATAAAAAAGTGGCTTACGCAAAGCAATCTCGAACCCGCCATGCATGGCGGTCGTGAATATCTCTAGAACACTGGTGAGTCGAGGCTAATCAAACAAGCCCGGGACCTACGCCAGCCAACGTAGAAAGGCCCCGCGGAAGGGAAACTACTCGCGACGATTTCGAGGATGTCGGCTCCGGACGAAGTTTGTCTTAACGAATCTAAGATAGACTGCAATGCAGCAGTCCCGACACAAAAGAACACAAGAACGTTGACAATGAGAAACTTGTAATATCTAGTCATGATTCTGTCGTGAAGAGCGGAAATTGTCGTAATGGTGTGTGCTTTCTTGGCAATGAGAAGCAGGATGAGAGGTATGAGAAGAGCGAGCAAGGCAACGAGAAGAGTGGGCACGAAGGATTGAATCACTTCTTCCTCCCACTCGTGTTTGTCGAGATACGCTTTCTACGAAACAGTAAGAAACTTGAAGCCTTCACGAACACAGTGTACTCACGAGGCCAGGCCAGAAGGCAGAGATATTTTGAATGGATACCAGACCAACGAGAAGAGAGACCGGGAACAACCAGAAGATGGTGAAAGCCCAGACGCCAAGACTGACAACCCAGTCCTTCACGAACTGGACGAAGTAAGCAACATGTACACAGGATGCACAGAATAAGTACCTCAGCACCAAAAGACGATTTCATGACCCGCACCCAATCCAAATCCTGATATTCCGGGGCCATCGACACCGTACAAGTAAGCGGGTTGTGAGGATGCACCGCAAGATACTTGCAGGCTCTCCGCGCATCTGCCGGATCCGCAAAGGTTACGAAAGCCGTGGAGACTGGGTCGTATTCAGAGACGTGCTTTGCTCTGTTCTCGGTGATGAGCGAGGTCAGGAGGTTAAGCTTAGCAGTATAGTAGTCGATGGACGGCACGGTCTTTCCTCTGAACAAGTGAGATAAGTTGATCAGAGGTTGATAAGCGTCCAGGCTACTCCGAGGGAGACTCAGCAATGCATCCCAGACAGTCTTCTTGTGGCGTCGATGCTTGTTGGCGGGTGGATATCCGGGGGTGGGCTGATCGTCGGAGTCGCTCGATCCTTCAGTTCGAAGCTTCTGGAACGCATGCTTCGAGGAATGAAGAACCCTGTGATGCTTTGCTGGTGGCCGTAGCTCGAATTCATCCACGAAGGGTTCCAAGACTTTGATGAGCTGTTCCATCCTCTGTTCTTCACTCAGCGTTCCTTCCTGCGAGTCGTCGCCAACTTCAGCATCTACCGCCGGTTTACGCTGCTGTGCCACAAACTTGGCCCGAGAGTTCGATCGAGAAAACGGTTTATGCGCATCCTTCTGCTCGAGAGCCTTCTTGACGGCGCTCAACACAGTTTTGGCAAGTTTGATGTGAGCAGTCTCTAATAGGCGAAGTATGTCTTCCCTACGCTCCAGAAGGGATGCCAGTTCAGTCATCTTCCGAGCAATGACTACACGGTCTATGACGGGGACTGCGTCAGGGTCGGGAGTGTCAGAAGAAGCACTGGGTTCGCCTCTGGACGCATGGGTCGGTTGCATGACCGGCAGACGCTTCGCCCGATTGAATAAATACGCTATGCACTTGTTGATAAAACCAGGCTGGGTATTCGTCGTAAAACCAATGGCCGGCCTTGAAAGTCTTCGGGACATGAAGTATTCGAAATATTCCTTGAGCTCCTTCTCGGAGCGCAACTGAGGAGGTACGTT
Organism: Strobilurus pachycystidiatus; assembly: GCA_019915135.1. Classification (NCBI taxonomy): domain Eukaryota; kingdom Fungi; phylum Basidiomycota; class Agaricomycetes; order Agaricales; family Physalacriaceae; genus Strobilurus; species Strobilurus pachycystidiatus. The sequence continues at coordinate 1,141,429 of JAHLMK010000004.1, forward strand.
AGATACCATGATAGTCCGAAGACGTAGACCTGGCTGGGGCTGGAGATCTTCTAGCGTTGGGTTGGACGCGAAAGCATATTGAGGATGTGGGTGGGGGTGATATTCTCCATCCGAGGAAAGCGCGCGCTGACCGGCATCCCGAATTCTCGCCGCGCGTAGCATGAAGGCACCATGCGAAATCCAGAAGAGCGTGGCGACCCAGGAGATAGTAATCCAAAAGAGTAAACAGATGTGGATCCACAATAAGGATAGGCCCTGCTTTGTCGTGACGAGGGATGAGATTGACGCGCGGGTCATGGAGGCCTGGTCGATGGAATCGTTCGAGAATCTGACATGGATAGGGAATAGGATCGGAAAGGTTGTGAGCGTGTGTAGGAGGGTGAAATAGACTGAGATGAGATGAGTTATTGGCTGGCGGAATGAAATGGTTGTAACGCACAGCATCCGCGCAGAAATCGAATGTACAGTGTTGCGTCGACACCACGCAACTGATTCATTTTCTCTTCGGGAAACCAGATTATTTGTGGCACCCAGGACAATATCCATCCTCTGGGAGTCGGTGGCGAGGGTATCCTGTACAGAGAGAATGAGAGGGTGCGTCTAATCTTTGTTGCTGGCGTACCAGGCCCAGGACCGTCCTTGGAAAAGACTGGAGCAAATCAGTATCGCACGACAGGGTGATAACAGAGGTAGAAATGGGCCGATAGGAAAGAAATGGCGTCAAGATGAAGATTGGGACTCACTAGCCAAACTCCCAGGATTCACGACTTCCTAAACCCTCTCCCGACTGCGTCTTGCCCTTGCCTCTCCGCGCTCGCTTCATAAGTTCCTGCCCAGTGACACATAGTACAGTGATTCCAATAGCGATGACCGTCTGATTGATGAGCCCACTGTGCCCACATTCTTGAGTAAAGTGAGTTTATCAGAAGGGTGGGGTTATACCTGTAATTCTTGGAAAAAGGTCGTGTCTGAATGTCGCTCATGGTCGTGTAGAGGAGATTGCCAGTCGACCGCAGGAAGTGATGGCGGCAACTAAAGGTCGAAAATGCCGCGGAACGCAAGCTCGTCCTCGTCCTCGATGGTGGTGGCACTGTGGTGGCAGAAAGCAGCCCTCAGAAGCACCAAATGAATGATGAACATGTCATAGCTGTCAGGTGATCGGCTTTGAGCGAAATCCATCAAAGTTCAAACTTTCCCAAGTCTTGCGACTGTCTCGCGGCTCTTGCCTCGACAAGACTCGACACCTCATCCCGAGGCCGAGGAATTTCATAGAGCACCTACACTTGAATGCTTTGGAGAATCCCATCTATGGCCGGAAACAATGACGAATCAGACGAGTGCTCAAGGAGCATCAGGGTCGGCCACGCCGGTCCAATCATGGTCGGCGGTGAGTACCTTTTTTGGGGAATATCATTCCTATCTCTACGTGTATTACCTCCTCTACAGTTGCTACTGGACCCCGAAGCCAGTATGATCCTCGGTATTCGGAAAAGTAGTAACTAAGTACAGTATCGAACGGAATATTCAACCCGACTTTCTGATTGTAACCGAGCCTCTGGAGCCTGAGGAGTTGAAGTTGAATGATGTTGACCGCTTCACCTCTAGTGCTAGCTGAGGAGGCGTTTGTCGTGGTTCTGCTGAGGACATGACGATGCTTCAAGCCTGTTGATTGAGCAAAGACACATAAAGACGCGACCGGCGCTCAATGGCTCCATACTCTCGCCGCGACAAGCCAGATACTGGAATGGACAGCAGTCAAAGCAGTGGCAGAGTCAGCACGTACTCCGAGTGATGGTGACGCAACTACCATTTCAAGGTATGAACGTCGCTCGTCGTGTAAGCCCAACATCTAAATCTTACGACGAGTGTTGAAGCTTGCTGGGAGATTCTATAATAGCTGGAAATATTGCTATCCTCTACAGTGTATTATCAGTTGCTGATCGTATAAGACACAATGAAACATGAAATGAGAGCGAGCAAATAATAGATGTAGTGATACAGATGATTCATGGGAATGGGAAAACTGTTCGAACGTTATGTCCGTGAAGATAAATGCCTCATCAGTAACTCGTACCTACGTCGTGTCAGCATTGGATGAGCGTTTGAGTGCCAGAGACGTACGTTAACATAGTGACAGCGCTGTTTGGTATTGTCCGCATGAGATTGACAGACAGTCCTTTGTATAGACCGGTCCATCCCTCCTTCCGTATCAGCTTCTTGGTGGTGTATATTATGCCACCTCTAGGGTATTTCTTGACCATCCCATCGGACGAGAAGTCGTCGGCAAGAGGACGACGCTGCGTCTGCAGTCGGGTGCGCACGACCTCGTGCGGATAAGTCGCGATGGATGCGGTCATTTTGGCTACAGCTGAGCAGAGAAGGATGACTCTACTTGGGAGCGGCTCTTCGCGCCCATCCTCTGTGATGGAGATCAGGATTGGAATTCTAAGCATTGATTGGGAAAGGAATGCTTACGGGCCCAGATCTTCAGTTGCTCGTACAAGGGAAACTGGACAGCGACGTGTGCTATTCCGAGCAGACTGGGCAGGAGACCGCGATAAAATGCCGGCAGCCCTTCTGTCCGATATATTGTGAGGCCAGCATCAATTGTGTGCTTATACCGGACTTCTTCTCTCGACTGGGTCTGCGCAAGGGTCGGAAAAGGAATCCACAAAGCCGACAAGAATGACGTACCATGAACCGCGTTTTGATGACCCAGAGGGGATTGGTGCATATGGTGCTCGCGGCACCTGCTGACATGGCGGAGAGGATATGCAGCGACCACGGATGCTCGCGCATGACGGGCTGGTAGCCTTTCGGATGTGCGGCGGGATACAGGCGCTCGGAGGTCATCCCGCCCAATGGCGCCTCGCCGAATGCCGTCTTGATCCCGTCATACACTGCAAAATAGATGGCCCACGTCGGGAGGTAGCCCAGAATGGTCGGCCCAAGACCGCGATAGAAGCCGCGTATCCCATCGTGTACCCATATAACCCTTATCGTCGCTGTCCAGAGGTAAATCATACGCTGTTCAAGCGGCGGTCGACGCACCAAGCATGCCATGGTATCCCTGCTGTCCTTGAATTGCCCTCTGTGCCTGCAGTTTGGTCTTGACGACGTCAAGCGGGCATGTAGCTATGCTGGCAATGAGACCGCCTCCAGCCCCGGCTGGAATGAGTCAGACGACGAGGAACAGATTTTGTAAACGGCTTTGCGCACCGATCATGCTGTAGGCTGTCCATTTGGGCTGGCCTGTCGACATATCTCAGCCCCGCTTATGCGCGGGGTCCGTGTGGTGGTTGTCGAGCAGGCCGTGGATTTCGTGGTCGACTGGGTGGAGGGGTGGGGCGGCGTCCTAGTCGTCGGGCAAGAAAAGGCAATTTCCGGGCCGCGGGTACCTTCGGATCTTGGCCGCTCTTAATCAGCCTGTGATGCGGAGCTTGGCTCAGCAACTTCAAGCCTTGGTCTTGAGATATTATTCACGGTACAGTAAGTACTAGATAATTAGTTGACACCCATCTAAATCTATCAAGGGCATAGTTTCGTGGCAACCTCGTCAATGAGCTTCCTTGCCTCCAACTTCTTCACTCCCTCAGGACCACAGCCTCCTTTGACGAGCTTCGCCTTCAATGTAGACCGGGCTTGTAAAACTTCCAGAAGGGCAGAAAGCTGACTCTCATAAAAGGGTGAAGCCCTCAAAAGACACGCCAACGAGGCAGTCAGACGATGAACTGGCGTGTCTTCAGAGACTCGCCACGATGATGAACAATTACACCACTCACCGACATCTTCGCTCTCCTTCTCGCGATCAAGTGCCTCAAGGATGGCACTCACCATCTCCACTTGCCAATCCTCGTCCTCGTATTCGGCGGTCGCACGCCCTCCGTTGCGAATCTTGTCAACCCGGCTCTGTTGAATGAACGCAGATGCATTGAAAGCCAGACTAGCGGCAGATGTTCTGACAGGTGCATCGGTGTGGAGTAGTGCAGGTATCAGAAAAGATGTGAAGCTCTGCTTGCAGTCACCGTTGACAAGCCTCTGAGCAAGCGCTGGAGCGGAAAATGCATTAGACAGCAGGCGTAAAACTGTCAAGGTGTAATTCCGGGGAGAGGTGCTAGACGCTTTGGCGAGGAAGAGTGTGATTGGATCTTTGGCATTGGAGACGTTGGAAGCGGACCATGCGCCTATAGCTGGATCCAAAAACCCAATGCGCCACATGTCTACGAGGGGGAATACCGATTCTGGCGGCAGGACGCTTGCCAAAACAGCAGTCACGGATGACCACTCATCAATTGTCGCAGGGGAAGTAGGTGGTAAAACAGTGGATTTTCCGGGGACATTAGTCGCAGGATTCCGGGACTTGAGGTACGGTAAGATAGTTGCACCAATTGAAGTCTTCACCTGCGCCGAGGACAACTGAGCCGAAGCTGGCCACGATGTACCATCGACGAAGCTGATCAGCTTATTAGCAACTGCGTCGAGGGCTGGGACTTGGGTAAAAAGAATAGGTTTGAGTGATAGCGCCTGTACGCTGGGTAGAGATAGTGATGTGTGGGGATGAGCTGTCGAAATTTGAGTATTAGGCAGTCTGGAGATGTTCTCACACATACGGGGATACGCTTGATAGAGGAGTAGATCGATCTGGCTGCGAAGTTCGCTCTGATCAGCGCCCTTCATTTCAGAGACCTAACGAAATGTCTCAGTCGCACTGAAAGTCTACCATTAGAATAGAATCGACCTTTTTGCCATCTAGGAAAAAGAAGAACGTCGGCATCACTCGGACACCCATCTCAGAGGCCAGCTGGTTCCCCATGGGAGTACTCATGTCTATCTTGACAAAGGCTGCACCAACACCATTCGTTCCCGCTTTCACACCCTTGTCTTGAGCGAGCTGTTCGTATATGGGAGCAATCATTCTACAAGGACCGCAAGTCACTATGTTGGAGAAATTGGCGACCACGGCGCGGTGTGTCTGTATAATGTTTCGGAAGGCCGCGGAATTGGTGCAGGTGTGAAGCGGAGATGCCAAAGACTCAGTGGCAGGAAGGCCGTTTCCGTTGGCGGGACGTTGAGCCTGGTTTGCGACTGCCTCCAGGATGGACGCGGCGAGTTGGGGATTGGGTGTCGATGTCGATGGCACGGGGGTACGAGCGGGTGTGACATTGGCCGAAGGAGGTCGGAACATGTTGTCTATAGTGGGTCTGAGGGCCTGTCCAAAGGGAGTCGATAGGAAGTCCGCAGGTAGGTCTGAGTATGCGTCAGCTACATGCACGAAGGTCACGCTATTACGAACCTTTGATGTAGCTTGGGATGGAGTTTCCTGTAAGGAAACCAGCCACGTCATTCGTGAATGAGTTGCAGTTAAATTCTACAAGTTATATGTCAGCGTTGCGAATCCGGATCCGAGAAGCTGTTGACCTAATAGGTGATACTGTTGTTGATTGAGCAATGAGACCCAGAGGAAAGTAGTAAAATACAAACTTTATCAGCAGTGTAATGTTCACGTAGTTCATTGATGTAGTCGTCAAACGTTTCTTGATCTATAGCGGTTTCTCCAAGATCCACAATCTGCAGTGGTGATCCATGCTTTTCGTGGTGTTCGTGAAATGCAGCTGCGAGGGAGCTCAACAACGTACGTGGGACCGTCCAGGCTGTGTTATGTCTATTCCTTGACCATAGAACACTTCCTTTCCGTACACAACGATTGAGGTATGCCTGTCGCCACGTAAGACCGGAGGGAATGTTCGAGAACTATAGCAACGCACCAGATGCCGTCTATCTGCCGCCCCGTAAGTTGACGAGAGAGAGACCTTGCCATCCCATTGCTGAGATCATATACGTATAGTTTAACAGATTCCATTGCGAGAGAAGATGGTGGTTATAATGCAAGAGACGCGTGTGCGCGCATGCGTAATCTCGATCAAGCGATCAACATAGCCAAGCAGGTGAAACTCTACGTTCGTCCCCGCCGTCTTGCGGGGCATAGCTCGTCTGTGCAACGTCTGTGGGTCCTGCTTGCATTAAATTTTCCTGTGAGCCTATTCGCGGTGCATCTAGCCACATTTTTCATACTGCAAAGGCTCCGAATCTCCTCTCCGACAACTTGAAGCCGTCAAATTCATGGAACGTTCACATCGATATGTAACTATCGGGGACATTCCATAGTCTCACCCATGCAGACGAAAAGAGAGTCGACGATTTCTGCAGACATTGCGGCAAGTCTCACTATATAGAGGGGGTCGTGGTTGCCCACTTTGCTCATGCACGTACATCTGGGGATGTCAAAGCCGAACAATAGGCTCTTCTTGAATCTTGCTGCAACCGCTTAGCCGCCTTTACATGAGTAAGTTCCTCGAGCCGATTGCTCATACATAGTACTGACCACTAACTTACTAGTGGTTGAACAACCGCACTACCGCCATGCCATCCAAACCCTCTCCGCCTGTTCGTCAGCGAAAATCACTCGAATAATGATAGCCCTATATAAAAACTACATTCAAGGTCTGTGGGTGTCCTTTGACGGCAGCTACCTCCATACTGCAACGCGATGTCTTCGAAACTCTTCTCCCCAGTCCAAGTTGTACAGCTCAAACTCTCTCGGCGCGTCGTTCTCGCGCCCATGACGCGTCTACGCACGGATCCCGTTACAACTACCGTCCACACACCCCTTGTGCCCGAGTTTTACGCGCAACGCGCCAAAATTCCAGGCTCTCTTCTCATCGATTTAATCGAAGGCGCCATTATAGCCGACAAGGCGGGTGGCCTTCCCACCTGCACAGGAATATATTCAGACGCTCAAATCGCAGCATGGAAAGAGGTATGTCCAATTTTTGGCGAGGTCGTTACAATTGTCCATGCGGAGGGAAGTTCCATTCTCCTCTAAACCGCTGCTCTTGGTCGTCAAGCAATGGCGGGAATGATACCGGACATTGTCGGTCTCTCAGCTATACATACTAAAGGATGCAAACTCGCCTGTTTCTCGGACCCTCGACATCCCCGAGATTGGAGAATATGTCGAACTGTCTCCTTCAAAGCTGGATTTGACGCGGTGAGATAGATCTATGAATCATGAACAGATGTTGATAATGCTCATACAGGTGTTGAGATTCACGATCGCTGACGGCTTTTTGATCGACCAGTTCCTCCAGGATGCCAGCAACAGTCGTAGTGACCAGTACGGCAGGAGCGTAGAGAACCGCAACAAGTCTGCTTTCGACATTGTCCGTAAAGTGGCTGAATAGGTTGGTGCTGAGCGTGTCGGAGTGAGGATCAGTCCATAGACGAAAGATGCTGTCGGGGGTACGTAGATTCACTTCGCATTGTCTAACGACATGAATGCAGGTATGGGCTTGGCTGACCCCAAGCCAACTTACGCGCACCTCGCGCAAGAACTCAAACGTCTACAGCCCAAGTTGGCCTGGCTACACGCTGTCGAGCCGCCGCCCGCGTCATCAAGGTGGGGAAGATGAGGGAAGATGTTGAGCCCTCTGAGGGAGAGTCCAAGGATTTTCTGCGTGATATATGGCCACCAATCCCTTCATTTCTACTGGTGGTTATTCCATGAATTCGGGGATACAGACTGCCGAAGAGAAAGGTGATCTTATCGCGTACGGAAGGTTGTACCTTGCCAACGTTCGTTCATTCATATTCAATGTCGCGGGCCGCTGACGATTTTCTCTCAGCATCCAAAGTCTAGACTCTTGAACGACCTGCCATTTAACAACTACGACAGGGCAACCTTGCATGTTCCTGGTGGCGCAGGACCCCAGGGATATACGGACTATCCAGTCGCTAAGGCTTACATCGAATGAAATCAATCTTCTAGTCTCCCAAATGAAGCTCGTTCTGCTCTCCCGCTTGGTAACTTACTTCCGCGGGACCTATTATCATTTGATCCGTTGTAACACCGGGGGCACCCACCAGGGCAGAACGCCTGTACTGCCTTTAAGGCAGTACAACGAGCTTTTTGTCAGGTTGCCTCGACACAAGCCTACTTGACTGGGCCCCTTTGAAAGAAACAAAGGGCCCTTGCACGAACCCCCAGCTGCTCTCATACTTGACAGAAAGGACACAGAAAGCCCGTTGGACTGCCTTAAAGGCAGTCCAGGCGTCCTGCCGTGGTGGCTGCCCCCGGTGTAAGTTATCATTGGGGGACCTTGTCGTCATTTCAAATTTCTCTCATGACGAGTCAGAGCGCCACACTCTCGTCAACTATGACGCACATCTTTGTCAAGGGACAGTGTGGTTCATCAACAGTATCATGGCCTACGGGTATAGTGTAAAGCTTCTGGAATCTGGTGTGCGATAAGAAGGAAAGCTAAACGAGTGGACGCAATTTTCGCTGCTTGCGAGTAAGGCGGAACGGAACGTAAAACATACAGATACTACTTAATCGGATGGTGAATTAAGTGAAGATAGTCCGGGTACGAAGCAAAGAAGGCATAAACACGGCACAAGAAGTAAGTAAGGAAGACCAAGAGGTGCCGGGATTGGACGGAAGGGGCGGACGAAGAATGCAAGGGAGATATGCGCTGGATAAAAACACAGAGTGGATGAGGTATGGTAATAATGTCAGAATCTACAAACAACCCACAAAACAGAGAAAAAAGCATTACAGACAAGCGACATACGAGAGTAGCGGTCAACGGTGATCATCGTGGACCGTGTCGCCACTATCACTCAGAGTTTCGACGCGTACCCCGCGCGAGGAGCTCACACTGCGTATGTCGCGTCCTTCGTCTGCAAGTTCTCTGTTGAGTAGTTCGCCCTGATCCTGATGTTGGGTGTCTGGGCTGTCGCCCTCTTCCACTGGTGCACCAGCAAAGTCAGGTTTTCGTAGCGCCTTCCTGAAGGCATCGGCCATGATAGCCGCGTCTGCGCCAGAAAAGGGACCAGCATCGCCTGCACTTCCTGTCCTCGATATTGAGGACGCGCCGTCGGGCGAGACTATGCTCGGAGCGCGATGGCCATGACCCGTAGAACTTTGCCTCTCGGCACCTACTGCGCCAGCAGTAGCGAGTAGTGGCGAGCCAGGAGAGTTGGCCGCGTGTGCCATCATCGGTGATGCGGAACCCATCGAGTTTCTATTGGAGTCGATGGCGTTGCGCCGACGTATCCGCCGCAGAATGAAAAACGCGAGGATACACGACGTGGCGATTGCGAGCAGGCCGAGAACAACAATGACGGCGATGGCCCAGTGCGGAAAGCCTGAGTCGGAACCGCCAGACTGCACATTCCCACTGCCATCTGAACCGCCAGCACCGCCAGTAGTCCCACCAGTTGCTCCAGTTGCGGTTCCTGACGCGGTAGGAGATGGTGTTTGTGTTGCGCCAGAGGAGGAAGCTGTTTGGGCCATGGAAGAGAGCACCGAGTCGGCGTACGTCGTTTCTGAATGGAGGTTGAGGAATGACGGCGTAAAATAATTTCAAAGATCATACTCACGAACGGCGGTAAAGTGCGCCTGCGTGAGCGCAGTGCTGATGGCTTCGGGGGAGGCGTCATTCCGCGTGACGACCCAGTAGAATGTGTAGGTAAGGTTGGAACCACTCCAGTTGGAACCGGCTTCGCCGAACCATGTATCGTTAACTTGGTATGCTAACGAGCCGGCCGAATTTGAGGGATTGGATTGGTTGAGAAATGAATGTACTAGCTCCCGCGAATCTGCATGGTACAGGTAGACGTTGACGGATTCTGTCTGTGTGAACTGTGGCAATCGAGAATTCCCTGGATATTGCAAGTCAGGATGGAGCGGCGACGACGAGAGTATCACGCACAGACGATGGTCGCATACTGGTGCTGGGGAAAGACCGAGTCGTCCGTCGGAAAGCAGGTAATTACATCGTTGCCAGAGTCTTGGCACTCGGCTTCGGCCGCGTCTGTGTGCTGGTCAGTCAAGACGCGGTTGAGACGAGGGCTTGACTACGCACGGACTCCAGACTGATCCACCACCTGCCGGGCAAAGAGTGGGTCGGAGATACGAGAGCCACGCCGTCGCTTGCTGGCCCGCTCACGAAACAGAGACGGCGGTGATGAGGAAGAGGGCGACGACGACGAGCCAGCTGCTGGGACGGCCGTCTGGGCGGGCCAGGGAGCATTTTCGAAGGAGGGCATGGGCTGGTCGACGTATTATGGGTGGATTTAGAGTCTATATCGCATTATCCCGGGCTGCAGGAGGGCTGCGCTGGGCGTCGAAAGCAGAAAGAGAGCAGCGACGCCTGTCACGCTCAGCCAGGACCCCTGGAACCAGCGTTATGTCATGTCCTCCCATCAGTCTGCGGACTCGCCCAGCATTTTTATTTCTTTTTATTTCGCAGGAGAAATCCACCCTTGCATTAGCAGGCAGCCCACAGGGAGTATTGTAGAGTCCAGCTAATTTTCTGTCTAGTTTTCCTCTGCGGTGCCTGTGGCACCCACGAGGTTATCATCGTTCAATGGTTTCATTTTCCTCGGTCCACTGCAATGGGCCCATCATCCCACATCAGTCTTACCTAACATGGGCGGCCCTGTGCCGGCCACATGCAGACCGCTCTCAGCCCTTCCATTTCCCATGGGTGTGCTTGCTTTGTGACTGACATCCATCCAGCTGAGCACTGTCGCGTTCTCATCAGTCAGTCCGTGCAGACTGACACGGCTAACAACTGATCCTTCTTGACACTGCGCGGCTGCGACAAAAATCCAATCTTGTACGTGCCTTTTCCCCCACCGTGCCGTTCCACACGCTCGCTTCAATCCTCCTATGACTTCGGCCTGTTCTCGCCTGCATGTTGGTATGCATCACGGTTCCTGTTCACCTGGCGTCATTGAACTCTGAACGGTCTACTTGCGATCAATGAACGCTCGAGATCGTTAGCTTATCCTTGTCGACAGGTCCACGTATACAGCTCACTCGAATAGCACTGTCTCCGACGCGTCTATGATCGTGTGACGCGCCGTCGATCGACTGTTAGAGCAACCCATCAGTTGCGGTGTTACATACACGGAGTAGAATACTCGCCCAACGAATGGATAGTATGTACAGCAACCTCTTGGCCCACCTCCAGCGGCCCGCTACGTCTGTCGCCCTCGAGACCATCCAAGGAACACTCTCCCATCATCTGGCGCACCTATCTCTGCCTACCCCCCTTGCAGCCAGTGCCGTATCCGCGCCACTGTTCCTATCGCACCCGCTCACTCTCGTCAAGCTCGACACGTTGTCGACTGCATTCCGCCACGCTGTGCACATAAAGTATGATCTGCTTACCAAAGAGGCGGAGGAGAGCTCTGTAACGAAAGCTATCTTCACACGTGGAACCCGTACACGTCTCGGACAGTGGGTGGACGCTTTGATTAAAGGCCTCCAGGGCGGACAGCCCATCATGCGTCTGGCATGCACAACTGGTATTTTGATGGGGATAAACGACTTTGAGAAACTACGTTCGCAGAAAGGGCCCGCGGAGAACGAAGTTGTTCTTTCATTAGCGGAAGTCATGGATCTTTTTCGATCATTGCAGCTGTCTTCTTCGAGCTCCAGTGAATGGGAGAAGGAATTTCAGCCCTTGGGCGACCGTAGGCAATATTCTCTTGACATATTCGATGCCATCTAACCATATTGTTAGATGATTTATTGTCCGCATCTCTGATTCTTTCTTCTCAATCACTTCCTCTTGTGGTCGAAGACAAGCTCAAGACTCTTCCATTGGACTTTTTGGGACGCTTGCTAAGCTCGACCATTTCCACCACATTCACTTCCGGGGCGTTCTTGACGTCGCCCAGCGCCCTAGTACGCCTTGAGTTTCACTAATATGGCTATTACCTCATGGCACTGCAGAACTCACCCCTTCTCGCTTCCGTGGCATCACTTTCCAAGTTATCTAGCTTGACGCACTCCGTTCTCCTCGACTCTCGCCCTCGTGACGGTCTGGTCACGGCCCAGGAGACTCTCGATTCCATTGAGTCGATATGTGCACGAGTCGAGAGGGATTGGGACTGTCTACATGTACCTCCCAACGACGAGCGTACTTGGTTCGTCCTCAAGACTCTACTCTTCTCCACAATCATGGTCGCCGAATCAATCTTGTCCGCTGCAATATATGTAGCTCCAAACCCCGCAGCTCTTGGCTTGACAGTGTTACGTGCTTTGAGGCACCTTTCGTTCGTCATCCAGCAATTTGGTGGAATCACACCGTCCTCCAATTTCGTCGAACTAAAGAAGACGGTCTATCTGGCATTGGATGTTGTTGCCGGAAGCTCTCGGGAAGGCGAGGCTGAAATCTTCATAGCAGGGCTACTGCAGTCTCAGAGGGACGCGTCGACGTCGCCAAAGGACCTGGCAAAGAAAGCCTTCGTTCTCGCTTGTGCTGAGCAGCTTGTTCCTATCCTGCGAGATCCTCGTGATGTCTTTGCGCTCTGCGAGGGACACATCAACTCGCCGGATCATCGTGAAACCTACGAGTCTGCGCATTCCGTTGTGCTGGCAGTGTTGTCGAGAGAGGACATGGACGAATGGGTGCTCAAGATGGTTCCCTGGTATACGACATGCCTGCTGGAGAATTCCGGCGAGAAAGGCTTGGACACAGTGCAACTATGTTTAGCTTTCCACACCCTTGTGAAAAGCGCCTTCCGGCAAGAAGACGCCGCCGGATGGTACCCAGTGGAAGAGCTTATCCTAGCTCAACAAAGGTATCGGAACGACGATGCAAGGGCTCACCGACTTCGACTAGCACTGATATCCTGCGTTTCAGCTGTCCCTGGCGTGGACACGTTGGACAGGATACTCGGAGAGATAAGAAAGGTGATAAAGGGAAGGCAGGAGGTGGAACGCCTTGGTCAGGAAGTCATAGAACGAGTAGGAGATAGGGAGAAAGCGTTTGTGATCAGATGGTGGGCAGAAAATCGGAAGCGGTTTGAAGCGGAGTGTGAACGAGACGAGCGGGCGTTAGCTAGACTATGAAACGATCTGACTTTCTACGTGCAAGAAAAATTCGCTATTATGTACCATTCTGTGTGTTCACATCGCGTAATTCCATTGTCACTGTCCACACGGCTCAAGAGCTGGCTCAAGCGTAAGCATATCGGCGGCAAGTTGCGTTACTCGGGGCCAATCAGTTCTTGCTTCTCGACGGCAATCTCGATTCCACCTCGCGGCAAGATCCAGGAGTGTTTAGTTCTGCGTCTAATCAATGCATCGCAGTATGTTTCTCGGGCCTGGTCAGACGAGTGCACCCGGTCATCCGTTCTTCTTTCTCCCTTCCCCTCCGTTGGGTGGCCTGATTCACAGGTCATTGGTCCCGCGACACATACGCCATACGCCTAAGTCGTACTGTTGACATGTAGCCTTCATTTTTCCCTGGATTCCCTCAGCATTGTACAAATGCCATACAGGCTGTACGGCATGCCCGCTCATGCCAGCGCATGGGTACCGGGCAGCCCAAAATCGGACGTTTTAGGTTTGCACGCCGCTGGGACTTTCTTGATGCTCTGACATTGCATCTCGACAGATAAATGATCTCAGAATCGTGTTCTCCTAGTGGCCTATTTATGCCTGCAAGTCAGTTAAGCTTGTCAATGAGGCGTTCCGACTGATATAATCCTACCATCCAGCTCCGCCTTGTCAGCAGACTCTAGCCATGTTCCAGCATCGGAACATCGCATAAACCGATCTCTCCTTCCAGCGGACAGCCTCCTCACGAGGCTTGAATGCCGAGCGGCTATAATACAATGTCCGACCTCATGGGTTTAGAAAGCCGACAGAGAGTACTGACTGAAAGCTTGAAGCTTGAATCTGGACGTGAATCTGCGGCTGCTCCTCGGCTTCCCAGTACGAATCTAGTTTCAAGCTAAGCCGTGCACTTTATCGCGCTCGGCTCTACTTATCACATCTGTTGTGATTGCGCACATGATATATCGAGTCCAGGGAGAATATACACACATAGAATCAGCAAACCTTACGAATTCCGGCTTGTCCGAAGGAAGTTATAAACTTCCCTCTTCTATCATCATTCCCCGGGTCCCGTTGTCGTTGCCTTACCCTGCCTTCAGACAGACATGACTATACCCTCCGTCTCCGAGTCCCAGCTCGCCTTACCCGACAACTTGACCATTGCCCAGTTCATCTTGGATGCCTCACACCCTTTGCGTCCAACTAGAGGCTCGACGCCATGTTTTATTGAAGAGGACACTGGGTGTTCCGTATCTATCAGCGAGGTGCATATATCGGTCACTTGTTTCAGTCAATCCCTCTGAAACCCAGTTAGATTAGAAGGCGAACCGATCGACTATCAGTAGCTTTGGAAGCCAAGTTCGGCATATGTGAGTTTGGGTTGCGTTAGAGTGGTATTCGTGGCTTCTGATCGTCCCGCTCTTGCCCTGTGCAGCCGACGATGATGTCGGTGAGGACTCAGTGTGCTAGTTGGCTCTTGTACTCACCTGCCCCAGTTCTGATATGCAGCCCCAACCACATCGGTATAGACGTGGCGTAGTTCCCACTTCCCCTTATATACTCAACGAGCCTTTCTCAGAGTATCCAATCGTGACATGGGCGGTCGATCGATTGGGCGGAATCATAACGTGCGCGACCTTTAACCAGACGCAGCCCGTGGACTGACCCTGGCTTGTGTAGGCCTGCAAATCCCAAATCGACAGCCGATGAACTGCATTATCACATGAAGCTCACCAGTCCTTGTTTGATGGTGGCGCATGTTTCCGCACTAGATACCGCGTATAAAGCTGCCAAAATGGCAGATTTTCCGACGAACCGTATCGTCATCCTTGGCCTTCCAAGATCTTCAAATGCATCGACAATCTCCCACCTCACAGACGAGTGCGACCCTCTTCTCCCTTCGATCAACAAGCCGTTACAAGCGGGAGAAGGACGCACCAAGCTGGCCTTCTTGCTTTTGAGCAGTGGAACGACCGGTCAACCCAAGGCTCGCATCTTCAAGATTATCTGAACATGGCTGACAGGCTACACAGGCAGTGAAGATACCACATCGTGCGGTCATTGCGAATGTGGTACAACTGGCGCTACATGCCAGGTCGGATCAAGCTTCTTCGAATCACGGATTGAGAACCGGTGATAACGTTTTGGCTAGTAGGCTCTTTCATTTGCTTTGGAACAGTATGAACCGGTCCTGATCTCACTGCCAGTCCTGCCATTCTTTCGTAAGTATCCTGTTACACATTAGCTGCTATAATACCTTCTCAACGAGTCAGATGTGGCCGGAACTGTCCTCGTCAGTCTGCTTCCAACTTCTCTCAATAGCGTGTACTCACCATTCGTAGATGCATTTTTCTTTCTTCTGCGGCGTAACTATATCTCTTTTCCACAAAGATCAACACCCTCCTGAAGGTCTGATAGATGTCGACGATTGTCGTGGGTCAATTTGACTTCCTTCGCATGCTCGAATCCATTGTTCGCTACAGGGTTTCCAACCTGTTGTAGGTCTATAGCTCCCACTTCCTTCCAGTTTTACCTTAATTGGCTGTTATAGCCTTGTACCTCCTCAGGCGGTAGCACTATGCAAGGTCAGTCCACCCATCGAATGTACTACAATGATTGACGCGCACTTAGCACCCCGCCGTCAAGAATTATGACTTGACTTCAGTCAAGTTTGTAGGTGTAGGCGCCGCGCCAACTACTCGTGAGATCAACACTCGCCTCTTCGACGTTTTTCCAGGCGCACAAGTTGGACAAGTATACGGTTCGCACTGTTCCCCGTCTCGATTGAGCCTTCACAAGACATCGTACTGGCAGGTACCACCGAGACGCCAGCTGTGATAGCGATGGTTGGCTTCGACCAGAAAAGAGGCCCCGTAGGGAGTAAGTACCTGGCTCTATTGATCTGCACTGATTGCATCTCTCATGGGCCGTCAAGGTTCCGGCAGGATATTACCGGGGATCGAGACGCGTGTTATCAAGCCTGACGGTTCGCGCGCGAGAATCGGAGAGCCTGGGGAGCTGCATGTCAGAGGGCCGAACACATCCATCGGTTACCTCAAGAACGATATAGCGTACGAGTTTCCTCCTACCCAGGCACATCGTGCTGACGTTCTGTTCTTCATCAGCACTCGAGAGACTTTCGTAGATGGGTATGTTGACGATCTTGCTTTCCAGCCTTCTCACCCACAGCCGTTGTAAAGGTGGGTGAGGACTGGTGACGAAGTCATCCTCACGCAGGAAAATGAGGTGTATGTCGTTGACCGGATCAAGGTGTATCTGTTATCTAGGCTTCGAAGGTGAACCGATCAATTAACGCGTCTTACAGGAATTCATCAAAGTCAATGCCTACCAAGTCGCCCCAGCGGAAATAGAAGGTTGCTTACTCGGACATCCAGACGTTCTTGAGTCCTGTGTTGTTGGAATATACAACGAACGCAGTACGTTCCGTTACGGCGGCAAATCTTTGGCACTGACGCTCATTACAGCAGGCGAAGCACCTCTTGGTCTCGTTATATTAACACCAGTTGCGGCGCAGCGAATAGAAACAAATGAAAGGTCGACTGCCGATGTCAAGCGGTCAATTATGGAGGTTTGTTCAAAGCTTTCTATATCTCCAATACTAAACATCTTTGCCAGCATGTTGCAAGTCAGAAAGTGGCGTATAAACACCTTGTCGCTATCGAGTTCGTACCTCACATTCCCAAGACTGCGAGCGGAAAAATCCTTCGTCGCACATTCCGTGAACTATACAGACAACAGCCATACTCTAAACTCTAGACTATCTGTCGTTTTACGATATCGATCTCGCCCTATAGTTCCGTACATAATTAAAATCACTTGCCCACGAGAGCGGTCATGGGTTCAATGCGAATTGCGTGACACAACTTCAAGCTTCCCCGCATTTTACCCCACACCCCACACATCCACCTCGGTCCCTAGTCAGCCTATGATTCCTACCTAAAGCGTGAAGTCCAAGATGACTGAGTTCTACGCGCTATCCGCCCCATTACCTTCGATTCCGACCGATGTCTCACTCGCCCAATTCACCCTGGACTCCCACCACACGTCAAGTGTGAGGAAGTCCGGAATACCTTTACTCATTGACGACGGCTCCGGTCATTCGCTGCAATTGCAAGAGGTAGGGAGAGCCTCCAATTTCCCCGTCCTGAAGCTGGTTGATGTACGAAAACAGACTCGATCGCGTACTGATGCTCTTGCCAACGGTCTGAAGCTGAAATATGACATCGGTACTTTCATCGCATGTGGGCTGTAACATCGTGTTAACCGTTGGCATATCTAGGCGAGGACAGCGTCGGTGAGTCAAGCACCGCCTCTCAATTCACGGCGCACCCTAACATGTCCTCACAGTTTTGGTCTTCAGCAGGAATTGCATTGGTCTGTTCTCGAGCTCGGCCGACACGCGACCCTCTTGAACTTATCTCATGCAGACTATCCCATCGTAATCTGGGCAACGCATCGACTAGGAGGCATCATCTCGGGCGCAAACCCTGATTTCTCTGTAAACGAACTGCAGTACCAATTGGAGATCACCAAAGCCGCCGTCGTCTTCGCACATCCCGACGCGTTATCTGTTACTCTGGAAGCGGCAAGAGCATGCGGCCTCTCTTCAGAGCGCGTGATTCTACTCGGGGAGACCACGTTTGGGTCTAAATTCACTAGCATAGACGATCTGGTGAAGCTAGGAGTTGGTCAGCGCAGATTCATTGAACCAGAGATCGACGCTAGGACCAAGCTAGCGTTTCTAAGCTTTTCCTCCGGTAGGCTCGTTGAACCACTGCTCGGATCGTGAGGTTCTCAACGACACTCTTTAGGTACCACGGGAAAACCGAAGGTCATTTGAAAGGCAACCAGATTCAATGTAGTGTTACTCACTCATATGTTTCCAGGCAGTCGCCATACCCCACATCGCGCCCATAACCAATGTCATACAGTTGATTGTGCACAACAAGGTCCATGACGCATCAGTACCACGCTCTCAAAGTAGATATAGGGTCGGAGACACCGCGCTCTGTGGTGTGTACTTCATCCTGATGAACGTCGTAAGAATAATGATATTGACTTCCTGTGCAGTACTACCCCTATATCGTAAGTCACTGTCCTCTTAGATTCCACGAACACAACTTACCAGTCAACCCTCGCCCACAACAGATATATACGGACTAGTTGTTAATGTTTGTATCCACTCACAAGTACTTGGTCTGCCACGCTGACTAGTTTCAACAAGCTGCACTTTATACTATATTGTGGCGTAAGGGCTGTATTTCCTTTGCGGATTTCCGGCTGAGCATCTGAGCAGATGTCAGTAGCCGTGGTGCCAAGGTTCAACTTTGTGCAAATGCTGAAGAGCATCGTCCATTATCACATAACCCATCTCATGTGAGCCCATTCATGTGTAGTAGTGTATCGCTCCTGACTGAAACTCTCACAGGCTCGTCCCACCCCAAGTTGTTCTTCTCTGCAAAGTAAGCTGGTGGACCGACTCCTTCCAAGCTGACCAACATTCCCCAGCACCCGGCCGTCGCGGGGTTCAAGACGGGACTGCAGGTCCTTCGATGCATCATGGTCGGCGCCGCCCCGCTATCAGCAGAGGTTAATGAGCAGCTGTTTCAACTCCTGCCGAACGCCCACATCGGACAATCCTACGGTGGGCGTGCTTGTCGCTTGATTCCCTTCCGCATCTCATAGATTGACCAGGCATGACCGAAACATGCACAGTCGTCACATCGTGGCCCATTACGAAGCGACGCGGGACATCGGGAAGTGAGCTCTGAGTCTGTGCCATTCATCTTCGTATATGATCTCAATTGAGTTCAGGCGCCGGACTCCTCCTCCCCGGTAACATCGCACGCGTCGTGAAAGAGGACGGCACGCTTGCCGATTACGACGAAGCTGGCGAATTAGTGATCAAGACGCCCTCGGCTGCGCTGCGATATGAGAACAGTACAGAAGCGTGAGTATCGGTCTCGAGACAAATGGGCGGCGGCGGCGGCTCATTCGATTGTCAGAACTCGGGAAACCTTCGTGGATGGGTGAGTGCCAACCGTAAGAGAAGGGCAGACGGCATGAACATGGTGGACAGATGGATCAAGACTGGGGATAAGGCGAAGATAGATCGGGATGGGGAGGTCTGGATTTTGGACCGCATGAAGGTGAGTTGAATTCGATGCTGCTTGCCAGCTTAACGTCTTTGTACAGGAAATTATGAAGGTCCGAGGGTTCCAGGTTGCCCCGGCTGAGTTGGAGGGATGCATTCTAGACCATCCGGACGTGTCTGACGCGTGTGTTGTCGGCATTCCAAATGACTATAGTTTGTGCTTGATCCCGACCCATCGCAGTATGCTAACAAGACTGATAGGCGGGGAGTTGCCTCTAGCTTTCGTAGTCCTCAAGCAAGAAGTTCAGACCAAGATCAAAGGCAAGCCGCAAGAGGCTCTAAAGATCAAGGAATCCATCGCCAAGGTCAGTCATGTTCACAAAACCCATCCCAGGCTTGTCTGAATGCGGTAACGTGTAGCATGTAGCGTCGAACAAAGTGTCCTACAAGCATCTGAAGGGCGGAGTTGAGTTTGTTCCACTAGTCCCGAAGAATCCAAGCGGGAAACTTCTGCGTCGTGTGTTGAGAGAACAGGCAAGGTTGTTGAAGAACATACCAGCGAAGATGTAATAGTCTACCTCCTTATTACATCCAACGACTACGTATCTGAGGATGAGTCTCGTTTTCTCTTCTTCTTCCGCGGAGACTCGTCTTCAGCAGCTTCGGCTTGGCGGCCTTTTTTCTTCTGGCGAGTGACATCCCCTCCTGTAGTCTGCGAAGCAGCTTCTTGAGTCGGAGTTGACTCTCCGGTAGACTCCTCGCGAGCTTTCGCCTTTCCCTCCCTTTTCCGCCGTTTGCGCTCCGCCTTTTCGGCTTCAGCAGCCTCTGCCTCTCGCTTTAGACGTCTCTTCTCTCGCTTTTCCCTCTTCTCCGCCTTCTTTAGCTTCCTTGCTGCTTTTTCTTCCTTCGTTGAGGTAGATTCCTTCTCGTCCTCGTCAACCTCGTCAGCTTTGGCTTTGGGTTTGACTTTAGACGGTCCAGGCGTCTTCTCCTCCGGTTGTGGGGCGCTCGAAGAGGGCTGCGCAAAGGAGGGGTCCGGTCCAAGCACTGGTCCGCGGAAGAATTTAGCGTAAAGTCTACGCCTCGCCGCATCTCGCTTGGCCATTGCAAGGAGGCTCATCCGAGGCGAAGTATAAGAGTCCGGCGTGTTACTACCAGAGGGTGATTCAGAGGTGGCCGGGGTGCCTTCCACGGGTCGTTTGTTGCATAAGATTCCAGTCGTTGTGCGCCTCAGCACAGGCGTTGGTGCCTCATCCTATATAATGCTATTCACCAGTGGCTTGGAGTGACTAGACTGCGACGTACATCGTCCTCTTCCTCGTCACTGCTGTTGTCTATCTTGATTGTGATTGTCTTCGATGCAGCAGAGAACAGACTGCAACAAGCTTCAGTAGATAGAACGATGGAAAATTTGTGTTACATACTGATCCCAGAAGGGAAAAGCCTCGTCGCGGTCTTTACCGATGCCGGAGAGGGTCTTTTTCTGCGATATCGTTATGGGGCGGGATATAGCGCCCTGCCGCAGACCGGTCCCTTTGCCCGACCATCCTTGGGCGACAAGGTAAGAGTGACCGTCTAGTGGCATGAAGCAAGGGTGAAGTCTGACATAAGCTGTGCAGTGTGATCGAGACCTTGCTGATTAGATGATTTTGGTCCTTGGAAACCGACAGTAATACCTTTCATTTTGCTTGCATGGAGCCCTCGGACGACGTGCGGAATATTGTCATTATTGGCGCTGGCATCATCGGCTGCTCGACAGCGTATTACTTGACCCGCCACCCGGCCTTCTCAGCCGCGAGCTCGGTCCGCATCCTTGAGGCATCTGTGCACGGTCCAGCCCAGGGCGCCTCCGGAAAGGCTGGTGGGCTGATTGCCAAGTGGGCCTATCCGCAGGAGCTAGTGGATGTGTCCTTTGCAGAACATGTCAGGCTGGCCGAGGAACACAACGGAACGGAACGCTGGGGGTGGCGCTATGTCAATCCCGGCAGCTGGGAAGGCAGAGGCGAACCCAGCTCGCACGAGACCGGCTCAGGAGTGGGCACTGGTGGGCGCAGGAAGAGTTTGGAGAAGACTCTCGGCCTCGGCTCCAGCCAGCGGAAGAGCAAGGGGCTCCCCGACGACCTGCTCTGGGTCAAAGAGCATGTCACCGAATCCTACTCGTCCATGGCCCAGCCTGGCGCCACAGCCCAGGTCCACCCGCACTTATTTACCACCAGTATGCTCGCGCTCGCCCAGGAGAGAGGCGCGGAACTTATCTCCGGCGCAAAGGCCATCTCCGTCAATCACAACGGAGGCAGGGTCACTGGCGTTGTTTATCAGGATCTCGCGTCACAGCAGGAGGTCCACCTCCCAGCCACCCATATCGTTCTGGCTGCAGGCGCGTGGACGCCCAGAATCACTCCTCTCCAGGCTCTCCCCATAGGTTCAACCCGCGCGCACAGTCTCACCATTCAAGCTGCACCTGGCACTACTATCGCTCCCTACGTCCTTTTCACAGAAATCACCCTTCAAGAAGGTGGCAGGCGCAAACGCGTCTCTCCAGAAATCTATGCACGACCTGGAAACGAGGTCTATGCATGTGGACCTGGCGACGATTCAGCTCTACCAGAGACTGTTGATGGCGTTCAGGTAGATCAGGCAGCATGCGAGAGCATCAGGAAGCATGTTACGAGCATTTCGACCGAGCTCGCAGAAGGCACCGTCACTCGAGCACAAGCATGTTTCCTTCCCATAGTTTCTGCCGGTGGAGGTCCAATCGTTGGCGAGGCAGAGAATATAGCCCATGGTCTATACATCGGGGCGGGCCACACTTGCTGGGTAAGGATGCTTCTCGTCGCATTTGGTCGTTCTCATAATCATTTCAAGGGCATCTGCAACGGCCCAGGAACTGGCAAAGTGCTTACAGAACTCATCATGGATGGTCGAGTGCGCAGCGGTAACATGAAGAAACTGGATCCTGCGAGATTTACGTGACGCCAACAGTGAGGCGCGGGTGTAATGTATTTTCAAGTACCTTGACTGGTCTGCGAGTGATCAGAAGGGGACAGTCTTGTATTTTCAGGTGGAGAGGCGCTGCTTAATACCAGCTAACCTTAACCGGAGAGCAAGAGACAACGTGAATAGTTCACAAGTACCAGCAAGATGCACATTGACTCTCACATCAACTCACTGTTTGTCTATCACGAACATGAGCACCATGTCCTACCGTGAATGCGATCGCAAGACCGGCATCCCTCCTGAGGCAAAAAGGCGAACACTTGATGGCGAGAAAGATCATACTGCAGGCACGTTTCTACTTGGTCTTCATGATGCGGAGAGGACCAGGGCTGTATTTGTAGTTCTCGCTGTAGTTCTTCGGTGGTACTCGCTTCGTCGCAGGAGGTTGCCTAAACAAAAATCAGTCGCAAGTTCGTGTGAAGGCACGAGTAAGTAAAACATACACATAATAGTCCCATCCTATAAACGAAAGTCAGCACATCTGTGTGGTCTATACGAGTAGCAAACGTACCTTGCTTTTCAGCAAAGTGAACAGCATCCTCCTTGGATTTGAAGGAGATGCGGGTTCCCTGCATGTAATCGGCACTGTCTGCGTTGAATACTCTGCGTCCACCATATCACAGACCAGCCACTCACGAGCTCGCCCATCCCATGAGGGGATTCTCCCATCGCCCACCGCCGAGCAGGATATCAAAGTCGATGCGCCAGCGCTCCATCTTCGCCCCACCGCTTTGCATGGTGTTCCTCGTTGGCTGGTATATCCTCACAGGGCGATGACGAAGCTCGACTGTACAACGAATGAGTCCTTCCGCGCATAACAAGGCACAGAGCTGCTCTGCTCACCAGGAGCACCGCTGACGACGTCGGCGACCATAACATCTCGGGGAGGTGCGGGAGCAACGATTTCGGAAGACGATTGCTCAGACCGGATGGTCATGGGCTCTGATTCCTTGGTGGCTAATCCGCGCGACAGTGCGCATTGCGGGCCGAGCGCTCTCGCTGGCAACGAGCGCGTACAAGCTCGAAGTAATGACATGGGGGTAATTGATTATTGGGCCGATCCAACTGGCGGCGGCTCACTCGGCTTAGACCTTCCGGAACAAACATATATAAGCAAGTGTGCACCTATGTAGACGGTACAGAAACATTTCAATCTAATGATACACGACCAAACCTTCCATTGTATTTCTTACTGACCCAGCGCCATCCGTACCAGCCAGCCACGATGAGCACAAACGACCCGACAATCGCCGCTCCAATGTAACCCGAATTATCGTTCGCCTACGAGGATCCAAATATGATGAGTTGTTAGATCAGTAAATTAGAGGTCTTACACGAGCCCACGCGCGCCACCAGCTACCAGCCAACCCGCCACCATCCTCTGCATCTGCAGCTTTCCGACAAGGAGTGCAGTTTTCGCCGATCAGACCCATGATTGTGATGAGGGATATACTGCGTAGGAATTGTCAAAAGTCCTCGTCGTGCTTGGCAAAGAATGTGCATACCTGAACGCGACGAGGATGCTCATCAGTGTTAAGACAATGCTCAGACCGGACATCATATTCAACTTGACCTTTAGCTCTCTCGCTCTGGTTTGGAGATCGTGGCCCTCGTTGGTCACCTCAATCGGTACATCCTGAGAGCCACCGGCGGCTGTCAAATCCTGCTCTGAAGTAGGGCTACTCTCTGGGAGAGCCAGGCGTTTTTCAAAGATCGCAAATGAATCCGATTCAGGAAAGCCCGAATACGAATAGAGCATCAGGATAGAGTCGAGCGAGTCTATCAGTGTCATTCCAGCGGTGAAGAGGAACTGGAAAAGTAAATCTTGGTAACCTTCAAGCGGCACAAGCATGCCCATTCCTTACCGGTAGAATGACGATGTTCCTCGGGGGAATGGGTTGCCCGTCTGGTCCTTTCTTTGCGAGCGCGGAAACGGCCAGAAGGGCAATCGAAGACGCAGTATCAAATCCTGAGACATCTCTGAGTCAGGTTGGCTCGTAGAACTAAATTAAGAACCAACCAAAGCCAAAAAGGACGCCAACTGGATACATCTGGAAGTAAGAGCGCGTGAGTTGTGGCACGTTATTCAGTAAGGTGGTTTGATATAACCTTCCACGGTCTGTCGACAAAATTAATGACTGGACCAAGAATTCTCATCATGAGCATGTGGTTGTGCTGAGGGTTCACCGAGTCTTCGCTGGAAGGCTCGATGCCCTCGGCTCTCTGCTGGTTGCGCTACAAAGGATTCAGCCTCTACTGTGTGTGGATGTATTGTGCAAATATACCTTTCGGCGTTGCTTCAATATGCGCCAAAGAATCACTGAATTGGCTAGTCCCACAAGAAACAAGAAGGATCCACTGACGGCGGCACCTATGGTAGATGATATACACCTAGGAGCCGCAAGAGGATGTCATAACTGACCGACGATGCCTCCGACCTCGCCAACGCCGGTCATCTTATCGTAGATATCCGTGGATATAGCGATTGCAATGTTCTGTCAGATGCATCGGTCGAGTGGTAGAATACCAGCGCTTAAAGCTTACCACGACGACCACAATGGTACTGTGGCCAAGCGAGAAGAACAATCCACACGTCACCGGAAGTTGTCCCAAATTGATTAATCCTCTCGTCGCGTTATCGATGGCACTTGATAGATAAACAGCTCGAGACGCCATTGGTACTACATGTTGTGAGGCTTAGTTACCTAGCGGGTGGAAAGACACGTACAGATATGGGTGCTAAACCAACCTGATGTGATCAGCATCCAGTGCTATATAGAAAGAACATGCATCCACAATCACTAGCTTGTAGAGGAATGAGAGGTACGCACCATGGCGTAATCCCAGTGTCTGAGTTTCATCCTATGAGGCCAAAGCTTCAAAACATACTTTTGCCACACACCCATGCAAGCAGCGCCAGACTCAAGATGGACCGAGTCTCAGGATTAGTCCCGAACAGCACGCCTGCGACTATCCAACAGACGGCATTAGCAAGTATTTCAGCAATGACCAGAAGCAAGGATCGGCCAAAGAGTGTAAGACGAGGAAGTGCCGTCAATCTGTGGTGGTTGTTGAAGGCAAGACACAACTTGAACATCGTATCTGAAGTGTAAGTATCTGCAGTGAAAACAAAACGCGGAAGCTTGGGCAGGCCTAGGGTTGCCGCCGGCAAACAGGGACCGCGTGTATGACAAATCAGGATGACCCAATTGCCTTCGACGACGGCGATGACAATGATGCAAGAAATGCTGCACCTTCGTTGTCGGCCTCCACGTTCATATCCTGCTTCCGCATAACATGGAATTTCTCACACATGGGTGCGTCCTCTCATCCTCCTTCTTCGGTTATCTTTGCTGAACACAGTGAACAGGGCATCCGATTTTCTACTCCAGTGCGCATCGTTTCTCAGTCAATACACGGCAAGCTTACCATTGTCGATGCTCCAGATGTCAATATGGTTTCCATGAGGCCTTTCGCACTCTTGTTCCAAAGCCGGAGGATCGCACGCCACTCTCATTAAGCCATGCGCCAATCATGCTTGCTTCGTGCTTGCCATTCGTGTTCATGACTTATTTGGCCCGACGAGAAGACACTCATCTTCTGCGCATCCTGCTCCTGCCGACCGTGATCACATCTAGCATCTGGGCGGCATACAGTCATTACTTTGAGCCTCCAATTCTGAACGTCTACAACTGGGGACTATGTAGGTTTGGGATTGGGGTTTTCTCGCGTCTTATGGCTTGCTGAACGAACATGGCAGGTCTAGCAGCAATCGTCGTCGTCGGGAAGGCAATCGATTACGCGCTGACTCCCGAAGGAATTCTCAAGGTGGGCGAAGTTAGACCCGGCGTTCCCAAAGGCAAATCCGTCACCCGAGAACCCGCTCTGAATGGATTCGTGAAGTATGAGCAGCCGCAGCTGCCAGTACGACCAGGAATGGTTGCACCGTGGCTTTCAGACGTCATTGAGCTTGCCCATTCCATGCGTGGCCAAAGATTCAAGTTCAATGAGGGCGCATACCTGCCCAAAGACACTCGTCCACTGGACCGTGGCCCCTTTTTGAGGGCAACGATCCATACTTTCCTTTCCACCTATTTCATGGTCGATGTCTTTGACACGATTCTCAAGCAACTTCCCGGGGTTGGCTCCGTGCTTGGAGGTTCTATGTTCTATCACGAGCTGCCGATCTTCGAGCGTTACTTTGTGTCGACTGCCATACATATCCTAACCGGAACAGCCCTAGTCGTCGGCTTCCAGATGTGTTACAGCTTGGTAACATTGGTTGCCGTGGGCCTTCTGCATGATTCGCCGTCCTTCTGGCCACCGGTAGGCGACCATCCATGGAAAGCTGGTGAGGATGTTCATCTCTGAAATATGTGGGTCGCTTATTCTTTCTTCTAGATTCAATGCACGAGCTCTGTGCAAAGCGATGGCATCAACTCTTGCGGCGGACATTCTACGTCTTCGGTGGTTATCCTGGTCGCAAGATTGCCGGAAACATGGGCATGGCGTTTGGGACCTTCATAGCGTCCGGTCTATTTCATGGGGAGAGGATGGGACTTTGCTCCCGTCATCTTTTTCGCATCTCAAGGACCCATTTTAGCGTTGGAGAGAGTATGGCGAAAGGTCAACGGCAAAAGAGTAGGGGGATGGCCTGGACGGATGTGGGTATACTTTGTGATGTTTGTTGTCGCTCAGCCAATGAGTAAGCAACACTTTCACTTCGCCAGTTTGGTTACTGATGTGAGTTGGACAGTCAATTCATGGCATCGGCGGGGACTCGGTGGCGGTCTAATTATTCCTCCCTCCATAAGCCCAGTGCGCCTTTTCATCACTGCCTGCTCGGAGTTACTAGGTACTGTTTCGTAGAAGCGCAAATTTAATCAATGTACTGTAAGCATAAGCTTCCGACTTGTAGTCCTTACGGTCCGACTTCAAGCACATTCAGGCCCTTGTATATGTGTGCAACTTTCGAGACATTCCAGACCGTTTAGCATATTAACAAAACGCAGTCGATCGAGCGCTGATCCTTTAACTCGCAAGTACTTACTTCAATGTGGTAAGAACGGGGGAGCGACGCCCACTTTGTGGAACTGAAGGAACAAGACACGAGTTCTACCAGATGGATCTCCCCAGACATGTAAGAGGAGTCCTCTAGCTATACTCTTGGTCATGTTCTGCACATGGCTCTCGAAATGAGGCGCATACACTCTCGTTTGGGCAGCCTTGAGTCTGGGCGGCGAAAACACTAACGACAAAATGAGAGTCCCCATAGAGCCCAGAGATTATTTTGACCACAGTCCTGCAGTATCTCTTTAGAGTGGGAAAGCGTGCACCGTTTAAGAATGATATAGAGCTAAAGCCCAAGTTATGGCCCGGGGACTGGTTCGAGCAGGAGGTGAAGGACGTGTAGAGGATTGCTTCTAGGGGATACACCGTAATCGCAGATCATTATAGCAAGGCTCAACAGGTTGGGAGTGGCCTTGTGTATCTGGAAAGGATGCTATCCTACAAGCACTGGATTTATATGGCAGTACTGGGTCACGTAGAAGCCTACAGCGTCACGGTCTCCGTGCTTAGCCTTCAAGCCGTCACGAAGTGGATTACGGGCAACGTAGGGATAAGTGTTCTTGTTGACGCCAGGTCCCTAGAAAGCAAATGAGGACACCAAGTTTCGAATCTCGGGATGAAGCACGTACAAAGTCTAGAACGAATGGTCGACTCTCTGTGACACCGTATAAGCGGGAGCTCTCTAGGATGATGTCGTACACGGGTGACGAATCGTTTCCTGGTGCATGCATGCTCCACCCTTTTTTTGGAGACCGCACGTCCCAGAAGGAGACAACGCTGTGTCGCGCGGAACCTGCGGCTATATGACTAGCTGACCCGCCACCGCTGGACACGGAATATATAGGTTCGAAGAGGAGGGGATCGGAGACGCTCAAGACCGGACGAAGAACGGACGGTCCCTCGGACTCGGATGGGTGGCGAAGAGAGGCGCGTAGATCGTGACATCGTACGATGCCGTCGTACCACCCTGATACAAGTATCTGAGGCGAAGACCCCCAAGGCGAGGATGGCGGAGCGCGACACAAGCCGTATACACCGGAGGGCGTTTGCACAATTTTGTCCTTGGCCGGTCCAAGGATAAGAGAGGGTGTCGCGGACAGCTGACTCTCCGAAACTGTATGAACGGCAAGCGGCGTGAAGGATGAGGTCCCGAAAGCAACGAATGGGGTTGATGAATGCAGAGAGAGGTGGGAAGTCCAGCTTCGCATCTCAAGATTGGTCTCGGACGAGACGGAGTTTGCCATATTCGTCAAAGCAGCATGTCCAGACGAGGATAGCGAAACGAGCAGGCCATCTTCGTGGCGCAGGCTCTGTACAAGGCTTTCGCCGTGTAAATGCACAAAGTCTGGTGTATGCTGAACCACAATTCCCTCTTGCGCATGCAATGTGTGTTGCTCTATTCCGCCGTTCTGGAATCCAAGGAGAATAGTACAGTCACAGCCATCGTCTCTGACTAGGGTAATGGATGTGATGTCGCTCCGTGCTTCTCTAGCATCCGGGAGTGGGTGCTGGAGTTCGAGTTCTACAGATGAACCATGTCGGGATGAGAGGAAGCGATAGAAGGATATCGTGCGGGCAGACGCGATCACCAAATGGTGATCTGATATAGCCATGACCGGTTGTAGTTTGCCCCTCCACTGTCGCGAGAGTGGTCTGGCGACATAATTCGCCTCTAGTCTTGACCGCACCCAGTTACGGTCGTTGAGGATGTCGTACCGCACTCTCGCCCTGTGAGACCAAGAGCTACGTGCATTTTGGAGACTATGCGACGGCCTAGGGTTTCGGCGAAGGAAATCCTTCCATCCAAAGTCATTCACCTGAATCCATGTTACCGGGTTGTTACGTCAAAACATTTTGAAGAGCATTACCAGAGTTTCTAGGGGTTTACACGCTCCGGAAAGCAGCGCCAAGTCTATAGCGTCCAGATAGTAAATTATAGCCAACAAGAGGTCGTGGGGGAGATCTAGCAGTATCATGGAAGATGAGAGTCAAGAGCATCTCTCTTGTGAAAGCCGAAAGCGGCAGACCGCGGGAACCAATTGCCGAATTGACGCGTGCCCTCGTCCGTGTCTGGATAAGTACCCCGCCACCGTCTCCCGCTTCCCGCCTCTTCCGTCTGTCCCTGCTGCTCGCCAAAGCGCTCGACATGCGAAGAGATGTCCGCATTCTCCTCGTCGGCGACGGTCCGTGGCCAACGTCGTTACCCCCAGCTAAAGCTAATGCACAGCAACAGAGGGCGTCGGAAAGAGTACCATCGTTACGTCGCTGATAAAAGAGTCATTTGTGGCGCATGTACGTCTGCCCGACGTGTCTTGTACGCTCCGCTGACCCGCACAGGTCCAACACATCGTACCAGAAGTCACTATACCCCCAGAAGTAACGCCGGAGAACGTAACCACCTACATCGTCGACTCCGGAGGTGCGTTTGCCTACATTAATCCACAATGCGACCTTTATTGAGCCCATACAAGCCGGACCACAGGATAGAGTGCATCTCGAGGCCGAAATCCGCAAAGCACACGTTATATGCGTCGTCTACTCGGTCGAAAACTCTCACTCATTCGTCCGTATACCAACGTTCTGGCTCCCTCATTTTCGACAACTCGGCGTAAACGTGAGCGGCATCCAAAAACACTCCGCTCCAACGTAGCTCAACGGCCTCCCAGGTTCCCGTCATCCTCGTCGGCAACAAAATCGATCTTCGTGGCGGCGAAGTCACCAACGAAGCTCTAGAAGATGAAATTATTCCCATCATGAACGAGTTCAAGGTGCAGTCCAATTCCAGTCATCCCGCACGGTGACTCACGGAGCTGGCTAGGAAGTGGAGACATGTGTGGAATGTTCGGCCAAGATGCCTCTCAACGTGTCCGAGGTCATCTATTTCGCGCAAAAGGCTGTACTCCATCCCACCGCGCCGTTATACGACTCTCGAGACCACGTACGCGTTCCCCTCCCTTCCTTTCTGGATTCTCATCCAGTATCTAGGTCTTGAAACCGGCATGCGTCAAAGCACTCAGGAGAATCTTCAAATTATGCGATACGGACAAAGACGGCATTCTAGACCCATCAGAGTTGAACGAGTTCCAGGTGAGTCTTTCGAGGATTGTTTCGCCAACTGTCGCGTGACAAACTGGTCTAGAGGAAATGTTTTGATGCGCCCCTGCAATTACAAGAATTGGAAGGCATTCGAGATATGGTCCAACGACACGCCGAAGGAGGCATCCGGGACGGTGGTTTAACTGAAGACGGATTCTTGTATCTGCACACTATATTCATACGAAAAGGCCGACTGGAGACAACATGGACGGTCTTACGAAAGTTTGGTTATGCTGAGGACCTGCGACTAACAGAAGCGTTCCTATCACCCAAGTACGCCTCCTGTATGTCGCACCAAATCATCGATCGGCCTGACTCTCTGCCAGATTTGACGTTCCGCACGACTGCTCAGTGGAACTCAGTCCCTTGGGCTATCAATTTTTGACGGACATCTTCGAAACGTTTGACAAGGTCAGTTCAGATGTACAACTTCAAACTTACACGCTAACATCTTTGTTTAGGACCAGGACGGCGCACTGAAACCAACTGAGCTGGAGGATGTTTTCAGCACATCACCGGGAAATCCTTGGGCAAGTCAGAAGTTTCCTGACACGACGCTGTCCGACGATACAGGCGCTGTCACCCTACAAGGCTGGCTAGCACAGTGGAGGTACGCTTTGTATCGAGCTAGTTCATCTATGCGAGACTCATATTAGCAAGTATGACCACTCTATTGGACCACAAGACAACTCTGGCGTATCTCGCCTACCTCGGCTATCCTGACGAACCCCGGACTAGTGCATTGCAGATCACGCGCGCCCGCAAGATTGACCGGCGGAAGGGCAAGGTATCTCGAAACGTGTTTCTGTGCTATGTGTGCGGCGCAGCGGGATCAGGGAAAACGTCGCTTCTGAGGTCGTTTGTGCGCAAACCATTCCGTGGCGCGTATGAACCGACGACGAAGCAAATAAGCGTAGTCAACGCCGTGGACATCGATGGCTCGGAGAAGTACCTCGTGGTAGGTCCTTCATCGCCGTCGTTGTGTCTGGGCTCACCCAGTGTTGTAGCTCCAAGAGTTTGGATCAAAATACGAGCCAGAAACCCTACGAAATTCGAAGAAGACGGACTTGGCCGATGTCATAGTCTATGTTCACGATTCGAGTGACACCAATTCATTCTCATACATCAGCAACCTGCGGGTGAGTTGCACTGTCTTGGGGGCATGGTTGCCACTAACATCCCTCCAGCAACCCAACAGTCTGGATCATATACCGACACTCTTTGTAGCAACAAAGTCTGATCTGGATTTAGCACAACAGGTGGGCGAGACGCGACTTTGTCGAGGACTGTGATTGACAATACATACAGCGACACGAAGTCCAACCCGATGTATATTGCAGACGACTGTCACTACCGGTGCCGGTCTCTGTGAGCGTGAAGACGGGACAGACCGCTGACGTTTTCCATGCGATCTGTGGTATCGCGATGAACCCGTGTGTTCCATTTCAGCTTACATTTATCGGAGGAGATCACTGATGACTATCGCGTTGTAGGTATAGGTCCCTACCGGGTGGGGCCGACCGGGCACTGTATTCGAGTGCACGTTGGCGAAAGTACTTTACGTTCACTGCCTTGTTGGGGGGCTGCACGGCGGCACTGCTGATGATGTATCGAACCTCGTTGCGACCGACGGGCCTACCGCCATGGACGTTGAATTGGGCGACGTGGCTGCTGGGGAGGAGAGGGAGTTAATATAGTGTACATGCTGTTAATAGAATGACTGTCTAATGCCCATAGGGAGAGATTCATCGGCCGAAATGTCGAGACTTGGTACTCACATTGGGATGTCAGATGATGGTCGGGACGTCGTGAATCTATCTGGTCTGTGAGTGATCTGCACAGCTGCTGAGGATTCTATTGTGCGGAGTGGTACAGCAGTGATCCAGGCTGTGACATTCTCAGTATACAAAATTTGAAGGAGGGCGACTTGAGACATCCCTCGTACGTGATAGAAGACTAGAATATGCACAGGAGCCTGGAGCTGACATCAGAATGCCGCCATCGCTCGACTGAGAGCTTGTTGAGCGCTCTTCCTTCAGGCTTCAATGCTCGAGTTATATACAGTCATACAACTGCAGATTTGGGGAAAGGACCAGACTTTGTCAATAAGCATTTGGGACATCTGCAAGACACGCCTGTAAGGCGTCTCTTGGCTCAATGCCGCATGGGACGAGCTCGACCGTGCTCACGGCGCGTGTTGATGACACGTGGGGAAGAAGAGTCATCCAGGCGGACAACATGATCCGATCTAAGGTCTTTCCTGTTCAGTGACTTGTAAACTGCAGGCTCAAACAAGCGATTTTCCTCTTCCACCAGCACCCTCCGCATTATTTAGGCCCGATTGTGTGTCCGCCAACACCTGAACTGCAACTTGAATTCGTACCACCACCATCATGGACGCCGACATGGATTTCGATGGCCCTTCCGGCCCCGCCTCTCATTCGTATGAGCCTGTCTTCCAAGAGCAGCACAATGTCTTCCTCGACCCGAACAGAAAAATGCTGTATGTTGTCCCCGCTCCTTGCCTGTGCACCGTTAAGGAGTCCCCAGAGATCTCGTCTTCGTCCAGGACTGTACGGGCAGCCAGGGCAGCTACATTACATCTGCAACGAAGAACATCAAAGAGATTTGCGGTCACATCTACGAATCCGGTCGTCTGCAATCCCAGGAGGACCTGCGCGTTGGCCTGGTGCGTCTCCCTTCCGCATCGAGCGACCAGCGAACTGATGATCCATGCCTATGATTCGCTCCACCCCTTCGTGCCCGCTCCTTTGCCCTCTAGATCCCCTTCCGAGACCATCCGCCACAAGACCATACCTATGTCACCAAGAACTTTGGATTCACCTCCGATGTCAGCCAAGTACATAAGAATTTGTCTGGTTTGTATGCGTCGGGTGGCGGCGATGGGCCTGAGGCGGTTACGGCAGCCCTAGTTGAGGCATTGAACATGGAGTGGAGACCGAACGCCACGAAGATGGTAGTCTTGATAGCCGATGCACCTCCCCATGGCATTGGGGAGTACGGGGACGGTATTTCCTAGCATGGCATTTCCCTGCTTGTTGATTTGCTCACATCGATAACAGGATTTGACGATGGCTCTCCAGATGGTCACGATCCCCTGCAGATCGCTCGTGAACTCGCGAGTCGTGGCATTACTCTGGTATGACATCGCCTCCTCCCTGCTAACACGTTTATCTTGATCAAATTTACAATTTATACAGTTCTTCGTGGCTTGCGAACCTGCACTGAGCGGATATCAGGTGCGTCTGCTCGTTGTCGTTTCTCTACTGATCCTCAGGCGGGCCCTCTTAGTATGCGACGGACTTTTACAAAGCAATAACTAATATCACATCGGGAATAATGCTGCCCCTCACGACTGCAGACCTCCTCGCCCATGCCATCGTCGGCAGCGTCCTTGAAAATCTCGATATGGAGCGCCTGGTCCGTGAGGTAGGACACGCTGTCGCCCAGCGCATTCTCGGAAATAATGAAAGTGTGGACGATGTCGCACGAGAACTCCACGAGAAACTTCTCCTGCGGAACGAGAGCACGAAGAAAGTGGTGATAGAAAGTATATACAAGGAGTCACCAGAGTCGACCAATAATGTGGAGGTCTTCATGAGTGCACCATCTTTAGCGGAGGCTCGTCCGTTGCTAAAGAAGGTAACAGTATCCATTTCGATTGATGGTCTCTATGTCTGACTTTCTCCTAGGTCCATGGAACCCGCTTTACCGACAAATACCTTCAAATGAGAAATATGAGCAGCTCGAAAAGCTACTCTACTTCGTTTGCTCCTGCTACTCCTCCACGTTCCCCAACTCTCCGTTCGCTTTCGCCGACGGGTAGCCCCAAAGGACTGCCTGGGTCACCACCTCGCAAGGTGGTGACTGACTTTGCTGCATTCGGTGCGCCTGCCAACGTCAGCGTCTTCGGGACCGCCGTTGCCTCCACACCATTCTCCTTGGCCGGTGGCAAAGCCGCGTTTGGTGGAATGCGCACCACCGGACGGAGGGGCATGTTCGATGAAGATGATGATGAGGAGGAGGACGGAAGGCAAAAGGTGGAATTGAAAGAGGGATCCATCTCGTTGGATCAGGTGCGTGGCAAGCCGTCTCGATGTTGTCTCGTACTCAACTCTTGCTCGCATGGTAGGCCCGCCGCATTGCGCTACAGAGTGCGTGGAGGTCCGCTCGAGCCTAGGCTCCCACCTCCGCTTTCTGGTATACGATCTCAAGTTCTCGCTGTTTTGTTTACTCACGTTCACGTTCACTGTTACACGCATCCCTCTGCTATTAACTTGCAATCTAGTGTAGATATCCTTGCACATTCCCAGTCATCAGAGTCCCTATGGGGAACAGGAATTTGTACTATCACCCATTCCACGAAGAAATATAATTGTTTAAAACTCCTCATAAGTATGTTCCGATGCTCGACGACGGGTGTTCAAAGCTCTGGTTCAACTCGGATCTTGTAGGTCGAATTCTTGTCGGCGGTCCGACTGACTCCGACACGGGGAGCTAGGGACGAGGTGTTGAAGGATTGAGAGATGAGATGCCAGAATGGGAGCAATGGCCAAGTGCCACGGGTCCTGTGCAGAGGGATACTGTGAATTTTCTGCATCTATTATACCCAGACAAGAAAGTCGGCCTGGGTGAACCACTGGTGAACCGTAGTAGAGGGATCTTGTTACCCCGCAATCACGAGCATCAAATCCGGAGCCAAGGGCAACCGGGGCCGGAATCCCTTCCTCCCTTAAATTGAGGGAGTTAGTGGGGAAGCGGAAAAGAGCGGAAAAGCAGGAGTCCGTCTCCTTACGCTTTTAACCTGCTTATTCCGCTACATCCATCACGACAGCGGCACTGCACCGATAACGCGCGGATTATCCACCAGCACTCCCTATCATTATTTCCATGCGTCATATGCCCTCGTCGCTTCTCAGTCCCCCCGCATCGTATGTCGTTCTTCCGTTTGCGGCCTCAACATTTACTGAAATGCTTACCCCCTTCACCAGCGCCCCAGTATACCTCGGACAATGTCTTCATCTAGAGCATTCAAATCTTCTGCACCTAGAACTAATAGCAATCCCGACCCGCCGCCTGGTTACGCCATAGATCCTTCCGCTGGGCCAATGCTCCGCTACCAGGCCTCCCTGCCCCGGCTCCCCGTCCCCACTCTCGCGTCGACCGCCCACAAATACCTGGAGACAGTCCGGCCCCACGTCACCCAGGGCGAGTACGCCCACACAGAGTCCGCAGTCAAGCAATTCCTCGATTCCCCGCTCTCGCAGGAGCTGCAGAAACGTCTAGAAGCTAGAGCGGCCGATCCGAACTCCAAAAGCTGGTTGAGCGAGTGGTGGAATGAGGCCGCGTACATGGGATATCGTGATCCGGTTGTGAGTGTTGAACTTTGAGTCCTGTTAAGGCAGTGATGTTGAATCTTACGTTGTCAAGGTGGTCTTCGTCAGTTACTTCTATGTCCACGTCGACGATAAGCTACGTCGAACACCGGCGAAGCGAGCCTCGGCCTTGCTCAAAAGCATGCTTGCATTTAGAGCCATGACAGAAAGGTCGGCCATATCATACTGCTCAAATATCACAAGCCTTCTTCAACTCCACCAACAGCCAACAATTAGAACCGGAAAAGATCCGTGGCGCGCCTATCTGTATGGACTCGTATAAATGGCTGTATGACGCGTTATACTGTTCCATTTGACACCCCATTCAACAGACACCCAGATTCCACGCGTCGCGCTACCCAAACAAGCCCTCCGACACGGCCAAGAAGTTCGATCCGTCCACAAACAACCACGTTGTCTTTGTGCGCAAAAACAAATTCTTCAAAGTGCCCCTCGTAGACCAGAATGGCCGAGAATTGTCAGCAGCCGATTTGGAAGTGTATGTAACCGTCCTTCTGTAGGAGCGGTGGAACTGAATCGAGATCCTCCGCAGACAAATAGATAGAATCATAGAGAAGGCTGGTTCTACACCCGGAATTCCTATAGGTGCACTAACGTCGGACAACCGCGACTTATGGACCGATGCTCGCTCTGTTCTCCTTGCTGCATCTCCCGACGGACTCAATGCAAAGACCCTGCAGGACATCGAGAGCGCGGTGGTCATTGTGTGTCTTGATGACACCAAACCTGTCACCCGAGAAGATATATCTTGGGCTTGCTGGGTGGGCAATGGGCGTAACCGTTTCTACGATAAACATCAGTGTAGGTCCATACCAGCAGACCGGATCCCATCACTCACTCAACCCTCAATAGTAATCGTGTTTGACAATGGCCGCTCGGGCTTCCTGGGCGAACACTCGTGCATGGATGGAACCCCGACTCTTCGGATGAATGAATTCATGCTCGCTACCGTCGCTCTGGGCAAAGTTGACCTTGGGTCCACGAACCCCGCCAGTGACCTTGCCGAACCGGTGGAGTTGACGTTCCAAGTCAACTCGAAGGTTGAGGATCTTGTCCATGGAGCTGAAAAGCGATTCGATGAGCTCGTCGGTAGCCATGACCTACGCGTTTGTTCTCTTTCTGCCCCGGTTCAGTTTGCTATGTACTGATTGGCATTTTCATCCAGGTCATGCATTACGAAGGTTATGGCAAGAACTACATCAAGAAGTTCAAGGCGTCTCCGGACGCTTGGGCGCAGCTTGTGAAGCAGCTTGCGTTCTACAAGCTGTACAGTCGACCTGGTGTTACATATGAGAGTGCACAAACCAGAAAATACCAACTCGGGCGAACCGAAGTGATTCGTAGTGCGAGCTCGGAATCGAAACACTGGGTGGCGGCTATGGTCGATCCTAATGCCACTGTATGTCAGATTTTTCATTTCATATGTGATTGAATAGATCTCACACGGATCCCAGGACGCCGAACGCGCCAAACTCTTCCGTCGCGCAGTAACGCGGCACCTGCAGTACGCTGCCTGGGCTGCAGATGGGCAAGGAGTCGATAGGCACTTATTCGGTCTGAAGAAGCTCTTGAAGGATGGCGAGGAGGTCCCTGCCATATACACCGACGAAGCTTTCGGAAAGACCAACCACTGGGAACTCAGTACCAGTCAACTCAGCAGTCCCTACCTCGATGGATGGGGCTACGGAGAAGGTTTGTTCGGACCCAGATTGTGTAATTGCTCTTTCCTCATGATCCCCTTAGTGGTGCCCGACGGTTACGGCTTGTCATACGCGATAGGCGACGACTATATCCGATGGACAATCACAAGTCTGAAGACCATGAACACACCGGACTTGCATCACTATTTGGCAGAAGCGGCTACGGAGACGCGGATAATGATGGAGAAAGCACAGGCGCAAGAGAACAAATTATGAGGTCATCTATGTGCATAATGAATAGTACTTGAATAGTCCATGAATGTAACCTACAGACAGCTACATACATACACAGTATTGTAGAGGACCCTTGATCCGTTTCGAGTGGGGAGGTGCCGAATGGGCGTACTCAACTTGATACATGGACCAACAAAACTACGTCACATCCCCATCTTGTCTACCCCGACCAGGTCTTCAACCTACCGACACTGGCAAATTTCATGTGTAACTCGTTCAGCCGGTGAGCGCACGGAACATCATGAATACAATCCACAAAGGTCATATGCTGCAGAATACTACATACTCGTCAGGCCGACGTCAGCAATGCGAGTCGGAGCAGGACAAGCACTTATTAGATGCCGCGCTATCTACAGGCCTAGGGTGGTGGGTTTCTGGTTGCCGAACGCCGACAAGCCAAGAGATATATTTCATGATTTGCTCACGACCCTGTCATTTCTCTACCTCCCTCAACCATAATGCTCGCCAGCGAAGATCCCGACAGAGAGAGGCCGAAGCGACAGCGTCGGGAATCTGACCATGATCTCATGATATCGATTGGGGTAAGGAACAGTCGGGAAGAGCACATA
This sequence comes from Strobilurus pachycystidiatus, assembly GCA_019915135.1. Classification (NCBI taxonomy): domain Eukaryota; kingdom Fungi; phylum Basidiomycota; class Agaricomycetes; order Agaricales; family Physalacriaceae; genus Strobilurus; species Strobilurus pachycystidiatus. The sequence continues at coordinate 1,179,543 of JAHLMK010000004.1, forward strand.
ATGCCCCCCCAGGAGCACGTTTTCATAGCTGATAGCGTGACTGGCCCCAAGAAGTCTAGCAAGAAGGTGCGCTTGTACGGGGGCTGAAAAATGCGTACTAACACTCAGATTTTCAGACAGCCCTTTCATGCTGTGAATGCCGTCGGTAAATCTGTCAGTCCTGAACTGCATACAGTGCTAAGATCATGACTTTTGTATAGCCTGAAATTGAAGGTGTGTGCGACTCCTTGCCTAGTCGCGTCTCGGAGGTCTGATTTTTCTAGTGCGATCGAAAATTTCCATGCTTTTCGTGCAGGAAACGTGGGGTGAGCGACATTTGTCCAGATGGTACGCGTCCTGCCCGCGCCCGTTCCAGATGTCACAGGATGACTGACTGTTTCAGGCGCGCTGGTGACCGGTACAGGAACGCGGTCAGCACACTTTCACAGACCTCGCACAGACCCCGCTGATTTATGGCCCCAGGTTCGTATTGGCAAACACAGAGCAGCTGCACTCCAAAATACAAGAGATGGGCGATCGCATTCGCGATCTAGAGGATGCTCTCGGCCAGGCTCACGCTCCCAGCTCAACGCCGCATCCATTACTCTGTCCTGAACTCTTGAAGGTGAAGAGTACGGCGAGCTTGTATCTGTCAAGTCAGGGAACGTCAGAACCGGAGTTTGAAAGTGGCATGGAGTCCTCCTCGAACAGTCTGCAACATGAATCTGATATTGGCGCAAGTCCAGTTGCAAATGTAATGGTCTCTATGAGTAACCGGTTCCTGCTCTATACCCGCGTCTCATGTTCTATTAGGCTGTACAACCAGACGTCCAGTATATCGAGCGCGAGATAATCCGTCTCAGTCACAACTTCCCAATGGCGTCCAACGTGACGCTTTCCGCCGAGAACGTTCCTTTGCGGGCATACATAAAGGACATCTTACCTCCACGCGCCGAGGCGGAGTACCTTTGGATACAGATCAAGGGCAATGCACTTTGGCAGTTCGTCTATTTCCTCCTTATTTTCGCAGGCTGTGTCCAAAAGCTCTCGACAGATACAACCCAGAGCCTTCCGAGTCCTTCTTTAAGACACTTCTTGATTGCTGCTATAACTTACCAGTGGAAGAGACATGTCCACGGAGGCTCGGCCTTCTGTTCATGATACTTGCTATTGCCGTGCTGGTGGACCTAAAAAGGGCGCCGTACTCTCCGGTGGCTGAGACTTATCACACTGTTGCTCGAGCTGCTCTCAACGAGGTATCTGTCATGGAAAGAACTGACACAGACACCATTCTTGCTCTATTTTACGAAATATGGTATCTCCTCGTTTTCTCTGACGAGAAGAAGGCAGTTGGATACGCCTGGGGACTCATGGGACTTTCGTCAAAGTTAGCACAGAGTGTACGTCCCTCTGCTCGTCACTATATCGTAATGGCCTCACTGCGACAATAGATTGGTCTTCGTATGCCGCTACATTTGAGCTCAAGCTTAGCAAACTCACACCGGCCTAGATCGAAATGTCTCCAGTAATAAGACATCGTCATCAGAATTGGAACGTCGTCGCAGGTACTGTATGGTACATCTATACCAAGTAAAAGCGAAGTCTAACTCGACTCCAAGCTTGTTCTGGGAACTTCTATATCTGGATGCCCGTCTTTCTTTGTCCTTAGGCCGACCCCCTTCCCTGTCACCCTCGCATATGGACTGCCCGCGCCCGGTGTACATACCAGAGTCCATCCGTCAATCAACAGAAGAGCTACATCATTGTAAATATTTTCCTCGTGAAACGTTTGGCGTGGGATTCATGTTCAACAGTCCAGGAATGGAAACATTCTTGCTATGTTCATTGTCTCGCACCTGTTCTTGATCTCACCTCGCGGCCGAATCTGGCTTACGAGAAGATACTCGAACTTGATACAAGAATTCGTGATTTTTCTGTCCCTGTTGCCCTCCGAGCGAGGAATCCACAATCGCGCGCCTTTCTAATGCAGAAGGCCTCGCTTACGACGGCCATAGAGACAGGTATGCATTTTCTATCTCAATGAGAGCCTATTCATCCAGAGTCACAGTGCTTCTTCAATTGCATCGATCGCATTTCACGAAAGTCATCAGCGGAAGTGAAGGACTGGTCAACCGTTCTCATAGGTTTATACCGTCATGCGTGGCCGTTTACCTTGGCGCTTCTCGCATGATTGCTACTATGCAAGACCTATATGATCGCGAGCCTGAACTTACTGCTCGTCTGTTGGGATACTGGTCAAATACATCTTCTGCAGCCGTATGTGACTTGAACATTCATGAACGAGATATTGACCCTTGGAAGGTTGCCCTTTGTCTGCTCATCTCCAGAGCGCCCGCCTCTTGCCTAGTACCTATGGCATTGGAGGTTCTAGACCGTGCACGAATTTTATTTAACTCTGCCAAGGAAGCTTGCACAAGAGCTACGGAATTTGCAGTAAGCATGAGCTTGTGGCATAGATTCCTTGCACACCGGAGCTGACTAGGCCCTTTGAAACCAGCCCATACTCGAAGCGATGATCGACAAAGCGAAGAACATCCATAAGCGCTGGATTGCTGCCCAAAACGTGCCAACTGTATACTACGATGAGGACGTGGCGCAAAACCAACTGCCTAAAGAAGAGCTGAGAGTGATACTTTCGAGCAGTGGTCCGTTCCGGACGGCACACCCCACTCTCGTGCAGTGCCTCATCGAAGTCATCCAAACAGGGAACGGCGTCGCCCCGTGTAGGCCTTACAACGATATTGCCACTCTGTTTTCGAGTACTGGGAACCATCACGCTCCGCCAGACGCCCATGTGATTTCTCCCGCACCGCACTTCAAACCGCATGCCAGAGATGGATCCGGAGACCCTCGGGCGAGCCAGAACGGGGCTTTGGCGTATTGTGTGGACGCAATGAACATTGAGTCTGAGCTCGGAACGATGAATCTTGGCGGGGAGCACGGAATCATGGCTTGGTTCTGATGTGCGCAGGCACTTACGTCGTAGATGGATGAAGAGTTCTACTAGCTTGTATGTCTCAATGTACATCTGCGTGGCAGTACATCAAGGTATATATGCTGAAAGTTACGTTCCGTTTGATTCGGAGTTGGTTCCGGAGGTAAAACAAGTGACCGAGGAAAAGAAACGGGGTAAGAAAGAAGAGAAATAGAAAGAGGATTGCTGTAGATCACGACATGTATGTGGACTCGAGCTCGGAAAGGGACCGTGATTGGGAAGTAGAGCAAATAAGGGAGGAAGGACCTGGGGCTGAGGCAGGCAGCGCGGCTTGAAAATCGGTTCTGATAAATGGGACCCGTAATAAAGACTGTTTGCCTTCTCCGAGGCCGCTACGGAGTTCCGCTCTTGTTCTCACTCTATGCTCTCTCTCGTGTCCATTGCCACCTTGCTCTGATTCTACTTGCGATGTACCACCCTCGAGAGGGCGACATGCACGTTGAGATGGGTGGGTCTAGTGCTCGGCCTCCCAAGCGACCCAGAGCGCACGACGCTGACGACGGCTATCATGTTGAAACCGCCCAGCAGTCGCAGATGTCGATGGACGGCGGCGGGGAGTCCTCGCGCGCCACTCAGAACACGAGACCCGACCGTGGCCGCCTCCTGTCGTGCAAAGAATGCCGCAGGTGAGTGGGGACCGCCTCTGTTCTCTGAGCAAAAGCTGACAGCGAGTCGGTAGACTCAAACTGAAGGCGAGTTTTTCCCGGACTCTTCTTGTGAACGCTGCATCATTCAACCTGTATTTTCCAGTGCGATCGAGGTACGTCGTCGCTTATAGATGTCGGTCGTTGTTCTGATTTGAATTTGAGTGTTTCCCTGCCAGGTATGTCGTCGCTTAGATTTGTTCCTGGTGATCTGTATCTTACTCCAACCAGTCATGTAGAAAGAGAGGGTGTGCCGACATTTGCCCCGAAGGTATGTACTTTTTCACTTGCTCCGACTTGTTCACTCAACCCTTGATTAGGTGCTCTGACTTCAGGGAGGGGAAGTCGGTAAGTTGGATCGACCATCAAATTGACGCGTCGAGAGCCAACGATTCGAAGGTTTATTCTCGCAAACACACAAGAACTGCACGACAGGATTCTTCAGCTCGGAGACCGCGTGCGTCAACTGGAGGAAGGCCTCCAGACGGCCCAGAGCATCGTCTCTACTGCAACTCACCCTCTTCTTACGCCCGAGCTCTTGCGCATCAAGAACGCGCAACCGTCACACTCAACCCCGGAGTCGCCTCATACCTCTCACCGCGATGAGCCACCCCGCAGTCCTGTCGAAACTATGACGCTCAGTCCGAACAGATCACAGGCCCCGCCGGTTGATATATCTATGGAGGTGAGAGAGCCAGGTAGTCCTCTGTCCTTCAAAAATAGCACGCTGATCCTTTACCAGGGCCCTAATCTCATCGTCAGTCTGGGTTGTCCACCGTTGGTTACTCTGGCCTCACTTCTATTTTTCTAGCCATATGGCGCGTTGGCGTCACCGCCCGATATCAACATTCCGAATGACATTCTACACCTCAGCGTCGGGTTTCCCTTTCCTTGGACAGTCGATGTTACCGTCCGTAAGCGCATACGAGACTGTCTTCCTACGCAGAGCGCCGCGCAGGAGCTCTGCGAGCAAGCGTGCCGCAATGCCCTCTGGCAGTAAGCCCTCTGTCAATTAATCTTACCTCACCTCACCTGACACAACCATCGACAGGTATAACCTTAACGCTTCTGAAAGCTTTCTTAGAAATCTTCTCTACCACTGCTACTCGTTACCCATTGAAGATGTCGGTCCCCGACGACTTGCTTTGCTCTTGATGATTCTCTCGATTGGATCGCACGTTGATTTAAATCACCAAGTCGATACGAATGTCCTGCATGGCGAGGCATACCATCACCTGGCTCGCGCTGCTATATGCGAGATCCCATTAATGGAGGAACCGGACTTCGACGAACTTCATGCTTTGGTATTTTTTTCTTCCTTTCATATCCCGGCCTCTTCAGCGTTGACCGCAATACAGTTCTTCATGGTCTGGTATCATCTGGTGTTTTCGGATAACAAGAAGGCCGTAGGATACGCGTGGAATCTTCTTGGTTTCATTACTAAGTTATCGCAAGGAGTGAGTGCTCTTCTTTCCCTATGGAGATGGTTGCGTTTAAATTGATGTCACCCGTACAGCTTGGTCTACGTACGTGTTCTAGCTACTCGCTCCCTCCTCACTCCGACGGCCTTTCTAGATCGGGATGGTAGTAGGATGAAGATGATCCCGGAAGAAGACGATAGGCGCCGATTCATCTTCTGGGAACTGCTGAATCTCGATTGCCGGCTGGTGCGTAAATAATGTCCTTCAAAATTCTTGACTGAAAAGTGAGAACGAGTGTAGAGTCTGTCCCTTGGGCGGCCTCCTTCCATCTCTCTAGCTCATGTCGACTGCAAGCGGCCAGATTACCAGGCCAGTGGACTAAGCATAACTCGGGAAGAAATTCTTTGTGAGTATTCTCCTTCGCTTGAGCCAGAGCCATCCAGAGCTAATGAAATCTTTTCTCATCAGATCATCAATGGAAGAACGGCTTCTTCGTCGACTGCTTAACTCCCATATTGGAAGCCATGATAGCTGTCCAACCGCCGGAGTACCCCCGCATGATCGAGCTGGACAACGTCGTTCGTGGTTATGCTATCCCGCCCTTGCTGGACGAACACATAGTGACGGGCGTAACAAATCGCCTTCTCGTAATGCAACGAGGCTTCGTTTCCACAAGTCGAGAGATTGCTCTTCTCCAGCTTCATCGGCGATACTTTACCGATGCAATGAACAATAGCCGGGATCCTTTCAGATTCCACCACAAGTATGCGCCATCTGTGGTTGCGACCTACCTCGGTGCCTCTGCTCTGATCTCGACGGTGGAAGCAGTATTCGACAGAGAGCCCCAACTAAGCGCTCGATTCTTGTGTTTCTGGTTCAACGCCTTTTCTGCTGCAGTACGTGCTGTTTGAGTATTTGTTTTCCACGATTCTGACATAAATTTGGGCAGATCACTTTGTCGTTGTTCGTATCGCGAGCACCAGCGAGCCCACTGGCTACATTTGCTCTCAAAGACCTTGATCGCGTACGAAAACTGTTCCAGCATGTGGCGACGATATTACCGTTCTGCGGGAAAGCTCTGGTGAGTCTTTTGACATATTCGTAATAAGAACCTGGAGCTCTTACTAGTCGAATTAGCCTCTTCTGGACAAGGTCGCCGAAAAATCGCGCCATCTTCATATGCAAGTGCGAAGGGGCTCGCAAGGAGACAGCGGCACTGTCAACGCGTTAGCTGAAGGGTCGAAGGTGGAAAAGGGTCTGCCCGAGTCCTTTGATGGCGCACATTCCTCTATCTGTCAGTACGCGGAGCAGATAATGTCGACACCGTCAGCGCCGGACGCATCGTCTAGGTTGTACACGTCACACCTGCAGACGGCTGTCGACAATGAGTCAGCGATGTGGCTGCCTGATGTTTACAAATTCACGAGCGCTGGTATTGGGCCAGAAGACAGATACAACAACTTCCAGGCGGCAGCGCCACCGACGCCACTGCCCTTCTCCCCGATGGATCCCCGGGTGGGAAAGCACGAGACGGTGAACTTTGATCATGGCGCGATTACTGTCGATTTGACGGAGACAAGCTACATGGCTTGGTTCTAGGTGATATCTTGGAGATGTTTTGTGCTTTGCTGAGATATATACGTTATTTGTTACCATACTGTAGATACTGACGCTGTTGTGCTGTTAATCAGATGTTTGTTTTGGGGCGAGTCGCGAGACATGCCAATCCAGTGCCAATTGAAGCTTGAGCTTGAAGGCTGGCTCGGATACAAGGGTATTCTCCCTGAAACGAGAATATAACTATAGCAGCGGCGGCAACTGGCACACACTTCTTTGCACATTCTCTTTATATGGCGACTTCCGGTATCTCGCCACGTGTACGGTGGCTGTGTTACGCATCCCTCCTCCTACCACCATCACATCATAACTGTTGTTTTCGTTGCGCCTCCATGGCGCGGATACGCGATGTCTGGGCACCAAACTTAGACTCTGAACTACAAACAATCCGTGATGTTGTCGATAAATATCCGTATATTGCCATGGTCATTCCCCAACGTCCGTGCCACTTCCCAGCGCGCTCATGACTGTCACAGGATACCGAATTCCCTGGTGTTGTGGCGAGGCCGATAGGCAGCTTTAAGACGTCGTCGGACTATCACTATCAAACCATGCGCTGCAACGTCGACCTCCTCAAGATCATCCAGGTCGGAATCACATTTGCAGATGAGGACGGCAATTTTCCGCCCGAGGGTTCGACGTGGCAGTTCAATTTCCGATTCAGCATAAAGTGCGTTGTCGCGGAACGATCTCTGTCGCTTGCCTGACGAGACTCGTCACCCAGCGACGATATGTACGCCCCCGATTCAATAGAGCTGCTGCAAAAGTCAGGGCTCGACTTCCAGCGACACGAGGAGTTGGGCATTGCACCGCAAGATTTTGCAGAGGTCATGATCACATCTGGCATGGTGCTTTCGCCAGAGACCAAGTGGGTCTCCTTCCACAGGTAAGCGCGGCATCGCATGGCCACCCCCCCTTTAAGCGGTCTAACAAACTAAGTCTATGAACACAGTGGCTACGACTTTGGTTATTTTGTCAAGCTGCTCACGGCGGAGTCATTACCACGTTCGGAGGAAGAGTTCTTTGATCTCCTCCGCATATGGTTCCCGACTGTCTATGATATAAAATTCATGATGCGCGCATCCAAAGTTCTCAAAGGCGGCCTCCAAGATGTTGCCGACGATCTCGGTGTACGTCCTCTCCGTACTCTACGCTGCTTCGTTCACCCAGGTGTCCCCAGGTTCTACGGATCGGCAACTCCCATACTGCAGGCTCTGACTCACTCCTCACCGCGTCGACCTTCTTCAAGATGCGTGAAATATATTTCGCGGATCACATAAATGATAGCGAATACTCTGGGAAGCTATACGGGTTCGGGCAGACCTTCCCCGTAACCAATGGGCTCGATCCGGGGCGTGGGGGCGCGACAATTGCAGAGCGGGAAGATCGGGGTATTCCCCAGACTCATGTTCAAACTCCTGGGCAGATAGCGGCAATTGCGCAGAACCCTGGAGGTGTTGCGATGGGCATACCCATGCAGATACCGACCCCATTACCGAACGGCGCATACGGACCATTAACGTCTAATGGACCTTATATGAGAACGTCTCTCGTCGGTGGAGGTCGTTAAATCGGATTCTGTTTTTCATGCTTTCGCTTTGTGTACCGAGTACTTGTATTTGTCCTTAAGTTTATTGATTTCTCTGGTGCATGTATCGAGTATCAAAATCCATTATTCCTTCTTACACTTGTGGCGCTCGTAAAGACATAGTCGTACACTAACAATACACAGCTCTCACTCTCTGTTAACTTATTTCGCAGCTCTCGCCTTCATCTCCTCGGTGGGAAAGGCAGAAAACATGTCTTTGAGGCGGTCAAGCGGCATTGCCATGAATCCAACAAGGGTTTCGTAAGGTGGCTTGTTGGGTGCAGAAGGATGGGCGCTGCCAAAACGTCGATAAGTACACCAGACGTAGCGGCAACAAAGTGGACGTACCGCGTCGGTACAAACTTCTTGGTTCTTGAGAACGAGCTAGCGGCTGCGGCACTGTCCTCAAGCAAAGGCTCCAGTACGGGCAGATCGTTGGTTTCTTCGCTGTCGTTGTGCTCGTGAAGATGGTCCATGATCTTTTGCAACTGCATCTGGTGTTCATCACATCCGGGCTCAATGGACTCCAGTTCATTCAGCCAGACTTTGACATCCTTCGGAAGAGTCAGAATTGAGTGTGCCTCAACAGCCGTTTCCTGCCAATTCACCTGATGATCAGCCCGGTCCTCGTCGGCGAGTCGAAGGCCTTCCTCGCCCATAAGCTTCTCCATCAAAGGGTAAACGACAATCTCTTCGCCAACGGCGTGGCGGGCTATCTCCCAAGTAAGCTGGCGAGCCCAGCGCCCTTGCTCATCGGCGTTTCCTTTCGCTTTCAGATAGTTATCGTAGTATTCGTACATCTAAAGAAGGTCAGCGGAAGGTACAGGACAAGGGTACGATGTCCATACCTCTTGATGGTCCTCTTTGATTGCATCGGTCAAGGACTGCTTCGTAGCCATGGTTCTAATTGCAAGAGGGAGGCTGGTGGCTGGATGGAGGCGTGCAAGCCTGACGGTTGATAGGGCGGAGCGAGAGAACATGGGGGCAGGGGGCAAGGCTTAAGTACTTGAGGCGCACGACAATTCAATGCTTTTCAGTGAAGACCGTGACATCATACATGAGCCGTCCAATGAGAGCGCTGCTGTAACAAAGTCCCGTCATGCGCGAATCTACGCGTCAGTGTTGGTGGAGAATCTGCAGATCCCATGCATACTGTCAGCGGGGAAACAGTAGAAGCAGCCAGAGGTGTCCCTGCGTCGAGAAGTGACAGTAGATGAGCTGAGCCACGTCAAGGGAAGCTTGAACTTCACAAAACAGTAGGCTAGATGAAGGTGCGTTTCCTAAGCAGTTCAGTGGATCCGGTTCCAGTTCAGTGACAAGTCTGACTCTAAGAGCGTTAACGACCAAATGAGAGGCACAATGTAAAGCCGGAAAAGGCAATTTGCCATCTACTTAGTTCCACGGTGCTCGGCCCGCACTGCGATCAAAGTGTGGCACCTTATTTCTGTACCACTGCAACCACTGCTGTTCGCCGTCAAAAATTGTCGACACAGTCATTCATCGCAGAAGTATGGGGTGAACCAATGGGCGCACTGACTCCCTTCGGCCCCTCCGCCACACTTAGCGATGAGACTGCGACCGACGATGTCTGCGTGGCCAGCTTCATGGTAGATCAGAATAGCACACCAGGCCTTCGAGATGGAGAGAAGCGAATCGAATGATCTTCGGGGTGTGATGTCTGCTTTTATACGACCCCCGAGTCATTTCTCTTCGTCGGCTCTCGGCAAACACACGCTGCTGCCTCAGGTCTGAAGTCCGTGGTCCGTGTTCTTCGTGGCGAGGATGTGTGTTTAGGCCTTCGACGGCCAATGTTCCATTACCAGGGTAACTGGGGATGACAATCATTCTGTGCTTCCAGTGCCATAGCCCGTCAATCTCTGCAGAATTAAAGTCGGAGCGACCGAAGGTGCTTTCTATGAATGCCATCTCGAAGGCCAGAAGCCCGGCCAATTTAACCCTTTGGAGAACTCCCAACAGATGTTGTTCCTTCCGAACACATTGTACAGAGGCGCACGTAACTCGTTCAACTATCTTTCTCTCGCTGCCAAACCTACAATGGTTCGAAATCAGGTCGCGATATGTTTTTGACGTGTCGAATCATCTCATGATCCATATCCCTCCAGGCAATTTAACCACATTGGACTTGCGAAGTTGTAAATAGAGACGATGCAATGCCCTACAGGCAAGGCAAGGCGCGAGGCGCTCTAGAGTATCCAGGTATCCCCGGAATAACATGAGGAAGGCATGTCAAAGATTTTACCCCAAGATCAATTCAATCTATCCTGATTTATCGAATCAACAACTGCAAGCGCGGCTGCGCCCCCCGTTCCCGACGAATCACACCTGGATTCGCGCAATATGAACCTATATGGTCAGTTTGAGCGCCAGCAGTATCAGGGCCAAGCTTTTCATGAAAGAAATTGGCATGCCCGTAACATAAGACTGTCAAAAGACTTTAACTTAATGACCCCGCTGTCATAATTTCGTAGCGCGACGTGATCTTGGATACGACATACCAAGAGCAGGGAATCGGAGTTCCTTTGTGGGTAATCCGCAAACTTACACGGTAATCTGCTTTCAATCTGAACAAGGTTTGAACGGGAGTTGCTCCGAAAGCAAGCCAGTAAACGTACGCATTGTATGAACCATTGAAGACTAAGCAGTTTCTACCTGCATTTGGTGCGACAGGGCGTTAGCGGACGGACGGTTGCTGCGCTAAATGTTACCTACATAGTTACTCGGGAATATTCCCTTCTGTCCAGCGGGATTGTACCCTACGCCCATCATAGTCAGCACACATCTTGGGATAACATGAGGACCTACCCTCCCACCATCCATCGCCATAATGTCTTCCTCCCGTTGGTCCACTAGACAACTCAATGACGTCCCCTTCCTTCAACGCAAGCTCATCTGCTCCCTGCGCAGTATAGTCATAGAGTGCCCTCACTGGTCTGATGAGTTTGGCTCCAGAGAATCGGACAGCCCTACACACCGTATTCTCCCGAAGCCTTGGGAGAGAACGCAGACGGCGTCGGCGTAACGCTCTGTTCTCCCTGTTCTTCATGATCAAGGTAGCTTGCGGGTACCAAACCATCGTTGCCACTCGCGTCCGCGACTTTGACCCAGCCAGAGCCATCGTCAGGTTCCAGCACTTTCACAATGGCTCCATCTGCATGGGTGAATATATGAATCAGATCAACGAATCGCAGACGGCACACCTTTGACAGTGAGTTCGAACTCGGAAGATGCCCCAAAATCAAATATGACTCGTGCGGTGGGGAATGACTCCTCCTCTTCGTGGCTCGACTGAACAAATGAAGATGGCGTGGGTGCTTGAAGGGTAGATGGCGCTAGAAGTCGATCAATGAAGTGTGGCAGATCGAGAAAAGGGTGACAAACATAGGGTGGACTGCGTGCTCATCGATGTTCTAGATGGTATCGACGACGTCCGTGACACCGAGCCATGCTGGCAATCCGCAGGAACCTAGGAAAACCCGTTTGTCGTGGCGGAGGACGGATATTGGACGGGATTTACCTTGAGTTCACACTTGGAGTGAACGGAGAGGCCGCAAGCTTTGCACGTTTTGCCTTGTTTGCTGAGACCCCAGATTGATGCCTAGACTTTCAGCTTCGGATGAAATGAAGGCAGACCGGGAACAAACAAACCTTGCAGTAACCACAAGTCGTTGGTATCGAAAAGGAGGAGCTCTTAAACGTGTGCGGCGTTTGTGCCCCCACGTCGTCTAATCTGAGTAAGCCGAAAATTCGTATGGAACTTGCGAGGTGTTCGACTCGCCTCCAATGGCAGAAACAATAACATCGATCTCGGCTCTCAGTATGCATTCCGAAGAGCCAAAGTGTACCAGTTGATGTCGACTCTCCATGTAACTCTGAATCAAAATTTGACATGAGTACGTGTGTCAGGTTGGAGTTGGAAGGTACTCACGTCACTTATATCATCGGTGTTCCCTAGGGACTTCTCTGTTTCGTACGCCTCCTCAAGCTTGGAAAATTGGGCCAAATCCCTTCCTGGTACTGGTATCGGCAAACGGACGCGAATAAGTTGGTGGAACGTTACGTTTAGTCTCAATCAGAGGCTCGAGCTCAAGCAGCTTGCTCCGACTTCTCGTAAGTTTATTCTGCAAGAAGACTTTGGGAGCAGGATCGACGTTAATTTCCTCCTATATCTCATCATGAGCCTCTCGACGTGATAAAGCTGGGACTAAGACTTGCCGTATCATAAAACGTGGCGCAAGGCTCAAAATTCCAGTCCGGAGGAGCGGTGAAAGGCCGAATGTTGTAATCGATGAAGAGGTTTTGGTCTTTGGTAGAATTGATTTCCAAGAGAGCGCTATCCACGGCTCCCAATCGGCCCCTCAGGACATCTAGATGATTTGATTGGAGGACTTGAGCATGTTGCACAATCTTAGTGAATCGCTCTACAAGTTTAGTCTGTAGGATTTCTATCGGAAGCAATCAGCCCTTTGAACGTGATGCGCCTACCAGGGGGAACTGTACACACGCAATTGCTGCGTCCCGAAGTCAATACATGACCGGAAACGGCAGGGATGCTACAACATACATCTTCAAGTTCTGGTAGGTCTCGATCATAGAATTTTTCCTTGATCTTGTTCGAAACAGATATTGATATGATATACGTGCTGTGGAGTATCATCGTCTTCTGCTTATTGTACTATGTATAGGATACACGTACTTCTTGCAGTTGAGCATATCGTTCTTCTGCTGATCTGCCTGCCGTGCGATTCGTTCGGCATGCCTGTCGTCGTGAGATCGGCCCTGGGGGAGCTCTTCAGTCGTATTGAGCACCACACGAACGAGACGCCACACCGCACCTGCTTCTGACGATGCACATCCACATCTCCGCATTCTTCGTCATACTGGCATCAAGTGTGATCAACGAGTCTCCTCGGCAATTAAATTACGCAAACCTTTTGCTTCGCCTAGCAAAGCGTCAGATGGTTCGTAGAACGGAGAAGACGTCCCGACCTTCGATCGTTCTGAATAGGTACGGTCCCTATCAGAGACTAACTTCTGAAAAAACTGCATTTCCTGTGCATGATAGAATTGAGCGTGATGCAGTGGTTGTACCCTTCGGAGAGTCGTACCTTGCGCTTGGATTCTTCGTTCTTGCGAGCCACAAGTTTCATAACATCAACCACTTGGGAAGACAAGGCGTCGGCTATATTTACGTGATCATCTGCTGTGGAGGACATAGATTTGATGATTTGGTCATAAGCCGCACTTAGAGTGCTAGGGGAGGCGCGAATTAGCACCTTCGATGACCTTTGAGGACCGTGACATACCTTTGCTTAATCACGGTGTCATCCCAGGCCTTTGTGGGTTCGTCTCCAACAACAAATGATGCTTCCGACTTTGCCTTCTTGTCTGCTGCTTTCTTCACTAGGGTCTGGAGCCTTGCAGCGTATTCACGTTCTAGTGCTACTCGATCCTTGTACAATTCCCGTACCTAAGAGTAGACACGCGTAAGTGTGGCGGTAGTCCGTGCTCTTCGAACCTACATCACTGATGACCTCAAGGTGCGAATCAAAGAGGGTGGATATGCGTTCTACTTGATCCTGCAAGCGGTGTCTAGTTAGAAGGGCTTGATACGCCTGGTTAATACAAAGAAGTGCGGGGAAGTCAACGAACGGGAAGAGTGGCGCCGTAGCTTTGGGCAGTGGCAGCCATCACCGTCGAATGGCTGTGGACAAATGGGAAATCAGGTGCGATTGAAGCGACGATGGTGGTTCGGTAGACTGATGTAACGGACTCGGAGTGGCTGTGCAGCGCCTTGTATCGATTAGATAGGCAGATAGGCAGATGGTGAATCATTCGTTGGCATTATGCAGCTGCTACTAGGAATTAAAACCATGATGAATCCGCAAACGCATTCATTTTAGGTAAACGTTCGCCAGGGTGGTAGAGTTATCACCCGACTTTGAAAGGTTTGCCTTCGCGAATGCGGCTTCACGAGGAATAAACGTCCAAGCTCATCGGCCTCCGGTCGTCCCGCAAGGCTCGGTCTCAACTCAATAAGTTATGTCCATTTACCGCCACTTCACTTCTCCGACAATTCGGATATTCCAACGGCACCTTAAGCTCATCCGATGTAGTCGAGTATGCATACCTAGCGGGAAGCAAGTCTGTCATTAGTCAGGACTCAACCAGAGACGTTGGAACACGAGAGTACTATGGCATCAGGCCGATGGCCATAGAAGAGATGGCCACAGAGATGAGCACAACATCTGGGGAGGCATCGGATCTGCGAGGTGAATTGTACGAGGTACGAACTTCTGGAGATCACGCCAAGCGCTAGGTCGGATATGATACGTACGTCTGTAGACTGCCGGTGACTTACATTGCCAAAGAACAGGGGCGAGCGGTCATTGGAAAATACTTATGATTATTGCCGGTATACGAGGACTTGTCGGAAGGATATACCAGAAAGAGTCTGAACTGTTGGCCTTCCTGCCACCGAAATTCTAGAGCCGCAGTACCACATGCCGAGGGTGGTCCATATCCAGCGGCGTACACATGACCATTGATGAGAAGCATATAGCAAGGGTTCAAGTAGATCTTCATCGTATCCCAGGGCTTAGCGTTCACAGCATGGTGACGTTGTGGCGATGAGTGAAGGTGTACTCGGCAAATGCCACGGAGGTGCAGAATGCACGTGGATTCCTGATCGGGCATTCAACGTATCTTCCACACCTTGCTGCGCCCTCCCACTTGATTTGAAGCGTGGTGTTACTCTTAGCAGATCGCGTTGGATCATTTTTGGAAACGTGCCAAGTATGAAAGATCAGATCTGTCTATCGGGCAGGCGCTCATGCCATCATGGGACTTTCTAGGGCTAACGGCACTCGTCCATACGGGGGGTCTCCAGTGTGTCAAATCCATCTCCGCGGTGCGAAGTTGCTGTGGCGAGCTCTTCATCGATAACCAGGTCGGCTTCCATGTCCTTGCCGCACTCTTTTTGATGGCTCCTTCGGATGCTATCGCGACACGTCTGGGAGTTAGTCACCCTTTGGCAACTCTGGCCGCACCTTCTCATGTTAAACGCCCCCCTCCATGCCATTCGCTGAAACTAGGGTTCAAATAAGATTTTTGCTCTAAACTTGGTCCACCGCTCTGCACGCGATTATGAAGTATCACGTACTTCGCGACTCTATATAATCTCTTGCACTGTCTGCCAAATGTCGTTGTCGAGCCACCCCAGCTACTCGCCTCACACCCATTCTATCCCTCTGTTCTCTTCCTCGGATACCTCTCCCTCAACTATGTCTTTTACCATCAGGCTCAGGCTCACCGTCGCCTTCACCATGGCTTTCATCCTTTTTGCATGTCTAGTCGATGGTGCTCCTGTACCAAGCGTCGTCGACATCGAGAAGAGGCTCACTCACACGGGTAGAGTGAGTATCTGTACACTACAATCAACGCCTCGTTATTAACCTCATCGGTGAAGGGGACATGGTTCTACCCGGGCATGGGCCATTGCGGCTGGGTCAACAAATCCAGCGACAAGATCGTGGCTATCGCAGAGGGACGTTATGACGCTAACAATGGCGACAACTGTGGACAGGTTCAACCTTTCCTCTTGTTGAGGAGTACTCGTCTCATCGTAAGGTTTACAGTGGGTCGAAATAACCAATACGGCAAACGGTCATACTGTGCTCGCCGAGACCGTCGACAGTTGTCCAGGCTGTGGAGATGGCGACCTCGGTACGTCAACAAGTCTTGCACGCTTCTTCGACAGACACTAATCGCCTACCGTCGCAGATATGTCTCCAGGAGCTTTTGAAAAGCTTGCTGGTCTCGACGTCGGACAGCTCAAAATCAGCTGGCACTTCATGAACAAGAACTACAGTCCGTGAAGTGATGATTTACGATTTGTTCTATATACCACTA
This sequence comes from Strobilurus pachycystidiatus, assembly GCA_019915135.1. Classification (NCBI taxonomy): domain Eukaryota; kingdom Fungi; phylum Basidiomycota; class Agaricomycetes; order Agaricales; family Physalacriaceae; genus Strobilurus; species Strobilurus pachycystidiatus. Next base: position 1,195,737 of record JAHLMK010000004.1, read on the forward strand.
TGTCCTATTGGGTTCTCCAGGAAGAATATCGCGGAAGAATACCTACAAAGTGTATCACGAATACTAGGCTCGGGAGCCTAGACCTTGTTATGTTTATATAGAATCTTTATACCCTCTGGTAACCATCCGGATGTAACTACTCGAGCTTAGTTATGACTGCAGACCTTCGAAATGAACAGAATGAATGTTTGTCACTCTACGTGCTACAATTGAGGGATGATCGATGAGACGCGTCAACTCAGACTGAGGTTGATCACAAGCAGGCGCCGGCAACACGATCGTCTCCGATTTGTGGTAGGAGAGAGGTGGCCTAACAGTGCCAAGACAGCGAATCCACTAGATGGGCAGCACCCAAATAATTCTGGGGCTTAGCGCCAGGATAAGACGTCCACAGTCCCGCCCGTCCTGCCACCAGCGGCTACTTGACTCACCATGAGTCAATAACCAGTCACCATTTTGAGGGGGCAATCCATTCATTTTGATGCACACACAACTTTCCTATGCCGCCGCTTGACACACTTACGTGTGATGCTCCTCCATGGAAAGGTCATTGTCAATATCTCAACAGTGCTAGAACCAGCAGTATCGGCCAGCATGAAGAAAACAGATGTGCGCTTGTAGCCTTTTGAAAGCATGGTCAAGTTCAAGGTCAAGCCGTCCAGCTGAATGAGGGTGGTCGAAGGAAAATCAAGGAAGATGATGGAGCATTCATGTAAATTGTTCGTGAGTGTACATTGTGTGGTAAAGAGGTGGCGCTGTCCGTCGTGGAAATGATACAAGAAATGAAGCATGCCGAATTAGATCATGTTAATGAGGCCAAACGCTATGGCGGCGGCGAGGGGCAGAATACCGAGAGGCTGCTTGCCGAGACTACCCGCATTAGTGTCGCTCTGATTTGCAGCCGCCGCAGACGCAGTGTTACTTGGAGCGGAAGATGATTCGGATTCGAATTCGGATTGTGTGGACGAGACTGGCGTCGTACTCGTAAGACTCGGAGCTGAGCTGTTACCCGTAGTACTCAACGCGGATGCGGGCGTCGTCGAGGCCGTCACGGAAAGGCTAGAAGCAGACGGGGTGGTCACCTGGGTTCTGGTGACTGACGTGGAGCTGGAAGTTGTTGAAGGGCTAACGGCGGTGCTGCTAGTGGTGGGCTCATCGGTTGAAGAAGCCACGACTGATCCGTGGATGCTGAATTTCGGGCTAGCATTACCACTGTCCCCCATGACTGCGAGTCGATGTCAGGAGCTTGCGGCAAGGAACATTGCAGTTCGACTCACGAACGATGATATAGTCATTACGAGACTCAACGGCGGGAACCGTGATGTTGACCTGCCCGTCACTCAAGAGAAACTTCTGTGCCAGAGGATCATCTTGAACGAGTCAGCTTGGTTAATTGCTTATCAAGTTGATTCAAGCTGACCTAGCATCAAATGCTCGCTCTTGTTCGCCAGATATCCCAAAACCACCGTCCCATAAGGACTCGTCAACTGCGAAGCGGGCGGTAAATTCGTCGTGTTCCTGACGGCAATGGTTAGCGCGACCGCCCCGATTCAGCGTCGTTCATAGAGCGCACCAGGTTACAGTCTCAACTGAGCCAGAAGCCCACACCGTATCGGCGTTGGGGACGAGGATAGGGGGGGAGTACACATCCCGGGGAACAAAGGGAAGCGCATGGACTGCTGCGAGAACAAGCAGAACGACCCAGCAGGCATTCATCATGGACGTTCGTCGCAGATTGTGGCTTGAAGGGCCCGGCGTCAGCTGGCCCAGCTGTCCATTCTGACAAGGTCCGCATCAATCAGCGGGAGCACATTTTACCTGCTTCTCGGACTCCGACTTGATAGATAAGGCCAGGCCCGTGGGCACCTCTTTCAGGCTGCGACACGCTCACGTGAAGTCGCTGTCGACTCTCGAATCGGAATTGAAAATCTGTCGACAGGAATCGTGTATTACTGTGAGTATCTATGTAGGTATTAGGAAGTGTTTACAGTAGCAGAAAGATTATGAATACGGATTATTGAATATGAAAGAAGATAGAATGCATCACAAGGTGTCAAGGTCCGTACCGCAGCGATATTGTTACAATGTTCAAGTCCAGGCATTAACGTGACTGTCGTTCACAGGGTGATTACAAGGCGTTTAGTCGTTTTTTTTGAGCCAGGCTGGTTATCCTTTGCTCAGGCCGCCTCGACCTTGAACGGTTGACTATCGTTTCCAGAGTCTCCGAACACTATCGAGCGCCCGCTATCAGATTGTTGCAGTGAGCAGTTTCAGCATAAGTACTCACAGACAAGCTTGTAGCCATCTCCCGGTTTCAAGTCAGCGGGTACATCAACGTTTTGTTGGCCATTCATGATAAGAAAATCTGTTGCCCAGGGATTGGCTGAATCGCTGGAGTTAGTGAATTTGCCGTAGAAAAAGGAAACAAACGTACAAATATCAAGCTTATTCGCGAGAGTCTTGAGAACAATAACGCCCTTGGGGTTCGTTATATGTTCGGGAGCGTTCGTGGTGTCCCTTAAAAGTGATGAGATGAGGAGACGCGGTGACACAACAGTCAAAGTTGACTTACCATTTCACAGTATACGAGCCGCCAGCCTTCCATACTGTTGATGCGTTGGGGTACAGAACGCGAGGAACAAAGACGTCGCGGGTCGTTATGGGAGCAGAAGCGACGGCGCTGAAGAGGGAGAAGACAGCGAGGAAGAGTGCGGGGAAGAAGATCATGATGTCGAGAAGATGAATGGAAGAAATTAAGTCTCAAAGAGAGGATTATTGCACAGTAGGTCTGTGAATACGAACAGGCCAATAGCTAGGTCTTTATAGGGCGCAGACAGACGATGGGGCGAGTTTGCCTATCAGCAAGGATGAAGCTAGGGCCTGGTTGTAGTATGTTTGTCGTGAGAGTAGCTCTTGACCGAGCTTCAGCTACATCCCGCACAGTAGAGTGTGCTTCTGAGCTGCTCGTGGTCAGGCATGGGGCCGCCAGCTTCTTCGCCGAACACGAAATCTTGCCTACTTGGCTGCGCCTCATTATCGTCCTTCGCTTCGCCGTTGCATTCGCCACTTTTCTATTGCAAGACAACGTTCCAGATTCGCCGCTGGGGAGTTAGAGGATGCACAACGCCACTGAAATCTCGCCTTGAGTTCCGTCCAATGGTACGTACGAAGATTTAGGAGCCGCTGTTTACCGTCCCGAGAGATTAGGTTTGACGACATACATGGCAGTGGCTCACACATCCCATAGACGCGGAGTTTCAGCTGCCGGCGTACTAGATGCACAAAGTATCATCAAAACCTCACCGCAGAGGGACCTGGGGAGTAGAGCGCTCGGAAACAGATCGTAGCGGATTCCGCTACCCAGAAGCGAAGAGCAGCATGTACTTCGGTTCTCTTGACGTTCATTGATGCCGCAGGGGCCTTCTTCAGTTCCACTGACGTCCAATAGGGCCGCAGAGCCCCTGCTACACATCGCTATACGTTCAGACCAGTGTGTTCGTGTATGTAACCACGGCGTCTAGAGCATTCGCTTCAACGCCGCACAAATGAAGGTGGCCCAGACTCAGAGGTAGTTCTTTTCTTTGTCGAGCCAACGATGACGCGGCAATGCAATCATCTGTGGTATGGAACCATCCGCAATCCAACCAATGAAGGCTTCCAAAAACACCTGTCGACCAAGCTTAGCTGTTGGGTATGTATAAGATCGCAAGGCTCTACATACGACCTTCTCATTCGCCTCTCGTGACGTATATTCCGTCGTAGACTCGCAGTCCAACCTGTAGCAGAACAGTTACACCCCCACTCCTTGCACCCACATCCTCGTGCGGTTCCGATTGTCCCCAAGACACCACCACTTCTCGAGAATAGTAGGGCTGATCTTCAGAGTATCTACGTCGAAGAAATCCAGAGCTCCGATGCCTTCTGAAGTCGATGAGTCCCAAAGCATGACTGCAAGACAAAAATCAATTGAACTTGAGACATCTCCTGCTAGTGACTTACTTTGTTGAGCGTCGAAGGCAGTGCCAACCTCGAACACTCCTGTTGGAATCCCAAGAGCATTAGCTCCTCCACGCGTGGCGAGGTAAAGCGTCTCGATCCAGTCGACGCTGAGATCTCTGTCCGCTGTCGCTTGCAACAGGTTGGAGCCTTGACGCATTCTTGACACCACGACCGCTTGACGCATCGCAACCATAACGTCTAGGCTGTATCCGCCTGCTACGTCCGATCCCAAGCCTAGGATGACTCCTTGATCAAGAGCTTCGCGGAGACGAAATGGCTCCGCCGAGAAATATGCATTCGACAATGGGCAGTGCGCAATGGCAACACCGCTATCACGCAAACGTGACATGTCGGGTGGGTCCAAGAACGTGCAATGGGCTTGCACGGTCCGGTGGGAATGCAACTTGCTCTGAAAGGTTTATCATGATATATGTTCACGCGCAGAAGTGGGCGACTTACGCGTTCAAACACGCCGATATCGCGCTCTCCTCGCTCAGAAAGGACAGCCGACATCTGGTCATGCGATTCCGCGAGATGGCTTTGAACACGAAGATTGCGCGAAGCGGCAAGGTCACCAAGACCTGCAAGCAATTCATCGGAGCAAGTGGGGACGAATCGTGGGGTCACCACAGGTTCTACGAGCCGAGGACTTGGGAACATGTCATTGATCTTATCTACGAAAGACTCGGCAGAATTGAGGGCGGCTTGTGCTGAAGGTTCGATGTATGCTGGGCTAGAGTTCTGATCCATTGACACCTTTCCCACAAAAGCGCGGACTCCAGCCTTCTGCATACAATCCGCAAGAATAAGACTGAAATGCGATCAGTTAAAGAACACTGCAGGCTTAGTCTTGGGCTTTCGGCTTACTTTGTCTCCTCCTTGATGGTACCAAACAACATGGCAGCCCCGGTACCGTTCTCCTTCAGTCGCTGGGCGAGGCGACTGTAGACTTTCTGTGCAAGTCCTGGGTCGCCGTCAAGGCGTTCTTCCGCCTTGTACGCGTACTCCATCAGCCATTCCATCAAGGGAAGATGGAGGCCATTTCCTTGATAAAGAAACTGGGGAGCGTGTAGATGTAAATCACAGAATGTCGGGAGAATAAAGCTGCCATTCGGGACTTGGGTTACGGCAGAAGTACACTCCTCCTTGAGGACAGAGATAGCCTGGGAAGAAAGAGCATGGTCGAAGAATGTCATGACACCCTCCTTGTTTACGGCTGGAAAATTGTCGGGGACGGCAGCGGCAGCGAGCACGAGGCCAACTTGCCTAGAAGATAGTCGCTGAAGATCTCGAGATTATGTTTCGATGAGCAGTGCACAAATGTGCCCCGTATCAGCGTCGTTGGGCCGGACATGACTATCGATAATCAAGGAGCAACTGCACCTGGTTCCTCATCACGCGCATCACGTCACCAAAGATTGTACCGTCTGATTGTACACCTTGCTTGCTTGCTGCCATCAACCTGTTTTCTGTCAGCTTTCACAGAAAAAACCGCCCATCAGCTTCCGCATGCTGTTCTTCCTCCGAGTTCCTGGCAATTCACTTCCAGTGGACATAATTAACGGTCGGTCAAGGAACGTACTCGGAGGATTGTCACCTTCAGGTCACCTTACGAATGGACACACACTCCACCTAACCTCAATTACGCTTTTTCTGCCACTCAATTACGCTGTGAGAACGACAGAAGCCTCCGATGGGAATGGCTCATACTGTTCGACGCCTACTGTGCTTCCGGATCACCTCTAGTGCCCGACTGAATCGTTAGCATTCTACCTGTCCACTACACGCTCTGTGTGGGACCTGACCGTGGACCGCTCCCCTGGATAGGTGAATAACATAGGAAGTGGACAGGAAGTGCCTGAGTACTTGTGCTTCTTTGCGTACTCCTTAAAGATTCAAACACTGCGTCGGCGATCACAGGTCTCTCTTTCGCCTGTCTTTCGCCATGGTCCTTCTCCCTCTCTACTTCTCTCTGGCTCTGACCCTCCCCGTTTTTGCCAATAACTGGCCTACGAACCCGACTGCCTCTGTCATTGTGTCCACCGTCACCGTCACCGCCTCTCTGAACGCTACCACGTCTGCCTCTGCGAACGCGACCGCGTCGGCTCCGTCCACGCTAACCAGTTCCGCATCAGGAGACTCTACATCAACGGCTAGCATATCTGCAAATACCACCTTTTCAGCGAGCCCCGCTAGTAACAGCACCGTCTCTCATTCTCTCACTAACTCAACGGAGAAGTTCGTTGGGAAAAACGGAAAAGACACGAAACGCGGCATTTCATTCCCTTCTGCGAACAATCCCGCAGATTTCCTGAACATCAATCAATCTCGGAGTGTCGTGTCATGGACGTACGACTGGTCCATAACGCCGCCAGACTACCTTCAGGACACCGGCGTCGAGTACGTCCCGATGCAATGGGGCTCCGGTGACATCGAGAGCTTGGGAACCATCATGGCAAAGACTGGCGCAAAGACTCTTCTGGTAGGTTCCTTCTCGCACTCTGGGAGCGACACCATCAATGAACCAACTCCTTACAGACCTTCAATGAACCTGATTTCGACGAACAATCAAACATGGACCCGACATACGCCGCGCAACTTTGGATGAAGTACATCGAGCCACTCAAGAAGACAGGCGTTACTCTCGGTGGCCCTGCTGTAACGGCCTCTCCGACGGGACAACCATGGCTCTCGGACTTCTTCGCCGCATGCACAAACTGTACGGTCGATTTCCTACCGCTGCATTGGTGAGTGAATGATACATAGTCACTCTTGCTATCCGTGTTCATCGCTCCTTTCCTTCAAGGTATGGTGTAGGAACTGCCGGATTCTTTGATTATCTCTGGTCTATCCACGGACAGTATCCTGATCTGAAATTATGGATCACGGAGTTTGCAGACACCGAATCGAGCTACGATGGTAAGTCACTTCCCTGTTTAGCGAATCGACTTCATCATCCGACGCTTCTCAGACGTCCTTGCCTTTATGAATGCCACGACCGCGTACCTTGAAGGGTTAGATTGGGTCGAGCGTTACGCTTGGTTTGGCTATAATGTGCGTGCCTCCTGAGATTCACCTGAGATTGTCAATTAATCAAAGTTCCTCTCACAGCGACCCGAGAATGGGTCATTCTACAGTGCGTACCCCTTTTGAGCAACGAAGAGTACACTTTGTGATATGGCCTTCTAGATATGCTGAACGACGATGGTGGACTTAACAGTCTCGGCGAGTTTTACATTGGGGCCACCAGCGTCGAGGAAAGTGGACCAGCGACGCACTCGGTCACAGTAGTCGGAGGCCCAACTGGCACGCTGGCTACAGCATCAGTCGGAACTGCTGTTGCGACACACACTTTCTCGGGGGCGGGGAGGCTTTTCGTCCCATATCATCATGTCATTCTCGCATTTGCTTGGGTTTTTGTGTCTGCATTGTTTTTGTGAGACAGGACAATGTTACTGTACTACCATCTATCTACTATTACACCGTCGTACACATTATTTGGGTATGGACTTGCACAACTAGACTACACACCATGCATGCGCAATTCACAATTCTGTCGTTACTAAGACTTACCTTGCTTCATGCGCAATTACGGCCTGAAGTAGTGCCTCTCAAGCCCTTTGTACTTGCCCCTGAAATCCACTCTGAACAGATGCCCGGAATCTGGAAATTGTTTTTGTAACGCTATATCGCTGCCATTCGCACCACAATGCGCAGATGTCACATAGAGTTGATCATTGTTCGGACCTGCCAGTTCCGTCAATTAAATCATTCAGGCCAAATGCACGCGCGGACTCGCCTCCAAAAGAACACGCGGTGACACGCCAAACTCTAGGGAAGGCGATCTCGAAATCTATGGAACCATCGTGTTTGTAACGAACGATGGACGAGCCTTCCCAACGCGCCCCCCATATGCCTCCCTCGGTGTCAAGGCAGAGACCGTCACATGTGCCGTTGAGACCAAACTTCGTCGCGTCGACAAAAACGCGCCGGTTACTGATATTGCCGTCGGATGGGGAATAGTCATACTCGTAGATGATGTTGTTCACGGAGTCCGTAAAGTAGCTGACACAGATTTGAGTAAACAGTGGAGACGAGTGGACATGTATAGGCACAATTTAGTTTCATCTGGACTCCAACCGAGCCCATTAGAGTCCTAAATGAATTCAAAAATTTGACTTGAATGACTCGCCATTAGAGCATACTCACAGTGAATGGTCCCTTGTCCACGATGACACAACTGCCATCGGCGGGGTCAAAGCGGTACAGCATACCGGGGACGGGATGCGATGGGTCCTGAGAGAAGACTGTGCCTGCATAGAACCTGCCGTGTCTGTCGCATCCACCATCATTGAACCGAGTGAACGGTCTGTCTTCGAGAGGTATGGGTTCGACCAAGTACTTGAGAGAGGTCCCGTCAAGTAAACCGAAGCCTTTACTAGCCGCACAGCCAAGCTAAAGATTTAAGTCGTCGGTGCTCAGGAATGGAGTTAGAGTGGCAGGCGTACAATGGTCGGATCGGATGGATGTAAGGCGAGGCAGGTAATAGAGTCGGGGTAGACGTCAACAGAAAGCTCATTGGTCTCGATTGCCAGATGGTACACCTATCTTCGTGTTAGATCCCTAGCTGAAGAGGTTCAAAACAGTCCGCGTACCTTTCTCTCTGGAATGTCGACAAAATGCAAGACGCCAATCCGTGCATCATAGAGTGGGCCTGATTGCTAATTTTGGAGGAGCCAGATAAAGATGTTGGCTCGCGCTTACCTTCGCCAAGTGTACATCCCACCTCAAGCAAGGGTTCATCTACAGTGATGTTGTGTCGTTGCGTCGACATCACGGTTGATCTCGAGGATGAGCGGCGAGCGCTCATTAAGAGTGCTCACGTGACACGTTGTGGCTAACAACTAAAAGATCAGGTGATCAACTCCCGGCCGACTCGGCCGAGGCCAACAAATCTTCACTCCGAGTCCTAAGACGACGCTCCCTCGGCGAAGTAAGACAAATCCCTTCCTAAAAGATGTGCTTTGTAGCCTCGTAAGCTTGCATTTTGGGCGAAAGGACGCGAGAGTATAAAGTTTGAGGTCAACTGACTGCCTCAGAGTGCGGTGATACGGTCCGGCATCCCGACCTGTAACTTCCTTCCGTCAACGCTTGTCCTGAAGGCCTGAACGACGAAGACCATCACAATGCAGGTTCACCGAGACTGCTCGATCTTCAAGGGATCATGCTTTATTTCCTAGCCCACAGTTCATCGAAACGCGTCGTTCACATCGTCGATACCAGGTGGAGTCTGGGCAGGCGTTAGCAGCTCGAGCGTTTCTAACTTACTGGTTTCCTACGTAGCAACTACACAGCAGCTCTGTCTGTTGTAGGCTAATGTGAGTGTTCTCTGATCACCTCATGACGAGTCCCGGCCGTCTTCGCGCCAACGACGCTATGGAGGGGACGGGTTTTGATGGCATCTTCTTAATTCATCTCTTTCCTCTGAGGTATGTGAGCTGGTGCGCACGGCATGGCGTTCAAGTTCCCACCAGCCTTAGCTCTCGTTCTTTACTCGGACATTTCTTCTCAGCTTATCGCTAGCATGTCGGAATCGAGTCTTATTGTCATTCTTTCGACAGTATGGCGACACCAGTGATCGACCCGAGATGTCAGTCCTGCTCCCGGATCGATTATCGCGGGTGACGAAGGGTTAGCTCGAGAATACTGCTTATATTCTCAAGTATGGACTTGACCGCTTGTCTCTGTTCTGAGATGCTGCAAAGGCAGCTCTCAAACAAGGTCTGAAAACTTATGTAATTGAAGGCTGTCAAGTTTTGAGGTATCTGAAGGCTCGCGTAGGTATCTGACTCGCGTACTGCACCGGCATTGCGTGGCGGTCTGATCTTTTCATGGTGCCAAGGGCGCGTACCGCTCAAGTCACTCTGTTTCTACTTGCTAGCAACTTGCTAGACTTTCGGGCAGTCTGGAACGAACGCCGTCAAGCTTTCGCAATCTAGATTTTGAGCGAATTTAAATTGCAATTTATTCGGTGATTAGCACGTGTGCCTACTTGCGTCGCGTCTCGCGGAAAGCACGCCATTCATTGTGGGAATGTCGCACAGTTTGATACTACTTAATCAAATCTAGTCCATCGATTGCATCTGCCCACCTTTTCACCATGTCCTCCCCATTCTACAAGTACGCTTGACTCCGTCCCACCGCCCTGTGCAATTATTCATTACTTCTGCAGAGAGCCTGAATTCGAAACCATCCAATTACATGGCGGACAGAAGCCGGACACTGCGACCAACGCTCGGGCCGTTCCCATCTATGCCTCGACCAGTTTCGTGTTCAACAACACTGCGGTAAGTCGAGTCGGTTTCCTTGTCGCCAGTATCGCTCAATCCCCCATTAGCACGGAGCTGACCTCTTTGGATTGAGGTAGATATAGCTTCACGGTCCTTTCGCTGCCCTGATAGATAACCATCGTGCATAGAGCTGCTGGTAACATATACTCGCGGATAGGCAATCCCACTACTGTTAGTTCACCAGTCATCTTTTTTCTTAAAACCATTGTAACTTGAACTTCCAGAGTGTATTTGAAGAACGCATCGCTGCCCTCGAGGGTGGGGCTGCCGCGGTCTCGGTCGCCTCTGGACAGGCTGCGCAATTCCTTGCTATCTCCGCCTTGTGCGATGCCGGCGACAACATCGTCTCGAGGTATAATTTATAGTCTTGCATAACACTATCGCGTCTCATAGAACTTGTCTAGCACTTTCCTTTACGGCGGTACATACAACCAGTTCAAAGTCACCTTCAAGAAGTACAACATCGGCGTCAAGTTCGTCGCAGACGAGAAGCCCGAGTCCTTTGCCGCCGCTATCGACGAGAAGACAAAGGCTATCTACGTTGAGAGCATTACCAACCCCAAATATGCAGTCAGCAACCTCCCAGTCCTCGCCAAAATTGCTCACGACCATGGTATCCCCTTGATCGTCGATAACACGTTCGGTATGGGAGGATATCTAGTTCGGCCCATAGACTTTGGTGCCGACATCGTCGTGCACAGCGCAACAAAATGGATCGGTGGACACGGTACGACCATCGGCGGTGTCATTATCGACTCTGGGAAGTTTGACTGGACACAAAACAACAAATTCCCTGGTTTCACTCAACCATCGGAAGGATATCACGGTCTGGTGTTCTCTGAGACGTTCGGGCCCGTAGCATTCGCCCTGAAAGTCCGCACCGAGGTAAGCTCTCTCTCGAGTTTCGACATACTTGAATACTGAGAACACGCCTCTAGCTCCTTCGTGATATCGGTCCCTGCCTGAACCCATTCGCGGGATTCCTGCTCCTACAGGGTCTAGAGACTCTTTCCCTACGTGGAGAGCGCCACTCCCAGAACGCATTGGCACTTGCAAGATGGCTAGAGCAACAGCCTGCGATTACATGGGTGTCTTACCTCGGCCTGGAATCACACGGCTCTCACGAAGTCGCGAAGACTCTTCTCCGACCTGGAGTATTCGGTGGGATGCTCAGCTTTGGTGTGAAGGGTGGTGCCGTGGAGGGCAGCAAACTCGTCGACAGTCTCAAACTCGCGAGTCAGCTCGCTAATGTCGGTGATGCTAAGACCCTGGTCATCCATCCGGCGACAACCACGCACGCGCAGCTCACTCCAGAAGAGCAACTGGCCTCCGGTGTCACACCGGATTTGATTCGGGTAGGTTGAGGGCACTCAAACAAACCGAACATTCTCTGAATCCTTTTCACAGGTGTCTGTTGGTATCGAAGCCATCGGTGACATTATTGCTGATTTCGCTGCTGGTCTCGAGGCATCGCAGAAAGTGTAAGACAGAGTAGAATTGTATACATCAAGCAGAAGAAAGTTGTATGTTATTGCTAATTACGAAGACAACGTTACATTCGAAGCCAACTCGAGGCACCGGTTGCGTGCCGCCCATTCTTGCTTTGAATCATTGCGTCACTGACTTCCTCCTGCGCTACTCTGGCTCACGGTATCTTTGCCGATTGGCATCATACGTCTCGGCACACCTATCCACATCTCATGGCCCTTAAGCGATACGCAAAGGCAATCGACTCCACAATCCCTGTGCCAGCACTACTCTGTGGGGATGAGCATCTCCTTTCATCACAGTCTGGCGTAGGTATATACGATGGGTAAGGATCCCATGTCCTACCCGAAACTCGATCTCACGGTGGACAGGCAGCAGAAGGCAATGAACCATACGATCCACGTATCGTCTCATCGACTGTTCTTCACCGACAATCAGACCCATTTTCTTGCCCTCGACCTCTCCCTCATTACAAAAACCGAATACTATGCTGGTCTTTTCATATCATCGCCTAAAGTGACCCTATATCTTGACGCGGAAACGCCACCGTCGGCAGAAGACGAAGAGAGTTGGGTGTGTCACGTATGTGGGCAGCGCAACCACCATGGAGCCACCAGATTTATTTCTCGCGCTTGCGGTGTCCAACGGCCACTTTCCCAGCCTTCAGCTTCGACACCCGTCCCGAGGTCAAATGGGAACGTCTGCCCTGCGTGGACCTTCATCGAAGAGCGTGCCAGGACCAGTTGCGAGATTTGCAGCACCCAACCACCTGTTCGCCTTGCACCCGAGGCATCCTTCATAAAGCTTAGTTTCCGCAACGGTGGAGACAAAGCGTTTTCCGTTCTCAATTCGTGTCTCAAGACCAAAGCTTGGGAGGTGCGTCCTGATTTTGATGACGTCTTGGTCGCATTGAAGCGTCTCAGACGCAGACGTCAACCAATGATCCACTACCATCTGGATCTGGAATCGCTGGAATCAACTCGCTAACGTCGGTGATGCCAAGACTCTGGTCATACATCCTGCGACAACCACGCACGCGCAGCTCACTTCAGAAGAGCATCTGGCCTCCGGTGTCACACCGGACTTGATTCGGGTACGTTGAGGGCACTTAAACGTTCTGAACATACTCTCAATCCTTCTCACAGGTGTCTGTTGGTATCGAAGCCACCGGTGTCATTATTGCTGACTTTGCTGCTTGTCTCAAGGCATCGCAGAAAGTGTAAGACAGAGTAAAATTGTATACATCAAGCAGGAGACAGTTGTATGTTATTGCTAAGTACGAATTTGAGACCAATTTGAAGCACCGGTCGCGTGCCGCCCATTCATGCTTTGAACCATTGCGTCATGATCATACATCTTTATCTTGACTTCTTACCATGCGCGTCGAAGAATCGTAAGGAATTCTGTGCTACTCTGGCTCACGGTATCTTTGCCAACTACTTCCAAGATTATAATGCCAATCGTGTGGGCACACCTATCCATCTCTCATGGCCCTCAAACGATACACAAAGGCAATCGACTCCACAATCCCTGTGCCAGCACTACTCTACGGGGATGAGCATCTCCTTTCATCTCAGTTCGGCGTAGGCATATACGATGGGTAAGGATCCCAGATCCTACCCGAAACTTGATCTCACGATGGACAGGCAGCAGAAGGCAATGGACCATCAGTCGGGCACGATCCACGTATCATCTCATCGACTGTTCTTCACCGACAATCAGACCAACTCTTTCGTTCTCGACCTCTCCCTCATCACAAAGACCGAATACTATGCTGGTCTTTTCACATCATCATCCAAAGTGACCCTATATCTTGACGCGGAAACGCCACCGTCGGCAGAAGACGAAGAGAGTTGGGTGTGTCACGTTTGTGGGCAGCGCAACCACCGTGGAGCCAACATATCTATATCTCGCGCTTGCGACTTGTGCGGTGTCCAACGGCCACCTTCCAAGCCTTCGACCCCCGACCCGCAGACGAATGGGATTGTTTGCCCTGCGTGCACATTTATCAACGATCGAGCCAGAACCAGCTGCGAAATCTGCACCACGCAACTACCTGTTCGCCTTGCACCCGAGGCATCCTTGATTAAACTTAGCTTTCGCAAAGGTGGAGATAAAGCGTTGTACTCAGTTCTCAAATCGTGTCTCAAGACCAAAGCTTGGAAGGTGCGTTCTGATTCTGATGGCTTTTTCGTCGCATTGAAGCGTCTCAGACGCAGACGTCAACCAATGATTCACTACCATCTGGCTCTGGAATTACTGGAATCATCCAAACTGTCGAAAACTCCAACCAAGGCTTGGAATCGAATATGAATGATTCCTTGCAGGACTTGGAGGCACTCAGGCTGAAGGCCAAGGACATGGTCAAACTTGCGGCGGACCTAAATGAACGCCTGACAGCCCTCTCTACGAACAACCCGTCATCCGAACCCGAAGAAGCCACCTTCATCCGCTCATCTCTGACACAGCTGGGTCTCCAAATGGACAATGCGCCTGTGACGCTGGACATGATGCGCGATGAGCGCGAATGGACCATGCAGCTGGCGCGAGAATTAGCACGCGTTCTACAGACGGTGATGAAAGGTCGTGGCGTTATCGCTCTCGATGAGGTTTGGGGCGGCTGGAATCGTGCACGTGGCGTAGCGCTAATACCACCCTCCACATTCCTCCAAGTCATTCCCCATCTCCCACAGTTCACCATTCCGACTATGCAGACTCGAAGGCTGCATTCCGGGCTGACTGTCATCCATACACCGCCGTACTCTCATGCTGCCTTCTCCGCGCGTCTATCGGGATATCTGACATTGAACGGGCCAAAGACGACCGCGGATATAGCCAAGGAAGAGGAAATTACAATAGCTCTCACTGAAGGCATGGTTGACGCGGTGGAGGCTGATGGTCAAATCTGTAGAGACGATAGCACGTCCGCCATCAGCGCTCAAGGACAGGCCGGCGGAGTTGTTCAGTGGTGGTCCTGGGAACACTTTAGAGACTATGTGTATGATGGGCAGCTTTGAGTATTGTCGCCTGGCCCGCGCTCAGAGATATCCGGCGAGAATGCACGAAGGGAGCGTGCAGGCGGTGGTGTTCATTCGTTGTGCCAAGATAGACCCATGGCCAGGAGTACGCATGGTAGACAGTCTAACGCAACTAGAGCATTCGTGGTGATCTTTCTTGCCGACGCTATCGTCAGCAGTCGGAGCATAAGGTTGTCCTGGTCTTCATCTACCAACATACTGTGTTCTCCTGAAATGATTGCTTCCGAGGAAAGATCAGATTCATTAGGACCGATACCGGCGGTACGGACACGTCTGAATATTCTATGTTGTTCGCGTTCGGATGGTAACACCGGTATAAGTACAAAATATCTTAGCATCCCTTGTGCAGGACATTAGACTCTCTCTGCCCAGGCTTTGAGATCGATTGGGTCATTCTTCGCCATTTCAATCCACTGGAATTTCTGCGATGGAGGACATAGGACATTAGACTCAAAGATGTCAGGCCATGGATGAAGACTCTTACAGATAAACTTCGAGGCATCCCACGAGCTTCCACGTTCTTCTCAAGGCAGGCGTCAACGAAGACTCCGGCCTCTACTGGAAAACGCCTCGTCCCATCGGGGCCGACGTCCAGTAGTCTTGGTGCGGGTTCCCTAACGATCTGGTGCATCAACTCGATAATGCTCATTGTTAGTTTTGATCCGTGAAGAGAGACACCGCGGCTTTTCCTTCGACTGACTGGAGATGACGGTGCAATAGGACGCAGGTGATCATCGTCTTCCCCCTCATCGTCCGAGTAGGAGTCGTTGAAGGGGAAGCGTCCGTGGGCAAGTTCGATGAGCGTAATGCCCAGGGACCAGATATCGGACTTTATAGAATAGTCGCCTCCTTGAATTCGTTCGGGCTGGATAGTGATGAGCCTAGGATGGAGTGGTTGGGTCAGCCACGTACGCTCATGTATATTGACGTGCCAACAAAAGAGTTGGCAATGGAGTTTATGAGTTCACCGGAAACGCCAAAGTCGCAGAGCTTGATCTCGCCAGAGGAGTTGAGAAGGATATTAGAGGGCTTGATGTCGCGATGGATAATTCTGTGCACGTCGTAAAGGTATCCGAGGCCCTCAAGAACGCATAGGGCAACTTTTCCCACGACGCGTATATCTATGGCGCCAGTGCTCTTGTAGATTCCGTCAAAGGACCCTAGTACCTGTATTTAGCTAGCGAGCAATATAACAGATCGTTTGTGACCTTTATCCATGTATTCCATGCAAATGCAGATGTTGGGCTCGGTCAAATATGCGCCAAACGACGTCACAATATAGGGAGAGTTGCAGTCGTGCATTATGTGTAGCTCGCGCAGTATCTGCTTGCGAACAGTGGGCTTGGCGTCGATCAGAACGATCTGCAGGGGTGGCATTGAGATGGCAGGCGACAGAACCTGGACAGAACTGCGACAGGTAGTGAATTGAGTGTAAGTACCTTCTTCGCCATGATAAGTCCGCTGGGGAGATGTTCCACCTTGACGACACTGCCCCCATTGCCCAGGCCTAGATCCTGAATATTGCGAAAGTCCTCGTTCTTTAGAGGCCCGAGGCGGTGATTGGGCTTCACATTGCCTTCTGGGGAGGGCGCATTGAGGCCAGCAAGGGTGGTAGAGATCGCACTCCGAATTCCGGTCTGTTGTGGGGTAGACTGGGCCTGTGAGGGGGAGGGATCTTGCGGGGAATTTAAAGGCTCTGATGGAAGCTGAAGAGCTTTAAAGTTCCTCTTTTTCCGCAGCACGCTTGTCTGTGTGGACATTCCGGGTAATGACAGCAAAAATCACGACGAAAAAGCGTGGTTTATGAGAAGGATCGCGTTGACAGGGTAACCTTTGTGTCGTTGCATGATGGGAAATGAAGCGGTACCGGTCGAGCTCGGCAGTCGGCAATCCCTGATTTGTCTTTGCCTCCGATCCACCATCAGCGATGATACCTTCCAAGAGAATTCTATCAAAAGAGCAACTCGAGGCGTTTCAATCATCGCCGACGTATAACATTGTCATCGACTACATTGAGCGGTTGAACGAAACCGTTATTGGAGCAAAACTATCCGATCCCTCCGAGGCGTCGCCCGTGCGTTCGGCTTTCCCGATCCGTTTGTGCGTCCCCTCAACGACTCCGTAGAGGGTCCAAGCTCTCCTTGACATCCTGGATGTTGTCGAAGATCTGGCGAAAAACACTCCACCGGTCGAGAACGCTGCGTCTCGATTCGGAAACCCAGCCTTCCGCACTTTCTATGACAAAGTTTTAGAGGTTTGCTTTCTGGGCTATCCCGCGAATGAGGCTGTATCTTTCCTCTAGGCCTCCTCGTCTCTACACGCATCAATTACCGGTCTACCATCGGACCATGTCGAAGAGATTTCGACCTACTTCAATGAATCTTGGGGAAACAGAGCGCGTATCGACTATGGCAGTGGAATGGAGCTCAACTTCCTGTGCTGGTTGTACGTGTATATCTACGTGACCTTCCAGTTTCTTCAAGTTCTCTACAGGATATGCCTTGAGCGTCTTGGTGTACTGCAAGTCTCAGATCACAAGGCCCTGGTTCTACAAGTGTTCTGGAGATACATCCAAGTCATGCGTCTACTGCAATCCACGTACTGGCTAGAACCGGCTGGGTCCCATGGAGTCTGGGGCTTGGATGACTACCACTTTCTGCCCTTTCTTTTCGGCGCTTCCCAGCTACGAGGTCACAAGTACATTCGGCCAAAGAGCATCCACGATCCGGAAATTGTCGAAGAATACGCCAAGGACTACATGTACTTTGCTTGTATACAATTTATAAACTCTGTTAGTTTCCCAGACTTCGCTGAGTTCCTTGTGGTTGACACCATTTGTAGATCAAGTCTGCCTCATTACGTTGGCATTCTCCTATGCTGGACGACATATCTGCTGTCAAGACGTGGGACAAGGTCAACAGCGGCATGTTGAAAATGTATAGAGCAGAGGTTCTGGGTAAACTTCCCGTCGTACAGCACTTTCTCTTTGGCAGCGAATCTTTATTAGTCTATGACGGTCCACCTCCACCAAACTCAGGCAGTACGTACTGTCTCGCCTCATATACTCGTTCCTGACCCTCTCATAGCCCAGGAAGATGAACATGGTCATATTCACATCAAGAATGAATGGGGTGATTGTTGCGGAATACCTGTCCCCAGTGCCTTTGCAGCTGCCGCTATGGAGGGCAAAAAGAGAGCTCCTGGTGCAACGCTCGAAGGCAAGGGAATCAGGCCTGTTCCGTTTGATTAGCCCTGTGACGATGAAGACATCAAGTGTACATTACTCGTATAGAGCTGATAAACATAAGTAAAATGCAATGAAGATCTTGTATACTCAGTCCATCCTAACTTGCCCGGCCCGTCTGCGTAGCTAGACGACGGAGAGAGACTGTATGTGATTTCGAGCTACCTTAGGCTGTACTGAGTCTGGCCAAGAGGCTACGTCTGTGTATTATCCTCTTCAGTAGCACAGGCTGCACTGCTGTCACGCATAACACGTTACAGGGCTTGCCGAATTAGTGCCGAATTCCCCTGGTGCAACGCAGCTCTTGCTTGCACCACATTCTCGACCTATTCCTTGCGCCACAGATCACGGTGGCTCGTCGATAGCGCTCCCAATCCAATCACTATACCCGTCATAAGCGTCCCGCCATGGATGTTGTCAAAGCCGTGGAGACATATGTCACCAAATTAGTATCCGAGCCTTCAGCAATGAAGGTGCTCCTGCTCGACTCGCACACAGTAAGACCCTCATTCCTTCCCAATCTACGCGCTCAATGTGCCTCCAGACGCCCATAGTATCTCTGGCATCCACACAGTCGATTCTACTCTCCCATCAGGTTTATTTAACGGACCGAATAGACAACAAGAAGCGGGACAGGATGGCGCACATGAAATGCATCTGCTTCCTTCAGGCATCCGAAGAGAGCTTAGAAGCTCTTGCCTTGGAATTTCGGGAACCCAAGTATTCAGAGTACTACTTGTGTCAGTCGGTGAATCTCCTGCTGGCTATAGCGTCTGACAGCCTGTTTGTTCAACGCTTACCACAGACTTTACCAACATCTTGAGCAAGACGGTCATTGAGCTACTGGCCGAAGTGGATGAATACGAGGTCGTGCGTGAAGTCCAGGTGCGCGATATATGTGGACCCGTATACGGCTCCTTGACAGATGCACAGGAATATTTCGCAGACTACGCGCCGCTCCTCCCATCGTTGTTCTCCCTCAACCATACCCCCAATGCGCAGAAACCATTATACGGCGCAAGCCCGAATACATGGCACCCGGATGCCCTGGAGAGATCTATACAAGGCATCACTGCGGTCCTCCTTAGTCTGAAGAAGAAACCAGTAATACGATACGAGAGGATGAGCGGAATGGCCAAGAAGCTTTCGGGAGAATTACAGGTGAGCATCATCGGGCTCTGGTCGGTGACAACTGCTGAAGAATCAAAAGCATCGCATGCAATCCGAATCCACCCTCTTCGATTTCCGACCGACGCAGACCCCACCACTTCTCCTCATTCTGGATCGAAGAAATGATCCAGTAACACCACTACTGTCTCAATGGACGTATCAAGCAATGGTGCACGAGCTCCTGGGCATACAGAATGGTCGCGTCGATCTCAGCATGGTTCCAGAAATACGCTCTGAACTCTCTGTCAGTTCTACTCTGCCCTTCTACGCTATCGTCGTGCTGACAGTGTGTTCCAGGAAATAACACTGACCACCTCTACCGACCCATTCTTCCAAGCTCATTACCTCTCTACCTTTGGTGACCTGGGGGGGTCTCTCAAGAATTACGTGCAATCATACCAGTCGCGATCGTTGGCACAATCACCCTCTTCGATAAATTCGATTTCAGATATGAAGCGGTTCGTCGAGGAGTATCCAGAGTTCAGGAAACTCGGTGGAAATGTCAGCAAACACGTCGCGCTGGTGGGTGAGCTGAGTCGGTTAGTGGGTAGAGACAAATTATTAGAGGTGGGCGAAGTTGAGCAGGGATTGGCTACCAGTGCTGGGGCTGATTTTAAGGTGCGACTTCCCAAGTGCAAAACGTGGTGATTGATTTTGGTATAGAGCGTCCAAGACGTAGTGACAGACAATGGTGTCACCCCGTGGAACAAGCTGCGAGTTGTGATACTATATGCTCTGCGATACCAGAAGACGCAGACGAGTAACATCGCTTCTTTGATTAACCTCATGATGGCGCATGGAGTTCCTAGAGAAGACGCGAGCGTGAGATTAACATTTGGTTCTAGGCCTGAGTTGTGCTGACTTCTCTTGACAGCTTGTCTACGTGTTCTTGAATATTGCAGGAAATGATCAGCGGCAAGATGATTTGTTTTCGACGGAATCACTTTTAGCCAAAGGACGCTCTGCTCTGAAAGGACTCAAAGTTCGTTGGGCGTGTACCTTTCTCACTCAAACACTCACATTCTGACCAGGGAGTCGAGAATGTGTATACGCAGCACACGCCCCACCTGTCGCAAACATTGGAAAACGTTTTCAAGGGACGGCTAAAAGAGACAAGTTATCCGTTCCAGGAGAACCCTGGTCCAAACGCAAGTCTGCAAAGGTAGCGGCAAACTTGCATCGCGTACTGCTGATCGTAACAGTCATTAGACCCCAGGATGTTATCATATTCATGATCGGAGGGACTACATATGAAGAAGCAAGGACAGTGACTTTACTGAATCAACAACCTTCGACACCAGCAACGCCAGCTGGACATGCAGCCCCTGCTGGTGTCCGTCTACTTCTGGGTGGCACATGTGTGCATAATTCCTCATCGTGAGCTCTCGACTTTGGTCGTCTGCATCCTTCTGATGTTCGTAGATACATCGAGATGTTGCGGCATGCTGCGACATCGTTCCCCTCATCCGTTTTCGAACCGCCGCCGGAATCTGCGTCGAATGCTCCGGCTCTGAACCTAAACCTCGGTGGAGTAAATGTGAGCTTGGGTGGCCCGGCGGGAAGTGGAGTCTATAGGACTAGCGGGGAAGGGGTCGGAGTACAGGCAGATGGACTTCGAGACGGAGTGCTGAACTTGCTTGGCAAGGTGAAGCAGGGCGTCGATCGCATCGCTACACCTCAGTAAAAGTAGCAGTACTTTGGCATCACTCGTTGCTTATATGTTGGATAAATCACGGACTTACGCTGCATGTGCCATCCGCAAATCATGCGGTCGGGACACGAGGGGACACGTAGCATCCAAAGATCACGGGATTTGATTTCTCTGAAATCATCGTTTCCCATCTTATTCTGCTTATTTTCATCCCCGGTTCGCTGTCTGGCGCTTTTTCCCTTCTTACGCCCACGGTTCTCCTCGTTTGGTCATGGCGAAAGGCCTCTTTGGCGGTCTCAAGGGCATTGATGCCTTCGGCAAGGTAATCATACATTCGTCGCGGCGGAAATAGCGGAATTGACGTGGATGTGCAGACAACAGACGATGTCAAAGTCAAGACACGGACAGGCGCATTCTGTGAGTGTTATTTGGCAAGCAGGAACAGTGGTGCTGACCAGCACCATCATGGGCAGTGACTATCCTCTCTGCAGCAATCATTCTGGCGTTCTCCACCATGGAATTTGTGGACTACCGTCGGGTCTACACAGACACCTCCATCGTCGTCGACAAGAGTCGCGGCGAGAAGCTCACTGTCAATATGAACATCACATTTCCACGGGTACCTTGCTATCGTGAGCCCGACCACTGTATTCTCAGGAAGGGAACTGAATCGTCTTCCGTCCAGTGCTCAGTCTAGACGTGATGGATATTAGTGGGGAGACCCAGCGGGACCTCACGCACAATATCCTCAAGGCACGGCAGGACCAGCAAGGCAGACTTGTTGCCGGGTCCGCCTCGTACAGCGCGGATCTCCAGAATGACCTCGACAAGATGAACACTGCCAAAGCCGGAGACTATTGCGGGTCATGCTACGGCGGTATCGAGCCGGAGAGCGGGTGTTGTAATACGTGCGAGGAAGTGCGCACCGCCTATGTCAACCGAGGCTGGAGTTTCTCCAATCCCGACGCCATTGATCAGGTACGCCTTACCGCGCTTCTATGCATGCGGACTACTAACCACTGTTTGTGCAGTGTAAATCCGAGGGATGGTCGGACAAGCTTCGCGAACAGGCCAACGAGGGCTGCAACATTTCCGGTCGCATTCGCGTTAACAAGGTCGTCGGTAACATTCACCTGTCTCCGGGTCGCTCGTTCCAGACGAGCTCCAGGAATTTCTACGAGTTGGTGCCGTATCTAAGAGATGACGGAAACCGACACGACTTCTCGCATACCATTCACAGGTTGTCCTTTGAGGGTATGCTTTCATGCCTGACTTGCAATGCGACCGACATTGACATCGTCTTCAGGTGATGACGAATACGATGTCATGAAGGCCAGAGTAGGACGCGAGATGAAGAAGCGTCTAGGCATCGAGAGCCCGCTGGACGGTGCAGTTGGACGCACGAGCAAGGACCAATACATGTTCCAGTACTTCCTGAAGGTTGTGTCAACACAGTTCCGCGGACTTGATGGCAAGAAGGTATTCACGCGTCTTCTACTAGTTCGTTGAACGTTTTAACACGTATATGTCAGATGAACACCCATCAATACAGCGCCACTCACTTCGAGCGCGACCTCACCGATGGCGGACAAACCAACACTCCCCAAAACGTTCACATACAACACGGCGTTACTGGCGTCCCAGGCGCCTTCTTTAACTTTGAAATATCACCTATATTGGTCGTACACTCGGAAACACGGCAATCATTTGCGCATTTCCTGACATCGTACGTGCAGCGATTCACTTGTTTCGAGATGATCAACTCTAACCCAACTCTAGGACATGCGCTATTGTAGGTGGTGTGCTAACCGTCGCATCACTCTTGGACAGCCTGCTCTTTGCCACCACAAGGGCCTTGAAAAAGTCGGGTGGGAGTGCCAATGGCAATGGCATAAACTACGGAGGCACAAACTCATGTAAACTTCTGTTGTACCTCACTGAGAGAAAGGAGGACATGAGGAGCCGTCCAGCGTGCAAACAGTACTTCGACATTATCAATGTTTACAGATTTACAGGGCATGATACAGTTCCGATATAGCCTGGTAGGTAACATTGTTGTACACTAGCTCTTACACTTCCGACGCATAAATAATGTGAAGACTTCCTTGTTCATCTCTTTTTCGAAGAACCTGGCTTTGCGTTGACCGCTGCCTTCCTTTTCTTCGAGGGGGGAGATATTATGGGTTGAGTCGGCATGTTGCGCTTTGGCTTGGGAGGCGGTAAAGTGTTCTACGCGTTATCAGCATCAATTGAGGGATCATGAAAGTGGATAACCACATACATCAGGGCCAATCATCAGCTCGTCTTCGTCTTCATCATCGTCATCGTCTTCATCGTCAGAATCACTTTCTATCAGACGAGAGCGCCGGCGGTGATTGGCGGGAGGAGGCTCCTCGCTAGACAGCTGATCCTCCTCTTCGGACTCGGCTTTGATCTCGTATGTTGTTTGGACGCGTCGGATGAGTTTGGTCTGGACAGGTTTGCGTTGGTGTGCCGAAGAGGTCTCGGCGAGAACATTGGGGGTGGTGGATTGTTTGAGAGGGAGTGCGGCGACCGGTGGTTGGGATTTGGTCGGCGTCTTTAATTGTTGCGCCGACGGCGGGGTGGGATCGTCGTATCGGGAGATAGGTGTTAAAGGAGAGCGCTAAGCCGTGCTCGTGAGCTGACAGTACATAAGTTCAGTGAGGCGAGCGAGTTACCGGAGGCGGGGCTCTGCGTTCAGACACAAGCTCGTCTAGTCTTGATGTGAGAGTGCACCGTTGCTGCTCGACCCGAAGAAAGTGCTCCTGCCAGTTGGTTGCCTGGTCACGCCAGTGTGCATTGTCTCTTCGAAGTTGCGATATCGTTTCTGCTTGTCGCGCGATCTGTCACGCCAGCGTTCAGTTCACAGACCAAGGTGAGATGATGAACTTGAATACCGTCAGTTCATGCTGATTAGCCTTCTAGAATTCAGCAAGGCACACGAGATCTGTTGCAAGAGCGTACCTTTTGCTGCCATTCGCGCGCTTCCGCTTCTCGTTCACGGAGCGCTAATTCGCGCTCGTGCAAGGTCCTCAAGTTCTCGTCGCGTTCACGCTGCGCCTCATCCCAGTGCTTTTTGGAATCTTTGAGCTGGAAGGGTGTCAGTAGAGATAGCGCCGGCTTGACTCGAGCTCACGGCCAAGGAGATAGACTTGCTGAACGTCGCGATAGCCTCTGTGACTGCGGTCTCCATTGTAGTCGATGAGCAAGGTACTTTGCCTGCCGGACTCGAAGTCAAATGATGTGTCACAGCCACACGTGGGTTACTCGTGGCGTCAGCCTGTGGCAGTGCTTCAAAGCAGAAGTGGATTTGAATCTTTTCACGTCGACCGCTGAGCTGAGTGATACTTGTCGAAGGGCTTCACCTTTCAGCAATCATCAAAATGCAGTTTGCATGCTCTACGGGCTCTCTATGACCGCAAGCGACCTTTGCTCTCGTTCGCATCCCAGGTTCCAACTTAGTTCTATGTGTTTCATGCTGGTGTGTTTTGGATATCTGTCTCGAGAACACCAAGGAGCTTTGATGAAGACCTTGGCCTCAGGTCGTATTCAACATTCTAACCCTCTGGTTACAAATAATATCCCAGGCCCACACATATATAAGTGTGGCGCAACTTTTGCGGACTAATTCAAGGCCTGCAAAACTTGAGCCCAGTATGCATTACACTGACCTCAAAAGCAAAATAACCATCATTGAAAGAGAATACCACTTGATGCAAATCTATATTTTGTCACAGTTCGGAGTTGAGCGTAATTTTCTGGTGCAATGGCATCGTTCAGAGGTCTGTATATAGTATACACATTCATGTTATTCAGGATTCTGTATTCCATGCTCCCGCTTACGGGTACATGACTCCTCAGATCACAGAGCGTCGTGGTAGCAATGACTGAATGCAGGATGTGATGGTATGTTACAACAAATGTGGATGGATCGTACAAGCGTTGGTACAATGTACGGAGTGAAAATCAAAAAATGGCTGTCTTCGTCTCATGAATCTTCAAAGCACTTGCTGATCACTAGCGGGCATGCTTTCATACAACGCGACATTTAGTACCTGCGAGAGGAACTCTGTTGGCGGTGTTGGTGGTTTCCGGCATAGCTATAAGACGGCTTGATGTTTCTATCAGAGAATATCGACAGATGACGAATCACCGCTCACCGTGGACGGTCTATCGTCCATGCCTGGGAAAGGCATGTACATATCAGTCGAGTAGTTGAAAGCCTACAGCAGTAGGTGAGTCTCAGACAAACAAGAAGTCTGGATAGAAAGCTGATCTCACCGATGTCTGGAATCCAGGAGCAGGAGGCTGGTTGAAGTCCCAGTTCGCCAAATCTTCATTTCCGTAACGAGCGTAATTATCTGACTCCCTCGGGTCGACAGCCCAGCTATAGGTCATCTGGTTGGAGCTTGGGACGACGTCGGGGCGAGCGTGCCTCAAGTCAAGTTCATCCTTCGGCGCGTACCCGTTGTAGGGAACAGGCTGAGGGTCGGAAGGGTCGGAGGACGAGCGGACGCGGGGCTCGCTTCCATCGTAGGGTCTATCTCCACCTCCTCGTCCGTGAGACGGGATGCCCATCCCGCCGCGAGCGACGCTCTCGCGGTGGCGCTTCTCCTTCATCGCAAGGTCCACCCAAGGCTTGCGTTCGGAGTCCGACATCTGGGACCAGCGGTGAGCCGAATAGCTGCTTGTTTTCTGCGACTCGGGGATGGATGGTCGGCGCTGCATGTGCTCATGAAAGATCTCAAAGGGCGTCCTTGGGGCGGGAACACGCGTCGATGAGTGCGAGGACATCCTGATGCCTTTGAAAGAGATCAGTTTCGGATGAAAGGAAAGATATCAGTGGTCGTGTTGGGTGACGAGATGGAAGATCACGATGGATGCATTTGGTCTTCTCAAGGTTGATACTCACCTTGGGTATGCACGAACGACGGATGGCGGAGTCGAGCAGGAAGAGATAGATCTTTCCTCCTCTTATATATGAATTTGACGCAAACAGAGACACGTTGTTGTGACTCGCCGGAGGGTTGATCGAAGGACGGCATGATGTCCAATCGTAGCGTCTTCGCGCCTCTAGCAAAGCTCGAAGATGTGCGCGCCACAAAGAGCACAATTTGGATGGAGGATGTCTGAAGAATCAAACATTGTCTGGGGTGTGTTGCTAGAACTGAGCTGACGAAGTGAGCAATTATCGGGATTGCCTGATTACATATTTGGAGTTTTGCATGTTCTCCAGGTGGGGATATGGAAATGAGGCAGACCAAGTTGCCATACCCTTGGCCCCGTTATTCCTGAAGAGCATCCATAGGATAGGATAGGATCAGACACGGTTGGTCCCTTCAGGAACACCGGCGAGACGCGACGGAAACCAAGCGGGAAATGAGACGCGACGGAAACCAAGCGGGAAATACGAGGTGCAGATAAGCAACGCCTGATTGAGGACACCTGAAAAGTTTCAATAATGGATTTTACGGTCCTCAGATAACCAGTCATAAGATGCGTCTCTCTAAGGCTCGCCAAAGAGTGTGATCAGAATATGGTAATAGTCCAAGCTGCTTGAGTATTAGCTTCGTAAAGCACGTGGCCAGCGGAGCGCAAAGTTCGATCCTGCACAGTGTGCACTTAACGCTCAATCTAGCCCAGTATCTCGACACCGTGAGGCGGATGTCAAGCGGTGGCATGGAAAAATCGAACGTTGAACAGTTGTCTGACCGAAGTCTACCTTGCTTGCATGTAAAACCTTGAAACTCGAAGCTCAATCCTAGCGAAAGAATAGTGAACACGCTCTGAAAACGTACCCTTCTGAAAACGTACCCTGATTGAACCCGGTCCACTTCATGTTGATTTTGAGGTCATGACCGTCAGATGCCGGCTCTGGGCCGGGTAGTGGCTCCTGGGGGCTAGTCGGCGAGGAAAGGGTAAGTTGTTGGTCGGGTCGAAGCGGAATGGACGCGATCAGAGTTCAAGTTGTGACTTCTCTTGCGGCTTTGAGCATATGACTGTGTACTTCAGTCTACACAGCCCGGTATCCAGGCCGTCAAGAAACAGGATCATGGAAGGAAATTGGAATGCCTAATTTTGGGTCGCCGAGTTGCCGCTACAAACTCCGAGACCACAATCACATGGTATTCGTAACGCTACGCGATCGGAGTTTCCTGCTTCCCCTTATTTTAATTTCTCCCTCAACTTCTCTATAAACCGAAGTAAAAGAAACAACGAATGAGCACCTCTCTAGCTGTGCTTGGCGCGATACAATGTGTCTTTCTTCCATCCTTCACGTTGTTACGTGATAGAAATCGACACGACGCATGACAGGTCCGGGTCCAGTGTTCTGTGAGTCTCTCAACGGTTACATACAATCAGTGGCGTACTGTTCATGTCAACCAGTAGCAACGATCACTAGCTTATGCGAGTCTACACATCTGAGTAAGTATGGGTGGAGTATGTACTTAAGCAAACGCTCCGTTCGTTCAGCCTGTTCGTCCCGCCTCCATAACACGTTGACCGAGGACTCGAAACACAGGACATTCATGTCAGGTATCCAGTGCTCTGCTTGGGCAGTACCGTCGATTGTCTCTCTGATGAAGCTTGGAGGATGGAGACCACTCGAAATCAAACCAGCCTTATATTGGGAAGTATCAAAATTTCCCGGACACTGGTACGCACGAAACTCTAGTCGCTGTTAAACTAACTCACAAGTTCGAACGATGGGCAGTTGACTAGTCTAACATAAGTAAGCCCATCAGACCATAATCAGGGCCGTCTCACGACCGCCCCAGCTGAGTACCGCCCCCTCCTATCATGTACTTATATCGCTCTCTGATCGCTCTGCAATATTCGATATTCAATGCCCAGGCCCAGTGGCCAGGCCCGTTTTGTCACCTACGGTATGATTATCTTGACATCGTCCTACATCGTCGGTCTCGGGGTTCACGCACAACTCGGATCAAGCACACATACGCCCTGAGACGACGCCACGCCACGCAATCACCAGGGTCATGTCAAGGCAACAATTCAGTCTTGGCTCTCAGTTGTACGTAATACAGGAAGCACCGATTAGCGACATTTCTTGCGCTTCTCTCATGCTTACGCGAAGGTCAAGATGTTCTTAGTCTGGTCTTTCCCTTTTCGCGCGTTCAGTATCGTTGGGCTAGCGCTTCTCGCCCTTCTAGAGGTTGTAGGATACACATGGGCTTGATTGAGGGACATGTGTCGTGGAAAGGTTGATCTGCGTAGCCTCGTATGTACGTCTATCTTATGTGAGCAGCACCCTCAACCAGTTCTAGGCGCGTCGGCGCCCTCTACCCGTAATGCTCTGTTGATTAGCGCAATGTGTGTGTGAACGTCTCATTGATACACTAGAATTATTGCATGCAGTAAGGGGGCGTTGGTTCCCACCTGCCATGCTGCGCTTGCATACAGTTACGCCACGTCTGAATCAGCTTGGCCTACGTCAATGTAATTTGTGGAAAGATGGACAGCTTAGAGTGGACAAGACTCACAACGTTGAGCGTACTAGACTCGGGTGGACATGTCGGTCGTCATCTGTCTTGATATATGCACGGGTGCATGGATGTGTCAGATCTCGCGGGTCGACGCGTGCGTGTGGCAGCAGAGCCATTACGGAAAGAGCCCTCAGTCTGCGAGGGAATGGTCGGTGATTGCCGGGTGATTGATCTCTGTCTTATGACCCGGTAGTTCCACTTGGCAGTGGCGTTCACGTCCGCATGGCCGACAGTACGTATTCTCTATTCGCGAGCGTAATGCATCAAGGAGGTACAGCTGCGCGCGATCTTAAGAGAAATACTGGGCTTTGGCACCCTTCAACATCGTCAAAGGATAAATGCATGTGCTTGACGGTTCCAGTTGTAACCGCCGTGACACTGACATCTCCGGCATATCATCTGCATCGGGTTTTACGAGTTCTGTACACTTTCGAGAACACTCTCAAGTCTCCTTCGTTATGCGCGCGTAAGTGATCTCGGGATTTTGCGTAGCGGCGCCCGCCAAGCTGGTACGCGAGAATCAGCTACTGCTCACCAACTGCTCACACGAACACGGAAAGATTTATTCTATCTATCTATTTGAATTGATTCGGCCTCAATACATTCTCTCGGAGATTCCCCTCCCCCCAGATTCCCCTGATGGTCTAGCTGCAAATTTCACTCACTAGACTTACATGCTGAATCCCTATGAGACGCCAACAAAGTCTGCTAGTTATGTACACTGTGACATAGACGCCACACAGAACTTAGATGTATGGAGGTCCGCGCATCCTCGTCGGGTCTTTGAGCGCACACTTGAGTACGACTCGACGTATAAGGGGACTTGATGTACTTATCATTCGCACTGCGTTATATACTGGATGCCTGCTGGGGAGCTTGACTTACACATTTCATCTTCGCTGCAATCGTGCACTTCACCAATGTCATCACAAGGCAAGTCCTGGACCCGCATCCAAGCCGCGGAATCAAGGTGCCAAACGGTCGACAATCCATGTGTTGTCGCCAGAAAGGTGATACCGTACGCGATCGTGCAATCTGGAGGGTCTTCCACTCCAAAACTCGACCTCTCTGTGCCGTCGCATTAGCCACCAGAGACATGGGCTAGCGAGGAGAGCAATCACTCACATAGGAACAACTCTCCAGCCACCCCAGAATTCTGGTTTGTCGACATCGCGACCATCGAATCGTTGTTTGATCGAGCTAAGGCGGTCGGCGACCTCGCCTTCAGACACAACTGTACTTTGGTGGCTCGCCCAAGCTCCCAGCTGACTTTCGCGAGGACGTGAGTGAAAGTATTCGGTCGCTTCTTCCTCTGACACCTTTTCCACCTTTCCG
Organism: Strobilurus pachycystidiatus; assembly: GCA_019915135.1. Lineage (NCBI taxonomy): Eukaryota > Fungi > Basidiomycota > Agaricomycetes > Agaricales > Physalacriaceae > Strobilurus > Strobilurus pachycystidiatus. The sequence goes on from JAHLMK010000004.1 coordinate 1,225,538, forward strand.
ACGATGCGAACACTTCTGTGAACGTCGCGCCAGTAGAACACCAAGGCAGCAGCTGGGGTCTTCTCAAGCTCGCGAGACTTTCTGGAAGTATAGTTGGTGTAAAACACAAAACCGCGCGTGTCAACAGTCTTCAAGAGAACCATGCGTGCACTTGGAAGTGGGGTAGGATCCAAGGCGACCGTAGAGACGGTCATGGCTTCAGGTTCGGGCACCCCGGCATCGACCGCATCCTTCAGCCAGGCGCGAAATTGGCTGAGAGGGTCGGGAGATACCGAGGCGGGAGACAGTGGGCCGAGAGGGGAGTGGTACTGAGTGTGCGGGAGCACGTGGATCTCGTTATCTGTGGCTGAGATGATCTTGTCCATGAGGGCGGGAGGAGAGTGGGCTTGGATTATTTTGAGATTCCGATAATTATCTATTAATCAATTTAATAATATGTACCTCGATCGAAATGTGAGAATTTCAATCAAGATTGCGGTTTGGACCTGGGAATCATCTGGAATCATTGGACTCAAATAAGGGCTAATAAGGGCGTGTGTGCCCCTTGCACTCAACCCCCCAAATGCTCCATTCCATATACGACCTCACCACGAGCTGCCGCAAGGCTACGGGCGATGTCCCCGCCAAGCTCGTCGGCGCATCGACGACCGTGGTGGGGTCCTACATGTATCTCTTTGGCGGCAGGCAGGTCGCAGAGCGCAAAATGGCGTCCGACCTCTACCGCTTCGACCTCGAAACCCTCGTCTGGAAGAAGCTGCCCAACCATCCCGACGACGACCTTCCGCGCCCGCGATATTTCCATAGCTCCGACTCGTGGGGCAATCTCCTGATTGTATTCGGCGGGATGAGCAATCAGCCGGACAGCCCTAATCCCGAAGAACTCTGTGTGCTTAACGACGTGCGCCTATACGACATCGACTCCGGGCGTTGGCTGCCCGCCGGCCCAGACGGTGCTGGCGAAGCGCCCCGAGCGCGCTACGCGCACCTGTCCAGCGTGACCGCGGACCGTCTTTTCATCATCGGAGGGCAGGATTTCTTCAACACATGGCTCGATGATGTCTGTGTCTACGACCTCTTGGCGAGGACGTGGGTGCAGAGGCGGCCATACCCCCGTCATTGCGGCACATACCGCTCCGTGGCCGTAGCATCGACTATGACCGTCCGCCATCCCTCACCTCATAACCACCCGCGTTTTTCACCTCCCGCGTCCACATCATCTGACGGCACCCCATCGGACGCTCTCGTCTTCCATCCATTCTCTGCACCGCCCACTGAGGACCATCCTGCCGACATCTATCTCTATTCAAATTACAATGTGCGTCCTCCTCAAAGTTTTTTGGTTCCGCCCTCAGACCCTCCGCAGTTCACGGATGTGAAACGGGAGTTGGAGGTCTTCTCCCCGCTGCCAGACACCGACTTCACAATCTCTGATCGGTCGGGCGACATGGCCGGCACTACTTTCCCCCCTGGTCTTCGCTTTCCTACCGGTGCAATCCTTGGGAACCACTTGATCATTGCCGGTACATACTTGGCACACTCCTATCAAAGCTTCAGTATCTGGGTCTTGGATTTGACGACTATGCACTGGTCGCGTATTGATCCCGGTAAAGCAGTCGAGTCGGGCTCATGGTTCCGTGGCTGTCTTGCACCTGATACCAACAAGTTCTACATCTTTGGCAACCGAGACGGCAACCTTGTTGATGATTACAATCGACGTTTGCTAAGCTGGGAGCACGTTGCTGTGGTGGATCTGGAGGCGTTTGGAATATACCAGCCACCCACGGCAAAGGTCGACATCTCGATGCAGGAGCTAGGGTTGACTGCACTAGAAGAAGGCGTCTTGGCTGACTTTGATGTCATTTGCGAAGACGGTCGAAAGGTTCCTTGCTCCCGCAAACTACTCGAGGAACGTTGGCCATGGTTCCGAGAAGAGCGACGAAGGCTTCTCGAGAACGCTCTCCAGGCGATGGAGGGCATGCCAGTGTCCCCAATGCATGTCGATGTCCCCAGTACCCACAAAGGGGCAGATCCCCGCCTGACCCCACGCGCTCTCCATCTATCAGAACCATACCCGATCACCTTGGCGTTGGTGCAGTACTTTTACGCTCAGGCCCTCATCACCCCGCTTCAGCAGGCACCGGCAGTCCTCAGTCAGCTGCTTGTCCTCGCGACGAACTACGGTATCCAACATCTGGAGGATTTGGTGAAACATGCCATGCACCGCGCCTTGAGCAACTCGACCAGCGTCGGTGTATACGAAGTCGCGACGTTGTGCAATTGCCGGTCTCTCCAGATTCGTGCTTTGAAGACCGTCATGTCCTATACACAGAAGCGTCCCGGTAACAAAAACAAAGATGGGCGGGGAGGACCTCCCCCTCCTCCAAACGCCGACCACAAGGGGGGTAACGAACCGTCGTTCTCGCGCCCTCGGGGGACGAGTGACGCGAAGTGGAGGACGATGGGTAGTGGACCAGGTGACGGTGACAATACCGGTAGTTATAGCAGTAGGTTTGGCTCATGAAGTTCAACCCTCTTGTTTCTGAGCTATTCTCGCAGATGGGGATAGGCGTGGAAGACAAGTCCGTGCACGTGCACCGCCACCGCCTTTGTCGCATATGTCGTCCAGTGATGAGGAGGAGCCGGCTCCGCTTCCGCTGTTTACAGCTCGGAAGAAGCATCATCGCGGAGTCAGCGCCGTTTCTCTAGGGACGGACCGCGACATACGTGAGATGACCGAGCTGTTGATGCCGACCATGCCCTCGCAGATGGAATGGGAAGCTGTCTCTCCTCCTCACTCGAGCAGCGGCAACGAGATGAACTCTCATCCGCGACACGAGTTGGAGAGCGAAGATGAGGTGGATGGAATGCGCGTCTTCGCCCCTTCGGACCATCGATCCAGCTATACAACGGAGTCTTCTTTTCCGTCGCTGACTTCCACACCTTCGATGACCTATGCATCGAGCATGTCCAGTCGCAGCAGCATGCCGACACCTATGACGCCGGTAACAATCATGAGCCATCTTCCCCATATCGAAGAGCTCGACATAGGTCCTCGACCCCAGACTCCAACCCTACCTCCATATTCGCATGCTTCCTACCCACCATCAGACTCTCCCTTTCAATCTGAAAGTGACGGAGATGGTGCTCGTGGATGGCCGCAGGAAAAAAGCAAGGTTGAGTGGATCGCCAGCCGGACTTCGACGGTCTCTTCAGGCGCTGAAGGCACGATCCTTCCCATACCTGACTCGCCTGTTACGAAGAAGGGGTTCAAGTCTCTGTTTGGTGGGAAGGCGAAGGGTGGCGATAGTCTGCAGCAACAGGATTTGAAGGAGATGAAGAAGCGGAAGGCCGAGGAGAAGCGATTGCGGACTGAACGGCTTGCGGAGGATCTCAAAGCAAGAGCACAGGCGCGAAAGCAGGCAGCGCAGGACACTGCATCGTTGAACAGCGCAGAAAGGGAAAATAAGACGAAGACCCCCGCCAACATGTATGGAGGTATAGACACTCTAGTGATGTGATTTTAGCTGTTGCGTTTGTCGATCTTTGTTTTCCATCTTTTGTTGTTAGAGCTCTTCCTGTGTCCTTGTATCATACTAATTGTTGTATTGGTTTACGCTCATTTCTATCTCCAACTATCTGCATGTATACACTCCTTTGTTTTCTCGAATCAAATCAAATTATGCACAGAGATCCATTGGGTGATATCAGGCTAACGCCCCGTTGGATTCACGACGTAGCTGTATAAGTAAGAGTTTCAATTGTGGTCCATGCAGAATCCTTTTTCTGACCTTTTCTGACGACCAGATCTATTTACCCGAGTCCACCGCGTATCTCCTACACGAACTCCATCATGTTTGCGTTTCGGCGCGTCGCTCCTCGCCCTCTCTATGCGCAGAGAAGATGGGCGCAACAATCAGCCTCGCGCGCGCCGTCGTCAAGGCCGTCGTCAACTCCGCAACCAGGAAAAACCAAGCAGAAGGATGCGCTCCATCAACTTGAAGAACCCGATTTCCGCCCGCCCTGGGTGTATACTGGTGTGAATCTTGTCAATTGGGTTGTCATTCCAGGTTTGAACCTAGTCCTCCAATACTCCTGCTCTGACTGTCGCGATAGGTGTTTTCTTATACTGCATGTTTATATACGATTGGGGAGACCACGAGCATGTCTTCCAGGCGGTGCGTGTGCAGTCATCCTTCGTTGCCTCTTGTTGAGGTATTGCAGCCTCGAAGGTGGCTGAAAAGACAGCGGCAATCATTCTTCTCTTTGTCGCCAGAGGACGAGAAGTTAGCTCGGTCCCTGGAAGAAGCAAAAGCGGAAACGAAATCGACTACATAATACGCCCTGTGCTCTTTGACTTATTCAACTCTTCTTTTGAGCTCGGATTCTGTCGGGTCCAAGATTAACGTCCAGCCATTGCATTGATTCGCACAATGAGGTCCTTTGATCACTAACCTCTTTGTTCTTTTCCTTTAAAACTTCGTCTCCGGACACTGCCCAGAGTGAACGACGAGCAATGACCAACCCAACTCTTCGTGAAATACTGGCAAGTCGCATCCATTCCCTTTCCCTGCGTCTACCTCATCTTCTTCCAGCTTGTAGAGGTCGAGCACCGTGCTCGTCTGGAGGCTCTGTTGCTTGAAAGAAGCCAGGCATACATTGAACGGGAACGCGCACTTGTCGCCCGACATCAAGCTCTATTCTTGTGCGAAAAGGCTCTCATGGAACGCGACCGGGCGCTAAGTGAAAGACGAAAGGAGAGGACACAGCGCCTTCGCCAGGTAAGTGCTCTCCTTGACAATGACTGTATACTCAATGTCCGACTAGGAACAACAATTCTATCTGACGGTTAGTACATCCTTTGAGGACTTGTCTTGCTATATAACTGACATTTAGAATCCCGTTCAGGTCACGGAACAAGAAGAAACAATCAAGAACCTTCAAAGGCAGATTCAAAGGCTTCAGCGCCAATTCGAGTACGATTCTGTAAGTGCTCGTACTCAACCATTTCGAAGACGTGGCTAACGTCAGGTCTGAAAGGATTCGACGACGTGCCGTTCTTCTTTCTACGCCCAACATGGCCCCGAAACTCTGGACGACGACACACCGCCCGTAACACCAACGAATTATTTACCCAAAACTTTCGACTCACCTTCGTGCAAACCTCCGGGTCATGTAGATAACATGGGACAAGGGGTGTTCAACCTTTTCCAGGAGGCCTCAGACGAAGAACAAGAGACGATGGGGGCAGCGTGTACTCCCTTGGGATGGCAAGAGGAGGAAGAGATGAATGAAGTGTGGAAGCAACATCGCATGTACTTTTCTGAATTCTGATTGAATGGACTCGTAGCGACAGCGATATAGAGACTGGTTCATACGATAAACTTACACCTGTGTGCGCTAGCACTACTAATCTATAAGACGTGCTCAAGGTGCTCGATGAATTATCAGAATGATACGTGGTCATCTGTCATCAATGTCATCAACTCACCGCCTGACCGAAGGGAGGGTACTACTGACCTTCACTCAGACTGACGCCCTAAAGACATGGTCCTCCGTGCCGGCAAAGAAGACGCCACCAAGGCTACCGACAAAACCATTTCCGAACGTGATCTGAAGGGCATGTCAATTGCCATCGTCCAAGCTCGTCTGAGCCTGGAACAGAGAGGAATTCCGAGTACCTGCGCCGTCTTCGCTTGGTATCCAAAATCTGACCTGCTAGCAAACAGTTGGTGCTGCACTACTCCACGAGAATGGTTCTCTGCTGGGTACGGGCTACAACAAGCGCGTTCAGATAGGCAGTGCCATCAGGCACGGAGAGATGGATTGCCTGGAGAACATCGGTCGACAGCCTGCGTCGTTCTATGCGAAATGCACGATGTACACAACTCTGTCCCCGTGTCCTATGGTGATTCGGTTTGCCTGGTAATGGTTTACACTTACAACGCATAATCAGTGCTCGGGCGCGTGTGTTCTCTTCGGTATTCCCCGTGTGGTAATTGGAGAGAACAGAACATTCGTCGGCGCTGAGACATTCCTGAAAGAGCGGGGAATAGAGGTGGTCAACTTGGGTACCTTCCTTCCGCTTACCTTTATTACTCTACTGACCATTGGGTTTGCAGACCTTGAGGAACCCAGGGAATTGATGCAGACATTCATAAAAGACCATCCGGATATCGTGAGTGAACAACTGAAATTCAAACTGGTTCGTCGGATGTTCAAGCACGATAATCCTAGTGGAACGAAGATATCGGAGAGGACTAGCACGAATCTTCATAAGTTATGATCCACTTGAATTCCGGGAAGAAGTAAACAGCTACTTGGAGCTAGTACAGTATAAGGCGAGTGTAAAAATGTACGTCAGAAAACTTGGGCTTCACGTCGCGGTTACACGATGAGGTGGCGGAGAGCCAGGAGTGTCGGCCCAAGGTGATTGTTCATCCTCTAACTCAGCTTCCCAAGGTAAAGATGATGTCCGATGGTGTGTTGGCGGAGAAACAGAAGTGGAAGTAGGAGGAGACATATCAAACTCCGTATTATCCTCTGTTGCCGACGCGTATCCAGACTCTGACTCAGATGACGAAGTAACAACCTCGAGGGACTCTTGCACTTGCGTTCGCTCTAGTGAAGAGGAAGACGAAGGAGTGGGGGAAGGTGAACGAGACCTCGACCGCGGTCGAGGTACCAAGATCGTCGAGGTCCGCGAGTTCGGCCGGCTTTTCGTCGCCAGCAATGAAGAGCTGGTGGACGCGCTTCGACTGCGGGACCCCGATGGCAGACTATCCGTGCTTCCCGCCCTCATCCTGACGTTCTCTCCTTCGACGACGCGCAGGGCACTTCGCAGGGCCTCTCTTTCTTCCCGTGCTTCCCGAAGCTCTTCCTCCGTTTCGGCTAACTTCCGACGTTCGGTCGAGACCATTTTGTTAGCCTGTGAGGGACATCAGGATGGTGAGATATGAGCTACTGGACGGAGCATACTTCTTCGAAGAGGGCTTGGCTCAAGCTCTCTAACTCAGCTTCGAGTGCAGTGCGGGCGTTCTTTTCCTTCTCTAGGGCTTCTTTGAGTTGTTGTAGACGTTTCTGGCTCTCCTCTTGAGCTGCCTGGTGTTCTTGCTCGCGGGCAGCCTTTTCGCTGTACTCGTCATCAGAAGATAAAGCAAGGTTGGGTGTAGATGAGGCGTGAGGGATAGATGGAGATTTGGCTGCAGCGAGAACTGGAGTTCCGGGTCGGGAGTTAAAGCGCAATCTGGTGAAGAATCTACGTTATGAAGTGAGTGATTGCTGGTTCAAAGGTATGATAACATACCTACTATCCTCTTTGTGTGGAGGTGGGCTATCAGAGACGATCAGACAATAAAACTAGCGAATACGTGATACATACGCTTGAGATCTTGGATGTGGATATATCAGATTGCTGATGGAAGGATGAGCCGTAGGACATACTGGTTTGTCGTGCTGCTCTCAGCACTCTCTCCTCGTCGATGGCCCCAGCCGAGACCGCCTCCGCCGCCACGTAAGACCTCCTCAAGCATCTCGTTGTTGGCGGTGACCATGCGGAGATTGGACCGTGTCACGCCTAGCTCGACATCCTTCTCGGACAGTTGGTATTTCAGAGCGTCAATTTCCTTTAGTTTAGCGGCCAGAACCTGCATAGACGAGTTCGAGTTGAGCGACAATGAGGTAACACGTTGACCGCACGTCTTGTCCTTTCTCCTTTTCGCTGTTTGCAATCCGCTCACGCTCGACGATGAGACCCCGCATTTCTTCAACGCGCTTGATCATCACGCCCAATGCACCTCGCAGATCGTCCTCTTCTCCATTCTTGAGGACCCGGCGTACCTGTTCCTTTGTTTATGCTGATGGCACAGAAAGAGGAAGGATACGAACATCGTGGAGCTCCTCGTCGATGGAGATGAGCAGCGGTGCTTTGCCGTTGGTATGCTGCATCGCGCACTGGCCGTCACTGGGAAACAACGAGGTCACTGTGCGGGTCAGCCAAGGTGGATCTGCCGGGCAAGTGCCGGTTCAGCTCCCTTGCCTGCTTCGGCACCGGCCGTCGAGCGCGCCTTTTCCTCCTTCCATGGCATTGATTCGGTAATGACCTCACCATTCGCCCAATACTATGTAGGGCCTCTCCTCAGGGAGCCCAAACTTCTCGGGGAAATACAGGAACCGACTCCTGACACGGTTGCCACCACCTCGTTCGCGGACCCCTTCAGCAAACAAAAATTGCGCTCTTTGCTAGCCTCTTTCGAGCGGTCCACCGACCCCAGCGCTCGCGACCTGCAGGATGCTGCAGATTATCTTATCCAGCTCGAACAGAGTCAGTCAATCCCCGGCCTACCTCGCAATGCAGCAGATAGTACCGACACCAAGCAGCTCGCCCTTCAACGCGCCTTGGCAAACAGAATCGCGGTTGCATTGTACGCAGAATCCCTGGACACGTTGATGAGCCAGTGTATGCAGCTTGAGGACGAAGCAGAGTGGTGGGAAGAGGTCGAACGGTCTCGGTTGAATGTCGCTTGGTATCTGCTCCAAAGTAAGCGTTCTTTATCCGCCGAAATTGGCTATTTTTTGATGTTCAGTAGCTCTTCCGATACGCATCCTAAGCTTCTCGAAACTAGTGTTGCAGACTGCGCGGGATGACGCGCAAAGACACTCTATACCACTGACGTGGGCTAGTCTCAAGCGTCCCCTCCGCGATTCGTTTCAGCCGTCTATCCTGCTTTCGTCTCTATTCCCGCGATCAACCTCTTTGTCAACGTCCTCATTCCCAATCCGCCATCCCACACCCTCCGGTCTTTGGCAGTCGTTGGTTGGCACGCTCCGTCATTGTCTCCGCTCAATAGGGAACTTTATAGACACACCGCTCACTCTGACTCGGCATGAGTGCGCCACGAGAAAGAAGGAACTCAGAGAACTTCGTGACGACCGTGCAGCAGCACTTGGTGTAGTCGGCAAAATGCGACCCCAGCTCGCCTCGAAGTTTGGTGCAACATCGGGCGTTTATTCGATTGCTGCATCTTTACAAGGGACACTCTGTGGAACACATGACGTTCCCTCGACATCGACATCTCTACGTGACCTTCTGCTCGTTGGTCTTCCCTCCTGTAGGGAAAACCACCTGTCTGTTCTCGATGAGCGTCAGCTTGCTCGACCAGCGCGTTTAGTTCTGCTGTGGCCGAAACTGCTCCTGATCCCTCCCTTGGCGTTATATTGCATCAGCTCGATATACGAGTCTCGTGCTAGCCTCTTCGATCTTGCCCTCGAAACCCACGACACGTTGAAAGCATTCGTTAGAGGGTGGTTGCTAGAGCCGGTGAAGGACATCCTCAACACTGTTCGTGCACAAGGCGACGAGGGTGTCATTGTCAGGAAAGAAGGTGTTACAGCCGACCTAGATGTATGTCTCGTCACAGATCTACTCCGCCAGTCGAACTCAACTGTTCATAGTCATTGGAGCGCATGACCATTGCCTTGGCAAAGGACCAGCTGAATTACGGGCCAAACGAACTAGCGGCACTATCAGCGCAAATCAAGCTGGGCGACATCACTCCTGTCTTGAAGCTATATGAGGATGATATCCGAAGTCCTATCAAGTCGGCCATGACCGGAACATTACTGCGGACGCTCTTCATACAAATCCAGAAGGCCAAAGTACGTCCGATCCTGTTTCTCCTTGTCCTTCTTCCTAATGTCGAGAGCAGGTGGATATCAACCAAGCTCTCTTTGGTATCGACAAACTCCTGAAGTCGCAAGGTCAGACAAATGCTCACATCGAAAATGATCTGTTTCTTACCGAGCGACCTAGAATTGACCTTTGCCTTTGTTGGCGTGGCTCCGGCCTTTGGTGTAGTCTATCTCGCTGCAGGATATCTTCGAAGCCTCTGGGGTGCTCGTAGTAGTGGGCGATATGGTGGCAAGCACAAGCGCACAATCACTTGGTACATCATGCGGTGTGTTTAGTTTGACGATTTTGCCGTTCAGTTTTTGACGCAATTTGGTCTATAGACGCATTGAACGCCTTCTGGTCTTGGATGCCCATTCTAATGATGACGCCGTCTCCCCACTGACGGCTGGTCTCCTCTTGGTGTCCATCGCCCATTTGAGGACGTATGGCGAGAAGCATCTGCCCAAGCGCTCGAAGCTTAAGGAAGGGTTCCTTGAGGACGTAGAGGATCTCTCCAATCCTGCCCTGGGCCGGGAGCAAAAAAGGCTGGTTGTTGAGAGGATGTGGCGTAGCTGGGGTCCTGCGCTGGAGTGGGGAAGACATTGAGTTATCGCGCACCCATGGCCTTAGAGGTGACTCGGAAACACTAGAACGAGGAGGTACTTTGCCACCTTGTCGCTTGTAGCATATAACGATCGTCTTTTGCCATACCTATACGCTATGGATTCGGGCATCTACACGCTGACCTTGTGTTTGGTAGGACAGGACAATGGCCGAGCTGTGGATATGTACGTACTATTTACTCTATTTTGAATTGTCAAAGCCTAACTTCTATGTGGCAGAGAACCATGCAACGAGGTAAATAAGCGCCCAACAGTGTAAGACAACCTGCAGCGGCGAATCAGATCCCTTCGACTCTATCTCTCTCTGTGTGATGCATACGCTCAAACAAAACTTCATTCGGGGGAGAGAGCATCCCACTGTCTATCATTTCTCGCGGCGGCATGCCTCTGACGCCGTGGCACGCCTCCTTGGGGAGGATCCCAAGATCATTGGCATCGCTATCTCTCAGTCCGCTGAACGTGTGGTCTCTCTCAGTATGGCCACCTCGACTCTCTCTCAGTATGGCCACCTCGACCTTCGTTACCATCATAGATCTGCCGACTCACTCGACGCTCCTACCGAAGGACGATGCCTTCCGGACACTTCTTTCAGGCAAGTCCGGTCAGCCCATTCTTGCAGGTTTCGGCATGCCTCGACTCGCTCTTCACTTGCAAGGAGCTTTGGAGTTACATGTTCGTGGCGCCGATTTATCGACTGTGATCGCCAAGTCGACGAAGGAGCCCATGTATCCGTCCCAGGTCTTTCGGAAGAAAGGCTTCAGCGCGATAGATAATTTTGTCATCGACAGTGTCTGGCACGAAAGTAACCGGGACGCTGAATGTGAAGAAGAGTATAAGCTATGTAGTCGTGCGTGGTTGTCTGCCATGTGAGTCTTCGCTCTATGCATGAAGCTGACGACTCACCATCTATCACAGCATTGCCTCCGAAATGAGTGCGGAACTTTGGTTGGCGAGAAAAATTGATACCAGTTTCCTCAAGACAGCGGTCAGTCTAAACATCAACAAGTGCGTTCCGGGAGCTGAGTCTATTTAGGTTCGCGACTGTCTTCGGGAGCTCCTTCATCAAATTGACGTCCTTGAGCGCTCTAAACCGAAAGAGATTGATGGCGATTTCAGTGAGGCCTCAGTGACTGAAGGGAATAAGTTGTTGCTCCAGAATAGTCGCTACAAAACACGTACGCGCGTCAGCTACCAGGTCAGTCATCTCGATTGTTTATCAGTGTACACTGACAGTCTCATCTCCGAACCGCCCAGTCTCAAATCCAGATGATCAACACAGCCGGACAGCAGTTCACGGGGTCAGCAGTATCCTCGCGCGGGAAGCAAACAACTGTCAAGGTCGCGCGTGGATTCGCGGGAACGCTTGCTCAAGTCCGCATCATCGGGAAGGAGCAGAAAAACAATGCCGAAAAGCTGCGCGACGAGCTCATATTGCTTACATTGCAAAATGAGATCCATCTTCCCCATGCGTGGTTCATTGCCCTAGTTTGGTTCCCCAAGGGCAACCACATCGAGGCAGTTCGTTCAAGCCCGACGTCCAACTCAGCTGATCTGGCTCATGTTCGCGGGATACCTCTTAACGCATCTCAGAGACGCGCCGCAATGGCGATGGTTTCGGATCATCCCTGTCTGATGACAATTCACGGTATGAGTTGCCCTAGTATCTTATGAAGTATGATTGTTGAAAACGCCACTTGGCTACCAGGACCTCCAGGCACTGGTAAAACGTCCACCATCGTCGCGAGTGCGCAGATTTGGACAGTTCGAGAAGCGCAGACATGGATCGTGGCGCATTCTAACGTTGCTGTCAAGAATATAGCCGAGAAACTCGCTCGAGCGGCAGTTCCGTTTAGATTGATTGTCTCAAAAGAGTTCTATGTCGAGTGGTAAGGATCGTCATGCAACTAAGTCACGAAGACTGACATCTCAGCTGTGATTCTGAAGGCACGAGCACTTGTATGAACTCATTGAGTCAAACACGATCCGGGCCGACGAAATACCGGATACATTGGAAGGAACACAGCGTGTCTTTGCCGGTACTCGCATCGTTCTCTCGACACTGAGTATGTTATGCAACCCGGCATTCGATCAGAACGGGATGTTCTTTGTTGCGCCTGTAGAGCGCCTTGTGGTTGATGAAGCGTCTCAAATCAACGTGTTTGACTATATGGTAGTTATACAGTCCCTCGCGGTACTCCTCATTCTTCCCAACTCACAGAAAGCCATAGACTCTGTTCTGGAAGTTCCGTCATTCCCTGAAGAAAGTGTGCCTTTTCGGAGACCCGAAACAACGTATGTTTTTCATCTTGTGATTCGACGTGTCCTGAGCTTTCTCGTTGGGTCTCACCAGTCCCGCCTTATGGAGCCGAGGCAGGGAGGACGCTGCAAAGCATATTTGAAATCGCTCACCTGCATACTAGCACGTACTTTCTCAATGTTCAATGTCAGTCTCTAGTCCCTAGCGCTGAGCTATATTTCTGCTGTATCGTTGACATGCTCTTTTCCGCTCAGATCGCATGCCTGTGCCACTAGGTGCATTCATATCTCAAGAAGTGTATGACAATAGACTCCAGTCTCGACATTCCGTCTCTGCGTACTCATCGGTATGTTTTGTCGACGTACACAGCCGAATTGGAGACGAAGAGAAGTCGGGGATTAGCTGGATCGTATGTATCATTTCATCATCTTTGTAAGGAAGTCCGTGTCTGATGTGGCGCAGAACAGGAAGGAGGCTCGGACAATCGCAGATCTTGTGGCTTCAGGTTATAAGAACCTGGATTTTTGTGTGATAACGCCGTACGACGCGCAGCGGACGGCCATCGAACAAGAGTTAAAGGGCAGACATTTGCCCTGGGAGAAAGTCTTCAACATTGACAGTTTCCAAGGCAAGTTCGTGGACGCCATATTCCTCTACCTCGACATTGACCTCTGAGCTCTCAGGGAATGAAGCCGACTATGTTCTGGTGTCCCTTGTGCGCACTGATACTGCAGGATTTCTCCGATCTCCGAATAGAATGAATGTCATGTTAACGCGCTGCCGGAAGGGTCTCGTTGTTGTCACGGGTAGGGATTTTCTCCGTGGTGCCGGTTACTGCACTATGGTGGCGAAGCTGGCTAGACATTGGGACTTTCATTCTGCCGGGCAGCACTGGAGGAGCTGGAAGGAAGTCTCCGACCAAACGGCCTTCCTTCCTGGTATACGTGGCGCCAGCGCGGGCACCTCTGTCCCCAATCGAGTATCATACCCAAATTCCAGCTCCCTGCGGAACTATTGTCTCACCCCACGCACTTGCTTCGATACGAAGAAGCTATTTGCTGCAAATTGGCCTCAGCTGCCGAAGTCGTCCCTCTCATGGACAGTGGAGAATCATGTTCTTCCGCCACCATGTCTTTCGGCCTCTGCTAGGAAGTCTTCCATCGATGAATCTTCAAGTGAGCAGGCACATAACACAAGCTTCTCAGATGTGTTGCGCTCATCTTTGGTGTCTCACTACCCACCCCAACCACGGGTCCAGGGCTGGGAAGAAAGACGCCACCCGCAGACATTGCATTCGACCAAGGAGGGGTTGAATGGCTGGGTAGAGATACGGAGCGATCGATTCATGAGGCCGAAAGAGACGAGGTGCGGTTCAAACGCGACCAAGGAGCAGGCGAATACGCAAACACAGCTGGGCCGTCCTATCGCGGTTACGCGAAAGCCTGCGCGCGCCGTCCTTCATACAATCAATCGATACAACGTCCTGTCTACACAGCTACTCCGTTGAACTGTGTCTTTAGGAACTATACGTCTAAATAGAAGTCTTGGGCGTAGGATATTCAATGAACCATTTGCGTAACTCGAACAACTGCCGGATTGCACGGTCCAGCACGGTCCGTGCGTCCGACATCCGATCAGTGACAGTGACAAACTACCTTTTTTGACTCATCAAACTCATAAATGAGGGAGTGCGCCGTGTCGGAAACTGGCCACTTGGAAGTTGGCGTAGCCGACACCGAATCCACGCTGCTCGATGGGATGCCAGACTACTGGTACGTCGGGCCTATATATTCTGGAACTTCCACAAACGCCATTTTTATCAACAGAGATTTGTATGGCCCGGCCGATCCCACTTAGCATTATGTCGAATCACCGTCTTGTTCGATTTGGCATCCGCTACCCACAACCTCCAGTCGAAACCGTGAGTCTGGCATTGATTATCGAAAAGCACCGCTCTTCCTTCATATTACTTGGTTGAGGTCTCAACAAGACACGAAAATATACGCTCCAATGCGACACTGAACAGTGGGCCAAAAAAAGGACTGAAAGAACTGGTGCATTTCTATACTAAGCGCGCCAAACTAATGGCACTGTGCACTTCTTGATTTCTAGAGCCATCTCTCTGTCATACTCTCTTCGGATTGTCCTTAGTATTTCCTCACTTTTATCCGTCCCCATCGATCTGCGGCACTACATACTCTGAACTTTCAATTCACCGGCTAAGTAGATTGTGACGTCTGGCGGTAAGGGGACTCGCAAGCCATTCTTCCTGTCATAGCGGATTCCTGAATCTTTTTCTCCAGATGAGTATACGCGAGATGCGAAACTGCAGGAGAACATTCAGAGTGCGGAATGGGGATGCCCAACAGGCACACATCAGCACATCACCACGCGCAGACCTAGTCCTTCCGAGGCCTTTCCATACCCTCCAATTGAATTCAACTTGCCATTGGAACATTTTTCTCAGGATTTCACTCTATCGCAGATCGACGGCTTGTTCCTCCGCGCTCAGCCCTAGCATTTTGGACCACGGACCACGGACCCTGGGGGCCTGGCTTCCCATCGAACCGAAAGAGAAGGACCTTAAATCAGTCGGCGGTTTCTACCCGTTGACTATGTATAACACCACACTTGCTCTCACGACGTTTAGCATGATCTAGGCCGGATCTCACAATCATCCGAACGTCTTGATTCTGAGATGCAGCGCAAAAAGGACACCTCTTGAATGCTAAGGGCGAAATATTACTCTACTCAAGCTGTTCGCTGCTATAACGGCACCTCCTCATTGAGTTATTTTAGACTCTAGACATCCTGCGGGATCAATGAACGAGCTTCCAAGAGTTCGAAGCATTCCCTCCTTGTGCCTGGGTTTGGTGAGCAGCATGGACTGCCATGACAGGCCCATATGATGTAGAGGCTGACGCATCCGTCAAGATTGACGTTTATAGATTATACAGGTCAATCAGGTATAGCCACCAGAACACTAAGCGCCCAAACACCTCGCTGTGCGTTAGAGAACTGCCAACGTTCTGCCAACGTTCCGCTTCGGGAAGGAACACCTTCGGACGCGTGTTCAAACGTGTACTCGTCCCACCACCACCGGTACCACCCTCGGAGTCGTAATCACGAAGACCGCTTTTTCTTCCATATTACTAGTTAAATCTAAATTGAGGGGTCACCTTGTTCAAGTTCATAAGGTTCATCAAGTCAGTCGGAATGCTACACGGGCGATCGCAGCTCGCTTATGGTCTGTACAGCCAACTTGATGTTGTTCCAGAGTAGGGCAAGGGGAATTGCAACGCCCGGGGCATCTGCGATTGCTCCGGAAAGACATGGTATGTCGCGTTCTAGCGTTGACCAACGTAATGGTGGCTTTTGGGCGTCCTGCTCCCCCTGACACATTGATTCAATCGTGATTCTTCAAAGTTCCTAGGTACGCAAGTTCACTATATAAGCATCCAAAGTCGCCACATCCTTCTTCATCCAGACTTCCATGGGTTTCTCTCGTTTAGTAGGGGCAATTGCCCTTGCGTCCACTCACGTTCGTCTTCCCCACTCGCGGCCCTCTACCTTGTATTTACTGTTGACCTCATCTCCAGTTTACTTTCGCTTCTTCATCGTCGAATCACATTCTTTCAAGAACACCTTTCAAGCATCGACGACAGTCAGTGCCGACCGTCCTTCCGGGAAACTGGAGCTCATTGGGATGTTATACGTACGACTCTTGACTTCCGTTCGCGTCTGTTCTCATGCACCGTTCAGTGATACGGCGGGTCCCCGAACACTCGGGTCTTCGACGTACACGGATACTGTGAACATGACTGTTGGCAACTGCATCGACTACTGCGACAATCAAGGCTACATCTACGCCGGAGTTGAATACGCCCAAGAATGCTGTACGCAACTTAGCCCAGAAGCCTGGTTCCTGCTGATCTTCATTAATTCTGACGCTTCCTGAGCAGATTGTGGCAATACTATCAATAGTGGTGATACGAACGCTGCCATTAGTGACTGCAACATGGCTTGTACAGGAGATCATTTGGAATCCTGCGGAGCAGGCGGACGTCTGAACCTCTTTTGGAGCGGCGCCACTCCTCCCCCGCCTCCTGTCACCTCGCCGAAAGTGGGTGACTGGACATTCCTCGGATGCTACAGGTGATTCCCGGCTATAACGGGCCCGCGATCGGCGCTAATAGCTTTGGCTCACACAGTGATAATGTCAATGGCGCTGGGCGAACGCTGCTTGTGGGACAGGGTCTCGCCGCTCAGGACAACATCAAGACGTGCACCGACGCGTGCTTCACTAGTGGATATCAGTATGCTGGGACTGAATACGCCGATGAGTGCTGTGAATAACACATCCTGAGAATCTCCGTGTTGTTGCTTATGTGCCTATAGACTGTGGTTCCGCTTTGGGTACAGGTAGTACCCTTCAGCCCCAGTCCGATTGCAACATGGTCTGCGCCGGAAACAGCTCTGAATTCTGTGGCGGCCCTAACCGCCTTACTGTCTACAATTACACCGGCATCAATTTGCCCCCCATCACCAATCCAGGTGGAGGGGGAGGTGGGGCTGGGGCTGGAGGCGATACTACGGCTGTAAACGTTCTTCATGGTCTTCCGGGGAGTTGGAACTACTCTGCATGTTATATGTGCGCACGCTCGACTTTGCATCTAATTAACCCGCTCACACAACATCAGCGACAACGCTAATGGCCGCATCTTCGAGACAGCCATTGGTCCCGACAATAACCAAACTGTTCAGAGTTGTGTCTCCTCTTGCATAGATGCTAACTACACAGTTGCCGGTATCGAGTTCGGGGTAAGTGTTTCACTACATTGATAGTTCAACGCTGACTGTCATTTCCAGACGGAATGCTGTACGTTGAACGACGCCTTGATAAATGATACTTTGCATTGATTTCATGTGCAGATTGTGGTGATCGTCTAATCAACGGCGCCGAAGTGGGGCTGGCTGGCACTTGTAGCATGGGATGCGGAGGTAATACGACTGAGGCATGCGGTGGACCAAACCGTCTATCGGTTTACTCGTCGAGCAAGAATATCACCGCGCTCCCTGTTCCGGTGGTCCAACATACGAGCCTCCCCACGAACTGGTCATACGCCGGATGTTACACGTGGGTACCTTGGTTCCTGTATATGCATGAGTTAAAGTTGGGGGTAGGGACGAAAACAACGGCGCTCGAGTCCTCCCTTGGCAAATCATTTGGGAGACTAACAACACTGTCGAAGCCTGCGTCAGCCAGTGTGATAAATTCGGCTACACAGCTGCATCTATGGAATATGGGCAAGAGTGCTGTAGGTTCTTTGGTCCCTCTGAAAACGATTGTATTGATCTGTGATAACAGATTGTGGGGACATCTCTGACCTCCAAGCTTCTACGTTAGCGCCCGAGACAGATTGCTCCTTCGCATGCCCGGGCGACCCGCTCCATCTATGTGGTGCTGGCCTCAGGATGACTACATACATCTTTAACGGGGTCAAGAATGTTTGGCACACACCAGCGGTCACTGGTTACTACGAGGTACCATTTTCATGTCGAACATCCGAAGTTGGTCTAACCGTTCAATAGTTTTTCGGTGTGTCTATTTCTGCATACCTACAGCGCTCTTCTCTTGACACTTCGTGGGATACTTGTTCTCAGTTCCTGGGTTTGTAACGGCACGTTCATATTGACTTCAGGCCCTGATCTCCCTCTGACAGCCTTGTTACGCCTTTACTTGCCACCGTCGGCATTAATAATAAGGTGACGTTCCTGGAAAAGGCCGGCACTTCAGTGTGAGTCCCCCGTCGAGTGGCACAAGATTGTATCTGACTATTTGCGCCAGCTATGAGAATTCTACTGGCGCCTACGAACTAGACCTCAGCTTAGCTCATGACTTCTCGAAAGCGTGGCGTGTGATGCACGTGCAGACTGACGTCTTCTGCTCCGCAAGCATTATCCTACCCGACAAAGCTGGCCGTCAGATCAATGTCGGAGGTTTGTTGCGTATAAACAGTTCAACTATGGTTTACTCATTCCTCTCAGGATGGTCCCTGGACAGTACCTTTGGCATCCGTCTGTATACACCTGACGGTGCCCCGGGCGTGAATTCAACAAACGACTGGGAGGAAGACTTCAACGTGTTGAAACTCCAGGTTTGTGATCTTTTGGTGATTATGACATGTTATACTCACCAAAACTTCTCCAAAAGCGAGGACGATGGTATGTACCTTTTTCAAGCATGCTATCTATAGAGGGATTGAAGCACGGCACCTTCTCTTCAGGTACCCTTCAGCAGCTATTCTCAGTGCGCCTTTCTGTAAATATTCTGGTTATGCTTACCAAACAGCCGTAATCAGCAAACGGCAGCATCCTGGTTGTTGGTGGAGAGACAGGCAGCAATGCCCCTGCTGAGCCCAGTCTCGAGATCTTACCCACACCAGTCGGCGGTCCTACCTATCTGAACATGGATTGGCTTGAACGCACTGATCCGTACGATCTGTACCCCTTCTTGATCGTGCTGCCTGGAGGTGGCCTTTTTGTCGGTGGGTGACTTGCTTCGGATAACGATAAGCGGAAACTCAATTCTCATCTACGTAGCTTACTATAACGAGGCTCGAATTCTGGACCAGCATACCTTCAACACCATCAAAACCCTCCCGAATGCTCCAGCGGCTGTCGATAACTGTACGAAATCTCTCCTTTGCGTTGTTCTATCAGAGATTTACAGGTTTGCAGTCGATGGTGGACGTACTTATCCATTGGAGGGTGTCGCGATGCCACTTCCCCAGCACGCGCCATATACCGATCCCCTTGAAGTTTTGATATGTGGCGGATCTACTCCCGGACCAGGGGTAGCCCTCGATAACTGCGTGACGATCGCACCAGAAGCCAACAACCCGACTTGGACTATTGAGCGCATGGTGAGTACCTTTACTCGAGTCTCGATTTGTTTAACCGTTCCATAGCCGTGGAGCCGCGTCATGCCATGCATGGCTGGCCTCCCGGATGGCACCTACTTAATTGTGAACGGTGCTCACCAAGGAGTAGCTGGCTTTGGTTTGGCCACCAATCCCGCTTTGACCGCCCTGCTCTACGATCCTACTCTTCCTCTCGGCAGTCGCATGTCCATATTGAACACCACTATTGTCGCTCGTCTCTACCACTCCGAAGCCACCCTTCTTCCAGATGGTCGCGTCCTCATCTCGGGCTCTGATCCTCAGGATGGTGTACACCCCGAGGAGATGAGAGTTGAGGTGCGTTCGTCTCTTTTGCCATCGATTTCGGGACTGAAGGGGTCTTCCAGGTCTATGTTCCTCCGTATCTTGCTACCGGCCTCATACAACCTACGTTCAGCATCGCGAACAAGGACTGGGCGTACGGTGGCAAGTACCAGATCACTAATGTCACTCTTCACCAAGGCACGAGTACAAACATGAGAGTCTCTCTCATTGCAGGTACGTTCACGGCACACCTCGATGATCTTTTGAAGGCTGAACGCTCCATAGCCACCTCCAGCACCCACGGGAACGCCATGGGAGCACGGACCATCTTCCCAGCGTTCTCTTGCTCGGGCAAGACGTGCACCATCACCGCGCCACCCAATGCCAACATCTCACCTCCCGGCTGGCACCAGCTATTCATCCTCGACGGCCCCACGCCGTCCCACTCGCAATGGGTGCGCATCGGTGGCGATCCCAGTGAATTGGGTAACTGGCCATCCGAAGCCCCCTTCACTCCACCTGGTATTTAAGCCAACATCACGACTTTATTGACAAGTGACTGGGACTATGTATCTTGAAAATTATCTAGGGTGAAATCTATATTGGGAATCTGACGACCAGGACATTGACTCTTATCTCTCATAAACACCAGTATCTTTTCTCCTATAATGTCGTTGTGTAGTATGTACCCATTCTACTTACTGTGGTGATAGTCATTCTTTTGTAACACTGCGATCATTAATACCATTGGACTTCTTCGGTTGGATATGGCGAGCTTGCTCTAGAGCACTTGTATTTTCAGTAAGGGATTCAAATTCAGGATTTTGATTGTATTGTAACTTAAGATAGGATTGTGGCGTGATCGCGATTACTGTAATGTACAGTGGAAGTGTGGGGTAATAACAATGTAGGTCCAAGTTGATCGAAAAGCGTCTGTCATCGTTTAGAGTCTCCACTGCTGTCCGAAAATCGTACAGATTTGACACCCGTACCACTCGTGTGGCGACGAACGTCTTGCCCACGGCTGCCTGCAGACGCATCACTAAGACGCGAAGCGGAAGAGGCTGCGTCGTTGTGCACTCCGACTCCATCTGGCTTGGGACTACCCCGTCGAGCGTACGCTGTGGGACGCTGATATGTGTTGAGGGGAGAGTTGTTACGAGCTTTTGCACTGGGTGGAAATGAATGAAGCGGCGATGTAATGCCGAGCATGGTGAACGCACCTTTCCCGATATTTGCTGTGTACCATGTGTTTCTCACGACTAAGCAGAAGCCTAGCAGGACGTCTTTCCTTTCGATCTTCATACTCTTGAAAGGTCATGTCGGTCTTGGGACAGCCTGACGCGTCCTCGGCGGGACTCCGGGGCTTTTTGCTGTACGCAAGACCGCAGTCATTCGCGTGGTAATGGATGGTGCGCAGAAGGATGGGCGTCTGAGCATCAGTGTCGGCGCACCAGTGGAGAGGACGAGAATAGAGCATAACGTCCGGTGGCGGTTTCAAGGATTCTCTGAACGATGTGGGCGTAGATTTGGATGAAGAGAGTGTGGGGATGGGTGAACTGATGATGGGGGTCCCAGGTTGGCTCGAGGTCCTGGTGAGATAGAGATTGTGTGGATTCTTCATGGTGTAGTAAGACGGCGGGAGAAGGAAGAGGACTGGAAGAGGGCGGAAACAATTATAAGTGGGCAAAGAAAGCAAACAAACAAATTCAGGGTTGGGTCGTAGCGGCTATGTCGCCACTGATCGCAATATGCGACCCGAGTCTCCGAGCGCGTGTGGCAGCGCCATGTCCAGAAGGCGTCACTGCAGGTCCATGGGCTGGGCTTGTAGATCGGTCAATTTGCTACGTTGAGGTCGGAGGGGCGAAAATGTCGGGCACCTAGTCGCGTGATGGTGGAAGACACAAATATAGGTTTTCGTGTAGGCGCTTAGCGGCGCCTCGTAACCAGGTAACCTCTCAACCAAAAGATCGGACTGTCAGTGTCAGTGTCGCCATGGAGACACTGCACCTGAAGTGTTGGCTGTAGGCTCGACTTGAGTGATTCCTCAGTGAATTTCCTTACATATCTCGTGTTCATGCCGTCAAGGCGCTCAAATGCTTTCATCCGAAAATTGTATAGAAAAGCTAGTCTGAGCTAGGTTAAGAGGACCCTTGGAGGTGCGCCCCGGACTTTGAAATTTAGTGATGGCCGCTCTGCCTCGGTGATTCCCGTGTCTGCTTCGGGATCGAGGACCGAGTCAACAATGTACTATCCCTCTGTTAAGAGTGTTCCAATCCCTGAATCTACAGAAGTCAAGGCATCTTACTGATACACACAATTTTTATATTACTCTCTATAATGGGGCCCAATTCTCCCCATTATGCAGTCGTTGACGATTGTTCTATGAACATTGTGGGATACACCTTTTTTCTCTCATCCCCGTCCCAGTCGGCATGACCGCCCTCCCTCGATGGAGGTCCCGCCCTCCTACTCAGAGTCCGAGGCAATGCCGCCCCCGCAATTCACCGTGAAGGACGAGCCCATGACGGTTGACATGTGCCTATTCAAGTTTGGTTTCTGTGAGTGCCTCCCGTGCACGAAGTAATGTAATCTTGAACCAAAGATTGTCTAGTGTTTCCTCCATTCTGGATCATGGGCATATTCATCCTCTTCCTCCAATACGCACGCCGCCCTTGTCGGAAGCCTGAGTCGCAGGAGAATGGTTGCCGGACAAGACAGACTCAGCACAGCAGGAGGTTATCCGTTATCGATAAGATCAGACGCACCGAGCTCAAATATTTGGGCAAGACGATGCCTGGCTGCATCGCTTGTACTTCTGTTCGTCGCAGGAGTCACCGCTTTGGCTGTCCTTCACATTCATCATTGAAATGGGCTACTCAGTCGCGCATTTGTATTTACTGTACATCACGCACATTTCACGTTCGTCGACGGACCATGCTCTATACAGCGAACGACTGTCTTCGCTACAGTAACTCAGACCATCGCTTGACAGATTCGAATCATGACGAATACGTTATTCATTGATGCTGACACGAATTGATGACTTTCTCAGCCTAATCAATTCACGATCGTTCGCGAATATCAGTCATACCGGCAGGCATTGCTGCCCGCCCAAGAAAATTGTCAAGGCATGGGAGTCGAGCTACGGAAAGTCCTCCGGTATAGCATTAGAGTTCAATAATCGCAGATGTATACAGCTATGCTACACGAAGGCCATCATGTAAAATGACATTACTAGCTGAAGGTGGGTGCAGTGGCCAAACCAGAAGTTCAACACCCCATACTTGTCTAGCTGCAGAACAGTGTATCTCAGCTGGCCTGATAGATGGAATACGGAACATGGGACGTACCTATCATAGCCTATATACCAATTCCCATGCCCTCTGCATATGTTTCTTCTGTGTAATGTTGACCATCTGCATGGAAAGGAACATGACCGGGGCTTGGTTGGGGTCCATTTCGCGGGTGGGAGCGTGTTTCAGGCCGCGCTGAGCTCGAGTTGGGTATTTATTTCAGAAGGGTCCGTAAAGGGAGAGCAGTCTGTGTTGAGGAAGCGATGTGGACAGCAATGTCGTCGTAGAGAGGTGGAAGATGGGACGAATGCATGGATCTATTCACAATCGGCGGATGGTACGTAAATATCTATTCGAACAGAAAAGATCATTCATCAAAATGCCTATTCGGGCGCGGATTATTCGAATGCGAATCAGTCAAGCGATGGTCTGGTCGCTACTAGAGCCGGGTTTCCAGGCTAGGACCATGCATACCTACTGTATCGTTACACACGCCATTTTGTACTTTCATAGGCCTGCGTACTTGTCTTGTTCACCGCGTTGTCTGTTATACTTATGGGCAGCAGGAGAGCGAGCAGAGTGCGAGTCGGTTCTTGCCAAATCAGGAAGTCGCGCGGCACCGACATTACTTTGCCGCCAATCGGTACGCACCAGCGGCACCACCTTCCTTATTTGGTATATGACGACGGACCGGACAACCAGGCTAAGAACTAGAGGTCCCGTAGGGCCATATCCTTGCGTCGTGGTCGTTTTTTTTTTTTTTAACTCTCAGGAAACACCGATGACCATGAGTTCTCACGTCTTCAAAATCCCATGCTCTCTTATACAAAATGAGCGCGTGATTTGAGGGTCTTCCAAGCAGTCACAAACACAAGCGCGTCTCTACTTCCTTCCACTCGTTCGTTGATCCATCATCCAAGTCCACAATCACGCTTCCTCCACGTGCGTTCAAGTTCTAGTATAAATACTCTCGCATCTGACCGTTGAAGTTTTCTTTCTCTCATTAGACACGTCAGGGCCCATTGCAAAAGGCCCGCGGCAGACTAGACCGGCGTCGTCTCTGGGAAAGCTCGTCAGACTCAGTACCAAAGCAGCTTGCTGCCAAATATTCGATTCACAATGGGTATCCAGAGGCGCGGCGCAATACAGCTTGAGGCTGGGAGAACTTTCGGCAAGAGGTATGTGTCGTTACCTCCAGTCCTCACCGGTTCTCTGAGCATCAGCCTCAAGGCTGTCTTGAGAAATTTGTTCAAGACGCCGACAATATTCCCAGGAAAGGATATCCTTCCTCGCCACAGGACTTCCCGTCAAGAGCCATTGTTCCGTGCTCGTATACCGTTCACCAACCTTGCACCAACCACCACCTTCTCTCAAGCCGCGGCACATCCTACTACAACCGGTGAGCTATTCATCCTTTCCTTTTTTTCGCTCGATATCTTTTCCATGGATGTGCATTGGCGTGGAGGGTCTGTCGACTCCACCACGGGACGCGTCTCTGCCGCTGATGCACACCTTTTGCCTGCCACCTCTCTTCTATCCTCTTTTCTCCTCTTTTGCACAAAGTGAACTGTTTTTAGATGTCGCCACGGACGCATTTTGGCGCCGAGCACCAATCCGCGTTCGGCGGGGGAATTGAACGCGCGCCATCGGCAACGTCGCCAACGAGGAGGTCATCATCAAGCTCACTAGCCACACCGATAGTGTGCCGTCGCTCGCAGCTGCTAGAACACCTTCTCCCGCGTCCATTACCGACGCGCCTACGACCCAGTCTCCTTCTGTCAAGCTCCTTCTCCCAACTTGACCAAACACCACATCGTAACGGCCCCTGCTTACTCGCGAATTTCGACCACACTATATACAGAACACAAATCATATACATAACACAACATACAGAGATTCGAGACAGTATCAACATCGGAACGGACTATAAGTACAAGGCCTGGACTTCTTTAATCTTACACTTGGCCACATTCATTTTCAGCTTCTTCGTGCCTACTTCCCACCCTTCTTCGTCGCTACGCGGCCGTTGACTGTCTTACGACCTTTGAAGAAGAAAAAAATTCAGATCACGGAACACTCGGAGTCACGAAGGTCGCCTACGTTTCTTGTCAGGCTCTTCGTAATCCTCATCGTCATCATCTGAGTGCTCTTCCTCTTCGCTCTCTTTCCATTGCGTCAATATAGATCATTCGGCAGCAGCAAGATAGACGACATACCAGCTTCCTCGGCCTCGTCGTCGATGAATTCATCCAGTGTAGCGGAAGACTGTTTACTCTCGTCCTTGGTGTCCGATTTCCCACCGTCCTCAGTTACGCGGGAAACGTCAGCGAGCGGCACATCAACGTTCCCCGAGGGACCCTCGTTAGAAGCGACAGGGAGAGGAGTCTCCATGACCGGCGCCGTCGCAGCTCCCTCGGTTGCAGGCTGCACAAAAGCCTTGGTTGTGTCAGAAACGGTATCGTCTTCTGCATTAGACACCTTGGCGGCGGCGGAAGCGATCTTGCTCGGACCAGCCACCGATTTGGGATCAATCTCAGGCGCTGCAAATGGTGAGCAAGGATCTGAGCATTGAGGGTAAGTCTTACCGGCTGCGCCTGGTACAAAGAACTGAACGGCGCGCATTTGGGCCTTGGCCTCGTCCTTCAGTTGAGCGATCTCATCGTAGACACGTTTGAGTGCTTTCGCCGGGCATAAGATGTCGATGCTATGGATGTGCGCGGTGAAGACGTCCTTGGTTTCAGGGCGAACTATCCTAGCATGGGTAACGTGGAACTTAACATTGACGAGAGATCCTTTGAGGGCAATATCGACCCTCGGAGACAACTTGGGGAGTATCATTGAGCCATTGGGATTGCGCACGTCGATTGGGATGAGATGGTAGTCTTCCTTGAGCATGTCGAATTCCTCTCTGAACTCGGCTGGAACGATGTGTTTGGCAATGAGTGGGTCGCGCGCCTCATCCGTCTAGAAAGCAGTCAGTATCATGGATTGCAAGCTAGAACACATGCACACGTTCAAAGCCAAGAATATAGCAGAGCCCTTCCAGCCGATATCCTCGGTGCGGTCTTTGTCAGGGATGACCATGAACTGGCCGCCGTTGGTGACCAGGCATTTCGGGTTCTCGATTCCGCGTAGGTTGACAAGACCGCGATCCCATGGTCCCGCGAACGGACCACCGCTTGGACGACGGAGGTAGATCGACATCTTTGCGGCGGCCATTTCTTTGCTGTATTGGCCACCGTAGTTTCCTAGAAGAAATGAGTTGACATTTGACCCAATGAGATGAGAACATGCCGAGTCCGCTCATCTTGACGTCGTAATTGCCAGTGCCCGCAATTCCCACAATCGACAGCTCAGCAGAATTGATGGTGCCGTTGACCGTAGCGACATCGGTGGCGTCAGCAAGGAAGTTCTTGCTCCACGCATGGTTGACTATGAAGTCCGGTCGACCGACGAAGCCACGGTGAGATTGGACCTGAGCAAGGGACCACAAGAGGTTGTACTGATCTTGGAAAGGCATGAAGTTCAACAAAGAGGTGATGTGTCCGTCTCGAGCTTTTAAGAACAAGGAGAACACCGGTCTTGAATCAACGCCACCTCTCGCAAGCATGTCAACAAGGGGCCTTGTATCCAGAGACTGACAATGTCTTGTTTTGCTCGATGGGGAATATACGTGTTTTGCCAAGCTGAAGACAATTATATTGCGCCACCAGCTTTTTGAGTCGGCTAACTGAACCAACAAGAGCGCTTTATATCGGCAGACATAATAGGTCTTGTTTCAACAGACAGAAGAAATTCCTAATTTGCTGGGAACAAAACAATTGTGCTTTGCCACCCGCATGTCGTTCCCACCGTCTTCAGAAGTGAGTCTGTCGATGTGAATCACGACCCTTCCCAATCAAGATCTGCGTTGGGTCTAGAGACGGTGCTGTTTCGAGATCTTTTGTTCGTGGTGTGCCGGAGCTCGACCCGTGTTTTGTGCGATCTTGTGTAAGAACGCGAGATGCGGCCATGGCAGGACACAACAAGGAGGACAGCCGGCGATAAACGCGTTATACAAGTGAGAAACATCCCCAAGTATCCGCGAAATCTTGTTAGTGGGCTTGATAATTGCACGACAATTTATGTGGCGTCGGTTTGCTTTCGCACTTCGCATTGTATAAATTTCAGTTCTCAAAGTTGGAAAACTAGTGTCAATTACATCCGTTACAACCGCGACGTAGTAGTAGTAGAATAACCGCGACGATGTAGTCGTAGTAGTAGTACAAAAAAGATGACAGAAATACAAGACAGGACCGGTATGTTCGCTGCTCAAATCGAGTGACGCCGCTTCAAAGGTTGACGCGCCGGCGAAGTCGGTCTAGAAATTGTAAGTATAGGTATTGTCCAACTGATGAAGTACTCACGAGCGAGCCGTGTAAGCGTTCACGTAGGCAGTCACGGCATCAGAAGTTGTTGCAGGCGATAGTAACGCGGTTGGAGTGAAGTCTACGCGAAGGAGCCCGTGCCGAAATGGAACGAGGAAAGTGTGAATATGTGGAAGACCACGACGCTGGTAGTCAATGACGGGAGAAATAAGCACGCCTTCCACTGACGCAGTAGTCAGCAGTTGGACAAGGATATTAGTATTGGACTCACTGATGAGAACAGTGGTTGGTAGCAGCCGTAGGTTATGGAAGGATTCTGAGAGACCGAAGACGAGCACCGTTACCGACTGTGTCAATTAGTCTAAATCGAGCCGGGATGCTGGCAACTCACATAGAAGAAGACCGTTAGAGGGGAAGGTGCATTGTTCGACTAAAGATCGAATGAGCTTAAATATAGTCACCAAATGGGAAAACTCGCCTAATCCTCCGCGTTGTGAATAGGCAAGACTGTCTCAAAGACAAACGGCATCACAATATTGTTCTTGAACCGCATTGATGAATGCAGTGCCGGCATGCTCAGCTCCCAAGTACGTCGAAGTAGAGCCACTTCAGACCGACAGGGAGGGGGAGTTGTCGAGGTCATGACAATGGTTATGACGGCGTCGAGTAGCTGAAAGTGAGGATAATATTTCGAATGGGATAGAAGACCGTCAAGATCGTGCCAGGCAATGTTGATATCGCGTTCCTCACAGAAGCTGACCAGGGAAAGTGTCCTTAGGCAATGACCATCAGCGTCTGTAAGCGTGGCGATGAGCTCCGCCAGGCATTGGTCGGGACAATGGATTTGCAAGTTGGTGAGATGAGTGAAGTCGTTGACGTGTAATTCGTCCAGAGCATAGACGTCCTCTGTCATGACTCAATCAATTCTGCATTAGATCTGAAGCGCCGTGAACCACATACCATTCATATAGATCCACAATGACGATAAACTCCCAGCAAAGCGTTGGCAGATATCGTTCAGATCATCGTGGTCAGCCTCCGCCGTAATGTGTAAGGCCAAGCACGCGATGTTCTTGAACAAAGGCCACAAGTGCTCGTCTCCGAAAGGCCCGCCGAGAAGTCCGGTATCCTGGAGCTCCATGTGAAGGTGTTTGAATATTGGTCGAGGAATAGTGATGTTATTATCGAAAATTGCCTTCCATCGTTCATCGCTCTCCTCGTCATGATACGTGCAGTCGACCAACGTTAGAGTCGAGGGAACAGGATCACGACTCGCGCCGACAATCATATGGGCAAACATTGAAGGCGTCAGAATGCAATCGACAAATCTAAACTTTGAGAAGTGGGAAAACAACGCCGTGCGTGACCCAAGATTACAGGTGGAGAAATCGACGCCATGGAAGTAGAGTTCGTCCAACTTCTGTCTAAAATTTGCCTTGTGCGAGATATCGATCCAGTTGACTATGTGGTTCATTACTGGGCCTGGAAGAAGCTTGCTGAAGTTCTGTAGCGACCAGTTTTGAGCAAGCTTCAGCAAGTGTGGAGAGGTTTTGAACAGGTCATCATGAGCGTCGAGACCCTTCGGTCGATTGATAGTGATACTTCGGTGCAGATTGAACTGCCCTATCGGAAGTTAACACGTAAACTACATTCCCACAGACAGTATACGCACCTTGAGCCTGATTACCCCTGCGAACGCCCGAAACTGAACGTTGAGTGACCGGGTCGTTGTGAGAAGCCAAAGCGAAAATGTAGTTCCAAAGTTCGTTGGGCAGCTCGGCCCTGCCGGCGGCGGCAGGCGTGGCTCGGTCACCTGCTCTGAAAATCAAGTCACAGCCATGATGCCGAGATATTGTACGCGCCTCGGGTCAACAATTTCTCGCGAAGAAGATCAATGGAACGTTGGGTAGTTGGGTCATCAAACGAGGCGAGAGTGAGAATGCGGGCCACAATATCATCCGGCAGATTCACTGTGACAGTTGTGGACATGGCGAGTAAGATTTCCATTCTGCTTGTACAAGGGACAACGTATATAAATGAAGAAATCAAAATAATTCAGCGATCGCTTGATGAAGTTCCGCTTCGTCCTCCGGCTCAATGCTACGGAGACTATCTTGATCAGCTGGATTGTGTCTGACAACAAGGGCCCTGACATCGGTTACAGATGCGATGAGTTTGAAAATGGTGTAGAAAGCACGATGTTCACTGCCTTGGGGGGTGTAGGACAGGCTGACAATTGAGAATGCTCCGTTGATGTACTCCGTCATGTCGACACGGGTGGCAATCGCGTTGGTGTAGTCGCAGTTCAAAGTGACATATTCTGTGCCTTCATCGCGAATGACCAGAGCTCGTACGGCGCAGCGGAATCCAGAGCCACGGTACTGAATCAGATGCAAGAGAGGTCAGATGGTATAAATCGTAAGGAGTATCACCGGAACTCACATTGTCTGTTGATAAGACGATGGCTGTATGCCAACCGTACATGTCCAGCTCATAACTCTCGAGCCTGTGAGGTATTCTGTAAGGCACAAGATTACGGTCGTTGAGTCAAGTACTCACGCGGTCGGTGTTGTGTTAGATTCCTGGGCAAGAGACATACCGCGCAACACCAAAGTCCGGTCACTTAAATAGGGAACAAGTGAGAGGCGATAGTTACAAATGCAAGCACGCCTTGTGAGCGCCACAGATCGCTTTTGTTCCAGTTTACGCTATTGATCGAAAGTCCTTGTGAACAGCAAGACATCCCAGTTGAGATATACAAAAGAATAATGCTCGGCCTAGAGAATAAGATCCGAGTCCTGGTATCGTTGAGTGCCGCAGAAACCATGCCTGTCCGAGTGAAGTCAATCGCGCATACTACGTCCCAGTTGACTATTCTATCCCAACAACAGAGAATTAACGTACGAGAGATTCAGTTCATCATTCCGAATACACTGTAAATGTCTGTTTTCTCAGAACTCTGGCGGCATCACGGCGTATTGCTATGGAAGCATGGCCGTCAATGTTGTAGAAGTCTTCATACCTATTCTGAACAGTCGTCTCCTTGTAGATGATTACGTTCTGGACTTCCACAAAGAGTCAGGTCGACACATTACTACTCGAGAGACCTACGGAATACGCGGCGCTCGAATCCTGAATGCCGAAGATCGTCCCTGGCAAATCATGGTCTGCTTCTGCATTCATCAGGACGTCCTTCCAACAGCAGACCATCTGAATCCCAAGAATCGACAGCTGTCTTCCCTCCTTGGAGATGGGGTTGACTGGTACGGGAATCTGGTTGCGTTCAGAGTGAACAGTCAATGTGAATGGCTATCGCTCAGGAAGGACCCCGGTGAGAGAGAACTATTCGAGCGTGTTGTTGCCAAGTGAGTCTTACGAGTTTCTCCCTGGAGGATGTCCTCAACATCGCACAGTTTTGTTCGTAACTACAAGTCTGAGGAGATTGCTCAGCGTGCAATACGTCTTCCCAATCACACAGGCCAACCAACGAGGGAATTCATCAAAATTTGTACCGACCGACACGGTCCCATCTATGTCGATTTGGCAAAAATACACGAACACGTTGGGTTATCAGAAGCAAATGATCTTATAAACACAAGTGTCTACACTGGCGCGCTGTAAATTAAAGCAATGTATACTTTTTCTTTGTCTTCTTCGCCAAGTTCTCTAGTAGTACATCCTCATCCAACAATTCAGGCGGTGGTGCCGTTGTCAAAACGTTCTCGTCAAAGTCCCGCAGTATTCGAATCGTATCCCTTCCTTTGCTCCGTGATAGGGAAACGTATGCGCAAAAGTTGTCGATTTTCCCAAATCCGCCTGGCGGTTGCGCAAGATCAACAACGACTGGAACAAGTGTCTGTCCTTGGCCCTTGTAATGAGTGAAGGCATATGCCGCAGTGAGCGCTACCTGTCGACGATAAACAACGAAGGTAGAAGCACCCTTTGGATGTGCCGTGAAGGTACGTTCCGATGGCGCAATAGGAAGGACTCCTGGTGGGATGCCAGGAAATGAAGGGATTGCTCGGTTGTTGTGGGGTCGGAATAATATTAAGGCAGGTGGATACTGGAGGTTGATGATCCCTTCATCGTCGGGCTGTAGCTGAGGATCTTCTCGAGGGTCCAAGATGATATCCTCAATAGTGCCGCGTGTGCCATTCGCAAGATCGTCTTTTGGAGCGATGTTTACAGTCACCATGACTTGCATCCCAACGACCAGCTCCAAAGCATCGTCCAGTGGGGCAGTCTGCTTGTCTGTCATACCCGCAACAACTAGGCGTTCACGATTCGTCAAGGTCTCCTTGTAACGTCCTTTGTAGTCCTCAGCAGGGGCACGATAGACACGGTTGCGGGTTCGGGCCGCATGCTTCCTGATAGCCTTTGCATTCCAAGCGCGCCTAGCCACGTTGCGGGACGTGATCAAGACGGCGTTTGACCAGAAGTCATCATCCATATCTGTAGGAGGGCAATTTGGGGAACCGAGGACAAGGTCCCTCACCATAGCGATCTGCTCTGCATCACAATCACCGGAACGCAGATGCTCCAGCATCGACATCCACTCGCTATCCTGGACGCGCATCTGCTCCTTCAAGATGACAACATCGCGGAACTGGCGATATAACGAAAAGCCGCGCTGGGCGTCTTCGGCAGCAGCTGCAGGAGGAGGCATGTAGAGCGCACTCTTGGGATCGCAGACCGGAGGAAATTGATGAAAGTCACCAAAGAGGATGACATTGAGACCACCGAACGGCTTGTGTGCGTCCTTCGAGCCTAGTTGTGCCTTGACAATGGAGCACCAATCCGAAATTCTCGCAAGTTCCTTTGTGCCAAGCATGGAAACCTCGTCAATGATGAGATACCGTGCGGACCCAATGTTTCTCTTCCTTTTCTCTTCCGACGGCGTTGCCTTCTTTGCCTTGTTTCCTTCCTTTGCCGGTTTCTTCCCCTTGACAGCACCAAATCGCGACAACCCCGCCCAACTGTGTACGGTGACACCGCCAGATAACGATGCTGCTATGCCGGAGGTCGCGGTCAAGGCCAAGGATCCAGCTGGTTCCTGGTAATGCACAAATGTCTCATCGGTGGCGCGAATCAGGATAGTCTTTCCCGTGCCACCAGAACCGATAACCGAAAGAAGTAGCTGTTCTGGTTTGGCGCCAGCTTGGGTTTCTTTCAGATGCTCCTCGATGATTGAATGGGCAAAACGTTGATCCGTCTTTAATGAAGCAAAGAGCGGACGACGATCATTTATGGGCGCTGTCTCCAACTCAATACCGCCGTCATCAGGAGCCCTGGAAGCGGGTGCATCGGAAAACTAAGTAGAATGAGCATAGTAGAAGAACAGAGGTGGAAATAAACTTACATCGATTCCGCCGTCATCCGGCTGCATTCCATTATTTGGGGACCACTTTTCCTCCTCGACCAAAGCAGTCAGCGACGCATATAGTTCCTGGTAGTGAGCGGCCTCTTCGGGTGTCGCAATCTTGAGCCCGTCGCCGTACTCCACTGACTCAAGCTGGTCGTCTGCAGCAAAAATCCCAAGTCGTTCTGCATCTGCCACGAGAGTAGAGGCGAAGAATGCTTCTTTGTCGGGTACACGGTTTAGACGGGCGAACTCTATGTCGGACTCCTCAACATCTTCGTCGCTGATATCCTCGATGATTTGTGGATCGACCATTGGGCGCATATCAAGGGGAATCTCATCCAAGGCAGTGAAGGTTTTCTTCTTGCGCTTTGCGGCGTCATGACAAACGTAGTAATGCTGAATGTTGTCAATGAAATCAAGCAAGGCGGGGTTGACGGCGAGAAAAGCGTCATAGGCGGCATCGAATGAAGGAAAGCCGAGAGCTAAGTCGGCGATAGCTCTCCACGGTTTCAGAACGGCTAATACAGTTGCACAGTAGAGCTGCCTGGACCGAACCCTATCGTGACGAGGAAACCATCCACCGACTATGTTCGGGAGTATATCGAGACGGTCATCCGTTCGAGTCACTCGGCAACGGTTGTCGCGACCAGTTCCACTGAGGTATGGTGTCCGGGCGCATTTCACAGTATCGAGGTTTCGGGGCAAGGGCGCATCGTACGTGCCAAGGATGAAGTCAAAGAAGTTCATATTTGTGAGAGCGAGGCCACGATCTACGTATTCTTGCAATTGGTCAGATCTTTTGAAGCGTCCGTCGATAACCCGTAATGTCAGCTATAAGAGTTGTTAGACAGATGAAGCGGCATCAAAGTCGTAGAGACAAACGTTGGTTGATTCGCGCTGGCCTTCCTTCGAGTTGTCATCGTCGATAGGAAAAGTTGGACTTGATTGGTGATATCAGCACGAGAAAATAATCTCTTCAATGGAACAGTACCAACCGTAATGAAGGAAATGCATCCTTCAAGGATGAGACAATCCCATTGATGTAAATGGGAAGATAGGTGTGCGATACATAGCGGTCACCCCAGTTCATCAAGTAACCCATAACTTCGGCCGAGCTGAACTCTTGCATCCGACCGACTGCCAGACTGCACCGTAGAGTAAGTTTGTCGCTGTAACTGCGAACATCACGTAGCCGAGAATTGTTCTTGCGAAAGAAGGCGAGGCATTTGGCAAAGAGCGCGGTGGAGTTGTAGGATTTCGACTGCTTCTTCGTAGCGTACTTGGTTATGTACCAGAAGATGTCCGCGGCATCTGCGGAATGAAGGAGAAGCTTGATATCGTGATTGCAGCGTAAGCAATTGAGAAGTGTCGGATTGAAATTGTTAACGTAGGCGTAGGGACGCCTGGGTTCCCAGGCTCCGCCATCTGTGACGATGACCTCGTCAGTCTGTCTGAACGGAAAGCGACGCTTGCAGAAGGTACGGCCGTCTAGATTGAACAAACAAGCCGACTCGGTGCATTTATGCACTTGCAGTGTTCGCGAGCGAGTCGTTTGTGCGGCAAGAACATCCGCAGCGTAAGTTGGCGAACGTGGGTCGACAGGACGAGAGAAGGAAACATCAGGGTCTTTCTTGATGGCTAAGACACCCGCAGGGCCCATTCCATCAACATCAGCAAGAATGTTTGCGGCAATGAAAGCCTTGATTCGTTCACGAGTAGCCTCGGATTTCAGCTCGGCGGCGAGGGTCGACGGTGAAGGCGTGCCAGCCAGCCAAACAAGGAGGTGCAAATGGAGGCACCCACGACCCTGTGCCTCTACCGTGGCGATATAGGCCTGCGTATAACCAAAAATGCCTGAGTTGTTTGAGTATATGTCGCGTCAAACTCGGCCGTTGACTAACCTTGCTTGCGCACAATCGACTTCCTTGTTTCAACCTGGATACCGAGGAGTTCCGAGAGTACGGCCTTGATAACTAGGTGGAAATATTCTGCAGAAGCGTAGGGGTCTGCGACGATGTTCTTGATCCGTGCAGTGGCGTCTGGACCAGCTTCGCGACAAAAGTTGTCCAGATCGATGTCGTGCCCGGCAAGGACCTGGGCAATGGGATCCTGTTGGTCGCTTGGGTTGATCGTCAACCAAAGTGACGGTGCATTGTAGAGCAGTGTGGTGCTCCAGATCTTGGGGCGTAACGTCTGACGAGACTCATCCGTAGCCTCGACCTTGGCACGATCAGAAAACACGCGGTTGTATAGTTCTTGACACGCCGGATTGGTGATCCTCTGATGACGCTCGACCTGATTGGCCGCTACAATGAGATCCTTCGGTTTAAGTGTAGCGATGGCACTTTCATTGTTCCTGTAGTAGCTGGATTTAACGCGGATAGCGGCGGCGGAACATATCTTGCGTTTCTGAATGACGCCAAAGACTTGGAATGCAAAGTGAAGGTCCAGTCGGAATCTCCTGTCTGCGTACTGCAATGCCCATCGGGCGTGAACTTCATAGGGGACATCGATGCGACGTGCAGTCTCAAAGCCACCGACACCATAGGGGAAGAGGACAGGAAATGAGCCGAGGAGATGATTTGGATTGCTCGGGCCCCCATCCGAGCGCAATCCGGACGCGTCTACACGACCATACTCGTTCACGAATCGAGAGCCGTGCCGGACCTTCAATCGATCGTCGCGATGTTGTGATGGCGGGCAGACAGCGTTGGTAATCGCATGGTTCTTCAGATCATTGTCTTGTACTTCGTGTCCTTCAGCGTCAATGACCCCATACCCAGACATCGGTATGTCCGCAACCGAGACACGCTCCAACTCAACATCGCCTGGATCGACCCAAGAATGGTCATAGTCTGGTATAGTCTCAGAACGAGTTGTAGATGTTATGTTCAAACGTACCGAGAAAATCGAGATCAGCCAAGTCATCGTCGATGAAATCGTCTTCATCGCCGTTCAGGCTCTGTGTGCGCACGGATCCCAAAGTCACTGTGCTACAAATAAGAAAAGATATATCAACCAGAATAGCGTACTAACCAGCATTATGACTTCCATCTGCAAGTCTATCAGCTTCCGCATCATCTGGTATGTACGATTCATGTTCTGCATTGACAGCGGACATGTCGTACGATTCCTTCGTTGTGGCCACGATCACAGAGGGAATGCCATCACGGGGTAGAGCCATGAGGTTTTTGCGAGAAATCCGCACATCGTGGTAGATTGGATTATCCGCCTTCAGGCGTATCAAAGCTTGGAAGACACGTCGTCTCGAAACAGAGAGCATCTTGGGAAATGGGAATGCCGCCTTCTTGTTCGGTTTGATGAACGTGACACCTATAATGGCGGCAAGTATTTCGGGCGGCGGCGGAAGTATGCGTGTATCGGTACCATCCACGAATTTGGAAATGGCGTCCAGCGGTAGTGGATATGACGAGACATTGCCGTGCAGACCAGTATTGACGAGAGGGTCGTCTAGAGCGTGGGCGCCACGGAATTTGGGATAGAGTTTGACGATATACGCGGAGGGAAAATATCTTGCGATGAGGACACGTTCCGGAAGTGTCAAGACAGAGAGTTCTGGTGGGATGTCACCAATCCACATACCATTCGCCAGGGACAATGCGGGAAGTTGGTTGATACGCAGATCCTGTAGGCATGTATGGCAAACGTAGACCATGCGCGTATCTTCCGATACGTGGTGAAGGAGATAGAGGCCTCTGTACAGTCGGTGATGGCGATGGGGTACAACCGGAATGGTGTGATGAATATTAGGAATATGCGATGGGTCCATAATGTCCATAGCCGAAGTGAACTGTTCCCTGGCACAGACAGCGCACACGCCTTTGGTCAATTTACCGTTACTGGTCGCGTCGATGAAAGCGGATGTGCATTCCATCAACGTTGTTGAAGGCACCGGGGCGAGGTGCACCAAGTCGTCAAGGGAGGCGTGTGTTGGCTTGAAGCGTTTGTTGGTGTAATCGTATGCTGGGACGGGAGCATGCACGAGAGACGATCGGATCCCTTGAATGACAGCAGGATCGAGTGTGGTGCAAAACAGACCGAGGAGGGATGGTGTCGTAGAGAAAAAAGGGTATTTCGAAAGATGCGCGCGCAATTCATCACGAAGTGCATTGAATCCTACAGCTGCCACGAACGAGCGCGCCGACTCGCCATCATACAGCTTCGGCACATTGTTAAGGTCGCGCGAGTGGACATGTTCGCGGATGAAGTCCGTGACGCGTGCGGGGAAAAGAGTCAACAGATAGTAGGCGTCCCCAGGGTCATATCCGAAGGGGACGACTAAGTCTGTGTGGCGATGAATGAGAATGCAACCTGAGACCGGAATAGCAGTGGCACAGCTTACCGTTGTGCTTGATCAGAGTGAGAAGGTAAGCAACGAATTCTGCTGGGATGTTGCCGAATTCATTGGCTACGTGTATCCCATCGTAGAAAGCCGGAGTCGTGCGGGACGTCTTTAACGCGTGTAGGCGTAGCAACTGCTGGAGATGCGGTCCTTGCCATTGTACGATTTCATACAGTCGATATCGATGCTGCACGTCGAAAATAGTGATGGGAAGACCGAAGGATGTCAAGAGTCGGGCAAGATGGTCGTTTGTTAAGAATTGCAGATATGACTCCAGATGTGCACCGTCGAAAAAGTACATGGCGAAGTGGGGATGTGTTGGTTATTCTTCAACATGTGAGACATGGCGAGGTGAACGCCACAATACGCCAGCACCGATCAGCTGGAGACGTCGCTGGCGTGGGTTGGTATGGTATGCGAGATCGAAGTTGCTTGACATGACGCGCGTGAAGGTCGTCGTTAACACCGTCACGCCGCTCTATTCCGTCGAGGTTGATGGCGTGCCACGACGTTGCCGGCATGAGCTGACAGGGGCTGTTTCCATTCAAAGGCTCTCCGCACTCGGCATGTCAGCGGCACCTCAAAGGCAGACTCTGGCAGAGGCTCGGATCACATATTTCCCTTATTCAGACGTTTGGGAATGTCCATGCTAAAACGCAAGGAAATTGCGATCCCACCAATTTACAAGCCACTTGATTTGCATCGAACCCATCGACGCCTGCTTTTCAATACTCGATGATTATATCTGTGCTAGCCGCCACATCCCCTTCCTGTTATTCAGCTCACTCTCACAGTGGCCGTCGATTGGACGGTTATTTATAATGCCACGATCGGGTGCCGTACGCGTCAGACGGTCAGACACTGCTCTACCAGAGACCACCACCAT
Organism: Strobilurus pachycystidiatus; assembly: GCA_019915135.1. Classification (NCBI taxonomy): domain Eukaryota; kingdom Fungi; phylum Basidiomycota; class Agaricomycetes; order Agaricales; family Physalacriaceae; genus Strobilurus; species Strobilurus pachycystidiatus. The sequence continues at coordinate 1,263,585 of JAHLMK010000004.1, forward strand.
GAACATCTGGGAGCCAAAGACAGAGCGTGGCTATATTCCTATTTCTGATCATGGATTGTACGTTCACCTACTCGAAAATCTCCCGGGAAGCGCTCTAAGTAAATTTCACAGGATTGGCAACCTGCACACAGCTGCCTTGATCAGTATCGACGGCTCTGGTATGATTCCAACGTTTGTTCAAGATAGCATCTAATACGGCCCAGTCGAAAGCTACTGTGTCCCCAATTTCGACTCTCCTTCCGTGTTCGCGCGCATACTGGACAAGGATAAAGGCGGGCACTTCTCGATCACGCCGACCGTTCCATTCAACACCAAGCAGAATTATCTACCAAGTTCGAATGTGAGCCACATGCGTACTCATCAAGCGCTCCGTATGACATCTTTCCAGGTCCTTCAGACCAAGTTCATGAATGAGAAGGGGGTGGTCAGCATCACCGGTACAACTCATCAATATCAGTCAATATCATCAAACTAAGTCGCTGCCGTCATCAGATTTCCTTCCCCGCCCCAAGGAAGCCACAGGGATATCTTCCCCAAAGCCACTTCTGCATTGGCTTGTCCGCCGTATTGAGGTAGGGCTGTGTGTCACCTGCGCATCTCCGAGCTCATCGTGTGGGGTTCATGCAGGTTATCCGGGGTACAGTACCTCTGCGGATGGAATGCGCACCTGCCTTCAACTACGCGCGTGACTCGCACGAGATGACTTTTGTGAAAGATGCGTCCTGCGAAACATCGCAGGACCGCGTCATCTTTGATTCTCCAGACTGCAAGTTGGAGTTGCGGTATTTCCTTGAGGCTACAATGGTCCGTACTACAACGCGTCGCCATGTACCGCCTACTGATAGTGCATATAGGACCACGCCTCGACTCCTCAGATTGAGCTGGAAGAGCTAGATCTACGCGACAAAGGTCACAAAGGCCTCGGTGTATCGGCTAATATGACTCTCCTGGAAGGACAATGTGTTTGGTTCATTCTCAGGATGCCACCGAAAGTGGACGCGGATGCAGGCGCCCTAGAAGACCCAATCATCAGCAAGGTGAGCGCCAAAGTCGCTACGCATGTGGAAAACGCCATGAACAATCGTCAGAAATTCATCAATGGAGTTTTAATAGTGCGGAGACTCGCAATCGAGCTCGTAGCCAGACTGATATCTTGCAGACCACGGTACAATACTGGACTCAGTGGATCCGGCACTCTTCATACAACGGATCGTGGAAGGAAGCTGTGAATCGTAGCGCCCTTGCCTTGAAGCTCTTGATTTATGAGCCCACAGGTGAGATAATGCGCGATGGATGAACAGACATGCATCAATGTTCTTTAGGCGCCGTTGTGGCTAGTCCCACATTCAGCTTGCCGGAGTACATAGGCGGGACCAGGAACTGGTTTGTTTCCAAATGATATACTCTAGTATCAGGCTGACCGACATGATGTAGGGATTACCGGTGTGCCAAGCTTCGCTTATGTTTGCGCTGTTGATGTTAAGGCTTCACAGTGCGTCGTGGATTCGAGACTCTTCGTTCACGCTGTATGCCCTCCTGCGCCTCGGCTTCACAGAGGAGGCAAACGGTAACATTGATCACCAGTGTGTTGCGATGACACGAGTCTCATTAGTTTGCAAGCTTATATGGACTTTATCTTCAATCTTTTGCGCCACAAGAACTCAGATGGCAGTATTCAAATTATGTATACTATCCACGGTCAGTCTCTTATTCTTACTATGAACTCCGAGGCCTGAAGCGTCTCTATAGGCGGAAAAGAACTCGAGGAGATTGAACTAACACACCTAGACGGCCACAAAGGCTCCAAGCCTGTCCGTATCGGGAATGGAGCTGCCGATCATCTACAACTAGTATGTCTTCATCTGTACTTCGTTGCGTGATCGCAGTTGATTTTGAGGCTAGGACATTTATGGCGAACTGTTCGTCGTCTTGTATGCTTGTGATGGTGGGCTTCGAACTCAACGTGTATACGCAGAATGGATTGCATCTACCTGGGACAGAAGGCAGGCACTGAAGTGTGTCACGTAGGTAACATTGGCTGACGTTGCATTCGGGCAGTTTGGGAGACCTCTTGGCTACGACGATTGGTGAGCGCCCATAATCTGACGGATGTTGAGACTGATGATGTTTATAACGCAGGGTCCTTGTCCGTGAGCTGTGAGTTTTCTTCTCTGGGCCAAGTACTGGGAAGTTGATGCTGGTTTATCAGAGTCGACTGTATGACAATATCTGCTCGATACTGCATGGTCACTGACCGTACTCGAAGATGTTGTCGCCAATTATGCGCAGCCCGATCTGTAGGCTTCATTCTTGAATGGCATTCATCCGTTCACACGGATCTACAGGTCGATTTGGTCCGTACGCGGTGTCGATCCAGGTGTGCCACTGACATGGACCTGCAGGGAAGTGCGAAACAAGAAGAGACACTTTACGGTAATAGTCCCTCTCCTTCGCTCATGGTCACATATGGGCTTGACATACTCTTCGGTTTCCAGTATTCCAAGGTGCGTCGATATCAGCCCGACCTTCAAGCCGTCAACCAACTTCTGCGGGCCTTTTCAAGGTGATGCTGTGGTAAGTGAAGATCATGCAGATCTGTACCTGAACGTCGCTCAATCACCTTGCAGGGTTGCCATCGATCGAGGTCATTATAATGATCATTCCCCGGAGCGCCCGGAAGATTGTGCACGTTCTGACTGTTACATAGGTCTACGCCTTGCGGATAAACGCTCTTTGCCGTGCCCCAAGCGGAACGAATGGCTCACTACGCGCGACATCCTCTACGAAGAGATTATGACGAAGGCATGGAATTCGGAACTGAAACATTTCGGACAGAGCTATGAAGAGACTCACGTCTTAGACTCGGCGGTGCTCATCATGCCACTGGTTTTCTTCATACAAGGCGTGAGTGCTGCATTTGAATCCAGAATCTCTTGATTCCGTTGAGTGATCCTGATCCTTTCATAGTCGGATCCTCGATTCGTGAATACCCTCAAGCAAATCTTGAGGACGCCCGAAAGAGGGGGACTGACATCCAACGTCAGTCGTCAAGAAACCATCGTCTTCTGATGTCCTGAAAAAACATACGCAGAATCTGGTCTTCCGCTACGACGTGAACAAATCCGACGATGGTGTTGGGGGGGAAGAAGGAACCTTCTGTCTCTGCACGCTTTGGTATGTGGCGTCTCCCTCCCTGTCTTCTTGTCACACAGTCGCTCAACTGAGTACCGCAGGGGTGTAGAAGCACTGACCCGGGCGGGTCAGTACGACAAATCAATGCTGCACAAAGCTGTAGCCATGTTTGAAGTTTGTCGGTCATGTCGCGCGCGCTGGGCGTCACTCACGATGTCTGAACAGGACTTCCTTCAATACCTCAACCACTTGGGGTTATGCACAGAAGAAGTCTCCGAAGCAGGGGAAGGGTGAGCTGAACTGATATCGATTTCGTCTCGACCGCGCATTCAAATGACATTTCGTTAGGCTTGGGAACGCCGTCCAAGGTTTCACGTAAGTCATTATCCCAATACTACCAACTGTTCTTGACTTTGACGTCCTATCAGCCATGTTACGCTGATTTCGGCGGCCTATAACCTTTCGCGAACAATGTCGCAAATGAAATGAAGAAACAGCATACAAGTGTACAGTCTGTAGTCTTTCAAGTTCCAACGAGAATAGTTGATTGGCTATACTCTTGTCGAAATATCCTGCTTTTGCAAATCGATCAACTCGGAACGCGCCTGATACTGAGTTTGAGGACCACATCAGACAGTCGCCCGGGGAAACAACGACAATACTCTAGATATTAGGTGTCTATGCGATAGAAAAGAAAGAGTCTACGGAGCAAGATGGACACAAGGGAAACATGTTCATAATGATCAATCTATACGTCTTCCAGACTGCATCAACACAGCAGCAACAACACAGAACTCCAGAAGGCCAACTTGAACTGCATTGGTTGTCAGCTCAAGGGTGACCACTCTCTCGGTACGCGTCAACTTCGCACACGGAGAAGGAGGCGTGGTTGCGTGAGTTGCCACATAGAGCTACAAAGGCGGGCAATGAGATGAGAACTTGACGACATATAAAGGATCCATACGGTGATAGTGTCCCCTTGAGGCACCCAACAGTACCATCGACCGCGGGCTTCCATAGCGCGTTGTCTGTAAGCAGTGAGCAGCGCTCGAGCAACCAAAGTCTGCGCCACTTACGTGCGGCAGGTATTCAAGGACAGCCAGGAAGAGACCTTCTGTCTCTCAAGAAGGCCACGTATTTCAACGACGGGCTTATTCGCCCATTCTATAACTGCGAAGTTGGCTCCTTTGGCATCCCGGAACAGCGTAGTATTTCGAGATTGGTCGCTAGTGACGAAGAAATATTCCTTATTGCGTGGGCCAACAACCGTAGAATCAAGGATTGTCGACTCGTATGTGAAGACAAATTGATGAATTGTCTCCGGAGTAGGACAGGAAGGGAAAGGAAGGGCTCCGAAGACGGAAGCAGGCGGGGGATTGGAGGGTGACCAAGCTCCGTTATTGATTGAATTCTGGTTGTCAGGATTGAACCATCCTCCTTGTGCATAGGGGTTATTGACGTTCATCTTGTGAGAGGTTGGATAACTCGAGAGGAGTGAGAGTGGTGAACTGATGCATTGAGAATGAAACTCGCCACCTTTATATGAAGCGGGCGGACTGGTCACCGACGAAAGATCAAACGGATTTACCGCTAACCCCATAACCTATCGACGCGTCGTGAAACCAGGTGGCGATTCCAGATGGACGAATTTGGACCATGGTCGGGTCAGGTCTGCGGGATATGAGTGGGGGCGTAAGTTTGGCGACGCGGCCCAGGGCGGCAGGTTTCACGGAGATCCCGGATGCACAGACCGTGAGCCGATCCCGACAAAAATTCGCAGCCATCCTGTGCTGGGCTGATCCGAGATCAGCAGAAAGGCATAGACCAGTACCCGCCGTCGAGAAGACGCTCGGGCTTCAGACCGCCCGAAAATGGAGGCAGCAATTTGCAGGGTTCATTCGTCATGACGTTGACCCGTTCAATCGGCAAATGCAAAGGAGTAGTGCGCTCGACATGTCTGGGTATCGCATGCCGGTAAGCCATGACCAAAGGCGAACAAGAGGCGCAAATGCAGCTCGGTCGGTTCATATACATAGTCCGATGTCGCCAGCACAGCGGCAATGCGGTGTACGAGGCAGATTTCTCATGAGGTCATTCGTTGCACACCTTGAAACTGATGAGTAAGGTGGTAGGGATCCTATATCTAGGGCGGAGAGCTCTTAGACGTACTTGCGGGAGATAGGTGAGCTCAAATACCAGAGTACCTGGACAGGGCCCGAGGTTGGCATATGAGTCTGGTAGATATACGCCAACAGCCTTTGATCGCAGTGCGTTTTTGAGATGATGGCCATGTCCAAGAGAAAGGTTTCCAAGTTGGAGTGAGAGAGAGGCGTGTATTAGACTTTTGATCGGATTCGCACCTCACGCGCACGCGCCTCACGTGGTACCCATCAAATTCAATGCCGGCCTGTCCTGGTCCAGTGCCCGCATACTTCAGGAAATATTTTCGCCTTGAGAGTTCTTTGACGCCTTCGAGATAATATAATCTTCCATCATCAGCAATGGTGGAAGACTACGATTCCACCTCGATTCTCATCAGTCAAATGGTATGTTCGACTCTGTAATCAGATCGACCTGAGGGCTGAAGAAACGTCAATGTGTAGAGCGACATGCACATAATGGAGCTCGATGCAGTTGTTCCTAGTCAGAAAGTAAAACATTCTACAAAATACTCGATCTATACGGTAACATTCTTTCTAGCAGCAGATCGAGCAAGTTGCAGTCGACATACCAGCACCTGCAGGTGGCTGGACCTTACCGCCCGGCACTGGCGAGGTGAGTTCGTCAGATTACGATGTAGATTCTGCCGCTGCTGATACGGAGGTTAGGTGATCAATCGCTACATTCTTTGCAACTTCGACGATGACACCTCGACAAATGATAACGTCCAACTGTATTGCTTGCGTTGGCCGCCTTCGCGGACGCCGTTGATGTTCTGTGATTGGATTTCCGTTGATCGTGGCACGCTCAAAAGAACGCATCCATATCAAATAGAGATGCTCCAGTCCTCCTTCCAAACGCTTGTCTCTTCCCATAAAGTCACCCGCGATGCACTCGATCAAATTGCATGCGAGCACGACGTTGTGTCTGGGAAGTGGCTCATATTTGTCTCTCCGGATACCGTTGATGGTCTGTGGGAGAGTGTGGTTCGCCTTGTTTGTATGGCAAGGAAAAGTGGTTGTGCCAAGGTTACTCCGAACAAAGGCATCGGCACGTACCTCATCTGTGTCTACGTGCAGGATTACACCGACATGGATGACACGTTGTCGTTGAGGGAAGCCTTGCGAGGTATCGGTGTCGGCTGGAAGATTGGTTTCAAAATGGACGCGTACACCCACCTTGGCATCTACTCCAAAAACGAATGGGGCATTAGGCCTAATCGCCACTACTTCTGACCTGTTGCTCAATTTGCTTGCTATACCCCAGCGTCGATGATCCCCCCTTTTAAATACTAGTTACGTCTTCATTGGTGTACGTTGATAGAAACATCTTGTCACGAATTACCAACCACCAAACAATAGCTGCGTCTCTGACACTGAACATTTTAACAAGAAATCACCGACGGTCCTGGTTACTTTGATTAGTCTTCGCGCGCCAGCTTTGGCTGGACGAATAACGTACCCGGCGGTGTGTAGGTGCTGACACCAAAGATAGATGTGACAATCCCAGGATCGGTGCCTAGTACGCGCGAACTTAGTATAGAATGCAGGCAAGCCAAATGACGAGAACTGACTGGTATAAGCGCCGGGGAACTCAACCAAGTCAGCACTTGGGATCACGACACCAGATGCTCCAGTAATGGATAATTGAGCGCAACTCATCTAGAAAGCCAAGTTTCAAATATTCAAGTCTGTAACGGCAGTGAGACAAGCAAACTCACAAAGAACTGCGCGCCAGGATAGGTTGTTGCTGACAAAAGATCTGGTTTACCATTGTAAGTCAGTTTTAGCATGTGTAGTAGCTGTAGCCACGTACTGATGGACTCGACTCTAAGAAGATACTGTCCCGAGGCTACACAGGCCGGAATGGTGAATGTGGCGCTTCCGTTGTTGATGAACAGGTGGTCAGAGCCCCATTGATGGGTGGCTGGCGTATATCCGTCCTGCCAAATTTTGAACCATTTAAGATCTGTCATCATGTGTAAGCATCTCCCTGTTTGCAGATCTGGTGACGAGTCGCCCTAAAAATTGAGACGCACCGGTGGTGTCTGATTGAAGAGCACTGGGAACTTGAGCACTACAGATCGTCACATTATGATTCAAGACGAATGAATACTTTGTCGGCGAAGTACGTACAGATAAGCCAGAACAGGGCCTAAAGAGAGTCGACGTCAGTGTTGGACTCACTTGATCAATCGACGTTAACATGCCTTTGTTAGTAGGATCAAGAGGATCCGAGGGATCAGGGCCAACGTATCCAGCGCTGGTGTGGTGGAACTATGTGGAAGTTGAATAAGCCAGCCGATACTACTCGAGCAATACGCCACATCTGACCTGGGCAGTGATCTGTTCACCAGCGGCGACTTGGATGACCGTTTGTGAAACGGGCTGGATGAAGTTTTTGTTGCAAATGAGATCGTTTGATGTGATGTTTGTGATCCCCTAGAAGGCGTCAAAATTGGCATCGAATCCGCGGGATAGAGTCTCATACAGCATTCGAAGTGGGGACGCGAACGCCGACACCGTGTCCTTGATCGACGCCATCGACAGAGACGGCCTGTGTCCTGTCAGCTACGCCACACAGGTCACTCAACCTAGTGACTTGTATTCTCACCGAAAAGACGGTATTGGCGGAGACGTTGAGACCGAGGAAGAAGACACCAACTGAGAGAATAGCGAAAGACCTCATTATGAGTGCTGGCTCTTGTTGCTTTGTATCAGCTAGCCTTTATACCTGGCTGAACGCTATTCTTTGTACAGCTGAACAGATAACTCTTTGCTTTTACCTCATTGGCAGGATAAATGATGAGGCGAAATCGCCGAAGGCGAAGCATTCATCATCGGCGAGAATTCAGCGACGCCTTTGCTTTCGTACGAATCGGAGAAAGGTGTGCTCTGCATTGCTGTGAAGAGACGTTTTTTCTCAAGGAATGCCTAACAGAGCCCAGAGCGTGATCAGGTGAGTCTATTTTGATCCCCATCATACGCAAAGGCCACCGAGCAGCAGGCAGAATGCTTACTACGAACTGAATGTCTGAATACTGGTTCTCGTTTCATAAAGAGCGATGCATGGAAGTGTAACGATAGAGTACAAACGAGATAACGACAGGTGACCCCAGGAAGCTTTCAGAGACACTGACTGTACTGTTGGAGGCATCAACAAGTAGATCTTGGTGCTGAGGTGCAAAACGTACGTAGTCACTCGAGTAGACACATGAGTACGGAGCTGCACATGTCGTCGAGCCGGTGTATCTAGCGAATGAATTAGAGGTCTAGTCGTCATCGATGAGAAGAAATCTTCACGTTAAACCGCCACACTGCCCGTAATGAACTACCGTAGCACCAGACGTAGCGGTGCTGGCAGCCGAGGTTGCAACGGCTGTACTTGAAGCAACGGCTGTGCTTGAAGCAACGCCCGTGTTACTACCACTGCAGCTGAAGACGGCGGGTCCTAAAGCGCTCTCGTAAGAATGAGTTCATAGAGAGAATGGTCCGAATAAACCTGGAATGGTGTAACTAGATAACGTCTGGTAGATGTTGATCGTGATACCCGGGTCAGATCCTGCAGAAACATCAGTTCCGGCAGGCAAGACTATGGTGGCGTAATTTGAGTCACCCTTGTATGCGCCAGGGAATGAGACAGTCGCCGGAGACGTGCTGCCTCCACCCGTGATCTGCAACTGAGCACATTCCATCTACACATACGTGATATGAGTGACCCGTCCATAAATTCGAACAGAGTCACTTTGAGTGACTGACATATAGTTGTGCACCGGGGTAGCTCGAAGCCCCGTGTAAGGCTTTCATGCATGGAATGAGTGAAGGATGAACGACAAGAAGTATCGCTAGACGACATACCGATCAGTTCGACTCTAAGGAGGTATTGTCCCGCAGCGATACAGCTAGGAATGGTGAATGTCACCTTTCCCTTGTTAGCAATGAGTCTGTCAACGCCCCAGGCGCCATTCGAGTAGCCATCTTCCCAGATCTTGAACCACCCCAAGCCGGTGACGCTGCTCTGCGTTGCAGAAGGAACCTTTGCACTGAAATGAAGCAATGAGAAAAGTACTGTAGCGGTCTGCTAATCTCTTGCGCACAGGTATGCCATGACAGGCCCATGGTGCGACGGGTCAATTGGATCTGCTGAGTCACTCGAATCGGCGCCGCTGAGGGTGTGGTGCCATTCGGCAGTTACTTGTGTACCAGCAGCAACAGGGATAACCGTAGTAGAAAGCGGTGAATGATATGGGTTGATTCCGCCATTGCATATCACGTCGTTGGAGGTGACATCCGTGATGGGCTAGTTAAACATTGGGATATTTTCCAATATCGAGACCATCTGTGGCGCACCCCATCATAGTCGGGAACACGGATTCCAGTAAGGTGGCCCTGTGACACACCGTTCACGTACAGTTCCTGAAACTATGTAAGCTGCCGAAAAAACTTGAGCCTGCAAGCATACTTGGAAGATAGTGTGAGCCGAGACGGTCGAGGCAAGAAATAGAATAGAGGGGAGATGGATCATATTTAGAATGAGGAACACAACGCGTATGTAGTCTCATGGGAAGTGCGCGGAGAACACTGCCTTTTATCTGATTAGCGTGGAGGAGGATGACTTGAATCGAGTAAAAGTGGTAGGTTGTCGGTGCAACGAGCGGCGCAATAAGCTTGCCAAGCAGCCAGTGATGATGCCGTACAAGATCATGTGAAGATCATGGGGACGTGTTGTGAATGGGACGATAGATTGTCGGATACCTCCACGTCAATGTCCGGATCAACTGCCCTGGATGGAGAAGTATGGCAAGCCAGCAACACGCCGGGGAAGGGCGCCTGGCGATGCTGATTGGGTGGCGCGACCCTTATCTTCAAAGAAGATGAAGCGGAATATTTCCGTCAATTTGCATCCTCCAACACTGCACTGTTTGCTCAATCATCACGCCAGGTCACTTGGCCAGTGTTCCACCGGTCACCCCATATAACGCGCTTGTGGTATACTTTACGCAGATCCTTGAACTCCTTGACGAATTCGTCGATGTCTCTGCCACTGGGTGTACCTGTGCCAGACGACAAGGCGCCTAGTGGGAGAGCCGACGGCTGTTGTTTGATGAAGGAAGTTGCGAGTGCTTCAGAAGCCTCGTCTTGAGCTGTCGTGGCATGTCTGAGCCGCATGAGGAGAAATTGTGGGGCGAAGCGCTGTTGGCCTAGTTAGCGTATGGCAGAACTAGGCCTGAAGGGCTACCTGATAAACGTCTTTCTGCTCCTTTTCGAGCTCTTTCCATCGTGCTTCAAGAGCTTTGGCCTCGTCAAATGCATCCTTTGTATCGGCCCGCAGATGGTAGAGGCTGTCTTGCAAGGCCAGATTATTCTCTGCGGGAACCTTATCAGATGGAGGTGGTCAAGATGTCCGGCGCCGGCTTACTGGCAATAGCCTCGTTGGCCATTCCCAACTCCGATTGAGCCTGGTACATAGCTTTGACGCGGGGCAGGGAGTGGAAAACAGCCTGGAAATAGTTGTGATCGGACAGCAGATCCTGAAGGTCCTCTCGTCTGCAAACAGATCATGTTATTATAGTCTTCGTATACAAAGAACGAACGAGAACGCACGATAAATGCGCCAGTTCTGGGAACTCGTGCAAGAGATGAGTCGACAGCTCTGACGACATGATGGTGGGTGACAAGCCAAGCAAATTTCCTTCTTTGTTCATGACCACCATGACAGTTGTCGTACCCGGCGAATTCGTGCCCGCTCAGCACGTCAATTTGAAGCTTGGCCCTGGTCTCATTCAAGAAACGACTGCTGCCTCGACATCTGTACAATCCACGCGAGCGGGTACACTAAATCACTCGGCCAATAAAAGCAAATGGTGGGTGGAGAGCAATTCCCGTCGCGTATGTTTGGCCGTTTCCCCCAAGCAAGTCCGAGGCGTTCACAAAATTGACAGTATGTCCCGGCATCTCAAGAATCGGTGATTGGCGTCATCGTCCAGAAAGCTGGGGAAGGCTTCAGAGTTGATATTGGCTCTGCCCATTCAGCGTCCCTGGACGGAATGGCTTTCGAAGGAGCGACAAAAAGAAACCGGCCAAATCTAAAGGTCGACGACGTCATGTCTTCGCCCTTCTCTTGTCTCCGAGTCTGACTCCGGCTTGTAGATCGGCAGTCTCGTTTACGCGCGCATTTCTCTAGCCCACAAAGACATGGAACCCGAGTTAGAATGCTTCGACGCGCAAACGCGCAAGGCCGAAGGTTTTGGTGAACTCAAAGGTGGCTTCATGGTCAGGTGCAGCCTCAGCATGTGTCGAAAGTTGGTTTATCTTTTCATCACACCGGTGTACTTTCATTCAAATGGGGCTCGCAGGCTTTTGGATCCCAATCATTTCTTCCTGCCTCTTCTCGGGTCCCAGATTCCGCTGGAGGTTGCCGTTGGCGTCAACGGCCGTGTCTGGATCAGCTCGAAAGAATTGAAACACACTATTGCAATAGGTCGCTGTATCGAAGCCGTCGATCCTGACGGCGGAGGCCTGAACGAAAAGCAGGTCAAGTCCTTCCTTGCATCACTGGATGTCTGATGCTTGGGTGATTACTTACTTGCCTTCGTGGGGACAACCGTCCCCGGCCGCATTTGCTCGAGCCATGGCACCTTTCGACTCCGCACCTTCCCAGCTGTATAGGAATCGTACCTGAATCATACTCTGGCCTCCCCGGTGCGCAGGTCAGCTCCAATCAAGCCTTTTGCCTGCAAGTTCATCTTCAGAGTATCATTCGCGACGTACAGCTATCGCTATAAACTATGAAGTCGATAGTCTGTACTTTCTAGTTGTGCGGCAACACGTCGTCACCCTTTTCTTCACGATTTCGCGCAACAGCTCCGGTTTTTAATCTCGTTCGTCGGTCATCAATCCTGTTCAACCGAAGCAGAACATATGTCGAGATGAACACCAAGCCTCGACCGATTCGAGCCGCATCCATGTGTCACTATCATCATCTCCGCGGAATGCGAGGACTTATGCAGGACTCCACCATCTGATGCATAGAGTGTGCATTCATGTCAGGTTCCCAAATCAGCGCTGACCTGGCCGTACGGCTTTTTCGATCGTTCTGATCCTGAATGCCGACCAAGATCCCTCTCTAAACTCACCAGCGTTGCCCGAAAAAGGTCCCATGTGAAAGTGGACGTCAGAACAACTGGATAGTATAAAACTTAGCACCTTCCAGCAGCTCTCTCTACAATGATGGCGACGCGACTTCCAAGTATTGAATGCCTCTTTCCCGGTAGGATCTACAGCCTCACTGTCCATTGCCAGCCTGCTTACGCTCGCTCTTCAGAACGCCTTTTCCAAGAATTCGAGCGATATCCCATCGCAAGAGCTTCATCTTCCTACATCGGAGATCGTAGTCATAGTCCTCCCGACTCCGATACGTCTAGTCATACTGGTAGCAGCACACCAGAACATCGCCCAAAACCCACTCCACCTCCCCCACCTGGCGGGATGGATTTATTCGACGAAGACCACATCTGCGTGTATTGTCAACGCTGGTGTCGCGGTCGAAGCGCCCTTCGTGTCCACATGCGCATTCACAATGGAATCAAACGTGGGTTCTGATTCCTCGTTCTCTCCATGCCGTGATGGCTCACCAGGCGTCGGGCGCGGAATATAGCCTTCTCATGTCCGGTACCAGGGTGTGGACATCTCTTCAATGTCAAATCAAACCTCAAGCGGCATTGTGACCGAAGACACAAGCTGCCTTCAGATGACGGAGCAGCGTCGCTGCCCTCTGACTCTTCTTCACAAGGGGAATCCGATTCTGGGTCACCATCCCAGCGTTCGCCGCGCATGTAGCCATTACCTTTGTGCAAACACAGAGATATTGGCGTACAATTCCCCCTTGATGACTATACGAGACATGACTTGTTTCCGCCGCATGCGCTTATACCTGACACACTACACACTATTTCAATGCAACTGATAACGGATACCTGCACGTCGTCCTGCCGCCCGCTATAGGTGTACGCTTATAGAATGGAGACATTGATGGTTCCTTTGCGGCTTTCCCTCTCCCGCGCCATCTGCGTGCAACGTAAAGGTGGCGGATGTCGGCGTTTTGTCCCAAAGCCAGCTGTGACATAGGTGAAGGTCATGCGTTATCCATCAATACGCGCGTCAAGAATCCCATCCACACGTTGACCGTGAGCTGAAATGACCACATTCCGGTTAGTTAAGTAGATACAGACTTCAGCGTACGTCTTTTCACAACCTATGTACCATCAAGTTCGTCGGGCTTTTGCCGCCGCTCGGGGGCATGCACGGGGAAATGATGATCTACACTGAACGCTTTCGCTAGGCGGCGCAGAGCCGTCTTCCAAAGCCATTCCCGACCTCATGCTTGTTGAGCCGCTCCTCTCGGGCAAGTCTATCATCCTCTACTCCAGAGAGTGGAGCACGACGGTCCCGTAACCCGTTCGGCTTGGTCCAAAGAAGCACCATGTCAATGGTTTCTCACCCTGGCCAGCAGACAAACAGTAGAAACTCCTGCATAGACAGGAACAATGATAACTATATTGTGAAACTGGAGTCAGGTAAGTAGCGCTTCAATTTGGTTCTTATCTTGAGTTCTGATTAAGGGAGCGAAGCCGAAAGATCGTCGCCACAGTTGAGTACTTGCGGACTTATTTCGGTGGGATTGTAGTACAGAAAGAGAATGATAGTAGTACATATGGCGTGAGGTATCTAGAAATGATAAGTAAGCGAGTCGTGTGAATCTTGTTGGCTAGTGAGCCTGGCTGAGCGGATCAAGAAGGGATACGCCACCGACCTCAGAGTCAATCGTCATCTAAACGCGCTTTCTTCCTTGGCCGGCCCGACGAAGGGGGAGGTGGTGCCTCCTCGTCGCCATCCGTCCCTACGCTGCTTCTCTCCTTGTTGCGTCTGCGCCGAGAGTATTCACGGTCGCGAATCAGTTTGTTCTCATGCGAGGTCGTTGGCTTCAAAGACACGGTCGCAGGTCCGACAGAGTTCTTCCCGGAGTCATCGCCATCCTCCCCGTCACCGGTCATTTCAAGAGACTGTCTCTGCGTCAAGGCTGCGGCGAGGTGGACGACACTGGAGCACACACCTTTTGTATGGTTACACTGCTGTTTGAGAAGATCCTGTCGTTGTCCGGGACCTCGTACTTTCTCCGCGTCGTGGACTGGTTCTTGAGAAAGTGTTCGAATCCAAGAACGATGTTTCCACCGCTGTTGCCCATTGTATCCTGTAGATACGACTGCTCGAGCTTGTATATCTGGCTTTCTAGGTCTGCCTACACAGAATATAAATAAGCAATGGAACAATTGGCTCCAGTTGAGGAGCAGCGCACCAGTTGTTTGTCGACACCCCTCTTCTTCGGGATGGCCACCATAAGGTCCTTCTTGATCTGCTCATATCGCGTCTTGTCGTCGGGGACTGGGCTGTCGGTGGCCATGGACAAGCCGGGAGATGTTTGGTCCTGTGTGGCTGGGAGCTGGACGCGCGTCTGACGCGTTCGCTGACATTGACAACTGACCGTCACTCGCTCCCAACACCATGTCCTCCGCTGCCCCCCCTCCTCCAGACCCGCCTGCCAGCAATCCCGAGAAGCAGCCAGAGCAGTCCTCGCCGCCACCGCCAGCGGAAGCAGCAGCCGAGGATGCATCCATGGACACGACGGAGGACAAGCCAGAGACTTGGGATGACATCCCGCCTGAGATCATGGAGCTGAACACGGATGAGATTCTGACGAGGATACGTCTGATAGACAATGATATCAAAGTGCGTAGCGAGCTAGGCTTGTGGCGCTAGGAGACTGAAGTGGTATCCAGGTTATGCGCTCGGAAACGCTGCGGCTACAGCACGAGCAGACCGTCATGAAGGAGAAGATTCGTGACAACGGCGAGAAGATTAAGCAGAACAAGGTTCTGCCGTATCTTGTGGGCAATGTCGTAGAGGTCTGTCTCAATCCAGCTCGTCTCGTTCACGTGTTCTCAACCATTATCACTCAGATTCTTGATGTTGATCCCGAGGGCGAAGAGGACGGCGCCAACCAGGACTTGGACTCCATGCGCAAGGGCAAATGTGCTGTCATCAAAACCTCCACCCGCCAAACTGTCTTCCTTCCCCTCATCGGTCTAGTTCCTCCAGAAGAGCTACAACCCGGAGATCTCGTCGGTGTGAACAAAGACTCGTACCTCGTCCTCGACAAACTCCCTGCTGAATTCGACTCGCGTGTCAAAGCTATGGAAGTCGACGAAAGGCCGACAGAAACTTACACGGACATTGGTGGTCTCGAGAAGCAGATCGAGGAGCTCGTCGAGGCAATTGTGCTTCCCATGGAGCATGCTGACCGGTTCAAGACCCTTGGGATAAAGCCTCCCAAAGGCTGTCTCATGTACGGTCCTCCCGGTACTGGAAAGACGCTCCTCGCCCGTGCTTGTGCTGCCCAGACGAATGCCTGCTATCTCAAACTCGCCGGTCCTTCGCTCGTACAGATGTTCATCGGTGACGGCGCCAAGTTGGTCCGCGACGCATTTGCGCTGGCCAAACAGAAAGCTCCCGCCATCATCTTCATCGATGAGTTGGACGCGATCGGTACCAAGCGATTCGATTCCGACAAGAGTGGTGATCGTGAGGTGCAGAGGACCATGTTGGAGTTGCTCAACCAGCTTGACGGCTTCAGCAGTGACGAGCGAATCAAAGTAGCTATCAATCTCATTGTTCATCAGCTTCACACTGATGTGCTTCTAGGTGATCGCTGCCACGAATCGTATCGATATTCTCGACCCCGCTCTGCTACGATCTGGTCGTCTTGACCGCAAGATCGAGTTCCCCCTACCAAACGAGTCTGCCCGTGCCCGTATCTTGGAGATCCACTCGCGAAAGATGACATTGTCAACGGACGTGAATTTTGACGAGTTGGCAAGAAGTACGGATGAGTTCAACGCTGCACAGCTGAAAGCTGTCTGTGTTGAGGCTGGCATGATTGCGTTAAGAGAGGGAGCAACAAGACTTGGACACGAGCATTTCTTGAGCGGTATATCAGAAGGTACGTGTTTTCATCAACGGGAACGTCCTGTCACTCATATATTGCAGTCCAGAGCAAGAAGAAGAACGACCTTATGTACTTTGCATAGATTTTTCGTACCTATCACAATATCATTTCGCAACTGTACGATTCCGTGTGATGAAACCAAAGTACTGTATGGACATTGGACATAACTTGACGCGTCATGCCAGCGATCTGTAAGTATACGCGCCGCCCGCTGCCGAGTGACTAGACCAGATCAAACGCATGATCGCTGTACCAAAATGGCACTTTCGCCTTTTACCACGTCGTCCGGTAAGGTAACAGTGACAGTCCAGACCTGCATGTGCTAATATCGTCAACGACGCGTAGGATTCATTCTACCATCCATACATGCTGCACCTCCATTCTTCACGTCTGTCTTGTCTCCCTCGATTGATGGTCACTGGCAATTGACAAGAGGCGCTTAGGCAGCAACCAAACCCCTCCTCGTCGTCTTCACTCGTCGACCAGTGGATCAAACTCATCCTATCGTATGCGCGCCATCGCAAGCTGTTCTTTCTACGCATTGAAGATGCCGAGACATCGGGCAATGACTGGGACGAGGTTCTGAAGAATGAGCGCATCAATCGTAAGTACCTGCATCAACCTTGCATTGCACCATCAGACGCCGCTTCGCAGGGAAATCATCCCAACATATCTGGAGCACATCCTATCTGTGATGGTGTCCAAGAACGTCGCAGTATATGAACCGGCGAAGCAGACCCGCGCAGTATTGTTGTATTGGCGCCTTCCGGATGAATGGGCGGAGACGCTACATGAATGGGTATGTTTTCTCCGCTTGCGTCTGCCCTGGTCCTTGCGGGCTGATGTGTTGCTTCCTAGGTGACCGCGACGGGCCAGTTGAATGTGATCATGACCTTCTACGATATTACGGATCCGCCTGTCGAATCACCGCTGTCTGGTATACCGCTCCCCTTGTTGCGGCGGGCGATAAATGTCCTGGTAAAGACGAACCAAGCGCAGATGATAGCGGTTGCGGACGGCGAGGGTGTCAGGTTCTTCCCACCCTCTGGTAGATGATACGCGATGGAAGTAACGATCTGAAGTGTATCTTGGATGTACCTGTAACTGGGTATTCAATCGTGTCTACGACAAAGCTAGATATCTGACTTCTTTATGTCTCAATGTTTACCCGGACGCAGAGGTGGATTTTGTATTTGTGCATACAGGCATCGGTACGATGGATGAACGCAAGGGTTAGCTTCGAAGAAGAAGAGGTTTCTACGGCTTGTCAAGAGGATGATACCATGATGGCAGCGGTCCATAGCGGTGATCTGACAGCTCAAGCTGAGGTATGGAAAGGACAGCTAAGGCGGCATTCGCACTCTTTCTATGGGAACAGTCAGAGTTTGAGATTGTACTATGTACTTCATACGGATTACCAACCTGCCATCGACGCGTCGCGGGCAGCCAAGGCATCGCGTGGCAGAAGATACACGGCACACCTGTGAATCGTCAAGGTTACCAAGCCCAAGGTCAAGCTAGCACGCACATCGTAAGCTAGAATGTGGGTCGACAGTAAATGTGGGGTGATATGCCAGCCAGCCCCAGGCCAAAGCTAGGCCATGTCTTCGGGGGTCCGGGCCGTAGTCGCGCCCGAATAAATCAGCAAAGCAAACTTGAGCTTATTCCACCTTGACATCGCTCCTCTGAAGAGTCAAGCACGCTCGACAGCCCTCACAAGACTTATTCTCATTCTCCGGGAGTGTCTGTCGATTGCTTCAAGTTTGTCTGTCATCTTTCTCTTGACATTGACTTGACTCTCCACCCACAGTATGGCTGAGAGTGCCGCTGTCCCGAAGCCTATGCGAAAACGCGCAGAAGAACTCATCATTGACCTCCAAACCAAGATTGTCTCCGCCTTCGAAGCCCTCGATCCCGAGGCCCCTCCCTTCAAACGCGACCATTGGACTCGCGCTGCCAACGGCGGCTATGGAATGTCCTGTGTCTTTGCCGTCCCACCTTCGGACGACGGCAGCGAACCAACAACAATCCTGGAAAAGGCTGGTGTAAACGTCTCCATTGTGACAGGAACCCTTCCCCCAGCAGCGGTGCAGCAGATGCGGGCCGAGCACGCGTCCCTTCCTACTTCACAAGACGGATCCGGTCTCCCATACTTTGTTACCGGCGTCAGCCTTGTCATCCATCCTCGCAATCCCAACGCACCCACGTCCCACGCAAACTACCGCTATTTCGAAGTCACCGAGCCCGTTGACCCGGCTTCAGATGAACCGCCCAAAGTACTCGCATGGTGGTTCGGTGGAGGTGCAGATTTGACACCAGCATACGTGTTTGAAGAGGATGCGAAGCATTTCCATCAGACACTGAAGGACGCGGCTCATGCTCACGGAGAACAGCTGTTCCCCGCGTTCAAGAAGTGGTGTGACGACTACTTCTATATCCCCCATCGCAAGGAATGCCGCGGCGTCGGCGGTGTCTTCTTCGATGACCTTACTTCTGAGCCTCACAAACGCCTGACGGCCGACTCTGCCCGCCCCACGAGTGCCGAGGAGATCTTCGAGTTTGTCAAGGATATGGGAAACGCTTTTGTTCCTTCTTATGTCCCTATCCTCGAGAAGCGTGGACGGCTGCCTTTCACCCCCCGTCAGCGCCGCTGGCAGCTCATCCGCCGTGGTCGGTACGCGGAATTCAATCTCATGTATGACCGGGGCACCAAGTTTGGGTTGAACGCCCCTGGGGCCCGGATAGAGAGCATCCTCATGAGTCTTCCAGAGACCGTACGATGGGAGTACATGACGGATATGGCGGATGACCCGGAATCAGAAGAAGCTAAGCTTGTCGAGGTCGTTTCAAACCCTCGGGAATGGGTCTAGGTCAGTAAAAAAACAGGTAGAAGTTGCGAATCTTGTATAGAAGTTCTAAGATATGTATTACGATGATAACTTGAAAGATACTTCACTCCTCATTGAACCAGCATGTCTACGACGTCGGTGTAGCGTTGCTTGGTGCCTTGCACGACTTCGTCGGTAATTGTCCAACCCTCCCCTTCCACCAGTCCGCCCTCCAATCCTTTGCGAAATCCCGAGCTGACGAGCCAATCGCGGAGATATTGCTTGTCGAAGCTTGGTTGGGTGACACCGACTTTGTATCCCTCCAACGGCCAATAACGGGACGAATCCGGGGTCAAAAGTTCATCGATGAGAATGAGGTTGTCTCCGACCAACCCAAACTCGAATTTTGTGTCGGCGAGAATTATGCCTTTCGAGAGGGCATACGAAGCAGCTTCAGAATACAACTGAAGGGCGGCTTGGGATATCTTAGTGTAAAGAGACTCTCCAATGAGAGCAGAGGCTGGTAGACAGTTTAGGTCACAGAAAAACGGCGAGGAGAACGTTATAGAGACCTTGTTCTGGAGAGATGTTCTCGTCGTGAGCTCCCTGCTCAGCTTTGGTTGACGGCGTGAAGATAGGTTCGGGGAACTTCTGCGACTCTTGCATTCCAGAAGGTAAGCTTATCCCGTGGACGGTTCCAGATTTCTTGTATTCCGACCAGGCAGAGCCTACATGAATATTTAGAGGCGTTCCAGATTGAAAGCAATGCTATCACCAGTCAGATATCCGCGAACGATAGCTTCCAGAGGTACAACTTGAGCTTTCTTCACCAGCATTGCGCGTCCATCCAACTGTTCCTTGAACGGCCTGACTTCCTCTGGCATTTCGTCCACATTGGCAGTCGCGAAATGATTTGTGATGATATGTGCGAGCTTGGAGAACCAGAACAACGATACTTTGGTGAGAAGTTTTCCTTTTTCTGGGATGCCCTGATTGTCCCAGCCCAATCAGACTTTTTGTAGTAGCAGACCTTTGAGGCGGTACTGACGTTGTTCAAGATAACATCATAAGCGGATATCCGATCCGTGGCAACGAAGAGCAGATGGTCAGAGGAGGACGTGCTGTAGATATCGCGGACTTTGCCTTTCGATACTAGGTTAAGACCAGGAAGGTCCGTCTGTGTCAGAGCCGCCATTGGATGATGGACGATCGGAGCAACTTGACTCGGACTCGCTGGCGGAAAAAGCGCTCCCGCCTCCGTGCCGAGTCCCGAATCCCGATCACTGATCGAACCATCCCAAAACGGCAGTCACCTCAAATGTTGACGCCACCAAGCGGACTTCAGTACCTACCACCATCAGAATGATGTGATAGCATGAAGTCCAAACAAGCAGACTATTAGACCAAAAGACTACACTTTGCTAGTTTTATGCATTCTCCACATGAAATGATCCATTATCCGACTATAAAACTCACATCAGAGGAAATCATAGACTCTAAATAAATGATACTGGTGCAACCTTTTTCCAGTCGTACATGTAAGGCAATAAATGATACATACAACAAGGGTGTTTTACAGTCCAACTTGCGTGTCAGGTCAACGATTGTACATGTGCACCCCAGTTTTGCCACCATTCATCGACTGCGTCTCTGGCATCATAGTGTAGCTGCGCTCTCCAATGAGACCACGTGGCTGCCAGCTCCTCCGCATGTTCATGCGGATCGCTCAACATATCAAGTGTTCGCGCCATACCTGCATTTCTGAGTTCTCGTTTAGGGCCCGGTGGAAGGCCAATCAGAACCAAGCCTTCCACCTCAAAAGTTTGGACGCTGTTGGAACGAGGTACTCGGATCTCGTCATAGCCTTTGAGGAGAGGCTGTATCTGCGATTTGCAGGTAACGTGCGAGAACAGTTTCCCTAACGTGAATGCGTCCTCAATCTTGATAAGCGTCAGAGAGCAGAGGGAGAGATTTGCATGTGAGCCTACCGCTAACGACCTAGAAACGTCAATCAATGGTGTAGGAGGATGCTCGCACTGGGGACTCACCCGTTGTGTGTTCCATGTATCTGTGAGACGCTTAGTTCAGAGGAGATGGCATGAAAACGAAGGTGCTCACCGGTGAATCGTGTGCTGCATCGCCAATGATCACCGCTTTCGCATGCTCGTCACTGAAAGTTTTCGATAGTCGGGCGTATTGAATTGTTGGATGATAAGACTGCGCCAAGCGTAGCATTCTCTGGATACTGAGAATTGATCAATCTACGCTGCCCATTGGATGAATCTCAAGGGATCAGGAAGAGACTGACATTGGATGATACTCTGGGACCGTTTCTAGGACCAAGTCGACGGGACACTTTCGACTCCATTCTTCGTCCTTATCTGTCGCCAGAGGTGGTATCGAACGCGTCAATCCCAGTATGAAGAGGTCTCCGTGCTATGTACATAGTCAAATCTGGACGAACGAGCTCTGGATAAAGCACTCACGCGTGAACCGCTGATAGAGCAGCTATTTCCCATCCACACGGTAAACTATATGATAATAGAGTCAGTATTGGACGGCAAGATGGGCGTGTAATCAGCTCACTTTTGTTGAACGGGCAAACTCTTGTAGATCTGAATGTTGTAACATTTCCGATACTCGCAACGAGAAGGACCCTCTGAACAAAACCTATTAGTCAGTGCCAACATGAAGGGGAACGGCATATAACCCTGGAAATCTCTGAGGCGGAGGTCCCACCGGATGGCCGGAGCTCTCCTCGGGGTCAACGACGCTTTGTGTTATGTACTCGCGAACGATGCTGTTGTGGCCGTCCGCCCCGACAATCTGCAGAATGCACATCAAGTGTTCACTGCAAGATAAATGGAGCCACAGACAATATCCGCCTCAAAGCGCTCCCCGGTCGTGGAGAGCATCACTGCCGGACCGTTCTCTGATACATCGAGGCGCGATGCTTCGATGCCAAATCGGAAGCGCACACCAACTTCATTGCAGTGATCTCTAAGGAACGAGGAGAGGTGATAGTACTGAGGCAAAAGATGAAAATATTAGCCTAATGACTTTGCGGAAGAGAAGAAGCCTTGAGACGGACAGATAAGTGGTGGTAATCCGATACCATATTGACCATGATAGGGCTGACAAGATTCATGGCGCCTACCAAGGCGAGACTTTCACCTTTCAACCGTCCATGAGAGGTTGACTTTGATTAGCATTTCTCGACGTACAGTCACGCCATTCCAGGCTACCAGAAGTATGGTGAACAAGATCCATGGCCGATGAAATAAGGCGAAACCAGACGTACCCAGTGCATGTGGTACCTTTGCTTTCCAAAAGTTCCATCGCGCCACCAAATTCCTGACAAAGAATTCGGCTCATGTTCGATGGGATCCTCAATCCTCCGTCCTGGTCTTCCTGCGCGTCGCGACTGTCAAAGCCATAGACGTGATTGGCAACGAGACATACCCTGTATAAATTGGCATCCCTCTCGACGACGAGCACATCGTGCCCAGACTTCGCGAGGGCATACGCAGATGACAATCCGGCGACGCTACCTCCAATGACGAGGAATCTGAGGGGCAGCAAAGGTGCCATCTTTCAATATCCCGCTTCCCGGCGGCTTCTGCGGCTTAAGTAACGTCGTGGGTGCTATTTGATTTGCAAGTGCCTGTATGGAGCTGTATGGAGGTCACAGCGGAAAGGTACACGGTGGCAGAAACAGGCAGCCAATATGCAACGGGTTCGCAGGTCGTGTAGTTTCCCCTTGCTTACCGCGCCATAGATGCACGATCTTCAGCTGTTTTCCAGAGATTTTTGGAAAACGTGCAACAGCACGCGATGGATTCAAGGAGCTTGGTCAGGCTCTGGTCAGGCTAGTGTCACTGTCAGGCCTGGGCTGTTCCGCTCGGCAGTGCTCGATGGTAATCATGACGGCATCTGGAGCACAGCCACTGCCTTATCGAACACTGAACCCGACGACCTTGTCGACCATGCTGCGTCTCGGACAGTCTTGACCGAAAACTGTTGTTCCTTCGCAGCTACTGATTCTTGATACTCATAACTCGGCCGCCAAGATCCCCCTTTGTGCTAGCCTGACAACTTTCTGACAGCGGCACTGGTGCACCGGGCACAGTCAGGCTCTGGGGCAAGCGTATGGGTGTAACTTGAACTTGTCTAGCCTCTCGCCTCTTTGAAGCTGGTAATCGGATACCATCCGGCCTGTGTCAATCTTTGGATATCATGACGATTCTATTGACATTTTCTTCGCGTTCGCCGGATCGGTTCAACCATGATATTCCACAGTAGTTGGTCTTTCCGAAATGATGAGTCTAGTACTCTGATTCTCCCCCACTAACATTACTTGACGCGACCTGAAATCTCTACGTATGCGCATCTACATGACATCTGCGAAAGCGCTTGCTTTCGGACTCCTACGCTCCTCACCCGACGTTCCGTTAGTGTGTGTGAGTTGATATCTCATGCTGCGGTCATCGGAGGCGCAGAAGATACTCATCCCCTGTTCCTCGCACCCGGAAACTGTCGAGCAAGCGAAGCGTTTATCCTGATGAACCCGTTACTTTCGCTCATGGAGATGGAATATTAGGCACTTTGTCTCCCGAGATGGCTGTTGCTTGAGCTTGAATTCATGGCTGCTGTCATACGGCGATTTATATATGGATGAACGGCGGTCTTCGAAGCCTTCAGCTGCCCACTACGCCTGCCAGTGAACTGCAATGACCAAAGGACCAGCGGAGATCGCGTAAGTGGCCCAAGCGTCGCTTGCTCCCTAGCTGATTCTTGTCTGGAGGCATGGACCCATGCTCATTGGCTTCATCTTCAATGTACTTTTGTACGGTATCATGATCACGCAGGTCTACTTGTACTATGCCACATACAAGAGGTGAGTCAGTATAATTAATCTTCTCAATGTTCGTCTGACGAACTGAGAATTAGAGACAAGACTTGGATGAAGCTGTTTGTGCGTTCATACTCACCGAAATCCGCTGTGGCAAGCGCTGATGCTGATATGTTGAGGTCGCGCTCCTGTTTTTTGCGGATACAATGAATACGGCTTTCGACTTCGCTTATATCTACATTTCTCTGATCAAGCATTTTGGCAAGTCCATCTCAGGTGCTGAGGTTCTCCGTCATCTCATGCCCATCAGGCGATGTCGAGTTTCTAGGTCAAGCAGATTGGAGTAAGTCCTTCGATTCTATCAATCGTCGTCGCCTTATCGGCGATATTCCGCCAGTATTTGGCACAGGTTCGTGTCAGGTCGGATGTGGACCATCGACCTTCTAGCCTGATCATCGTCCTATCAATATCCAGATCCTGCTTTAACGGGTATCATCGCTGGTCTTGTTCAAATCTTCTTTGCGTGGAGGGTCAAGGTGTTGACCGGAAGTAACGGCCTTGTTGGCGTGGTCTTGTTAGCAGCGTTAGCCGGAGCAAGTAAGCACGTCGATGGTCAGGTCGTTCTCTTTTCATGATCATCGTCTTTAGGTGGCAGCATTGCTACCTCGGTCGAAGTAGGGTTCCAGCCCCATTTTGTGTCATTCCGAAACTTCAAGGTCTCAATCCTTCATAGTGTAGGATACTTGCTTACTGTTCTCCTCTAGAGCGTTGTAATTGTATGGTTGGCAGCGGAATGTTTCGCGGATATCCTGATCACCGTTATTATGGTCTGGCATCTGTACGACTCTTCTTCTTCCGCTTTCTAGCCTCCTGATCCTTCTACAGGGTAAGCGTGGCCATCAGTTTGGACGCAAGCTCATGGATGCTCATCCGAGTCAGAGAAAGCACAAGACTGGCTTTCAGGCTTCTGATATTCTCGTGGATCGTATCATTCGCAGTAAGTTCAAATTCAATAACACTCGGCACAACATGTTATTGAACACTATGCGTCCAGTGACGATGCAAACGGGTCTTTTGACGTCGGTGTGCGCCTTGTTGGACTTGGTCTTCTTCTTGTGTGACGTGAGTGACGATCTTTCCAGCAAAAGCAGGCTAGTTGATGCATAGCTAACACCGGACAGCCGACAGGAACGTGAGTGCAACAATGGAGGTTCTAAACCAAGCGCTGAACGTTCTCGCATTAGCCACCTGATCTTCAATTTTCCGCTTTCCAAGCTATACACCAATTCCCTCATGAGTAGCCTCAACTCACGGGGCGGCTGGAACTTCGGCGGCTCGAGCATTACTGCTCCAATGGGTAGCAATGTCAACAGCGACTCTCAAGCTATGTATTCCGCGAATCGACCCAGATTGGTAGGTCTTCGTCACAGCTCAACTTGTCCGCCGTCCATAACGAAACACCAGGCAGCCGAGGGCGGGGTCTTCGTGCATGTCGACGTCGAGTCCCATGAGATGCACAGCAGCGACGGAGGTTTGTCAGGCGATATGAAACCCACGTTCCTCAATGGAGCGTCCTCTCGGCGATCTAGCATGTCGCAGCAGCACCCGACTCGGTCTGTTGAAGTGTAGGCTTCACATGAGAGCTCGGACTCTCTCTCTCCCGGGCCCACTCATTCACCTTTCGTTGGGCTTGTGAATAAATCATATAAAACCATTGTGTACACATTTTGTTCGAAGTCAAGTCAGTGCGATTAAATTCGAGATTCAAGCTTTCTTTTGGCCAGCAAATTGGTCAAACCACCGTAGCACCTCGTAGTGCCACTTGAGACTAAAATGAGTGAATATCAGTATCCAAACCTTCGTAGCAAAGTGCTAAGTATGCGTTCCATACCTGTTGCCGTGACCAAGGACCCAATGGTTTTCTTCAGGGAAAACGACAAGACGACTGGGAATCCCGAGCCTATAGAATGGGCCATGAGCATACGGGATCTCGAAACTGTAGCGACGGCACGCACTGTTGTAGAGCGTGGAATGCGCCAATACTCTCGGTCTCAGGCAACCGGTAATCCTTGCTCCCGTGAATCAATAACTGAGGGGTACTCCACTTATGGATGAAGTTGGAGGGGTTGAATCTACGGTGTGCGAATGAGATTATTGTGTCATGAATGCTGCACACGTCGCTTACTTCTCAGAGGCGGC
This sequence comes from Strobilurus pachycystidiatus, assembly GCA_019915135.1. Lineage (NCBI taxonomy): Eukaryota > Fungi > Basidiomycota > Agaricomycetes > Agaricales > Physalacriaceae > Strobilurus > Strobilurus pachycystidiatus. The sequence continues at coordinate 1,289,817 of JAHLMK010000004.1, forward strand.
TTGGCTGTTCTTGTCCCAGGGCCTAGTGATACAACCGATTAGCTCTTCGCCTGTTCAGTAACATGAACGGACTCGCCTGCCTCCCCACTCGTGGTTGAACTAAGGACGACATCAGAATAACACTGCAAGCCTGTCGGGGACGACTCACGAAGTACAACTCGTCGGTAGAGAAACCGTTGTAACGCGAATCGAAGACACCATCATGACAGACAAGAGCCTTGAAGTCGAAGTCGAACTCTGGATGGCCTTGTATCCAGCTAAACACGTCGTTCAGTATTGTAACAGCAATGACTGTAAATCGTGCATACTTGACAGCGTAGCCTCCCCAACTCCCTCCAGCAGCCACCGTTCGATTAGTGTCAATCTAGACGGCACTTAGCGACGGAAGGTGAGCTATATTGAGAGCATACCTCGGGATATGCGTCCAAGATGTACTTCCAGCCGTTTTGCATGTCAACAAATGGCTTCCCTCCCCAGTCCTCCTTGATAGCATCCGTGAAATCTGGACAAATATCAGTATTGACGGCGGCCACGATAGAAGAAACGTGCATACTTTGTCCAAAGGTGGTACTGCCAGTGGGATTGATCATGACAACGAAATATCCCTGTTGAGCGAATACTGGACAAGGTCACGTCAGAAGGACAGCCTTTGTCGCACACGGAGAAAAGGCTGCACCGTTAGGGTTCCATCGGGTGGACCACTGGTCCTCCCAAGCACCCTGCGGACCACCATGGATGAAAAGCGCGGCCGGCCATGTCTTCTTCTCATCCGCTTTCCATCCCTTTGGTTTGAGCACCCATCCTTGCACGTCTCGGCCATTGGCGCCCTTGAACCAGAAGTTCTCTCCTTCCGAAAGAGTCTTTGCCTTCAGCTGCTCGGCAGTCAGGTGCGTGACTTGCTTGACATCTCCTTTGAATTCCACCAGTGACTGGCTCTCTGTGATAGACTGTTCGAGTTCCTTGAGACCTGACAGCAGGAAAACGTCGTTTGGAGATGTGAACGAGGACTGGGAGATGAGAAGACGACCGTTAAACAACGTCTGGAGACCGCTCGCTGCGGGTCCTGTGGTCAGTGCTACAGGCTTGGTATATTTCGGTGCCAAATCCGGGTTTGACGTCGATTCCGAAGGCGTGTCAGGAATTGGAAGTACAAAAACCTTGACTTTCGCTTCGTCACCTAGAAGGAGGTGAGGCGAGAGAGAATGTATAATAGGATTTAGCGTACCAGCCGTGAAGTAGATGAAGTCGCCACTCTTCGAGAATGCCAAAGTGTCCGGCGATCGGTCCCAGCTTTGAGTTAGCGTATATCGGACATCCTTGGTCAGGTCATATATGACAATCTTCGCCCTGAGTCGACGTGAGCAGCAGGTAGTAAGACGAATAAGAAGATCGTCACCGATCCGATTCGTAGCCATCCTCGTCTAATTGTAACCAGGCAGCCTTCTTGCCGTCGGGGCTGAGGACAGGACTGTGAATGGCACCATGCTCTCCGCCGGTCAATTCTTTAGGCTTTCCCCCGAGGATGTCGACGATGTATACATTTTGCTTCGTATGCCATGCTGGCGGTAGCTCGGGATCCTTGCTGGTGTAGATGACATGGCTCTCTGAGATGTCAAAGTCATCCGTCCCGCCAAATGGTTCAACAGGTGAGTTCTAGGCAATATGAGGACAATGCACGCTATCAATTTGGAGTGTGTGTACATACGTGTCCGGTTCCCTTGAGCAGATTAGTGTACTGCGAGCCAAAGTGCCATTTGTGATCGGGGTCCTGGAACAAGCGAACGCTGAAGAGAGAGGCGCCTTTGGGACCGGCCCATGCGTCCCAGTGCCTCTCGTAAGTCGAATCGTACACGAGTGCACTGTTGCCGCGGTTCTCCCAAGCTTCATCTTGTTCCTTGACAGTTGTGAGATCGCCGTCGGCGTATACGTTGTCCGAGAACACCAACTGTCCGATGTGAGCCTGGTAGCGGAAGTTGGAGGCACCGCTGGTGGGAAAAGAGCCAAGGAGGGTGGGAGGATTGGGGGTGCTCAGGACGTGCAGACCGTCTGTGAGTTGGGTTTCGAAATGGATATCGATGGCGTAGAGGTCGAGCTTGCCGTCGCCTTCGACGGCATGGGCAAGTGTCCGTCCATCCAACCAGAAAGCCTCGCCTCCCTTGGGCAACTGACAACAATTGAGAACGCGCGGAGATGAAATCTGACGGGGCGCACCGGAATCTCCAGTGGTTTCGGCGATGAGGCGGTCAGAGGCGCGATGTAGATCGACTTGGTGTTCCTTCCGACACCGTCAACACGTCCCGAACAACACGAGGTGGTTGGTCACTCACTTCTTGTCATTGAAGGAGAATTTGCTGTACGGGATGAAGACGAGGTCGCCCGCAGCGTTCGCTACTCCGGCCCCGGGGCGGCCGAGTTCGACGAGGTCCTTGGGGGAGAAGACGTCAGGACCCTCTGCGAACGAGAAGTTGTGCATCTGGACAAGGTCGACGTGTCGTTCTGGGGCAGACTGGGGTTGCAATGGGGCCTGGGTGGACAGACCCAGCAAGGCGAGAGGGAACCTCATGGCCGCTTGATGCTCGCAGTGCGGAGAAACCTGAGAAAGGAACACACGGAGTCTCCATATGGTCCCTCCATGTTCCGCCATGTACAGAAGGAATTGTGTAATTGACCGTCAGTCTGTCGCTTTGTTTTCACTTACTCGACGAAATGTGCGCTATCGAACTGCCCGCAATTCTTAGTATCATTTTGATGTGTCGTTCGAGTGCAGTTATGGCCAGGTTGAGATGAATCAGGGGACACTTAGCGGCGCTATGCAGGTATTGCGCCAAGACCATTGTTTGTGTAGCTCAGGTGTAGCTAGTGGTCCATTGACACCTGCGTGATGCACTCAGATATCGCGTAGAATAAATCATTCTCGCTCAAAGCACTTGAGCTCAGCGGCAGTTAGGATCGCTCTTCACAATATCGTTACTGTATTCTGAATTCAAAGCGCTATACATATTGGCCGACCTAGCCGAAGATGACTGGGCATTGAGTCAGCAGAATGACTTTGCCGGACCGGGGTAAGACGCGCTCTGGAAATACGACCAAAGAACACGGTCGCGTTTATTGCATGATCTGAGGAAAACATGTCCGGCACGCAAAGTTATCAGGAGGGAGGGCAGAATCCACATATAGTTGTCGGTTGGGGCTCTTATATATGCGTGCCGGACCTGTAAGGAAGGACGGTTGTGGACAAAGAGGACCAAGCGCGTTCACATGATGAGCGCGTCGTTTATTGACATAAATGATGGCGAGGGTGACGTGACCCGCCCTTGTCAGCTCTTGTCCACCTACTCCCACTCGCTCTTGTGCTCACCACCAGCGACGACGACGAGCACGTTTGGACAATGAGCCTCCCTACTCCACCACGCACCGGCCATCGCACCGAGAAGGAGAACCGACTTCTACGGACGGGATCCTCTCGCGTCGTGTGGGCCGCACAAAATCAGTATCACTCACTATCCAGTCCTCCGAGGATAACCGCCGTACGACCTGCTTCGCTCGACCACCCCACCAAATCTATTCTCAAGCAGACGTGCCCCGTACCAATACCTTCGCCACTACCCGAGACAAGCGAGCGAGAGGAAACGCCCGAGCCCAGCTCGCCGCAATACGACTCCCACTATCTCCAATCCCCTATTGCCGTCATCATCAACGACAACTCGACGCTGTCAGAGCTCAACGCCGCTACAGCATCCTTGCTGCCCGCCTACGCGCAACCGTCGACGAGACGCTCAACCCAGAATCAGAATGGCCGCTTTTCAGACCTTACGCGACAACAGCGAGAAGGTCATACACGCCATTACCAGAGACGTCGGTCGCGCATTAGAGACTCCCGCACCCACAGAGACGGAAATAAAGTCGCCCTCCCATCCCCGCAGAAGAGTCCACGGAAGAAGAAGCGTGGCATGGACGCCGAGCAGGTCAAAAAACACGCGCGGGATCTCTGCACGACAACGCCACTGCGTGCTCAAGCTATTGGGTTTTGTCCTCGCCCAGTCGGCGATATGCGAAATATTTTCGGTCAGTTTGCGGTTCTTTGCCGAACTTCCCTTCGCTTATACCACCACCAGACGGCGACCTGCGGTCCCTCCTCACTGCCATCCTCGCTATACCCCTGGAAGATGAGCTCCCCACTCTCTATGCGCGGAAGACATGTGCTCTTGTCATCTGGGTCATTCAATCGCAGCGGTTACCCGCTGATGTTTTGCGTCCTGCCGCAGACCGCATCGCGTATGCTATTCGAAGAGGCCTAGACGGAGAAATCGGAAAAGAGGGAAAGCGAGGCTCGGCCAATGATGGGTTGAAGGTAAGCTCCGGCCCATTTCTTTTTCCTCCGCTAGACTCATTCACCGTCTAGGCCATCCACGACCTGTGCATACTCCCCGACATCTTCGTCCAGCCTCGCGGGGCCCTGCCATCCATATTCGACAATCTTCTCGTCGCTAGCGCGGTCCTTCGCATTCAAGCATGCCACCCTCGGCGGCCTAGCGATAGCCAGCACCACACTTCACCCTCCTCTGTTCACGAAGATCTTGCCGAGTCTGTTCGCTTTCTTGACAGTAAACCCTGTCAAGAGGTCACCCTCCAAGAGCCCTGTCTGTAATGAACCCCGATCATGCGGTCATCCGTGGTACCTTGGCCAATGAGGACCCACAGAATGCCGCCCAGAGTCCTGTCTGGACCCTCAGCGTCCTTGCGCACTGTATCCTGCTCCTTAGGTCAACGGTTCACGACGACCCCAACGTTACACGGGTCATCGCTACCCTCTTTCGTTCGGCAAGGAAGTACAACAAAGGCGTTGTCCGTTGTCTCACTGGCATGGCTTGGCGTGGCATTATCTGGGGCTACTTCCAACCGCGTCTTCCCTTCTCAGACGAGCCTTCGATTGACCCAGAAAAGCGGGCATATTTTTCAACGATAACGCAAGTCGTCGATACTGGATGCGGCGTCTCGATTCTCGCGGCCTTGTTCAGCGCTGAGGCGAGAACGGAGGGACAATTCAACCGTGCAATGAAGGTCTTGGAGCTGATGTTCCAGAAAGGGTGCAGGAGTTTCAACGAGGCTTTGGAAGTTATTCGTCAGCTCGTCAACGTCGACGAGGCTGACACGGATGGGACTTTTGTCTCTAATCGCATCTTACTGCCCTCGCTCCATTCCGCCCTCCCAGGCCTTCTTACCGAGTCGATCCAAAATCCTGAATATGCGAATCTTATCACAGAGGTGTGCAAGGAAGGCTTGCAAGTCCACGATATCCCGCCTTTGACATCGGACGAACTTGCTGATCCGACGACACTGAAGCGCCTGTTCACTCATTTGAAGAGGGCTGTTGGGCAATTCAGTAAACGTGACGAACATTTCCTGGTGAGTACATTGCCGTCCTTTGCCTTTTTTGAGTCGCTGATCAAGGGACTTAGGATGCTCTCGCATTGACCTGGCAGACGTTGATACAAGCATACATGCGCATTGTCGAAGGTAAATAAAATCTGCCACCGTCAATCGTCACGACGCTCAAGCCCTTCTTACAGATGGCAGCGACGGGGTATTGGAAGCTTTCGAGTACGCCGTTGCAATCCTCCAGGAAATCGTACAGGAGGAAGACCTTGCATGGACCGTCAAGGTCCCGTCACCCACCAAGTCGTCACCCGCTGCTTTTCCTCGAACTCCCGTGTCACCAAAGTGCTTGCGCCTGAAAGTGATTCAGACGCTATGGCGAGTCGTGCATGATCTGAGTGCCGGAAACAACTTCGAAATCGGCAATAATCTGCTGGCTTGTATCATGAAGCACGAAGAGAGTCTCGTAGGATCCGGTGACGCCGAGGCCTACAAGGAATGGGCCATACTGTCGGCTCGTATCTCATTAGCGTGTCATACTGAGCACCTGAAGTCCTTCTGGTCCTATCAAGTCGATGATAGCATCGACGCCAAGAAGTGGGATTGGTCCACAGAGACGCGCCGTGCCGTCTGGGGCCAGTTTATCGACATATACCACCAGAACGGTGACTCGGATGGTATCGTCGTTCTCCTTGGAGTACCCTTCTCGTGCCAGAATGCGTGGGAGATGACCGAGGCGGATCTGAAGGAATGGGAGGCGCTGTTGAACCGAGGCATCGAGAAGGCATTGGACTATGGTAATGACACCATACAGTTTGTCGACTTTGTCTGCGAAGGCATTGCACAGAACATCGATCCCACTGTCGCATCCGCCACCCGAGTCGCGGACATCTTCATGTCGCATCTTCACGAGAGCATCACCGACGCTCGCAGTGTCCCATCTTCACTCGCCGAGTTCATTAACGATGCGCTCAGGTCGAGCTATCCGCCGACACCGAAGAACACTTCATCCTGCATCTGGACGCTGAGAAATTTGGCGGACTTGCTGCCGTCTGTTCCTGAATGTCTTTGCCTGGACCTTCTAGATAAGATCCAGGAGGGATTGGGCATCTGGATTTCCGACGAGTCTCAAGCGCTCAATTACGAGGACTACTCGCGCGAGGTAAGCCATTGATATACGTCTTTCTTTTGATTTGCTCTAACACCATCACAGATTCAAGCGCTGTATGCTGTGGTCTTGGATTGTTTCAATCGTCTTCCTGCCGACTCGTCGACTGTTGATATCTTCCAGTCACTTCTGGAATCCGTCTTCCAAGGTCGCGAAGACAAGCCTCAAAGCATCTTCGAGGCCTTCGACTCGATCTGGCAGGCCAGGTTTACCGACGTCGTACCTGATCAAGATTGGCCAGAGTCGATTCGCGCTCATTTCGGCCTGGTCACTGCTTCACCGGGCGAAGCAGACTCGGAAGAAGAGGACTCTGAACTGGAAACATCTCTTTCTCCAATGGGATCGCCAATCGTGCACCTTGGTGGTTCTTCGGTCAGCATATTTACGCCACCATCCTCTCCGCTCGCAACCCCCAGCCGACCTCAGCGTTCTCCATATACGCCATCCGCATTGAGAAGTCCCGAGTCGCCAACCTTCGCCTCGCGCCTAGCCTCACTCAAATGCGTCGAGTCACCCTCCAGGAAGCGTCGGATCAATGACGACAAAGAAAACCTGTCTCCATCCGTTCCAGCCTCGCCTCGCAAACGATCCATCTTTGACGATCATCTCGAGGGACCTGTACTCAAGAAAGCAAAGGCTGAAAAGGATGTTTCTCCTGAGGCTGGCAAGCCACAGAGCGCCATTCCCTTTCTCTCTCAACCATTTGCACTTTCGCCACCCAAAGTCGTCTCCGATATCTTCTCTGAACCTGCCCCTTCTCCGAACGGGAAGAGGAAACGGCTCATCGATGCCATGGACGCCCCGTCCTCGGGCAAGTCGCGCTCCGTTAGACGGCGCCGCAGCCTGGATTTCGAGGATGAGGATATTGTCCACGATGATGATGAGGCCTCTGACGCTGAGGATCTACTGCCATTTGCGACCATGTTGAAGCGAGACGGGGAATATAAGAGGCGTCGGCGGCCCTCGTCTCGTCTGCAACTCTCTACTGGTAAGTTTGAAATCGCCTGTTTCGTAAGCTCGTTGTGCTAACTTTCAATCAGAGAGTGCGCAGAAATCGCCTCAAGAGGTATCATCATCTGACGATGACCCTCATATCGGACAAGTGACTCCTTCGCATCTCATCTCGCCCGACCTACCACGGCGGAAAAACGAATCGACGTTGGATAGCGACCCTCCTAGCGATGATTCCATTCCTAGCAGTCCTATCAAACGGGTCGTGAAGCGGAAAAAATCGGGTTACACGTCTCTGAACGGCCCATACTGGGCGGGCACGATTTAGAGGTTGCTGCCTCAAGCACCTACTCTGTTAACTTATTCCATTGTTATTGTTCTCGCTTTGTGATACTCATCTCGCATCTTGTAGTTTTAGTCATAGAATAATGTACCTAGTTTTGTCGCCACACAATTGTAAATATACCACACTGGAACTCTGCTGCTTGTTCAATTCGACTTTTTTTCTCAAGTTCGCGACGTCAGACGTTATAAGCCTTCACTTGAATCCGGACATCCGCTCGCAATCCAACGCGTGTAATGGAGATTAAGTTAAGTATTGGTTCCAAACATAAAACATATCGAGGTATGGTAAAACTATCCCTACAAGTTAGACAATGACAAAACAAGGAGATTGATAATAACGAGAAAGTTAGGATGTATGTGTGAGTGATACATGAAGCATACAAGATATCACCGAATAAGCTTATCGAAATCCAACACACTGTCTGTATCTGCGCGAGGCGCTTCCTTCCTTGGGAAGGCGTTCCAGAAGCGAAGGGTCTCATCCCCAGCTCCGGTGACGATAGTCTCTCCTTCGGGACTCATCGCCAGATAGAGGACACGGTTGGTGTGCCCAGTAAGGGACGCCACCATACTCAGCGTCGGGTACTTCCATATGCAGATCTGGTTCTGTGCCGTAGTGGAGGAGAACCCATGAGTCGATACGAGCTCATGAGAGGTGACGCTCCACACAAGGTTACAAACCTGGCAAGGCCGTTAGCAACGTTTCCCCAGAGGGAAAAAATTGAAATTACCTGGCTACCAGTGTCGAGCTGGTTGAGCATTTTCCCGTTAAGTGTGTTCCAGAACCGGATGTGCTTGTCCTGGGTGCCACCACCGGTCGCGAGGACGCCTGCTACATGAGGGTCCCAAGCAAGAGCCTTGACAGCAGCGGTGTGTTCATGGAACTTCCACAGCGGCGTCTCCGAGTCTTCAGAAGGCCTCTTCGAGCCACGGATATCCCAAATGCAAACTTTGTTGTCGTTTCCACCGCTGGCGAGCGTAGGCTCGTTGGTTCCGCTCCATTTGAGACCGCAGACTTCTTGACGATGGCCAGTGCTTTTCTTGAACGGAGTGGAATTGGGATCTCGGACATCACGATGGTGAATGACACGGTCCCGCGAGCCTGAGGATAGGACGTGTGAATTCCAGGCGAGAGCGCCAATGCGCTGAGTGTGGGCGGTGTTGTATGTGCGAAGAAGGGTCAACTTTTGGGCGTCATAGACATGTAGACGACCCGATAGGGTGCCAACGGCGAGTGTCGAGCCCTGGAAAGACATGAGAGCGAGTCGTGAGCGAGAGCGTTCGGTTGACAGACCTTTTGAACCCATGACACTGAACTGATGGTATCGGTCTGGTCGCTCAAGTCGCAAAGCTTGGACACGGAAGCATTGTGCGCCGTCCAGAGATATACGCAAGAGCCGAGTCCCACACCAAGGACGTTGGTGCTTGACCAATCGACCAGATTGAGGTAAAAGTCCTCTGCGAGCTCTGGAGCGTCGAGAACACGGTATGGTGTCTTGCAGACGCTGCGAAGCTTCCTGCGGGGGCTTTCCAGCAATTGGCGGCTTTCGGACCTGACGGGACTGGACTGGTAGGCGTCGTCATTGGGCGTGTCGAGGCGCCGGGAAGGGGTAGAGGGATTAGAGGGAGTGTTATAAGCAAAGATGCGTTTGCGAGACGGTGTTGACGGTAAAGCAGAGGTCGACGCAATAGGTTGACGTGTGGGCGAGCTGGGCCGCTGGGGCGAGGTGGGCTCTACCTCGGCGTGTAGGATAGATGTAAAGAGTGAATTCGCTTGTTCTTGAATAATACTAGCGTGAGCGCCGCTCGACCAATGAAGCCACTGGATCTCACCTTTGACCGCGTCAGATTCTGAGGATATGATACGGGTCTTCTGCGTGGGCGTCGTCTGTGTCAGGAGATGATAGGACGTGCGCATGTCGCCATCGCGGGTAGGCACGAAGCGGTCGCCATAGCTGACCCCCCGCGGTGGCGACTCTGGGCCTGCGCTCTCGCTCGTCGTCGGACGCGAGTCCAACGAGGGTGTCGAGGAGTAGTCCGATGAGGTGAGGGCGGGGTTCACCCGTGGTCGAGTTCGCCGGGGGGCATCATCCTCCTGCGCTGCCCTCAGCCGTTTGCCAAATGGCGAGTTTTTGAGCCCGGACATGGGAGCAGAATCGAGCTATGGCAATAGTTGACGGATGCGGCGACGGCGAAGAGTGGGTGAGCAGAGGAGCGAGGGTTCAATCTGACCCGGGCATGAACGATGGTGGCAAGGTTGAACAGCGCGTTTATTTGGCACCACCTCCATTGTTGACGCATTGCCTTTTTCGGAACCGCCCTTGAATCACGTGTGACGTACGCGCCTTATCATCCGGAACCCTGAGCCTTGAGGCCGAGATTGTTTATCGAGACTCGACAATCTTGTCCAGCATCATATGAGCCGCCATGCTCTGCGGCAGTCCTCCAGCGAGCAACACATTGTGTCTCGGCTTGCCAGGACAACCTTTCACCGGACATGGCCTCTTAGCCGACCAGTTTGCGACGCGCAGGCACACATCATCGAGTAATGAAAACCTCCAGAAAACATATTCAAATAGGACGCCCAAATACAATCATTGAATCGCATTGCGCCACCCCAAGTGAACAAGACCAAGCTGATTCAATGAAGTCCTTCGGCCGAGCTACCACATCGTTTCAATACCAGACGTCTTCGTACCACTTACAAGTACTTCCAAGCGGTCGGTCATACGGCGATCCCTTGGCCAAGCGGGCAGGCTATACTTCTGTGAGGTCAGCTCGAAGCTGAAGTCGCCGGAGCTCTTGAGCTGCTCAGTGATAGAGCTTAACTTACGATTGACCTGAGATCTCGGATGTTCGTTATAACACAGGCACTTGATGGTCAACATTTCAGCTCTGCCAGTACTTGTGAATAGCCCAACACCATGGCAGCATACTTACTTCCTGAGATTTTAACGAACCTCGGACTCTCAGAATGTAGCTATGTATCATTGACAATTGCGCCACCCACTAATAGCTGCTCGTACGTATTTGAAAGACACAAGGGCAAGCCTTATAGTGGTTATGAATGACTATTGTGCACGACAGAAGATCTCGGCGCGCCGTAGCTCAAGCACTGATAGCAGAAAAGTCGTGTAACAACTTCAAGAGCCGTCGCATTGTGTTTCCCGTTTTGGGCATGGCTTGATCGGGAATGGGGTACGACCTCTTCTTATGATTCCGTGTGACTTTGAGGCGCACCGCCTTCCTGTTCTTGCTATGGCTACCAATGATTACAGTATCTATACTTTGAATCTCTCTGTGTTAATATAAGATCAATATAAAGTGGTCTGATAGCTAGGTGCGGCTAGCAGTGCGCCATGAACTCGTCCAAAAGATCGGCTTTCCTGATCGGCCCGATTAGGAAGACACGTCGGGACTCGGGACCGTCTTTCAATCAACCAAGTCCATGTTGCTCTCTTTCCTGCACTCTTTCTGATACTCGTAACCACACTTCACTATCCAACAGCTCATCTATGTGGGCTTATCTCTCGCTCTGGGGGGCCTCTTGGAGGGCTCTTGTTCAGCAAGCTGGAGCGCGTTGATCTTTGTGCACTTCACTCGAATAGTATGATTCGCAGGACACACTAGCACGCGAACGGCCGCTGCGACTGATACATAGGCCACTGGCCCGAACACTCAACTCAAAGCATTGTCGGCAAACACCCTGCTTTGTGGGATTAAATTCGGCCAAGGATCTCAATGTCTTGCAGTCCCGGGCCTGATGCGCTGTCGCAAGGTGCGGATACAACGCGCGATGTCTTAGATTCTTTCTGTGATTGAGAGCGCATTTGAATGCATCTACGGCCTGATTATGCAGCTATAATCAACAACTACTATAAGTGACTTCAGCTTCTCTCTACTGCCAGTGAGTACTAACCGAGAAGGCAATCGGCGCCTGAAGGCCGTTCGAGTTTGCACCGAAGAGGGCAGACTACTGCTGGCAGTGGTACGCTAGAACTATTCCTTTGTACACTTCTATTTTTCTATTCCGGTTATCTAAGTATCTTCAATGTTCCTAGGGCCCACTGTTCGTTGCAATGATGGCAGAAGCTGTTGATTGTGGGCCTGAGATGATGCAGCAAGACAAGTGGATTTCCTGCCCGACGTCGGAAGAGGCGAATGCGCGTTCTTGCACAATGTCCATCTGCACCAGATGCTGTCTAACTCTGATCATGAGCGCTAGCGGAGGAATTGAAATTACGTTTCCGCCACGCCAGAATTCTCCGATGATACTGATGCCGCAGTGAGGAATCTCGCTGCCCAAAAGTCTGGACTCACGGAACACATTAGTACCACACTCTCGGAAACCTCCCCTCAGCAGACCTCAGTCGTTCGCTGGATACAGGGTGGGGAGTTCGGTGATACGCTGGTGATGTGCACATCTGATCGCGACCAAATGATCGGCTCCCCCCATCGCCAATCAGAGCTGTGACCTCACCTCGTCCGCGGAGCGCTATTACTCTTATTGTCTCAGCAAGATGGCTTCCCTTTTCCATCTTCTCTGCGACGACCATCATGTCAAAGCAGCTGCTTGACACCGCCTCCAAGCACTCTTTCTCCGTCTCTGGCGTCCTCGACAGAACATGGAATGCCTTCTCTGAGATTGCCTTTCGCGCTGGATGGACCCCCTTGACTGGCGTTGCCGAAGCCGCTGTCGTGTCGTGAGCTCTTGACCTTCTGCTGAAGTTTGGCGCGCTCACGTCCCGTGGCAGGCTCATGAAGAGAACGACAAATGGCTGCTTCCGCGTTCTCACCTTGCGCAACATCTACACGTTCCCGCCGACGGGCCCGTCGGACCCAGGCGACCGCACCGCGGAGCTGCGCGTAATAAACGACGCATTCTGGCTAAGACTCTGCGCCATGGGTGATCTGGGCTTCGCAGAAGCGTACATGTACGGGGATGTGGAATGTGATGACCTTGTTTCCCTCTTCCATGTAAGCGCAAGAAGCGACCTGCCGTGTGTGCTCGTTCTGACCCTTTGGAAAACCACAGATATTCCTCGACAACCGTGACAATCTCTCCAACTTGGACTCAAACGCGTCTTTCCTCTTTACCCTCCCCCAAAAGATCACGTCGTATCGTTTCCTTAACACCATTGGAAATTCGCGAAGCAACATCTCAGCCCATTATGACATCTCTAACGATATGTTTGCCGGTATGTCAGTTTGATCAGCGCTGAGCACTGTGATTCGACACAACAGCAGGGTTTCTATCTGAAGACATGACCTATTCATGTGCCATCTTTGACGACTTGGATGCGGACCTGAAAACTGGTATAGACATCGGGCGCTTTAGCGGCGGACATGGTCTAAAGCGTCTCGGTTCATCAAACGCTTCCGCACCTATGCCAACGACTATTACCGAGGATACTCTCTATCGGGCGCAGATACGCAAGCTAGAGCACATCATTCGCAAAGCCAGGATTCAGCAGGGTCACCGTGTCCTTGAAATCGGCTCAGGATGGGGGTCCATGGCGATACTCATCACTCAGACGATTCCAGGTACCACTGTTGACACCATCACATTATCTGTCGAACAACAGACGTTGGCACGGCAAAGAATCAAAGCGGCGGGCCTGCAGAACCGGATTACGGTCCATCTCATGGACTATCGCAACATGCCTGCAGAGTGGGAAGGCGCGTTTGATAGACTCGTCAGCGTCGAGATGATTGAGGCAGTCGGCCAGGAGTTCATGACAACATATTGGTCAACGGTTGATTGGGCGTTGAAGAAGAAGAATGCAGTGGGAGTTGTCCAGGTAATCACCATACCTGAGGCCCGTAAGTGCATGTTGTTGTCTTCTTATTCGTGGCTCATATTGTTCCAGGCTTCGAACGATATATTCGTGAAATTGATTTTATCCGCAAATGGGTACGTTCTTCGTTTTCGGTGTCGTTCATAATAACTTACTCATGTGCCCATTAGAGTACGTCTCCGGCGAATCGTCGTTGAACTGTCGCTGACGTTGATTTCAATACAGTCTTTCCAGGAGGGTTCCTCCCGACGTTGACCTACTTGCTTCACACGCTTCAAACCGGTTCCAAGGGCAAGTTGACGGTGGATTCGGTCAGTAACATCGGACCACATTACGCACGAACTCTACGCGAGTGGAGACAAAGATTCCTGCACGTATTCGAAAGCAAGATTGTTCCTGCGGTACATCTCTCTTCCAATGCTTCGTCACAGGCCTCCGTCTCATACCCATCGTAGCTCCAGATGCAATATCCGGAGGTCATGTCTGGACCCCGCGGTAGAGAAGAGATTGAGGTGTTCAAGCGCAAATGGATTTGTGAGTCCCAGCGTACATTTCAAAGCCTTCTACTAATGTGTCCTATAGACTATTATTGTTATTGTGAAGTTGGCTTTTCGACGCGTACACTGGGTGGTAAGTGTCCACTCTTGCGTGCAACCTCAATGATACTGAAGTGTATACTAGACCATATAATATCCTTCACTCGTGAAGGCTACGAGGGCTATGGATGTGACACATTCGCTTGACAAATATTGAGGCTGTTATACAAGTGAGATTGTGATGTGCTCATGATAAGTAGATACGATGCTAGATTCCTGGATGTGATATTATCGATAGATAAAGATTATGGTTATACCTGGTCGGCGAGTATCTTCGCCATCTGTTGGACAACCTGGTGGTTCATATCGTGGATGAGGCGATGTGCTTCAATCAGTTCCTCTTTACTCAAGGGGTGAGCGCTGAATGAAGTTGCCGCTTGTCGTAATGCATGCATCGCGACGGGTGTGGCAGCGGCAGGGATGGTCTGGGCTCGCTTGAGCGGAGGCGCCGACGACTCGAGAGACACGTAGGCGAGGGGCTCAGTGTGGGAGCGGTTTGGAAGATGAGGTGGGCTGGGGCACACATACGAGGCTTCTGAGGTTGCATAAGCCAATGCTGCGGTCTCTCCCTGAACATGCGACGTACCTCTTTCTCGAGCATCCTGATCGAATGAAAGATCCATTTCTTCGTCTACCTGCTGACTCTCCAACACCACGTCCAGGTCTTCATCTTCATCTTCGTCCACTGGCATCCTCTGACTCTCCTCTAGATGAAAGTCGTGATCATCCTCTTCTTCTTCTACGTCTGCATCGTCGGGGCCTGGTTGAGACAGGTTCTGACTACTGGGTCCTCCATCAGTGTTCAAGGAGGCTTCTGACGGACACGGTGTCATCAACTGGCTGCGGCGAACAGACGTCAAGGTGTTTCGCGGAATCACCACCCCGTCAAAGATGAGTTTCCTCTTTCGTGGTGGTGACGCCGAAGCACCTTTGGGGGATGGGCTGAGCTTCAGCTTCTTGGCATCCTTACTACCTTCTGCTTGAGATGGGCTGGGACGCTTGCGCGATTGGGCAGGCTGCCGGGTTGGAGTGTCGGTGATGTCGGCATGTCGAGATTTAGAGCTTCGCCGGCCAGTGGTAGGCGTGAGTCTCTGCGTTCCAGGGGATTGAGGTGTCGAGCTAAAGAGGCGTGCGCGTGCATGGTTCTGAGGAGTACCTTCGACATAGGAATCGGGAACGATAGTCCCGGCCTGCATTGTGTTGAGATGAGCGAACACTTGACCTAGAGGAACGGACGTACTGTGGTCGATTGGCTCTCGGGAATATCAACAGGAAATTTGATGTCTCTCAGGATGCGCAGACAAAACAGAAGGTCCTCTGGGACCCGCGGGTCATGACCGAAATCTTCGTAATGTTCGTTCCAAAACCTGTGAAACGAGTGGGCAGCCTGAGCCTCTTTCGTCCTAGAATGGGTGATGACAGCATGACAGTATGGAGTGAAGTCTTCGATAAACTGGAGGGAAGGGGCATGTGCAGCTGTTATCCGTTCCAGTGGTTCACAGAACAAACTGTCCAACTAAAGTGAAACCATCAATCGAGGCTGTCGATGTGGAAGCTGGAAATTGCACTCACAATCGCGACAAGCTGGCCCAATGGCCACAACTCATTCACATCTGAAAGCCAAAGTTCTAGACCGCGACCCAAAGTCCCAACCAGGAACATGAAGGTCGACTCTACACGCATCCTCTTTCCAACGAGAAGCAGGAATGGAAGAACGCAGGAGGGAATCTCTCGCTCAGGTGCAGTAGGATACAACGTGACCAGTGCCTCATCGATGGAAGACAGCACCTCCAAGGGGAGATCTTCGATGCAGATCGAGGAGACCTTGGTGAAGAAGGTCAAGCATTGACTCGGTCCGCTGTGTGCCCTAAACGGTGTCAGACTCAAAACACCATGTTAGCATGAATGAATCTCACAGCGCGTATTCCGATTGTATGAGCGCCTTGATGTCCGCACTATCAAAACTCGCCAAAGAACTCGCCTGCGCAGCGTATTCGCCCCAAAGTTCGAGCTGTTGGGCTGAGAAGGTCCAGCGCCTAATCCTCTGTTAGTCCTTGCTGGCGTCAAAGAAGCTGTGATGAACGTACCCATATGAAACTTGCAAAAAAGTGAAGAGATCCTCTACTGTCGCCCCACAGCCGTCGCGACAGGCTTCCGCTAATACTGACCACAAGGTCTGGGCTACATTCGGTGATTGGCGGAAGACGTTCCCAAATGGTCTGATGAGGTTGTAGGACGTCGCATTGGAGTAAGGAAGCACCGCTAAGCTCATCTCAGTCCACAGTGAACCGATAGCTTCGACGTCAATGAGGCATTCTGAGTCACACAGAGCTTGAAGCAAGCCATGTGCGTAATCCTGGAGGTAAGGCGCAGGGAATGCGTCCTTGAGTGCTAGCCACAGGCGTTGAACGAATGACAGGACGAAGACCTGGACGGCTTCTTTCCCAAAGTCAGAGACAGTGAAAGAACTCGTCAGAGCCAAAGTTATCTGCCTCGTGGCCGCGGTAACGGAGTTGGTACGCGATCCCGTCCGGATCGACTCAGCTTGTGTCAGTAAGAGCTGTTTCCAAATCTGGACCAGATGAAGCTAGAGGAACAACAATGAGCTGGATACTACGACGTGCAGAATTGATCATACCGATGACGAGGAAGTTCTGTGATTGATACGAGCCTGGAGACCTCCTTGCCAGAGGTCGAGAAGAGTGTCCCAGTGCGTGTTGACGTCCTCTGTAGAAAGTCGCCACGAGAAGTCGGGACGTTGACCCAGCTGCATGTCCCTGATGATGCTTTTGATCGAACCCTTCGTGGCGTCGAAAAATGCATCAGCGAACAACCCGCGGTTAACGTACTCCTCGGGTGATGGGAAGCTATTTGGGACAGGAGGGGTCGAAGAGCCTATAGATGCAACTAAGTTGGTGAGGATGCAGACGCCATCGGTTTGTACTGATGCGTCTTCGCCAGTTACCATGCGCTTGACCACACCCAAGGCTTCGAGCGTGGCTTGTGGAGTTGGTTTGGAGTTCAAACTCCCATGGCGAAGTATAATGGAAATAACAGCTTCCCCGATACCATCGTGGAGCGTTTGCGATGCAACAAGGAAGGAGCGGTCCGTCTTAATTGGATTATTGGGATCCTGGCTCGTAGTCGTTTCCTTCCTGCGCAATACCCGGCTGTAGGCCCAGACAAGGCAATGCATCATGGTGTAAAGGAGGGGCTCTGTGGAAGGGTGTTTCTCTACCCCCTTCAGATAGGTCGAGACGACTTTGAGGCTGCGCTGGTGGATGAACGCACGATAATCGGACAAGATGATGAGGGATGCAACGACGGGTGTAGTCCAATATGGTCTCTCCGAATTCGGCCATTGCTCTGGATCAAGAGCGAATTCAATCTTTCCCGCTTGAGACAAGCTAGCAGATCTGGTGGAATTGTCATTGATGAAGGTGCAGAGTTTGGTGGCAAGGGTGTGGAATTGTGGCGAAGAAGCATCTGGATGCGCAAGACGTATTAAGGCGAGCGATGCAATTGTACGACCCGCCTGTTGACGTAGCTCGAAGGAAGGATGCATGAGCAATGGAAAGATGTCGTCGAATATTCTGAAGAATGCCGGAGTGAACTTCAAAGGATGCTCGGTAATAAGGCCGCTGATAGCCTAGACAAAGCGTCAGCGTAAGGTGTACGTAGAGTAAAGGAAGGCGCTCACTCGTAAAGCCTGCACGCGAGCACTTATGTTCTCGATGGCACCGTTGAAACCTTTGTGTAGGGCGTTGACAATGAGAGAGGAGGAGGGCGAGAGGAGTTCGTATGGCAACCTCTGGCTCCCGATAAAAAATGTCAAAGACTCCCAGGTACGAGCTAAACCAGCTTCGGGAATTTCATCAGCCAGAAGAATCTCTGCGACAGTCTTGACGAGAGTTCGCAGGTGAGTGCCTGGAGCGTGGTCAGCGAAAGCTTGAATACTGAGGGCAAGACCTACTCTTGAACTGGGTGGACAATGGGGGAAAGCGAGCTACTTGAGCTAAAAATCGGGCTGCCGCAATTGGTAGTGACAAGTGTTCTAACAGCACAATCAATGCGTTCTCTCTGCTGAGCGAGGCATCCCAAGAGGAGGTCGTTGTAAAAATCTTGAGATCGCGATTCAAAGCAGAAAACAGCGATGCACAGTTGTCGTGAAGCAACTTGTAGATTTTGTGGCGTCGCTTCTCCTCCAACACGTCGTTGAACTCTTCTCTGAGTTTATCGGTAAATGCGCGATACGCCTCTAGTGTGTCCAGTCGGGATATCTTCCTCGGACTGGTCACAGATCGGGAGAGTGTCGTGATTGGGGAGGAGAAGTAGTCCTTTGTTGGCGTAAGGGTAGGGGCGGGCATTGTGGCGCTGCTAGTTGGCGGGATGGAGAGGGTATCCTTGGCGGGATTGGAGATGATAAGAGGTCCGTTGGGTGCTTTATTTTATTTTCCTGGAATTGAAGAGGAAGAGGACATAAGTTGTGGGGTCGTCGCGTCGCAGCCAAATATGGATGCTGGAGAAATGTACGCGAAAAATTCCGCGAGTTTCACGTTTCTAAGAGTCTGATGACCGGAAAGATATTGCGGTTGGATAATATGCAACGTGGTGGAACCGAGCGCTAGCGGATGAGCGAGGGTAGACGCACAGCACTGGCCCGTGCCGGACTGAGACTTGAACAAGAAGATGAGAGGGGTATGTGCAGCAGAGCGGGGGTATAACGGGTCGACGGCCGACACGACAGCTTAGCTGGTGGGACAGTCGGGTCCGGATGGTGGTGGTGTTGAGCAAAAACCAATATGTATGATCGCTGATCGCTTCGGCTCAACGCGCCCATCACGTGTGGTATGTTTTCCGGTGACTTCCGCTTTTGGTCCGATTGTCTGACTCGCTCTTGACTCTTGCAGCTCTCATTCACTCTACAAGAAACTTGACTGAGATTATTGCACTCTCTTTATCAATCTGTACTCTGCTTGCCGGAACTTTGCTGAAGCCTGCAGTCCTCGCGATAACGCCACACTTCAAGAACCAAATTCCAAATTGGGACACCCCGATCGTTGCTATAATAGGGCAAAATACAACGATAATGGCAGCTTTCCTTTGCTTTCTCCATCGCTATCCTCTTTCTCGCTCTTCTAGTCAAACTTGAACTCACGCCGGCCATGATGTTCGCTTTTATCGTCCTCGCTATTCTCCAAGCTTCTGTGGCAGTAAAGGGCGGCTACTTACGCGCCCAGAACACACGCCGGGAAGTTTACAATCCGCATATCACGAATCCGGTCGCTGGTACGACGTGGATCGTTGGAACAAAGGTTCTTGTTACGTGGTATGACTTCTCGTTGTTTGCCACAGCGCGAGTTTATTGACTAACTCGGGCGGCAGGGACACAAGCAATGCACCCAGAAATATCACCAACGAGCGAGGGAGAGTTGTTCTTGGTCAGATGAACAACTCCAGTCAGAGCGAGCATCTGGATTACAGTACGTCTGTGGATCTCTGAGGCTAGCTTACTTGATGACGAGGGTTTTTGCAGAAAACCCTCTTGCTGATGACTTTGACATCATGGTTGGCAATGTATCCTTCACCGTTCCGAAGGTTCCCGCCAACGATGATTATATCATTGTCCGTGAGTACCTTGCCTGTTCTGTTTCTCGCCTTTGTTCTGACGCTTCCGTTGCCCAGTATTCGGAGATTCAGGAAATTCGAGTCCGATCTTCAGTATCATCGAGCCATAGAATGGCTGCATCCTGCATGGAGTGCGGCGATGACCTCCCGAGGCTTTACTCTCTCCGGAAGCTTGTGGACTCTTTTACACTTAAGATAATTCTTCTCGCTCTGCGATTAATTCATTTGCTCGAAGCCGGTGTCAACTGCGGGGCTATGGCTGGTGTATTTGCGCGATCTTGTGCCCCAAGATTCTATTAGAAGGCATACTGCTGGAAATGAGGCTGATCGAGTATCTGCCAAAAACGGAACTAGGAAGCTCTTCTATGTGGCACCGGGACATAAAAGGCGCTCTCGGCGAAGTGGCATCTTTCCATCCTTCCCCTCGTAAACCCGCACCATCATTCGCTCTCCGCATACACACACAATGTTCACCATCTTCGTCTTCATATTTACCCTCTTTTTCGCGCTCAGTGCTGTCGCATCGCCCATGAGGAATCCTCCTCAAACTCTCATCGCCTGGAGTCCAACCATCACCTCGCCAAAGCCCAATGAGAAGCCATGGGCCGTTGGTGAATGGCGCAATGTGACATGGGGTCCGTATACCGCCCTGGCGCACCGGCGCTCTCGCTAATCCAAGTTCGCAGAAACCAACAACATCCCGCAGGAAAAGGTGCACGACAGTGGCTGGGTTGTCCTTGGCCACTGGGCCGATGGAAGCCGTAGCGAAAACCTGGACTACAGTGCATATATTTCTCTCTCCAGGCCCTTCTATACATCCTGAATTTGTTCTGTAGTGCATCCCATGGCTTCTGGATTCAACCTGACTCAGGGCTGGGTCGAGTGCCAGATGCCTACCCACGCCCCCACAGGAGACAACTACTTCATCGTTCGTGAGTCGCACTTCCTTCACAGCGTGGCTAGCTCTCACTTTCCGACTAAAGTCTTTGGCGACTCGGGCAACACGTCGCCGACGTTCAGCGTCGTCTCGCCTCAATGAATGAATCGGAATCAATTTCTTGCATCTCCTTCCGCTCGTTTACCTCAAACCACCATTGGACCTTCTTGAATCGTCACCATCGCTTTGTTCAAATCGGAACTGTTCCTACTCACGTACATTCTAACACCGCTGCCTTTTACGTATCATAGTCCTCTTTCGCGTAGTTACTTGTTCTCGATACTTCTCTTAGCGTGAGCTTACGGATTTGACAAATTCGACGCGACCTTTACTGTGTAAAGAATTGAAAACGATGACGCATGTGTTCGTATGTCTTCGCGTCGCCGTTTCCCCCACGCTGATCATACAGCAATGGCCGATGACATTTTGTTGTGCACTAGTGTATATATGTGGCTGAAACAATGCGGCATCTCAGAGACTACTGTACTATGCCCCTGCAAGGCGCACTTCGAATTGCAGCGGTCAAGTAGAAACGGTAGATGATAAGTATTGGGTATAAAATAAGATTGCGTTTTCAGCACTCATGCCGTCTTGACCTTGATTTGAGTGGCGCGAACAGACTTGGCAATAACCGAGTAAGATTCCACCATGAGCCATATCGGAATGACGACCCAACTAGAGAGTGTGTTAACTGAAATTTCAACGGAAATGAAGGGAAGGGACATACATGACGTTCATGAACTGTTCAATATTGTTAGCAAGCATTACTGTTGTTGGCAATGACTGGTACGTACGAAAAGGTAAACCCAAAGATACAGCGGATTCGAGGTATTCAAGTTCTCGCTTCCAGTCAACCACTCGGGACAGAAAGTCATCCACCTAGACGTGGAAGTTGAATGAAGGCGACCACTGCAGGAAATGAGATACGCGCCCGCCATATATCTCTGCCGTGCTCAACACCACAATCCAATAATGACGCGCAGGATCATCAGCCACGAGTTGTTTGAGAATGTAGCAGCATAGCGGGCCAGCCCCGAGGACAGTGAGAAGCTCCAAAGAGACGACCGTAGGATCAGAGACCCCCCAACGATAGTCGGCTGCCGCGTATTCTTTCCCTAAGCGGTTGAAACCGAACTCAAGCTCTGCCCAAGTTTCACAAAGAAATATAGAGGACGCACACATTTCCGCAAATGGGCCCACACTTGTGTTCACTTGGCGTCCCAACACGGACAGGTACAACCAGGATCCTTCAAACGAAAAATGTATCATGGCATCGAATGCCTATTGAACGATAATTTTCTGCGTTTAGAAGGGCTCTTGGGGACACAGAAGGAACGCACCAGCCACATAAACGTATAGCGGTCTCGCGCGCTTGCCGTTTTGGGTAAGAGCGCTTGGGCGCCCCCGTACGCGATTCCTGCAAGTGCTGAGACACCGAGCAGAGAGAACAAAGATGTCGTCGTGAATATTCCGTCCATTGCGCAAGGTTAAGACGGCAGTTGGCTGCAGTTGGTCGTGGGTCGAGAATCGAAAGTCGGTGGGAATTAATGGCATCACCCAGGGTCGTTAGATATTGAATGCATTCGCGTCCCAGCGAGAGTTCGAGCCTTAGACAAAACGCTCCATAAATACAAGGATGTAGGCATGGATGGGAAAAGACCTCAAGAATCCGTAACGAAGCAGTAACAAGTAAGTCCGTGGTACATAAAGCGAAGACAGTACGGTAAAGTTTCCGTCGGGGTATCATCTATCCACAATTATGTAGTGTCTGAATTCAGTAGCGTTGTCCACGAGCAATCTCGTCGAAGATCTGGAAGAAGGATGATGCTGGTTGAGCACCAATGAGAGGGTGTTTCTTGTTGATGAGTGTGTATGGCCTAATTGAGGTCGATGAGCTATCCTGACAGCACTGAAAGCTGGACTGGACACTTACACTCCGGAGACACCGTTCAAGTGGGCACTCTGTATGCTCTGCTGAACCTCATCCTTTAGTTCATCGGTAGCAAGGAATTCCAACACCTAGATAGAAGAGGCGAAGGTGAGTTTCCTCAACACAATATCAAGAACTGTAGTACGCTCACCTCCTTCTCAGTCATGACACCTGTGGCGGCCACCTCAGCGGCAAGGACTTCCGCGTCCCCAATGTCATCGGCGTTCTCCAAGTACGCCTTCCAACATGCCTCCATGACTCTTACTTGTGCGTTCGGACCGCCGCTTTGGCGCGCCTTGGCAATGATGCGGTGGCTGTCAAGGGTATTGGATACTTGCCCGTCATAGCTACATGAAGGGGTCATTTCGCCGTCTACCAAGCGTCAGATGATCAAGGCTTACTCGAGCCGCAAGCCTTCAGAAAGGCCTAGAGCAACCATCTGCTCCTCCGCTGCCTTTATGCGGGAAGCACCAAGGCGACTGGCATACCACGCGCGTTTGTTATATCCCGGTGATGCGGGAAGACTCGAATCGAGCATGAAAGGGTGGAAGGTGATGTCAAAATCGACGTCCAGTCCTGTTTGGCGAATCTGCTTCATGGCCTGCTGCACATGTCGAAACCCAATGTAGCACCAAGGGCAAATGGAGTCTGCGGAGGGCTTATGGTTAAAGCTTTGTCAACAGCACCAAGCAGTGATGCCTACTTACCGGACGTGATGTCGAGTGTTATGGTGATCTTCTGAATAGCCATAGTAGAGGTAGATTGACTTTGAGGAGTGTTGACTTTGAGCTTTAGGTGATCTCTCGGAGGAGCCGCCGTTCGAGGTATTCTGATCATCTTAGAGCAAAGAGAGTGGCCTGGTCTTATATGTATAGGCCCAGCATTAATAGTAACAACGGAGGAGACAATTGAATCCATGCGGATCGCGGTAGTCAAATGTGACTTGTGTGACTCCGGACTCCGGACGGAATGGTGTGGTCTGGCGTCTTGTCGGTAACTGGTGACTTGAGAAATGAGCGTGCATTAGCGCCACAACGTGCTTCGCGGAGTATACTCCGAGCTTAGGGATCTACGCTGGACTGGTACGAGAAAGTTGACGTGACTACTCAATAAGTGAGCCCCCAAAAGTAGGCGCCTACCCTCAGAAGCCAGAACGCGTCGCGGGGAAGCCATTGTTCTGGTCACGTCCTTGACAGAAAACATTCATGTGCGCCCATCTTCAATATGATGTCGACCTCGATCTGGTATGTCGGAGCATAGAATGAGGTCCGGTCAATGGTGGAAAGACCCCGAATCGGACGTGACCCAGCGCGTAGGTCTACGTTCCTCCGAGTCGGAAGACGGAGTTGTGGTTATATCTTCCGGATCTTGGGCACACAGACTATCAAGATGGAATTCGATGAATAAGGAAACTCAACTTCATTGCTACGATGTAGAGTTTTGTGATAACTCTGATTCTAGTGTTTCCCAAGGAGGCATGCCTACCGACGTGGGCAGGCTCTTCCACACCTCCTCCCGAAACGCATCACAATCGTCCTGAAACGCTTTATGGCATGGACTGCACACGCCACGCCGAGTAGAGACGTCCCTGGTGACTTGGAGGATGTAATGTAATAGAGCGGTCCTCAACATCCATGTTCGCGATAATCTAGACGCGAGACTACGGAATGTCCTAGTACACGCTTCTCCGCTCGTGCAGCCGGCGGCTGGTTTACGGTCTTCAACTATCCTCCGAACAAAATCCATGGTACACTCTATGCGTCGTTGAAAGACGATCGTGTAGTCCGTTATATCGGACGGTGATAGAGCAGATGATGGTCGGGACGGGTGTTGGACCTTCAGCTTAGGATGGTCACCCCGGAGTAGGTCCTCGATGCGGTATAGTGACAAGAAGTAGAGGACCGAGGGAATAACGATGCGAACATGTGTTTCTCGCGCGAGGTTGAGGACGTGTAGAGGATGAACGTAGGGATAAGTTAGCCCTTCAATGACTTCAGCCGAGAGCGCGGCTTCGACCATCACGTCGTGACCGCGCAAAGTGGGCGCCCAGATCTGGGTGAGCTGCTCTATGGCTCTTTGTCGTAGGTTCGCAATGAAGTACTTGGTGGATATGCGGAGTATCCCAGCCAGGTAGAAGAAATCGTATATATTTCGGTTACCGAATGTCCTAGAAGAAGACGACTTCAAACGAGGATAGCAAGACGGACAGTAGGTAGATGACTTACGGGCCGTCATACAGCGCTTTGAGGAGATCGGAGAGTTCACTTGGCAGATCGTGCATAGTAACAATCTGGCAACCGTCGACCATTGGAATTCCATCTGCGTCGGGCTGAGGCATCGCGAAGATGTCGCTGAATATTTCCGATTGCCTATCATATAAGATAAGCTCAAGTCCGGAAATCGTAGGGCAAATTGGGACGAGCCTCATCAGCATTCCTCGATGTAAGCGAAACGCGGTCGGCATTTCGTCGTTGGTGGCAAGTATGATGTTCCCATCGTCGAAATAAGGCTGAGGAAAATATTAGAACACAAAATCGATCAATTGCAGGTGGAGAGCCACTCGTACTTCGCCGCGCAGGAAATGCATGATGGATGGTGGTGATCGCCACGTACAAAAAAGGACCGTCCTTACGGCGAGGTTACGGACCGCCGTCATGTCAAGGTCCCCGTCTCGTGCCCCCTCTCGGTCTGCTCTCTCCCGCAGCTCATCCTCCCGACTGGCAATTCCGATGTCGCTGCGACCATCACCATCATTGTCCAATCTCCGTGCTCGAGGCACGTCATCAACAACGGTGCCGGCGTTCCACCCAAGCCAGTCCATGCCCGAAAGCACTGCATCATCCATCAACAACGTCGATATGTCTGAGGGCATCCTCGTACAGGACGTCGATGCCGACGTGGAGACGGTGGACTCCGATGAGGCCGTGGCTGTTGGGCAACTGGACGCTGGTGACGAGGAGTCCAAAAAGATCCTACGCGACCAGCTGAGAAGGACACTGAAATCTAAGCCTTCCAAAGGTGTGTACACTCATGGCTTCCTCTTTATCTGAACTCAACAAATCTAGAACTGCGGACACAGTCTCAGAGGAGAAGGAAGAAAGTTGACAGCGACCTCACCCACAGCCCGGATGTCAAGTATTCTCCTCGCGAATACTTCGTTCTCACCGATGCCGGAAAGCCTGTCTTCACCAGGTATGTATGCCGATTGCAGCATACTTATTCCATAACCCCATTCCAGTCGAGCAGAAACTGATTCGGAATCCTTCACCACCACAATCGGTATCATACAGGCCCTTATATCAGTCTACATCGACGATCACGACAAATTAAAGTGCATCAACGCTGGCAATACACGGATAACCTTCCTTCAGCGAGCACCGCTATACTACGTCTGTGCTTCCTCCTGGGGCGAGCCCGAATCAGTGGTAAGTCTTGTCCTTGTCTCCGTTTTGGAACTATTGAGTAACCTTGATGAAGCAAGACACGGTCCCATCTCGAATTTCTACACCTGCAAATTCTCAGCATCGTGACTGCCTCTCAGCTACATAGAATCTTTGAACGGCGAACGAATTTTGATCTCCGGAGACTCCTTGAGGGCGCAGAGACTTTTCTGCATTCTATGCTGCAGAAGTTGGAATTCGACCTGGCGATGGCCACAGGGTCTCTACACTGTCTCAAGTTGGACCCCATTACGCGTAAACGTGTAGCCGATGCCCTTGTGCCCACCAAGATGAAGGTGAGTCCCCTTCTCTCCTCTCGAATGAGATTTCAGCTTCCTCTGTAGGATATCTTATACGTGATTCTTCTCGCCCAAGGTCGAGTCGTAACTCTGATACGGCCAAAGAAGCATTCGATCCACCCTGCTGACATCCACATCCTCATGAACACCGTCCACAATCCGTCAGTTTACAACTCTCCTGCGTCTGCGTCATGGGTACCCATATGTTTGCCTAAATTCAATCCCTCTGGATTTTTAAACGTCTGCGTCTCATTCCTACAACGCGACGATACTCCTTCTGAAGGATCGACGCTATCTACTCGAAGCTTTGACGCTGCCGACTCAACCGCTCTCCTCTGTGTCAGCGGTGGAGCAGACTTCGATACCATTCGCGGATGGTGCGACTCTGCGGCGCAGAGACTCACATTGGATGGTTCTCTGAAGGCATTGGTGGATGCCGTCGAACATGCTGACTATGCGGTGTCAGAACTGGGCATTCCAGGTCTACGACACTTCGTCTACAAAGCCCGTGCTCAAGTTCAAGTGACGTTCCCGACCTTCGATGATCCGTATGACAATGTTGACGACCGCAGACGGCTCATCACTTTGTACCAAACTCTTCACGACGCAATCCATGCCAAGTCGGGACAGAGCGAACCCTTGAAGTTGCAGTACATTCGGACCGAGAAGGAGTGTGTGATGGGTTGGATAACGCAGCCGTTCGAGATGTATGTGGCACTCTCGCCACGTCTTCCGAAAAGTGCCGTGATTGGGGCTGCGAACGCGGTGTCTAGATGGGTGAAGAAGGAAGAGGGACATCTTTTCCTGAGGGATGCTCCTGTATTCTGAAGCCTTTTACACGCTCTGCACTTACTAGAGGTTATCTTGCATATTTTTGACAATGGAACCGTATAAGCAGAGCATGAGTTATGAATGCTGGTATAGAAGATGTCATTCTGGGTATCATTGGCGAAGATCCGCAAGGGCTGTCAAATAATGGCTACAATGCATAGGCTACAGTGTAAAGATTTAGGTACAGTATTTGATCGTGCAAGTCGCGGCTGCCGTCAGGATTAGTTCCTAATGGCCAACAAAAATTCAAAATAGCTAAGGGCATATGAAGGAGTACAAGAATGAGAAGAGGATTTAGCATTCATCCATCGCTTTGCAGGCGTAGCCGCCACAAGCCATGGTTGGGTTATCCAAGTGGCGCTTTAGCGCATCGCGGCGACTGAAGCTGAGCTGACAACCCCCGATGCGCATATGGTCCCTGAATTGCTTGACATCCGCGTCCTTGGAGATGGTCTTGCGACCGGTCTTGCGCGCATTGGCGTTGAACTCGTTCAAGTCCTCCACGCGAACGCCCTTGCACCACCAACCCTTCGACTGATCGCTGTTCGAGGCGCGTGTGTGGGTGTTCAGATGGCGCAAAAAGTCCGGCTTCCGCTGGTTGCCCTGCACCCAGTCGCAGATAGGACACTTGAAGTCGCTAGTGTCGTACACAGACAAATCGACAGTGTCCGACGCTTGCTTGTTGCGAGAGGGAGGTGGAGCACGGGGGCGTTTGTTGGGAGAAGGAAGAGTGGGAAGAGGATAAGGCGACAACCTGTTTCGCTTGGTAGATCGGGTGAAGGCTCGGGAAGCTGAATGGCGCTTTCTGTGGCTGGTAGGTGGTGGTGAAGGGCGATACTCGTCCTCAGACGGCACATCGTCGCGGTCGCTCTCGTATTCTGCGTCGTAGTCACACGGCCCAAGAAGAACGCGCGAAGAGCTTGATGCCGCGTTTCGTCGCCGGGGGACTGAGGAGGAGACAGGCGCTGGAGGTGGGAGAGAAGAGGCGCTCGCAGGAGGAGGAGGCAGCGATGTGTGTCGGAAATCCATGTCATGAGGAGTATGGGGGATGTGAGGAAGATCGCTAACTTCATCCTCAGCTTCTTCAAGAACAGCATCTTGGAGAACGGGCGTGCCAACTGGCTCCTCGTCGCGGGCGGTTTCTTCGGGCATTTCGTCATCTCTGGAGGTACCGTAAGACGGCCAGAACAATGAATCAAATGGCCAAGAAACGCACCCATGGACCTGATATGCTTTCCCGTCTGCCCGGACTTCATAGCGGCCAGTGTCCATCGTCACATCTCCGCCGTCACTCTCATCATCTGAGTCAGAATCTTCGGAGTCGCTGGTAGCACCTTTAGACGCAAAGGTTCCAAAGGTCACATTCTCTTCGACTGCAGTACCGGCTGTAGACAGAGGAGACGCGGAACGCGAGATAACGTCATAAAGAGTAGTCGCGGGACTGGCAGTGACCTTCAACCGCTCGTCATGACCAAAGGCCGCGTAGGTCTGCTCAAAGTATTGTGCAAATGCGTCGTTTCCGCTCAGGGAGTATCGTGGGAAGGCCATTGTAATGGTGTAGAGCAGGGGAGTCGTGGGGAAGGGATGGACGGGAACAAGAGACGCCATTTGTTAAATACTTGGACCATTCCGATCGTGCAAAAAGTGTTTGTTGTCCTTCCAAAGGGACGTTGTCCTTGTAACACCTCATGGTTGCATCGCGACTTTGACCTTTCCCATATGCGGTAAAGGTGACCCTCTTTGGGACAATGTTACAAAGGAATGTCAAAAGCGCTCTGGTCCGAAAACAAAGAGCGTGTAGGAGCAATGCAGGAGCCATCAGTGCAATTGTCTGGAATCTTTTTGTCAAGCTTCGTTATTGTTCATCCGTTCCCAGAGGTCGTTCTACGCTCAGAATTCAGCAAGATATAGGCAGAGGACGCAGAATCTACCGTGCACAAGTTGTGCTGTGAAAAGCCTTGACACTTGTGCACTTCTTCCCAAAACGACACAAGGACTAGTTCGGACCAATGATAAGATTTTGGATCAAAGCGCCTATGTAACTGTCAAAGAACGATGAACAATGACAATCATGCAACGAGGCAAGTGCACGACGCGCATATGAGGGCCGCTTTCGCCAGGAGCGACGAAAAGTACTGCACTGTCCCTGGCTCTCAAGCGAAGATGAAGATTGTCCTCCCAAGAAGGTGCTGTCTTGAAAACGAATTATCATGCGTCATGAAGCATCATCGTGCAGGAGAACATACTCCCGCGGCGACAAGCCGAATTTGATAACTAATTTCATCAGATTTGAGTGCATTGACCAGCGAGAGTAGGTCGAAACTCACCATCAGACGCGCGTAATTCGTAATACCTCGATTGTGGAATGGCCTCTCCATTGACATGTGTACCATTAGTAGATTCTAAATCTATGATAAACGGCCTGCAAGGTTGTGAGACTGGAAGAGGGGAGGATTGACGTGTGGCGCACTTTACGGAACCCTTCACAACACCAAATTCATCCTTTTCTTGGATATAACGGTCTGTAGCGTAGTTGAGTTGATGAGAACGCCAGACCAAAGCTGAGACTAACACTGAATTGCGGCGTGCTGTTTGGAACAGGAAGGGTGGTCGATGAATATGTCTGCCACCAGACGATCTCTGCCAAACAGATATGCACTTTGTCGGTGTATATGCATTAGATCTGCAAGAGATTCAGAGACGTAGCGCCATACATGAATCGTCAACGCACCCTGTTGCTCATCCCCCTTGAATACATATAACCTCCAACCCAGGACTGGTTTCCTGGCCTCCGGAGGCTCGTTGTACTTGAGCACTGTGCTGTTCTTGCCGTCGACACTCTTTACTGTGTTTGTTTCTGCTGCAAGCAGACCAGAGGAGCCAAAATTGGCCTTGGCCTTGACAGAGCGCGGTGACGGAGAGCGCGAACCAGATTGCCGTCGAGGTGACCGCCGTCTAGGTGATGCAGACCGCCTTGATGAGCGTTCCCGATGCGAGTCGTATCTTTCCCTATCTCGTCGGCGTTCTCTTTCCCGGTCGCCCTCCCCATACCCGTAGTTTCTGTCAGGCCGGTCCCGCAGCGACTCCCGCTCTCTGCGACCAGGTCGTCGGTCCTCATCTCTACGTGAGTCCCCGGGATTCCGGCTATCATCGCGGCTGCGTTCATCTCGTCGATGCCGGTATTTCTCGTCGTCGTTGTTGTCGGGTCGACGATGGCTGGAAGACATAATAACTCGAAGTGAGCGTCTTGACTCAACCCGAACAAGTCCCGATCACTTCGCCCAGAAGGGCATCCCGCCTATGTTACATATAAGCGGTCTGCGTCGGCACTTCCCGCCATCCCGCCAGGGGCCGGTATGTCGCAACAAGACTTGGTATAATTCTGAGGGTATGCGGCCTTGTAGACTCAGGCACACGTAAAGCCCTTGTAGATTGTAATACTGCACTCCTGACCTTCTCGGACTTCCTGGACTTACATGCATGTATACTAATTGTATGCACAAGCACTGCTACTCATTAGTACTCGTTGCTGCAGGTCGGACTACAAAAGTTGCTGCTTCTGATCACTCACTAATATCACTCTTGAGTCACTGCAACCGGGGATCGTCGGCGTATCTCATAAGATTGATTCTCGTAGCCGCCACACTGATGGATGTTGACGTGTCCTTGAGTATCCAACAGAATTGCCGTTCCGGAATAAGATCGGCAGTGGTACGCTAGACGATAAGGTGCTCGACATTTGGTAAGGTACATGCAAGATTTCGAGTTAAGGCCCAAGGGAGAATGAATGAGATCTTCCGGTTCCGCGGCAACAACACGACCACAACGTAACCCTCCTCGCACATCAGCATTCGGCTACCATCTTCCCCTCGGCGTTTTGTCGAATTACATAGCAGTGATAGTCTGTAAAGGCGCGGCCAATGATCCATCATGATCATGAAAGAGCATGTTGAGGTCGTAAGCGTGATACAAATGGTCGTACAAATCGTGTAATGACTCTGTAGGGAGCATCAGGGGAGAGGAGGTCGCCGTTTCGGAGGAAGTCGAAGAGAAGGGAAGGAAGATTTGGGGGGCAGTCTGAAAAGCCTCAGTCACCGCCTGTGAATAGAACTGTAGGGGAGTCGATGGGTATCCTCGAGCTGTCTTCCGATAACAGCCATCGTAATCCACAAGTGACTGGACGGGGATATTGAGGCTACTATGAGCGGGCCGTCTGTCTTCAATATCTACACCAAGACCAGCCAGAGAGTACAGCATCAGGATCAAACATCCGGCATAAGAGAAGCTGATGAATGAATCCCAGAAGAGAAGGAGTCTGGTGGAATTCACATGGTGGATGTTTTGGGTAGGAATCGAATTCGAGTGGAGGAACATCGCCGTGTCTGCGTACGAGCCTGCTTATGAAGGGACACGCAAACGGGAACAGATCGATGGGAAAAACTGTCGAGCGTCGCAAGGCCTTGATGAGATCCGAGATGGAATTTACGGGTCTGAAGGCAGAAGGCGCAAGAGTTGTGTCTGTCCAAAGTTTTGCACTTCGAACGGCGAGTCAGAAAACACGCCCTTTCACATCGGGAGGTTTGGCGCGCTCACCTCGATCGTCGACTTGATGCAGTTGGGATGCCGGGAGGCGCTGATGCCGCCTGACGGTCAGCCCGCTTCAGCCCGTTACGGTGTATATTGACGCGTTGTCAAGGGTCTTGCACGTCTTCGGATCGCTATTGTCAACACCCCAAAAGAAAGTCGCCGAGGTGACTCGCTATCTCGTGGAGAAGCGTGACGGGCGAGATTCGAGACACCGGAAAAGCACCCTCAAATGGATGACGGGAGACAAAAGGCAAGTTGAAAGCGATACGATCGCACCAAATTTAGCCCCCGATGCCGGATGCCGCCACACTTTATAAATCGTCAGGTTCTTGTAACATACGCCTATCCTGACAGGCTTACTACCATTCAGTAGCGCTCGTGAAACGTCATGCCCAAATCGCCAGAATATCCTGTCAACGATGGGGAGGAGTAATTCTGTCAGTTAACAAGTCCGAGAGGCTAAATGCATGATAAGGACTCAGTCCCATCCTCGTTTCCTTGTTGGTGGGAAGATGCGATTTGATGCGTATGCGGTGCAGCGCCGAAACGACTCTTGGCGTGGAAGACTGAAATACCTACGCGCGTAATTTGGAAAATTGGAGCCCTGAAAATGTGCTCGTGGACCCAAGAGTGGGGAAAACGCATTAATCAAAGCGCCTCGTAGAAATCGAGCCTGGGATAGAGAAGTGGAGAAGCAAGATGTGTGCTGATTGTGGCTGCCGTGGGACCCGTGAACCAAGCGAATAACACCGTAAATTGGCTTGTGCATGGTTTGGACGCCGGTTATAGCCTGGTTATAGCCATGGTTGACGCACGATTAGACCGGGCTCGCATTTGGTTATGATTAAGGCCGTTAGGAAGACATTCACGATCATCTGATTAGGCTTTCGGTGCCTGCAAAGCGTCAGAGGATTCAGAACGGCGAGAGTCGAGGCGTTGTCGAGACAGCGCACCGAGCAAATTGCATGCTGGAGGGAGACCCTCGTGAGCTGCTTAGCAAGACAGCGCAGGTTTCCAGCCAGCAATGGACGAGTAAATTGAAGATGACACAAATTGGAAAGGGACCGTCGCTGACCTAAAAAGTGCAAAAGGAGAGCAGATCAAGGGAGTAGTTCCTGAAAAGGAATCACAAATATTACGTATACCTAGATCGAAGGGGTCGCAGTTGCAAAGGCTCTTTTGGTCACCGCCGTCAGACCAGCTACATAACATGTGAGGCAGGGTACTCGATTCAGTCTGCAGATCCCCTTCGCTCTTCACCTAGCTAGTGCTTTTTCTCACTCACCACATCCACGACATGTACGCGACAGGAGAAAGCTCGCGTCGTAGGGACGAGGAGGCGTTCCATTCGTCTTACTACTACTCGGACAATGAACTGCGCCAGCCATCGTCATCTTCTGCTCCCGATGCGCGAATCTACCGTCCTAAGCAAGCGGAGAATCACAGCCACAACTATAACGATCACTCTGAATCACCGAGACAGATGCTGTCGTACACTATGTCCCGCCAACACGCCCCCATTCCCGACGTCAGGGCTTCTGGCTCGTCGACCCATCCATATACCTCTCAGCCTCTCTATTCCCCCAATTATCCTCCTCCGATGGACAACCCTCCGCCTCTTATCCCTCACATGGGTCAGAGGGGACGCCGCATCGGTTACCCCGCCTCGCTTGATACGTCGGACACCGGCCTTCAGCCTATGGGCTACCCTTATCTGCCCCTACCTCCGTCCGCTCTCACAGATGCTTCTGGTGACTCTGACAATTGGCCGACTCCCGTTCCCGAAGCCTCTACTGAGCCTCCCAAGCCGACGCGTAAGTCACGCCGTACCAAGGAGAAGATTGCACTGGCCCCAGATCAGCCGCCCACTACCCAAGGGAAACCGCGAGCCCGCGTATACGTTGCCTGTCTTCAATGGTATGTCCTCTCCGGTCATCTCGAGTTCCTTATCTAATGAATTCCCCTCTCTCCGCCAGCCGCTCACGAAAGATTCGCTGTGATGGCGCTAAACCTGCGTGTCATAACTGTAGCAAGCGGGTTGTTGGGTCCAGCGAGTGCAATTACGACTCTGTGCCCAAGCGTCGCGGACCAGACAAGACGCCTGGTGCTCGCCAGCGTATGGCCAGAGAAGTCAAACTTGAGATGGAAAAAGATGGCATTCCCCGGCGTCGGCGTCGGCGGGTGGACCCACTTACAGCCCAAGCGGCACAATCCCCAGTCTCGGCGGATTCCGATTCAAGTCGAAGCGCACCCAACTTTTCTCTGCATGGTGGGATGTCGCTATCACCCCCTTCATCAAGCGTCCGATTGGAATCAGCCGGGACGTTGACATCAGACGCCCACCGTATACAAGAACCTTATGGTCCTTCCGGTTCGCACGGCTGTGCTTGCCATGCAACAGACCCTTGTCCGAATACGATTTTTCCTGCAAATCCATTGTACATTCGGAAGCAAGAGGTATCTGCCTTTCTTTGCTCGCATTGTTCCTGATCACTGATGCTTTCCACAGTTTCCCGATAACACGAAGTACATGATGTCTTCTCACGACGCCTCAGGCAGTCTAGCTCCGCGAGGATACATTCGACCGGTGTATAATGACGAGCATGAAGACGAAGAAATCCACAACATCTCAAGTCAACCATCAAGCGAATTTACACGGAAGACTTGGTGGGACTCACTCCTATCCCTCTATTTCGCGTCGCCCTCTGATCATCAAATTGGCCTCACTCATTCAGACCGCGAAGTGGCCACGCAGGCGATCGCTACGGACCTGCGATTCCTCTTTCGATGTTCCAATTACTGGCTCTCGTTTTTCCATCTACCAACCTTCTTTGGAAACTTTTGCGACGAAACGAGGCGGCAGAGGATGCAGCCCAGCCTCATCCTTTCGGCTTTGGCGCTCTCTGTTTTCTGGCAAAGCTCCGAGGCCGGTTTAGGGATCGCAGGGAGAGAGCGGGCACTCCGCCTGAGGGATATAGCACAAAGCTCGTTGGAGGCTAGTCTGAACTCTGGATGGATTGACGAAACTTTGGCTCAGGCCGCTTGGGTATGCGTATGATATCTCAAGGTCCATTCTACATTGCTTATCATCATTTCAGCTGCTGGCATTTTTCGAAGTCGGTGCCCACCCTGCTCATCGTGTCGAACGTTCAATGTCGGCATTGGCGTTCTTGGACTCCTTCATTCGAAGTCTATCTTTAACGATCGTGGATGCCGATAATCCACAAGTGATGCACTTTTCACGCGGCGAGGTTCCCTCGGTGGCCGATCGTCTACCTATTCTAGCCCTTGGCTCTGGCGGCGAGGATGGTCCCCAAGGATCCCCACTGGCACGCCAGCCAAGTCATCATCAACATTTGACGTCTATACACCCTGGTACGGTGAACTGTCAATGTTTATCCCTTTCTCTCGGAGCCAACGACCCGGGGACAATTGAACATACACCGATGTGGGCGCACACTCCGGCATGGGATCCCAACTGGACAGAAGGGAACATTCGGAAGGAATCATGTCGTCGGCTATGCTGGAGTTCTTTAATACTCGCTGCTGGTCACGTCGCGTACGCGACCGCAACCAACCGGCCAGCTACAAACTTGTTCTTGGCTGATGCTGCAAATGTGCGTATTTAGACTTTCGAAGCCGGATATCTACTAACGCGTCAGATACTCAGTATGCGCTTTTGTTCAGCGGAGAATCAATTACAATGCCCGATTACTCGAAGGAGACGATATGGGCACTCTTTGATCGTTCTTTTATGCTCTGGCATGGTTGTGCGCGTATGCGGTATAGTAGCGAAGCAAGCGAAACAGTGAAGGCTCAGTTCGCGGTCAAGGCGTGGTTGGAGGCCGACGCGATCGAAGCGAACCTCAATCGCCATACCTGTGAGATAGAGCGGTCCTTCATCTTTCAGGCCCGAGAATACGTGTTCAAGTAAGCACCCAGAAGCTCTATCCGGCCGTCTTCTGACACGATATCAGTACGCGAATGTGCATCTCTAACAACTTCCAGCGGTTCATTCCTTTGGTATCGACGTATGTTGATCTACCTCATTATTGTTTACCGTTAATTGAGCTTTTGTCAGCGAGGACAAACCGCATAGAAAGAAGGCCCATGAATGGTGTAAATCAAATCTATGAACTCCACGGAAACAATTGCTCAGGATTGTCCAGTGACGCGTCAAGGGGCTGTTGCCCAGCGGTACATGCATGGATTGCATACGATAACAGGAAACCAGAACAACTTGCTAGCAAGACGTCCTTTCTTCGTGTTTTGGTTCATGGGTCAAGTCAGCAAGTATGTCGTTCCCAGTCGTTTGGTTGGAAACTTCTTGACGATTCTTCGCAGTGCCCTGAACCTGTGGCAGTTTGATAACTCTTTGGTCATCGCTCTGGAGACTAGCAAAGCGTTCTTGCCTGCGATCGAGTAGTAAGTGATCGCGCTTAACACGAGCTCCTAGTTTTCTGACTGACGCGCGTATGTCCAGTCTGACTGCACTTTGGCCATGCTCCCGTGAGTAACATGGTCTACTCTTGTTCCGTTCGGAGAGACTGAGCCAATACACGCGTAGGTCAAAGAACGAACTATCAAAAGCTTCTTGCTCGATTAGAACAGGCATGTCATATAGCAGGGGTGCCCCCTCCGCCACCATTCATTGGTGGATCATCCTTACCTCTCACTGTTGTGTTTTAAATAATTCTCGTAGTTTTGCAATCATTGTATTCGGTCGAAATCAATGCGTTCGAAGGCCGTTTGAAAGACGAAGTACTTACTTTGTGCATTATTATGAGTTACCCGATTTAGCAGTCTAGTCATTCTTGCCCTTATACCATAACACCCAACTCACATTCAACACGCCATTGTCCGGTCGTAATGGCGGAACGAGTGGCAGCGATAGCCCAGGAGACTTCGATAGAGACCATGGTCAGGCCTGCTTCCAGCCAAGGAGTAAAGCGGAGAGCATCACCCAGTCCTGAGGAGGACGACACAGTCAGGCCGAAGAGGATCAGGGAAGATTCTCCAAGCAACGAGGAGGACGCCGTTGCTGCATCACTACAGACTATTTCCACCATTCCTGTCGTCGATGGAGTGGCGTTCGCAGACGATCTCGCGCAAGAGCTGCAATGTGGCTGCTGCTCCGAGCTTGTCTATCGCCCCGTCGTGGTGCGTGTTTTCGGATTACTACATATCTTCTCTCTTACACAACCCAAGGTCAATCCCTGCCAGCATTTCTTCTGTGGTAGCTGTTGTGCCCTATGGATTCGTGTAAGTGGCATGTTCTTCCCCGACAAGTCGGAGCGGCCTCGCCGGAGCCGTGTTGTGTACTTGTACTTGAATCTGTGCTCCTAGCGTCGTCGGGTGTCCTATCTTCAGTGATGCTCATGTTCACTCCAGAATGGCGGAAGCAACTGCCCCGCATGCCGTAGCCTCTGCACAACCGTCGTCCCGTCCCGCCCTCTCCAAACCGTCGTCGATGTCCTCCTCCGCGCAGTCCCCAGCAAGATGCGTGCCGAACGCGAACGCCAGCAAGCAGATGCAATCTACTCGGCGGGCACCATTATGCGGGTAGGCACCTCTTTGCTATGAACGCGCTTCCAGGATCACCGAATCCGCATTTAGATTCCTCCGCCACGCGAGCCTTCGCCTCCTCCAAATCTGAATCCAAGTGACTACGCGCGTCCGTGCCCACACTGTCAGCCTGGAAATGCCTTTGGGTACACTTGCCCTCAGCCGATAGTAGACCCCACCATGGATGTTGAGCATGCATGGCCCCTGGATGACGGTCCGCCACCTGGCCACTTGCATTGTGGCAATTGGCAAGTCTTGTACAGCTTCAACTTCGGTCATTCGAATCTGATGACTGACTTCAGTGAGAATCTTCTCGCGATCAACGCACCGACGACCACTAGATGCGACTTTTGCCAAGTCTCATTCTGCGGAATCAATATACCGGTCCGCTGTGTTGCAGTGCATGTCGTGGCCCAGCACTTGCACGATATGGCGGACTTGACAGACTTTATCCAGTCCGCGGACGTTTACGAATGTTTCAACAATAACACAATAGAGGTCGACCTCATGCTAGACTATCTTACGTCGCGTAATCTCACCCCAAGGCATATCTATCGCGACGTACGTTCCATTCTTATCATTCAATCAACTTCCACGCCTGATGACGCGTCAGATCGTGCTCCATATCCAGAGCCAACCCCAGAAGTTCCAACCATTGTTTGATCTGGACCTTTTCTCGGATCTGCACCAAGTTACGGCTGGTGTCGACCCGGATCCTACTGCCGACCGACGTAGGATCTGCAGGATGTGTGCGACAGAGGTGATGTTATACGGTCTCAAGGACTGGTGGGTTAGAGTACGCCCCGCAGATCCCGATCGAAAAGATTGCTCTGAAGGCGGCGGCTGCGCGCGCCAGAAAGATCTCGGTACGTGTGTTCCTGGCTCCATGTCGCGGTTGCTAATCGATGCCGACACTCCTTAGCTCATGCTAAAGAATGTATGTCGTGATCCTCTGCCCTACTGATATGCACTGAACAGGAGCTTTGAACAGTCAATCATATCATCGGGAGCCAACCTGCGCCACCATCTTCTAGCGCAGAAGCAGAACAGCTGTCGGAGACAACCGTTTCATCTGCATCTTCAGGCGAGAGCTCCTCGACACCCGACCCAGCTCCCATCCAACCTATTGGAGAAGTTCTTATCGACAGTGACATGGACATCGACCATATTTCCATCCCCATACTGGATTCACAGCCTCTAATGCTCTAATTGGGTCGATCTGTCCGCATCATACTATCTTGCACCTTGTTTTGTATATTGCTTGCTGTACCTGGATTTCTCAACACTGTGTATGCCCTACATACATACAGGCCTTTGAGCCATTAGCCTACTGATAATGATACTGCCGACTTGAATGATAGATAACTTCTGCTAGTGATAAGTTTTGAAGCATACGCGCAAGGCCACGAGAGAGCAAGGCTAGTAACTAGTAATGTGCAGATTACACGAGATTCTTTGCTCTGGCTATGGCCTTTTTGCGAGCTTTCTGTACTCTCGAGCGCACCCAGACGCCATTTTGGACGG
Source organism: Strobilurus pachycystidiatus (assembly GCA_019915135.1). NCBI lineage: Eukaryota > Fungi > Basidiomycota > Agaricomycetes > Agaricales > Physalacriaceae > Strobilurus > Strobilurus pachycystidiatus. The sequence goes on from JAHLMK010000004.1 coordinate 1,328,792, forward strand.
CGGGACCCCAACTACTGCAAATTAGAGCGGGGACGGAGGAAGGGATGGAAATGCGCACCCCCGAGTTTTCTTCTTTGGTGGAGGTTCGTGTGCAAAAGCCTCTACAGGCTGCCCTATCCGGTACTTCTCCATACACCAGAGCATATACCTGAGCCAAATATGAACACGAACAACGGCGAAGAAAATGATGCGACGTACCTGCGGTCCCGTACGCCCACACCAGCCTCCTTCAAGTCGACACGAGTCTTCATCCAGAACTCCTCCCAGCTCTCGACCGTCAACTTGGTGTCCATTTCGCGTCCGATGGACTTGAGAAAATCGGCGGGGCTGGCGATGTTGCCTGTATGTTGTTATAGCGGGTCACAGGTTGGACAAGCACGGGAAATGCACCTCGCTGGGGCGGAATGGGCTTCAGCGTGGAAAGGCAGCGAGCAAAAAGGAAAGAGCGCGTCGGTGTCTGCAGACACCGGCTGGCCGCGGACCACGACATGAAGTTCATGAGAAAGAAATATGGGGCACGTGATACAGTACATGTCCTCTCCTGCCTTCATCCACTCGCTCATCGTACGTCGCATCTGCGCCAGCTCGGCCGGAAAACAATGATGTATCCCCTCCTCAGGCTGGCGGGCTCGCCGGGACAGCGGTGGATGTCCTTTTCTTCCCACTCGACACGCTGAAGACGCGGCTGCAGTCCTCGCGCGGCTTCTTCGCGTCGGGCGGCTTCCGCTCCATCTACTCTGGCATTGGTTCTGTAGCGCTTGGGTCATCTCCGGGCGCGGCGGTCTTCTTCTCGGTATACGACACACTCAAGTCCGTCCTGGCCCGGAACACAGAGCTGCACACACCCGTTATCCACCTCACAGCGGCGTCGGTGGGCGAGGTCGCTGCGTGTTTGATTCGGGTCCCGACAGAGGTCATTAAGACTCGCACTCAGACGGCACAATACGCGTCGTCGTGGGATGCACTTCGCGCCACATCTCCTGCTGGCCTTTATCGGGGATTCGGCATCACAGTCATGCGAGAGATACCGTTCACATCAATTCAATTCCCGCTGTACGAGTTTCTCAAAACTCAGGACGTCGCTCCGTACGCTGTTTGCGGCAGCTTGGCTGGTGGAGTAGCAGCAGCATTAACGACACCCTTGGATGTCTTGAAGACTCGTATCATGCTCGAGAAAAACAAGGTATGAGTCACTTCATTCACGTCGCTCGAACCATCCTGATTTCCCCGTTATAGACCAGCGTCTTAACCATCTTGAGTACCATCCTTCGGACTCAAGGTCCGACCGCACTTTTCGCCGGAATTGTACCACGAACACTTTGGATCTCGGCAGGCGGTGCTGTCTTCTTAGGTGTATACGAGGTAGCTGTCGATGCGCTGAAACCCAAGGCATAGAGGGAAAGACAGCATGACGCTAGCAACGACCATTGTATGGCCCAAGGTTTCCTAGTATTGTAATTATTTTAGACAGGTACCGACTGAAAATGTTTTTGCGTGTTGATGTCAATACACCGGACATGCTGGGGAGCTTGGATCTGCTCGAGCGTTTCGTCCGCATGCACAGTGTTTAGTGATGCCAAATCTTACGTGTATGGCGCGAGGGACGGTAAGCACTGTAGAGAAATTGGTAGCCTACAGCACGGCACTCCTCGGAGTGGTATTCAATCTATCTTGATTTAGATGTCGTCCAGTTATTCACGAGAGAAACGGGGGTAAATTATATCACTATGGGAAAGTAGTTGCGTTTGATGCTGCCCTGCAGGACGCATGCTGCTTCAATCTCACTGAATGAGTAGTAACGAGTGTCGAGAAGACCAACCCAAAGAGATCTTGATACAACGAGCCCTCAAGTTGGTTTTTGAGTGATGACACCGCGCCACCTCTGGTCTAATTGTAGAGATTACTGCAAAGTCCCTCGTAATTACTATCCGACTGGACGGGTCATTGAGTTGTACCCCGTTTGCACATAAGACATCCTGGTCAAATAAAGAGTAACTATGCAGCATCTATTGGTTAAGCCTGAGGTACGTGATTTTCCTGGGTTTATGGGTGGATTTCCGGTGTCCGAGTCGTTGAACGTGTCCAGGGGAGTTGACGCCACGCATGGCATGTTCGTGGTTCCTCCTTCTCAAAAGTATCTGCAGCCGCATTCTTCAGCTGAGGCCGAAGGCTGAGCGCTGAGGGCTGAGGTGGCTGAAGAAGAGCTGTGAAGGTCGCTGCAAGTTCGTCGCGCCGCCGATCATTGATCATTGTTGCCGGAGAGAATTTAGAAAGTGCCTAATTAGGTATTTACTTAGGGTAGGTTCTACCGTACTAACGTAGTAAGGTGTATACAGTATAGGCTCCATCACGGTGGTGCTCCCAGTACATTCGAAGTGTCAGATATAGATGCGTCTCAAAGTACTTTTTTGTCTTGAGCTAACGAGGAAGGAAATAATTGGTTAGGCGGGTGCGCCAGTCTACCACTGACTACCATTGACAGACACACAAGCGCCTTGCGCACCTAGGCCTGATCCGAATTAGGCAATCAACTGACGTCACATTACCGAACGCCTCCCTCTTGCTTTGCGTGCTTGGACTCTGCTACTTATTCGCGACACTATGGGTATTGGGGGTATGTAGTCATATTATCTAGATCACAAGCTCTACTACTCTGAGTTCATCAGCCAGAGTCTGGTTGGGCTTTTGTTATTGATTCACATATGATCTTGAGAAATGATCGCAATCCATGGCCAGCAGCGAAGCCTGAGTTCATCACGAATACTGTAAGTTACCAGGGACACACAAGTGAAAGTGCAGTCAACTACGGCAGCACAGTATTACTTCCAAGTTTGGCTAGATGAAGACGGCGGGACTCTGTATGCGCGTTGTCCTTTGCGAGTCACTTCCACAGTAGTATCACAGGGTCAGCCCTTGTATAGGCTCGCGCTGATTAGCTGACACTCTGTCAGCGCCACGAAGTATTCACGGCCTCCATGTGAACACTTGAACTTTGGCAAACATGAAAACCCTCCCTAAGTCCGGATACCAGCCCGCGATCCCGTGGTACCCGTACGCGTGTCATCGATCGATACGGGGAACTTCAACCCGGGGGAAGTCAGGCTCTCTAGCCTCGTAAACCATTACCATCACCATCACCTTCTCACAGGCTTACAGCATACAGGAGTTGACAACCCATCTTTAAGCTTTAACCATGAAAGCCACCCTTAATGGCACGGTTCTGGCTGAGTCCAACGACACCATCGTCGTCGAGAACAATCATTACTTCCCTCCATCCTCCATCAAGAAAGACTTCTTCACCGACTCCAACACGAGCTCGATCTGTCCTTGGAAAGGGTTCGTGAACTAGCAGCGCACGCTTCATCCTGTTGAATGACAGTCAGGACGGCGTCGTACTATAATGCGGAGGTCGACGGAAAGTCTGTGAACGATGTTGCTTGGTACGTAGTGGTCGTCCTCGTAGTCATCTTGTGCTCAACTGGTGTCACTATTAGGTACTACCCCCAACCATTTGAGAAAGCCAAGAATATTGCGGGATATGTAGCATTCTATAAGGTCGCGTTCAGTATTGCTTCTCCGTTGGCATACACTGATGTACTTCTAAAATGAACAGAACAAAGTCACGATCGAATAAAGCCCAGCGTACTCCCAGCGCTCGCCGCTAATAATCGTCTTTGTAACATATCTGTAATTCCTTGTACTCCTAGTGCGTTCGAGAAGCTTTGAGCTCCGGACCCCGCCAGACGCCAAATACTATTCCAAAGTGGGGAGCACCGATTTGACCGTATCGCGGCGTCTACTGTCTCGTTGAAGGGCTGGTATATTCGAGTCCGCCTGCGGGCGTCAAATTCCTACTCACATGCTTGTTGTCAGCAGGTGCTCAGCTCTTTCTTTGGAGTCTACCACCATTAGGCCCCTTGCGATTGTTTATTTGATCAAGACTAGGAAAGCTCAGCTTAAGACTGACCGATTGCTTACCAGGAGATCTACACGCTCAGACATTCTCTCTGCTGCTTTGAAGTCGGCTCGGGGTTGATCATAACAACAGACCTTGCGGATTATGGTGATGATTTCGAAAGGTGACGCTCTCGAGCCGCTTAGTTACTATGGTCGCTATCTATCTATGGCATTGCGCATACCATTTAGGTTTAAGCGACCGCTCCCGCAGGCGGGGATCAACGCTGACCAATAGATTCTGGGTCCTGGACTAGTCACGATCCCACCTATAAGAGTGAGACGAGCTAGCACTCTCTAGGCATTCAAGAGTCACCTTTCCCATCATGCAAACAAACCTTCTCGCCACTGTCTTCATCCTCTTGGCTGCTGTCATCATGGGCACAGTCGCTGCACCTACTGTGCCTCACTGCGGTAGAGACATCCTTGAAGCGGTATGTCCCATGTCTGGCATTGCACATCGCCTGGACTCTTCTCAAGACACATCCGCAGAGAGATGACGATATCATGATTGGGCCCGTATGCTGAAGACGTCTTTCAGATTCTTAAGATAGATTTGAGATGCATATGGATGTGTGTAAGTGGCGTACATAACTTGTATACACGCATCTGAATTTCGTGTAGTTGCAGTAGGACTGTTGGAACTGTCATAGAAGTTAGAATAGACATACAACCTAGGCTTTGGAATAATGATATTACACAAGAAAATAGCATAGTGAGATATGAGCGCTTTGAACACCTGAATGCATACGAATGGGTAAGGGTTTTCAAAGTAAGTTCCAGATTCACAACTCCACCGAGTTGAACAAGCAAGATGCGCCGCTGGATATACATACGTCTGTGACGGTTTGTACACTGCTTATTATACAATGTATGTACCCAAGAATGTGAAAAGGTAGTATCGTTCGATTCAAGAAAGGGTTCTACGTTCAATAAATTATGCGAAGATAGGGTTTCTCTTAGCGCCTTGGGCCTGGCCTTGCGGTCGCGCCTGCTTTCCAGACGCGACGTACGACTTGTCCTTGAACGTCAGGAGATCATAAAGGTTGGCGATTTGATCACCCTAGAGAGACCTATGAGCGAAAGAGTAATGAGTAGCACGACGAGACACTAACCTTCTGCTCCAGGATGTCAACGACTTCACGAAGATGGCGGGCGAGGAGATTCCGCTTCGGTACGTCCGAAATAGCGTCCATGACCTTGTACTGGTCAGCGAGTTCAACGTAGACACTGTAGAAAACTCATGAGACACGCCGAGGCAACAACAATATGCGTACTGACCTTTTGTAATGTGTAAAGTCATCTTCTAGTTCGCGGATGACTTTGGTCAATACAGTCTGGGGCGGGGTACCATTCCTGGTTCCTTGGCCAGCGAACGCAACACGAGGGACTTGTCTCTCAGCACCAGATCCAGACCTCGGCCGACCCGCGTCCCGGTCCATCTCTTCTGAGCCCTCCGCGAAGCCCTCATCTTCCTCATTCTGCTCTCCAAGCGCTCCGTCCACCTCATCCTCTTGCTCGTCAAGGTGAGCCCGGTCAAACCGGCTGGGAAGCCACGAAGGCGACGTAGGCCGTCTCTCATCGCAGTTCCTACGTCGCCGAAAGCACACATTACAGGTCTTCTCGTTATGTTCCGGTGCAGAGAAGAAAAGGCGCTCGAGACGCGCGCCACGGATCTGCGGAAATGGCGTTGTTCGCAATTCCTCTTCTTCGTCGATGGGAAGCTGTCGACGGTTGTGACGGGTTGCATGTGCAGGAGTAGGAGCAGCGGGACGCGCGATGTCCGGTCGCCGCCGCCTCGATGGACCTGGAGTAGGCGGGCGCTCCTCCTCCTCCGACACATTGTCCTGCTCCACGGTCTGTTCGAGCTGTGTAGCAATATCGAAGGCTTGAGAGCGAGACTCTGTGTGGTCCTCAACATCCCCAGAATGCGATCCCATCGATTCGGACAGACCAGAGCGGCGCTCCTCGATATCAGCAGAGATTTGCTCCAACTCCTCGTCGTCAATGAAACGACCAGGATTGGCAGACATCCCCGACGACCCAAGTGTTGCGTGATCTGTACGCATGGTCTGTTCCACACCGCCTACATTCCTTCGCGAAGGGCCAGGTTTGTCAAATGCGCCATCATCCAGTTCTTCTTCTTCCTCGTCAGATGAATTTCCCTCGACAGCGAAGTCCGCAGTAATAGGCTCCTCCACGGGAGAAGTCTCATCTGCACGAGTCCGGGAGTTCTCCCTGGCGGTGCGGCGTTCTTTCAGCCCCTCTTCAACCACTCCGCGAAGCACTTCGACCTCTCCCGCAAGACGTTCCACCTCTGATCTGAGCCTGTCAATTTCAGCAGACTTGTCCTTCAATGTTCGATGATCACTATCGCGCAGGTTACGGAGCTCGGTCAAGAGTGCTTGGTGAGAAGACAGTTCTTCGGTTAGACGCGAAAGATGAGATCGCAAGGTGGCTACCAGAGCCTCGAGAGCTAGAGGCGACATGAGTTAACGACTCGGCGCAGTAAGATGACTTTGTGTTACCTTTCTTCTCCTCGACGACTTCTTGATACCGAGAGAGATCCTCTTGGTATATTGAAGCCTCTCTCGCCCTCGCTTTCCCTTTACCCTTCCGTCTGCGAGCCTCTTCGAGTTCGTTCTCCCGTTGCTGTTGTATCAGAAGCTCTTCTCGGTGCACCAGCATCGAGCGTTCTCGTGCCACCTCGATTTTACACAGCTCGAGCTCATGCTCAAGTTCCCGGACGCGTTTACGGCTGACTCCATTCTCGGCCTCCAGTTGTCGAAGCTTAGACTGGACTGCACTGATTGCAGAAAGCAATCGAGCTACGAAATGATGAAGTGAGCAACTATGGTGTCGTATTCAGAGGGAGCTTACCGTCACTCTCTCTGGCTTCCCTCGACGCGTTATAGGAATAGTGCGGGATACCTCCCTTCATGGGAGACTCCACAGCGCTCGTAAGACCGGTCACATCCGGGAGACAGAGTCTACTTTTCGAAGTCAGACCGACAGGGTGAACAGGTTGCTTCAAAGAGCTACGTCGCGGTGCGGGCTGTACAGGTTCCCTCGTCTGATCTACTGAACGATCCGACTTCCTCGGACGCCGAGCCTTCTCCGCCTCTTCGTCAATCTCTTTAGTCAAGCCCTTGGCCATCTTGGTGAACTTGGAGGCCGCCGTCGAGGGAGTTGGCGGTTGCAATCGGACCTCAGGCTGCTGTGGGGATGCGTAGGATGTAAAGAGGTTAGAGCGTTTAGGATTGCGTGGTTTGGGAGTAGGAAAGTCCTGTTCGTCGATAGGAAGGGTAGAATCGCGCCTCAGCGGAGAAGGGGCGTGACGGGGAGTATTTGATGCTGTTTTGGTGAGTTGGACTGGCGTTTGGCGAGGAGAGCGAGGGCGTTTAGGAGAGAATGAGACTCGGCGCAACGCGTCTGTTATCTTTGGGCGAGAAGATGGGCCTTCGGATTCGGAGGACGATGTAGCAGAGGAATGGTGAGACTGTAGTCGAACTGAGCGAGAGCTCTGCGCCGGAGGCGGGAGGTAGCCAGACTCCAGGATACGATCCAGTTCTGCAGTGTCATCGACGACCATGGGATCGAAAGTCAAGTTTCCGGGAGTCTCGTGCAAATTTAGGGAGAGATTATGTGATCTCGGCGGTCCACTCACTGGATATCTCGACCTTGACGGGTCCGCGTCGAACACGCTGAGCTTGCTATCGACACCGCCTATGAGATCACGCAGCGGTCGCTCTGGGTCAAACTCAGCTCCGCTGAGACTGATGTCGCGACGATGCCCTCTGCCGTGAAGACCCGCACTGAGGGTAAGGCCACTAGCATGGTGTGCCGCTGTTGACATGGTCTCGCCACCGTACGGATTGACACCATCCTCATAGTCGTCCTCCATAGTCCTGTATGACCAAGCGTGGTTCATGTCGCCGTCAAAATCGTCGCGGGACCTATTTATGAACGAGCGGAATTCGGGAAAAGAGGCTGGATTGGAATTGTGTCTTGCGTATTCGATGCTGTCGTCGTCGTTTTCGATGCGAAAGTCCTCGCCGTCGTTGGAGGAGAGTCGGAGGGAGATATCCGGTAGATTGTGCTCTAGTTGTATTCGGTCGTGCTCGAGCTCGTCACCCCGAATGGTGAGGTCAAGGACCTGTGACCTTGGCTGTCGATTGGGTTTTGGGCGGGACATGTGGTAGGAAAGGGAAGCCCCGGTAGTCTCTGGTGTCGCGGGGTGAGGAGGACAAGGGGGGGCGGGGGAGGTGGATGTACAACAAAAGCCGGTCCAAAACATCGATCAACAAACCCTCAAACGCGGTCTTGGGCACGTGCACCGTGTCTCGTCCAAGCCCTAACCCTACTTTTTTCCTCTCTTGATGGACGACCGCCCCCACAAAGCTCATCGGCCGTCTCAGTCGGGCCAGAAGGCGGAAAAGAAGGACAAAGGCAAGGGAAAGGAGAAGCAGCATGGCTTCAACGAAAAGGTGTGTTACCGTGCCAGTCACCCACTACCTTTGCTAATTTGTATCAGGCATTTGCACCAAAGTCGGGAAGGCGGGCGGACCGTCAAGGACGACGGAATGTAGAACGAGACCAGACCCGCCTTCATGTCCCCCTTGTCAACCGAACTCCAGATGATGAACCGCCTCCGGTCATAGTAGCCATTGTTGGCCCGCCCGGAGTAGGCAAGACTACGTTGCTGAAGAGTATGGTCCGCCGCTTTACAAAACAAACTATGAACGACGCCAAGGGTCCCATTACGGTTGTCAGTGGAAAGAAGCGGCGCCTTACCTTCATCGAATGCAACAACGATCTAAACAGCATGATCGACATTGGAAAAATTGCAGACCTGGTCCTTCTCATGATAGATGGCTCCTTTGGCTTTGAGATGGTACGTTTGATGACATGCTGGGCTACAATGATACTGAATTGCTTCCAGGAAGCTTTCGAGTTCCTCAATGTCCTGCAATCGCACGGTTTCCCGAAAGTCATTGGTATTCTTACCCACCTCGATCTCATCAAAAAGGCTGCCACTCTCAAGGACACCAAAAAGGCCCTCAAGAAGCGTTTCTGGACTGAAATATACCAAGGCGCCAAACTTTTCTACCTCTCTGGTGTCCTGAACGGGCGTTATCCCGACTCCGAAATCCTGAACCTCTCCCGATTCATCAGCGTCATGAAATTCCGCCCTCTCGTGTTCCGAAACACCCATCCTTATCTTCTTGCCGACCGAATCGAGGATCTCACACCTCGAGAGGAGATACGAACATCCAAAGGCAAATGCGACAGAACCGTGACCCTCTATGGCTACGTTCGTGGAACGAATTTGCGTATGGGAACCAAAGTACATATTCCTGGAGTAGGGGATTTGGACATGAAGAGTGTCTCTATACTCGGCGACCCATGTCCAATGCCGGATGCGGACTCGGAGAAGAGGCGCAAACTTAGCGAGAAGAAGAAATTGCTGGTTCACGCGCCTATGAGCGATGTTGGGGGCGTCATATATGACAAGGACGCTGTTTGGATCAACGTTCCTGGCAGCTTCACGCGGGGCAATGAAGAAGGTGTGTATTCTTCGAATATCTTCTCTCTGCTTGAGCTGATTCCTGTTTGGTAGTTCCCCAGGGCGAAGGTGAACAGATGGTCATGGACATGCAGGACGCGAGTGGTACTCTCGAGGACGCTGTCGGCCGCAGTCAAATCCGCCTATTTGGGTCTTCCACAGCCAACCTGACTGTTCCCACCGCTGAAGATGAAGATCTTGAGGCATCGGACGATGGAGAAGACGCAGAGGAATCTGACGATGATGAAGATGCAGAGGATGATGATATGTCGGAAGAGGATGACGATGCAGGTCCCATAAATCTCTCGCAGGACCCACGGAATACAGGTCGCTCTTCAATGCGAAATGTCGTTCGAAATCTTCCGTCTACAAGCAAACAGGGACGCGGGGATGTTGAGTACGCTGAAAGTGACTCTGACTTGGGGGACTTTGACGACGACGACGTTGACGCTGGGGGAAGACGGGTCCGTTTCGACGGCGAAAAGGACAGGGACATACCTAGTGACGAGGAACTCATGGACGAAGAAGAGGATGAGGGTGAGAGTGATAGCGACGACGCGCCAAAGTGGAAGTCCAACCTTGCTGCCCGAGCCCAGAGTGCATCATCACATACTCGACGGAAAAAGGAGTGGACAAAGCTCATATATTCCTCATCTTTGACCCCGGAGCAAATTTTGGCGAGCGACGTGTCGCCACAGGAGCCTTCAGCAGGAGACGGCGACGATGATGACTTTTTCCATCTATCGAAGGCAGACTCTACGGCAGCCAACGACGAACTGGATAAGACGAAGGACGACATTTCTCCGGAAAGCCTAGAACGTTGGAAAGACGATGCTCTTTTGGATTCCATCCGCGGTCTTTTCATCACCGGTGGAGCTGCTGCAGAAGACGGTGCGAGCGGAGAAGGCGGGGAAGAGAAGTATGAAGACTCGGAGGGAGAGCTCGACGACGAAGATGGTTCCGATGGCGAAGAACCCTCCGCGCAGAACTCCACCGAGTCTTCGCGGGCTGCCGCCCTTGCTGCCAAGAAGGAGGCCCTGAAGCGCAAGTTCGACGAGCAGTACGACGACCCCGAGGCTTCCAAGCTCGACTTCTATGATGAAAAGAAGGAAGAGATGGCCGCTCAACTTCGGCTCAATCGCGAAGAGTTCGAAGGTGTAGACGCCGAATCCCGCGCCTTGGTCGAAGGCTACCGACCTGGTGCCTACGTTCGCATCGAGCTCGCAGACGTTCCTTGTGAAATGATGGAGAACTTTGATCCCACGTATCCCATTGTCGTCGGCGGTCTTCTTCCTGCCGAAGAGCGATTCGGGTTTGTCCAGGTCCGCATCAAGCGTCATCGCTGGTATGTGCGGACCCTGAAGACCAACGATCCCCTCATTCTGTCCCTCGGGTGGCGTCGTTTCCAAACCGTCCCCATATACTCCCTGGATGACCATTCAATCCGTATGCGCATGCTCAAGTACACACCGGACCATATGCATTGTTACGCGACCTTCTATGGACCGGTGGCTCTACCCAACACTGGCTTCTGCGCCTTCAACTCCTTGTCCTCGGAAACACCAGGCTTCCGCGTCTCAGCAACGGGCGTGGTCCTTGACATTGATCGTTCAGTCAAGATTGTCAAGAAGATCAAGCTGACTGGGACGCCGTACAAGATCTACAAAAACACTGCGTTCATCCGTGACATGTTCAGTACATCTCTGGAGGTTGCCAAGTTCGAGGGTGCGAATATTCGTACGGTATCTGGCATTCGGGGCCAGGTCAAGAAGGCATTGTCAAAACCTGATGGCGCGTTCCGTGCTACCTTCGAAGATAAGATTCTTAAGAGTGGTAAGTATTGTGTTTCGCATTCCGTATCTCGTACTGACCATCTCGCAGACATCATCTTCCTCCGGGCATGGTATTCGATCCAGCCACGAAAATTCTACAACCCCGTCACCTCATTACTTCTTTCCGACAAGGCTCATTGGACTGGCATGCGCCTCACGGGTCAGGTTCGACGAGATGAGGGCATCAAGACGCCTCTGGACGCCAACTCCAAATACCGAAAGATTGAGCGCCCGGCTCGTCGGTTCAACCCTCTCATCGTTCCCAAGAAGCTACAGGCTTCCCTTCCCTACGCCTCCAAACCCAGACAAATGGCCCCTCAGAAGAAGCAGACGTATCTGCAGAAACGAGCGGTGGTCATGGAGCCAGAGGAGAAGAAGGCAGTCGCGTTGATGCAGCAGCTTCGAGCTTTACGGAAAGACCAAGTTGTGCGACGGAAAGAGAAGAAACAGGAGAAACGTGTGGAGCATCAGAAGAAGGTCGATAAAGAGGAGGCCAAGAAGAGTGAAAAGGCCAAGGAGAGGCGGAAAGAGGGGATGAAGATGGCCGGGCAGCAGGAGAAGCGACAGGCCGACTTTGAGGAGGGTCGGTCGCGTAAGCGCCAAAAGACTTAGATGACCATGCTTATATGTTGTTGCATCCTACATTATTGTATTCTATCGCACTCATCACTATACATAGTCGAGCATTGACTAGCCAGCTGTAGCAGTAGCTTTCTTCCATACGCAAAGTTGTTCATTCGTTAACATCACATATTGCCATCCCAGTGTGTGATCCGGGGGATTCCAGTGAAGAACTCTCAAAGATCTTGAAGGATTCTCCTACTACACTCGGAACGCTATGTCCCCCGCAATGGCACCGATGATTGCGCTGATTATGAACGAGGCGTTGAATGACCTGATGAATGTATAAATGAATGGCGAAGTGGGTCGGGGATTCAAACTGACATGACAATCAACATGAGAAGATAGTGCAGAGTGGTCTCAATTCCCGTCAAGGCTCCGGACGTCAGTCGGTGTGACACGGTGAACCTTGGCCTGACATGGTGAGTGTCATTGAGTGAAAGCTTGTCGGTATCACCGCCAAACTCTGACGCAAGACGAAGGGACCTGGACCCAGATAAGCATCGCCAGCAGTGTTATATGCGAAGCTGAGACTCTACCTTCCCACAAGATGCTTGTCGAGAGACTGGCGAAATGCACGAAGCCATCTCTCAGAGACAGAGAGGAAGAATATGACGAAGCAAGCACCAACGACAGCACCAGCGGAAGAGGGAACGATGGTCTTAAAAACAAGAGCGTCCCCTTTGCTGAAATGAAGATAGGCCTTCATGGTCGTGTCCATGGACATTGAAGATGTAGAGTTAGACGTCTCAGATCCACCCATATCCATGGTGGGCAAAGACAAGTGGGACAAAGCCCCCGGCTTCGACCAAATGCTAACTTATAAAAGAGGCACGTAGACCAGAATAGATCTTGCCTCCTGGTAACATGCCTGCCTGGTTGTTATTGCAAGCTGGTTCACCTCCGACTTCGTTCGGCAATTTGCGCGTCGTACTTGGAGGCCAAAATCATTTGATTCGTAAGCGATCTTGTGCCTTGGGTCTGCGGACCGAATGCCGCAATCAGACGAGGTATTTTCGCGCCAAACAAAAGACAACTCTCTCCGTCCTCCCATCATCATCCTTGCCCTCTTTATGCCCTCTTGCTCCGTCTCACCATTTACCAACGCCTCCCCCATTCGCTCACCCTCCCTCCCTTTTCCTCCTTTTGTCGCGTAAATGCCTCTGTTGTCTGCTTTTGCAGCTACAACCACGCCATGTTCGGAATCGTTTGTCCTTTGACCGCCCGCATATCGATTGCCCCCTCAGGCTTCCGACTCTGCTCCCTGCTCCTCATTTCTACTCGCAGGTAAATACTTCCCGCTACCAACGCTCTCCTTCTCATCTGAGCATCTCGTTTAGGAAACTACAGTTCGCCTTTGGTTGTCGGACGCTAACGACCTGGTTCATCTCAACTTGTATCCCATTGCACCCCTCGTTCAGAACGTGCTCCTTATCGCCCTCAGGACCCCCGACACCGCCCGTGTTCCGCGCGCTCGTCGGGTCTTGTGTCTGTCCGATTTAAATGTATCCCAGGACCGCTAGTCGATATTTATCTCCCGGTTGGCTGGAGATGGCGACATGGACCTGTTCTTGCCAAGCTTGGGCACACACGATGTTTCATCCACTGTGTTGGGTGCTCTGGGCACTCCTTGCTTCATTCAAAATACTTTTCTCGAAACTTTGGGCGCGGCACGAACGTTCTTCCCCCTCAACGGCATGATGACCCTCCTGTCTACCTTCCTGTTTTGTAATGCAGGCCTCTACAGCCAGACGGACGAATCTCACTGAGCCGCTTATCCCTCGGGCGAACCAACACCTAATGTAGCCCGGATGTAGCATGTTTTTTCACAAATAATTTGTGTAATTACTTTTTCTGCATCCATATGAAGATATAAGTACCACTTTTCCCCCCGACCTGCTTCTCCCGTTCGTCTCTTCGTTCGACATGGGTTTGATCTGGCTCAAGCACCCCGTTCTGTGGCACTCTTCGCGAGTACCCAGCGGTTACAACTACAATGACATGACCGAAGATCAGAGGATCTTCATCACGACGAAATGGCACAGCGTCGGTCGTTCTGCTTTGTCGAGAACCGAATTGATGAACCTCCAATGATTCGCAGTGGTATCGGGCTGATTGGGACTACGGGCAAACGACATTGGCCTTCTTTTGTGCTGGCATTGCGACGGCAATTCTGTTCAAGATTGGAATGTTCGCTCGTGGACAGAGGTGTGTTCATTTTTGAGACACTGAGTTAGATTACCCTTTCACTCACATTTCCTCTGTCCAGGAAGAATGTCTCTTCCTCCAAGCCGCCTGGTCTTTCTGACCGTGTCGTAGCGGCATTTCGATACGCCACGGGTCGTCAATTCCGCGTGCGCCTGTTCGAATGGTATTCGCCGCCCCTTGCTGCCCTTATTGTCATCAGTGGTATCTTCACCTTCACCATGGGTACAAAAAATTTTCGGCCTGGTCGATTTCATTTGACTCTCTGCTCTCAGCCCTCTTGCTCTCCATTCGTCCATATTATTGGCCGAATGACGCTATGGGCCACAGCCCGCCTATCGCCACCCGAGCTGGCTGGATATCCATTGCGATTATGCCCTTCATGATGTATATTCTATCTTTCCCTGGAACAACCTCGACTCACTGCTCTTTCTAGTGTGTTTGGAACGAAGGTCAACTTCATTGGCATGCTGACTGGGACTTCTCACGAGAAGCTGCAAGTCTTCCATCGGTGGACTGCAGTGCTTATGTGTAAGTCCCATACATATTGGGGACTGTTACAGCTGACCGTTGTGATGGTTCTTAGATATCACTTCACTTGCACATACCTTTCCTTTTATCATCAATTCCATCCGAATGGGAGAGATGGAGGCACAGTGGTCAACTTCACCATGGTATTGGACGGGAGTGGCGGCTTTGGTGCCACAGGTTAGAAAATTCGCTTACTACCGATGTCATACTTACTAGTATCATATAGACCTACCTTGTAGCCCTCTCATGGGGTATCTTCCGCAATCCTTATTATGAATTCTTCAAGAAGTGCGTTTCGCGTCTCCTGTAACCACATCATTTACTGATACCCTTGCTTCCGTAGGTTGCATTTCATGTCTGTCACGTATGCTGACTTCTTGGATATGCATCTCATTTCTGCCAACAGTGCCGCCGGCCTCTTCGTGGCAGCACTCTTCATTCACGTTAACTTCCGTCTAACTTCTTGGTATATCGCAATTGTCTATTACTTACACACCGGCTCATGTTTACCGTGCCCAGGGATTACTTCTGGGCACTCGTCGGACTCTACGGTACCTCATGGCTTGCCAGAGTCCTCAGGACGCATTACAATAGTGGGATTGGCCTTCCTGCCACCATTGAATCTCTTACGGATAACCTGGTCAAAGTCTCCGTCCAAGCACCCAAGCGGCTGCGATGGTCTCCGGGCCAACACGTCTTTGTCCGCTTCGTGGATTTTGGGGTGCACCTCTTCAGCTCTCACCCTTTCACTGTCGCCTCTGTTCCGGATAATAGTGGCTCATTGGATTTGGTTTTGCGTGTCAAGGACGGAATCACGCGTAAGATTGCGAATGTGGTGGAGGCCAAGGCCGCACGGTCGACTCGAGTACTCATAGACGGTCCTTACGGAGGGTTGACCTTTGCTCTGAAGGACTTCGACTCGGTGTACTTGTTTGCTGGCGGTAGCGGTCTGTTGAGTTTCTTTCAAGGTTTCGCTTCACTGAACTAATGTACTGTACATGTTGCAACTTTAGGTGCTAGCTTCACAGTCCCTTTGTTGTTGGATCTTGCGCGCCAGATGAAAGCAGGCGTTGGTGTTACATGCAAATCCGTTAGATTCGTTGTAGTCGTCAGAGATGAAGGTAGATGTTTCGACGTCTCAAACTGGCGTCATCATTTTGACCTTCTGTTTCCTAGACCTCATGGTATGGATGGGCCAGTCTCTGCAAGCAGTTCAAAAGGATCTCTGCGAAGATCGTCTGACCGTGAAGATTCACGTAACCGACCTGCAAAAACTGGGCGATTCCACTTTCAGAGACGACGACAGACCGGCCGATGAAGACCACCAGGATTCGTTTTCTACTACCTTTGGGCGTCCAGACTTTCCTCACCTCGTTCGCCAGGCTTTCAAGTCAAGCCAAGGGAGAGTTGCTATCGCTGGTTAGTCCATGAGCCCTCAAATTTCCCGGTAATCATACCGATTGTTTTTCAGCTTGTGGCCCTGAATCTTTGCTCTTCGATGTGAGGAATGCCGTTTCTGACTGCCAGCTTGTTATTGCCGACGGCTATGGAAAGTGTAAGGATCTTTATCTGCATACCGAGAGCTTTGGGTGCGTTCTGTGGCCGTTGTTCTCACTGAATGTCCGTTCATGATCTTTCTATTTGACAGATGGTGAGCTGCGATGTCTGAGGATGACTCTCGCATGAAAAAGGTGTTCAGTTGCTCTCGAGAGTAAACTACATGTAAGTAAAAGAGCCCTGCATAACTTCGGACAACGGTGTTTGATCCGATTGATCCGCTCAATTACACGTGTCGTGACACGTACTTGAATAACTGAGCTGACCCGCAAATCATTCCTTACTTGTTATCAACCATCATACCCTCTCCTTTTGCCTCTCTAGACGGGTGTCGAGATGTCGATTCTGCGGTAAAGCTCTAACTCCAGTCCCTAAAGGCAATGCTAATGACCGTGGTGAAGGCTCGCGCTATGTGTGGCAGGAGTATATTCAATGTTCCTGGTAAGCTCGCCAAATCAACATCTGTAAGCTAGTCGAACTCATTTCGCTCCAAGATATGGGCGATTTCCCAAGAACGCCGTACGTGTTCCTTCGCGTGTCTCTACCGAGGCTTGTCTGAGCACCAAGTAGTGTCCGTTCCTTTCAAATCGATTGAGGACGGCTCCTCCGCCAAATTCCACTCCGC
The DNA here is from genome assembly GCA_019915135.1 of Strobilurus pachycystidiatus. Lineage (NCBI taxonomy): Eukaryota > Fungi > Basidiomycota > Agaricomycetes > Agaricales > Physalacriaceae > Strobilurus > Strobilurus pachycystidiatus. Next base: position 1,345,683 of record JAHLMK010000004.1, read on the forward strand.
TATCTTTTTGGGGACGTGTCAAAGTGCACTCAGCTCCATATCCGCGCTCATATACATCTTCTTGCGGCGAAATCCATCGGCGACACTGGCCCAAACGTTGGGCCTCGATCCTACCTCCATACCCGCTAACAACGATATCCCCCTCAAGCCACTGACGTCCAATGGTGCAGCAAATGGTGTCGTGAACGGATCCGCAAAACATCCAGAAAAGGCTTCCACGCGATTCTCCCATAGAGCGCTCCTCATCCGCTACTTCCAATGCGCGACATTCATCACCGCTGCTGCTCCCTTCGGCTTCGCTGCTCTGTCCTATATTTCCTACCCCGCCATGGTTCTCGGAAAGTCCTGCAAGCTCGTCCCTGTCATGATCATGAACGTCATTCTTTACCGACGCCGCTTTGCGCCCCACAAATACCTCGTCGTATTCATGGTCACTGCTGGGATAACCGTGTTCATGTACATGGGCAATGACAAGAAGCACAAGTCTTCCTCAGGTCCGGAGAGTACCTCGCCATATGCCAATCTGATTGGTGTCACGTACCTGCTCATCAACCTCGCGTTGGACGGTGCGGTCAACTCAACCCAGGACGAAATTTTCGTGCGCCATAAGGTTACTGGCCAGCAGATGATGTTCTGGATCAATGTGATGTGCACGGGGATCACTGTGGTGCTGAGTCTCCTCCCCCTTCCACACATTCCTGTCATACATCCTTCTGCTGGCGGAACGAGTGAGATGCTGGAAGCGCTGTCATTCATACGGTCGCATCCATCCATCGTACTGCCTCTTGTGCAGTTCTCTGTTACCGGAGCGCTCGGTCAACTCTTCATCTTCGAGACCTTGCAACATTTCGGAAGTTTGACATTGGTGTAAGAATACTGTTCTGCTTCGCAACGTCCGCTAACTATTTCTCGCATAGAACAATCACGCTGACGCGGAAACTGTTTACAATGCTACTCTCTGTCGTCGTATACAAGCATTCTCTAACACCAGGCCAGTGGGTCGGTGCCGGCATCGTCTTCGCTGGAATATCCGTCGAAGCCTTTGTGAAGCGCAAAGGTTCGGACTATCTTGACCTTACGATGTCTCTTGTTCTGATCAGCCTCTAAACAGACGTTCACGCTAAACGGGTAATTCAAGAGAAGGAGAAGGCCAAACTTAAGGCCTTATAGACATAGATAGACTGGCAACTATGAAATGTTAACTTGATGATGATGCGAAGATGTCCACCAGAGAACAGAGAACCATGTATTGAATGGCGAGATTTCCAAAGTGTAAGTAAAGGATGTATGACTGGAGATTAGAACTTGCAATACAGTTAAGAGTACACGGAAGGGATGCGCAAAGGAAACGAATGGATGGTGAGGTATCTATAGGCGAAGGGGCGCTATGAAACCTCCATCGCATCAGGATCAGCAGATAATTGTTGCTGAGCACGAAGCTTGCTTATACTCATGAGAGTGGAATCGAACGGCACCCTGCGGCGATCCATCCTGTCTTCATCCCTAGAAACAATGGCCAGATCAGTCAAAGGCACGAGATAATCTAGCATTCGACACGCACTCCGTGTCGTCGTCATCATCCTCTCTTTTTCTGCGCTGCGGAGCATTATCCGGACGCGTCGGGTAGGACGATACAGCATAGCTCGCGCGATATATCGCCTCGTACTCCTTGAGGCGTTATCAGCGAGACGGTTTGCTATGGAAGAGATCAGGTACCTTGAGCTGCGTCAGGAATCCGCCGTTGGGAGATATGCAGTACCGTCGATTCTGGACCATGTGCAAGGCCTCTTCCCAGCTGAGGCGTTCTCGTTGCATGACAAACATTACCACAAAAGCCGGTGAAATACTGATGCCGCCTGGTACGAGATGAGGTTACGCATGAAAGGACGGTGGATGGGCGTACCATTGCAGTGCACAAGGACCTTGCCCCCTTGGGCTATAGCGTTGTCGATAAACTGCTTAGCGCTGGTGTCCGGATGAGTGGCGACTTCGGCGTGCGGTTACGATGAAACGCACCGTGGAAAGAGCCTTATCAGATTCTGCTCCTCGCTGTCCGCCACATCGAGTACAATATAGGTGAACTGATCCGGGAAGCGGGGTTTGACGGAGAAGGCCTCCTTGACGTCGCGTATACAGACACTGAGAGTGTGTGAGTAGGCGCTGGGCAATCCAAGGAAGGACAGGCAAGGTACATGTGTGTTATCCCGAGACTATGCATGGTTTCTGCAGACTTGGAGACGACGAACGGGCCCAGCCACAAATTGGGTAGAATCTCCTGGCATTCGCGGCGCATCTCATATCTGACACTGTCAGCAAGGTGCTGAACGACGAGGACGATGGCGGTACCTCCACTCAATATCAGCAGGCCCCTGGATGAGGTCTTTTATGCGCTGCTGCTCGTTGACCGGCGCCGGCGCACTATCGGTGATCATGTCCATGGTGGAGGAAGGTATACAAGACAGTTCACGTGAACTGTCGGCCTCCAATAAAGCATCATGCCAGGGTTAGGGTTGCATCCTTTTGTCATGGACGACGACGACATTCCGTGCGTTCTTTGTTTTCTGGCGCGACATGGTCTGATTGGTTGCTCAGAACCCTTATTGAACATGAGCCTGCTACTACGACCAGAGTCCCACTCACGATCATCTGCGGCTTTCTAGGCGCCGGAAAGTCCACTCTGCTCAAGTAAGATCTTCAATGTGATTACAGAGCCAACGTTCATACTCGACAGACGGATTTTAACTGAACGACATGGATATCGTATCGCAGTGATAATGAATGAATTTGGAGATTCAGCTGTAAGCCAATTCCAACTTCTCACTGGCAGTTCGCATTGATTGAAGATCAGGATATTGAAGGTGTGAATCGGACGTCGAGTTCGAAGACCACGGACTGACAAACACCTGCAGCAAAAGCTATCAATGTGTCCGACGCCTCCGGACAAGAGTCAGAGGAGTTCCTTGAACTCGCCAATGGATGTCTCTGTTGCAGCATCAAGGACTCCGGCGTAGCCGCGATCGAAACTCTCATGCAACGCAAGGGTGCTTTCGATTACATCTTGCTCGAGACTACTGGTCTTGCTGATCCCGGTTCGAACCCTCTCAGGAGCTTTCAACATTAACTCATTCATGGACAAACAGGTCCCATCGCATCGCTCTTCTGGCGTAACGAAGAATTCTCCTCGGGCCTTGGGAAAGAAATCATCCTGGATGGAGTCATTTGCGTGGTCGACGCGTTTTTTGGCAAGCAGCAAATGGAAGAAGACCACTCCGATGACAGCGAAAACGTTGGCGAAAGTTTACGGTATGTCGGATCTACTTGATCTGCTGTACAAGTTCTCAATTCTCGACAGGCAGATTGCAGGTTCAGATGTGGTCATACTAAACAAGATAGACCTCGTTGATACTGCCAAAATTCCTTCCATCGAGAACACTATCCGTCTTGTCAACCCGATTGCACCCCTCCACAAAACTGTTCGCGGAGAAATGGACATCGGTCTCTTGCTGAACATCCAAGCATTTTCTTCCCGACCGGATCTTCCTGCATCTGTTCACGTCCATGGCCACGATGACGACCATGACCATGACCACGATGGTGCATCAACACATTATGAGACGCGAGGCATCTCAAGCCTTCAGGTCACGATCCCGATTCTTACAAGCGCTCAGTTGGACACGCTCGACGTGTGGATTCGCAGTGTTCTTTGGGAAAACTGCCTTCCGGGTCTCTCAAACGCTGAGCCCAAATTAGAGATCCTTCGTTGCAAAGGTCTGTTCATTTTGGACAATGGCGAGCAGTATGTGCTACAAGGAGTGAGGAGCATGTATGACATTTCCAAGGTCGAAGAGGATGTAATTGGCGTTCCGGACCAAGGGAAGCTTGTGTTGATTGGCAAGGGTCTAGACGATACGGTCAGAGCCAGTTTGCAGGAATTGGATTTCAGTTCGTAGACTTGTGAGTTATGGAACCATGTGTGCTCAATCTGTGCTGATGCCTCCACGGGTGTTTTACATGTATTTACAAGATGTACTTACCACCATCAGGTGAACTATACGCGCTCCTGTGATTCGGTGATACCCGACAGAACGCGCTTTGTTACGGAAGATGTCAAAGACCACGTCGTGCCTGGCACATACAACAAAGACATTGTATCCCGGTACTCAAAAGACTGGCTCAGAGCAGTGTCCTCCAACTCAACGCTCTGGAAGCGCCACCCCTACATTCCTTCACCCCGTCGAACCTACTTTATCATGTTACTCGCAGATACTTGCATTTCGCCTATCTCACTCAGTGACTTCCTCTCGTTACCTTCTAGCCCATCAGACAACGATACGACTTCGGAACCACCACTATTATACTTCGCACCTCCACAGCGTGATGAGGCGCCCCTTCCAGGCGAGACTTTCCAACAATCACCAAGGCGCGACACACAGAAGAGTGTGGACATACCGATTAGTCCTACACGAAGACATCGCGTCTATGACATGAATTATTGGCTCGAGACACAATTCTCGGACACACAATCGCAACCTTCGTCCTCTACGAAATTCAAGGAATCTGAAGGATCCTCGAACGGTATGCCACCTGTCTATCTCAGGTGCTTTGCGACTCACTGGCAGCAGCAGCGCATCATGCAACATCATCTACTTCTCTTTCACGCGAGCAGTCTTTCAAGCTCACCATGCCCGGTGTCATCGCTGACGAATCACGATGGGGCGCTCTTCGCAACAGTATTGCACGATTTGAGATACTTTCCACCTGCGCAAAGGAGGGCACACCCGTCCCGTTCGACATCGGACTTGCTCCAGACGCCGTCGCGATTCTGATCGACAACTCTGGCCAGTTCGATTACAGCGGTGTCGCCAAGTTTGCAAAAGCGTGGAACGCCAGGTGCGCAAGCGATCCTAATCTTTCGGTCCATCGTGCGCGGGCCGACGATCTGGAGAGGGTGCCGCTGGACGAACCGTATTCGCCGTCCGTGAAGGATCTATGGTACGACGCTGACGACGGGGACCTTGTGCATCAATGGAACGAAGAGCCCGCTGTCGAAGGTATGGTATCCCACCATGGTAACTGATATTATGAACATGCTGACATTCGGTCTGACAGCATGCTCCGCTCAGACAGAAGCAATGCAGAAGCGCCCGAGAGCGGACTCCCCACCTCCATCACCTCCGACGCCGAAGAGGCTGCGTATTCTGGAGGACCAGACCAACAGTCAAGATCCGCCCGCCCATATTGCTGAATCGGCTCCGGCGGGCCCATCAGCTCCCCACTCCGTCTCGCACAAAGAGCAGTCATCTTCTCGCTTGATACTGAGGTTACCCCCGCTTCGTTCATTTGCGAGCACCGGCAACATCCTAGAGGAGAGGGAAAATGTCCGAACACGAACAAAATCAATCAGCCGGTCATCCACGATGGCGACAATTGCAGAGCCCCAGTCTTTAGGCAGAAGGATGAGTGCGAGGCTCCAAAGAAAGAAGTCAGGTACTCCTTTGGTCTCCTTCGACCAATTGGCCTGAACATTGCCACCGTCAAAACAATGCCAGTAATAGATATGCAGTCGTAGAGCAACGCACATCTAACGTAACGACCGTACTAACCACACTATTCCCACTTACATACCATACCGTACACTTGCTTATTGAACATCCTGATAATTTGACTTCATGAACCGCACTCCTTTTGTTCCTCGTCACCCGCTGTTATTCGCTCATCGATTCAGAGGCGACAAAGCAGCACATCTCATTCGTTCTAAATAGGAAGCCGTACATTGTAAGTACAGCATCACATCGACGTCGTACGACATTGCTCGCCGCGGTTCGACGAGTGACGAAAGATTCTCTTACCAACCTGACCCTCGAGGCAGACTGATCCTTGCGAATCCTTGCCGGCCACGTAGTACTGTACACTCGGAGCGCAATCATCTTACACGAGGAGAAGAGTTAAGGCACTTCCCCTGATAAACGTCCACTCGGCGCTCCCCACAGGGAGAGAGTAACAACTGAATAAAGAGACGCGAAGTAAGTGAGTCTGTATGGGTTGATTGATTCGTTGGGACACCTGTTGTGTCATCTTCCGACCCGTCGTAGGTTCAGTACCGTCCATGGAGTTGGGATAGTGAGTAAGATTAAACCGATACGAGTAGGAGCAGGTGTACTTGGCAGATGCGCAGTCGTGCGGCTTCGAGCCGCGCAAATCATGGGCATTACCTTCCATTAGAGTACACCTCAACCGCGGTGACCTTGCAGAGGCCGGTGGATAGCCGTGGAGCAGGAAAACGCCGGGACTAGCGAGTGGGTGTGTATGCCCTGGACGTCAGTGATACTTTCGAGTTAGTTCTGGTTCGAGAGGTACACTACAAGAGCAGCAAGCAATGGTCGAAATGCGGAAGGAAGGATTCTCCAGCATTGACGCGGTAAGAATCCGGAAGACACACAGCAGCGGAAATGTATGCCGCGCGCAGAGGTGGGGTGATGTATCAGTGATGGCAGAAGACGAGCAATTCCGTTACACATAGCGTAAAATACTGAATGTTCATCTTGAGCAAGACATCTAGAATACTATTTGGGTAAGCTCAAGGGCTTGGGGGGGAGGACGCAAGACAGCCCGCAGAGATCCGAAGACGTTGTGTACAGTAAGCCTCCGAGCCGACCTGAGTGTGGTCTCGCCGAAGAGAAGAACAGAAAGTCTAAGGAGACCAGAAGGGGGTACCTTTGGGCGTACGTATCCAGTGCCACGATTGCCATCGCATCAGAGCAGCGGGTACTATGAAGGCTTGCGAATTAAGTCAGGAGTGCTGAACGGAGGGCGGCGACCTTTAACTTGACACGCAAGGCTCGCTCGGCTAAATGGGCGACTAGGACGCGTTGGGCAGGGGAGGTTCGTTTTCGTTATGGCGATGCCCTGGACAGGATCCGGAAGGGCCGTAGATTGGTGATGGCCGCCTGACAACCATGTGAATGATACTGTAAGTAGAGTAAGTATCGATGTGATTCTATACGAGGGTCACCAAACCGAGGGCGCCGTAAGTTAAGGTTGCAAGGGAGCTCCCGGAGGGCTCACGGAACGTCATGCATGTGAACCGGAAGGTGGATTGGGGAAGGAGAAGCGGCGTTGATTCAATGATTCTCAGTCGCTGCTCAACTCTCCGACACCACATAATGACCACAACATCATATGCCTGTGGTGTCAATAGAGAAAGGTGCGCGGAAAAACTCCGGCATGGGGAACCAGGGCCGCGTTAGCACGTACGAAGTTGAGTTGGCAATGGCAGGGACGAGTTGAAGAGCGACAGCACACCAAAAGACACGTCAAGAAACTCTAGTATGTATAGTGCATTACACGACAGTAAATACGATTAATCATACGACCAAAACCCAACCACGGTAGAAAGACAGAATAAACAGATAATAAGGAGTTTTAGGTATACGACAGCAAGATGATGGTGATACAGTGCAAGATGGGATATATACAGCATGGGAAGACGCAGAGAGAGCGTGAGGGTTGAGGAACAAGGGGAGGCAGCGCAGGGAACGAAACCAAAATGCAGATACAACAAAGAGGGGATGACAAGACGAGGGGACGGAGACGAGGTCTTGGTGAAGTCGGCTAGAACGTCGAGAGACAGATGTTTCTCGGGCTGTCCGAGGGTTCGGGCTCTCGAGGGAAACGGTACTGGATGTTGCCGTCACATATGACTGGGTTCGCGCGGCGTTTGCGCTCCTTCTCCTCCTTGCGCTGCACGAGCTCGTCGATACGCCCGATGGCGACGACGTGCGGTTTGGGCTCCCAGCGCCCGCCGCCAGTAGCTTTGCAGAGCACCGAGGAGCGCTTCAGCGGGTACGCGTCGAGCGGGCCGTACGAAGGCTCCGAATCGAGGTGTACCTGCACCGAGAACCGCCCGCTGTGCGAGGAATGGTCGGAGAGGATGGAAGGGGGTGTGGGCGACGGCGAACGCGACGGGCCAGAGTAGACGAGCTCTGGGGTGTTCGGGACACTGGGGCAGCCGTGGATCTGTTCGTGGCAGTCGTCGCACACCCTGCCCTCGACGACCGGGCCAAAGTCGTGGATGGGGGCGTTGCGCGGAGGGTGGACAAAGTCGAGAGTCGAAGTGTCCAGCAACTGCGTCGAACGCGACGAGCAGGAGGCACAGAAGATGCCGCCGCACTTGCGACAGTGGTGGCGCCGGACGGTCATGGTGAACCTGGCGCGGCAGAAGAAGTTGTCGCAGTAGGCGGAGGCCGAGTCGAGCTGCGGGCGGGGTCAGCGGGGCGCGGGCAGGCGACGGGCGGGACGCACCTTCCAGAGACTGCGGGGCATAAGCACAGCCAAGTGCTCGTTGGCCCGCGTCTTGGAGACGGGCGACGGCGTGAAAGTAGCAACCTCGAGTGCGCCAAAGGACATTATGCTTTGGGTTGGGATCTGTGCATGATGGTCTCTTTATTTAACCAACGCCGCGCGTGTGCCCCTTAGGATTCGGGCGGAGTTAATCCATATGCCGGAGCCCTTTGCCGCTACGTAACAGCCACGAGGCTGTCACTCCTTGCCCGCTTCGAGACACGCCAGAGATCCCGCAGACTGTATTGAATCTCTGCGCGGGCCACGCCCAGCCATCCAGAACAAAAGCTAGCGCAGGCTGCCTCTCTTTAGCTCGTCTGCTCCGCGTCGTGCGAGCCCGCGGACACTATTTTCACGGCTTGGGCAACAGCCTCTGGGCGATTGGTCCGTCGGCTGAATTTAATATTGCTCACACCCGCATGCTTCGAACCAAGTTCACCTCCCGTCAGCTCGCCCGCTTCCCTCGTTCGACGCGCCCCTCGCTCTGTAGATCCCTCTTCCCCTGCTGAATCTCACTCCCCTCGCAGATCGTATCCGTCTTCCGCTGCAGTTCTCAACTCCGTCTGCTCTAAAAATTCATCATCCAATGTCCGAACCTGGCCACTTTCGGCTAACTCCCCCCGCAAAGACCGAGCGCCTCATTTCATCCCGCCTACGAATTGCACTCGTTTTAGCCCTGGCGGTCCGGGTCCGCCTCTCATTTCCTTTTTTTTTCGGTCGTGTGCTCCAACAGCTCCTCCAACATGGCCCCCACTCGAATTCGTCCTTTTTCCTTTTCGGCCACTCGGATGCGCATCTGATGGGAGCCGCAAGGCACCGTCGCGCATTTGGATTATTCCCCAAGATCTGCTGCACACTTGCAAGTTGCCAGCCCATCAGATTTGACCGTCGTCCGAGAGATTGAAATCTGATGGCGATATTCCGACGCCCCGAGTACATCCTCCGCTGGCGCGTGAGCAGGCCCGAACCTCCCACATCCCTCGATTAAATTCAGATAATCAGCAGTCGTGTGCCGCTCTGCGGGGCTTTTGTGCTCTGTGCCCTCAATAAAATATTACGAACACTTTCATGTTGTGTGACAGCGCCATCTGCATGTGCTAGAGTAATGTCCCCAAGTTGTGTGTTCGGCCGAGCGTTAGATTTATTCCTTCACCCATTGGACGCCGCCTAAAGCTTGATTTTCAACATGATCGATCGAACATAGCGGGCTTCGCGTGTGCGTGGGGTGCGTACATACCTACTTTGAAATTGCGCCTAGCAACGTCGCGCGCAGCAAAGTTTCAACAAGTCTCGCCTCAAACCGCTCAGCCAAATGTCGACGTGTCGCTGAGGTGTCGTGTCTTCCCTGTTATTCCTCTGTTTCGCCCCGGTTTCGCCTTCCGACATGCGCATTGCCCCCGGATGCGGCGCTATCACCCCACAGGGCTCTCACAGTCAATTATTTTAATTACTCCAGATTCCTACAGCACCCGTAAATTTTCTCCATGCTCAAAACCTGCTCAGACGACCACCGACTCCTTGCTTCCTGTGGTGTATCTGGGTTCATTGATACAATGAATGCGCTCACCACCACCTGATGACCATAACGTACTCCAAACATCAATCAATACCAGCCCTTCCGAACTGCGAGGAGGAGCTGGAAAAGGAGCCAAAGCGTCAGTGCCTCGTGCTATGATACTCCAAAGAGCAGAACAACGCCAACGAGAACTCCAAGGACTCGTATGGCAAAAGTCAAGCCCTGCCCGAGGAGAAAAGGAGCCAAAAGCTATTATAGTGATACTCCAAGGCCAAGGAGGAGAAGAACACCACCAACGAGGCTCGTCAATGTCCCGCGGGATCATCTCAGCACCGACCCCAGCTCCTTCGCCTCCGTCCGTAAACGTAGGTAGACAGTAGACTCCACGAATAAACGTCGATTTTCCTCGAGCTTAAACTTCGCGTCAACGGCCGCGGGGTACCCCCTTCATATTACATAGAGTACGTTCAAGGTACACTTTGACGCTCATCCTGGTGTCATAAGTAAAGGCAAGGCCAACTCGCGATCCCTCGACGAGCTCCTACCATCTCGGTTGGTTCTTGAGAAGCATGCGCACCGTAAGGAGCCTTCGCTTCTACTATAGAAACCCATCTCGCGTCGTACGCAAGGTCGGGTCGGCTCTGTTCTGTTCCAAGGCGACAGAACCAGGACAAAGCAGGCGTTCCCTCGACCCAAAAAATTGTCGAACGTCCGGTGATGGAGTTAGAGTTGGACAGGTCTCGGGATGTCCGAGTTGAACAGCCTGCAGGGAACATCTTTGTTGTCGTCCGTGCCGAGAACTAATGCGACATTCTCGGAAGGGCGAAGAGAGCGTGCCCGTGCCCTGGGAAGGATATTGCTAAAGGGTGTTTGTGTACGTCTCAAGCGAAGGGATGCCTTGTAATCTGAACACATACACACTCGGCGACAAAGTTTGATCGGCTCAAGCCGAACTTGGTGGGGTGACACTGAGTAGGGAGGTCGAGACCCAAAGTACCAAGACACACTTGGACACCCTCGGAAAGGCTTAGGCAAAGGCAAGAAAGTTTCAGGCGCGACGGGTGCTGTTCTCTAATACATTATCGGCCTTCATCAGGCCATCATATATCAAGGCCTCGACTCTAAGTACATACGACTCTGAGTCTCAGGGCCTTCGGGTTTTCGTAAGTGGACACTGAGTGGGCTTCCTAGGGTGATCTACCGCAATCCGGAGAGGCAGACATCTGATTAACCCCCCGCGACATACACTCGACATACCCACATGCGCGCAAACTCAATATTTCACGATCAAGAGAACTCGTCGTACGCGTCGGTTGTAATAGCTGATCTTCGTGTACTTATTGGTTGAAGTCGGGTACTCCAGGGTAGTTCACCCTTGGCGCTTCAGCCGGTAATAGGCGTTAGTGACTCCAGGTCTCTCAACAGCGCCACCCTATCTATTCTACTTGCGAAGGGTATTGTTTGGTCACCTATACTTCATCCCACGTCCATTCAAAATTTTCAACTGTCTATCACTTTTAGTTCTGTCTGATTTCTTACTAGCGTCGTTCCTTCGCATCAATCATCGATGATTAGCTGTTTCACCTCTTTCCAGTCATTTTGTTGTTTGGATCTGCCCGAGTGCAGCGTTGAGCCAACCGTTGACAGCGCGTACGGCATCGGCCCACCAGGTTCATACACGCTGTCCTCCGAAGAAGAATGAAAATTGCGCCACAACACCCGATGCAAGCCTCTGCCACCCTTCTGATAATTCATAAGGTGCGTGAGCAGGATCCAACATCGAAACAGAGAGGCATGTGAGGACATAGTTCTATGGTACACTAAGCATATACAGACGACTATTTAACAAATAATACAGATTGCAATGATAGGACTGTCCCGTCGATAAACAAAATAGCATACTACAAAAATCCGCTCTCCTGCAGTAGCCGAGCCATCTTCTCGTCCTCTCGCTCCCTAGGCTCCCGTTCCAGACTGAGGGCCCAAAACATATCACTCGTCGCCTTGGTCGTGTCATTGAATCGCGATAATGACTCTTGGATATACTCCTGCACTTGAGGTAATGACTGAAAGTTGAAGGATTGGGCTTGCCAGCGCTGAATATCGCTGATGACCTCGGAGGCTCTTTGTCGTTTGCGAAAGTTGACCAGCCCACCCGGTAATGTGTCTGGATTACCGTCCTGGATGAATTGGAGAGTAGAAAGGAAGACCCCTACACTCAAAGGTCAGGACCAAAATCGCTATGGCTCGTATTGACTGACCAATGAAAGGGACACAAGGCGGGGTGACAGTGGCCATAAGCTGTCGGTACTTGGTGAAATTCTTGTTGCTATCGATGGTCATCTCGCAAGCACCGAATTGCGCCATGTAGCGCTGACTGACTTGCTCCCACGTACGCTTGAGACGTCGTATCGGGGGAGTATTGAGTCCAGAGGTTATGGCAATCATGGTCGAGAAATTATTCAACGTCCGACACCGCTGAGTTCAAAGTCAGCGCCACATGAAGAAACCTCAACGAACATACGCACGTCAGCAATACTGATCAGATGCTTTACGGTGTTTGCACGACGCCGAGAGTCTTCCTTGGTCAACACAGAGTCCGCCACCCAGTCCGCAATCTGACACAACAAAGTCAGTTCAAGTCTTAAGTTTGAGATCCGACAGACGCACCCTGTTACTCGCATGGATACAGACTGTTATGTTATCAGTAGCCTCAGTCTTTTGTTCACGAGCCCGCTGTAAGCACTCTATGGGCTTGATCCGCTGGAATAGAGTGCTTTCCATGATGGTCAACTGTCTCGCCATCTCCAGAGGTTCGATGTCAAGCAGCTTGAGCTTCTTGCTCGACTTGGGCACAATTGGCGGCGGAGCTTGCAAAAGATTGACAGGTATAATCCGCGTGCGATCACCACCTTTCTGCTAGGATGTCAGATTTGAAGATGAGAGAGGGGATGGTACTAACGGCCCGATCGATATGGAGTAGTAGCTGCTTTGCGGCAGCGAAGTGTGCGACCTCTTCAGAGACAGCAAAGGCGCGTATCCGTTCGAGAATATGCATATCCTCCTTATCCAAAATATCCTCGTCGGTGACCATGGTCTTGAAGATATTGAGAACCCTGAACAAAATGAGAGACGTTCATGCGGAGAACACAGTCACCCCTCACGAACCTCATCTGAATGACATGCTGCTTGAGTTTGCCCCAGTTCTCCAACTCTTTAGGCGCCAAGTTCGGCGGAGGCTGAATCCTGAAACGTTCAACCAGAAACTCGAACAGATCCTCCACTGTAGTAAATGACTTGAAAGTCATCATGAAAGTTTTTACGAATGTTGGGTCTAGACGACGACATCAATAAAACCCAGACGAGCGGTCATCTTACGAACCTGAAAACTCATGTGCAGTTAGCCGTTCTACCAGTGCAGGGACTGTGCCCCCTTTGATAGTGTTGTCAGTGTCGATGAGGATCTCGGCGGAGTCGTAATTCGTTTGGAGATACCATGGCGTTTCAACAGGTTCTGGAGGGACCGGATCCACCATGGGAGGCGCCTTGTTGAAACCAGGACCCAGAAGTTTACTAAGATCCTTGCTTTTGCCTTGTGTTTTTGGAAGGCGCGGGGCTACGGCGTAGAGTTAGAGTGAGAATCACAAGCGGAGCTAAAAGATATAGCTCACTATCGTCGTCGAATGCATTGGGATCGTCGTTGGGATAGGCACTCTCATCATCATCGCCAATTGTTGTCAGCTCTGTGGACACACTCTGCCGCGAAATAGATGGGTGGGTTCTATGCGCGTGTTCGAAACGATCACCAGAACCGGGGCCTTTGGAGCCTGAGGGTTTGCTGAACGCGTAGTTCATGTCCACGACGTCCTCCGATGTATTTTCCTCTTGTGGAGGTGACATGGGTCGCACCGTGCCACCGAACTGCTCCCCAATTTGACTGAGACGTGACAGTCGCCGACGAATGCTCTCGCGGTAGTCATTTTGTCCAACTGCAGCCTGCTCGTGTCCGATCGACAACAGGGAGTCCAAAGATTGTTGTATGTAAGTGAGGTTGTCGTTGATGGCGGCCAATAATGGGTCAACGTCAGCGGCCAGGTTATCTGCAGGCGTCTCGTTACTGCGCCACGACTGCAAAGTAGCTAGCAGCGATGCGCCGTCGTCAAAGGTAGCTTGCGTGGCACATTCCAGCGCCCGTACTACTAGACGCGCGTTCACGACGGTCTGAATGTATGCATCGTTTGGCCGGTGATTTGACTCTTGGCGCATACCGTCGATGTCGACATGGCTCGCTATGTGTATATGACCAATGAACGCAAGGTAAGACGAGAGCACGGCTATGAGATCTCTGCCCTGTTCGATGACTAGGATAGACGGTTGAGCACAGCGTCGCGATATGGGTTAGACGAGGCCATACCTAGGTCCACATTCTGGGATTGCAGGGGACCATTGAAATCGGCGAACAGTATATCGAGCTGGTTTAACTGCTTCGATGCTTCATTCACTACGTCCGGGCTCAAAGTCAGCCGTTCCTGTTCAGTCTCCTCCGTTGACAACCAACCGAATCCACGCCAGGATCCAGCAGCTCCTGCACCAACGAGACCAAGGCCGATATTGGCTGTGGAGAACACGGCTTTTAAGCGCTTCGCGGGTTTCGCGTCAGGAACAGCTGCGTGTTGTATTCGCTGCACCTCCAATACAAAGGCTAGAACAGCGCGTTCTAGTTCATCGGCATCGACTTCAATTCTGTTCAGGGTCTCGGAAGTCGAAGAACCTGAGTCATATTGCATAGCTCGTGCGGAGAGTACTAGTCGAGACAAGGTTGCAGTCACCTTGCGCTGCGCAGGTTTTAGGGGGGATTGAGAGGGTGCAGTACTGTTCGCATCCCGAGAGCTGGCAGGGAGCAGACTGGGTGGGATTTGTCCGGTAGGGGCGGCGGAGACGTATAGAAGGTTTCGGACAGAGAAGACGACCGCGTGAACAAGCTCTTCCATGGTCTCGTCTTCTTCCTGCCGCCGGACCATTTCACCGCGCTGCACGTTATCCACAATATCCTGAATAGCTGCCCGTGTGACGGCCGATAGATCCGTGAGAAGGTCTGGAGGAGGAGGAGCTAGCGTTTGCTGTAGTGAATGTGCTATTCGTTCGGCGGCCGTCAATTCCATGGCGAGGGTATCAACATACCGGTCGGGCTGGTGAGGGGGCGGTGAGTGTCCGTTCATGAGTGGTCGAGATATTAGGGAAGATGGATCGATATCCGAGCTGTCCGAATAGACGCTCATTCGGTTCATAGTGCTGGGAAGAGTGGGCTGGAGGAGAGGAGGAGAAGGAGTCCGCGTTGCCTGGGAGTGGGTGGCCTGCATGGGTGTTTTGACGGGGCGTTCAGACTGAGCAGCAGGACGCTCTGGGCGGGTCCACATAATCTGGCCATCTTCTGTGTTGAGGTAGAAGTACGCCATGCCATCGTCTGCCAGCTTCTTGACCCATGGCTCTGGGGTTCCCGAGCGACGAGGCAGGCCGAAGCCTGGTAAGCTCCCACCAGTGTCGGAGTCACTGGCGGCCGGGTCGAACGCGCCGTTGACCCCGAAGCCAAGACTCGCACTGGTACCCGATCGAGATGAGGATTGCGAGGTCAGCGCGGCAAGGTCGCTGTCTGATATCTCGTCCTCGGCCTCCTGCGGAAGGTCGCGCGATTGCTGGCCGGTCTGCGTGTTCACGTAGAATATCTACAGCCCAATCAATACCATCTCCGGCAGCCTCATGATGGCTCACGAACCTGGCCGTTGGGCGCCACCTGCGGCATCCAAAAGTCACTCGATGAAGTGCCCTTCTCCCACATGGAGTCCGCGAGTTCATCCATGCCGCCCTTCGCGCCGTTGAGCTCGTTGTCCAGCCACACCTCGTTCTCCTCCTGCGAGCCCCGCATCATGGCATGGGACATGTCGACAAGTGAATGTCGAGACGAATGCCCATTTGTCGGCACATCGACATAGGATGCATCCGACCCAGAGAAGGCCATCTCAGCCTCCTCGTCAGAAATGATGGTGACATAGTTGGACGGGAACCACCCGCGCTCTTCGCCCAGCAGACCGTCCCACCAGCCCGAGGCCTGCTGCGTCAGGACCTCAATAATGTCGCCGCGCCGAAACGAGAGGGCCGAGGCATCCTGGGCGTCGTAGTCATAGAGGGCGCGGCAGAAAAGAGTAGGAAAGTCGTCCATGGGCTCCTGCTGGGCCTGCTGCGGCTGGGCAGACGTGCCGCCTGCAGCCGACTTCAAATACGACATCTGCTGTCCGCCATACATAGGGACCGCCTCGTCGCCAACCGCCAGATCCTGGCGTGCTTGTCCGAGAAATAGAAATGTTGTCGGGTTGACTTGAACTTTGACGTGAGACTGAAATTATCGTCCAAGTCTATCCGCGGGTTCTCTGGAATCTGATGGTCCTTATGTAAACCTCGCCCCTATGTCGAGGGTTGCAGTTCTGGGGCTCTGAGCCTCTGAGGTCCCTCAGATAATCTTAATGTAGCTCACTGAGAATTTCAGGTGGTTATGTACTACACGCCGAGACTGTACACGCCTCAATCACCCTATTTATTTATTGCCCGACCGTCTGCGTCACGGTAATTCCCTAGCGCTTCAAAGTCCGTTGTTTCTCGGCAAACTCAACAATCTTTCTGTCAACAAACATACCCTTTCGGTCTCGTACCGCGTCCATGTACACTTTCGCGATATTGGCGCGGTCGGCCTTCTCACCCAAATCCTCAAGCTCCTCCTCCGTCGTGGGCACCCAGAACGGATCCTGATCCAGCATCTCATACCTGCACCATCATGAGTATCACATTCAATTCTTCCTCAATGAAACGCGCTTACCCACTAAAGATCAATTGAGGGCTTGCTGCTCCGGATGTCTTCTTTCGTATGTCTACAAACAGCTCCCATCAATTCTTCGCGTCGTCAAGGAATGGAGCGCGTACCGTCTGCAAAGCCAAAACTCTCCACGACGGGTAAAAACGCCGAGACCGTGAAGAAAGAAGTCCCTTCCCTCATTTCTTCAGACACTATCCGACCGCGTCGTTTCGCGACGACACCATACACCTTGCCCAAAACGTCCGCTACGAGAGATGCGCGGATCAGTGGCCATGTTGGTGATCATCAACGGGACTTACTGGATGCCTGAATGTCGCATGTATACATAGCAAGCATCAGTCGCGGCGACCAATCCAGTAGTCCATTTCTACAGGCATCTCTGACAGATGAGATCAGAGAGCCCGTAACCTGCGCCAGCCGGTTTGCCTCTGTATGTTGTTGGTATGGTTTCCTCTCCATGAAGCGCGCCGCAAATAGCTCACCTATCTCTTTATCCAAAGCCTCGTGATCAATACTCATGTCTTCTACAAAATACGCCACGCCCTCCACCGGTTCTGCGCAGAGCGGTCCTTGGAAGGTCGCTAATTGAAATCCAGTCTCGACGTAGTTGTCGAAATCATAGGAGGTCTTATCGCCAGCTGCTTCTGATTCGCCAGTCTTAGTACGCTCGATGCGTTGCTTGAACCTGACAGATACATCGTGAGCTGACGATCACATCAAGTCACTCAAACGGAACATACGACCGTGCAACACCAGTCTTCCTAGCATCAATCAAGATGCATCCTCCTGCCTGATGGGGCCCAAATGCCCATATCTGCTCGAGGATGCCTCCCCACTCACCGCCCACGCGCTGAAGAACCGCATGAAGAGCCGGCCAGAACTCATCGAACTTCACAGTGGGTTTTCTGGTAATTTCGCCTTCTATATCGGCGAACTCCTCTTCTGCTTCTTCGGACAGGTCAGCCGCAGCCCGTCGGTCCCTTTCCATTTTCTTGAGGATGACCATGTTATTCAGAATGAAATCAAGAATCGGTCGAGGAAGAGGGCAAGCGCGGATGGTGAAGGTCACTGTGTTTTGTGAACTGGAACCTTTCATCGTGCCGCGAGGTGAGCCGCTTGTCTTTGGCGGTGGCATGTCTATGATAAATTACATATGGGTTATTTAGAGAGGTTTTCGGACGTACCAACGCCTTTGACAGCTGTTTCCCTGAAAGGCACGATAGGCTTAGACGCCTGTATTTCAACCTTGGCGAAGCGTTCGCGTAAATCCTTCAAGCAGCGCTGTTTTAAGACACGAATCTTAATCAAGCGCCTCAACAAAGTGGACACTGTTACTCACCTCAAGATGTAATTCACCTGCACCAACAATGACGTGTTCACCGGTTTGTTGCTGGAACGTCTCGACGGACGGATCCGACTGAACGAGTAACTTGAGGCCGCTGACTACCTTGTGCATATCCGCGGGTATCATAGACTCTACGGCAACCCGAACGATGGGAGGAACCTGTCGCGAATTGAGCTTTTCGTAGTCGTAGTCAGGAAAACACGTACCGCCCTGCTAACGCGCCCAAGATTGATTAGACAGTCCTCGGCAACAGCCTCCTCTGCGGTTACACCGCCGCCAGGGGCACACAGAGTCGCGCTTCTCCATACAATTCCCTCCAGACCTTTTACGGCAAATATGTTCCCCGCAGAAACGGACTCGACAGCGACCAGTTCACGTCCCATCATCACGTACAGACCTTCAACCGTCGACACCTTCAGGAACCTGGCATTCTGAGAATGCGTAGCTGGAAGAGAAGTGTTGTACTTCGGAAGCGCACAGTATATCTTTGAGCCCACTGTTATCGTTCCTGAATACAGACGCGCGAATCCTAAAACGACCTCCGTGTCGTCTGGTGGGACGTCAGGTTTCGGGTCTTCTGTCTGAGGTTCCGGTATGTCAACCCTTCCCGGAGTGGCATCCCCATCCTCGACAGCGGTTACAGCTTGGGCCTTTGCCTCTCGGGCTGCTCGAGCTCGACTACGCATCTCCTCGGCAGATAGAGTCTTCTTCTTGTTCTCGGGAAGATCCTGGGGAGCCACAGCAAACATTTTGCTGACGTAGGCACAAATATACGCGTCCGGTTTTGAATCAGCATGAAAAAGATCCTCTTCAAGCTTATTCTTGGGCTGTACCGTGTCGTCGTCGTAAAGGTCTGGGTACAACATCTTGGGAATCCTCGTCGCTTGAGCAACCGGGGGTGCTGGTACGACGTCTATGACTGCCTGGATAACGCAGGTAGATAGAGAGAGCCACTGGGAGAAAATCAGAGATAACAGATGACGCGTGTCTTTAGATTTGAGCTCGCGTGGTGGGATTTTGAGATTCAAGGCGGTAGTGATTTTGACCACCTTTTCCGGGTTTCTGCATGTTCAAGGTAAGTCTCAAAAACTCTCAAGCAGCAGAACGGAACGCACGGATTGGTTACTACAGCGTCATATACTGCCCATATGTTATCGAGAACGAATTGGACGAAAAGAGGTTTCAATGCACGACCGCGAAGATGCCTGTAGCTGATGACCTTCTTCGTCTTCGGATCCAGATAGAAGTCACCCCACAAGACGCGACGGAGATTGGCTTCCTTCATACCCAGCTTGACCGCGTACAGTTGCGCAAACTTCCCAACTCGGAATCCCCATCCATCGATTGCCGAAGCAAAAACGACGTTTCCTTTTTCAGGCGCAAAGTAGATGTCCTCGTCGTCCTTTTCTTGAAATTCCTCTTCCGCATTTACAGAGGCGTCTGCCTCCTCCGCCTGAGCCTCCTTCTTTTCTGCAAGTCGGCGATCTCTTTCCTCCCTCCATCTCCAATCATCTTCCATTCTTTCTGCAGCGAAGAAGCTCCCCATAACGGCGTTGACTTGCTCTATGAGACGCGCTAAATGATTGTACGCTTCGATTGGAGACAGCTGGAGCTCCGTTATGAGTCGATCAAACTTGTTGATGACGAGAATTGGTGTCAATCTGTCGGTCCGAGCTTGTCTGAGAACAGATATAGTCTGGATGTGCATGAGCGAACGGGAACGGCCATCCCAGGTTAAGAAGGTTGACTCGCCTGTGTGCAGACGCCTTCCACGACATCAACCAAGACAAGAGCTCCGTCACAGAGTCGCGACGCGGTTGATACTTCTCCTGAGAAGTCGACGTGCCCCGGGGTATCGACCATGTTCACCAGGTAATTTATCGGAAATCTTTCTGGCCATCTCTGTCACGATATTCGAGAGGCGACGAAAAGGAGAGAACCGACCTTCATTTTCTCCTTTGCCCATGACCTGGAATTTGAGGGAAACTGCACTGCTCTCCATAGTGATTCCTCGCTCTTGTTCATCCTCCCGACTATCGAGATATCTCATCTTTCCAGCCATTCTTGACGAGATGATGTTGTTGGCGGCGAGCAAAGAGTCCATAAGAGTTGTTTTTCCATGATCCACATGCCCGAGTGTCGTGATGATGCGTACGTTCTTTGCGTCAGCCATGGTGCTGAGAATGTAGAAGCTGGTGAGAAGAGAGATGAGTCGGCGCTGGTCGGCACTTCGGACCGCATTCCTCGCGGCACCGGAGTTTCAAAGGTTATTCTTGCTTCCACCCACTAAGTATGGCAGATGGTCACCTGCGTCCACTGCTAATTACAAGTCTTAAGTGCTTGCGCTCAAGAATAATCACTTCCATCGGATGCGGCTATATTTGCCTGCAGCTGGCCTATTACTAGCGAGACAACTCCCGCAAAATTCCGACAACTGTAGAGGTGAAACGGGTCACATGTACAGATACAACGCCACCACTGCAATCGCGATTCCACAGAGAGTCAGGCGACAAACACCGCCATTACTATTGCCCGCCGTATGTAACAATGACTCGGATTTTCTATCCTGCTTATTCGCTCTAGGGTGGTGTTTCTAGACTGAATTGTTTATTGGGATTTCATGACTACACATCGCTCCCGCTCCTTCTTGGCGCGAGAAGCTTGATAACATATCCCCGAGGCGATGACCAAAGTCCCTGGTATATTGGCGTACCGGCGTGCATACGGGCAGTCTTAGCGGGCAGTGTCGTCAATTCTGGTCTATCTTTCATGCTGTTCGCCGAATATGCCCGAGTGCTACAATCGGAATATCACCAACTACGCACCTTGGCTCAACTCGTCGACTCGGACTCGAGCAAGATTGACGCGGTCTTTCCGATCTACTTACTCTCACCGTCCCTTATTCCGACAAGGACGCGGTTCTCATGCACTTTCATGGGGCTCATCTGGGGTTCATCTTTAGTCCACGAACTCAAAGTTATAAAAGGATGTGAACCAAGTGAACTCATCGCCCTCAGAAACAATGGTTCTCTCTTTCAGCCTTCTCCTCTTCAGCTTCTCGCTCCTCCAAGCCGGCGCCGTTCCAACGCCAGCTAGCTCCAGCAGTGCCTCAACCGCAACTGTTGGATTTGCCACCACCGCTGCCAACGATGCTCTATGGGGACCTAATAGTGTTCCTTCGCAAGTGGCCCCAATCCGCGGACCCCTTGGCGCGTCAGTTATGGGACCAGACAACATCCCGCTCGACTTGGAGAATGCGGATACGTTGGCTCCTCCTACGACTGACAACGGATACGTGTACGAAGACCAAAACTTACACTTCCTGCGCCTCATTAACTCCTGCACAGAGGGAATGCAAAGTGGTCATTTGGTTCCAGCAAGAACCGACTTCAGACTGGCGGCTGGGCAAGGCAGCAAAATGGTACGCAGCACCAATGAGTTCGGAGGATCTATACTTACCGGTTGTCTCTTAGTTGGTGTCATGCCGCTCGCCGAAAGTATGTGCCCCTTTAGACGCGCGAGCTGAGATGAACCGTATAATCTAGATCTCTCCGGCGTGAACATGCGCTTAGAAGCTGGTGCGATCAGGTACTTGTGCGATGTTTCTTTTGGGCGACAAAGGCTAACGTTGCAATGTCAGGGAATTGCACTGGCATACCAATGCCGAAGTTAGTGATTGGATCTCCGAGATGGGTTCTTGAATACTGATCATGTCCTTTCTTCGTCGCTCATGCAGTGGGCTTATGTTCTGAAGGTAAGACATGTGCATCAGCTTCGCAATCGGACCCGATCTAACGCGCCTGTGTAGGGAACCACTCAGGTGACCGCAGTTGATGCAGAAGGACGGAATTTTGTGGGCACGGTGGTAAGCTAAGTCATTATTGCACCACGCTCAGAATTAACGAACCGTCATCATTGTTCAGAAAGCTGGAGACCTTTGGTTTTTCCCTGCGGGCATCCCACACTCGCTTCAGGCAACTGCTGATGATCCCGAGGGCTCAGAATTTCTTCTGGTGCGAAAGATCTTCTTGGGAATCTACGCCGGAGATTGACGCGGATCCAGGTCTTTGACATTGGCGACTTCAACGAAGATGGAACATTCTTGGTGAGAAGCAGATCGTATTGACGGGCACAACCAAAGCTTACCCGCTCAAAGCTGACAGACTGGCTCGCACATGTCCCGGCGGAAGGTACGCTCTCCTTACAGGACAACATCTGTGCATCTGCCCATTCACGTTGAACAGTGATCCGGAAGAACTTTGGCGCTGCAAACCCTGAGGCATTCGCACACATCCCGGATCAAGAGCTGTACATCTTCCCCAGCGGTATGTCTTTGCTGCCAGGAACACGCGAATCGCTATTGAACTTCCCCCAGAGGCGCCTCCGGACGATGCTCAGCCGCCAACTAGTCCTTACGGAACGGTACCCCAGCCATACGTATACGCTCTATCTGAAGTTCAGCCCACACAACTTCCTGGAGGAACCGTCAAGGTAGCCGATTCTTCCGTGTTCAACATTACGACCATCTCTGCTGCAGAGGTTACTGTCGAGGCCGGCGCCATGAGGTAGGGTCCTTGCTTGTCTGTGCTGTATCGAACGTCGCTGACTCAAAATTCATTCAGAGAGCTCCATTGGTACGCAGCTTGTTGCATACTCGCCGATTTTTGGGCTGACTTTCATCGCGTTGTGTTTAGGCACCCCACCATGGACGAGTGGGGTTTCTTCTTGTGAGTTCCTTGTCGACGCAAATGGGAACATACCGTCTAATCCTGGATATAGGGAGGGAGAGGCTAGGGTGACCATATTCGCGGCAAACGGTGTTGCAAGTACTTTCAACTATCAGGGTGGCGATATCGGTGACTACCCTGTCAACTCGACTTGTGCGTCGTGATCTGATCGTTCTGAGCAGCCTATGTTCCGGCAGCCATGGGTCACTATGTCGAGAACATCGGGAACAGCACACTGCGTTACCTCGAAATCTTTAACTCGGATCGCTACCAAGACATCAGCCTGAACCAGGTTTGTGTTCAACCCTTGTCGATTCGCCGGTATACTCATCAGATTGCAGTGGCTCGCACTGACGCCTCCTGCACTCGTCAAGGCACACTTGAACCTTGATGACGAGACTATCTCTCACCTTTCCAAAGTCAAGCAAACCGTTGTTGCACCTCAGAACTAAATTGGATCGCACATGCACGGATAGATGTCAGAATCGATAAAGCGTGTTAGAATGTAATACAACAAGATAGCAATGAACTTAGACGCTACACGATACATAATACATGTCTTACAAAGATGGTGTGAAGAAAAGATCAATAATATGCATCCTCGGAGATCTTGTAGAAATAGGGCAGCTTGTCGAAGAACGAGAGCTTTCCATCCGAGCCTCCGCTGTAAGCACATGTGTCAGTTACATCACCATGATCTTGGTAGAGAGAACATACACAATGAGGTTGTGCTCCTGCTTGGTCCAGTCACCGATACTGAACCTCGCCACGTCACTCTCAATCTCCGCAATCGGCAAACCATTGTCGCGGTCATCCTCTGGAAACACGGAATCCCATAATCGAACAAAACCTGCATCGCTCTATCAGAGAGGGAAGAACAAGCAGCAAAGCAACTCAAACGTACCATCTTCTCCACCGGTCACCAGCCCCCGCCTGTCAGCGTGATTGAGCGACACCCATTCTGCCTGAACTATCCCATACGCATTGTCCGTACCACCAAACACCTTTGATGGCCCACGGTGCGTGAACGTTTGCCACACCTTGTTTAGACGACGCGAGTCGTATACGTGTACGCTGTTGTCACTCCTTGCAATGGCCATGAGATAAGGTGTGAATGGACTGTAGACGACTGCGTTGACTTGAGGCTCCTTGTAATGGGCGTCGAATGGGACGAGTTCGGCCGTCATGATGGATTTACGGTTTTTGTTTGCAATGTCGTATATGCGCAGGGTTCGTTCCGTCGAGTTAGATGCTGTGATTAGTGCGAGGTTACGTCCTGGACCCAAGTCAGCTATGAGTGCAATCCACAAAGGATTACCACTCACCGTCAGGACTCACGGCCATCTCGTCTCCAGACCCTGTAGCGTCGAATTCGACAGATTGAGTTATCGTTCCACTGGTCGGAGTAAACATCCTGTGTTTTCCAGAGCCGCCAACACCATTTCCAACACTTTCGGTGGAGGCAAAAAGCTGGTCGGAAGTTGGACCGCGACCCCAGCACAAAGATCCGACGACATGCTGAGACGACTTCGTTTTAGCAAACCTCAAATCCTCCTCATCCGAGTCAAGATCGTCGGCAAATAAGTCGTAATAGAGAACAATTTGCCTGATTTGGTATGATAAGTGGAGATCCATGCAATGAGGGAGGGCATCACAAACCTTCCACCTACGGCAAGAATAGATCTGTGATGTGACGATGGATTGAAGACAAGTTCGTGGGGCACGCCATGCTTAAACTTGCGGGCAGTGGTTGGACAATTATACCCTAGAACAGGCGCATCGGATTGCATTGGCGTGAACCTGATCATCTTGTCGGTGGAAGACGAAGCGATTATGTCACTAGTCAGAACAGAGGTATCAACTCTCCGACTCGTCGACTCCAGCTAACGGAATAAGACCCATACCTTCGCGGATCATATGCAAGGCTGTTGACAGTGTAGAGCTTTTCATACTTATACTCCGTCCAAGCATAATCACTCGGTCCTATCTTCCTCTCGTCGATCTCTTGAGCATCCACTTCAACAAATGTTGAATACTGGGTGCTGTCGTCTGTAATGATTGAGAAGATGTTTTTGGCACGTCCAAGATAATTTACCTTTGCGCAGCTTCCTCTTGAATGATGTTCGAATTGATTTATGCTCAGACACAGCAGCCTGCTTGAGAGTCCTGTCAATTGATGACTGCGTATCTTGGACTTGGTAGACGCAGAGCGAGCCTGAGGTGATGTAGAAATGTTCGAGCTCTGTTGGAGGAATTGGGTCAGGTCTTCAGCCCCAGGCAAAGCCAAACTCACGATCATCTTCATCCGGGCCACCTTTGATGACGGACGTGGCTACAGCGACTGCCCCATTGCACTGGATGATCCTGTTAACAGCTAGAGACGCGTCAGAATAGAGACGACGAGGGATCAAATGTAGAACTACCTCCAGCCGTTTGATATGATCGGGTAGGGGCTGGTAATTTAGAAGCAGGCAAGTATCGACTGCGTCTGGTCTGGGGCTCGAGGTGCGTCGGTCGCGATCGTCGACTATTTGGTCGTATATACTAAGTAACGTCAGAGTAGTCAAAGTGCAAGAGTGATAAATCTACGCTGCCATGAGGCTTTGCAGCCAGGAAGACACTGTCGTCGGAGGTGGTGATGGTATGAACGACTTCATACGTCGGCTCGATCTTCGGGACGTCGCGCTCGTACTTCACAGGGTCTTCAGGAATCGGCTCGTCTTCATTTCGGTTGGGTTCAATCAATATGACCTATGACAATGAGCACAGTTGGCAACATATGACTGACGGTACGCACAGACAGTTCGGGTAACATGGCCTGATAGCCCTCCTCCTCATATGCTGTGTCTTCCTCCTTTATCTTGGCCTTCCGCTCTGCGTCCCGTCGCTTGTCTGCTTCCTGTCGCATTTCTGCTTGACGCCTCTCCTCGGCTGCAACCTTTGGATCTTGTATTTCGATGGGGATGTCATCGTCCGAGTCGAGAATCGTGATGAAGTCCTCATCCTTGCAAGGAGTGGATGCTTTGATAGGGTGTTTGGAGGATGATGCGATGGAGGAAGCTGGTCCTGAGGAGTTGCGTATTTTGGGCTTCTTCGACGACGAGGCTTGGCCAATAGACGCGTCTCGACGTCGCTACTTTCCGTTAGTCGTCGGATTTCTGGTTCACGCGCTGTATTCACCTTGAAAGCCTGAGATGAGTTTGCAACTCGTTGTTGGAGGCCAATGTCAATTTGAGACGGTGCGTGCCTAGGCTTGGACATACTGTCGAGGATGAATGTTGGAGGTAACGTCAAGGAATTCCGGAAATAGCTACCTTTTCCCTCCGCGGTACTTCGTTCCGACATATACGACGTCTGAAGGCCTCGTTTTGATATACTCGACCTCGTTTGATGGTACAGACCGTATGTACTCAACTTCGGCTGTTGTCTTGAGGTACTCGATCTCGTCGTCGTTGCCGGACCCACTCATTGAAGCTGGTCGGCGTGGTGAAGGGAAGACATGCAGCCGATCGTGATCGTTGCTTGTCGGAGCCTTGTCCTCACTCTGCGTGTCAGTGGCAAACATTGATGTAGAATGCACATTGCACACTTCATGCCATCGGAGATTCATATATTGTACATTGACTACAGTCGAATACTTTACACCCAGAACTCTGCATAAGTAATCAATTAAATACAGAAATTTCTTACTATGGCGAAGTTACTGTTCCGCTCACTTTTCCCGTCCCGAAGTTCGAACCCTTGAAAGGATTACCTTCCCTCCCCTCTGGCCCAAACATCTGTCCCAGGTCCATCCCGCCTTCCCCCACATTGAACAGAGCCATTACCTCAGGCGACATGTACATATCGCCCAGGTCCATTGGCACCCCAGCCGAACCAATACCGGCTCCCTCGCTTGTCAACTCGAAGTTCGCACCATCGAACTCGAACTTGGTCGGAAACTCTGATGGTAAGAACGTTGTAGCTTCCGGCGTGCCACTCGACTCGGTGGATGATCTCGCCACGGATGGCGTCTTTTTGCGCACAGGGCGAATCCAAGGCGGGCGCTTGTGATCACTCTCCGGGGACTGGCTTGGTTCCAGTGGGATTTGCGTCACTGCGAAGATGTCAGCAGCTATTCGGGCAGGAAAAGATATGGCAAAAGAGACTCACGACGGCAGAACTCCTCCATGAGATCTCCACTTCTCAACCCACAAATATATCGTCCACTGAATCTTC
The DNA here is from genome assembly GCA_019915135.1 of Strobilurus pachycystidiatus. Taxonomy (NCBI): domain Eukaryota; kingdom Fungi; phylum Basidiomycota; class Agaricomycetes; order Agaricales; family Physalacriaceae; genus Strobilurus; species Strobilurus pachycystidiatus. Next base: position 1,372,694 of record JAHLMK010000004.1, read on the forward strand.
TCAAGAGCCCAATGCATGTCCTCAGTGCATCAAGGCCGCTCGGTATCAAGTGTTGTAGCAGTTCCGACTTGCAGTTCAATAACACGGCGACTAATGTTCGACCAGCTTGAGTGAGCTGGTGGATAACATGTACGCCGTCTGAATCCCTCATCAATAAGACTTCACGGAAGAATGAGAGATAGACTTACAGTATGTCATAAGCCCCTTCCTTGCAATGTGCATGTGAGCTCTCGCAATCTCCAGCGCAGACGCATGTGCGGCAATCATTGCCTCTCGCTCGCTCTCAGTAGGCTCATCGTCAACACCCAGCGCCGCACGCTCCGCGACCGTCTCCGAAAACCTATGTCGATAGATCAGGAGCCTGACGAAGTGCTCTGCACAGAACAGCCGTTCTGCCTGTGTCAGCCGCACTGCATCGTCGCTCCCTAGAGTTTCAGGTGTTTGCGCCCACAGTGCAGGAGTGTTCAGATGAATCTCATCGAGGAGTGCTTCCTCCTCGCGGAGTTCCTTGCCACCGGCCGCACGTCCTGAGAGAAGTGCGGTTGCTTTCTGCATGAATGGCGATGCCCCGGTCCGGTGTGGGGGAACGGAGAGGACACTCTCGAGTACGATAAAGAGCCGGATGCTATGGACGAATGCACCCATTCTACATTCGGTGCCTACCGGGGGCACACCAACGCCGTCGAGGGTGATGTACTCATCATCAACAGGTGCTGGCTCAGCGACGTCGCAGTCCCTTAAGCGAATCATTGGGGGTCGACCAAAGTGTGCCGACAGTTGCTTATCCCAAATGTAGACACACCAGAAAGTGCGTTTTCGCACCTCGTCCTCGATGGGATTGAATAGATCATAAGTATCCGCTGAACGATGCAGACCTGCGTCCACCGAGACTGTAATAGCCTCAGAGAGCAAGGCTGCGCCTTTGCTGAGACGTCCTAGACCAACAGCGTACACTCCAGCGATGAGATTGGCCTGGATTGTGTATAATGTAGGTCGATCCGCGGTAGGTAACGTCCGAAGCTTGCCCAGGAGGTCAAACCAGTGGGTTCCAGCGGAGATACTGTCGTTCGGGTCCGCACGTACCCGTGGGTCATCCATATGCCGCGAAGCGAGACAGCAGATGGCGACAATGAGTGTCGCAAAGCCAGGTTCACCCCACTTCTGCGGGTTTCCGTAATCAGCAAGGAATGTGGGAATGTGGAGGATGGGAAGGATGTAATAGGATGTCGAAAGATAGCACTGGACAAGACTGTGGGCCGTTGTGTTAGTAGAGCAAAACTGCCAGCGGTGATACATACCTGTCGAGGAGCTCAGGTGCGATTGTTGCTGTGATCATTGACCATATTGTCTGGGGCTTGACACTCGTCCTACGTGGTGTACGATTCGGGAACCACTGCGGTTCGGCAGTCTTGCTAGACTCGGATCTTGGTGGCGAAGGCTCGTTCATCGCCTGTGCCTCCGGGACCGTGTGGCGTTCAACTAAGAGATCCAGAAACGGTAGACCTGAGGTCTCGCCCTGCCAGCGTGTATACCCCTCATCGTCGAAATAGAGATATGACGCATTCAGGGACATGCGGCTGGTCTCTTCGGTGAGCATCTCCATGGCGGGCGGGCTACTAGAGAATGAACTGGCCGGCGCCGCGGCAGTGAAATGGGTGGATGGATTTATGATAGGGAAAGGGTGCATGGACGGCGCTGGTATGGCAGAGGGGAATGCCGGGAATAAGAGAGTCGGGCTCGTGTGCTCGGGTGGTGGGATTGGATTGGTGGAGGCATTGTTACCTGCGGCAAAGACAGCCGGTGGAATGGCCTGGATGAGTGTTTCCAGATGGTGCATACGGTCCTCGAGCGTTGCAGTGCGTCTGTCATCGTTAGTGTGCCGTCCAATGACATAGTCGGTGCGCCTACTTGGATTTATGTGGATGCGAGCGTTTGCCCGGCTCCTCGAAGGTACAGGCCGAGTTGGCTGTGATGCACGCCTGACAAGGATGGCCTTCGTCGCATTTTATCCTCCGTCGACTGGGGTAATAAGCAATAAGTCTTACAGAAGGACTACCCCACATACCGACAACGATCGCAAGCCCTAGGCTTACTTGTAAGAGTGTATTCAGATGGAGAGTGCATTGCTCACCTGCTAAGCTTGAATCTGCGCTCCCTCAGAACCGACGCCGTCTGCGAATCGGGCGGAACGTCTGTAGCGACTGGAGGCATTGTCGTGGAGCAGAAGCAACGCTCGACACGCCTACCCCGCAAAAAGTTTGAGAACGATTGATCACTTGACAGTGACACCTGTGTCGCAAATCGAGTCGAGACTCGGAGAAGGATTGAGCAAAAGTAATCTATTACAGATGGAATGCAGGGCAAGTGACTCGGTCGATGACGGTCTCGCTCGTTTTGTATCAGATTCACATTCAAATTGCTGTTCCGGCATGTCCCGACATCACCTGAACGACGCCACCAAAGGCTCTGGACATTGGACATACACAAACCTATACCGATTCCCCGCATCTCACCGCATCCAAGCAAGACCACCCAAGACAGCCAAGGTCCCATTAGATCCTTTTCGGATCGACGAAACACTAGCGGCTACTTACGTCTTTGACGGTCCTTAACACCACCAACGCACCCCCGTCACCTTCCGAGCCTTTGAAAGCTTGAGACCAATATCTAATAGCGACGCGCACCAAACCTTCTCGAAACGACCTCCCTGTGCCTCAAACGCAACTGCGCCGAACGCCATCATGATTCGATAAACATACCATGCCTTCTCATACGTCGTACCTTCGATGAGCGATGGCTCTGGGACTTGTACGACCCCGCCCTCGAGCTCGTCATGCAGCCCATGCTTCACAAGACACTACAACGTCAATTTCTGCCGGGACGAAATTGGACACAGGAATCTGGATACTGTAGCTGCGTATAACCTTTACCGTGTAGTGATGCACGCAGGGATCCCAACAAAACAAACTGTCCACTTGTACTTCAACGAATCTGGAGGATCCGAATGATACGAGTACCCTTCCTCCAACATATATTCCTTTCCAGTTGTTCATGTACACATATGTACAGTCATATGTGTACAAACTTCTTGTTCGAAAAGTATGCGTCGCGATTCACAGAGACATGGCGTTCACCGGTTCATTGCGGCTTCTAGTCAAATGCACCTTGCGTGGCTTTATTGCCAGTTACTGTAGTACATAGTCCTTCGCGCTGTGTGCGCAAAAGCACCGAGGAGAATTTCTAATTTTGGCGCGCCGATCAGACCGTCTTGCCCGCGTATGTCATTTGCTATGCAAACCACACTCTTCTCCATCCACCATTGCCATGGCTAGACTTCACGACCTTTTATTTCTTCTTTCCTCTTCTATTCTCGCAGTGCGCGCTGCGGATGGCTACACAGACCCCACCACTAATGGCGGGTCTATGCTGACTGTGCGGTCGTAACCAGTATCGCCAACTTATCTGCTTACGGACGTTGACAGACAGTTTTGGCTGAGACTTTTCCCGCTGGACAACAGGAGCCCATAAACATGATTATCTCTGGTGCCTCTGATGCGGCTGTTCTCAAAGACCAAAACACGGATGGAGGTTTGCAGACCTACTTCTTGTACGCCCGCACGTTCCAAGTCTGACTGAAAGGCATCCTGACTGGCTTGGAGGTCTCTGTCTTACCAAGGAAACTGTCTTGGCGCAGTGGATACGACATCCATTCAACAAGCTAATCTTGGCGATGGCAATGGCCTGCGTTCGTCATCCCGCCTTCCAGCACGTCTGCATCGTGGCTAAGGCTGTGTTGTGTTTTTCATAGGCAACCAGACCTCCGTTATGCGGTACAATTACGGCAATGAAAAGCTCGGAACGTGTACTGAGTCTGTCAACGGCGGGGATCATTTCCGGTACTGGGTACAGAACGGCAGCGACGCTGACAGGTGAGCACGGCGCATTTGTCACTTGTCTGACTTGCAGAGACTCAATGTTGCAGTGGGGCAATCTTCATGGCCGTCTCCTATGAATTACCATCCTCCCGCAAGTCCGTCATACCCGTACTACAATAGTGCGCTCATGTTAATTCATCAGAGGGCCATGACATCGTGGCGAACGGGTACAACTATGGCAGGTGTGTATAGCCTCTCCTAATGAATGTCTCGCGAAGTTCATTGGATTATTGATGACATTGTAGGGATTATATTGTTGGAAACATCACAGGCTCCGCCATCCCCACTCTCGACCTGAACACCAGCACCTTGGACTACTCCGGTGAGACCAGTACCAGCAGCGGCTGGAAGTACAAGACAAGCATCACCTACGTCACTGGGCTTCTCCCGAACGGCAGCATCGGGATAAACCACAACGAATCTGTAGCGATTAACGGTGTGACGAACGCAGTGGACGGGCTTGTGGCTGTTCTGACCGTGTCAATCACCGCTAAAGGGACAGACAATTCCTCGTCCACTAATTCCGGCTCGGGTTCCTCTAGGTCGGTCCATCCACATCTTATGCTGGGCCGAATCTGAACTCCCCCTCCTCCCAGCGATAATGATGCTGCTCTCGGTCTGCACACTATAACATCACTTTTATTAGGCCTGCTTCTCCTCCCCTTGTTGACATTCCTGTAATGGCTGGCCGTTTGCTGGAGCTTGCATACTCTACTATGGCAACGAACATTCCTACATAGACATCATTACCTTACCTTATAAATACATCGAGAGATGTCTCTGTCGCTATTGAGTACCAATACGGACGCCTATCGCCTGATTTGCATTCTCCAAGCGAATGAACAAATTCATTGTCCGCGCGAAGAGTTGATCGGGTCCCACGTGCGCGTCTGCGATCGGATCATCGGAATCCTCCACCAACATCTTTCCTTCGGACCACCATCATGGCGCACCAGGGTGAAGATGAATCGCGTTTCTTCGACAGAGAACGCGATAAACTATCTAGAGAAATCACTGCGGTAAACAAAACGCGTCTTCGGCGCGTCATGCGGTGCTCAATCCTTCTTTTAGGGTTTCGAGGAGCTGTTGTCATCCACCAACGGACTGAACAGAAAGCTCGAAGAAGTCTTGGGAATGACGAAGGAATACGACACCATCGCCGCCCTCTGGAGCAGTTTCTCCCAGCTCATGAAACAGCCAGACACCGCCCCGACGGACGAGAGGCAAGGCCTTCCGGGGACCGGCACGCACATCGTCGGCCCCAGCAAATAGGACGGGGGGTCATAACAATCGTGAGTGACATTGAAACTAATAATACGGATGCTGTGGACTTAAGGGTAACCAGATACAGGAGCACGGAGACACTGTAACAACAACTAATTGACGACAACAAACACACAAGAACCACTATAGTCCAGTTCATTCTTTGCAAAAGTCCACGCCTCATGCTTCCACCCAGCCGGCAACCCAGGAGAATCCATTGAACTCGGCTTGGTCGCGTGAGGACAGCTGGCCGTGGACGGGTGTTAGCGTAGGCTGCTCCTTTGTAAACTCTTCGTCGAAGTTACTGGTATCGGCGCTACCATTCTATGAACAGAAACGTCAGTACCAAAACTATTGCTAGATTGAAGCACGTACGATAGTGGGGAGGTAGGGCGGGGGGATCCGTTTGTGAAGAACGTCGTCGAAGTTAACATCTTTGAAGAACGGCTGGCGCTTGATCTCTTCAGCATCCTCCTTAGTGGATCCAAGACGACGATTGGGATCGCGCGTTAACAACTGGGAGCGGATAAGCATTCGCTATTCGCCTGTGGAGAGTGCTTTACCTTTTGAAGGATAGCAACGGCATCTCTAGGCATGGTAATGGGGTATAACGGCTCATCTTCCAAGATCGCATCGAAGATCTCGTCCTCATCATCACCGCGGAAGGGTGATTGACCAAGTAACATTTCGTATGTCAACACACCAAATGCCCACCAGTCAACCGCGCGGCCATATCGCTGCTCGAGCAGAATCTGGCAGAGATGAGTCAGGCTAGAGATTGATATTGCGATGGAAGGACTAACCTCAGGCGCCATGAACTCTGGAGTACCACAGAACGTGCTCGTAGTGGAGCCGAACCACATCTCCTCCTTGCAAAGACCGTAATCTCCAACCTTGACATGTCCATCCAACGTTAACATGATGTTATCAAGTTTGAGATCACTGCAAGATCTTGCTTAGACAATTGCGACATTGTCTGACAAAGAGAGACAATACCGATATATGATTCCATTTGCGTGGAAGTATTCTAGTGCCAGGAGAACCTCAGACGCGTAGAACTTGGCCTGTCGGAGAGAGAACTGCTTCCTCTGGATGTGCAACATGAGATCACCTCCGCTCACGTACTCCATGACGAAGTAAACGCGCGTCTCAGTCTGGAAACACGAATGGAGACCAAGCAAGAACGGATGCCTTTCGTGGGCAGCGGTCAAGAACACACGCTTCTCCGAACGGGTACTACAAATGAATGAGCACCAAGCCAGTGAAAGTGCGAGGAAACAACCTTTCAACTTCATCGTTGTCAATGATGAACTCCTTCTTCAGCACCTTGATGGCGTACAGCGCATTGCTCCTCTTCTCCTCCGCTAGCATGACTTTACCGAAATTACCCTTACCAAGTACAGCCAAGAAATTGAAGTCTTCCAGCCCGACCTTGCGCTTCCTGGTGGCCTGCCGAACGGGAGCAGCGACTGGAGGGATAGGCTGTATTTGCTGAGGGGCACCAACACTGGGAGGTCTCGGCTGAACGGGAGATGCAGGGAGTCCGGCGCCTCCTTTCGCAGGGGCAGGTGGTGTTTGTGACAGTCGCTGACCCTAAGACTATTTGAGTTTCCTTTAGCGGTCAGTATTTGCAGGACGTACATAGCCGGGATAAGCATCCCTCGATGGGTCGTACTGGGGTTGTCCAGGCAGGGGGCGACCTTGCTGTTGTGGTTCGGGGTAGGCGGGAGGGGGTGGAATCCGATTGACCTGCGACGGAGGCGGCGGCCTCTGTTGCTGCTGTTGCTGCTGCTGTGGGGCATAGGGTGCCGGGGGCTGCTGGGGCGGGGGCGATTGTTGATAGCGAGGCTCGGGAATGGTGGCCTGAGACGGGGGAGGTGGTCGAGCGTAAGGATCGGCTTCATTCCCAAGATTGATACGACCCATTGCCGGTGTTATCGATGCCTGTGTGGCGGGATGCTGACTGGCTTGGGCCTTTTTGATTGCGCGCCAATCAGAGAGTAGAGTGTTTGCGGTCTCCATAGACATGCCACAGAAATCGGGTACGAGATGGGCGCAATTGGCATGACAGGTAAGCTCGCACTCCGTGCATTTTCTGGAGTTCTTGCGTCCCAGTGGAAGCATATACCCGCAGTGGCAGCACCAATTCGCGCCAATGTTGGTGAGAGGCTCGAATCTGTGAGGAATACGGTGGTTGACCTTCTCCTCGTCCTCCTGTGTCTCAAGTCAGCGACAGTCTATAATTTCGAAACAGCCACGCACCCCAGTGTTAGACTTGGAGATACACTTCGTCACCACCTTCTCATGACATTTCTTGTGGCAGGTGTAGCGACAGTCTTCACACTGATAGCCGGTGGCATTGAGTAAGAACTCGCTGCAGAAGGCGCAGAGCATCAGTTGGTAGAACTGCTTCTGGACGAACTTGTGTCCATTCATCTCATGAACCTCGCCTTTGCGCTTGCGAACAGCACCCTGCCGACCAAGACCGCCAAGAGGAGCATCGAGAGGACGCTTGCGGACGTTCTCCTTGACTGCGCAGATTGTGAGGACGCGTCAAGGGCTGTAGTTTCGTACTCACTGAAGTTGAGATGTAGTGCAATTGCACCTGCTGGCTCAACAGCAAACCATGCGTCGATACCCTCTGTGGCTGAGGGACCGAATCCTGAAGGACCGCCACCTGGTGTGCCGCCATATGTTAACGGAGAATTCATGTCCGCCGCATTCGGTTGCATCGGATGCCCAGAAGAGCCCATAGCACCTGCAGTTACCCATCCGCCCTGCCCACTCTCCATGAAGACCTTCTGCCGCCGCAGCGCCTCCACCAAATCACTGATCCTGATCCATAACAACCCGATAGGCACCGCGTGCTGTTCACCAACCTGCTTGTCGTAGACAGCTATTTCCACTTCGTTCGCCTTGTCAACGGTGATCTCGAAGTCTTCGTTCCAGCGATCGGTTCGAGAAGGGTGGGAGCGAGCAAGCTGTGTTCCTTCGACTTTGAGGGAAACATGAGTCTCAACAATCTGTTTCGACGCAGATCGGAATCGGCCGACGATTGGAGCGTGGTCAAGTTCACGAGCGCCCTTGACGGTAACCTGCAGTATACCGGAGAGAGGTTTTGAACGGAGGTTGTCTTTGCGTTCACCATCGCCACCAGATGTGTCTGGATAGATAGGGAAGCGTTGAGAGACGGTATACATACGGGCGATAGACTACAAAGCTCACCAACTTCCTCCTCTACGACGTCGTCAAGAACGTGGAGGTTCTTGTAGCGTTTGAGAGCCGACTGGAGAAGCTGTATCTTCTTCTCGCTCTCCACCTTCTTGCTCTCGGCGTCCTGGCGCGACTTCTTGTCGCCATCGGCCTGGTAGAGCTTTGCCATCTTGTCGATTCCAAGCTTATACTGCATCTCAACCCGCAGTTTGAACTCGAGCTGATGTAGCATTTTTGATATCTTGGCGGGGGTGTGGGGTGTGTCGGCCTTGATGAGATCGAGATTGGAATACGCCTTGGCCTTGGATGGACCGCCGCGGGCGTTCATCTCGGGCGAACTGGTATGTCGGGCGCGCCCCGAGGGATCATATTCCTTTGGCGGGACCTGTGGAGGCGATGAGGACAGATATGGCGAGGGGAATTGGGTGGGGGCGAGCACAGACCTGGGGAGAGGTGGGGCCGCCGTATCGCTGCTGATCTGGCTGCGATTGCTGCAGCTTGCGGGCCTGGAGCTCGCGGAGAGTATCCTCAAAGTAAGACAGGGAGCGCTCGGTCTCTCTGATCTTGGCGTCGTTGCGGCGGAGGACGTCCTGGTTGGTGGTCGCATGGCGCACTTTCTGGGAGGCCTCTAGGATTTTGCGCTCTGTCTGGATATGCTTGTAGACTTCCTGTATCTTCTGGTCGAGCTCATTTGCCTGGGACTGGCCTGAGCCATCTGAGAAGCTGGGCAGCGCAGTGTGCTCACCATCGCCGTCCAGGATGAAAGAGAAGGGCAGGCAACAGAGGCGAGGAAACGGACTCGCAATCAGAGACGAGTTGGTTGAGAGCAGAGCCAGGCGATCAAAGCCACGAAATGGGGCTGTGCTCTGGCCGAAAAGGCAATGGCATCGGCGCGGGCTCTGCTGTGGCCCGTCATGCCTCTCTTATGCTGTACATCCCGCGTCAAGGCTGTGGACGACACGACGTCACTCGCGCTCTCAGCACGACACTGCTATCTCTACGGCGACGATGCCCGCTCTGTTCTGCCCGCGAGCAAGACGCGTCTTCCTGACAATGTCGACGTCCTGGTCGCCTCGAGTCTCGTCTTCACCTTGTCTGGCTCTTTGGATGGCGAAAAGATCTCCAAATACACCATCCTGCGCTCGCAGCTAGCTGAGCATTTTGCAGACTACCTCAAGGCTGTACTGGATCTGCAGCGCTCTTCGTTCTTTGGAACTTGCTAATCAAATACCTCTAGAACGCGGCTGCACTCGGGCTGACCAACGTCTCCACCCCCCACATGGAAGATGACATTCCGTCAGGTTTGTTCATCCGCGGCATCCCAGTTCCCGTCGCCAATCTGTGATTCCCAGTGGCAGTCAATGTAGCAAGATGTATGCCGCAAACAAAACGAACCCATGTCGTTCTCACCACGATTGATCTCAACTACGACTGGAAGACGGAGACAACCTCAAGACCCTTTGCTCGACGTTTATCTCTCCCCTTTATTGCTCTGCTCGACACTGTTCTTGACAGATTCACCGCTTCTCACCTGTTAAAGTAAGTGCCTTTGAAAAACTCTTATAGAAGGAGCCTAACGCATATACTCAGACGTTATCCTCTCGCCTTCGGTACATGGTGCAAGGTCGGTAAATCCGCATCAAATTCTGCATACGCTCACACTCTTTCAAGCAACTCGACGTGGAGCTCAGTTTCGCCCAAAAGATCCTGCGCTCCATACTGAACATGGTCAAGCGGTCCCCGAACCCCGATTTTCGTTCTTCTTGTAAACGTTACCTCAAGGTATATCCAAGCCTCTTTCAAGCCACAGCTCCTTATCGTTGCTCCAGACTATCAAACGATCTCAAGAGTCCGTTATCGCATCCTCAGAAGCTTCCATGTCGGCCTGGCTGGAAAATGTATCAAACTCAAAACCCTTGAAAGCAACCTCCGAGCCCGAACTGAGTCTAGAGGATGCTTTTTCGATGACTTTGGAAGGCTGTTATCGGCGTATGATGAGGCAACCCAAATTCAAGGTTTTCACCCACGTCTCTCAATTATATTGCCCTGCTGATTCTATGCTCTTTAGAGCCAACATCTGATTTCTAGCGGTAGCGCTGACGCGGGAGATGACGATGACTTGATTACACAGGAACCGACAGTACTCGGCGAGCCCAATTCTGACAGTCTTATCAATAGTCTGGATCCAGAGCTTGTGTCCCAGCGTCATCTTCAGACCCACGATATTTTCTCGCCCTTTGACTTCGAGTTGCCAACCCTGCCCGGTACTAAGGCTCTTATTGGCAGCAGTGGCGCACAATCCTCGCCCGATGACTTCTTCGATCTAGACTTAGACAAGGCTCAGATGGATATCTTGTCTTCGCTGGACGCCGAATATGACGATATCTACGAGGAAGATAGCGACTTGTGCGATATGATGGATCCCCTGCAGGAAGTCGAGTCGGATGTCTCCATCGCTTCGGAAAGCATGTCGAGTGACTTCGAAGGTTCCGCTACCCATCCCTGTCCGACTGTCTGGTTGCAATCCTTCGAGGCCGCGATTCATCTGGATGTTTCGTCCGATGACGAGCCCCCGCCGTCACGACCCAACATTCTCACCACGTTGACAACATTTGCCGTAGACCCGGTGATGGAGATGGACAGTGACTCTGGGACGGATAGCGATACTGGTCTTAGGGTGGTCAGATGCTCTCAGGACTCACGGGCTTCGTATTCACACGATCAAGACCAGGAAGTGGGCATGGACATGGACAGTGATAGCGATGGATCGCTTGACCTTGTACCTGCTCTCGTCTATCCAGACTCGGCATCTCATTCCCAAGGTTCTGATTACCCGCTGACACCGCCGATGCCACTTCTCCTTCACTCAGACTTTGTACCCTCGATCGACGACACGACTAACGTTGAAAGCCCGCGAGAAGAACCACGATCCGATACAGAACATGCGAAAGCGGACATGTTCTCCGAGTTCGACATCTTTGCTTCTTATACTGGGATCAAACCGATGGAGTGGGATTGGGATGGGGAGGAAGGTATGGTGGAATTTGAGGACAATGATTTGGAAGAAGACGACCGAGACTTTGGGGGTGTTAATGACGGTGGGATTGACTTTCCAGAGATCGAGGTCGAAGGGAGCCGCGCGGTGGCGCCGCATGATTGTGATTCAAATGTAATGCAGTGGGACGATGCCTGAACAGTATATTTGTCAACGGCGTCTGTTTTTCTAATGTTCGAATGGCCTGACAAGTTGTACTTAGTTATCGGCACAGCATATCTCGGAACAAATCTCCTTCTGCCTGGCCTATCATTCTCACCGCTGCAGTGTGTATGCGTCATTCGGGCATTGTGATTACTATTAGTATTAGCGAATCTGGCCAATGCACCGTTGGTCGACCGTCCCTCACGGACATGTGCTTGACGATGGAGGAGGGGACCGACGCGGGGCCCCTAGGGACAAAATGGACGGATCCTGGTTTTCATGAAAGGGCTTTTTGAGGCGTCGTATTTCCCTGCCCCTCACTCATCTGACTACATTCCACATTTAGAATTGACGAAAGCGTCTGTGCGGTCGCCGCCGCGTCTCGTCATTCCGTACTGTACGACAGCATCATTCGCTAGACGCACACCGCCGATCTTTAGAAGGCGCAAGATACTGTCCGGTACCAACTCCAAGCGTACGGACGATATCCATCCAGCATCATTCTACAGACACATTCGCGCTAAGGATACGTATACGCTGCCTCATGGCGTATCAGGCGGTCTTCCAGACCCTTCTGACCGTCAGCGGTGATTGCCATTTTGTACTCTTCGTCCCATTCCGTGCAGGTCTAGCAGTGACCAGATCGTAGCTTCTCGACAGCGTGTGTCTGAAACGCGGGCTTACTGCACCTCACAGTCACATTCTGCCGCACAGATGAAAGTGATTGCGTGAGCAGATTCGCAGGTACTTACGCTGGGAAGACGATCTGACAAGAGTCCAGGCTGACGGAGAGCGATGAAGCTTCCGCGTGGATTTTCGTACCCCAGAGCTTCTTGAAATAGCCAAGAACGACTCGCTCGAGAAGGTGGAGGTACCCAAGCCGGACTAGTCAGGACCACAAAGAAGTTTCTCGAAACCGGGGCGAAGCTATAGTGCATTCGGCGCACCGGTCATCACCAGAACCTTAGCGAGTATATGAAGGTGCTGCCCCTGATGGGAGCTTGGCGAAGGCGTCGAGGACGAGTATGAATGAATACTCAATGAGCCACCTAGGTCACTTGACGGAAGAACACCATCGCTTGCTCGGTGCCAGTGAATCAATGTTCTTATCTTCCGCCACCAAGAGCGACGTGAAGGGTAATCCAGGTACTCATTCTGTTAAAATGGTCCGACAGTCACATCGTATGCGGACCTACATTAGTATCGACTGGCAGAGTGATTGCTGGGATGCTGCAGCTGGACCCTCCGCGGGTATGCAAGGGGAGCGAGAGACCCAGAGAGCAGCCAAGTATAACTTGTATCGGAGAATATTGGAGCGCATACTCCACCGTAAGAGATAGCGGCGTCAGGCTCGCAGCTGACGGGTGTTTTGCTTAGGGTATCCAAGGCCTTCTGGGCCAGTCAAACGTACCATCAGATGACATGCGGCAAATGCCGCCACAGTCTGGCCTCCGAACGTGATGAAACTCCGCCCGGTGGCCGGAAAGCATTTAAAGGTCTTGAGCGCAGCTAAGAAACGCAGTTCGTGCTTGAATACCCCACGACCGTATCTCCTCACCTCCCTCCCTCTCTCTTGCGCTCCCCCACCTCTTATCCGCATACCTTATCACCATGATGTCCGCGCAGCGCCAAAAGATTGACCTCTCTGTCCGTCCACGTCCTCAGTCTATGTGATGTGTACTCATGTTGTATCCACAGAAGCTCACCGACCAGGAGCAAATTCTTATGAAGCGATATGGCAAGCTACCCACGCACAAGAACATCCTCATGAAGATGCAGAGGGTACGCGTATCGTCCCTTCACACGTCTATGTCTCGACTAACGGGCCTCTGTAGGATAGAAAATATTTTGACTCTGGCGACTACGCTTTATCAAAAGCCGGAGTTGCTCCTCAAAGTGCGGTAGGCACAGCAATCCCCAATCCCAAAAAGTGAGCAGTTATTTCACGGGCGTCGCGGAACATATACTAACGGCCATACCTTTCCAGCATCCCGCACCCTACCACCGGCCATCAGTACCTGTCAGTGTCGCGCACTGCACGTATATCCTCGTGAATAACGAGAGAGTTGATGCGTCTCATCCCTCTACTCATTCGCGCTGCCCCTGCCTGCCAATGATAAAGCACCTGGTACTGAGTAACGGCACGTCCTGTCATTGGATGAAACGCTTATGCATTTGCCCCTGCTGTGTTGGTTTATGCATTTCCATGTTGTACTAGTCGTTCGTCCTCTCATGTCTCATAGAGCGATGCTTTTTGTGCATCAACTCGTCTACTTCTTGGCTGTCAGTGTATATGTATAATCACCAGCGATTGGAGGGAGTTAACAGAGTAGGATATCACATTAATCTCATGATCCAATCTGGCTTTGTTGTACAGTATGTTATCGCTGTTATTCATCTGTGGACGCGAATTGAATATGTACTTATGATGATGATTGTCACAACTACAATGCAAGGAAGGTATAGGTTGTTGGTCTCTATTAGGCTCCCACTGTCGTTGCAATTGAGTGTCTCGCATCTCGATTGATGTTATGCATTTGTATGGGTTTTCGACCCGAGCTTTGAATATGTTAAACTTACATCTATATATACCTCAGGAAACGGTCCGAAACACGCCTCAATATGCGGGCATGAATGTCGTATAAGTAACAGCATCTGTCCTTTACCCTTACAGCAGAGTGGTAAGCTCTTGATACTTATCAGGCGCCCTCTTTTGTGGTTGGCTTGGACTCGAGAGGTTGTGGCGTAATACGGAACATCGGCCCGAAGTAGAACCTGCGGCACAACCGGGCCGTTGCTCGTCATCTCCTCTCCCAAAACCATTCATCACGGACTACGGATATATGTTTTCAAGACTATGGAGAGGTCATAGGTCAAATCTCTCCACTTCGACGGGCCGGTATACAGTCTATAAAGCAGACTCAGAAGCCTTCGCGGAGATCTATCATATTTTCGAACGATGCCCATCGAACAAAGTAAAGACAGCCTGACGCTGATTCACAAGAAGGTTTGTGGTCAGTCCCGTGTCGAAATGCTCCGGACTAAAGTATGCGACAGGGACCTAGTGTCGAACTTCTTTGGTATGGGGCTCATATCCTCTCATGGAAGTCTGGTACACGATCAAACGCAACGCTTACCGACCGCATCTTCACATCTTCGAAATCGCCCCTCGATGGTTCCGTGCCAGTAAGAGGTGGCATTCCCCTCGTCTTTCCGGCATTCGCGTATCCCTCCCATCCCGACCACTTGAAGATGGGCGTCCATGGCTTTGCGCGCAACGAGATCTGGCAATGGAATGGGAATCTCGTCGATACCGACGACGAAATCACCGTTACACTGAGTAAGTGCTCTTCGTCCGGCAAGAGATGACGCTAGACAGTATCGCATAGCTCTTGATCCCGTTCCGAGCATCGAAGCTGTATGGGACAAATCATTCCATCTCGACTACGTGATTGTCTTGAAGGAGTTCTCTCTTACCACTACCCTGCACGTCACCAACACGTCGTCCTCCGTTCCTTTCGATTTCCAAGCGCTCTTCCACACGTACCATGCTTGCCCGTCGAAGGACGTTCGCGTCAAACCATTGAAGGGCATTACGTGGTTCGACAAGACAGTGCTAACTGACGGAAAACCGACCCAGAAAGTTGAAAGCAGAGAAGAGGGCGTCGATGTCCTGATCTGGACCGACGCGGTTTTCGAAGCTACGCCCGCAGACCTTGAGCTTTCTTGGCCAGAAGGAGGTGTGGATGTCAAAACTAGTGGCACGAGGGATCTGGTCATTTGGAACCCACGCGAAGTAGCTGGACGAAAAATCCCAGAGATGGAAGAAGGCGGATGGTATGTTGTTTGAACATACCTTGTCAAAGTAGTTCTGATCACCTTCCTACAGGGAGAAATTCGTCTGCGTCGAACCGGGCATTGCGAGGACGTTTGAAACTCTCCAACCCGGTAAAACTTGGGTCGGTGTACAAGAGATAACCGTACGCTAGATCTGTCAGGACTGACTACGAGAGGCTACGCGCGTTCTAGTTAGTAAATCATAAAGCCAAGGCGCCAATTGTGGCCGCACGAAAGACCTTCTAAGTCCTAAGTAATAAGTCACACAAGTAAGTAACATTGATCATGAGCTGGTGCTTCCCCGACGGTCAATAATTAATTCTTGACGTTATCTAACGATCGTTGACGGGTGCAACCACTGTGGCCTCCGCATACGCACGCCCATGGCGTCGTCGACAAGCACCGACCTTCCGCGACGTTAAATCTGTCCAGGGCTCTTTAAAAGCCACGATGAAGTGTCAAGCTCCCGCAACTAAATAAGGCTTTTTGATCATAATAGATTATACAGAGACACGAAGATCGTACGGTTACCAGTCACTCTAGGGTTGTCTGTAAGGCAATGACGGTTATACTGGTAGCAGGGAATGTGTAATTCAGTCTGTGAGCCTCCGGTATAGCAAAGCTCGTCTCCACTGGAATAAGGAGGTCGGGCTCTTCCAACGTATTGGATGTGTTGAAAACACCGGATATTGGGCTCAGAACTGGCAGACTCAGGCTAGTTGCTGTCCCCAGCCCAGTTGTCGTAAAATCATAGGTGATGTAGGCGACTAGATCACTTGGTCCAGTGTTTGAAACCTGTTAGTTCAAATCAGCCCACTTTGCCTTGAATAGCCATAGATGGCTCGCTTCACCTTCAAGAAGACTACATCAGTCTGATTGTTGTAGCTCGCGACCCAGTATAAAGGCGTTGTGACGTTCGTGGAGGCCGGCACTGTTTCCAAAACGTGAGTGCCTCTGTTGATGCTGAACATCTAGAACGATATCAGGGAGAGAGCAAGCACATGAAGATACAAATACTCACTTGCTGGACATAGTATGACGTCGACTTGACGAAACTCCCCGCGTCGAAGGTCAGGATATCCGGCGTCCATTGATAGTTCTTGATGTGCTGGAAGCTTGGGGGTAACTGTGTCAATCAATGCTCAGTGCTTGACGAGCAGTCCTTACGAGGGGGCATCTGATACGCAGTGAGTGAGTACGAAAGAGGAAGAGGTCAAGAAGAACACTGACATGCACTTGCGAATACAACGTCAGAGTTTCTCTCCATGCCTGTCATGAAAGCAGCCTCCGCGGCCGAGCCCTGCAAGGTGGGATAGGCCAACCGACCACTCGGAATGTCACCAAGATATGAATCGGGATTTGTAGATGTCACTGCAAGGATCAGAATCACAGCTTTGTCGAGTGGGTGCTCAAGTACCTGCGTATTCGCCGACGAAGAACTGTGTCCCGTTGCGCGGATAGTCATCAAACATAAAGGCAGCACTCTGGAACCATGTGGGGTCAGCATACTGGTGGAAGTCGACTGGGTTGAAGTAGATGTCAATGGCAAGCTGTTTCGGGAGATACAAAAGGGCTTACTCTTCAGGTAGGCGGGGTCGAGCGCTGTCGATGGAAGGGTTGTCGCAATGAATTCGAACTGGTCAGGGTACTTGGCGTTGATAGCATTGACGAATGCGGCCCAGCGATATCCAGCATACCTAGAAAGAAGGTTTCACGTAAGTCTGACGCGATCAAGTCGATAAGGATGAAGCCGACGCACGATTCTGGTTGAAACTAGACACAGAACGGGAAACCAGTGAACATGATGCATGGACAGAATAGTGTTATAGTCTACCTGATCCTCATTACCTCTGGGGATAAATTGTTAGCGCCGCTCCCAAAAACCATCGCACGAACTGACATTTCGATGAACCTCAGCTCGTAAGGCTCGGTGCGACCTAAGCTAGCTCGGACTTGACCCCATTGAGTCGTAACGGGATCTCCGGTGATGAACTCAAGCTCGTTGAGTACGTCGTCGATGTATGGTTGCAAGTCTTCTTCCGGGACAACGGGCCATGTCGTGAAGTCTGAGTAATTGGAGATAGATATACCGTCCCAGATACCTACAAATGTGTCACGATGTGTGCTTGTGTATGCTGTATTTGTACGCGACTGACCTAGAATCGGTTCCTTGTGTAATGCAGATTATGAGCCAGGTGCTATCTCGGTAGAATTCTGCAACATACAGCACCTAGATCCTCTGCCCAGTTCAGGTATTCAAGAAGTCCCTGGACCGGTGTGAGAAAGTGCGTCAAGTTCTATCGATGAGACCCTACAAGTCCGTCTGTGTTAGAGTATGCTGCGCAAAGAGTGGATCAGAAGGAAGTGACGGAGGGTCAACTCAATGCATACTCACACCAATCAGCGGCACGGCCGGGGCGGTCCTCGAGCCTATCGTTCGTTAGTGACTTTCCTCGCGCAACACAATGCATATTTCATACGGGCCAATGGTCTCATTCCATTTCCATCTGGCAGCGAAAGTGGTACCCTGTTGCGGTCGTGAGCATGCAGTATTCGAGATCACAAGCTAGGCGGAAAACTACTTCAAGATTATTACCCCCCGGAAATCTCCAGATGGATGGCTGCGTGGCCGCCAAAGCTTCGGCCAAATCGAGGCGCATGCCATTCTCCCGCCCAAGGAAGGTGGGAGGAAATAGGGAGAACATTCCAAAATAGAGGGTTGCACCTCCAGCTTCAGAGCCATCGACTGTGACGCTGAATACGTTGTTGACATCCTTGGCAGACTTTGAAACGTCAAACTCGAAAGTGAACTTCTTCCATTCCGATGAGATGCCTTCCAGCTTTTCGGAGGCAAACGTAGTGCCGGCAACCGATTTCAGAGCCACAGTGATCGCGCCAGTAAACGTCTCCGATTTAGCATATAGAGAACCTTTGTAAGTCCAGCCTTCTTGGACCTTGATACCTGGACATGTTCAGAAGGTTAAAGCGCTATCATTCCGTCACACATGACACGTACCCCAGTAGCCGGTATTCACAAAACCTATCGGTCCGGATACAACTTTCGGAATCTGAACCTTGAGGCTATTTGGGAGCGAAGCCGATACACCCTCTGTTTTGGCTGTCACGGAAAGCCGAGCACCGCTATAGGGTTGCCATGCGTTCAGTCTGAAATCCGTTGAGGTTGTCTGACACGACAGTGGAAGGAGAACACAAAACTGACGCGCTTTGAGTACCCGAAATAACAGCCTGGAAGGCACGATTTTGAAGAAGTTCCCCTGGACACGGTGCATAGTCAGTCTTCACGGAGATACACATTGGACCAACTGTGTACCATACAGACCCCCATCGCCACTGAATGGGATGAAACAATGATTTTCACAGAAACAACGCGTCAACGAACCTGTGATTGATGTCCTGTTTTCAATATTTTAGCGACGCTCAAAGAGACGAAATGAAGACACACCTCCCACATGTGGCCATAGAGAGTCGATGGTATTTCATGGGTTAAGTTCGTAGTGAGCCGTAGATTCAAAGCATTCGGTGCCAGAAGTTCGCCTGAAACCCGGAGGGCTACAATGATGACGAGAAGAAATTGGAGCGAGAGCATCCTTCCCAAACTGTCCGTGACTCGAATCACCGTTCGCAAAGTTGCAGGGGACGACACCGTGGTTTTAAGCCGGGACCACCTCGGCGTATTCAGATGAACCTTTGAGAGGGAAAACATCGGACTTCTATGCCTCTTATGTATGAGCTCCTGGGGCTTATAGAATAGGTACGAAAAGAGCATCAGTCGTATGACCAAAGCGCGTACGCAACGCTCCTCTGCATAGATGGTCAAGAAGAACACTTGAGCAGCTCATGACCACAATACTTATGACCACTGCACCGTACACACACAAATGAGCACTGATCCTGCGTCGTCCCTAAAGACCGGACCGGAGAACGGAGGATATACGGTTGGGTCATGCGCATCTTCGCCAGTGACGATCCTGAAGGTGCAGGTGCGACCCATCGTCGAAGGAATCCCATAAGTAATAGTATGATCAAAGTATGATGGAACGCTCGTGGTGGTTCGGAAGTGACCCAAGAATCCGGGCATATCGGACTCATTGTCGGTAATTGTGACCGAGAGGTGAAAAATTACGGAGTTCCTGTGACCAGTGAAGCAACAACTCGAGGAAGCTCGAGGATATTGGGTAAAATTACTGTTTTGTTATCATACCAGTCCAATCAAACTTCGCGTATTTCTTCTGAAATGCTGCGACTCGCTCAGAGTTCATTCGAAAGTCGATCCGACGTGGCCGGCGCCATTGGCGAGGCTCGAGCTCCAAAACATTACCGATAATTTCTCCAGCAAAGAACCTGATCGACAGAACATTCAGATCTGAGGCAGAATCTTATAGTAGGAAAAACACCTACCAAGGGAATTCACCCTTTCCTTGGTCGCCGGCATCGTGTCCGTCTTCCTCTTCGTGACCCTCTCCGACGCCTTCAATGACATGACCATAGCCGTTGTCTCCTTTGTGGTCAAATTGGACCATGAAGTAAGGAAGGTTGGGAACCATTGCACGCCGAAACGGTCGCTTGGAGAAGTCGATGAGTTTCTTATGCTGCGACCACTCTCCCTCCGACGTCAAGATAGATTCCTGTAGTAATATTAGCGGTGTGATACAAAGACGACCATGAGTTGCACCTTGAAATATCCAGGGATCATGTCATAGACGCTCCAGGGCAGAGGGATACATTCAATACAGGTGTGCTTCTGCTTTTTGAGGGAAATGACCGTCTCGTGAAAGATGACTCCCTGGTCTTCCTCTGCAAACATTCGCATAACACACTTCATGAAATTCTTGGCGCATGTTAGCAGGTCTATTACGAACAACAAACAAATGCAACTGACCCGAACTTCGTCCCACATATCCTCGTCACCATCCAGCATGGTTAGATGATGTTGAATCGGTACAATGAGACAATGGCCCTTTACGAGCTCCTCGTCGGTTGTACAGGAAAGATACGCCCGCGTGCCCATTGCCACGACAGGCGCCTTGGGTGGAGAATCATCTTCAGAGAAACAGAAATGGCACGAAGCGAGGACTTGTTGAGTCTTCTTGTAATCTAATCACAGTGAGTCTGTGTCTTGAGATCCAATTGTAGGCAGATACTTACCATTGATCGCAAATTGGCGCTTCATCGCGTCCGACCGCATCTTTTGTCGACTGAGCTTTTCCACATTTTCGTCCATGTAGTCAAGATCATTCTTGAACTTTCCGTCACCCATAATCGCCTTGGCAAATTGAGCGTCCAAATTCTTCTGATCTGACATGCCAGCGCCAAATTTCTCTTGACGAAGCATCTCGCCCAGTGTCGTCGTGTCGTCGTCGGCGTTGATTCTGACAAGATCTCCCGTCTTGGGATCCCTTGTTTCGACCTTGACAGCCGTGTTAGTGGCTACATGAAACTATGGTTCTCGCTCACCTTCTCTTTCTTCTTCCTGTTACCGGGGAGAGCCTGACCGTCATCCTTTCCATGACCAACATCGTATAGGCGGCCTTGACCATCCATGGTGGGCAGTACTTCTACCCTAGTGCGAACATTTCCGGTGACTTCTCCGCCACCCAGGAAAACTTTGGCAGCAGCCTCGTACTCTTTCTCCAGATCATCAGCAGATGGGTCGCCCATGAGTTTGGCCCGCAAAACCTTCGCTTGCATCTTGTTGAGGGACGAGGGTGAGAGAGATCTGGGAGAGCCGCGTCCTACTGGCGGTGGAGTCATCACAGACGGAATGGGTGTTCGCACAGGAGATGTCCCATCTGCGGGGCCACGAAGATGGTCAAGACGTCTGTTGATTGGTGGACGAAATCCTGTATTAGGTGTTGAAGGACCAGTGTCCAGCCCTCCTGGACGGCGAAACGACGAGCTGCGACTTGATGTGCTACTATTATTGAACATGAAGGACCTCTCTCCTGCACCACCGAAAGATGGTCTTCCGCGCTGTTCAGAACCGCCGCCGCGTTGTCCATCGCGTTCATCGAGAATGCGACGTTCTTCTTTGGCCTCTTCGAAGGCTTCCAATGATCCAAAACGATCCAATGCGACCTGCTCGACCGAAAGTCCCTCCTCTTCTGCAGTCTCATACACACGTCTAAGCCTGGTCATACGCCACTGAGATCCTGGACCACCGGGTACATTGGCCTTCCGAGGAGGCTCCGGTGAATCGTAGTCTGGAACTCGGCCCTCTTTGAGGTCGACATTCAACTCTCGTGAGCTGACATGAGGCTAAGGAATCATTTCAACATGTACTTGAACACTGCTCTTGGGATAACTCACTTTGTCGGGGTCTGGTCGTTTTGGGTCAGGCTTTTTCTTCCTTTCCGTGCCCAGACTGGAGAAGAAATCCACGCCACCGGACAGATTTCGTTGGCCGCCTGTATCTTCTCCATAATCCTCGGTAAGCGATTCATCGTTCAGAACGGCAACGCGAGCAGTCGAGGATGCCTGCGCAGGCGGGTCGAAGCCCGGAGGCAGCATCATCCAGTCATCACGCTTCAGCTGCGACTCCGTCGCTGTCTGAGCAGGGAGCTGGACACTAGATGGGCCAGCTTCAGACGAGCCGCCGAGTTCGAGACTGTCTGCCGTTGGTATATCTGTAGCCAATGGCTAGCGTGTAATTTAGTTGATATTTACCTCAGATTGTGGGAGACGTACCCGTTCACCGTCCATGTCAATGTTCTTCTCTATCCACATATCTTCCTCGTCGGGGTCATCGTCGACGATGCGCGTGCCCTTGTCTTCGTGTTTGCGCTTCTTCTTGTGCTTCCGGCTGCCGTCGTCATCGTGCTTATGGCGCTTTTTGCTTGTACGCTCTCCGTCGGTGTCGCGAGAGTGTTTATGTTTGGACCTCTTGCTGTCCTCGCCCATGACTGTGTGAAGGCAAGTTGTTCGTGATGTCATCACCGCCGACGCGCCTTCCGATTTTGGACAGTCGGCCTGCCACCCAGCGCGCTCGCGGGATATACGCATGCTGAAGTCTCTCACTGTCATTTCTTCTGATAGTGATAACCGGCCGTGCAGATGACCTTCCGAAGTCCCAAACTCCTCGGCTGCATGGCGTAAGTAGTGTCAAATGGATGATGATCCAACTCATGCTATAGTGTAACTGAGACTCGTACAGCCTGAGGTCTGCTTGACTTCCCAGAGTTTCCGTCATGCGGCATTTTCCTTGAGGCATTTCCACACGAGACTTAGAGCTCGAAAAGAGGTTCAGAACGTCTCACTTCTTTACCCACGATATGCCTAGTATGATTGAGAAACATGTAGTACTTTCTCCGTCCATATATGCATGATCCAAGTGCTAATGATACTTCCCGTCTTGCATCTCCGCGGCGTTCCTCAGTCCACTTCCAGATAAGAATATCTTGTTTGTCGTTCATTGTGTCGCTTTATCTTTCTTGCGTATGGCGTCTTTCAGATACGGCTGGGGCCATATAAATGTTGGGGATCCATGGGAGCTTTCAAGCACTTGCGAGTGTCGAACCCAAGTCCAAACCTCATGCATCCCTTCGACGTCCTCCTGGAGAACGACAGAGTCAATTTGACCCCATTCAAGGTAAGTACCTCATTTGAATCATCGTAACAGCTCTCTCATGTCTTCGCAGCCCGATGAACACGCACGCCATTTCATCGGGACGCCCGACAGTCTGTATGATCATCTCCCGCTCGGTCCATGGCGCGACGAAGAGCACTTCCAGACACAGTTCTGGATCCCCAGAATTGAAACGATGCGAGATAGTGCCGCTCTCTGGGCTGTGTTCAACAAGACGTGTCCTACCCACGAAGCATTCGCGGGGATGATTGGTTATCTCAACACATCCTTCACCGACCTCTGCACGGAGATCGGATTCATCATCATCCTTCCCCCATTCCAGAGAACCCATGTCACCACCAACGCGATGGGTCTTCTCATGCAGTACGCGCTGAACCTCCCCGACGATCCGAGTGGTAAGCCGGGACTAGGCTTCCGTCGTCTTGTATGGCAAGCGAGCACCGGAAATCACAGAAGCATTGCGACGGCGGAGCGGATGGGGTTCCAGAAGGAGGGGGTCTTACGGTGGCGCCGAGTCCTGGATGACGTGAACGCAAGGGCGTGGAATGGCAAGAGGATTAGGAAGGGCGATGTTCAAAGTTCGTGCTTGGGCAGGGACACTGTGCTCTTGAGTGTCTGCTGGGATGACTGGGAATCAGGCGTCCAAAAGCAAGTCGAGGAGAATATGAAACGGCGTTCCTAGATACTTTTCAATGAAAGCCCATGTATACACAGAGACATCACAGCTCCGCCTCATCACGCTGGAGTAGAGATGGAAGTTTGAACCCCCCGACCCAATGCCGACCGAACAAGTCTGTCGAGTCGTATTGATCCTTGACGCCCCAGTATCGCTTCAAATCCGTGCCCCGATAGACGTCCTGATCCCCAGAAGCATAGTTCATGTATATGAACGGTCTGACCATCGAGGTCTGCCTCTCCATCCAATGAATCAGCGTACGCATCTGAATGTCTGGATTAGAGTTCAAAAAGAGAACCACTAGACGACCACAGATCAGCAAGGGAAGAATTCGAAAAAGAGGACATACACAGAGTGGGTTGACCATCTTCGAAAAGGTGCCCGGGCAGTGGTTGAATGCCAACGGCCCAGTCTTTCTTGCCACTGAAAAATTCATCTCCTTTGGAGAACAGCTCGAGAGCAAAGCGCGTATCTGGTTTGATGGCTAATGTCGACCATTCATGATATCCTGTAGTGGCAGCCTCCGAATTGGAGAACTCTGCGTAGATGTCTACAAGGTCTTTCTCGTCAACGGTGTCCGATAGTGGAGGATGAGAAGGCGCGAGGTCTCCCAGCGGGTGCTTGCCGATACGGGGTACCCAGACGAGGGAGCCAGCAACGTACAATACAGCCGCGAACTCCGTCACTTCTTGTCCGTAGGCCATGGCTAAATTGACGACAGCGTCGATCACCGACTCCAATGCATCCCTCCTGTAGACTTGAACGCCGCCCCAAGCGTCGAACCTGATTTGCGTGGCCATCTTGAATCGGGTGACTATCCCAAAATTGGTACTCCCGAACTTGAGCGCCCAGAAAAGGTCAGAGTGCTCAATTTCGTTTGCATGCACTACGTTTCCGTTCGCAAGAACGACCTCGTAATCTGTCACTGTCGAGCTTGCAAATGATTCGGGAGGGAAAGACACTCCGCCTTATAGCCACTGTGAGTGTGTGGGGTGGGGAGAGATAAGATACAAACCTCCTAGTAAGAAACCACTAACGCCAACATCCAGTGCCCTGGCACCTCTCGCAGTGCGATTGTATTTGCCCAGATAAGCGTATACATCTCTCCATCTCAATCCGGGGCCGAACGAAAGGAGATGGGTTTCTTCATTGTAGGCAATGTCTTGGAAGCGCGCAAGGTCGATAGTAAACCCAGGAGCGTCAACGTTGGAAGCTCCCGCCCAAGCCATATGCCCCCCTCCACGGACAGCGAACTTCATGTCACATGCTCCCTGCAGAGCGAATATCTGTCCAATCTGAGATGAGGTGGCCGGGTTGACGACACAGGCGGGGTGCAGCTCGGATTGGTACAGCGAGAAATAGTCCAAGGACTCTTTCGAGACGTCCAGTCCAAGATTTGAGATGGCAGAGCACTAAGAGACTTGTCATTGGAAGTGTCAGGAGGACAGTGGCTTTGAGGTACTAACATAATCCCGCACGCAGTTGGTGGCCATAGTTTGGCACACAACGAGAAGAAGGGGAGCAAGTGGCAGGAGATTCATGAACGATATGAGTGTGTGCATGAATGATACAAGTCGACCAAGAGACGTGCCAAGTTAGCCCCAAGACGAGCATCTCTTCTTCGGTCGCGTATGCACCGGAGATGGGAGGTCGCGGAGCCGAATCGATTGCTCATGGACAGGCCTTGTGGATGGCGCTTGATAGAAACAAAATTACATACATCTTCATAGTCATGACAAGGCCAACGAAATCGGACGTTGTCGTACTGGGAGCGTGAAGACAAAAGGATCGGCCTCAGCCCTGCTTTCGTCGGCATCTGCCGCCGCGCCATTCATCGTCTACGGTCTGACCTTCACATGCTCTAAATCTGCTATGTGCACAATATGTGCCCCATTGTTTTTTTCGGCCTGTGCTCCTCAATACTGCATTGTTGGATCAATCCCGATCTGTTCAATCGAAGCTTCGTGAGCGCGGACCATTGTCCATTGTCGAGGTCTTTATGGGCAACAATGGCACCGCCGCAGTGGCCCTAACAGATCACAATAAGGGCCTCAATGGTACATAAAGAGGTATTCAACTCTCCATTCCCAGTCACCGTCTCTCTTACTATGGAGAAAATCAAGAAAGTAGGCAAGATCTTGCTGAAACGGTACGTGCGCAAACTTATGCCAATGACTTGTGCTGAATCGCATTCAGCACTGCAAACAAGAAACGCCTTCGGCGTTCGCGTTCAATGCCCTTGAATAATCTCAATATTGAAGCAGGCCCTTCACTCTACAGTCAACCCAACACTCGCTTCTCCAAAGCCACGCCGTTCCCAGAAGAGGATTCTGAGGCCTACATCGTCAGTCAGACGATGCCGCCTCCCCATCAGGACCTCCAACAGCAGGAGCGCCAGCGCCAGACGCAGTACAATCGCGATCTTGCTGCGTACAAATTAGAGAACAAAACCCCAACCGTTCTCCAGCCTCGCCAACAAACCATCAACCCTTCCAGTACCACGAGCACCCCCACATCGCCGCTGGCAAACGAGGTTGAACCTATTCGCGGAGAGCTGAAATGGGACTGGGAATTCCCTCGGGATTGGAAATCGAAACGCAGGTCTGCGCGCAACTCGCAGAATCTCGCATACACGACGCAGTGGCATAGGAACGCATCTTGCGAGAATATTGGGCCTCTCGCAGTCCTGTGAAAGAGAGTAGAGTCCGAAGTAATTACAATATGAATTAAGTTAGATTCTTTGCGGATGCCAACGTACAGCGCATGAGACACCGAGCTCCTGCTCCAATTCTGCACAATTTTTGACAATGTCCTCCAGCGCGGGCGTCGTTCAGTCCGCCGCCGACTCCACAAGCAGTGCGAGAAGAAGCCAGCATCGACAGCAGACTGGCCAAAAAAGGGCCTAGCGGAGCCATTCAAGAAACATAACCTATCCCGCTGTCTCAGCCGGCAACATATCAGAGAAGGTATATTTTACCTGGTAGATCACTCGGAACTGCATCCTAGACCAATTTCATCCCCCGTCACGCTCAACTCTTGCTATTCGTGCCAAGAGACGTGCCCTATCCCGCAATAGGGCTATCGTTCGCTGCTCTTGGTCTTCGTAGGAATAGTCGTATATCGTCTAGAATCACGTAAATCAACGCATGAACAGGAACTAAGATATCAAGAGTTTCACTAAACCTTTTCGAGGGGTAGCGTTAGGTTTCCAGAAATACTGGAATGGAAGGACTCGAAAGAGGCAATCTCCCAGTCTTCGTCAACCGGAGCGATAACGCCTTCATGTCGAACGGGCGGTGATATTTGAGTGTCGGTAGACAGAAGGAAATTGCTGGAAGGAGTGTCGTCTTCATGCCAGTCGTCCGGCATGATTGACGGTGAAATCGCGACAAGTGGTGAGGTTATCTCATGAATGCAACGCGGTTGAATGGACGGCGTGGACTCGTCATGATCATAGTCGACACTGGTGGCCGACTCCGGAATCGAGACGCCCGAGTTCGTCCTCGTGGCCGTAGTAGTCGTCGTGGGACTAGTACCGCGCTCTGAGTTGTCACGGACCAGTCCCATCGTTCGACCAATCCAGCACAGAACTTCTGCAACCCTCGTCACTTCATCATATTCTCCACGCGCTAGTCGCCGAGGATCTATCGAGCTGAGTTCCATCACGTCGGATTTCAAAATATCGGTTTCTAGTACGCCGAGGAATATTTTCATTTTCGATTCGTGGTCCTTGCTGCTTCGCAGTTCGCGTGAGATTGGCAGTCGCGTAGCGAGCAAGCTCTCTAGAATGGCAAGCAGCAGCGAAGAAGTAAGATCGGTTGGAGACTGGATGCCATCGGGAATCTTGATCTGCAACGATACAAGGAGCTGGTTTAGCTGATTCGTCAACATCGTGGTCGCGTCTCAAGAAGCGGTTGTCCAAATTGAGATCGATGTCTCACGCTCTGTGGCTATCATGTACTTAGCAGGTACAACACAACCTTGCCGGCAACTTGGCTCCCTGCATGTGGATGAGTTTTTGGTGGATCTTGAGACGGGATTCTAATTCTCGACGCCTGGGTCTGCGCTGCCAGTCCACCATAATGCTTTAACCATCAAAAGATATGTGAAAATCGTATAGACAAAATTTTAACGGACTTAAAAAAAAAAAAAAGCGAGTTGCTTGCAACGTTTGTCTTGTAAATTCGAGTCTCGACTCAAAATGCTTTCCGAATAAAATTGGACGTTCAGGGGATTGAACCCTGGACCTTATACAAGTTGGCTTTGCAAAGCATACGCGCTACCACTGCGCTAAACGCCCATGAAAGTGAGCTTTTTTGCCGTTGTTTGGATGAATGGGCAACCTCAAAGTCACCCGGCGTATTGATCCGGTACCTCAATCGCGTGTTCCCTGTTCATGTTAGCAGCTAACCATCACCTATCAAATCTCCCAATATGAATGCGCGGAAAGCATCTACTCCTGGCCCTAGACCGATAAAGGGCCTGCGCCGTGCGACTCCGCCTCTATCTGTTTCTCTACCGAACGTCATGTTCTGGACTGACACCTACTTTTATTGGGGCAGAATCTGGAAGCAAAAGTCATAGGGCGTCTACGACAAGCGAGGGCGCCAAATTCGTGCGTTAGTTAGCTCTCAGCTTGGTTTTCGTACTGAACCTCGCGTATAGCCATTTGACTTCCAAATACCACCGCTTCCGACCTTACAAGATCTCGCCCCACATCATGTCGACGAGGTTTGCTACAAGACCCTCATAGCACCAAATTCCCTTCTCTTAAAATATTCTCGTAGAATGCCCAAGAAAGTGATCTCCCGGACTTGCAAGATCTTCACGAGCGCACTCGGCATCTCTCTCTGTCCGAGACCTCTCCTGCATCACGACCTACACCTCGACCTACTCCGCTGGAACCTGAAAATTCTTCGACTTGTCCCGACGACCCGCCGCCACACCTACACGATCACAGTCGTGCACCAATTGTCCAGGAACCCCTCCTCGCGAAGGCTAGCAGCGAAACGAAGACTTCTTGGTCCCAGCCCGCCCAATCTCCTATCCCCCAATCTCCATCTCCGTCTCTCAAGGACCGTTTGAACCATTTGCAACAATCCCACGAGTCAAATTCAGACGAAGCTCTCGCCAATATTGCATTGCTAAACGATACCATCAAGCAACAGGCCGCCTCTATCAAATCCCTCCAGCACGCGCGCTCTATGTGCGAGGACATGATTCGCTCCCTCACCGCCTCGGTCAGCACCGAGCGCCAGACCCTAGAGGCGGAACGGAAGGCACACTCGCAGAGCAAGGATGCGCACGCGCATGAACAGGCCGTGCTGCTTCAAAGGCTGGACTTTCTTCGTGTGGGGAACGCGGAGGTCAAGAAGGCCTTGGACGAGATGACGGTCACGAAGGACACGATCGCCAAGCAGCGTAATGCTGTGGTCAAGGAACGGGACGCCATGGCTAGGGAGCGGGACGCCATGGCGCATGCGAGAGACGCAGCTGTGAAGGATCGAGATGCTGTCGTTCTGGAGTTGAACGACGCTCGAGAGAAAACAGCAAAGTTGCAGACCAAGATTGGGAGGCTGAGGGAAGACATAGTGGATCTAGACGCTCGTATCAAGGCCAAGGGTGAGAGCATTGCGAAGGGTAAGGAGACACTATCACGAGCTCGGCATCGATTGGCGGACTTGACGACGCGGAACGCGGTATTGGAGCGTCAGCTGAACGATGAGGCGCGAATACGGAGGGATCTTTCAGACGCCAATGCTCGTATCGTCGTCCTTGAGCGGGAACTGGAGATCTCACAGGCGAGGGTGAAGGGCTTTGGACTTGATGCCGATGAGTCGTTCCTCTGGGACGGCGAGGAGGAGGGACAAGATACCAACCGAAACCGCGCTGAGGACATTGCTGCTGCGAAGAGGAAGATGGAACAGATGAGGGCGGAGGAGATTCAAGAGGAGATGAAGCGAACAGAGGCGCAGCGCCGACGTGAGCAGGAGGAAAGGGTACGGAAAAAGGAAGCCGAGGAAGAAGAGGCAAAGAGGCGACGAGAGGCTGAATCATCGGAGCGCAAAGCAGCGGAGAAGAAACGTCTCGAGGAGAAGGAGCGTTACGACAAGTGGAAGAAGGCAGCAGCGGAGGAGACGTCGAGATGTCAGACTCGGGACAGTGCGCGATGGCATCCTTCTGGATCGTACTGGCACGATGGAAAGGCCATCTCGCGGTTCAAGGTGCTGCTGGAGGAATTCCCGAGCATCAAGTTCTCAGATACTCGCCCAGTGACTTTCGCCAGCGTGCCCTGGCCGACACTGATGAGTCCGAAGAACGTCACTCCGGCGCACGTGGATTGGAACGCGACGGAACGATTCTTCTTGGCTGCGAAAAAGACGATGCTGCCGAAGGAGTACAAGGACTTGCTTTCGAAGGCACAGCGGGTGTTCCATCCGGACAGGTGGTCGGCGAAGAAACTGTTGGTAATTGACGAGAAGGTCCGGAAGACGTTAGAAGATAGTGTGAATATGGTTTCGCAGGCCATTAACGCCCTCCTTGCGAGCTCGCATTGACATACCACAGTTCCAACGATCCTCCGTTATTCCCACGTGCAGACGCCCCGACTCGTAGCTCAGACAAATCCAACATGGCACCTACGGTGCCAGAATAGTGAGAGATACAGTACTCCTACTATATGGTCTCGGGAGATTATCTTCACACTGCTAGTGGCAACGACCCAAGTATCTGCTTCGACGAGGGAACCGAGGCGACGTTAGCCATCCAACGAGGAAAATGAGTTGATGTTATGTTATGGCGAGGTACACGCCACCGATTTTCAATTGACACATCCCTCCTCCTTTCCAGCTCCTTTCCAATGAGTAGCCGCGAGCTGAAATCTTTCCCTGATATTTGCGAATACCAACGAACTTTTCGACGACACTGACGCTGCCAGGATGATACCCGTTTCTTTGTTTCTGATTCACTTTTTCAAGGCGTTAGGTACATGCACGAACCTGCCGGAGGGCCACATCCACACCCCAGATTTTCCGTGTTCAAAAATGGTTGTAAGCCTCGTGATTGGTCAAGAGAGAGAGAAATTAGTAGGGCGCTGAACGCAACGCCAGCATACAGTCAAGCGAGGCGAACTAGGGAGTTTGGGACCGGACAGTATCAATAATCGAGAAAGACGGTGATAAAAATGCAGATGTCAGTGACAGATTTGTGTTCTAACTGGAGATAGTCGTGTCGTATTCATGCCCCCAGGAGAGGGATCTCTAAGCCAGCTGCTTCAGCAACATCTAGGATCCGCCTTGCCTGCGAACAAGAGGTTTAGCTGAATTTTTGACTGAGAGCAAGAAAGCGCACCTGTTTGATCATCGGTGCATCGATCATCTCACCCTCCAGACCAATAGCTCCCTTTCGAGTCTCATGTGCTTGTTCCATACCTCGAACAATCTTCACTGCCCGAATAATCTCTGATAGAGGATGTCACAAACAAGGCACACTCCCTGATCAAATCCATACCTTCAGATGTCGGGACAAAGGTAGACTGAATTACTGAAACCTGAGAGGGATGGATTGCTTGCTGTGGAAACACTTGAGTAATCGATGTCTGAGGGGAACGTCTATACTAACCTTCCCGGTAAATCCAAGTCGTCTACCATCACGGCATTCCTCCTTCAGATAATCCACATCTTGATAATTGACGCAGACCTGACGAAGGTTGGCGACGTTTGATGTGAAGGGTCACGGAGCGGGTATTACCATGTCGATAGCTTCAAGCCTAAACGCTTTGGCAGCGTTGACAATATGCGAACGCGTCCACAGAAGTTCTTCACGAGAACGAGAGCGGAGGATGGAGGTATCGGCGCAATCTGATAATCATCAATCAACACCAGAGCGTCGAATGAAAATGTGTAGATAGCTACAGTCTTCCGCTGCGAACTAGGAGAGTTTCAGACAACGGAAGAGCGCAGAAGCAATCCACATACTAACAAGGCACTGACGGCGCAACTAGGCCGAACGTTCCAGCTCGCTATCGATACAATATTCATCATGGCCAGTGCGCTCTCAATACTAGGAATGAGCTTGAGAGGAGTATCGGTGGGGGGCAACAGAGACGCGACATCGTCGAGATAATCTGCTGAATGTACTTTCGGTAGAACAATGCTAGTAACGTGGCCTGAACACTGTGGAAATGAGACTGGAGAATCCACCCACAAGCCGAATGCCTACCGCTTTGATCAGTTCAAGGTCCTCCTCGAAATAATTGCTGGTTCTGTCATTTATTCTGAGAGCCACACGCGACGCTATCGGTTTGTTATGGGACTCGATTGCCCAAGGCTTGAGACAGTCAATCCTCTGTGATAGCAAATGCATCTACCTGGAGAAAGTCGCGAATGTTGTCTCTGGCTAGGCCTTTATCTTTTGGAGCAACGCTGTCCTCCAAATCATAGACGAGGATATCGGAAGCGATACTGTTTGACTTTGCGAGCATCTTCTGAGAGGAGCAAGGGACGTATAGATATGACCGCCGTAGAGAACCGTGGCTATAGAATCTTTGGCCAAGACGGGGGATAGTCGAGATAGCTCGCCCCAAAGTCGACAGCATGCTGGTTGATTGTCAAGTTTGGCTAGTCTCGTTACCGACCGTATATGAGAAGACAAGCTGCGATATACCGTCGACTTGTCACATTATAGGGTTCGGTTACAGGACTAAAGTTTGGCGATCTTGCCGTCGGCACTTGGCATCTCGTTCGTGCCGAACTCAGACTCAATCATTGATTCTCAGCATCGGAGGAGGCGTATGTACTCACCAGCGGCGCTGAGGCGCTCGTGTCGATCTTCCGTAGAAAACTTGCGCGCATGATTGTCTGGATTCTATACTGCAGGTGAGTCCAGAGCTCTTGGTCTCATTACAGTATCATCATCACGAATGATTGACGGATGTGCATACGGACATACAAAGTCGCGGCCAACCGGGAACAGGATCTCATTGTAGCGGAGGGACTCGGAGTGCCCATCTATGCACCGTCCAGGTGTACACTTGTGACGGAGGCAAGTCAATGGAGATGTGCCGCAATTGAAATGTATAGGATTCATGATACACTCAAGTCTGACCACAACTGATAACGAGCGACTCCGACGCTCCAGATCGCCATGAAAGAGGCGCGGTCGGGCGCGAACAAGGGCGGGGTGGAAGCAAACCTGACATCTCAGCATCACGTCAACTCAGGGGCACTGTACTGCCGATCAACAACCACGTCAAAAAGACGGTAAAATACCGGGCGCAATTGCCCCTTCATTTCTCCCCGCCATGCCTCGCGCAAAACCCAATCTTCCCCACATTGAAATGCCACAACCAATTTTCGAATTCGAGCATTGTCAGTGTATCTGCGACGGCCTTGATCCTCATCCTTACCCTCACTCTAGACAGCGATTCTGACGAGGAGGAGGAATATGGCCTTGACCTTGGCGCTGGGACTCCCTGCTCGCCAAAAGATGTCGACATTCCATGGGGAATACAATCTTTCTCACTCGACGCTGGGGCACAGGCCGCTCCATCAACCTCGTCGCCCAGTATATGTGATTGCGATGGATGGTAAGTCCTGCGGACCTGGCGTGTTGTCGTCTGCTCATCTCTTACTTTAGTCCTGAACGAACGACCAAGACAGACTCTTTGCAGATCACAACGCGCATATTCGAAGTTACCCAAGTGAGTAGCAGTATCCGCCATGAAGTCTGCTGTCTGACTTTTCGCCCTCACGCAGCGCCTTCGTAATTCCGGCCGGTGTCCTTCTTGCCATAAGCCTTATGCAACTGCTGAGCTACTGGCGTCAAAAGACCTTACGAACACCTCCTCTGAGTCCGAGGACCCCGCATCCTCCTCAGATGACGAAGAAGCGTCCTTGCAAGAGGACTTTCGTGCCTTCAAAGTCGCCAATCTGGCAGGCGATGCTCCTAGCTCCATCCTGAGCCGCGCTCTGGGTATCCTTGCCCTCACGATCTTCTACTATGCCCTGACTTTCCGGACTTGAACCAATCACCACCTCGCTGTACTGTACCTGTATAAATAGTGTATCATCAACTCGACTCCGCTCAACAGTTTCTACCAATTATTCATGGTATCATGATTCCCCACATGCAGTACACACTGCACAGCGGTCAGAATCTCACGATCTTTCTCATCAGTTTACCCTTGTGGACACAAGTCGCGCGACTTGCTAATTGTGAAGACGCGAGATTCTAGACGGGAAGCCCACGTCGTCGATATTCTGGTGATACATATGCGCCACCCTCCACGGTGGCGTGTGTTTGATCAGCATATACCCCGTTGAAAGTGCCCCGACTTCAACAAGCGCACCGCAATGCACACTGCAAATCTGCATGGAAGCGACGCAGTCAGTGTACTGGCACCTGCCGTTCAACGGGGCCATGGCAAAAATTTCGGGACTCTCGTACCAACAACCATCGCAATGATCAAAGTTCCGTAAACAGTGACTACTTAGCTTCAGAAATGCACTTCGGCATCAGAGAGCAGCATCACTGCTTAGTCTCCACGGTCATTTCGCGAGCATATCTGAGCGGTGTTCGAGCGTCGGCAGGCAACTGCACATTGACATTCATCCCGATCACTTGCATCTAAGACGAGAACAACGACGCGTTCTCCCCCATAACTGCGCACCTCCCAGGTCCTATGCCTCACTGCCTACCAACAGACAGGTTCATGATGGGACTTCTCCGTATGTTCATAGTGGTTGGTACATGATGGAGACGAGATCACCGGCGATCGCGGCGCGTCAAGATGCCAATGTCACTTTGCGTTGTGAAGGTTCTCCAGTCCTTGGCACGGCACTGGTAGCGAACAGTGAAACCCAAGAAATGGGTAGAATGAATATTGCTGCGTTTCTAGAAGTATTGAGTGATCATGTCAAGTAAAACACTCAGGACAAACCTATGCCACTTCTTCAAGATATCCCTGCACGATGAGATGTTCGATATCGGCTCTGCGCACCATGAAACGCTGGCCTTTGCGAAAGTCGATACTGCCCTGCTCTGTTTGGATGACGCCGCAATCACGGACGACGAAGACCGATACGTGGATGTCCTTGGGTGGGTTGGTGATGCCTGCGGTGATGTCAAGTTCGTAGGAGAACTCTGAGCGGAAGTCCATGACGGTGGTGTTGTATTCGCGCAGAAAGTCGACTTCGTGGGGAGATAGCTTGCTGCGGATGTCGGGGTTGGAGAGGATGTGGGGGAGCGCGCCGCCGACGGCCCAGTACAGGTCTTTGAGACGATCGAGGCGATGGTTGTGGTAGGCGAGCAGACAGCGCTTGTTACGCGCGATGGCAGTCTGGTAGATGATGAGCGGCGGCTCCGGCGCCTCGCCCTCCCTGATGTACTGCTGGGCGGCCTTTTCGAGGTCGCGCTGCTCGCGTATGATGGAGCGGACGAGGGAGTCGTTGTATTTGAGGAGATTGTCCGCCTGGGTGGAGCGACGAGACTCAGTGACGAGCTGGGTGGCGAGGTCACAGAACTGGCGCGCTTCGCTCATCGTGGTTGGAGGACAAACCGGATACGGTCACGTTCTTCTTGCTTGCTTCCCGCCATGATCACAAGGCACCTCAAAAAGCTTCCCGCTACGGTTGGGCGGCGCGCCTACTCGGCTGGCGGAACTGCGGCTGGGTCTGAAAATCCTGGACAATATTGTCTTGACTTTGTGCGCAAACACGACTATGAATCTTATCTGGTCGCCCCGTTTTACCCACCGGAACTCCGAAACGGGTACTGCGCGGTGAAGGCCTTCTCTGTTCGTGGGCGTCCTCCATGCGGCTATGCGACTCTTAATGGCTCTGCAGGTTGAATTGGCCATCATACAGGACACAGTGTCAAACCCCATGATTGGTCAGATGCGTATGCAGTTCTGGCGAGATGCGGTCAAAGGCATTGCAAACGTACGTTTATATGAATTAGGCTCTTGAGTACTCTGAGGATGACTTTGCACGGCGTAGGACAGCCCACCCAGACATCCAATCGCGCTAGCGTTGCATGAGACCGCTCAAAAGTTTCACCTGCCTTCCTACCACTTCAAGCGCATAATAGACGCGCGCGTAAGCTTCATTCACTGTGGCCCCCCACTATCTGCAGCTTATATCCCAGTCAGGATGCGGAACTCCAGTCTTCTAGCCATCTCACTACCGACTCTCTGACGACACATGCCGAGTCAACCTCGTCGAGCTTGATTTACCTGCTGCTGTCAATGCTGGCGGCGTCAGATTCGACCTTTTCACACGCAGCCTCCCATCTGGGTGTGGCACAGACTATGGCAACTCTTCTACGTGCCCTTCCATATCATGCAATCAACGGACGGATGGTCATTCCAGCAGAGATCACGGCCAAACATGGGGTTGTCCAAGAGGATGTGTTTCGCCAGGGCGGTAGTGCACGGGGTATTGACGAGGCGGTGTTTGAGCTGGCCACACTGGCAAATGACCATCTCAATACCGCGCGGTCTATGTTCAAGGAGGAGTTTGGAGGAAAAATTCCTTCAGCGGTGATGCCGGTCTTTCTCGCGGGGGTTTGTGCTTTGTTCCTTCGATCTTACCGGCATTGATCGCTACCCCCAGGTGCCGGTTGCGAATATTCTCGGACGCCTAGAGAAGGCCAACTTTGATGCTTTTACACCGGGGCTACAAGTGCGGGACTGGAAGCTGCCGTGGCAGGTATACAAAGGTTACTACCTGCGGATGTTTTGAAATGCCACATTTGTCTACGCCTTTTGCTTCGCGACATACAAAGGCAAAATGACCGGACCCGATGGCCCAGTAAGATCCAGTCAGATATGGCGATGGCAGGGCAATGAGAGTATACGTCGGACCGATAGCACCATTTGGCTGTGTTACTTGTACTGTGTGTCAGGGCAGCAATCGTTACCTGTCTGTAACACATCCAGCCAACTCCGCGCCGTCGGTTAGACCGATCTTCTTGCCTTTTTACCACGACACTGTATTGCTTGTCATCGTCAGCAACGACGAGCTAGCTCTTTAATATCCCCCGACTTGCTTCGGATTCCCTACCCTCTCCCGTTTCGTACATAGCATTACCTTTTTGGTCAGCATGGACCGTCTATGCGGTCAGTTGCTCCCTGCCATGACCGTCGACCACCACTTACTCATTCCCGCCCACAGACGATGTCCTCCAGCTAATATTCAATGAGCTGGCAAATCCACAAAGTGCGTACAGCTGCTGTAGTCGTCTTCGAGGGCTGACATAACATGTTATCGTCTTCTCTCCCCCTCCGCTCGACCCTCTTCGACCTGCACCCGCCACCTAATCCCACTGCATGCACGACCTCATCTCGGACGCCCTCCATCACACCGCCACTCATCTAGGCCTCATCCTCGTCGACAAGCGCATGTACTACTTCTCGAAAGACGCCTATGTAGTCGCCAGATATTTCATGGAACGCTATGGGCCCACGCAAGCATTATTCCAGGCGTTAGGCCGCGGGAAGGTGTTGACAAAGCGTGTGCTTGATGTGCGTCTGTCCCTCGTGTCTAGCTTATGTTCTGTCTGACTTGCATCATTTTACCCTTTACCTCCATGATTGTCTTATGCTTTGGTGATTGCCTCTCAAACAGATTCTGATTACCAGCGGGGCCCATCTCTCCAGGTACCTCGTCCAGGTTGCCTTCCATCACTACTTCCATACGCGGAGTCATTGGATCAAAACAACCTGGGCGCGAAACGTACATTTCTCCGTGTTTACCTATTTCCTCCAGCTGGCCACTGATGCCTACGGCGATATACCGCATGGAAAAGTGAGTTCTCGCAGCCCTCCACTGCATGTCAGAAACTCACACACAGGTAGTCGGAGGATGACGGTTCTATATTCACATGGTTTCTTCAAGAGAGTCGATATGCTGAAACGTCCAAACGCGTTACCTGGGAGAACGTACGCGACCTGTTGGACAAGTACAAGGTACGTGTTTCATGGAATATTGCCTCCCTAGATCCCTAAATGTCTCTGCCAGTTCATCCCATTCTCGAACAAGGATCCTCTTATGGCACAATTTCCTCTCGCGCTGGCATTGGAACCGAGACTTCTTCCGTACGCGGTGGCGAATGGATTCTACATGGACTCCAAATATCGTAACTTCATATTCCGGAAGATGTTCGAGAGAGTGCCAGATCGAACAGCTGAGAGTATCGCTGACAATGTCCGGGAATTGTGCAAGCTGGACCCCTCGTACGTTCTCACTGCACTCATCGATACAAACAATTGACAAGACTCTCAGGATGTTCGTGAGTCGAACTGTGGCTGCGGAAGTCTGCATGGAGGCGAAATACAACTCTCATGGCTACAGCGCGCTCAAGACCCTCAATCACGCGAAGGCCCTCGTTTTCGATCTTGGGACTTTAGTTCAGGACCTACTGAAAGTCAGTAGTAGCCTTCGCCAGAATCTTTTCTATCATCGTGCTGACGGATTTCCAGCTGTTCTATAGAACTCGTTCTATAACACAGAAAGCAACGCAGGATACTCTACGCCACCTGTGGAAGGACTTTCCATCGAACGATCCCACGGTTAGACTGGTCATGCTACTGACAGTCTTTCTACCTGGAGGCGACTGTTTGAATGTTTCAAATGTTCGCGAACAGGTTGCAGCTCTACAACTGGGCGAGATCACGAAAACGGACATGCGAAATCTCATGATCAACCCCTTCATGGAGCACTTCTCTGGTCTCGTCACTTACATGCGGGAAGAGGTCGTGTCCGATGTCACGAACAAGCCAGGCTTGCCTGATGGTGAAGTGTTGACCCTTGTCGAGGAGGTAGCTTCTCGATGCCTGGAGATTAGTTGCAAGGTACGATTAGAACCCTTGATTTCGACAGGTTTTGATTAATGCACTTCAAGGGTCGCATGCTCAAGAAGTTATGTGTAGACTTCCCGCCCGCTCTCAAAGCAATAGCAAAGACGGTCCTTGAGGCGCACAAGGTCAACTTGGATGAGATACTGGATCCTTCCGGCAAGGACCGCACATACAAGCTTTGCCGCCCTTGGTATCGAGGAAGTGATGAAAGCGATTATTTCTGGTCAAGCCCGTCCCAAGACTCTCGAGCCTCCCCCGAGAGTGGCGACTATCTCCTCAAGCACCCTTCACAGCACCTCGTCAGTCAGTTTTTGTACGTTGTCGTTTGCCTCCTTTTACGTCTGTGCAGGGTAGCATCGGTCAAGAATCTCTGTCAACGATGATCCGTCAAGATGAGACAGCGCCTCCAAGGTCACGCAGAAGAATGTTCTTGGATTTGCCTTCTGCCATGAGCATAGCGGTCACTCCCATAGGTACGTGGCGTTGGCTGACGGACTGCTTGGTTCTAATACCGGGCCTGCAAGATCAACTATATGTCGGACGGTGGATCAAGATGGAGTATGGTACCCGAAGCGGCACAACGGCGACCTTTCTCACTCATGCGATTATAAATGACGACAGTATGGTAAGTGTGTTGAATTGTCATGTTTAGATGGTTGACCGACGTCTTGGCAGGTCCTCGAGGATTATTTGTCGCCTCCTCAACCCTCGGAACGTGTCCCTATAACGCTTGAGCACTTTCGGATTCTAGCCGCTCTTCAGCAGGCTCCGGTATGTTTGATCTCTTGCATCTAGGTGATCTCGTGTCTGATGTATCCTCAGTCATATCTCCTTTTCCGCTATATCGAGAAAGGCGGAGAGTTCTACCTCAACGAAGCGGACTTTACTTCGAAACCGGGAACCGGATGCAAAGCGGGCATCAAGAAAGAGCTGTTCCAGCCGCCGAAGATCAGCAAGGCTAGTGCAAGTCCGCCTCTAAAAGCTCGGAAGCGGCCTCGACGGAGCGCAGCTGCGACAGTGCAGTCGTACGCCGTGCCCGGATCCGACGACGAGGCGATGGTTGTTGATGACAATCGGATTGATGCATCCCTCGGTGATGATGAACGGAAACTGTATGTGGTGGACGAGCATTTGCGGTTGTGGATTAAGCATCTTGGAGATTTGTTGAAGGTGCAACACGCCAAGGTAAGCACTGCCCATCTCCCTCTGTTGGTCGATCGTACTGATGATGGTTGATTCCACAGCATCTGGAGGTCAAGCGACGAATGATGCGGGAGGCAGAGCCGGGAGCAAAGGTTCGGGTCTTCAAGGTGGGTTTCAGCGGCCATACGTGGCAACACACTTACTGACGGTCGTCTAGAATGAATTCTACAAGTCCTTGGGAACGAACTTGCGTCTATTGCGCAGACTCGACGAGGAGAAGCGGCAAGATGATGAATGTGCCAGCGATGTTACGCTGAGCGATCTGGACGATGATGATTACACTCAAACCAGCAAGTCGAAACGCAGGAAGGTCTCATAATGTTGTATTCTCTCTTATTTGTCACGATCACACATCACTCGCATTGCATTCTTTATTTTACTGTTCTATAATCACTGTTGCATTGTCATGACACCTTAATGTTATAGCTGTACTCTTTTAGTTAGTTGTATCCTTAAATTTAATATAGGCTCGTCCTGAACGCAGTGGCGGCATGAACAACTGCCACTGTTCGTTTGTCTATGATTACTACGTTGTTCGGGCTAGTCCCCCCCCCCCCCCCGAAATTGCGCGACGAATATGGGACAAGTCTGCCTCTGTATCCACTCACAAGTGAAAACCTATGAAGCAGCGAAGGTGGCTACCGTTCGCTCCGGCATGGTCAAGCGTGAGAAAGTTGCCGAGATTGGGATGCCGTCCAAGTTGCCGCTCTCTGAGACGACATTCACTGCAACGACGAGATGGAGGCTCTATTCTTCAACGTACTGTCTTTCAGAGTCATTTTGGCCATCTCGGCTCAACTTACGCAGTTTCCTTGCAGGTCGACAACGGCTTCCTTGAGGGCACAGTGAGGGGATACAAGGCTGGTATCCTCACCCAGAGCCATTACTCCAACCTCACGCAGTGCGAGACCCTTGAAGGTGCATATTAATATGATCTTTCTCACCTTCAAAGGCACTCACGCTCGCAGACTTCCGCACGCAACTGTCCGCGACGGATTATGGCAATTTCTTGGCCAACGAACCCCTGCCCATCTCAACATCGACCATAACCGACAAGGCCACCCAGCTTTTGGTCGACCAGTTCAACTATTTGCGCACCAATGCCGTTGAGCCGTTGAGCAAGTTCCTGGATTATATCACGTCAGTGCGTTGTGACTTTCCGAAATACGTGCTCTTATTCATACCACAGCTACGCGTACATGATTGACAATGTTGTCCTACTCATCACTGGAACGCTACACGAAAGAGATACGCATGAACTGTTGGATCGCTGTCACCCGTTGGGCGTGTTCGACACTATGCCCGCGCTATGTGTCGCAACAAATGTCGAGGAGTTGTACCAAAGTGTGTTGGTGGAGACCCCGCTCGGTACGTTCCCTTGTTTGCGCCCTCGACCTTGCGAAATCCTTGCTCATCATCCCCATCAGCACCATACTTCCGCGACTGCCTATCAGCATCCGACCTGGACGATCTCAACATCGAAATCATCCGTAACACCGTCTACAAGGCATATCTTGAGGACTTCTATAACTTCTGCACATCCATCGGCGGTCCTACTTCCGAAGTCATGCAGCGCATCTTGTCATTCGAAGCAGACCGTCGCACAGTCAACATCACTATCAATTCCTTCAACACTGAGCTTAGCAAGGAACAGCGAGCCAAGCTCTTCCCTTCCATCGGCCGCCTCTTCCCCGAAGGCAACAATCAACTTGCCAAAGCCGACGAGATTGATCAAGTCCGCCAAGTTTGCGAGAACGTGTCGGAATACCGCTCGTTCTTCTCTGAAACAGGAGGAATGAACGGGAACAGCGACGATTCAGGCACTGCTTCTCAACTAGAGGACCGCTTTTTCCACACAGAGGTTCATCTCAACAAGCTTGCCTTCCTCCAGCAGTTCCAGTATGGTGTTTTCTACAGCTATATGAAGCTCAAGGAGCAGGAGATCAGGAACATCACTTGGATCGCGGAATGTATTGCTCAGGATGCGAGGGATAGGATGCAGGACTTTATACCCATTTTCTAATGCACCGGACTGATCTCCTTAGTATTGCAGCACAACGAGTAATATGATGGATAGCAAGTTGGATCGAGACGTATGAGTACATGGATATACAAAAGGACTTGAATCGTAATGAAATTTAATTTAGACAAGCTTATATGAACGAGCTCCCTCCGAAAAGACCTCCGCCTCACACATCGTGCAATCCTGTCTTCTTGTCCCTCTGGAACTGCAAGGTGGGCATTGGGTATGCTTCGGCGACAGAAGGGCTAGGAACAGTCGTTCTCTTGACGTCTAGATGCCAACGCAATCAGCCGACGCTCGATACTTGAGATAAAGGTCGCGAATACCGAGTTGAGGATTATAGTTCCGACCAATGACGGCAGCGGCTGTCCGAGTGCGCTTTTGTCGATGAGCGCGTTTCCTCGAGATGTAAAGGAACAGTGCCATGAATGCCACGAAGGCAAGT
Organism: Strobilurus pachycystidiatus; assembly: GCA_019915135.1. Taxonomy (NCBI): domain Eukaryota; kingdom Fungi; phylum Basidiomycota; class Agaricomycetes; order Agaricales; family Physalacriaceae; genus Strobilurus; species Strobilurus pachycystidiatus. The sequence continues at coordinate 1,414,948 of JAHLMK010000004.1, forward strand.
CCGCCTAAGACACCGCCCACAATAGCGCCCGTATGATTGCTCTTATGGGCGCTCGAGTTTGAGGGCACAGAGGTTGATGTAGCGGAAGTCAAGTCAGCGATGCTATCTTTCGAACTGTTGTACGCCACAAAGTCGATACCAACAGGGTATGAGTTGATAACGCTTGTAACGTTGACAAACAACGTGTGTTCGCCAGCATCCAGATCTACCTGGAATAGTTTGGCCATAGGAATGATCTGAATGGTCGAGTTGTTCAGATTGACAGATCCCTGGGTAGCACCATCGTCGATTGAGAAGTCGAGAGTGAAGTTCCCCTGGGAGCTCGTGTCGGTCACAATGCCGTACACTGCGACAGAGTCCCCTGGGGAAGGGTAAGCTCGAATTGAAGGGGTGGGGGAAGTATTCCCAAAACGTACCCACAAAGGGCAGCTTGAAGTTATCACCAACAGTCTCAGTCCAATGCGTCGTGTCAAGATAAGGACCACTCGAATAGTCGTATCCGACATTTGTCATATTAAGCGTGCTCCAATTGCCGCTCCAGTGTATCCCGCTATTGCTATCGTCGACCATGACTGTACGGCCCTTCATGGCGGTCGAGTTGCCGGCGCTGACAGTGAGATAGTCAAACGCGGGAAAGAGAGCCATGTTGCCGACAGCGTAGGTTATAGTGTGCTCTCCGTCCTCGAGCAAACCCGAATCGTAGAATCCAGCGCCGGTCTCGATGAGCATGTTCCCTCCATCGAGCTGAACGCTATATTCGCCCTGCCCCCAGCGAGTGAGGCCCGTAGACACCTTGACGCGGGTACCTGCGGGATAGATCACATCAGTGACCGCCAGGCCAGAATCAAGCCATCCAGACCGTTGAATCGATGCTTGAACCATCCATCGCCGCACCCAGAGCTCGCGATCGACGACCAGGTCTTCCTGAAGTACGAGTGGACGACGCGCTGGTGCATCGAGCTACACAGGTACTCGATTTCCGTGTCCTGGTCGTCGACGATGTAGATGATGCTCTCGGTCATAGTGGAACGAGGGGCAAGGGCGAGGGAAAGATAGCGCAGGAAGGTCCGCCATTTTATTGAAGGGTGACATCATGAGACCTTTGATAGCGTTCAGATTATGGCATCGGGAAGCCAAGGCAGATAGACACTGGCAGTTGGACAGAAGAGGCTTTGTCTGGCTTTCTCGAGCAGTCGGTGTGCGCATGTAGGGATCAGATCCAAGGCTCTCGTCGTTGTGCTCAAGGTGCTGAGAGAGGTACTATGGAAATTTTGGGTGCGAGTAACAGGAACAGCGCCCGTCAATGGTCCCAACAAATACCCCGACCAAGAAGCCGAGTTGGGCGTCCAGGGGGAGCCCATCACCACGTGGAATTTGTGCCAGGGAGTAGATGGAAGCAAAGAACTTTAAGAAGAGTGTGGGAGAGAAGGTGAGAGAGCGAATGACGTTGTGACGCGCACTCAGAAACAGGCGGCCGTAAAGATGTCTGTGAGGCAATGTGAGATACTGTAACTGTCTGTCGAGGCTTTGTCTGCATTCAAGCGAGGAATACAGCATTAACGGTGAGTATCTATAGATACAGCGCTGAGCGCTCTACGACAAAGGTACCAAACTTGTATGGAAGCTTCAGTATCATGGCACAAAGCAACCAGTGCTTCATTCGGCGCTCGCGCTGGCAACAAACGCGTTGAAGTTGTACGTCTCCGGACTATTTTGAAACGAAAATGTGTCAGGATTCAATTCAACAACGCTTTTCCCGTCCCTTTCAATGACGCCCATCATATAGTCTTGCGGACTAATCGATACAGAGAGTTTGGTTAAACCAGCTTCGACGGCAAAGGTTCGCGAGTTTGTTGCTGAAGTGCTCAAGGTGACGTTTGCTGGGGCTGTGGCCAAAACGACGGCCCAAACCGCGTCCTGAAACTGAAGACTTTGATTAGGGAGGCGCCTGTAGTCATTGGGGTAAACGTACCAGTTCGAAGTTCGACGGTTGCCCTACGGAATCGCTTTGAGCTTGAGCAAGTGTCGAGTGGGGCCGCGACCACATGTAGATTTGGTCCTTCTCTACGGTAGGGAAGGTCCCCGTCTTGAATGCAGTGGCATAATATTGAGTCAACCCCAGCCAAGCTGCTCAGTAATATTAGCATCTCGAGCCACAGTCAATCCGAAGCCAAATTTTACCTGTATGGTTCATGCCATCGGTCCAAGCTTCGCTGTTTGGCTGAGCACCTTTGATGGGTCCGATATAGTGGGATTCGCCATAGTCGTTCCAAGTGTTGATTTCGACAATATCGTACTGGTCTCGAGAGTCAATCAGGGCCTCCCAGCGACGGGCATAGAGGTGTTGGTCCCCCAGATATACGAACTGTCCAGCTGTGGTCAGTTGTGAAAAAAGTAAATCGTGAAGCGTACGTTTTTATTGAAAGTGTCAGCTCCATAGTGCGTAAAGAACCACGGGGATACAGAAGCCATATACACGAGCGAGGAGGCATCGCCGTCGCGCGATCTTAGATTGGATTGCAATGTCGACAGTCCCTTGAGATGGACTTCATCGGTCTGCGTGGAGCCGATGAACTGAGTCAACGAGGACTCAACGCCACTCGAGGTACCGGTGGAGAGCAGACTCGACAAGGACAGAGAACTGTTCGACAATGAGTTGGCGACACTGACAGTGAGGTCGACGGGCCACGCAGAGTTCCACTAGAACAATATGGTGAGCAAAATGGCCTGAGTTAGATACAAAAGAAATTGACAAGCTTACATTGAAGTCCCCATGCATGACACCTTCGAACGTCGAGAACGTGGAAGGATCGATAAAGAAGGACGGTACAAAGAACACGTTGTCCGCAAGGTCGGCATGTTGAACAAACTGTGTCTTCCATCCGTCGGCCACGCTATCTTGTCCAAACGAACACGTCTCGCCAGAGAATGTGGACACAAATGCTTTGCCATGATAAAGAAACTGGTTGGGGTGCGCAAAGTAGGTCTGCACCCAACTCCGAAGAGTTTGCGCGTCGTCGGCAGATCCACATGCAAGGGAGGTCATGTCTAGCGAGAAGAAGAGTTTGAAATCCAATCCGGATTGCAAGGCAGCGGCGTATCTACGAGGTATTGAGTCTTTGACATCCACATTGAAAGGATAACATTACGCATTGACAACTTGGTCCGGCTGCCAAGAGTCACTACCAACGTTGAGTGCGAAACCATCGATGCCGGAAGCATGAGCAAGTGAGATATCGTCGGCCCAGTCTTGCTGGGTATACGGAAAGGTGTTCCCGACCATGTGGTGTGCAACCACAAACTTTTGAGAGGAGGAGCTTGGTATTGGGGAGGCAGACGAGGACACGGAGGTGGAGGCTGAAGAGCTAGAGGGGATTTCCGTGGCCGAGATGGTCTCCGTGGATGAGGTTGAAGCCGATGCCAAGATGGTCTCCGTGGATGTGGTTGAAGCTGATGCCACACTGGTAGTCGTAGATGGGACAGTTGAAGTAGGCGACATAGAGGAAGTGGTCGCCGTAATAGTGACAGTAATGGTGACTTGCGATACAGAGGATGTGTGCCGGATAACAGGAAGAATTGCGGTGGAGGACACAGTCTCTCCAGTCTGGTCCCGCTTGAAGGGGATGACATACGCGTTAGCGAGCGTGAAGACGAAAAAGAGAGCGACGAGGAAGGAAGGCATGAGTAAGTCGTGATAGAGCGTGTCCTGGCGCAGCCAGACGTCGTGGAGGAGCAGAAGGAAGGGGGGAAATGGCCTTTTACTTACACTAACTTTGAGAAACAATAAACACCTAGACGGGACTGATGCACATGCGTCATGGCCCGACGATGCGCTCGAACAAAAAGAACAATGCGGTCGCAATGGGAACAACGGCAGAGACTCAGACAGAGCGCAGATACTCAAGTCATGACCTCTCTCGCTTTGAGCAGCTATTGTCTCCAAGCCTGGATGACAGAAATTTAAACATGAAGGACGAGGTCAATGGAAGTGGTTGCGAACCCGGGTTCCCCGCAGCTTCGGCTATGAACAGCTTTGTATTTACTTACCAGACTCGTCTCGTCTCGTCAACTGCCCGTTAGACCTTTTCATCGAGTTCAGCAGTCATGTAATAATCATACTGCTAACTGCATCCAAACAAAATAATCGTGCCAACAATCGTGCAAGTATTCCGCTTTGATCAAGTTCGATACTACATTGCTCCAGCGACCTTCGTCCAACTGTCTGACCCATCCTGGTGCCAGCAATTCCTCCAATCGACAGTATCCGCCCGGGCCCTGTGCCGATCTCATTTCTTTAATCAGTCCGCATCTCATTTCCATCATAGTCAGAAAAGCATCCCTTGCACCTTCGCCGTCGAGGTTGCAACAACCGATGTTGAGTCTTTTGAGACGAGGGAGTATGGGGGGATCTCCAGCGCTCGTTGAGAGCCGGGAGAGAAATAACGTAGTGATTCCCTGATCAAGCAGAAACAATTCCTCAACTGTAGGGATGGTTTCGATAAACTCGATGAGGTTGGCAGTGTTCTCCGGCTCCAACGACATCTCCGTGCTTAGAGTAAGCTTTTTGAGTGCCGTGAGAGGTTGCGGAAACGCAGGAAGAATACACGGCCAATCTGCGGTATCTTCATCGGGATACTGCAGATTGAGGTATTCCAACGATGGCGTGTCGAGATGAGCGGTAAGCTCTCGTAGACAACCTGGCTTCGACGTCCCCAGTTCGGACAAGTACAAACACCGAAGTTGGATAAACTTCAAGGTGGTACCCGGAATAGCAAAGTGTCCCTCGCCGCGCAACACGAGTGACAAGGATTGAAGAGAATTCATCCTTGCCAAGCACATAATGTGGCTTGCTCCCAAGGTTTCATAGGAGACAAACTCAGTCATTTGCGACCAGGGCAGCTCGATCAGGGAACCAGCGACGAAGTCCAGTGCTATATGACGAAGAGCGGGGGCATTCTCGAACGCAGTGACAGCGTTGATAGCGCTGGAATCCTCGATAAAAAATCTCAAGTCGGATAGAGACGAGAACGTGTTCCCTGCGAAATTGTGTAGGATTCTGACAGGTCCGGTGAAATAGAGTTGTTTCCAACGCGGGATGCTCGTTTCGAGAAGGCCAATGATTGATTCGAGCTGATCAATCATACGCCAACCTTCCATCATAATTACCACAGATACACACTGATAGCCAGATCTATTGAGGAGCAGCGAGGTTTTGTACTGAAACTGTCGCACAGACAGTTCTGTCACATTGTGGGACGCGAAGTTGAGCCAAAGAAATGACCACAAGGATGGTTGGGATAGTACGAGACTTCTCCACCGGCTACAAACATGAGACAGGGACCATGGAGGAAGGAGGGGATCCCAGGAGTTGTCATCATCACCGCGCAGTGCGTCCTCCCAGGTGTATACACACCAATGGAATATTGCGGAGAGCAGCTCGGTGGGGAGAGTGCGAATGGGATGAGTGAGGGATTTAGCGTCCTCAATATGTAAGACGGCCTGTTCCCGTGCCTTCACGAGACGATCGAGAGATGCCCGTGTCTGGGAAATCCTGTCGTCGAAGGCGGCAAGAATGGTGGAGGAGTTTTCCGCGAGGAAACGAAATTGTGCGAGCTCCCCGTCCAGGAGGGGAAGACCGCTAAACAGGAGGTCCTGCACACGCTGTGAACGCGGCTTTTCGGGTTCATCAGGGCAGAGAGACGTGAGCGCGCTAGTCACGCAAGGTGGGGTCGCCATCTATGACAAAGGTGAGCATAGAGGTTGCGTTGGAGGAGTAGTCGCTACCGGCGAGAGATATTCTGAGGGTGCAAACCCAGAGCTCTGAGCCACAGCAGTGAATGAGAGTTTCGAACAAGTCGAGTTTAAGTCTTTGACGCGTGAGACCACGTGGCCGGCCCTTGAACTCCGACGACCAAGTAATCGTCTACCCCGGTCCAGCCAGCCTCGCGTCGAAAAGTCAAACCAAGCAGATCCTGGACGCGTATAATGAGCCGGCAGCCATCGAGAGCGCCGCCGACGCCGTTGTCACTGGTAACGCCCTCCGTGTCGCCGCCACACCTCCCCAAGGACAGACCAGACTCCATACCGCCACTGAAACGGAGACGCTTGTCGACTCCTCGTCGTGCATCTTCTCAGGATGCCCTTGTCGACGTCGAAAAAGAGCGCGGCGATTCCGTGGGGCGGCTGCTCGAGACATGGTCGCAGCTTGGGGAACGCTGGGGTAGGCGCATCGACGAGGACGATGTCGTTGATTTGTTGACGGGAGACGTGATTGAGAACCGCGGCGTCCTTGAGTCCATGTCCAAGCCGAGCGAGTTCGGGCCGCCGGCTGAAGACAACGTAGCGCCGGAGCGGGAATCTGCCGAAGCTGATGAAGACACGGAGGACGAGTTGGATTGCATCGTAGGCTTCGACGTCAAGGACCGCCCGATCCAGTACGCGCTCTCCGACGACAACATCTCTACCACAGACGATGACGACGGCTCTCCCTTACAAACAAGCTTGCTGAACTATACCAATCATTACAAGCGTCTGGACGTCAACAATGCCCAGGACGCGGAGGATCTCAGAGCCTTCCTCGAGGCAGAGCGCAAGCGCAAAGAGCTTTACGGAGTCGAAGACGAAGAGTCTGGTACAGACTCGGCCGAAGACGCGTCTGCCTCACTGCAGGACCACGACCCATCCGTGACAAAACACGGCGATGCCCCCAGTGACGAAGATGAACTCTATCATTGGGAAGACGAGCCTCGCGTGTCTCCCAAAACAACCACTCCGCGTCCTTCCAAATCTCCAGAGAAGGTTTCAAAAGCCAAACCGTCATCGTCGCCCTTCAAAGTCCCCAAACTACCACTGAAACCGAAAAACTCGTCTTCTTCCGAAGTCTTACAACTTCTCACCCCTCCTCGTTCTTCTTCCACCGTGTCCTTCCCGTCGCAGTCTCCTTCTCCGTCTACGCCACGTCAACCAAGCCAGCACCGCTCCTCCGGGCCTTCCAAGCCACGCGTTACTCGGGTGCCCTCACGAGAAGAGGACACCGACATCGCTCCTCACGCAGACCCCGCTCAGACTCCCAAAACTTCACGCTTTGACGTAAAGAAAACGAGGATTGACACTTCTCACTCCCCTCATGTGTCTGCGACGCGTTCATCGCCCATCAAGAACTCCCGCCTTCGGCCCGAAGTGGTCATTGAGCGTCCTCAGAAGACCAGCACTGTGACACGCGAAGGCAGCACGTCCAAGACCTCGGACCAGCGGAGAAAGGACTCGCATCGAGATGACATTGAGCCATCTCTGTCTCCGCGCAGTTCTCCACTGAAGGGCAAGGAGAAAGCCAGACCACCGATCTACGTTGTTTCGGATAGTGAAAATGATGAACCCCCTCCCAGGAAATCATCGACTCGTAAATCGTCACCGCCTGTTGTGTCTACACGGAAACGAAAGCGATCTTCTGAGGCTCCGTTGACAGCTCATGTGGCTGGTCAAGGTCGAGCAAAGTCCATCAATCGAGACATTAGCTCGTCTGATGAAGGTTTGCTCATCTATTCATTCTAACGTTCACTTCTCTCATCTTCTCCCCTAGATTTGCACGCAGAACGAAGATTTCAGAAATCAGCTGGTTCTCTCAAGCCAACCAGATCACGTCACCGCCCTGCGAGTGATTTTGAAGACGAGCAACCTCGAGCAGGACCTTCAAACCATCGACCCCAGAGGCGTCATGATCCGGAGACTTCCTATCATTCGCCTCCGACACGTCGCCCTGCGCCGAGGTTGGACAGCGACGATGAAGAACACTTTCAGCGTCCAAATCCGTCTCGTCAGCGATCTCAGAGCTACTTCGACTCGTCCTTACCACCATCTTCTGATTCTGATCATCGTTATCAGTACCCACCGCCTTATCCGCCTCAGAATCCTATCCCATATGCTCATGTAATATTGGAAGCTATGCATCACCTGTCCAGCTGTCTCGCGGGTCCGTGGCCTCCAGCGTCGATCAAGGGCCGCCATAATCCTGCGCTAGGCGGTCCGTATACACCCTCGCGCTCAAGCTCCGCCTTTGGCACGCCTTCGCACCCGAATCCATACGCGTATGATCCGAATTTTTCGAGGGGAACGCTACCACCGTCCTCACCGGAAGAATTTTCTTCTCCTATACGACGTGCCAGCTCTTTGGTTGAGCGGAGTCGTTCGCGTGGGAGACGCGTTTCATTCAAGTTTGAAGGACGAGATGGAGCAGAAGATGTCGATGAAGATGTGAGTCCTTTGCCCTATCAGGGTAAAGGCAAGGAGAGGGCGATTGGCAGGCCGACACGAAGGGATGATGTGGATTCTCCGCCCACGCAGCGAGCGAATTCACGGGTCTTCAAAGGCACTGTTGGCAGGTCGACAGAGGCAGATGATGCCGACTCGACTTCTTCCGAGTCCGAGCCCGACATTCACGCGCCGAGACGGGGAAGGTCCAAAGCTCGCGCACAGACGCCTGGGCCTGCTCTGAACAAAGCGCAGGACCGTAATGGCGAGTCTAGTAGACGCACTCAACTGAAGGAACGAAAGAAAGGACGCGACTGAGATACGCAGTATTTATTATTTATTTTTGTGTTTGTGATAATGGTCATGTTCTCGGCATACTAAAGCGGAATTGCAACTCTTCTTCATCTGTAACCACCATGAACCAACAACACTTATCCCCCCGCCTCTCGACCTCGCCCGCACGACTTGGCTCGCTATCGCCCGCCTCGATACCGTCGTCGCCGACGTCCGTCAAATCATCCTCGTCCGCCATCTTCGAGCGAGACATCGAGCAAATCGGGTCTCCCACACACGCCCAACACAATCCCCACCGTATTCCAAGGGCGAAAAACACAGAGCTCAACGTACCGAGCGTCCTGGACAGCGCCGCCGCAATATTGACCGAGGACGGTGCCAATGATGTTGATGTGGAGCTCGTCAGTCGGAGTCCTTTGGGGAGTCGGAGCCCCTCGCCCAGGGCAAGCCTGCTGTTTGGCTCTCCTGCAATATCCATCATGTCATCATCGCTCTCTCCACCCGGCACGAGGCATAACACCTTTGGCCACGAAGATCCGCCCACCCCGACGTCGGCGTATTACTCCATGCAAAGTTCGCCGACGACGACCACCCGCGAGTTAGCCCCTTCCTCCCCCTCCCTTTCCGCCCATGTCCCCGTGTCCAACCATAACAAACGTCTCTCCTTTGTCTCGTATTCGGACCTGGTCGCGTCGGCGCCTTTGTCCACAGTGACGCTCACTTCGCTCACCAGCGAGTCTCAGGCCGAACCGCCTCATTTGATGGAATCAACTGGCATCCAGACTCCCGTGTACGACGAGTGGGAGCGGGAAGGCCTAGGCATGGGCTTGGAAGAGCGGCTGGCTGCGCTGGCCGGATCCAGTCCATCGAGCGAATACACACGGCCCAGTACGCGGCCATCGTCCTTCATCTCCCAGTTCTGAGGCTCCGCGCCGTCCACACCCTATGTAACACCAAACTGTCTCATTTCCGATAATTTCTGGGATCCGGTTTGTTCTCGAATGGATAATTCTACGCATCTACCTAATACTTTCGCTTGCCCTCCCTAACTTTATACATACAATATCTCTTACCACCGTATATATGTCTCACGAGCTGTTTATGAACTGTCCAAGAAACTGTCTATGTAATCTCATACTTTATCGACCTGCATTCGTTGCTATGTATCTCTCAAAGAAAACCTGTGAAATGGAGATATCAGAAGTTCCGGGTCTGGGTCTTGTGGTTCGAATGCGGTCAAAATGCGGTCTAGATTTGGCTCCCATCTGGCTCCGTATTGCGCCTTCTCTCCATATCTTTCATGCTGTTTCGCAATACCCTGGCAACGTCCGTGCCACTAGCGCCTTTCGACCTACTTGAAGCTTCAATACTCACCTACGACGCACTGGGCCCAAACTTGCCCATGTGATCATGATGCTAAGAGTTGGGTCCATGATCAACAGTTCAATCGCGGCGTTCTCGTGCTCTCTCCTCCGCCGTAACTCAAAGATACTGCCGCTCTATCCTAGATTGCGCTTCTCACAGAGGACAGAGGATTGTTAGCGGTGTCTGGTGATCCTGTCAATCCCTGCATTCGGTTAAGACATAGGGATGATGATACCCATATAAACGTGAACGGTTATAAAGTGCACACACCGCTTTTCGCATGTCTGTCTGTTGTTCTGCTTCTCGTCTCCCGCCATGGTGACCTACATCGTGGACGACCGTGATGGGGACATCCGTTATCTCTGTCCCACTTCTTCTGTCATTGGACGCGACACCTACTACCAGCAAACATGGACTACTATCGGCAACTCGACATGCAGTGACGGCTGGTTCCAGTATGCCTTCAGGTAATGTTGACACCTCCGCCGTCTACGGTGCTCGGTGCTGAACCATTCAGAGGTCAAGCAGTCCATGTCATGGCCGGTTTGAGCAATCAGAACACCAGCGAATACAGTGTCAGTATAGACGGCACCGCACTCGAGGTTCAACAGGGGAGTGGTGTTTACCAGAGTGGCACACTTGCGGATGAAGAACATTTCATTATGTACGCGACGGGCGCCACGGACATGTTCCCTACATTTGACTACCTCACCGTTCTCGCCGGAAACACGACACATATGAGGGGACGTACTGTCATTGTGGACGATTCGGACACGAGCGGTGGGATCGAGTATAGTGGGAATGGATGGAAATCTGCTGCCGTCGCAGAAAGCATGTTCCGTTATGGTCGTGGGGCCTACCAGGACACGGTACATTGGACAGGCGCGGCTGGAGACTCACTATCATTCAAGTTTTTAGGTAACCATTCCTCCCACTTCTGTTCGCAAACTGACCCGGACGCGTTGTAGGTTCATCTGTCGCCCTATAGGCCGTCCTATCGGCAGCCAACGCGGGCAACATCACACTTGAGTACGAAGTTGATGGGAACTTTCTCGCGGCACAGACTGTCGCAAATCACCAACATACAACCTTGCCAATGTTCAAGCTTGTGGAATCTGGCAATCTCACAGCCGGTACCCATGTCCTAACTGTCAGCGTCACCGACGTTCACAGTGAATATGCAATTGGCATCGACTTTGCGACCTACACCGCCTCGTTTGACAAGATCAGCGAGATACCGACCTTTGGCGCGTCAGCTGCAGCAAGCCCTGTTTCACCAAAGCACAAAACCAACGTCGGCGCCATCGTCGGCGGTGTAGTCGGAGGCCTCGTGTTTATTGGCATAGTCATGCTTGTCATGTTTGTTTTGAGGAGGCGACAGCGACAGCGACAACGTTCCCGCACTGCCGCGGCTGTCATTGGGCGGAATTATAACCCACAGCTCGGTGAGTGTATCTGCTTTTGATTGCTCATTACATAGAGCTTATACATTACATACAAGACGTGAAGGTGGTGCCAAGACCAGTCACAAACGAAGCGTTCTCTATGTCGACGAGAGCTTAGTCTCGCAGTTCCAGCCTCTGCAATCCCTTAACGATATCTTCAGTATGAAGACGACAGCATTTATGATTCACGACCCTAGATGACTTGTATCCGGAAGCCATTTGTACATATCAATCGAACGTTTGACAAGGGGTGTCGGAACAGCCTATGGGCGCTTGGGCGCTCAAAGGCCTAGAGCCTGTAGTTCTCTTGGCAGGTATAGCATTGAGTATAGTTTACAGATGTACTAACCCAACAGATCATAGGACAAGATCGGCCTTCACAGAGGGAAGCTCCCAGTTCTCTGGCCCAAATCGCGGAGTGACCATCATAACGCCCATATTGTTCTTGACCGGCTTCGAGAACGTACAGAGGGAGCCCTTCCCAAGCGAGGCGAGCCAAGCAGGATTGACGACAGTGATGCCTGCAGGGATTGTATCAGATCAGTTCACACCTTGCCTCCTGTCTGAAGTACCACGAACCTTTGATCCATATGCGAGTCGTACGGACGACTTCATGAAATACAACGTATTCTGGAGGAGCGCTCCCTGCCACCACAGAGGAAGGGTGTATGAAGACGTCCTCTGGTACGCCGAGTGCCCTATAGGGAACTCCTCTGGTAGACGCGTATTGCGCGCCAGAGGATGTGTTCTCGATGCGGTCTTTGCGGACGGCCACCTGGTCGATGAAACCCGCTGTCAAGAGCTGCCGAAGGACCTTGATCTAAAGGACGTCCAGTAAGGGTTTGTATTGACTGCGACACTTTTCCTTCTTACCTGAAGGACATTGGGTGGTCGTAGGTTGGGTACAAACTCTGCCTTCGCGGTCGGGAAGTTCGTTTGCACGATGTTGTGAATTTGTGCCCGGAGTTTGTGGATTTCCTCCATAGCCTGTAGTGACCTCGTGAGAACAGTCACAATCGTTAAGATATGAGTGGCGTTTACCTTTGGTCTCACAAAGTGCTGAGCACAAAACTTGAGCCCACCACCGGCATACTCGTAAGCACCGACAACGGATAGTTCACGGAATGAGTCACTGGTTCCACCTCCAAGAGACGAATGAGTCTGTTGCGACTTGAAGAAAGCCTTCCTTCGTGACTTCAGGGCCTCCTTCGCCTTCACACTATCACTGGTAAGATTCGACATGTCAACTTCCTCATCTGAGGCATCGTCCTGGTCGTGCGATGTCAAAGCCTCCTCGTGAAGGAACGGGTCTCCAACCGACATGGCGGAGACCACGGCTATGATATAGGCTAGACAGTCCTTCTGCTGGCCGGCAACCAGCATTCTCGCAAAGCGCGGCGAAAGCGGGAACAGCGACATGGCACGACCAAGATCCGTCACCTGCCCGTCCTTGAGAGCGGCCAACTGACCTAGTACCTTCTCCGCCTTGTATAACGTCGAACGTTCTGGCGGTGTGGGGAAGGGGAAGTTGACGACGGCGTCGATGTGCATGGACTTCATCTGCAGAACCACACCCTCAATAGGCATTTGGAGAATCTCCGGTTGGGAAAATGGCGCGAAGTAATGTTCATAGAGGGCCGAGGAGAAGAGCCTGTAACAATGACCAGGACCAGTTCGACCGGCTCGACCGGCTCGCTGGGATGCGGAGGCTTTGGAGACCCAGTTGACGTGGAACGACTGGATACCACTATTTATATCATATGACCGCTATTATCTAGTGAGTGTCGAGTCAATAGGACGAGTGTCGAGAGGCTGACCTGCTTAGCGCGTCCACAATCAATGACATAGCGTATACCAGGGATTGTCAGTGAGGTCTCTGCAACGTTTGTCGATACCACCACAAGGCGACTCCCTGGTGGTGGTGGCTCGAATACCTTCATCTGCTTATCGCTCGGTAATAATGAATAGAGCGGCACAATGTGCATCGGTACTGCGGAGAAATGAATGATTGAACTAGGGAATAGGAAGCATGCGCATACCATCGTTGTCGTCGAATTCGACGCCCAACTCGGCCGCCAATGCATCGTCCTCTTCATCATCACTATCCAAAGCTTCCGGATCCTCCTGTAGGTCGGCGGTGTCCACATCAGCTGCCACATTCTCGTCACTCGCGCCAGAAACACCAAGGTCCAAATCTTCAACCTCGACGTCAGCGTGGGCAGGTCCCACCGTACGTACGTCCAAAGCCTCTTCAGCCAAGGTAGCCAGCCGAGCTTCCAGAGATCCTCGTTGTTTGCGCTTCTCTGCCAACGCTTTCTCGCTAAACCGGGCCTCGAGCTTCCTGCATACACCTTGAATCTCGTTCTGGCCGGTCAGGAAGATGAGGATGCCACCAGGCGGTAGCCGAGTATGGATCTTCGTCGTCTTCTTGATAGCCTCTGTAACGTAGTCGGACGATGTCCGCCGATTGAAGTGGACAGTGACAGGGTGTTGACGAGCAGCAACGTTGATGACAGGAGGTGGGGTGGGGAAAAGGGTTGTGTTCTCAGCAAAGTCACTGACTCGTAATGTGGCGGACATGATGATCAGTCGCAGAGGCTACATATGCATAAGTTGAGAAGAAGGGGCTCGGAAATGACTCCAGGAAATACCTTAGCACCGTCCTGACCTTCCTTCCATCGCTGTTCCCGCAATTTCAAGACTCGACTTAGAACACCGATCAATATGTCAGTGTTCATGCTCCGCTCGTGAGCCTCATCGATGATGATGACAGAGTATTTCGTCAACAGGAAGTCGGTTGCAAGTTCACGAAGGAGGACTCCATCGGTCATGAACTTGATTGAAGTCGAAGGGGATACGGTGGCGTCGTATCGTATCTGATACGAGACCTTGGATGAGGTGAGCGATAGTTCGTGAGCTACGCGAGTGGCCATAGACATCGCCGCTACTCGTCTTGGTTGGGTAACGCCGATCATGCCAGGATTTTCTAGAAATCAGAAGCTTGGTATGAAGATCAATGGCATGAAGAATATGCGTACCACTATCTGCAGTGCCAAACCCAGCCTCGTATAAGAACTGAGGAACTTGTGTTGTTTTTCCACTACCTGTCTCACCACAGACGATGACAACTGGATTGAGGAGGATCGCCTCCATGATTGGCTGCTCCTCAGATACGATGGGAAGCAGCAGCCTGGCCTCCTCGACCTCTGGGGGGCGTTTGATAGAGACGCTCTTGGTTTTACCCAAGTTTTGGGCCAATGAAGTATCCGGAAGGTTGATGTCCTTCCCTAGAGGTCCTCGCATTTCGCCTGGCTCTATCTTCCGTTTCTTGGTCGGTGGCGGTTTCGGTATTGTAGGATCTTCTGACGGGGGAGGTGGTGTTTTGGAGCGTGAGGCGTCTAAGCCTTTGGAAATGTTCAACTGCTTGGTCGCCCAGTCCTTGAAGCCTAGACTTCGCTTCTTCGGGGGTGCATCTTCCTCGTCCTCGTCTCCCTCATCCTCTCCGCTGCTATCACCCTCCTCGTCCGAGCTATCTTCCTCTTCCTCGTCAGAGTCGTTCGCAGAATCTGAGCTGTCAAACGACGAGTCCGATTCTACTTCCTGTTGTGTTACCTTCGATGAGCCCCAGCTACGGAAAGCAGTCTGTGAACTTTGGTTAGATGGCGAAGGGAAGATATTGGAACGGAAAACATACCTTTTTCTTGCCTGATCTTGGTCGGACTCTTGGAGCGACGACAGTACCATCCGGATGGCGCTGAAGAGCCCCACCTACCGCTGCAGAAGTCGACGTAGACGCAACGGGCTCGACGTGCTCAAATTGCACTTTGACTGCTGCTTCGAGTGATGGGCTGCGACTGGAAACGCGCTTGGCGACGTGGCCGTCGTCTTTGCTGTCCAGATCTTCGTCGTCCTCATCGGCGAAGGAGACATCATAATTATCATTGCGTTTCCGTTTGCCAGAAGTGCCCTTCAACGCTTTCCTGATCTCCATGTCTTCAAGTTTATCAAGCCGTTCGCGATGAGTCGATACTCTGCCAGTTCCGAGCGTAGACGAGGACTGCAGTTGCAAAGTATCAGGAATATGGGCTTGACTCTGACTAGACACCATTAAACAAGGCGAATGATGACAGGCAAAAAACGCACGAGAGTTTCTGCATAATTTCAACGCGTTCTTCCTTCTTCAGCTTCTTATCCTATCGCATGGTTCAGTAAGCGATCCCAATTTGAGTATGAACCGACAACAAACAATGTATTTTTCGAGTCTCTTCTTCTTTTTGGTGTTCCATTTCGAGTTGGACTCTTCAAGAAGCTGTTTCAAGGTGAAAAGTGGTTCAGTTGAGTACTCGTACGCGGCGCACCTCTTGTTTCAACTTCTCCCTCCGGTCAAGCTCCCTTTCCTCAGTCGATTTAGGTACATGGATGAGTGCATTGGGATCCACGTCGGACTGGACAGTCGGCTTCTTAGCCTTTCCTTTCTTGCGCGATCCCGCCGTCGATTGGCGCGCCTTGGCGTTATGGCGTTCCCGAGGTACGGGGCCCATGATAGTTCTAGTCGAAAAAATTGGCTTGCTATTTTGGGATGATGAAGCATCGGTCCGATCTCCGAAGATCCGCATATGGCATGCCCGCCCGACGACATGCCTTCATACAGGTCTCCATCCATCCTCACTTTCTATACCACTACTGTAGCAATCTGTAGGATGGGAGCCGCAGCCTGTAAGGCGCCCTTTTCGCTCATAGAACCTCCCGAGGCGAAAACTTGCTCATTTTGACAGTGCGGTTTTACATTTGGGAGTCCCGCCTACGCGCCACCCGCCAGTTTCCAAAAATCACCCGGCAGGGACCGTTACGCACTGACCGTTGATTTCTATACAGATTGCTACAGTACATGATTGCGCTGACTCTACGATAGCGACGCGCCAACAAAGTTTGGCGCCATGCAGACACCATTCTTCGTTCGAATCTTGTGCACTTTTTTCGTCTCTGGATTTACCCAGGCAGCTTCTCGAGTGTCAAGAGTGATGAAGCCTGGTTGAACGGTCTCGAAGATCTTCTTCTTGGGATTGAGTTGTGAAAGCGGCGTCGCGTCTGGAGAGCATGTGAGTCAAGCATGTATCTCGACCGTGTCGAGCACCTACTCTCGAACTCTTCGCCTTCGAAGTAGACACGATCACCTGGCTTGGAACCGGGTGGTGGCTGGATAAGTTCGACACCACCATCCTTTCCATCTTTATGTGTGGCCTGCAGGGATTCTCAGTGCCTATCAACGAATAGCTGGACGACACATACAGCAAGAACCATGGCGAAACTCTTGACGCCACGCATGTTAGCCGGCTTGAGGTTACACACTGCAACAAGATACTTGTCTTGCATTTCTTCGATGGGAATATAGTTCACAAGGCCAGAGACCACGGTACGAGGACCAGTTTCTTCGCCAATATCGATTTGCTGCACACGATCAGTATAAACTGTAGATGAACCGGGGGAAACGCACTTCGATGTACAATCCGTCGGCATCTGGGTGCTTCTTGACTATAGGTTCATAAGTATTGAGATGTTCACATGCAACAGCTACTCACCATCAACGATATGGCCGACGCGAAGATCGACCATGGATGGTACAGGTTCGCCCTCATCAGCAGCGGGAGCAGCCTGAGCCTTAGCGGCGCCCTTCTTCTTGTTGCCATCCTGAGCAGGCGCAGCATCCTTTTTCTTCTCCTTCTTTTCTTTCTTCTGAGCCTTGGGCTGCTCCGTCGATGGTTGGGCGGAAGTTGTCGCCTCAGCCGCTGCAGGTACGGGTTCTGGTGCTGGTGCTGGTGTCGCAGGAACTTTCTTCTTCTTGGGAGCATCGGGAACCCGCTCAACTTTGGGCGCGCCGGTAAAGTCGAACGAGACTAGCGGGAAAGAGGAGAGGGTTTCAGCGGACTTGCGCACAGGAGAACATGACTGAATGTGATCGAAGTAGCGCGTCAATGCGGGATGGGAGAAGTACTGGGAAGGCTGAAACTGGGCCTGGGAGCGTGTGAGAGAGGACCACGTGAAGGCTGCCAACATACGAAGCTGGGATGCAGGGCGCCATAGAGCGCAACGTCGGCGGCGGTGAGGTAGTTGCTGACAGCGTATGTTTTTGGCGTCAATTCAGTGTCGAGAGTCTGGCGGCCAATCAGATGCAATCCCAGGCGGTGGTATGGGGATACACACCTTGAAGTTCTCTTGCTTGACGAGGTCTCCCTGGCCGACCTTTTCAAGCCATTCGTTTACTTCGTTTTGTTCGACGTCGGTTTTTCCCTGCAAAGTCGGGTCGGCGTCGGCAGTGCTGGTGACAAGCTCCTTGACCGGCCCACTCAGTTTCGAAACAGACGCCTGGAAAGACATAGCAGGTGGCCGGGATCGTGGTAGAAATCGATAAAGACGAGTCAAAAGAAACTCCATCTCTCAATCTCGTGACAAATAATAACGCGATCTTGATCTGAACCATCACAGCTTCATGCACATGGACAGCGCATTCACTCAGACAGCTCGACACCCTCTCTTCCCTCCTCCCTCTCTCTTCGAAAGCAGAATTTCTGCACTCTTCACCTACTTCCCCGTACCAGTGTAGGTCACACTGCATAATTCGCAAACAACTTCACATTGGGGCAGAGCGCATCATTGATACTGTAAGTGCTCGCCTCTCATTTCACTCCTTACTATGATTACACCTCCTCCACCTCTCAACGTTCAACCTACACTGTTCTAAGCAATTCTCGCTGGTAAAGACTCGAAGCATCTGGCTTGATCGCCTCTCGGTCATTTCGGCTTTGCGGGCAAGTATGACGCAACACTGAATGTGCTGGAAGAGTCAGCCGCGTTCTGGCTCGTTCTTAGAGTAGGGAAAGAGTTTCCTAATAGGTGTCCGTCTTGCAGTATAAAAGGCAGTTCAGCTGTACCGCACCATAATACACATTAACCAAAACAACATGTCGATCTCACGACAGCTCTTCAACGAATTCCGCCCGCTCTTCCGTATGCTGGAAGAGCCTTTCGCTCGCTCGCCTGCTGCGTTCACGCGGAGCCCTTTCTTCGACGAGACATTCTACGGGCTTCCTCGTTTCTCTCGTGTCGCTGTGGATGTGAAGGAGCAGGACAACAACTATGTTGTCGAAGCCGACCTTCCTGGGGTGCCCAAGGAAAACATCGAGGTGAGGATAGGCGACGGTGGACGCAGTGTCACCATCGAAGGCAAAGTCTCCATCCGGTCGTCTCCCGCCAACGAGAACCAAGCTGAAGGTGAAGCCTCGGCTTCTACATCAGGTATGTGGGATCTCGTTCGTCCAAAGGCAGCCATACTGACAAAATGTTTACAGTCACCAAAGCAGAACCTGCAAACCAAGTGGCAGAGTCCTCAGAGCGCTTCGTGGCCAACTCGAGCTTCTCGCGCACCGTCTGGCTACCTCGCCCAGTTGAGACGGTCAATGTATCGGCCCAGCTGAAAGACGGCGTCCTGACACTGTCTATCCCCAAGGCCGAAGACAAGGCCACTGTGTCGATCCCCATCCAGTAGTGGATTGTAGTCTCCAGACTGGACCATCATCCCCTCTCAATTTGCATCCCCAAGAACAAGGCCACTGTCCAAATTCCTATCCAGTAGTGGAATGTAGTCTCCAGAACGGACAATCATCCCCTCTCAATCTGTATCTCCAGTCCTAGTGTACCCTTTTGTATTAGTTCACTCTCAATTCGCTATTGTATTACCACTGATTTTCCGTGTATATTTCTCGAACTCAGAAAGCCTTCACTGGACTGCTCAAAAAATAATAGGTAAGGATGCTGCAATTATTGGTGATACGATATGTCAACTGTAGAAACTCACGAGGCCTGCAGGCTGCATCTATGCCCCCTCCATCTTCACATCGGACTCCATCCCAGCGTCTGGCTCCATCCTAACGTCTGGCTCTGCCGGCGTCTGCGAGGCGTTTCTCGATGGAAACTTGGAGGACTCCTCGCTCTTCGCTCCACTGTGTCCATTCGAGACTGGCCGGACGTCCATGGCCTCAGAATCATCCTTCAGTGAAGGAGAACCGACAGAGGCAGGTGTCGGTATGGGTGGCGTTGCGGCTGCAGTGAGGGGCGTGCTTATGCTGCTGGAGGAAGCGCCGGGTTGCACTGCATCGAGACGAGGTAGGACGCCGCGGCCAGCTAGAATTTCTAACAACTCGGGAGTGGGGGTGTCGGCAGGTATGTCAGGGAAGCGGGCCGCAATGTACTGTTTGAGGGACTCGAGTGGTTGATCTCGTGCCCAGTAGGTCGTGGTGTTGGCTGTGGCTGCTGCATGATCCCAAGCCTGGAACCCGTTGGTTGGTGCTTGTGGGTACGCGGACGTTGATGGCTGAGCAGGTGGTGGTCGCGGCGGTGCACTGGCAGAGGCCCGCGCGTTGGAAGTGTTGTTGACTCTGAATTTACTAGTGGAGGATGGGTTCACGAGCGCCTGCGGAGGGACTGTGTTGGATGGTTTTGGTGGAGGGGCAGGATCTTCGTCGAAGACTTTGGCTTCCATGTTTTCGCGTTCCTGCAGTGCAACATTTAGAGGTATTGGAGTCGGTATGTAGTCTGCGGGAGTTGATTAAGCACGCGAATACGCGGCCCTGGATATGACCATACCTTCGAGGAACCTGAATTCCTGATATTGGAGGATGGTGGCCGCTGTGAAGGCCACTGTTAGCGCGTAATTCGGCGGTCCCTGGCGGGAACAGACCGACCCATGTCATCATAGTGGACAGCCTGGCGGTCCTGCGATTTTGCCTGATCCAAGCCGCCCTGGGCCAGACGTTTGATGAATTGTTCCTAGGCCAACGATGAAATCCCGACTCTCTCGAACTGTGGCGGAGGGCACATACTGTCGCGACGGAAATGATGAAGAGGGCCTCTTTTGAAATGGTGAGAGCTCCCGTAACACCTGCAGACAATGCTCAACAAGATGGACCCCAGAGAACGGAAGAAAAGGCGGGCACCGTCAGCCTGAATGATATTTTCGAGGCGGACCATCGGGAGGAGGCTCTGGCCAAGGGTGCGGCCGTTGCCTGTGCCATTTTTGCTGGATGAGGCGCCTGCGTCGTCGCCTTCCGCGTCCGAATAGAGTTGGTCCACATCAGCCTCTATGTCAGAGTCTCCTGGCATGGGTTCGTCCGAAGGGGGGCCGAGCGTCTCCACTGGGTAATACGAGGCCATGGCAGCGTCGGCGTCGTGGACGGCAACGACAGTGGCAATACGGACGACGAGGAAAGTCGAGGGATGGCGGTTCGGAGGTAGTGAATCACGATGGTAGACCGCGTTGGACGGCGCTGAGCCCAGGCGGTCACGTTGTCCCCGACCATGGCACTCTCCCTCCCCATCATCGACATCTCTCCCTACCTCGACAGCGGCCTCGCCAACCGCCGAAAGGACGTCGCGCAGGCGATCCACGCCGCGTGCACCGATTACGGCTTCTTCTATCTCGACATAACCTCTTATCTCGCAGACATACGCGAGCCCGACGAGCTCGCGACGCTAGCTCGCCAGTTCTTTGCTCTGCCGCAGGAAGAGAAGGACAAGATTTCTCTCAAGAACCAGGACTATGCACGAGGTGCGATAACACCGCCTACACGCCGTCCTTGTGTTCACAGTTGATGATGGCAGGATACCAACGGCTGAAAGAAAATGTCACCAGCGGCAAGGCCGACAACCACGAAGCAATCGACTTCTATCGGCCTGTCGACAATCCAGACAGATCAAAGCCCCTCTGGGGAGAAAATCAGTGGCCCGCTGAGCCCGCAGAGTTCAGAGAGAAATATGAAATCTGGGTCGACAAGATGAAGACATTGGGCCTCGTCGTAATGGAGGCGTAAGCTGCCTAACATCGGTCTATGTGTTGTTTCTTACGCGCGTCCACAGCATGGCCGATGGGCTGGGAATGACCCCAGATGAATGGGCCGATCTGAAGAATCAAGTCGACGACAGCTTCTGGGTGATGCGCATGATAGGTGCGTACTCTACATCTCGGACGAAGGTCTAAACGATTACAGGATACCCCCCTCTTCCCACCGACCACGATGGATTCTCGTGTGGGGCGCACAAGTCCGTAAAACGCGTCCCTTTCTGCTATTATACGCTGATCACGGTGACAGGGACTATGGCTGCTTGACGCTCCTGTACGCTGACCCAACACCTTCTGCCCTTCAAGTCTTCCTCAAACGCAAAGGCGCGGTCGCAGAATTAGCCGGCCTTCCTGCTGAACAAGGCGACCAAGAGGGTGTCTGGATCAACGCGGACCCAACCCCCGGATGCGTCGTCTGCAATATCGGCGAGATGTGGGAGATTTGGACCAATGGGCTCTACAAGTCTACGCTTCATCGCGTCGTTCATCGCAGCTCAAATTACAGGTAGGTGTTTGCTTCAAGGTATCGATCCTGTTCTAATATTGACGCGTAGAGTGTCTATTCCTTTCTTCTTTGAGCCCAACTTTGATGCTCATGTGAAGCCTCTCGCTGCTGCCCGTCGCATTCAGAATGGCGACTCGGAGAAGGAGTATCAGCCTGTCGTATACGGCGACTTTCTCTTGAGCAAAGTCTCTTCAAATTTCGACACGACGGGCAAGAGGGACAAGTATTAACAACGAAGCAACCTGCACTATGTATGGAATACATTTCTGGGTGTACCCACCCGGTCCCGCCGTTAAACAAAATCGGTCTTGGTGATCTATGAACAACACGGTCAATCTTCAACGTCCAGCAAAAACTTGTGATTGGCACCCACATGGTGAACTGAGTTCTGGGAGGACGATGAGAGGGATTTATGGCCACCCAACTTGATATGGCATACATCGTCGTCATCCGAGTCCTTGAAATGATTCTTATTGTCCAGGATGTCGTGCTCGACAGTACGCGAAACTTCGATGTTAATGGGCGGAGCCGTATCAGCGACGTTGAAGTGCACAGGTGTCGCACTCGATTTGGACTTGCTCGAGGGCCTATCGACACCGTGGCCATGGAGGGATTGACGGGCGTTCAGCCTGAAAGATCATAAGCGAGGGTATGTGAGGGCAAAGTGACGCGGATGCATACATGGCGAGATGGGCGTTTATGAAAACTGATAGAATTGTCAGTGTAACAGAGACAGAGTAATCTTCAAACACTAACATTTACTTGACACCATGTGGAGAGGAATCCAATACAGCTTTGGCTGGACCGCAAACTGCCAGGGGTTTAGACCCCGCTTGGTGAACTTGCGTTTGAAGCACATACCGCCACGATATACGCACATTGTACGGTCATGGCCAACAAGTCTGTAGCAATCAGATTGGGTATCTTTCCAACCCCATCCTGTGCCAGGATATCGAGCAGAACGAAAGAAATGAGCGCGGAAATGAACACCGCAGCCTGTGCGATGACTGCCAGAGGCTGATATTTCGGTAAACAAAAGCCTACAGTCATGAGTGCTGCAAATAGAAACTATACCTTGAGCGGTACATTCGCGAAGTTACCCACTTCGGAATCTCGAGCACTGTGGGTTCTCAGTAGTCGGTTCAGGAATAGGAAATCCGCTAGCTCACATCATCACGGACATGCCTAGTATGAAGGGGTCAATATTTTTCTATGAAGAAAGAACGGTCGTCTACCAATGTTGCATCCTACACACCGACAGAATCGTCAGAAAGCATAGGCCGGGGCACTATGTCAGGCATACCAAATCCGATTACGGTAAACGAAAGCTGATTATTGCTTCAGTAATTCACCACGAGTTCTGAGGGAATTGCCTACCAGCGTTGAAGCGAGAACCCGCTTTTCGACTAAAATCCATCTTAGCGGGAAGTCCAGAGCGTACTCGGCTGAGACGGACCTTTCCACAGACGGAAGGTGTAGAATCTTTCGATCGATTCATGATTGGACTTAGGGTATCCGCGATAGCATGAACGACGACTCACGCTTGAACAACCAGTATGGCGAGCGCCTGGATTTGTCTTCATTACGATAGTAGCGAACTCAAGAGAAGTCCATTGACTTACCGCTAGAACCATTTCCACCTGGTCCGTAGTTGTCAGCAGAAGCCTTCGAGGAAAGGAAGATCGTACATATAAAGCGCTGGAAGATGCATCTCCTTCAGCACTGAAAAGATTCTAGATGTCCGTAGTCGTACCTAGTAACTTTATTGAAGGCTTCGCCACTGTTGAACATGGCAATAAGGTAATGCTTTGCTCTGAGTGTCGTCAATTTCCGAATGTATATCGGATGAGAGACAGCGACATACGAATACGACACTGTATGGCAACAATGTCAGTCGCGTATCAAGTGCGGCATAGTAGTCGGGTCGACGTACGCAGAGCAGAAGTGGCAGTGTCTATAGCACTGTTCGGAGTCAATCTTAGAAAGCTCTCAGATGCCAGTTACACGAACCATAGCGACATGACCTAACGCTTCGGAGTGAATCACGAGCGCAAAACGAAAGGACCACAGCGGCGTACAGTCGACTTGATGATGAGTCCATCCTTGGGAAAACGGGAGAAATAGACATAGGTTTCTGGCGGTGATCTGTTTGTGTGACGTTTGCGAATGAAAGGGATAAACGCACGAAAAAAAGTGAAGCCATAACAGATAATTGCTATTATGAAGCCAATGTAGAATATCCCGAACGTGTTTTCGATAGACATGGTGCTGTAGAAAGAGAAAAAACTGCCCTAGCCGACCGGCTCAAAGACTGTGGCGGGAATCGGGTCCATCTCAAGTCTGGGTGCCTCTGGATTCCCGTTCCTAAGCCGGCTGGAGCAGCATGTTGCCGAGTGTGTGTCTGCTTGACAGGGCCGAAATGATTGATACATGTACTCTTAGGAGCTGGCGCTGCCACGTCTCGCAGAATGCCAATGACTTCGACGCGAAGATGGAAGATGGCAATTGCCAAGAAACTGACGCGCCGGACCCCGGTCCACTTCCTTTCTGCCGTCGGCACGCTTCTTGGGCCCAACCCTGACTCAGTGACTGTCTCAGACTCTCTCTTCAGCTCTCTCTTCTAAACTCGTGACGACGTCGACAGCCTGCAATCCAGACTCAATGGCATCCTCAACATTCTTCAACCTATCTTCCCAGCTGCAACGCCGAATCGACAACGCGTATCTGAGCGTTTGTCGTTCTCTCCCTGATTTCCAAGAACCGCCTTTGAAGAAACGGAAACTTGCTCGTTCACCAGAACCCGCTGCCCTTGGCGGCGGCGGGTTCGTCGTTAATGATCCACCAGAGGAAGCAGCGGATGATGAGATAGACTTCTCCGAGCTCCCAAACCTTCCCATCTCGAACATCCCGACTGGCCTTCGTTTACTTGATCTCCCACCAGACGACGAACAGGTCCTGTCAGTCTTTCGTCAGGCAGCGTCTGGATGGGAGGACGACGATCCGAACTCAGCCGGCCCCTCTCAATCGTCGCGAGAGCTGCGCGTCAGCTTTGAAGACTGGCGTGCGGTATGTGGAGTTCTTCTCGAACACCATGCAGAGGAATACGCTGAAAGTTATGATGGGGGTGGCGCATCTGTGGGGGATGCTTCTCGTAACATGAGCGACGATGGTAGTGACTTTGAGGATGAGCAGGGAGGTGACGGCGGAGGAGGTAGTGACTCTGGGGACAGTCTATCGGATCCTGACTACATGGACGAGTCAGTCCCGCGACAGAGGCGCCGGCGCACTACTCGCCGAGCTAAGTCAATGGACTCCGATGACTCCGATAGCGATATGGACACTGGAGATGGGGCTCAGAGGCGTCTGACTGCGAGGCAAAAGCAGACCTGTCAGGACGCCTTTGCCTTGTTTTTCCCTGACGCGACGCCGGAGGAATTGCCTCAGAAAAAGATCATGATCGGTGATGTCCAGCGCGTGGCCAAGCTGCTCAAGGAGAAATTGAAAGCTGAGGATGTAAGTTGCATCTCTAAATATTATCGTCGATTGAATTGACTGACATCTGCCCAGATTGTTGATATGCTAGACGTCTTTTCCACCTCGACAGACAAGTCTATGAGTCTGGCGGACTTTGAGCAGATGATGCTGGCAGCGCGGTTAGCTTGAGGAGGTGCATGTCGCTAGAAAAGGACGGGAAAGCTGCTATTGTGGACGAATATATCTTCCTTGTATGCTGACTGACTGAGGTCCTATGTACTATATTACTGTATATTGGGATGTAAGACGTTCGGGGCTGTAGACTGTACTTGTGTTTGTATATGATGCATGTGCGAAGGTAGTCCATGCTTCGGGGACTACGTTCACGACTGTCAGCAGATGAGAAGACTTCCCAAGTGACGGTCCAGGTCGCATGAGTGGATGTTTCCGGTTGGGTCAGGGTTTGGCCCACAGATGGGAAAGAGAGAGCCTGAGTGCGCTCTGATGCTGAAGTGAAATGTGCGGGCTTGCATGAGATAAAAGCAAGTAGTATGTATACACTTAAACCAGAGAAATACACCCAAAGAAATATACAAGTAGAAATATATAACCCTCAAGAGTGATCCTTGGGAAGCTCGACAACAAAATACCCCGTACAGACCTGGGTTTGTTCCCCATCGTCTTCGAACCTCAACACATAGTTCGGGACCACATTTGCCTGGAACTTGCTTAGTATCGCTTGTACTTGCTACATCGAGAAGATTCCTACTGCTTGTCGGTCAGGTGGCGTGATCACCTCAGCTCGGTAGAAACAGCTAGTATCCGGGTAGAGAGCTAGGACTGTTGCTCCCTTGGGATGCTCCGGATATGAGGAGAGACTTTCAGGTGTACCTGCGACCGCCTTAGGATCCGGTAGAGGTATGATTGATTTTATTGTCGTCGAGTACGTCCTAAGCACTTCCTCAGTCAATTTCCATACGGTGGTGCACATTACTCACTCCGGGTTCTCATCATCGGCATCACGAACTTCATACCTGGAAATACAGAACATGAATCCGTCAGAGAATACCCACAGGACGGAGACGGTGATGTACCTGTTCTTGTCTGCGTTTGTGCATTTGGTAATGATAGCTAGGATCCAATCGCTACTTTCAGCTTCGTCCTTCAACGATTTTGGAGGTGGATGAAACGCAATTGTGCGCCCAGCCCGGAGAGGGAGCTGCTTAGCAATATTGTCCTTACGTGTCCCATTTCCGCGCGCCAATGACGCCAGTGGCGTACCAGCCTGATTTCGAGGCGGTAAAGTGATTGAAACACTTGTTCGGGTAGTTGGCGCAGGCGGTGCCACATGCGCCACCGAATTAGATGGTGACGGCGGTCTTGGGCGCTTGTTCCGTTTGTCAACAACTAAGCAGGGTTAGTTTGTAAGGATTTGAGCTCTAAGAAGACCCACCAGGTTCGGGTGCTTGCCGCAGAGCAATCAGTACTCCGAGTTTTTCCAAGGTCTGTTCAATCGCCCTGGACAACTTGTTATCAAAGGACCCGAAAGTTGTTACCGATTCATACTTGACTTCTTTGTTCGAGGCATCCTCGACGTCTTTCAAACCTACCATTAGTCGGTTGTACGTTTGCTGGACGTCTTCGAGGCCTTCTGCAGGAACAGTGTCGTCCGAGGGCCACCCGGAGATGCAGCGGTTGACACGACCAATCGTGCTTGCGGTGGCAGGATTCGAGTACATCTTAGAGAACGCCATGAGTTGCGTTCGCGCCTGATTCCAGACGGTGGTTTCTACATTTTACATGCGTCATGGAAGCGCCAGAAGATGAATAACATATGGACCCACCTTCACTCGCGGCTGGGCGCGACGGAACACCCCGTTTGCGGTCCATAACGTCCGCGCTATAAAGAGAAACTACAGAGACGTGTAACCATCAAACGTGGAATCCCAGAGGTCTTGGCGTTTGATGAACCGGTAGCGTTGTTGACTGTAGCGGTTCAAGGTAATTTAAAACCTCCGGGATTTGAAACTCCGCGGACGGTGGGCGGTCGAACACGGAATAAACATGACGCATAGTTTTATGTGCCTCGCGGCTATCAGTGTGCCTTCGCTTTCACTGGCAAGGTTGCTGGAAATGACTGAGATACTTTAAAATATTATGCCTTGGGTATTTTTTCGAGTGTCATCGCAGATATAGATTAATCAAGTAGCTGTTTCAAAAACATGAGTAAGTTACGATACGCGTACATCACAGCACTCTGAACGCGTCCGGAATCAATCTCTAGAAACAGGTAGTGTCAAGAGGTATTCGTTTCAATACGCGCCAGTGCGCATTGACAGTCAAAGACCGGACGGCAAAGCAAGGAGGCAAAGTACTCTTTTCCGAGTCCTGTGGTCACGAGCAGTCTGAACTCAGTTGAAATGTCTTGATAACCAGCATGTTTGTGACCGGTTTGAGCTACTTGAGCGGGGTTGCTAGCCGCCTCAGAGAGACGTCATACACAACTTTGAGAATATGTAAGTATCAGAGTGTAAGATGTGTTACATATAATGTTCACCTTCTTCAATTTTCTTCATATCATATTTCAGACTATCAAATCGTCGGCGCAATTGATCATTTTTGAGATTGAGCTACAACAAAGAGGTGATATCCCGCGTGCAAAGGTCGTGGTGGACATACCATTGTGAATCCCGCGAAGATATCCTTGACAAAGGCAGATATTTTCAAGGGTTCCTGAAAGTTACCCAAGGTCACAGCATTTACAGCCAGTCGCGACTATGTTATTTGGGTTATTGATCCCGGCAGATTCGGAGAGTGTACTGACCAGTTCATTGACAAGAGTGATCAGACCGTGGAGGTAGTCCTCCACTGCTAAGGCGAAACGATCTTTCCACTCAGGCTGAACTAAACAGATATGGTCAGCCCCGCTCACCCAGGTGAGTATCGACTTACTGCCAAGCTGCGCGGACGTAGCCGGCAGCGATAATAATGCGCCTGTCGAAAGGTATTCAAGGAAAGTAGCCACGAAGACAGAGGTGCGCAGAGAGTTTGTCCACATCTCCTTCCATCTCCAAAACTGATTGGCAGGAATGAGCTCTACCATAGCTCTATGAGTCTCTTGCGTACTCGCGAGAACAGGTTTTACAGATTCAACGAGGTTCGGTACTAAACTTCGGGTGAGCGCAAGAAGGTACATCGGCCATATACTATCTACCTGAGGAGAAGGGGATTGAATGAATCCTGTTCATCATTCCAACCATCGTGCGCGCTTTTTTGTCTAATTCAGCGACCTGTTCACGAATTTTCTAGGGTGGGTTATAAATTTGATCATTTCGCGTGTTGCCCAAGTACCTCTCTAGTCTGGGATTCATTGTCCAGTATCGAGTTGAGATTGTCGATATCAGTGGGATTCATTTCGGTGACGCGATGGTGATGATGGAAGAAACGAGAGCCTGAGAATTCACGTGGCCATTGAGAATTAGCATAGTAAGGCCTTTGTTTCGGACTTCGACCGTGACGGTGGTCGGGCATTGGGCCTTCCTTCTCTCTTTCATGACTCCTTGACGATCTTACCTGTCTCGCCAGTCTTCTCGTCTCCATTGGGCCCCGTAATGTCCAGCAAAAACAGTCATGTCGAAGTGCAGAGAGCGCTGGATCAATTGCGCGCCACCCCGGCCGGAGGCGACCTCCCAGAGGAGACATTGAAACAAATCTACGACTACCTGATGGACGCCTCGACCGGCAATGACATTCACTGGTTCTGTGGACGGGCTTCCACCACGACCGTCGCGGCAGCGACTTTTTCGCTTCGGCTTCACGCCTACGAAAGCGAGAACGTCGTGATGTGGCGGAGCAAAATGTCGGAGTGCCTCACAAACTGCACGGAATGCGTCCATGCAGAGGAACAGGCCAAGATTCTGTCGGGAAACACGTACGTTTGCGTTTTCTCGTCACGTCGTATATGTTCAAAATGAAGCAGATACCTTGGCGCATTCCCGGCCGATATCAAGACCATGTTTTTCGATAGCTTTGAGCAATCTGAGGCCAACAGCGTTGTCGACACGTTAGCCCGTGCAGGTCTTGCTACGGACAAGCCTCCTACATCCAAGAAATCATTATACGACATGCCTCCTGCTTTGGTGTATCGTATGGTGTCTAATTTTGGCGTGTTTCGAGACCAGCGAATACTTTCCATCATCGACCAATACCCTCCTTCGAAGCCTTTGTCTTGGCCTCTTGATCTCCTACCAGCCGGCATGTTCATCCTTCTTCTGCATCGAAATCCCCTTGTCCGAGAATGGGCCACCAAGCAGGTTGCCAAATGTACCGCGGTTCCGCTGCCAAATGAATCATTCAACGGGCCATACTCACAAGTCCTCCAAGTCATCGCCTCCATCTATTCTCCTTCGGGAGAGGTCTCGTCTTCGTCTCCAGACCCTCACAGCACCCGATTGCAGGCGATTGTCGTCTCCGAACCTACAATCTTATGGTCGTCCTTCATGCACGTATTGAAGCTCATCCCACCGGAGTCATTGGTCTCGGGAAGCTTCCAGCATGTCGATATTCGACGTGTCGTCACTGGACACCTGCATGACACAGGACCAGGTCAGTTACATAGCGCTGACTACACTGACTTTGGCTGACTTGTTTAGAATTCGCTGAAATCATGCAGTGTTTTACCCTCCTTATCAAGCGCCTTGGCCAGAGAATCTGGGTGGGAGAAGGTCCAGAATACCCCCAGGTCATTTTCGATTCCATCAAAGATAATCCATCTTTCATTGATCGGATCCAAGAATCTGGGGGAGACAAACGGCACATCCTTTGGTTCAAAGAGTACCTCTCGCTTCTTCGTGATGCCTCCATTCATTCCCAAGTCTCTCTGAAAATGCTCAGTTTCCTATGCGAGGAGTTGCAGCACGAACGCTTCGGTGACTCTCGCGCGACAGTCATGGCCTTCGCGGCTTTCGTAAGCCCTTCGCGCAAGCTATTTAATTACTGTCTCATTCCTCCATCAGCTACTCAAATCCGAAGATAAGCAACCAGAGCATCAAGCGGTCGTGTCAGAGGCCTTTCGCATTCATGGGGAGGTATTGACCTCGGTGGCATTCTCAAATGCGCACTCCTCCGCTCGATGGGCCAATGCCAGGACCGAGACGCGTGATTTGATTGCGGCCATTCTGGCTCAGGATCTCAAGACTCTCTCTTCGTCTCTGACCACCCTCTGTGAGGCGCTCGCCCGCCGGAAGCCCACGTCCTCTGCTTCTCCTGCTCCTGCTATCAGAGATCATATATGGAGAGCCGTGTATGATTCCTTGAAGGACAATGACAGTGAGGGTATCCACATCGTCATTTCTGTGATGTCCCAAGCTTCGCATCTGGACACCATTCATACCGCAGCTTTCCAACCACTGTTTGCACAGCCAGTGCTAGAGCAGTTGTTTCGATTCGTTAAAACTGGTATCCCGAATATCAAGACAGGATTCCTGGACACAGTCACGTCCTACTGTCAACGGATGACAACTTCTGCCGCTATATCGCTTTTGGGGATGCCTGGTATGGTAAAGGACATTATGAAGATGATGCTTTCACCAGTCGACGACCTTCGGATGGTGGCGCAGTTGGTAGTTGGGTCAGCATTCGATGCAGATGTACGCGCAGACTGTTTTCGTGCCTTGCTCACCAATCACTCCGCCGCTTCATTGGAGGGTATCTTCGACTTCCTCTCAACCTTCAAAGACTACGCCAACGTCGTACCAGAAGCTTGTAGCCTGGCCAAGTCACTCGTTCGCGGCTTCACCGACATCATGGAAATCCTCTGCCAGCACCCCAATGGTCTTCTCCATCAATCTTCCTTCCTCCGAACCTCTGATTCGTCGAGCCCTGTCATACAGTTACCCAAACTCTGGAGGATGATGAGCCACGCTATCGCGCTCATTTTCAAGCGTACACCAAGCTGGGCGAAATACTTTGACAACGATGGCATGATCAGGTGGATGCGTGATGCTCTCATCTTCGGGCGAGAGATGTTGTCTGAGGTGCAGACATTCCAGTCGGTTGCCCGGAGCGTGCCCACGCTATCGAAGTCGAAGCGTCAGGAGATTGAAGCCGGCATGCTCAACGACATGCAGCAGGTCCTCACTGACCTGGCGCGATGGCTTCGTTTGACCGACGAGGAACTGTTGCACCAGTCATATTCCCTTCTCGAGTCTCTGTTCAACTTCTTCCGCGACAATGGCACCGCCCCTCACAAGGACAGTGTCGATCGACTGCAGCGCTATCTGAAGGACGCAAGAGACAGTGATGCAAGCGCTCCTCGCACTCGCTTGAGCTCGGCGAAGCTGATCCAGCTTGACCTTCTGTTATCGTCATTCAACGAAGTGATCGAGATACCTGACGATGAAGAAGGAGAGCCCCCGTCAGCACCCATTGTCATTTCGGATGACGAGGAGCCGGTCGCCACGAAAGACCCGAAAGGGAAAGGAAAGGATGTCAAGCGCACTACTGCACCATCGAAAGCCCTCCAAACAAAGTTAAATCTTCCCAAAGCCTCTACTTCTGCAGCGACCCAACAATCCAAGCAGGCAGTCTCCTCGTCCACGAAGACCAGAGTCGAGGTGGACAAGGGCTTCTTCGGAGAACGGGATCAAAAGAAGTTGGCCGGCGCCAGTTCACTGCCCAAGTTTCGAAAGTCTTCGGGAGCCACAGCGGGTCCTTCAAAACAAGCTCCCAGAGGAGTCTCTGCCGCATCCGGTGGGTCCTCCGCTCCCGAGGACTCGGAGGATGAGGACGACGAGTCACAGGCCTCCGCATTGCGGTCTCTGGGTCTACCCAGATCCCCCAAGATCAAGAAGAAACCGCTTGTGCGCCGTCAAATAAAGACGCTCGAAGTCTCTTCGACCACGTCGGCGGCGGCAGAGGAGCGCCAACGACAACAGCTCATACATGCGGCGAAGATGCGCGCCTGGCAGCGCCAAAATCCCAACATGACGAACCTACACCGTGTACTCTTGTCATGGAACTACGACCATGACGGACCCCTTCCTCCTGGAGCGCCGCTGCGCACAAATTCGGTCCCAGATCAATTCAGAGAGCATCGGGATTATGCCAACATCTTTGAGCCTCTGTTGTTCTACGAGCTGTGGGCGCAGATATGCAGCTCGAAGGAACAGACGTCCGAGTCTTTCCCTTGTAAAATTACTTCCAAGTCGACGGCAGACTACTGGACGAGGACGGCTATTGAAACCGCAGTGCAGGTTCCGAAGGATTGGTATCTGACAGAGAATGACGTTGTGCTACTTCGACATCAGACGGACCGGTCTAGAGTAGCTTTGGCGAAAGTCGAGGAATCCAAATCCAACAACCCAGGTCAAGTCAATTTGACCGCCCAATTGAAATTCTGCTTCGACGAGAATCGACCTGATCCCGGGCTAGGGATAAATACAACTTGGAACATTTCAAAAGTCGTCAGGTATCCATACAGTGTGTTTCAAACATGGGCAACCTTTGCTAATAATTGTTGCAGTTTGAGCACTGTCTCTCGTGAATATGCAGCTCTTGCGACCGTAAATTTTTACGACTACAGGGAGTTCATTTTTCAACCTCGATTAGCGGTGGCTACCACGCTCAATGCCCGGGCCGTTCAGAAGACCATGGAAACATACAAACTCAATGAACCACAGGCAAAGGCAATCGAGTGCTCCTTGCAAATCGAAGGGTTCAGTTTGATTCAAGGGTTTGTCCATTGTCCTTACGTCGAATTTTCTAATCATATGCGTAGGCCACCTGGAACAGGCAAAACGTCGACTATCTGTGGTCTGATTTCCGCTGCCACCGAGCGTCGACCTCGTCCAATCTCTACCAACCGTTCTCCGCCTCCGAAGATTCTTGTCTGCGCACCGAGTAATGCCGCTATTGACGAGATAGCATATCGATTGAAGGAGGGGTATCGCGGGTCTGTGAAGACCAACTCTCCTATCAATGTGGTCCGCTTGGGCTCTAGTGTTGGGGAGGCCGTTCGTGACGTCGAGCTCAACTTCTTGGTCGATCAAGCTCTAGGACTCGCCGAATTTGGGAAGGACCAAGGAGCCGACGCGAGTCTTGTGTCTATGAGGCAAGAGCTGCAGCGGCTTCATGGGGATGCCACAGCTGTCAAGGCCGAAATCGATACAACGCACGATAACTCAGAGAGAGTGAAATCTTTGCAGAAGAGACTGAAATCCCTGGACACACAGCGTCTGCAACTCGGCCAGGAATATGATAAGAAGAGGGACGAGCGAAGGGATGAAAGGAAGACGCAGGACAAGCAACGGCGTAATGCACAAGCTGAGGTACTGCAGAATGCAGAAGTTATATGCACCACGCTGAGCGGCGCCGGGCATAAGACTCTGCAGGATGCTTACCTGGATTTCGACGTCATAATCATCGACGAAGCAGCTCAGGCTATAGAGCTAAGCACATTGATCCCCCTCAAATTTCCTTGCAAGCGTTGTATCTTGGTCGGCGATCCCAATCAGTTACCGCCTACTGTTTTGAGCGGCCAGGTAAGTCATGTACTCCAGATTTTGCTGCTCAGTTCTCTGACCAACGTTGCGTCGATAGGCGGCCAGATATCTATACAGCCAGTCTCTCTTTGTTCGGCTCCAGAAGCGCTGCCCCCAAGCCGTTCATCTGTTGAGCATCCAGTATCGTATGCACCCGGAAATCAGCGTGTTGCCGAGCAAACTCTTCTACGACGGGAAGCTTTCCGATGGACCCGATATGGCTGTTCGAACTGCCAAGGCCTGGCACAGCGACCCGAAGTTTGGGCCGTACAAGCTCTTCAATGTCGCTGGGAACGAGGAAAGCACGCCTGGCAAGTCGATGAAGAATAGTTCCGAGGCGCAGATGGTCTTGTTGCTCTACAACAGATTGCAGACGCTGCGTCTAGCTGAGGACGTCAAAGTCGGAGTCATCTCACCGTACCGTGGTCAGATCGGCGAATTGAAGGGGGTCTTCCTGAAAAAGTTTGGACGGGAAATCTTTGACAACGTCACGTTCAATACCGTCGATGGTTTCCAAGGTCAGGAGAAGGACATCATCATTCTCTCGACTGTGAGGGCCGGCCCTGGTGTCACGAACATTGGATTCTTGAACGGTATGTTCTCTACGATCATTGCCTCGAACTGCTTCCAAACGATAGACTAGATTTTCGACGTATGAACGTGGCATTGACTCGTGCCAAATCCAGCGTTTTCGTTGTTGGTAATACGCCGACTCTGGAGCGCAGTGACAAGATGTGGAAGCAGATAGTCGAAGATGCTCGCTCTCGGGGACTCCTCGTTGAGGCAGTAAGTGCCCGTCCACGATTTGTTGAGCTTGGGTACTCACTCCTTGTAGAACAGGACATATTTCACGGAACCAAGTAGTGCTAGTACAGCGCCTCCATTGCAGACCAAGAAGTCTCTCAAATCGATTCCTCCACCTCCTCCAGTACCTGCGGACCTTAGCACACCCAGCGAAGTCGCGGCCAAGAGTCGTTCCGACGGTTCTCGGACAGCGAGCGGTGTAAAACGCAAACTGTCGATTTCGGCGGAGGATCGCCCAGGACCATCGACGCGGCCCACACTTTCTGACAAAGCTCCCACCATACCATCTCCTGACCCGCTATTGCCTGTCAAGAATGGACACTCTCTAGATACCCCATCTTCTCTCCCTAAACCGTCAAATACTTTACCGCCAAAGCCACAGAACACAGCACATCCCCCACATGCGAAGAAAAAGAAGAAGGAAACCAACATGTTCATTCCCAAGAAGCATCAAGAGAAGAAGGTTCGTCACCAATATGTTGTATATGCTTCTCTCAATTCGACCTCCATCTGCAGCGCCCCCCAGATGGCGATTCTGGAGCAGGTAACTCGGCAAGACGACGTCTCGCCTGAGCGAAACTTTCGTTGCATAGATATCTGTATCATATCATTATCTCTTGCGTACTACATCTTGTATATTGTATCATACTAGCTACATCCCATCCTCATTCTACTCGTCGCTTTGGTACATACATAATCTACACTTGCATAACTATAGCTAGACAACGATCCATTAACTCGGCAACTTCTTGAGATCATGGTATGCCTTCAACACCTCCCCATGGTCCTCACTACCCTTCGGGAACGACGTAGTTTCCTCAATGGCAGTCTCGATGCCCTTTTCCTTGACCAATTGCACAAGCTGAACAGACTCCTCGTCCTCTTGTACATCGAAGTGGAACGCGGCTGCGATTCCTTTGATCAAGTGCGGCCGTGGCAAGTCGTACTCCTTGCACATGTTGACAGCTCCAACCAACCTCTCGTTCGGCGACAACTTCCTGAGCGGATTCCTGGAGACCCGCGTCAACTCGTCCTTGATGTTTGGGTTCGCGTAGCGCTGCATGGTGCGATCGATGTAGTCCTGGTGCTGCTTCTCGTCAAACCCGTGTTTGCGAATGAGAGCGGAGCCGGATTCGTGAAGAGCATGCCGAGCGGTGTGCTCGCAATACGTGTCGCCAATCGCCTCTGTCATGGTCTGGTAGCCCTTCAGGTGGCCGAGGAATGCCAGGATGGCATGCCCACAGTTCAGGGTGTAGAGCTTGCGCTCGAAGAACGGCTGGAGGTTGTCCTGCAATTGCATGCCTTTGATGTTCAGGGAGCCTTTGACTTTGCTCTTCTCGACAATCCACTCGTAGAAACCCTCCACGCCGACCTCGAGAGGATTGCTGCTCGTGAACGGCGGCACGATACGATCGACTTCGCAATTCGCGAAGCCAACGTTCTTCAACACATCCTCCGGCTCGACGCCCTTGGACTTGAGCGCCTCGGTGATGTGCTCTTCCAAGTGGGACGTGGCGCCAACCATGTTCTCGCAGGCGATGATGGTGAGATCCTCGTTCTCGCGCCCAGACTCCTTCCGCCTGAAGACACCCTCGGCGATCGTCGGGGCGATCTTCTTCAGGACATTGGCGCCCACGGAAGTTGTGATGATCTCTGCGTCGCAGAGCGCGTCGAGGGTGCTACTCTCCCCAGGCTTGGACCCGGAGACATCAGTCACATCCTCGTCGTCCTGCTTGTCCGTTGCGTCCAAGATGTGTATCTTGTAATGGTGCTCTTGGTTGAGCTCATTGATGATGTTATCCTGCACATCGACGAAGGTGACGTGGTAGCCGGAATGCGACAAGAGGGGGCCGATGAAGCCTCGGCCGCTGCAGCAAGTTTATCTTCAATGTGTGTCCAAGAGAATATGTGAAGGCGGCCTACATGTTTCCTGCTCCAAAGTGGACTGCTTTCTTCGATTTGGCTTGCGTGTTGTCAGTCATGGCTGTTCGAAGTAACCTGGTGATGGGTAGGCCTGGGCTGAGCCACAAGTAAAGGCTGACATCATGTTGCTCATCGCCGCTCCATCTCCAGAAAGCAGAAGCGATGCAGACCGCGTTAGGCGATCACGTGAACACATTGAAGTGTGGCGTGGCCCCAAGATGATCGATCGGCGTACCAGTCTGTCAACAACTTACCCATTCAGCATCAGGTTGTCTACGTCCGACTCTGCAATTGACAGATGTCTTAGGCTGAATCCGGCTTCCATCGGCCTACTTCGATGGGATAAACGGATCGAAGAGACCTGCGTGCTTGATTTCGCACGTGGCGCAATTCACCACTTGTTCGCGTACCACCAGGTCTGAACTCGGCCTCAGTATAGATTATTGCAATCTCCGACGAAGATCATCAGAATTGCAATATACTGCTCAGCTGACGCCAAGTTGTCGGTCCGGATGCAAAATGACTTGGGAGTCAGCCTGATGTTTCTCTCCTTCTCTTCCCCCCACTCATGGTCTACGCCAAAACGACAATCATCTTGGGCTTCATCGGCCAGATACTGGCTGCCGACGCGCTTGACTGCTCGTTCAAACTGAGCGGTGGCTACGATTTTGATCTCTGTCCTGTGTTCGACACCCAGAAATCTGGCCCGGCTATCATCTCGCGTCAAGAGGAGACCCCGCCTACTAGGACGCTCAGCAAATATACCCTTAGCTTGACCGGAGCGTTGAAGCGTGACGGAACTTTGCCCGCGGAATTGCAGGTAGTGTCAATATTTGGTTTGCCGCCGCAATCTACGACTGAACGTCGATTACTTAGTGCCCGGACGGAACCTGGATATGCCTTGAGGGTATTTGCCATTTGAACTTAGAACGACCGACCGTTGAGGATGCCATTAGTATCAAACAGTCGACCAAATCGACCGTCGGAGCCTATTCGAATCACACAAGTAGTGCCGATAGCAGTCAGCCCCGATCTCACTCCGAAGGTCAAGTTTGGTACGAAGATAAACGAAGGAGATTTCCATGGTAGGCCGCACTCTTCTGAGCGAGGCAATCATACCATGACGTCTGCTTAGCACCTCTGCAACTTACCCTACACGGAGGAACATACGCCCAATCGAAGCAGAAAGCGTCCATCCAGTTCATATGTGACCATGACGCGGAAGAGGTACGGTTTCAACTCATTCAAATACCTTTATACTGACATTGCACTTAGCCTACAAATCCTACTTTTGCGTGGTCCTTCAACGGAACCCATGCGTTCCATTGGAAAACGAAACATGCATGCCTTCGGGGCCTCAGCGGCGATCCACCGGTCTCTGACCCAGACCCAGACGACGCGCCCCCTGTGGATCCTGATCAAGACGACGTTCCTACCAGTCCTAGGCCTAGGAGCGCTGGTCGATTACTTACCTTCTTGACCGCAATCGTCGTATTGTGGTGGGTACATGAGATGTCTGCGTGTGTCCTTACTGATGCGCTACTAGCTTCGTCTGCTATCTTTCCGTGAAGAAGTTTGTTGGAAGAAAGGCGTTGTGGGGTTCTTCGTATCGAGCGTTGCCTTGGATGAGATATAGGGTCAAATTGGACGAAGGCACGGTCATACATGGCGGTGGACTTGACGCGGAGTATTATGACATTCCGGAGGACGTGCCCCTTACTCCAACCATCAGTATGGGTGACCGTACGCCTACAAAGACAGTGTATGGAAGTATAGAGCCTTAGTTTGGACTCTGGAAATTGCGTCGGGTGCCCGGACCGGTGTGTCCGTACATGAGGCAGGGTCGACTTTTAGTTGACCAGTGACCGGTACCAGTGACCACCGCTGCCCCCGACCATCATCATGTCCAAGTACGCCCCTCATCACAGCTCGAACTCCACGCGGGCGTCGTCGTCGACAATATGCCAGAAGTGCCTCAAGACGGGCCATTTCACCTATCAGTGCAAAAATGCGCGCCCATATGTGTCGCGGCCATCGCGCACCCAACAGCTGGAGAAGCCCAGCGTACTCGCGAAACTGAAGGATGTCGGAAAGCCGTCTGTTGAGGTCCCTGAAGAGTTCAAGAAGAAGTGCGCTTTGCATTGATCACAGCCAGGTGTCGGTCTGACGGTTTATAGGTCTGGCACTGCGAACAAGATATTGGAGGCGAAGGAGAAGGAAAGAGAAAAGGAAAAGAAGAAAGACGACAAGGGGAAGGGAAAGAGGTGCGCCACATTATTCCGAACGCAGGCATGTATTCTAAATTACCCTTGCAGAGCAAGATCGACATCCTCTTCTGAGAGTGACTCTGATTCCGACTCGAGCTCAGAGTCTGACTCGGACTCTGACTCTGGCTCAGATTCAGGCTCTGACTCCGGGGATGACCGCCGCTCGCGGGAACGGTCGAGAAAGCGGCGCAGGTCGAGGAGCAGGAGTCGGAGCCCTTAGACTGACGATATGGACAGGTTGTACTTTCTAGTTTCTCTCGCCTTGAAGCAATGTACAGTTGCACATTTCTCTGATGTTCAAATGACTCGAGGGCATAAGTCAAGGCGAGTCATTCTCGTGGGTATAAGCGCCCTAGAAGATCTTGTCTTCCCACCTTGCTTCCTACCTAACTTCGACATGGGCGGTGCTGCATTTCGCACAGGCAATTTTCCGCGACTGCCCCTCGCGCAGTACCGAGCTGCCTTGGAGCGACACACGCTTGTTCTCAAGACGCTTTATACTCTCGTGACAACACCAGTCGAAGCGCCAGAGAAGGCGGATTATGGAGACCTCGACTTCCTTGTCTGGAAACAAGAGAACCTACCCTCCCACGATGAAGTCAAGGCTGCACTAGGCGCAACAATGGTGATCCCCATGGACGGCCCAAGAACAAGTAATTACGCTGTCCCTTTGGCTGAACAGGTCGACACCTTCTATCAGGTCGACGTCCATGTCTGCGAGTCCAGGGAAACGTTTGAGCAGACGGTCTTCTTTCATTCCTACGGTGACATGGGAATGATTCTGGGGCTCATCGTTCGCGGAATGGGCTTGCATCTTGGCGTCCACGGGTTAAAGGTAAGACGTTCGCTCGCTGGGGTCCAGCACCATCTGACAGCAAGCATTGTTCAGTATCCGCAACCACCGCACCGCCCATGGCATCTATCGTCGAATTTCGACGAGATACTTGCGTTCTTTGGATGGGAAATGCGGCGCTTCAATGAGGGTTTTTCGACACGTATGGCACTATACGAATGGCTGGCATCATCACCGTACATCCGGCCGGACATGTTCACCTTTGCCAACTCGGTAGGCAGAGTCAAACCGGAGCGGAAGATGTACTGGGAGTTTGTTGAATGGGCGCAAGCGCAAGCCGTACCCTTGCCGTCCACGACATCGTTACGCGAGGCCGCTCTGGAACATTTCGGTAAGAAGGAGGAGGTGGAGTCGTTTCTGCGCAAAGAGGCAGCGAGAGCTCGGTTAAAGGTCGCGTTTAACGGGAAACGTGTGGCACAGTGGGCCGAGTTGGGGGAGGATTGGAGGCATGTCAAGATCATCATGGACCATGTGAGGACTCAATGTGGTGGAGATGAGGGTATTTCGCGAATGATTGAGGAGAATACGGATGACGCGGAGA
Source organism: Strobilurus pachycystidiatus (assembly GCA_019915135.1). NCBI lineage: Eukaryota > Fungi > Basidiomycota > Agaricomycetes > Agaricales > Physalacriaceae > Strobilurus > Strobilurus pachycystidiatus. The sequence continues at coordinate 1,455,098 of JAHLMK010000004.1, forward strand.
AGACATTGATTGACATGGTCAGAGCGGCGAAAGTCGAAGTGAGCAGGGATGGCAATTGGTGCGTTGTAATTTCCGTCTGGCCGAACGTGTTTGTTGACAATGACCTCGGGCACGGTAGAACCGGCTAGAGGGATCTTTACATGCATGGCAGCGTATCCAAGACAATCCGCTGCTCGGGCCAGAAGACGTGCGGAATTGTTCAAAGATCGCGTTGATGTCAGAGCAGCGGGCATCGGCGTCAAACCATAGACTGTAACCTGTTTGTCATCACTTTTATACACTCCTTGCCGAAAGGGGTCAAAACGTGAACAATCTCTCGTGGCCATCGCTTTAAACCCCGAGTTTGAGCTCCTCTTCCATTTGCTTACTGACTACCTACTCGAGGTCCTTTGTTACCCGATTTTTCACTTTCACCACCACCGCTACCACCACCACCATCAGCATGGCACCGCTCACGCGCAAAGAGCAAGACACGCTCGCCACCTTTCGCAAACAGCTATATGACGAAGACCTCTTGCATGACGGCGATACCATCGGAACGGACGACGAGACGCTGTTGTGAGCGACTCGGCGCCTTTCATGCCCGTTCTCTGCCGCTGACCTTACACGTGTGGAGGCGCTTTCTGAGGGCGAGGAAATTCCATCTCAAACAGTCGAAACAGATGTTCCGGGAATGCCAAGATTGGAGGCAAACTGTCGAAGGAGTTGGGATCGATGAACTGTATCGGAGAATAGACCCCTTTGATGTGAGTCCTCCGATGCTGATGGCTACACATACATGCTCATGCGCTCGTAACTCAGTACCCAGAACGTGAAGCTGTCTTTGACTGTTGGCCAATGTGGTATGTCTCTAAATTGTTTGATCACTGTTATCGGGTGTCTCTAACGTCTCGGACAGGTTTCACAAAGTGCGCGTCACTACCTCTTTGGATATCCCGCACTGAACATAACATCAACTCAATTCACAGACAGATAAGGTGTGTATCATATCGAGACCTTATTTGAAAGTCTCTCAAGAATTCCACCAAAGAAAGGTCGCCCTCTGAACATTCATTTCTTTGGAAATCTCGATATGCCGAAACTGTACAAAGAGTGTTCGCCCGAAAAGCACTGGCAGACTGTTCTTGTCAACTGTGAATCGTTGACTCGAGAAGGTCTACTCTCCTTCATTCCAGCCCTATCTCAATCTGACGTCCGCTACAGTCATGCCCGCCTCAACAAAGGCTGCTGGAAAGCCCATCGGCACTGTGTTTGTCATCGTAGACTTGAAAGGTTTCGGACTACACCAATTCTGGCAGATGAAATCGCTCGCACGAAATTCCTTCCAGGTCTCTCAGGATTACTATCCCGAAACGATGGGACAACTCGCCATAATCAACGCGCCGTCCTCTTTCACTATGATCTGGTCCATGATTAAGCCATGGCTCTCGAAAGAGACTTGTGAGAAGGTGGACATTCTGGGAAGTGACTATCGTGACGTGTTGCTTGATCTCGTCGATGCGGATTCATTGCCAAGCGTTCTTGGTGGTAATTGCACCTGTGCTGGAGCGGGTGGATGTCATCTTAGTGGCGCAGGGCCCTGGCTAGATGGGAGACGAGGATGGGGACCGAAAGCTGCTCAAGCTCCCGGGTCAGAGGCATAGCCTCTCCATCTCTCAGACTCATGCATGTAACGAACAGCTCGCATTTATGTATCATATCTATTTGTACCTCACTCTATAACTGCATTCTTCCACTGCCTTAATTCATGTACCATCGCATTACAATCTGTAGTCGCGTGTTCATCTTCACTGGGTAGTGGCGTTTCTGAGCTCGGCAGCCGGCGCGCTCGTAAAACGGTACACGTGACCAGTACTCAACGTACCCACTGCCACCATCGTCGCCGCCGTTTTTGCGTCTATCGCCGAGGCTGCTCTCTATGGAATCTGGAATGCGCAAATACAGCGATGAAGAGAAAAAACAGCTGATTGCCAATCTCAATCACGAGGGTCTGTCTCCTGCTTGTCAGTCCGACAGTCAACTCACGATGGCTCTGTCTAGTCGAGCATCGGACCCGCCAATTCCGCTCATGGCTGCAAGACAGGCTGGAGGCGTTCAAAATCCACCAGGAGGGCCATATCCTACGCATACCGAAGGAGGTCAGGACCATGACGATGCGCGAGTTTGGGGAGAAATACAACGGCAGCGTGCAGGCGGCGCGGCGGGGTGTACAGCGGGAGCGGATGAACAGCGCCGAAGAGGACCCGAACATGAACGAGCTGGATAAGAAGAGAAAGCGGATACCCAGCGCAGAGGACGATCTAGACGCGACTCACAGCGGCGGCGAGTCGTCCAGGGCGGCCAAGAATGGTCCGTTGTGCACCCGTCGACGTGTTTTTGTGCTCATTTCATTCACCAGCTCGTCTCATGGAGCCATCTCCCAAGAAGGCGGGCTCCTCGACTGGTCCGGGAACTGCACAGCGAGCGAGGCTGTTGTCCAATACACTCAAAACGCCAGGAAAGGTAAGTCAGGCCAACAATCTACCACGCAATGCACTAAAGAATGCCTCTAGAATCGTTTACTTGCCGCTACCCCGCAGAAATCGCGACCGCCGTTCAACGCTGGCCCTGGTACCGGCAAGCCCACACCTCGCCCGCTGTCACCGTCGAAAATGCAAACCTCGAAATCAGCCAACCCTCTTACCTCTCGTTCCCGGGTACCTTCCTCCTCCACTTTCGCCCCGGCGCTTCCTCCGAAGACGCCAGGTTATCCAGGCAACAAGCCGCTACCGAGCGTCAACAATAATAACACTATACGCATGCCGCGCATCGACGAGAGTATGCTGAGCATAAACGGATCACCTTTGGCCAATCCATTTGAAGTCGGGAAGATGTGGGCTGCTGCAACTACCGCATCTGAACCCTCGGGAGCACATCAGCTAAAGCGGTCAAAAAGCAATATCACCATTTCCCGAGATCCATCGCACAGTAGTCTCCTGTCGCGGCCCAACTCTCAAGCGAGCCTTCTAGCTGATCCTTCCCGCCCGTCTTCGTCATCGCAACATTCCCGGTCTAGCTCTGAAACTACAGACCCCATGCATCATTCCCAACCCAATCCCGCATCCCATGTTCCGTTTACGCCACCTCCGCAGTCTTATTCGCAGCCATTGCCGGGGAAACCGGATGTTACACCACTGCCCGGGACGCTGACACGGTCGTATTCGGTCAAGATATCGACCAAGGACGGTCATTTGTTGGAATTCGATCCACTGCAGGCGTCTCCGGGCTCTTTAGATGCCCTCGAGGGTATCACGGCAAGTGCCAAGAAGAAGGCGCGTGAAGACATTGGTCGACTGGTACTGGAGGCATCGGAAAAGTGGAGGATTGATTGAGAACGTTGTTGATTCGTTGGGTCTATTTATTCAATTGGACTTTCTTTACAATTCAACTGCATCTGTATAACCCCACGCACCGATATATAGCATAGCACCGCCACATAATGCTATATGTATCATGATAGCCGACGCGCGACTTTACCATCTTCGAAGCGGATGAGACCATGACAAATTTCTAATGACGTAGACAAGTACATGGCAATCTATGGCATTGTTAGAAGAGCCTCAACCTTGAACCCAAACCACAACGACCCTCGAATGCACATCTTACCAGACGATCCAAGCACTACAGGTAATAGCTGGTTTGCGCTTGACGGCAACCTGTATGGAGTATCTCTGAACGTTCTTACAGTTCTGCGATCTACACTTGCTCGATCTCTCTTCTAGCTGGTCCGCTCACCAACCAAGTAGACAATTGATTCTATGACTCTCATGCTTCCAATTGAACTCTACCGCCCTATCGTCGAATGCCTCGGTGATCAACCAAGTCTACGCGCACTTCTGGTCACCTCCCGTGACTGGAAGACCGAGGCCGAACGTGTCCTCTACATGAGCTTTGACCATGTTCAATCTCCCGTGGCCCAAATCCTCTTTCTCCAGCGCGTAATAACGTGTCCTAGAGTCGGCGCCCTCGTCAGGCTCTACAAGGTCAGTATGAACTTCCCGCTGAAGGCGCTGTCAGACACAACGGATGCGGATATCATCGCGTTGGTCGCGAAGGCCCTCCCGAACATGCCAAATCTGCGATCCCTCGCCTTTCGGACGACTGGCGGCGAGCCTGCTGCGCATATACTTTCCTCTTGCTCGTCTCAACTCGAAGAGTTCAGTTGGGGCTGCCACGGGGATGAGAAGGACCTGCTCGCCTTCTTGGCCACGCAGCACTGTTTGAAGGTGCTGAACATCGACTCGTGGGACTGTTGTGAATACGGACGTCGGTGCATTCCGCCGGAGGTCACCCCGGGCATTGTTTCGCTGTCAGGGAGGTACGGCACCATCGCCGCCTTCCTTCCTGGGCGCAACATATCCAGAGTCGATTGGATTCCGGATCTCGATGATCCAGAGCCGGACGACGAGCTCCTTGGGGATGCTTTGCGCCAGCTGCGAGTACTTACGTTTGGAGGGTACTTCATGCGCCCGGACCTGTCATCCATCGTGCAACATCTCGTCGAGTTGCGGTACCTCGAACTCAGAGGCATCCAGGTAATCTTCCTTCTGTTGATAGTTATGTTTGACTCTCAACGTCTATAGGCTGACGACCTGGATTGTATACCACGAATTCCCCGGCTTGAAACCCTCGTCATATCGATGCAGTGGGTTCAGGACGTTCCAATACCGGCACCTGCCCAGCGAGAAGTGGCTTGCAAGCTCTTCACGGCCTGCCCTAATCTTACAAAGATAACAATGGCATCCAAAAAGCACGATCACTGGTCGTCAGACTACAAAAAATGGACACGTCCGCCCAGTGTCGCCATCAAAGATCTGCAACCAGGTTTGAAGCCACCCGAACTATCCAGCCGCTGAAGTGACGTTTGTTGGTAGATCTGATTCTGTGTGAGGGTATCTCCTTTGATCATGATCAGGACAGGGAGTAGGTGTATGGATACTATGCATATGATTTGTCCGGGGTGTTCATGTGTGTCTTTTTGGCGAAGATGGATTGGTACCTCGACATGCGAGGGTTTCAGTGGTCTCGCTTCTGTGGTCATGTTTGCCGCAATACAACCAGACACATACGTTTTAAGGGTGTTCACTGTTACACACGCACTACATTGAAGTATGAGTTACGCGTGTCAACAGGACACGCGAAATATCAAGTTGGACGCGCCTCGTGATTTTCCCACCCTCACTTTACATATGCCACCATCAGAGCTGAAGAACAGAACGAAAGCGGACTATGTCTACTTCTTGCATTACCGCACGCGATGGTAGGCTTCTATGATTAATGGTGGGCGTCTCTGACGCGCTCCCAGGAGCGACAACGACCAATATGGCCACGTAAACAACTCGATATACTATCATTTCTTCGACTCCATCATCAACGACTACCTCATCAAGAAATGCGACTTTACAGGGAACCCACAGACTACTCCTGCCATTGGGCTCGTTGTGGCATCATTCTGCGAGGTGGGCTCATTAGCAGGTTGTAAGACTACAAGCCCTTATGCTAGTGATGTGGCACAGTTCTTTGCACCTCTGTCGTTTCCTCAGATGCTTAGTTTGGGTTTGCGTGTAAATGAGATTGGGCGTAGTTCAGTATCGTACGAGGTGGGCGTATTCGCGGACGATGAGGAGACACCCGCGGCTGTCGGCGGGTATACACACGTCTTCGTGGATTCGGGATCGCGGAAGAGCGTGGCGATTGGGGTTTCACAGAAGCTGGAAGCGGGATTGAACGCGCTCAGACGGAAGGATGCAAAATTGTAATCATAGTAGTCGTGAAGGGCGAATACATCAGTAGCATGGATACCCCGGATAAGTATGCCAAGTGATGTCAAGCTTGAGTGAGGTGGGGCGACAGTCGAGCTCGTGTTCAGTGAGTCATTTGGGATACAAGATTGGAAACAGGATTGGAGAACAATGGTGTCGAGAACAATACGGTGTCGTCGGACGTGCTGGGCAGCGATGCATTCGAAGTTGATAGACGGCCATTTCGGACGAACAATGAGAGGGATCCGTGTAACAGTACGAGTCAGAAAAGTGTAGTCGTATGTTGATGCCGAGGTTAAACCAGCTGCGAGACAGGTGTGTACAAGAGCGACTGTAGCTCGGTATCTTCGGATGCTAGCGTTACAAGTCTGTACTCAGCTTGGCATGTCTCGCAGCATGACCTTATCCCGCATATGGGCTCGAGATCAGCGAGATATGACGCAGAACAATGAGTTGCAGCAAGTAAACGATCGAGTCAGAGGTTATCCCGGGCTGAGTTTCCATGGGTGTCCACTCCGAGGCTTGCGGCGCGCTGTTTTGGGCAGCCTCACCAAGCCTGCTGCGGCCATGCTCGCAGGTACGGTGGTCAGGGAACAATGGGAAGCATTGTTCTGCGTCATAGTCGCGTATCACACGCGTACTTCATCTTGACCGCGAGCGACAATGTGTTTCAACGGCCGGAGAGATACCTGTATTGTCAGACGCCGGTGGCCGTAGGCCGCAATCCGCTGAGAAGAGAAGATTCGAAGCAGTACAACAGCAAGTGTAAGTATGAGCGTTGCTGCTTACCGCCAGTCACTGATATAGAATTGGGTCAGGCACAGTGAGTGTGGGATCCGGTCCCCACAAAGCGCGTCCCATTACCAAAAGTGGGTCGTTTGAAGGTTCCGGCGCCCCCATACGAGCCAGAGTGACTTGTTCAGTACGGCCAGCATGAGAAGCGGACTCAAAACTGGCCACGTTGGTCACCCCAAAGTGTACGCCTTGGCCGGAGAACAATGCCCGGCGTATAGGAGGAGGGTCCCTTTTGAGGAAATCTCCCGGAAAATCGTTCATTTTCTGCGCCGAAATATTTGTCCTGTGCGCATGTATAATTAACCTTGGAAGGCCCCTTGCTTGGTGCTCCTTCCGCCCCGTCGCCATCTCTTTTCCCTCTTGATACGCCAGTCCTCCATCTCCGGCAATCCCTCTCCCCACTCTTTTCCGTCGTCGTCTCCCAGTCTCCGCACAGTTTTCGCTCTCCGTCTCCCGATTCGATTGCTCTTGTTATCGCAGTCTTGCTCCCATCCTTAAATTAATCGCAGCTATCTCGTGGATCCTCCTTCCAAAAATTCGCCAGTTTTCATACGCTTTTCCCTCATCACGTTCCATCCCGCGACCATTCCAAATACGCATCTCTCAGGACTCCTCTCCCGCCTGCATCTCCACAGCCTCTACCACGTCAGCACTCAGCTGAAAGGACGAGTCACACCCAGAACAGCGCGTACCCACTTTATCCAGCTTCCTACTCAGCCATGGATCGCCAAGGCACAGGGGCCTATCAGCTATACAACAGCTCGGGACCGAGATCGTTCAAAACGACAGATTGGGAGGAGCAGTCTTGGCACAGTGGTACAGGCAGATCGAATCCATCGCCCATGGCCAGCGCTTCCTTCCCGCTCTTTGACCAGCACCACCCGCCGTCGCCTCCGTCGAGCTCCCTGTTCGCGTTCAACGAGCGCGTCGAAAGAGGCCGAGCCCCAGACCGAGACGCCTTCCACGCGACTCATCCATCCACTGCGCAGCCCGCCGCGCGTTCTACAGCCATTACGATCTGGTGGGGTGAACTCGAGCCCTGGATGGACGAAGAATACGCAAAGCAAGTTTGCGCACTCATGGGCTGGGACCCAGTCAACATCAAGGTGCCCCACCCTCCTCCTGATCCAATAACCGGACAGCACCCCAACAATCCAGGCTACTGCTTTCTCACCTTCCCAACCGCCTCCGCGGCAGCGTCGGTGCTCGCCCAAGTCAATTCTTCGGATGGCGGGCCCGCTCAGACCATGCCAAACTCCACAAAGCCCTTCGTGCTCGATTGGGCAGCATCTATGCCTACCTCTGCTACCCCCATCGCACCTACGCTACCCATATCTGGCACTGCTCAGGGAACGCCCCAGTATCCCAAAGAGTACAGCATCTTTGTCGGGGATCTGGCGCCTGAGACATCCAATTCAGATCTGGTGGCTGTCTTTAGAAACCCGGTTCTTGGCCTTCGGAATGATCGCGAGCCAAAGTTCATACGGCCTTTCCTCAGCTGCAAGAGTGCCAAGATCATGCTTGATCCTGTCACCGGAGTTTCGAGGGGGTATGGCTTTGTAAGGTACGCGTCCAACACTTCGCTTGGGCGATAGACACTTACCAGTCTGTCCAGATTTACCGACGAAGGCGATCAGCAAAGGGCCCTTGTCGAAATGCACGGCCTCTACTGCCTTTCTCGACCTAGTACGTGCTGTCAATCAACTCAATGAGCAGCCACTGACTCTCGAGTAGTGAGAATATCTCCGGCAACCGCCAAGTTCAAGCCTCCGACGATGATGGCACCTCAGGATCTCCCTCAAGTGCAGTTCCCTCCTTCCGTCAGCAACCCTGACGTGAACGCCGCCATACCCGTGCATTCTCTCAACGCCCAAGCGCGTAGCGTCACCGGTCCCTTCTCAGCGTCCCATTCCAATCCGTCTATGCGGTCCGCACCATCCTACATGGATGGCTCCGGCTCTACTTCGTCTCTTAGCTCCCACCCGTCTGCGCCGAACGGGAGGTTGTCATCTCATTTCAGCTCGGACAGCATAGAGGACATGAACCTCCCTCACCACGTTCTGGCCCAAATCGCGAAGCAGTACGCAACTGGGGAGCGCGACCCTCCCAAGCCGGCACCCGCCGCGACGTCCATCACCTCCCAGTTCGCGCACGAACATCCATCTGGTATCCAGGATCAGAGGTACTTCGCTGAAGAGTCATGGAAGCACCACGCGCAGGCTCAAGCCATTCTTGGGAACCTCATCGGGCCCAATGGAGAGCAACTCACATCGACGGATCCCTACAACACGACTGTGTTTGTTGGCGGGCTTTCACCGCTCATAGCAGAGGACACACTGAGGACATTCTTTGCGCCGTTTGGAGACATTCATTATGTGAGTAACGCATCGATAGATTATAGCACATTCTTACCTTCGCTTTAGGTCAAGGTACCGGTAGGCAAACATTGTGGCTTCGTCCAGTTTGTTCGGAAGGTCGACGCAGAGCGGGCCATCGAGAAGATGCAAGGGTTCCCTGTAGGTGGAAGCCGCATCCGTCTCAGCTGGGGGCGCAGTCAATGTAAGTTCAGATATTGACATCGAGCATTCCTCGGCTCATGATGGCGATAGACAAAGCCGCACAAGCTGCTGCTCAGGCTGCGCAGACTGCCGCACTCCAGTCCCACATTCCCGCACCTGTCAACCCGTATACGATCAATCACGAACAGCTCCAGCACCTCCAGCGCCAGATGAAGTTGCAGATGGCGCAGAGTCCCTCTCAGAGGCAGTTTCCCCACGTTGCGGATACCGAGCAGTACGACTTGCTTCCGAGGAAAGGCTTCTCACCTTTCTCTGCTGAGTCTGGGAACATCTTTGCGCAACGGGATGCCCTCTACCACAACGAGATGGAGATGCGAGGCCACGATGAGGGGATTAAAGTGCACCCCCCGCCGGGTTCCCGCCCTCCTCGATATGGAACGTACCTAGGAGAAGGCTCTCCTCCTGCCAATCGCGCTTCGGGACGTCTCGAAGGTCACTCCCGGCCCTCTTCGCGCCATATTGATGGTCAGGAGTTTGACGCCATGCACGACCTCAACGGCACGCTCGCAAGCCTCGACTTGGACCGTGACCGCTCTTGGAAGTCGCCCACTGACAGCTCGGACAGCAGCGCCTCCGTGCAGTTCCAGATGGGCAGGAACTCGACCTCGTCCCCATGATCTATGACGTATATATTTTCATTCTTGATTCGTTTTCTTTTGGTTTTGGTTCATGCTATGTCTCGCTATCTGTCTGAATCTTTTTGACTCTCTTTCTTTCCGATCCTCGATCATGTCTTCATCGCGCCACACTCAGTTGTTTACACATACTCTCCTCGTCTTCGTGCAGTCTACTGTTTTGTTTTGTTGTTATATCTACGTATACGAAATCTGTCCATATACATAAAAGCTGATATTAATGACGATCTTCGACGTTCAAATGTGAGGTTTTGGTGCTACACCGAGATGAGATTTCGCGTACATGTAACTTATGAGTGTAAAATATTAGGAGCATGTTGTCTGGCGAAACGGCATTCTATAACATTGCAAAGAAAGAACACTTCACGTCGCCGATGCGATGCGGAAAAAGCTTGAATACACTAGAATGATATTTACAAGGTACTACAGTTATTATTTATACTTCGGCCGTTTATAGACGGTCTACACAGGGACATTAGCTGGATGCATGCTTGAGGCGACATAAGTACGTACCAACGTTGCCGAGATCGGTGCAAGCCTCCTTGACACGGACGCTGAGAGTCTTCTCACCCTCACGGACCCAAACACGAGGATCGTAGTACTATTCGGGGTTAGTCGAGTCTCTTTGATTGACGAGATGTAGCATCGTACCTTCTTGTTGGGCTTGTCTTCACCCTCGGGGTTTCCGACCTGGGAGCCAAGGTACGCGGCCTTGTTTTGGACAAAGTCCTGGATGGGATCGTCAGCCTCGATTTACGCGCCAGATGTTGCAGAAGGAACGTACGCGGATACCAGCCAAGTACGCGAACTGGGTGTCGGTGTCGACGTTCATCTTGACAACACCGTTGTTGACAGCGGTCTTGATCTCATCCTTGCTGGAGCCAGATCCACCGTGGAAGACGAGGTACAAGGGCTTTTCGACCTCGCCGCCGATCTTCTCGCGGGCGTAGACCTGGTGCTTGCCAAGGAGCTCGGGCTGAAGGCGGACATTTCCAGGCTTGTAGACACCGTGCACGTTACCGAAGGCAGCGGCAATGCTGAAGTTGGGAGAAATCTTGCTCAATGCATCGTAGACGTCAAAGATGTCAGGAGGCTGGGTGTAGAGGCTGGCATTGTCGACGCCAGTGTTGTCGACACCATCTTCCTCGCCACCGGTGATACCGATCTCCATCTCGAGCCAGAGACCGAGTTTAGCCATGCGCTCGAAGTATTTCACGCAGGTGGCGATGTTCTCTTCCTTGGGCTCTTCGGAAAGGTCGAGCATGTGGGATGAGAAGAGAGGCTCTTGGTGCTCCTTGAAGTAGGCCTCGTCCGCGTCGAGCATGCCATCGAACCATTGGAGGAGCTTGTGGGCGCAGTGGTCCGAGTGCATGACGACGGGTCTGGAGAAAGTTTTATGAGTCTCGATGGTCCGGATATGATAATCAGTGGAGTGACGCACACGCCATAGGCCTTTGCGACGGTGCGCACATGGAGCGCGGCAGCGGTTGCGCCCAAGATGGATGCCTGCTGCTTGTCGTTGGCGAGTCCCTTTCCAGCGAAGTAGGCGCTTCCACCCTGGGAGACCTGGATGATGAGGGGGGACTTGATGTCACTGCGAGCGCGTTAAGTTATTTCCTGCCAGCTGGCAATCGATCCACGCACCGAGCCGCCTCCAAACAAGCGTTGACGGTGGAGGATGACGTGCAGTTCTAAAAAAAAAAAAGTCAGTGAGAAAGATTTGGCGGGCAGAACACTCCACTTACAATGGCCTGAGAAGTAACGCGTTGGGATGTGAGTTTTCAGCGGGGGAAAGGCGCTTACGGGGATGGCAAACTAGGAGATCCGGTGAATCGCTGGGAAGGATGAATGGAATATGGGATGTACCTTCTCCTTTTTGGCGTAGTCGAAGAGTTTGCGAACGTTCTCGCCGGTCAAAACGCCAGCCTGTGAGGGCGGAAATCAAGGGATCAGCTCGCCATCGCGGAAGACGACAGCGAGGAGGATCTTACAGGTACAATATCGAGGACGCCCATTGTGAGTTGCGGTAAAGGAGATGGTGGTGGTAGAAGAACAAGCTTTGGATGAGACCGGATTATATAGATTCCCCCAAGGAGAGCGGGATCTGCCGGGCCGGCGCATGGCCACTGACCTTCCACTGATTCTTTCACTTTCCTCAACGGATTTCCGTTTGTTTTCATGGTTCCGGTTTGTTCCTATGCACAGAAGGATTGTCCCCTCGCGATGTATGGGCGTCCTGTCCGCGTCGTGGCGTCGTCTCGCTGGCAGCCGCCCTAACCCCAACGGGTTGAGGGACATCGATAAGAGCATCAGCAACGCGTTGCCCGTGTGGAAGGTCTCGAACTGGCATCCATTCAGCCTATTCGCTGGGTATCTCTGAGGACCGCGTTCAGTTCTTACAGCAACCCGAAGTATGCTTGGCTAGACCCGGCCAGAATGATATGTGGCAGTGGAACTTGATTCCCGCAGGCTATATTGACTGGAGTGCTGCCATCGCGTTATACAATGCTTGAGTCTGGTCTTTACCCGTCATCTTGCTTGTCCTACGGCCTGTATGCAGTACAAGGTCTAGCTTGGAGTCTGAAGGCGAAGAATTATCCTTTGACGCATCTGAAAAGCCAGAATGTTCATACGGCCACAGGCGGTGAATGTTGAAGTCCTCTGCAGCGGCGGACATCGTTAACTAGGATTGACACATCTCATGAAGGGGTGCGGCGTACACATAAATAGTCAGATTCCCAGATAAGACACACGGTGAAGGATTGCATTTTCTCCAGACCTGCATACGCCCAAGAGACATTTGACCGACAAAAGGCCAAGAAATGCAGGAAGACGTGGTTCGTGCCTCAATGAGATCACATGTATCGCGTTTCGCGGACGGTGCGGATCGGCCCTGAAATGAAAAGTCATTCGACCTGCGTTGCTTGTTTTCTTCTGCACCGTCACCATGGCTGCAAAGGAAGTCTATCTCGTCATTGGCGGCAGCGGATTTCTCGGACGCCACATTGTCACGCAGCTCCTTGCCCGCGGCGACAACGTCTCTGTCTTCGACATCGTGCATCGCTATGATGACGTGCCATTTTTCTCTGGGGACATCAGCGAGAAGGACCAGGTCGCTGCAGTGCTCAGACGGGTGCGTTCTAATTCTCCAACTCAACCTCTGCTGCCAACTAATGAATACTGGCAGTGTGGTACGACATGCATAATCCACACTGCGTCTCCCCCGCATGGCCTCAAGGACCCCTCTCTATACTGGAAAGTCAACGTTGACGGCACCAAAGCGGTCATTGCCGCCGCACAAGAGACTGGCGTCAAGAAACTCGTCTACACCAGCTCAGCAGGCGTCGTCTTCTCCGGCACGGACGTGATCGACATTGACGAGCGTGTGCCAATGCCTGAAAAGCCTTTTGATGTCTACAACGATTCCAAGGCCCACGGCGAGGCTGCTGTCCTCGAAGCCAACGGCAAAGAGGGTCTATTGACCGTCGCACTGCGCCCAGCAGGCATTTTTGGGTACGCACCAATTAAAATATGGCCCCATATTCACTAAATTGACGCGGGGAACAGGCCCGGTGATCGTCAGATGATGGCAGGCATGTACGAGGTCTATCAGAAGGGGCAAACGCATTTCCAGATTGGCGATAACAACAACCTGTTTGACCTGACCTATGTCGAGAATGCAGCCTACGCGCATCTGCTCGCCGCGGATAAGCTTGCCCAGCCGGCGCCCGCGCCTCCTTTCAACGAACTTCCCAACAAGGACGAGTACGATATGAAGAACCTCCCTCCACTAACCCAGGAGGAGCAGGAGATCATAGGCTACCCTCTTCCCCCCATCCAGCTCACCATAAAACCCAGACGAGTCCCCACATCCGAAGCGCGTCCACTGGGTCCCTACATCACTCCTCCTCCCAATGCCGACAAACTCGTAGCCGCCTTCACCGACCCGAACCCCCCAGCCTTCTCCCGCCCCGTCGTGCGCACCCGCTTCGACGCCATGTCCGAATTCGCGGTCTCCCGCTCAAAAATCTTCAACCCCGACCACTCCCCGCTCTCCGTCGCGGGCCAGGCGTTCTTCATCAGCAACGGCGAGCCCATATACTTCTGGGACCTCGCGCGGTATATATGGTATCAGCTCGATACCATCTTCCCCGGGCAGAGGAAGGAAAAGTCGCTCTTTGTGTTGCCGACGAGCATTGGCATGATGGCGGCGCAGCTGCTTGAGGCGATAGGCTGGGTGACAGGGCGACCTGCTGCTCTGACCAAGTTCAGGGTGACGTTCAGCGTTGTCAACCGGTGGCAGAACATCGAGAAGGCGAGGAGGGTGTTGGGCTATGAGCCTAAAGTGAGTGCGGAGGATGGCATCAAGAGGATGGTGGAGGTATGGTTTCATTCTTTTTTCTGAATCAGTCTGTGGCTGATGATTTTGGCAGTGGTTCGCCAAGGAGGTTGCTGCAGGCACTCACAAGGCGGGACACTAGGTTGTGGCGGTTGGTATATACACTTACAGTTTACTCATCTATCTCTGGACGAACAGTCCGTAATACCCATGGTTTATAGCGGAAATGCCGTGTGATTGTATCTTCTTCGAACTTAGTAGGGAAGCGATGTTTCCTCGGCCGCTAGCTCCTTCAACTTGCAGGCCGGCCGTGCTCAATCATTCCCGTCAATCAGGTCTGCACTCAAGCGCACTTTTTGGGAACAGGAACATACTGATTACGGGAAATAGAGTTTGGGTTGTTCGGTTCCGAAGATCCTTGAAACAAGCAATCGACGTCCAGTTCGACCTTCAAAGCTTGTACAGTACCTGGTTCCTTGCGTTATCTTGGCAGCAAGCACTCTATGCACGCCAGGGAGATCGACATGGCGGCCGTTGGCGCACGCCCCTACGCGATGCCCAGCGCGTCTGAGGGACATGCCGAAGCGTAACGAAGTACACTACTGCTCTCCTCTTCAACATCTGAACGGGGCACAGCGCCAGGACATGGGAAGGGTTTGAATTGGCGTTCCCTGGTGTTCTTCACAGTACTGTATGTGATCACCTCTCGTTGACCTCTCAAAGACATATCGCTCCATGCGAGTGAATGTGCGCCAAGCGCGTGTTTGTGGCTACCCTTATCTACTGAATCTCGATGGTCTACTGAGCTTGGTCGAACGACGTGGCCCTACAGCGGCAATCGGAAAACTGGTATACTACTCCACCTACACCCGGCGCACGATCTCACGACGCGTATAGACTATAGTATATAGTATAGACTCGACACCAGTCACTTCGCCCGTCCGGTCCGATCGATCCTCTGGCGAAGCCAGGTCCTCGAAGTATCTAGTTGGCGAAGATCTGGCCTCAAGACTACGACGCGTCTGCAGAGCCCAAGGTCACTGGGTATGTGCATATCACCGCTGATGAGATAGATATATTCAAGCTTGACTGTCACTCTGAGTCTTTGGCCGCCCAGCATCATACGCTAGCGCTGATGGCAGACTCTTCCTCGATAATGATTTGAACGGGGCCGCAAACCCGGGCAGTAGTCGGTAAGATTTACACTTACTCGAACCTTCCGCCGACAATGGGAGCAATTGGAAACGCCGGTGTAAGGTCGTCTCATCGTGATCTCCCAGACTCTCATTCATGCGCAGTCAACCGCTGCTAAGCAGCCACCACTGATGTGGGCTGCCCTTCGCGTCGGCAACACACCCCTCATTGGCCACGAAGCGGATTTGAATGATGCAGTCGATGATTGTGGCGTTAAGGTCTGTATGGCGCGGCGGGAACGGACATGGGCTAGGAAGAGGAAGCGATTGACAGGGAAACTTTGGTGCCTCCTGGGCGACCGACAAGTTTTGATTGGAGCACTTGTCAATCAGCTGCATTGGCGGTAGCCTGTCCATAGTTGATAGGTCCCCAGCGGTTCTCCAGGCGCGGATTGCCGGAAACAAGTGCGAGTGGCTGTCTTCCAATATGATTCTCTCCATGCGTCTAACTTTGTATTGAGGTAACACCATGGCAAACGTTACAGTGGGAAATGTTCACCCTTACTAGACTATTGACAGCTACCATGAACCTTCCCCAAGGGAAACGATGCCTGAACGATGCTTGACTATCAGAGGATAGCAGCGACGGCACCGAGCAAAGCCCATTATGGCGAAAGCATTATTTGTGGGTCGTCTCGTCCTTCAGTGTCGCCACTCTTTATCATGTGTTTGTAGGTCGGCTACAGAGGATTCTACGGAGAGACTAGACGTGGACCGATCCTAGACCTCCACCTCGGAAACGGATTTAGCATGCCTCGTTTGGTCCAATCTGCGTTGCATACGAAAAGGTGCTTCATCTTTCATCAACATCGTCCGGTTCAAATCTATCATTCACGGCCCGACTTCGTCTCTTCTTCGCCCGAAGATTGAAGCCTTCACAATCAAACTGCCGGTGGTTGATGCTAGGCAAACAATTACTGACATTCTATGCGATCCAATAGCAGATGAGGGAACGTGAATGTGGACCGTGTCGAAGCTAAGTGTTCGATGTCCAAGAGCTGGAATGATTATGTGAACACTGCTGTAAGTACATATTTTCAATTCATGCCAGTGTGAGCTCAGCAAGCTACAAGAAGCAAGCAGTAATACAGTAAAGATGTAAAGAGTGGCGCCACAGAGCAGTAATGGTGAAACTATTGTACACATATCGTAAAGTCTAGTACAGCAGATTTCAAGCGAGTGAAAAACAGATACACGACTGGACCAGACGCATTGGTTGCGGTGCGGAATATGGTCCGACGCACGGGATGCCGGTGATTGTGGCGTTAAGGGCGCCAACCGTAAATCACGGTGGAGAGGCTACTCTTTTGATAGCTCCGCGGCTCGTCACACCTCCTTGTGCGCGACCGATGCCTGTTGGCACGTAAGAGCAGCATTCTGGCTACCTCCCCCTGCGGGTCATCAGGACTTGGTTCTGCAGACGGGATGGATATGGTCATTAAAGGAGGCGGGGTTGGTACTGACGATGAGCTCTGCTCAATGTCAGAAACAAATGCGCCATTGACCAGCGGAGGATTGGGTATCTTTATAGGCGGTACTGGTCTACGCTGTGGTAGGGTATCTGGGGTCACAGAATGATGGCTTTCGGACATGTTGGACGAGGATGTAGACGAAGTTCCCACTTGCATGTCGTAGCGGGATCTGACGCGTTCGTAATCTGCGTCGGTCTCCTCGTCCTCGTCCTCGAATGGATTGAATGATGAAGTAGCGCGTGGCGTAGAATAAAGCTGACGCCGGCTGCGCATCCTTCCTCTCTCCGAGAAGGTGCCGCTCGCCGAGCCCTGCGCACTCGGAGGTGGCGGGGGAATAGACAGTCGCGCCATATATGTTGCTAAGTCGCGGGGGTCGGTCGAGTACCCGGAAGACGACAGCGCGGTTCTGGCAACAGACGGAGACCAGATGTACCGATCTCCATATCCATTGGCACGAGGAGTGACATCCAATATTGAGGGTAGGTTCCAAGGGGAGTGGTGAATAGTCGACGGCCCAGCATAGATAGGACGCGCATGAGAGGAACATAGGGAAGGAAGGGTCATGACGGACATGGTGGATAGTAGACGCGAAGGAGGAACAGAGGGAACAAGGCCGATGCACTATTATATGCCTCTCGAAGTCCGACCCTTCCGTTCGGGATTGAGAACAATGACCCACGACAATGCTGCCTCGACTGGGCGAAGACGAGTACGTGCTTGTTAGGACATTGTACAATAGTGTCAATAAGGGAAAGCCAGCTCTCCGTGATCGAATCAAAATGATGAACAAGGCCACCGAGGTTGTATGTAAGCTCTCGAAGAGGTTTAGCTTCCTTCGCTTAGCTGCCCGCTGCGAGGAGGAGCTCCGGTATCCCCCTGATACGCTACGGTATACGATATCAGAGGCAGAGGAAGCAGACGGCACGCTGGAACTGCAATCCAGTCGGTAGTCGAAACAATAGCCGGTCGAGATTCGAATTGGGATGAAGGGCCATTGCGCTTGTGCCATCAGAAGGTCGCCTGAGCCGGTCAAATCCCTTCTTTGAAGCTTGACCTTCCTCCTTGGTACGTCCGATAGTCGGATCGATGTTGGGTATTAAATCGCAGGTCGGAGGGAGTCGGCTCGGGGAGTCTTCTCTCGACGAAATATATCCCGACATAGAGTCATTCATGTGCCGGCAACCAAGGTTCATCAAGAAGTTCGAACATTCCGAAACGGTCTTTTAAGTTTTAACAGCTGTTAACTCTTGTTGTCACGCTTCATTTAATACCTGTCAGGAATTACGCACGTCTCGAAGGACCTCGGGACTGACATGGTACCCGGCGGCCCACAGATGAGTCTGCAATATATTGCCGATGCTGTGATAAAACAGCACGGCAGGGATCAAATCGCATTGGTGCGTAGGCAATAGGCACGAACACGCGCGTAGACGATAGGCTCGAAGATGCCAGCCAGACATTATAAGGTGAACATGATCCAGTCAAACTTGAAAGTTAGGTGAAAGGAAGTTGACAGCCTACCTCTTAGGTGATTCCCAGCCAGAACAAGACCGCATTGATTACTCTGACGGGTCTAGTTAAGGCTGAACAGAATTGAGGTTGAAAACCTGACGATTGCATGCTCGGGACATCAAGTCGTTTGCTGTCGCATTGTCTAGCTTCAATAGCTTCGATAGTCGGCAAAACTGACCAGCCAACACAATGATATTGTGAAAACTCTGGGCCAGATAAGTCCGGAGACATCATAACGCACCACAGAGGGAGCAGTCATAGTCGATGGAAATCAGGGAATATGAGCGGCCATGGTAAAAAGGTAAGGTGCGGAAATCGGACCGAGTGATGCGCTGGCCAGGCTCTGTTCACGCCTTGGGAATCGTAGCTGGCTGAAACCGAGCGCTGTAAGTACTATAGTATTTCAACTTAGTGCTGTTGTATCATAATCAGCTTGCGTCGAGTGTCGAAGCTTTCTGATGGTCGCGGTCCGTTGCTGACGTGGTGCTGAGGGACTCAATTCGGATTCCAGTCAAACACAGGGTATCATTTCATAGATAATGTCTAGGGCGGGACGCATAGTAGCTTAGCTTGTCCATGTTTTCTTCACTTTTGTCGCAGCCTCCAGTTCAACAAATGACCCGCTCTTTAAGCACATACTTCGGAAGATGCCATTTTCCTTGTGGATCAGATTTGCTGGCGAATCGAATTCCGCTATTGTTCCTTTATCCATGACAATGAGCCTGTCGTAGTCAATGACAGTTTTCAGTCGATGTGCAACTGGAACTATCCATCAGGAAACCAGTTGGATCGCGACATAAGACGAAAACGCACCAGTCAACAGTAAGCTATCCTGGAATTGTTCTCTGATTGTCCGCTGGATTTTTGCATCCGTTGTAAAGTCTATGCTGCTCGTCGCCTCGTCCAACACAATGATTGAGCTTCTTCTCAGGAGAGCGCGCGCCATCGCGAGTAGCTGTCTCTGACCATGTGAGAAGTTTGCACCGCCGGTCGATACTTTCGTGTCCAAGGTTATGGCCAGCTCAGCATCCAACGCGGTTACAACAGACTCTGCTCGACTATCAGCTGACTCGGAAGACATCCCGTCCTCTGGAAGTGGTGTGGATGTGCGAGTCGGACCCTGCGACGACGAGATGATGTGTACACGACGTAACGCGTCCCAACATTCGGCATCGCCGTGTTCACCTGGGAAATGTGTTACTTAGACATTCCGAAAGAGGCAGAGACGATTATACCGAAAGGATCTAGGTTTTCCCGAATTGTCCCAGTGAACAGCGTGGCATCTTGGGGAATGAACGTCTGTAGATAGGAAGATCAATGAATGGACAAGATTGAGCAAAAAAAGTGCCTACCAATCTTGAGCGTAGATCGTGAACACCTATGGTTGAAATGTCGATTCCGTCGATGAAAATCTTGCCAGAGGTAGGGTCTGTGAAACGCAGGATGCTCATCGCTAATGTACTCTTTCCAGATCCCGTGCGCCCAAGTAAGCCTACTCTCTCTCCAGCGCGCAAGGAGAACGTGATGTCGTTCAGGACAGAAGGAAGGTCCGGAGCGTATTTGATTACGAGATTCTCCACGGAGATCATGTTCTCTGAGCGGGAAGGCCAGTATGCTGGTGGTCGGTTGGTTTCTATGACGGCAGGCGGCTCCTGAGGAAGGTCTAGATATTCTACGACTCGCTCAACAGAACTACATGATCGTCACGATTAGCTGCGGTGATCGATAAACGTACTCACTTGAGATCAAGCTCTAGTCCAGTCCAGAAGCGACATGCCCAGTAGACCGAGTTTGTGAAGCTCAAAGCACTAGAGATACATAAGCCAGCAAGACCAGCATTGTTTCTGAGAGTCCCGATTGAGATTATACAAGTCAGCAACACTCCCTGGTATAATATGAGATGATGGCCGGCGAAAGACGTAGAGATATATACTGACCGTAGCGCCCAACAGATCAAAATTGACAAGAAGCCACCGGTTCGTCATCCAAAAACTATACCACATCTTTGTAGTTCCGTCTACTCGTTTGTGCATACTGTCCAGGAAACGTCGTTGCGATGAGAATGCTCGAACAGTGACAATTCCCTCGAGCATTTCACCGAAGGCACTGAATATTGGTGAGCGACTAGTGCTTTCCATCCGCCGAAGATCTCGCCCGGTGTTGAGATAACCAAGTGCGAGGCTGCGATAAGCGAAGCCGAGAACAGATGCGGGAATAAGGAAAACGGGAAATACGACACTAGAAAAGAGGCTCAGTTCGGAACATGACTCAGGCGACAAAATTACGAACGCGACTGTTAGGATAGACACCAAGAAGGTGGCCAGAGAGGAGTTGACATTCTGCATGGAATTAGCCAGAGAGCCGTCTATCTTTTCTATATCCTGGTCACGCAACATCAGTCTAAAAGCTCTGATAAAGATTAGCCACCGAAGAGACTACCTTTCCAAAGCGATTCAACATCCTTCCCTGCGGCGTCGTGTCATGGAATCTGAACGTTGCGTGGACTACGGAATCCAGAAGTTTCCTGAGTGTCATCGTCAGAAACACGGGATACAGGTTATGCACATGAGTATACCTGAAGAGAATCCTAGAAGCCCTCAGGGCACCTGTATATTGTACGGCGGCGGATAGAACGCCAACAAATGCGGTTGTCAACCCTATGAAGGCGTATATTCCAACATAGAAGAGCGGATGGGCATGCACGTCTGGAAGCGAAGAAGAGGTGTTGTACTGATCGGACATCAAGCGATTCACAGGATCGTGCATATCCATGAAACTTGAAGTCAACAGTTCAGATTGTTCTTGACGACGATAAGCCTCTCCCCAAGCCTATAGCATGGTTTTGAGCACATCAAAATTCGAGTTGCATCTTCGAACGAACCTTGATCCAGAGTTTCTCAATGATGCCCAGACCTTGACTCGAGAGAACCAGGAGAAGAAGGATACACCAGGTGAAATAGGACCTGTAAGTCTAAGGTCAGCATAACGAAATGGATGAGCGGGGCTTCAAAAGCTCACGAAGCCTTGAGGTAACTCTTATATACTCCCCACTTGACGCCTCCAGTGGCGCGGAATTCTTCATGAACGAGTTTACGAGTCTTCTTCTTCTCTCCCGTCTGGCCCTGAGTACTGGACGGAAGGTGCACGTTGTTGTCTTCCACTTCCTCTACCATCTCCTTAGTCTCGCGTTCCTCGACTACGTTCTCCGACTCTACGATATCGCTTAGGATACCTTGTGCCTTCAGCTCTTCAACGCTGCCTTGCGTGTCAATCCTACCATCGAGCATGTGAACGAGGTGGTTCGCTCCGGGAAGGACCAACGCGACGTGATGAGTCACAAGCAGAACGGTGCGCTCAGAGAGAAGCGGGCCCAAAAGGACTTTCTCGTACAGATGGCGGGCGGTGTGACTATCCTAGGCAGAGTGTCAAAACAACACCTAGACCGTCGAGCAATGGCGAACGACTTACCACGGCACTCAAAGGATCATCTAGAAGTACATACTTGGTGGGTGCATAGACGGCGCGCGCAAGTGCTACGCGAGCCTTCTGTCCACCACTGAGAGTGATACCTCGTATACCAATTTCAGTGTCATCACCGTCCTCGAACCGATCTAGATCAGGCCTCAAAGCACACGCCTCAATGACAGCCTGATACCGGACTTCATCGTAAGGTGACCCATACAGGATATTCTCGCGGATGGATTGATGTTGCAGCCATGGCGTTTGAGCAGCATAGGAAATGACTGGAGTGCTCGTTGATGAAGAGTCCTTGGGTGTGTACAAGTGTCCGTCTGTGAGGGTCATTTCACCGAGAAGAGCCATCTATAGCACGCCATATCAGTGAAATATACGGAAACTTTGACGAAACGACATACAAGCAAGGCTGTCTTCCCAGATGCAGTCGGGCCCATGATCACTGAGAGCTTGCCCTGCGGAAACATAACTGTGATATCTTTCAGCTGAAACTTGCGGTCGCCGGGACTAGGTGGCCTAGAGTCTGTGGAGGGATTCGTCTCTGGGACTTCGTTCCACGCTAGTGTAGCCTGCTTCAGTCCCAGACCAATCTCCGTTGTAAGGGAGCTAAGTTCCTCGTCGGAGGGTCCAGGAGAAACCTCGTCTTCACCAAAGAAGACTTCAATGCGCTTCATAGCTACGCCACTCTGGAAAATGAAATCAGGAACATGCCTCCTACATGATTCTTACGATGATTCTTACCTGCAAAATGTTCAGAATCCAGGTTGGAATGGTGTTGAGCGGCTGCCGAATCATAGAGAAGAGTGAGATTGCCTGTCAAAACATATAAGCAGACACCCTTCAGTTCAAAGGCACTTGCAAACCGTAAAGGCCTTGCTGATGGTCAGCTCTCCCTTCTCGATGACGACATAAGTGAAGAACGACACAATACTGATGAGTATCGGTGCACTTTTCCATAGGACATTGAAAAGAATCGAGTTGATTCGCGCCTTAACCATCCAAGCAATCTCGACTTTTCTCGCTTCCTCCGCCCTCTGGATCCAGCGTTCTTCCCAGGCGAAGAACTTGATGAATTTTATCTTGACGGGGTGAATATCATGTCGATGCAACCAGACGTGAAAAGCACATACAGCGGCTATCATCTCGTTTATAACATTCATGCGTTTGTCTCTGGCGCCAAGGCTTCCTTTCTGGATTCGAACTCCACGACGAGATAGGTAGCTGTTGAGCGGCCAGCCGGGAATGAGGATGAGGAAACCAGCAAAGGCAGACCATCCGAGGAGTCTACGGGAGAGCGTGAGGTTCCTTTGACGGGAGGCAGACGTTGACTTCGTACTGGTAGAGGAACACGCTACCGACAAGAAGTTCTATGGGTGCACCGTAAAGGTAGTAAGCACCGCTTACGGTGTTGGCAATCTATTCGCATTCATGATCATGAGTCCTGCTTTACCGCTGGCCGTGGAACGCACCTTGTTTGCATCAACAGACATCAAGTTTACAATTTTACCCACCCCGGCACCGGCACGCGGGGCGTCTAGCTTTGGAAGGGCGCCCAGCTTACTTTTCTTACCCCCCTTCGCCTGGTCGTCTACGGCTTCTGGTTCTTTGTCCTTGTCCACGATCCCAGAGTAGTCTTTTCTCTTCAACGCCTTGTCGTAGATGGACGCCATGAGCTCTGAACGAATGTGAGTCGCGGCTCTGCGACCAAACCACAGGTGTTGCAGATCGGATTCTGTCTAGAATTAGACATGCATCAGAAGACAAACATAGTTTGAGGTCGCCAATGTGAGTGTACCTTTGCTAAGGTGCATACGAACATAAGGACGGCGGCAATATAAGCTCGAGCGATGTCAGCAGATGTTTTATCTGGCCCATCGATGGAAGATAGAATGATGCTGCACGAAACGGAGGTTAGCCGTGGTCCCAGGCCAAAATTGGCACGAACGCACCTCATGAAGAACGGTGCAGAGTAGTTGAAACACACGCTGACAGCAGATAGGACGATGTCCAAGATGAGATCTAGAGAGTTGGCGGCCCAAAGTTGGCCGAAAAGGGTGGACTTCCTGCGACGATACGTTAGTCATAGACTATGGCACACGACCAAGCACAAAGATGTACTTGATTGTTTTCAGCTTGAGGAAAAGTGGTCGGGATTGAAATGTCGGGCTGAGCTCCCAGACGTCGCTTTCGTTCAGGACCTGGTTGCGACCTTTCTTCACGAGGGGGAATACCCATTGGAATGAGATCCAGCCAAAAAGAGTGGTGTAATCCTCTGGTGAGACCGAAACGCCCTTGAATGACATCAGTCTCAAGCTTAAGAGGAACGGCGCACAAGACTCACAATATCGCTCTTCTTTAGTGCCGCGCTAGGTACTGCGATAGGCATAGCGAGCACAATCGCCACCAAAAGCATTGTAACCAGAACATTTACACCCAAGAGAACCGTCGCCAAACGACGCTGCTCGTCCATTTCTCCCAAGACCAATGCATCATAAAGGGCGCCACCAAACAGCAGGTAACTCCCCATCAAGTGCGCAATGTATAGTACGAAGACGTCGTACATTGGAGTAGCCTTCGGCTTGAGAACCGGTCGTATGACAGCGTACACCCACGACGAGCCAATCAGAACAGCCTCCCGCCCTGTCGTCCCATGCGAGAGGAAGAGCAGATACGAGCCTATTCCGAGCCACGCCAATGTCTCCGCCAGGCCAAGAAACGCGAACGCGACCGTACGCCATAATGGCGCTTCCTCGATAGTGTCTCCGTTCGTGCCCTCTCGCAGGGCCTCGGCTTCACGCAACGTCAAGAACGGCCTGAATTGCGCCTTGATTCCGTCGACTCGTTTGCGCAGGGAGTGTGGCAGCGGTACGGGGATCCCGGACAGGCAGAGCGCGCACACGAGCGCGAACGGCGGTATGGCGGCCCATGCGACACGTACGCCTTCGTTGCCAAAGTCCAGAGGAGAAGAAGAGCCCATGGAGGCAAGTGAAAACACGTCCCTCCTGAAGTGGGAAGAGGAAAGAGGCACAGGTGCTCTAAATGATGATGATGAAATGTCTAAAAGTGCCGGTCAATTTTCTGACGTCGTCCTGTTCTGAAAAAGTTGTGTACCTGCTCGTGGATAGAGGCGGGACAGTGGCGAGCAAAAAGCGCAGCACTGAACAGCGATGTAGTCAAACTCGACCGACAAAAGCCGCTAGAGCCAGGATGCCAAGAATGAGGGAAGGAAATAAAGAAAAGGTCCATGGGGCCTACGTCTTGGCATGGTACGTCGGCCAGTCAGGGCTGCGCGCGATCGCGCGACACTGAACGGCGAACGATACTGTAAGTTGATAGCACGAGGAGCGGGAACCAAAGACGCCCGCACTGTACCCACAAGCAGTTTGACTGCAGCAATTGTCCGCAAAGGGTTGACAAAGGGCGCAAGTTTGGCGAATACCTTGTATCGTTCTATTATGTGAGTGTTCTGTTTTACATCCGACCAAGCACGAAACTAAGTACGTGTACATCTTCCAAAAGTCCATGTTCCAAACGATATGTTTTTCAGCGACCACCATCACTGCTGCCCAATCCTTCGCGCATGTACTCCTCGAACAAGGCCTTGTAGTCCCTGTGCCATCGACTCAGAGCAGGGCGCCCTTCGACAATGTCACCTGCACCCCACAGGATTCGGAGCTCATCCACCTCCCTCTTGGTCTCATTGTCCGGCACCAGAATATAGAAATCACCCGACCTCGCCTTGTCCAGCATGTAGAGAACGGTCTCTTCGGCGGACCAAGCACCATCGGGTTTACTCGGCAACTGAAGAGCGCCAGCAAGGTCAGTGAACGTCCATCCGGGACTAGTATTGAATGGATCGTTAGATCTTTTGCCTCGCGCTGGATCATGCGAACACCCACATGAACAAATGGGCGGTGACGTTGCTGTGAGGTCTCTCCCGGAGCTCATGCGCCAGGCCCTCGGTCAAGCTCTTGACGGCAGCCTTGGACGCATTATACGCGGCATTACCACTATGAACGACAGATGATGTTTGAGGTACAGAGTCACGGTTTGACAGAAGATAGGAAGGAAAGAGTGACGTCAATTAGGACCCACAAGAATAGAGGACGGTACGCACGGAGGATTGGTGATGCCTTGCTTGCTACCGGTATTGATGACCATGGCGGCATTTTCTTGGTGCAGCATGGACGGAACGAAGGTCTGTTGCACGTTCACGATGCTGTGGAGATGATGATCATGATGTTAAGATGGAGATCGTGGTATTAGAACGTACCCGAAAAGATTGGTATCAAACACCTTCTTCCAGTTATCGATGCCATCCCAAGAAGTGCCCTTGTCGGCGATGCCAGCATTGTTCATGAGCACTCCAACCTAATCAAAGATGAGTATTCCACGGGGGGAACTCAGGGCGGTGGGAGGAGGGTAAGAGGGAAAGATGGTGTAGGAGGGCGCATCTAGAGTGGGACCACGGTCCTCACCTCATCCCAATGCTCGTAGACTCTGTCGCGCAGGGCAACGACCTGATCGAGCTTGGACACGTCCGTCGGGCAGACGAGCACGTTGGCCTCCCCGACGATGGCAGCAACGTCTTTGCCTGCCGCAGTTAGCTTCTCTCCCTCCAGATCTGCGAGGGCTAGCCTCAGGCCGAGTCTATCAGACAGTATCAGCTCGGGCGAGCGCCGGAGGTACGGCCAATATAGCGCACTTGGCAAACTCGACGGCGGCAGCGCGCCCAATGCCGCTCGCCGCGCCCGTGATGACGGCGACACGGCCAGCATGGATGACGGGGTGTAGTTCGTCCGCAACCTGCATGCTGTCGGGTTTGTAGGAGGCCGTCGCGGAGTACGCTGGGCGCAGAGGCGACCCGTTGCGGCTACGATCTGCGAGGGGCATGGTGGCAGACAGGTGGTGGATATCGAAAGCAAAGAGCAAAGCAAGCAACGACGAAAAAAAAGTGGGGAGAAAGCGTTTTGTGGGACCTTTGGGTCGGGGTCCTTTTTCAATCAAATTTGAGGGCAGAAGGAAAGGGGCAGTCTAATTATTACGTGCGCACGACTGTCGTCACGACTCGCCACTTTGCGCTCACGTTCGTGCTCAATTCTGATCAGCACCTCATTCGATGTACAGCATCGGACCCAGAACCCGTTCATAATACGTCGAAGAGAGGCAAAGGGAAGGCCGTGACTTCACATCTGATGTTTGACCTCACTTGAGTGGACAACGTGGGGGGAGATCCCCCGCCAAAGCTAAACTAATCCTAGACTAATCATTGCACCCACCGGTACTTACTACTCATGGGACTGCGATCTGCTGTCGTGGTCATACCTTGCTGTCGCCCCAAAGGCTTCGTTTCTTGACACTCAACTCAAATTCCTGAGGAATGACCGAATAAATGACCTCTAGAGCATCACCACATGTCTGCCTTGTGTTTCTCTTTCTGCCGTAGAGTAGACCCCAGAATTATTACTTATCCAGGGGTCCCGTAAGTCAGGTAGCGCAGACCGTCGGCCGCGTGTATGGGCGCTGGTGAAACTAGGCAACCTCAGTCAAGCTTCGTGGCATTCAGATGAGATCTCTGCAGAGTGTGCACACTACCAGTTTGAGTGAGCAGCACTCCATCTTTATTCCTCACCTTCGCAGTCCGAGTAAACAGCGACATCAAATGGTCATGAACTCGAGGCGGGAAAGGATACTAATAGATCCGAGACTGTCACTTTGCAAGCAATATCGGGGGTTCCTGGAGCAAAGCATCGTAATTGGTTCTCTTAAATAGACGAGACGAGTTGAGCTAGCAGCTAGCAAGCCTCCTGGAACAAGGCTGACAGGTCTGAGTCGTCGTTTCTGAATCGAGTGATGAGAGACAACACCGTCTTGAACACGACTTAAGATTTAAGATCGTCGGACCGAACATCCGAGCAGATGCATAATGTGGCGCAGTTTTAGAGTATGTGGCATGTGGCACCGGTCCGATTATTGCGCTCTTATTACTGCCATCTAAGCTAGAATAGACTTGGCCCCGCAATCAGCAGAGCAACACCTTCCCAACACTTGGGTCATGATCACTGATGCGAGCATCGTACGAAGGCGACCAGTTATTCACCTGGGAGCATGTCAGGGCTAATGCCAACTGTTTTCGAGAGATGACGCACGTGTACATGTTCTACTTCCGCACCGCGGGCTGCGATGGCGGGAGACACGAATACATGGTCCAGCTGTTCCGTGTTCTGATCGTAGACGTACGTATAGCGTTCCACCGGATCGAGGCCAGCGACTTCGTCAAGCTCATGCATTATCTCAGTCATCGACGCGAACACAGAGCGTGTTTGAGCATATTCGTTGAAGTCGCCAGCCACGATGATATTGGCGTCGGGGTCGACGTCCAGGATCGTCTGGATGAAAGCCTGCCACGATCGTCAGAATGGCGCAAACATAGAGAACATGCCATATAACGCATACCGAAGTGACCTCGATCTGTCTAGTACGTGTCGCGACTGGGGAGTTGATAGGCGGTCGATTGTCTCCTTGAGTGGAGGTGCTTCCACCTTTGGAAGACATGTGCACATCAATAGTGAAGAGCTTGGCCCCACACGATGTAACCCATTCTGCAACTAAAGGCTTCCTGGTGGAAGTCCAGAAAGCGTTGGTAGGATCAATTCTGCCAGGATTGAAGCTATACAGTTTCATTAATATCGCGGAGCAGTGGCGCGTAGAGAAGTACGCTTACTTGAGCGTAGGCAGACCATCGGCGTCGGTCGTAACATTAAGCTTGTCCAATGCTCCACCAGCAGAAGCTCCCGAAACCAGCGATAGT
Source organism: Strobilurus pachycystidiatus (assembly GCA_019915135.1). Taxonomy (NCBI): domain Eukaryota; kingdom Fungi; phylum Basidiomycota; class Agaricomycetes; order Agaricales; family Physalacriaceae; genus Strobilurus; species Strobilurus pachycystidiatus. Next base: position 1,483,709 of record JAHLMK010000004.1, read on the forward strand.
CTGGCAGGGTTATACCTAATCGAGACTCGTATTAGCCAGTACTTGACGATCTGAAGCAGACTGGACATACAAGTAAGCAACGCGGATGTTACCGCCTGGCTGTCCACCGTCCTGTTTGTCTCCGGGCGCGATTTCGACGTACTCGTAGGTGAAATTGCTGACAGTCTCGATAGCCGCCACAAGTGTCGAAAGGGTGACGTTGGCAGAGACGGTGCCATCATCCGTAGGTCCTGAGTTGTCTTGAATCTCTTGCAAGAACATGAGATCAGGCAGGAGCAGATAATCCGCGATATGTGCGGCGACCGCTGGGATGTGCGCAGATGTGGGAGCCATGTTTTCAACCTAAAACATTGCTCAGAATCATCGAGGAGATAATGATGGAGGAAACATACATTGTAATCACCAAATACAAGAGCGCACGAATCTGTCAAGTCAGAAGTTATGGTCGTGGCAGGAACGGTAAAGTCTGGCGTCGATATGATAGTAGGAGCGGTGAGAGGAAGCACGTAGTAGAAGCCATATCTGTTTGGCAAAACTGTTGGACCAAGAAGTTTGCATCGCTCCTCGCAGAATTGACTCACTGATACACAATTATTCCAGTGATGTCGTCCAACTCAACACCCACGGCCACATCAGGCGACTTCGACCCATCCAAAGGCGAGCCAACTATGATGACTTCTGGATTGGCATCGGGGATGCCGTCACTACCTATGGTAATGAGATAAATCACTCTCCAATACGCAGCAAGATACGAGACGAACCCAAAGTGATGGTTAATCCTCCGCGTCCATTCAGACCTGTGACGTTCCACGCTCCGCGAACCCAGAACTCTCCATAAGAGTTCTCAAAGTTCACAGCAACTGGGCTCGGAATTGTCACCAGCTGACCATCGAGACTCTCCCAGAAGTCCAGCCCATACACGTCCGGTTGGAGAGTGGGGTTTGTGGCGGTGATAAGAGAGACGTTATTGGGCACAGACAGCCAGCCATCAGAGCCTGTGTCTAGAGAGGAGAGGTATTGTGTTGGTGGGGAGCGGTCGACACCAAGGATAACGGGAGTCAAGGTGTTGTTGCTTGACAAAATCTCAATCTCGGTAGGAGACGTGATCTCGGTCAAATAGAGGTAGCTTGGGTAACTGGAGCTCCGATATTCAACTATCTTGCCGGTGAGTGAGATGCTGTCTCCAACAGAAACGTTTTTCAGAGCCGTAGAGGAGTAGACATATATCCCGTTAGATGCACGAACATCTTCCGAGGGCTCTCCGAGCAAGTAGAAACCCGAGCTCCCCTAAAATTGGTAAGAAACCAGGATACTGGCGATGATTGTTGGCCACGAACTTTGGCTGTTACAACCCCAGTAATGCCGGTAAGAGTCTGACCAACATATGGAGAGCGATACGCGGTGCCTTGGATATCCGTGATGAGCGTTGGCGTAACCGAAGGCGCCAAGGCCGCCAGAAAGCACAGGACAGGGAGTCGTTGAAGGAGCATTTGGACGGTCGTCTGAACGTGCGTCCATGCTGCATTCACATTATATATCCTCAATTGCTAGGCACGCAAGGTCGTTCAGCACATGCGACTGTAGAGCTTTTCGTACGCCATACTTCGATGTCATACAGAATCCGAGAGAGTAGCAGCATGGGTTTGCCGTCAGTGGCACACAGCTTGTGACAGAAACGTTTGTGGATGGAGACAACGTTATCATCCCCACGCGGCGCGGTGCCGTTATCATCTCTCGCTTCTGTCGTTGTCAATACAGCGCTCCCGAGGTAGACAGAGTAGTATTGGACCCTTGGTTACTTAGCTGTAAGCTCAGGCTGCTGTAAGTGGTGCAGTTGATTCGAATTTTGTTGGAACCCTTCCCTAGAGCAAAACTACAGATATTCGTCTGCTGAACGAACGTCAAGGTATGCGCGACAATCAATGTCCTTGGCGCCGCAGCATCACTGGAATGTCTCGAGGGCGGGAACAGGGCGGGAAGTTGGCAATATTGGTACCGAAAGCTCAAGGCAAGAGCCAAGATGCTTCTTATCTCAAAGATCACTCCACGCAACATGGTTACAGAGTCTTCCGCTCGTATATTTTTTCGCCAGACGCATGCGTATGTTAGAGTAAGGAAAAGTTAAACAGTAATTGATACAAAAAAGCTAAAGTCATCGAACAGTCAGGTATAACAACGTCGCGACCCCGTGATGATAATCTATATCGCAGCACGGCATGCGGTGTTCTGTGTGTCGCAGTCTCCAACGGAGAAGGCGCCGCCAGAGTTGGCAGCGTTGGCGCAGGCGTTGTGCTGAATGTCGCAGGAGCGACCAAGGGCGGCAGCGCTGTTCAGGAAGTCATCAGAGCCTGCGACTTCGAAACCACGGCCACCGGCAGTGACAGCAGGAGCGGTGGCACCACCGACTGAGAATGAATCAGACCTCAAGACAGCATTGAACAACGAGAAATACGTACGGGCACCAGTGAAAGTCTGGAGGTTACCTGCTGAAGCGGCGGCAGCAGTTGTAACAGCAGGCTCAGCGGCGGTAGCAGCGGCGGTAGCAGTAGCAGCGGCTGTAGCAGCGACAGTCACAGTCTCGACTAAGAATATTCAGGACCGTGTACTTCAAGGCCAAAGCGGAGACGTACTAGCACACGAAGCAGAGGCGTCATCAGCGGCGTCGGAACCCGAAGCACTAGCAATCATCAATACTGAGGTCCATAGGTATCTAGGGCGGTATGAACGTACGGAGTGGCAGAGACACCAGCGACGGCAGCGTTGATCTCGTCCTCAGTGGCGTCCTCAACCAAGAGGTTCTGCGAGATGATGCAGCCAACAGCATCGTCGGCGTCATCGCAGGTGTTTCCTTTACCGGTCGCATCATTGAGATCGCCAGGTGCAAATGTACCGGACTTGAGGGCGTCCAGAGGGTCACCACCAACGGCGGCGATCTGCTTGGCGAGCTCAAGGACGATGGCCTTGTTCACAGCCGCAGCACCTTCCGAGGCGGGGTCCTGATGCTGCTGAATGGCAGCGATCTCGACGTTGACGGCGGTGACGCTGGTGCACTGGTTGGAAACGAGACCGACTTTCCCAGAATTGCGCTCAAGGGCGCGGAAGATCAGGGCAGCGACCTGCCCATCAACGTCTCCAACAGCCTTGGCGTTGGTGAACGCTTGGTCGGCTGTGGCTTGCTGCAAACAATCCGGGTCCTAGTAGGGTATGTGAGTAGTGTTCGAGCGAAGGTGTCAGAGTAGGCCTACGGTAAGGTCTCCAAGGCCCTGGGCAGCGGCGGCGTTACCCAACAGTGCGAACACTGGGTCGACGATGCCATCAGGGTTGTTCAAGTTGAGGCTTGTACGGACAGAAGTCAAGAACTGCTCATGGGAGTGTTCTACAGAAAGGGATGAGACGAGAAGTTGGACAGCGAGTGCAATTAGTGACCTTGCGGTACTTCACGACTGACACGAATGGGCAGCGCAAGAGTAGAGACCGACAACGAAAGCAGAGCAGCGAAGATAGCTTTGGAGAACATGGCGAATGTTGTTTGGTTGATGAGACTTTCTCGTAGGCGTTGAAGAAAAACGGGTGTGGGAGTGAATGAATGAAACTAAACGCCTGCGAATCTGCACGAAGGAAGGACAATAAGAAACGACGAAGACGAGATAGAGAGTGAGGGCCAGACGCACCAATGAAGGAAGATCTAACAAGAACCTGTCTTGGCTGCGAAAAAAAGAGTGGAAGAAACTTGGGAACTCCTTGGCGGGAAAACAAGCCTTATATACCACAAAAACAAGGGCCAGCCACGAGTTTCCCCGGGTCTGAGGAACATTCCTCGTTGCTATGATCGACGGCGCGCACCTCAAAGCCTCCGTCGGTAAATTAGCATCAATCCAAACGTATTGTGCGGAGGGACGCTCAGTGGTTACCCGAGACGTGTAGACACTTCTACGCCACGAGAAATATCCATAATCCTGGGCTTCTATACCAACTCTTAGCCACATGCTTCAACGGTGAGGAGTGGGAGAGTGGCTTACAGCCGACGATCAGTTTATGCTGATGGATGCAATGGATGTAGCGGTAAATTCTTGCAACCAGGGGGACGACGTCCACGTGTGCGATGTAGTCAAGCAGGCTGCAAAGGGCTGGGACGGTTGATTGCAGAACCGATGCGTGCCTGGCAACACTCATCATATACGGACGCTCGAGATAGACGAGATGGGGAGAGCAACCATTAAACCCCCTAATGTCTTTCGCGGTCTTTTCTTGTTGTTCTTCACATCATCATCGTCGACTTTGGTCAGGTGTCCCGAAATAACGGTCAATGATACTTATTTATACTCATCCGTACACGGTGATTCCGGGCGTCGAGACTCGACGCGCATAGTGTCCCGGTTTCATTATGACCTTGATGCGGGTGTTAGCGCTCACCCTGGACGCCTCGATGCGGACCGGGAACGTAACATTCGACGCTTGAGACGGACCGCCGGACTGTCGTCCAATAAATGTCGAGTAAAGACTTGATTGCAAAGAGTCGAGTTTACTTGGGCATTGTACCGCCAGTGAACGAGGGCGGCAAAAAGCTGTTTGCGACTGCGACGTGACATGCGCGACAAATAGGCCGCATACCTACCTACCAGATCTTCGAAGGTAGCGCTACGTCCTGGGCACTTCGCAACAATCACCAAATCATTCGATGAATAGGCATCTAAACGCGAACAGAGGTTGATTCTTTCTTTGAAAGATGGTGTACATCTTGTTCTAGAGACGGTGGTTGATCAGGATAAGGATAGTCAGTAGGAGATGGAAGTTACTGACGGACTTCCCACATTTCTGTTCGTAATTTCAAAAAGTCTAGCGGTTATTACGAGATAAGAGCTCAACGTAGGAGTGCATACAGGCGCGACATACCGACGTGCAGACCATCGTAGAGCTTCTTGAGCTCGGCCCTGATTCTAGAGATGTCGTCTTTGCTCGCGGAGGCGTTGGAGAGTGCCTTGAGATCCTTTTCCACGGCTTCAATGCGTCTGACGTGTGCGGTGACCTATAGTGCCAGTTCAGCCCGGGACAGTAGGGAACAGCGCGAGGGAACGTGCCGCTTCAGTGCTTTCTTGCAGCTTGTCGACGCTAACTTGCAGTGCCGCCGAAGCTTGCTTGAACTCGTCAAGGAGATGGTACGCGGCGTACGACGATGCGAGTGAGAAGCCAAACAGGAAGCCGACGATGCTGTATGGTATCTGATTAGGCGCTGGAGTCTGCCAGCAGCAAGGGAAGCGCACCCTCCCCGGAATCCGCCAACAGGTTTCTTCTGCACTGGCGTAGCGCCGACGTCGTTCAGATAGACTTTTGTCGTCGAGAACATGCGGGAGCGTGCGGCGGCGCCCCGCGATAGTGCAGCTGCGCGGAGCAGCGAGGAGGCCATGACGGACGTCGAGAAGAGAGTGTCGGAGTTGGCCGGCACGTGGCCCTGTCTTTCTCTTCCTTCAAGTTCAACTTAGCACCACTCCTCTGAGGCTATGGCACCCAAACGACCCAACGAATCCAGCGATGGCCTGTCAGGCCGCGACCGCAAGAAACAGAAAATGGCCGCTGCTCGAACAATCGCGGTGCAGACTCCGCCGACCAACGCAGAGGCAGGGCCCTCGACGGTCAACAGTGCGAAGACTGGCAATTCCCACAAAATAACGCTGAGACAATCGCAGGCATGGCTCGACTTCCCGGTGTCATCGATGTTGAGAAGTTTACCCAAGTGCGTGTGGTGTTCTATCACAGACTCATTTGCTCATTGATGATGCCAGGCGCGCGCTTTCGAGGTCACTGCGATGCAGAAAGCCATGAAAGCTGCAAGGTGCGGACTGCTTGGCATCTAACGGTCATACTGGTCTGAACATCCGTATAGTTCCAGCTCGGCCCACCGCGTATGGCAGACTTTACCGCGCGAACTAAGGCGGAGAGCGGCCAGCCACGATGTGCGTCGCGTTCCGGTGCGACTACGCGAGAAAGCACGAGCAGAGGTATATCGTGTCTCATCTGAAATCAACATCAAACTTCTTACGCGTGCTTAGATGGACATCAAGAAGACTCCCGCAAAGCATAAATCGAAGCGCAGCAAGACCAAGCAGACATCACGGACAGATGACTTTCTCAATCGACAACGTACGCCAGACTTTACTCGGAGACTCAGCATAATCTTACTAATCCCTCTGCAGGAGACAAGACATGGCTGGAGACCCATATATGGCACGCCAAACGCATGAAGATGGAGACGAAATGGGGCTACAGGATCGCCATACATCCCTCGGAGAAAGCCTTCCGCCCCTCCCACCGCGCCGCTGTCCACGGCTCAATCATCCACGACGCGTCCTACCAGTCCATCATTGAGGTATCCGGCCCACTCAATGTGCTCAAACTGATCTTGGACAACTGCTGTTCGCCGCAAGACGTCAATCCCGGTCTTCCTCGGTCGGCTTCTCTTGCGATCTCTGAGACCCAACGCTGATTGTTTGGCAGCTTTGTAAGTGGTGCAAGGTCTACGCAGACTCTGTTCTACCAGTCCAAGGCATATCCCTTTGGTTTGATTGCGCCTGTGACAATCATGTGGCAACCCCCAACGCCAGCACCTCAGGCAGAGTCTGACGCCTCAAAGAACTTCAAAGGCAAGGAAAAGGCGACCAACAAGCGAGTCCTATGGATCCGAGCACATCCTGCGGTTCATGATCAGATCTTCGATACTCTCCAGACGTCGGCTTCATCAGTGTTGGACGCATATAAGAACGGATCCTCCTCTCAGGAGCAAATCGATGTTGACATCGTCGATATGAAGGGGAAAGTTAACATCTTCGACATCATGGGCCCCAAATCTAGTCAGGTCCTCAAAGGTGCACTGCAGCCCATTGCTGCTGATGAGCGTCCAGAACTAAAAGATGTCAGTTTTCGATGCGTCAGATCAATCTGGATCTAATGTTTTACAGTTCTGGGCGTCGTTAACGGATCTTCAATCCACTGCTTCAGTACCTAGAGGTATGGTAATCGGCTTCACTGTCAATGATCCTCGTCTGAAGTAAGGCTAATTATACGCCACCACTCTCTTTCTCATATTTCTAAACCAGGTTTCCACCCTCCAACGCTAAACCCTCCACCAAAACTCCCCGCAAGTTTGAAACACTGCCAACCGGGAAGCTAGCGCAGAGCGGTATGTGGGACGAACTGCAGCGCAAGGCGCCCAAGTTCAAGAAGAAGGACCTGGATGAGCGGCGCGAGAAGAATCTCATCCCGGGCACGAAGCTCACTGCGTTGCGGCAGGACGACCGCGTGCCCGTCCTCCTCATCCAACGCTCCCTCGGGCATTCCGGCTGCAATGCCGAATCGCTGCATGGCTGGACGCTCATAATTCCCTCCGGCTGGTCCATGGCTTTCTGGTCCTCGCTCATATACACCGGCACGCGCGTAGGCGGACAACGTGAATGCCAAACGCAGGCGTTCGAAGCGGGGGTCCCGTACTTCCCAAGAGACTTTCCCTTCACGAATGCATATGATGAGTACGCGGAAGAGACGGAGCGGGAGGCGAAGGAGGAGTGGGAGAGGAAGCCGCCTGCTAAGAGGCCGAACTATAAGAAGCTGAATACGAGAAGTACGTGGAGGCCGGATTGGGAGGTGGTTATGGGGTTGAAAAAGGAGGACGAGGGTGTGGTGTCTACGCAGCGCGAGGAGGTGGAGATGAGCGTGGATACTGAGAGCGTGCCGACGTGGTTGCTGTGTGGGCAGGACGTCCGTGGCATCGTCAGCAAACTGTTGACTTCGACCAATACTGGGAACATCTTGCAGGCTGAGATCAACGCTATGAGAGCTAAGAGCTCCTTGGAACCGTTGACTAGCGTGCAGTTGTTGAAGGGCGCCTTGGTGGGAGTTAGGATCAAGATGCATGGGAGGGGGTCGCCGGAAGACATGGCGATGCTCTACGCGATGTCGGACGAGGAGGCCGTGGCTTGGGAGAAGGACATAAAGAGGAGCGAAGCGGAGAAGGCGATGGATGTCGATGTCGATGACGACTCCGCGGTGAGTACTGTTCACCGAAATGAGTCCGAGTTGCTCATAGACTTTGAAGACGCGTCCGCAAATCCCTCCATCGTCGTCAATCATTGGCTATGTCACGACGGGTCGTTTCTCTCTGATGCGCGGTGAAGGGTTTGCTCTTGGGAGTGTACCGCTCAGCAGATACGTCTTTCTCGCACAGCAATCGCGCCGGTTCGTACTTTGTCTGTAGTCTCTTGACCATACCTTGCTCATTGACCGTGCAGGTTACACGGAAACGATCGGAAGATCGTCGTACGAGTAAGGAATCCATCGCATGATATTTGTCGGGTGGCGAATATGGAATTAGTGTAGTGACGTGGGTGTGTGGCGTCGGTTCGAGGTCTACCCTGGGTGTTTGTGTCTAGCTCTGGGCGACTACGCCCTCTGCGCCGCTTCGTAGATCGGTCAATAGATCCTGTAGTCTACGGCGGAGCTTCTTGAGAAGCTCGTCATCATCGGAGGAGGGAGGGGGCTGTGCAATCAAGTTGTTTGTTGAGTGACGAGAATTGATGGCCTATGAATCGTGATGGACGTACGAGCTGGTCTAGGAGGTACTGGATTCAAATATGATTCAGCGCACATCGAGTGTGGAAAAAAAATACTGTACCTCGGCTTCATCTATAGTCTGACGTGAAACGGTCGAGGTCAGAACAGGTCAAAGTTTAGCTGTTGGAGGGCTTGCGCACCAAAATTATAGGGCCTCTGATGCCCGATTAGTAGCGTCAGGATTTTTGGTATATTAACACACACCTATTCATCGTGGCAAGATAGCAGAAGGGTACGGGTATGACGGTGGTGATGGATCCTGCTGAGTCTCGGAGCGGCATTTGCCGTACCAATGTTTACTCTTCCCCATCACGGTGCTGGACAGTTTACAACTAGCATGGACAGCGGACCCCCTCGGCTTGTAAGCATGTGCCACAGTGACCTCTGCGATCAGCACGAATTCGAAATCTTATGCTCTTCGGCCTTCTGGGGTTCCTGAGTAAAGCCTCCCCACCCAACGTGCGACCTTAAAGCATTTGTCTCGAACATAGCGTTCCACCTACGCGGCCTTTACGTCTGCGAGACGACAAACATGCGCTGCTGGCTCAAAAGAGGGCTCTAGCCCCGACCTCGACGTCGGCTACCATGTACACCGCCCTTTCACAGCGCGCTCTAGCGATCAGTTCTAGACCTCGCATCGGCTCCGCGCTACATAAAGGTTTTTTGCGCCTCTTTTCTCTCTCATAACATCGAGCTGTCAAGTCTACTACCCCCCTACTCTCTTACGCCTCGTAGTCTTGCATGTCGCGCCAACAAGCTTACTCCAACAATAACCTGGTGCAGACGTTCACTGTCCCCGCCACAGCGGACGCCAGAAGTCATGCTCCAACCCATTGTCTAATGTCCTCATCGCTCAGGCAAAGCATCCCCCACAGTCTCAGCAGCCCCGCCCTGCCTGCGGCCCCCGCTCATCGCGTCGAAGTCTCTCCTCTTGGGGGTTTCGGCCTCTTTGCGAGTCGCGCCGTTAAACAAGGCGAACTCATCCTGTCGGAGCGTGCCCTGATCATTGTTCCTGCGGAGATGCCGTGTAAACCGCGAAAGCTCAACGACAAGAACCGGTCGCCTCTCTTGGATGCTGAACGGGATCTACAATCTCTTTGCTCCAATATGGACAGTCAGCAGAGGGACCAGTACCTGGAACTGGCCAATTGGCATCACAAGGACGGCAGTGGTCCATTGCTGGGAGTTTTGAGGACGAATGGTTACTGTGTGGATGGGTTGAGAGAGCCTGGTGCGTCTGTGGGTCTTCATCGAGGATATCATCTTGACGGAGATTATTTAGGCGTCGAAGGCAATGCTGGTGCATATTCGGGCGTTTTCCCAAACCTATCCCGCGTCAATCACAGGTCAGTCTCTCATTTGGTCGTCAAATTCAAGGTACTAATCTTCATGCATAGTTGCGGTCCGAATTCTACGCGTTACTTCCATCTTTCCTCGTTTTCGATGCGTCTCTATGCAGTCAGTGACATCTCTGAGGGGGAGGAAATTACCACCAGCTATTACGGTGGTACCTGGGAGTCCAGTTCGTCAAGACGAGCACATCTGTCCGCCGACTATGGCTTTCGGTGCCAATGCCAGTGTTGCACTGACGCTGACGCCTCCGATGCGCGTCGAACGAGGTTGCAGACCGAGTTTGACCCCTTGAGGTTGTCTAATCGTCTGAACGAGTGGGTCCGTGCAGGAGACGCCTCGATATCCACGCAGGAATTGCTGGATGAAGTGGAAGAGGGACTTCAGCTTTACGCCCAGGAGGGACTGGAATCGCACAGTTCATACCCGACTTTCCTCTTGCATGTGTGCTTGGTCTTTCGGAACATAATAGGTGTCGACGACGACAAGTTTCAGCTGTATGGGTTGAGGCTGTTGAGGTTGTGGACCGCAAGGGGAATGAATATTGCGAAGATCCTTACGATGTTTGAAATGCTTATGACGCCTTGCATGGTGCTCGGGACGATTGATAGATATATAGATTATGGACTGGCACGTAGAGGAGAGATACACTTTAGTATATAGTAAGTAGCTAGATATTCAGGCAGTGCACGATAGATACAGTATATACATTGCTAATCATGATTATCATGCCATTTTTAACTTGTGGACGTCTTCTTAAATTCGACTAGTACTAGCCACCGGTCCGGTCTCGAGTGTGGTGGCAACGACCCTCTCCCTCTGAACTCGAACGGGATCCTGACCGAAATCATTCATGGAGAACATCGTCGAGGTCACGGATGTTCGCCCGAATTGTATTGCAGAGCGTGGCTTGTCATCTGCACCAAGCTCTGTGACATGAGAGACTTCCCATTCCCGAAGGTAAAGCAGGAACCGTGCTGTGAGCATCCCGGAGATGCTGTGAAGGCTATCAGATACCGTCACCAAGGCCCATTATGAAGACAAACATACGGCAGCACGAGGGCGCTGAAGAGGCGCGTCAGAAAACCTTCCTCCATCTGTGAACATCCGAGATTCAACGATCGGCAGGAATAGCACCGAACTGCGTCAGGGACGTACGTAGTTGCTCGCCAAAGCTAAGCTGGTGAGAATAGACATGACACTGAAAGTTTGACATTTGAGCATGCTGAACAATGGTGCGTAGTAATCGCGCACTTACATATAATACAGTACGCCTGTGATGGCGCCGTTGAATTATGAGGCTCTGTCGCGGTACTATAATGAATAATCACAGACCTTGTTCCATGAGGAGAAAGGTAAGGCCGTTTCTCTGAGATTGCCAATCTCCTCCGACTTTAACAGCTTGGAAGGTCCGGAATATAGTCAAGACAGCGGTCAAAGTTTCGAAAACGACCATCTGGTAGGCAAGCAGTGTTGCCACTGATGGACATGTACGTCAGTGGTGATTTGGCTACTCGAGTCATTCTTACCTCTGGAAGACATGAGCGATGCCTAATTGGGAGGAGGTCTCATAATCACTCACATTAGATGCGTGTTTGGATTTGAGTACTGGATGCTGGACAAATCCAGCTGCCTGAAGGTAAGGAATCTGATACAAGACGGCTTGAAAGAATCACGTACGAAGTCAACAACAACGCAGGACGCGCCAAGAGAGCCCAACAAGTAAAGAACAATCTTGCTCCGATTCCAGACAGCAAAGGTTCTCATTGTGAGGGCGGCTGTCGTCTGTTGGAGATGCTAAGCAATGCAGCGTATCACGAACACTTACCTATGACTGCCGCGCGTGCAAAGACGCTGGAGAGGTCGACAAATACGAGGATTTGGGCCGAGCTGTTATATTTAAGTATGTAGACTAAGAGCGTATTATGATGTCCTCACTGAGGTCCAAGCTTGTTCAGCAACTTGAACAGATAGATCACGTTGGCAACCAATGCGTAGCGACAAAGAAAATAGAAAATGGTCGAGATTCGAATCTTTTGTGCCCACATGTAGCGGAACTCCTTGTCGAAGGTGAGGAGGTAGTCATAGTAGATGAGTGCTTTGTGAAGATGTGAGTATGAACTGGTATCCACCATCAGGGGAGCCTACCAATGCTAGAGCATTGAATGCACAACCGAAGGATGCTTCCGAGGTGTACTAAGTAAGACAGCCTAATAGTGGAGGATAAGGAAGACGAACAGAGTCGCGGCTGCGTTCTTCGCTGATTCCGGCCCAGACGACATTTGGAGAGAATAGAGAGAATGAAAATGGGCCTAAGACTGGGCAAGCATATTTATGCTTGCTCCAGCGCTTGCCCAACCGAACCAACAACCACCGTATTATGGTCTACCGTCATAATCGCGGGATCTTGACAGATTCGTAACATGAATCTGAATTGTGATGTGCGTAGATGTGAGAGATTTACGCTATTCTTGTTGATGGAGCTTCAAATGCACCGAACAATGTGATGCTGCTGTTATTGCAGCGTTCCGGTTCAGTGGTCCTCTGTCATGAAGGCAGTGAGTGGATCGTGATTCGTGATGTGATGAAGGTGACTGTATACAAGGAGATGAAATGTGCACCGTGCTGCGGCAGTTCATCTTTGCAGTCAAGTAGTTGGCCCAGATTCCCCTTGTTCGTTGCGAACGTGATAGATAGAACACCGTATCTGGATTCTGTCTGGATCGTATGATCATTTCATCAGCTTCTGAAGAGCCGGTTCCGAGTACAGTCAGCTATTCAGTTGGTTCGAGAGGGAAGACAATGCATGGCGCAAAACTCTAAGAGTAAAGCGGTGTGCAATCTCAAAAAAGATGGCGAACTTTAAAGGGCCAACGCGAAAGATTTAGTCGGCAACAACCGACGAGGTGCTTGGCTCTGTTATGCAACGGCACTTACCTCTAACGCGACGGGGAAGTTGCTATTACTCCCCCAAAAGGGACCATCTCATACCACTAGCTGTCTCATGCCACCAGCTATCTGACGACTCTGTGCTGAAGGTCCGTGACCAAGAGGTGCGAGATGTCTGGGTGTCGTCGGTTCATCACGCCACGGAGTGACCGGCCATTCCCGAACATCACTCGGATCACTTGCGGCAGGCCAATGGCCACATATCCTCTACGCTCTCTCAACGCCACACGTGGAGCTTTCGTGGAATACTGAACATGTAGAGAGTTGGATACATTTTGATACCGAATGAGACTATGTCTGGGTCCACGCCGTCGCAACCAGCGAGCTTAGTCACGGTCACTGGCAGATTGCCCGATTGCAGGGGACGGGAGCGGCGGCGGCGGGGTCATGGGAACTAAATGAATGGCAACACGAGATCCAGATATATCACACCTCTTGTTTGTAGCTAAATAGGCATGGTGCACTGGAGCCCCGATGACACAAGGGAACTCATCACTGGGAAGAGAAGGAAAGGCATCACCGTATCATCTTTCATTGCATGCTCCAGTAGCTCCACTATCATTTGTTGACAGGATGGAACTATACAACGGCGGAATAAGAGGACCTCAATTTACCTACTACCATCTTGATCGCCAGTATACATCGCCCGTTGAAACGACGCATCCAACAATATCTCACAAGCTGTCACGACTCACGATGGACCAGATGCCAATGGACATTCACATACCACTGTACTGCTTCACAGCTGCAACTGTAACTGGAGACCACAGAGACTCCCTCCCCGGGTCCTGCTCCCTCAAACAGCCGAGTTACGCCTCTGACAATCTAGCAGTCATTCCGCCAGTGCACGGTCTCAATAATCCGAAGAGCATACAATCCCTTCTGGCATGGGTTTTGCCAAGCAGAAAGAGCAAGTCCCCCGACGTAACGCGTACATAGGATGTATAGAATGCCAGTGATAAACGAAGACAATTTTCTACTCGTGGACGTCTTCTTTCTCAGATTCGACTACCACTAGCCACTGGTCCGACCCGAGGGGCGGTGGCGATGACCCTCTCCCTCTGAACGCGTACGGGATCCTGACCGAAATCATTCATGGAGAATATCGTCGAGGTCAATGACGTTCGCTCGAATCGTATCGCAGAGTGTGGCTTGTCATGTGCACCGAGCTCTGTGACATGAGAGACTTCCCAGGCCCGAAGGTAAAGCAGGAACCGGGCTGTGAGCATTCCGGAGATGCTGGGAAGGTCATCAGATATCATCACCGAGTCCCATCATGGGGGTAAACATACGGCAGCGTCAAGGCGCTGAAGAGGCGCGTCAAAAAGCCGGCTTCTAACTGTGAAGATCCGAGATTAACGATCGGCAGGAATATCACCGAATTGCAACAGGGACGTACGTAGTTGCTTGCCGTAGCTAAGCTGGTGATGATAGACATGACACTGAGGTCTGACATTCAGCATGCTTCAAGTATGAGTGCGTAGCAATTGCGCACTAACATATAATATAGTACACCTGTGATAGAGCCATTGAAATGTGAGGTTCTGTTGCGGTACTATCATGGCTTATCACAAACCTTGTTCCATGAGGAGATAGTTGAGGCCGTCTCTCTGAGATTGCCAACCTCCTCCGACTTTTACAGCTTGAAAGGTCCGGAATATGGTCAAGACACCTGCCAATGTCTCGAATGAGACCATCAGGTAGCCAAGTAGTGTTGAGACTATGGATATACACGTCAGTGGTTATCGGCCAGCTATGGATTCATTCATACTCCTGGAAGGAATGAGCATTTCAAGCACGTCGTCGAGCCACAGACACTTACAGTAGATGCAAGTTTGGATTTGGGTATTGGATCCCGGACAAATCCAGCTGCATGAGAGAACATTGAATTGATCGAAAAATTGACTGGGCAAAGGATTGAATACATACGAAGTCAGTGATCACACAGGCTGTGCCGAGAGTACTCAGTAGGTAGAGGACGATCTTGCTGCGGTTCCAGACCGCAAAGGTTCTCATCGTGAGAGTGGCTGGCGTCTATGAGACGCTAGGCAGTGCGACGTAATACTCAAGCTTACCTATGATTGCCGCGCGTGCAAAGACACTAGAGAGGTCGACGAGGATGAAGATTTGGTCCACACTGTTGCAGTTGAGTATGTCTAGACTGAAGCCGTCTGCTGTACTCCTCACTGAGGTCCAAGCATGTCGAGCAACTTGAACAGATACACCACGTTGACTACCAATGCGAAACGACAAAGGAAGTAGAAAGCCGTCGATATTCGTAGTTTTTGTTGCCAGATGTACCGAATCTCCCTGTCGAACGTGAGGAGGTAGTCGTACCAGATGAGTGCTTTGAGAAGATCTAAGTATCAATCGTTCCCCAGCAAAGGACTCTACGGTCCCTACCTATGCTAGAACATTGTATGCACAACCGAAGAAAACTGCAAAGACGGTCAGTATACCAGGCGGACGGCGAAGCGATAGTAAGGAACACGAACAGAGTCGCGGCTTCGGTGGTCGCTGATACCGGTACAGATGACATCTTGAAGGAATGAAGGGAGCTGGTAATGGTTTGGAGACAGGGCAGCCGTATTTATGCTTGCCCTAGTCCTTGCATCTCCAAGCGAAGATCGAACCTTCCCGCGGTATACTATCATAATCGCGGGTCAATGACAGGAGCATATCATGACTTTGAATGATGATGTGCGTAGATGTGAGAGATTTACGCTATTATTGTTGATACGGCCTTCAGAAGCACCGGAGTATGTATGGCGTATTGCTGCTATTCCCTATGGCAGTTCTCGGCTGGGTCAGAAGCTATTGGATTGAAGGCAGCTACAATGGAATGTAAGATGCGAACCAGGATGCGGTATTTCATCTGTGCGAGAGTATTGAATTCCAGTTGTTCGTTGCGAGATGCATGGCAGATAGGACGCCAGCTGCACCAACCCGTGATCAGTTCGTCGACTTCTGAAGCACCGGTGCCAGGCACAGTCAGCTACTCAGTTTTCCGATTTACATGGTGCAGAACTCTAAGAGAAAAGCGGCGTGTTATGATGGCGGAGGCGGCGCCGCCCCGGCGGTCACTTACAAGGAGTCATCGGCAACGGCCGACGACGTTTGGCTCTATTATGTAACGGCCCTGTCGAGTCACGACACGGTTGCAGCTTTGAGTCTTTGACCTGCCACTTTGACTCAGGCCGCGACTGACACGCCTGAGCAAGTTGCTACTGTTCTCCAAAAATGTCCTACGTCTCTTCATGCTCTGACTTGAATTGTTACTATCATCAGATGCTACGCCACCGCCCTGTACCAGACTTGTAAGCTACCAAAGATTTCCACAGGGATTTCGTTGATCATTCGCACAGGCCCCCTGAACTACTCCCGAATATATTCCAGGATCTCGACCCATATGATTTGGCGCGTGCTGCCCAGGTCTCGAAGAAATGGCGCCAGTCTTGCGAGACCTACCATCGTCTCAACCTCTACGCGCTGTTGCGCACATTCTTCCCGAATCCAGGCGAAGTCGACGCGTTTCGGCAGCTTCAGGCAGAGCACGGGGTTCTTATATCTGGATCTAGTGCCGTCCAGTTCATCCAGAACGAGTTCAACATCCCAGACTCGGACCTTGACCTATATGCAGAGTACCAACATGGCGCTGCTGTTGGCGGCTTGCTGTTCGACATGGGCTACAAATTCAAACCGCGCGAGACACAGCGAGAAAGAGGCGACACTTTTTCTGAATTGGCACGTCGAAAAACAGCGGAACTAGACTCCTTTCGGGCAGAAGGCTACAATTATCGTGGCATCGCCGATGTCTATGATTTTGAGCGCGACGGCAAGAAAGTCCAGCTCATCACCGCGCGGAGCACACCTATAGAAATCATTCTATCCTTCCATTGCAGTAATACCTTGTCTCTCACTGTGATCTAGCTGCACTTCTGATCAAAAATTCCCCCAGCTGCACCCATGAACATCATCACGCACGATCGTGCATACTCGTTCTTCCCTCGCGCGACCTTTGGGAAGAGAACGGCGCTCAACATCACTACGAATGGGACCGGCCAAGAAGCCGGTCGCGAGAAGTACATCTCCCGCGGTTGGAAGCTGTATAAGTGGATGCCGACTTATGAAACGGCCAAACCAACTTCCGAATTCCACCCAGGAATCCGCTGGATTGGGGACTCCGAGTGTTTGGTCATCAAGCTACCTCCTGTGCCATCTTGCAAGCTCTCGTCTCTTGCCCTGCAGGCGAATTGCTGGAAGATAGAATACAAACGGAACAGCACCGTGTTGGAGATGAAGCCTTTCGCAGTAGATGGGTTCAGCTATTGCCTCCAACAGGATGCCAAGGGTGTCTTGGAACTCCTGAAAACGGAGGCCATTCAGTTGGTGCAGGCACGCTCAGGCTGGTGAGATTGTTTCGCGATGCTGTTTTGGTACACACTGAATATGTTGAATCAGTCGTAAAGATGAGCTTCTTGGCCACATTGCTCCGCGATACTATGAACAACTGCGCAAGATGGATCCTGCCCTTACGCGGGCGTACTTTCAAAAGCCGGATGTCTTGCATCAGCTAGTTCTTGACTTGATGTCGGTGATGTGGACGTAAACCGCTTTGTATGTGGTCGCGCTTAGTGGTACTAGATCCCGCTGCCGGTGTATGTATAGTATGAAACAAGACAAAAAGATTGAAGCAGACCGAAGCCCAAACACCCAATTGAACAGACGATAGACCTCGTCGCGCTCTTCATACTTATCACGGAACTCCAGATATTTTCACGCCACACGCCAGAGTAATTGTCGAAGACATCAAGTCATACAACATAACATAACACTATAAGCCCGCGTCAAATACATAAATAAAAAAAAGAAGAGGTCCATGCAAAGATAGTAATCCTAGATGTCATAGCGCCGCTACATAGAATAGTCGGAAAGCTACGTAGTAGGAAAAAGAAAATGCGGCATCGAAACATCATACTTTACTGTACAAGTGACGCAGTTAATAAATACAGACGATGAATGCATACGGAAAAGAATTGGGGAAATTGAAGTGGAACTTCGGAAAAGTAAAACGGCTATGACCTGTTGGAAGATTGTTATAGATGCAAGTCCGTGAGATATATGTTCAGATTGGATGGTACACTGAATGAGTGTCTGTGTCTGAGCCGTGTCCGGGGTGTCCTATCGAACAGTGAATGACATGCGGCGATGCGAAGAGTCGGAGTCGGGGAAGGAAAAGGGAAGAAACGACCTGTAAAAAAAGGAGAACAATGTGAGAAGAACATTGAGTAGTCCCGCGTCCCGGGACGTTGTAGTGAGTCGTGGTGGTCCGTTGGAAGATATCATAGTAAGCGCACGGGGGATAGGATTGTTTAAAAGGGCATTCTCGCGGGACCGTAAGTCTCAGCGCGGCCGAAGGGAATGCGTCCCTTTTTGGCTTGTGGCGGGCGAGGACACGGACTGCTTTCGCCGACTTCCGTGTCGGTGTCTTCGTCATCTGCAATGACAGCGTGGTCCTCAACGAGCGTCATGAGGCTGGCGGCGTTCGTGGGCCCGCAACGACGCGTCCGAGCAGCGTTACCCGCTGCGAAGACGTGCGCAGGCCCATTGTTGCTGGGTGCAGTGTTCCTCTTGGAGGACGCGACAGATGGCAGACGATTATTGGCGTCACCGTAG
This sequence comes from Strobilurus pachycystidiatus, assembly GCA_019915135.1. Lineage (NCBI taxonomy): Eukaryota > Fungi > Basidiomycota > Agaricomycetes > Agaricales > Physalacriaceae > Strobilurus > Strobilurus pachycystidiatus. The sequence continues at coordinate 1,502,285 of JAHLMK010000004.1, forward strand.
GCGTAGGATTTATGGCGGCCGAATTTTGCTTTGCGGAATTGGTCGAGGTCTTCTCGGCGGGACACTGCATGGGACGGATCGTCCATCGTCACATATGCTTGCGGGGTGCAGCGTGCAGCCGCGGCTTTGAAATAGCCACAGTAACCACCTTCGAGGATGTACACCTCGGGATAATGAATCTTAGGGTAGACACCGTTGTTCATGGATCTGTCCTTGGCGCGCAGATGCTTTGCACTTCAGGAACAATCAGAAGAGTGATGGTTCGAATGTGAAGAGAACTCACAAAGTGGGAGCTCGCTTCATGCTGAATTCACAGTGGAAAACGAGAACCGTTTTGCGATACGAGTCACCGCTCACCGAAGGCTTTGGTTTCGTGAGGCTGGGTCCAAGTAACAGGGACTCGACGGCTGCCGGTGTGTTGATGTTGACAGCACAAGGAATGTGTCCACCCTGAAACTCGTAGTCGAAGCGGCAGTCAATAACGTGAAAGTCATGAATTCGGTCGTTGAAGGCACCGTCCATCAGATCATTGAGCTTCGGATAGGTTCAGAAAGGGCCGCAGTCCAGAAACATCACAAAGCTTACCGTTTGAGGCGTTATTCGTACGAGGCCGTCCTCAGAAACCGAATGACAGGGAAGAATCTTGCCAACACGTTCATTATCGCCAAATCCAGGCAGACCTGTGCCTGTAATGCGGCGAGAAGGGCTCTCTTGCAGGAGCATAGCAGTAGCTCCTGTATTGGGAAAGAAGTTATCTGTACCATCCCGACGCCTGACGGTGCGGGCCTGCTGGCGTTGAGCATAAGCTTGGGCAGGCGAAGAACCATCGGGCTCTTCGAAAGAAGTGTCCTCCCCAAAGGCTGCAGCTAATGTTGCAGAGAATGCACGTCTTGGCGGCGGCGCTTGCGCCGCGATGCGTTCCGAGTTGATGTTTTCAAGAGTAGGGAATGCTGACTGCACACTGTTGTCATCGGCATCGCGACGAGTGGCGATTAGCGATGGGCGACGAGGCTTGGAGGATGAGGACGAGTTGCCGTTGAGGAAATACCCCTTCTGGCTGCTGCCCCGAGAGACCAGACGATCCGAGGGGGAGGGTATGCCAGGTGATGACAGCTCCCCTGGATCAACAGGACCAAAAGCGTGCACGCGATCCGGCGATGTTGAACGACGCTTTGGGAAATATCGATCGACGGGGCTTGCGAGCAGTTTCCCGGGAGACGCTGTCTCGTAGAAGAGGTTAGAAAAACTCGTGATTGAAGTGCCCGATGATTGGGGGATAACGGGAGAGGAATGGGAGACGGGCAAAGGGTCGACGGTGAAGGAGGTGTCGACATCCATGGCGTCGTCCATGGGCGATGGCGGCTCAGCCTGTGATGGCGTTGTCTGTCAGTGAAAAGAGACCGAGAACGGCGATAACTACATACCGGTGCCATGCGCCATTCCGTAGGAAGCGACGGACGTTGAACATGCTTCAGCAAAAGGGTGGAACCAGAGCGCCCGCGCTGAAAAATGTCAGGCCTGGTAGGCTCCTTGTTGCTGACATCGCTGCCAAAAATACGGCCCGCCATCGTAGACGCCCGCGGCCGGGTCTGGGACTTTTCTACCGATAGCTTTCGAGGAGGGGCCGGCGAGATGTCCATGGGGACACCATAGTCGCTGTCTGGCGTGAGGTCGGCGTGGCTCTGCGGCGGCGAGTTAAGCGAGACGGTGGAGGCAAACGAGAGCTCGAGGTCGTCATGTTGAAAGTCGTCGGTGTCGTCGGGGCGTTGGAGACGACGACGGGAGTGCATGGAGGAGACGGTGAGGAAGGGTGCCGCGTTGACGGAGGACATTGTCGCACAGACCGGTGCCGACCGCTATATGTCCCCGTCGTGGTATCGCCTGGAGGATGGTGGTCGAAAGGTAGCCCGTCAAGCACTCGCTGGCCTTGTTCGAGCAATTGTAATTTCTGACGTAATGTGTTCGTTCCTTTTTGTTATTCCGTCCATGTGATCGTGAAGCGTCCATTGTTCCCCTTTTGGCGCGTATAACAATTAGACCGTTCATTAAGCGTGTCTACGATGGAGAGATAGCAAGAAAGCATCAAGAAAGCAACGATAGCCGGCCAAGAGCCCAGAGAAAGTCAACTACTTTTCAGACTGCACACCACTCCCCTCGTCATCCTCCTCCACCTTGCAACGAATGGTGCCAATTGCAATTTCCGGCAGTGCCGGGTATGATTCAGCGGAAGGACGTGCACCAGGCATCGCAATGAGCACCGAAACCTGAACAGTCTTGCGGATATCGCTGGGCACCGGAGTTGCACCGGCTGCCAGCAAAGACCTGTCAAATGGAGGCGGCTCCATGGCATACTCCCACCGCGCGAAATGACCAAGATCAGAGACCACGAGCCGGTCCTTGGCGCGCCGGGCAGCTCTAATCGCGCACTGTTTTGGATCCTTGATTGTTCGCACCCCCAGAGGCTGCGAGCAGACAGATGCATCAGAGATGTGATTCAAAGATGGTTGGATAGCCGTTCACCAGCACAGCACCCCACTGATGGGGTGTTCCGCCCGGGAAGATCCAGATATCGTGTAGTTTTGGGATCTGCACAAGACGCCGTCGAGGCTTTCCGCTGCGCGCTCTCGGTGGGAGCAGCAGGTCGTCTATTATGAGGTCCTGCGCCTCCTCCCTGCGGAAGCGGTTGCGGAGCCTGAACGACCTTGCAATGATGGATGAAGTGATGACCACGAGTAGAAACAGGGTCGCAAGGAAGGTGAAGCTGAAAATAGTATTATGCCGAATTCAGTGCCAGCGCACAGCCCGAAACCCCATCACTCACAGATACAGGCTGCTTGACGAACTCTGGACCCCATTGCTGCTGGAACTCGCCGACGACGCTGCCGTGGTGGCCCTTGGTATTTCCGCCCGTACCGCCATAGCCAACCTGTAAAGCGGAGATAAGGCCGCATATGGCAAGTCCAGGGACCATATGTCATTGGCTACGAACAAATCTTAGTATAAGGGCAGCCCTTCTAGCCAATGCAACCCCTCCATCGCCATCATGTCGACGCACCTTGACCTTCCTGCGTCCTTGGACCTGCCGCCCCATCTGAGCGCGCACAAATACTTCTTTGTTTGCACCTTAACTGTTGCAGCATGGGATACCCTCGTTCTGTCGCCCCGGACTTGGAAGCTCTTCAGAACGCCCGGCTGGCCGACTCTGAAAATCCTCTTCCACTTTATGCGCCTCTTCATGCCTGCTGAATTCGCCGTCGTTGGTACGCTCACCATGCAATCACCTACTTACCGATACTCATGACTGCCCAGGCGTTGCTTTCTTCGATACTCACTTTTCTCAAGCTGTGAGAATTGGCACCCATCTCACCCCTCGATTCTTCACTCAAGCCTTCCCTACAGTCTTGCCACAAGTTCTATCTCTTTGAACCCATCTGCACCGCTATCCTTCTCGCCGCCGCCTCGGGCAAGTGCTTTTCGGTTACAGTTCCGCTCATGCCTTAACATCTCATTAGCCGTCCATGTCATTCGCATCCACGCTATCTATGACAAGAATCGCTCCATACTCGCTGGGATGTCTGCCCTCTTCGCCGCCCAAGTGGTCGTTACAGCCATTTGCTGCGGGTTTTATCGCTGTAAGCGGATCTCTCGTATTTCCTCGTGTCCTACTAAGATTACATCCAGCTGTTCCGCTCGAAGAAGGCCAAGGCTGCATCGCGGGTATCAAGCATGACTGGGTCGGCATCTACTGGGTCTTCCCCACCCTGTTGTACACCGCCTCGGTAAGTCTCCTCCTCCGCGAACAACCATCAGCATTTTGACTGTCAACAGTTCGGCCTGGCCTTGATGCGGTCCTTCAATTCACTACAGCAGAAGCCCCTTAACCTCTGGCGCCTAATGCTCCGCGATGGTCTCAATCTGTATGGCGTACGTATTCCCGCATCCTTGCATCACTTGATGTTCACACCGGGACTTCTCTGCAGGCAATCTGGCTGATCAACATGATCAATATGCTCTTCCTGTTCATCATGAAACCCACGGGCAGCAATGATCCTGTCAAAACCATAGTCACTAGGTGCGTCTTTTCCGCTCCTTTCCAGAAACAATCATTCAATTTCTGATTCCCCACCCTCATCTCTAGTATGGCTGCCGTTCTCACGACCTCGATGACACTTCGTATCATCCTCTCGGTACGCGGATCACTCGTCCAAGGCGGCACCTTCACCACCGGGTCTTCTTCACATACGGCATCTTCCCGTACCACACACGTTATCTCGACCCGCTCCGGTGGCGCCACCAACGTTTCCCATGTCCAGCACACGTACACTCTGGACGGCATACGCTCCAAGCGCGAGGGCGAGGGCGAGTGGTCCGAGAACAGCGTCAAGGACGGTAAGGGCGTTCTCGTTCCATCCACTCAGCCAGAGATCGCTAGAGCGGAGGATGATGACGACAATGGCGTGAAAGTCACGGTGGATCGTCAGATTGGATACGACGTGTACCCGCGGGGCCAGTAGATGTCCTGCACATCCTAGTACCATTTTTTGTCGATCTACGCAGCGTTTTTAGTATCTATATGTATGCTTTATAGTATGGTATCTAGTATATATCCTTTGTCAACTTGATTACCGTTGTAAATTAACTTATCGTGTTATAGCACTGTACGTCCTCGTGCTTAAGCAACGCCACCTCAGGGACCCAGTTGGCGCAAATATTACTACGGATATGCAGGCCAGCGTCTACTACTTTTGGGTCTACTAAGGACTGTCGTCAGAGATAATCAAGCCTATATTACATGTCCTCGTCCTCGTCGTCCTCATCGCTAATCTCTACCATCTCCTCCTCCGAATCCGAAGGATCGAACAGCTCAAACTCTTCCAAATTTGCATCAAACCACCTCTGATCCTTGCTTGCAATATCATCATGGCGACACATGCCTAAGCGCGGTATCGGCTTGCCAGCCTTTTTCCGCGCATCCAAGAACGTGCGTACGCGTTGCGACTCGACACCACGCGTCGTGAGCGTCTCGAGTCCCGGACACAACACCGCCTCCCCCTTGACCGACGCCACCAACGCGTCAAAGATCTGCATCTCATCATCGCTGATGCAGTTGATGTTCAGCGTCTTGAGATTCCCCAAAGCCTGCAGGAACTTCTGCACCGCAGCCTTGTTGCACGGCAGACCGCTGATCTTTATGTGCTCCAATCCCTGGAGAAGGCTCTTCTTCTCGTTGTTCTGCGGCTGGATGAGGGTCTCTATGAGCTCAGTGTAGTCTGCGCTGTCAAAGTCCAGCACGAGGCTGCGGAGGTTGGGTAGATGGAGGCGAGGGAAGAGCTGGACGATGTAGTCGAGGTCGTGTTGGCCGAGGACTAGATCCTGCAGTGAAGGAATGGAGATTGCGGGCTCTGAATCCCATTGCTCCTTGCCCCCGCTAGGCCCCGAGCCGCACAGCGAGAGGGTTTCGAGATCCGGGCTGGCCTGTATCATCGCTGCAAAGGCGGGGTATGAGGGTCGCACGTCGTTGTAGTGGTAGGCAAGTTCGACGTCGCGCAAACCGGTCAGGAAGGGTGATGATGCATCCCAGTCTATGTGTACACCCCAGAGTCCGAGGGCATTGAGCTTCGGTGCGTTACCGTGGAAAAGCAGCATGGGTTCTGCGAATTCAGGAGAGGAGAACGTGCCGGTTTCCAGGTTGTCTATCTCATCATCCCTCTGTAGAAGCTGCAGAGCCTCAAGTAAGGGAGCTGAAGGGAGCTCTTTGAGGCGAGTCAAAGTGAGGAACATTGTCTCGTAATGAGAGGTCTGCACTTCGAGGAGACGCCAACGATGTGCTTCTGGGATGATAAGGTCCAGAATAATCGCGACGTCGTCCTTAGAGAGACAGTCATCGCCGGCTACGAAGCCTTCCGCTTCGTCATCGTTGGTTTCGGTCGCCGGTTCAGGCTCCTGGGCCACCTGTGTCACAGCTGCACTACCGACAGTCATAGTATCGGGGTCTACTTCGTAGAGCGTCTCCGCGTCAACATCCTCAAATGAGGCGTCGATGAAGATGTCGAGAGGAAGGCCCTTTGACCGCTCTATGTAGGATTTTGCCGTCTCGATAGAGTAGTCTGGGTCGAATTTGATTGTGGTCCAAAGCGAGGGCTCGTTGAGTGCGACGGCGCGCCAACGGCTGCAGACGTGGGAGACAAGCATCTGGAAGGGCGGTTCGTAAGGGTCATCGTCCGAGTCCCAGCTTCCTTCAGAGTCATGGTCCATGCCACAGCACTTGCCATCATGGCCGTGCCCGTCATCGTCAACGTCCATCTGGTCGTCGGACTCGGAGTCATCAACATCCTCGTCATCAGCGACGAATTCGCCAAAGTCATCATCATCCTCGTCGAGCACCGACAGGCCCTCTGCGTCCATCTTGACACCGAGATAGAAGATGTGGGCGAGGATCTCGTTGGGCAGGACGTTGATTGGGCATCCTTCGCTGGGAGGCACAAATGGATTGTCTTTGAGCAGCTTTTCTGCGACTCTGGTGAGCGCGGCGTCGGGCGTAAGATTTGGATTATCTCGCATAGCCTGGGCGATCCCCGCTTTGAGGTCGTCCTCGACTTGTTTGCGATGGGGCGGAGCGGACATGCTGCTGGATTATTTGATACGATTATCCACATGATAAAGCCTGCTCACCTGGCGTGTAGAAGGACGCGACGTAGTTGGAAGCAAAATGAGCAACTGAAAATTCTCAATCAGCCATTCGGCCCGATTAGCCCGGAAGTGCTTGTCGGCTCTTGCGGTCCGACATCCGTCTCTCTCTTACGCCCGCAACTCTGTGTTCAACGTTAGCCTGGGCTAGCTTACAACAGAAACATATTCAGGCGACAACGCCGTCAACATCTTCTCGAGATCCTTAGTCATACGACCGACATTGACTCGGGAAACTTAGAGCATCTTGATCACTGTCAGAACACGTTGCTCCAGCATCGCCTCCTTCGTACTCTCACCCAATACATGAATATCTTCCGCCTGATTGGGGATTTTGCCCATTTTTCCTCGAAATGCATTTTGATATGGGCCATACACCGTAACAAAAGTGCAGAAGGTCTGTCTGTCTATATAGGAAATTGCGACTCGCTGGCTGAATGCTCTCCAGGTATCTCGGCGTTAACGCAGGGCATGTACGCCCTGGTGTTCTGCACGCGCTACCTCGACCTCTTCTGGAGCTTCGTCTCGGTCTACAACACATTTATCAAGATCTTCTACATCACTTCGTCCTTCTACATCCTCTTCGTTATGATCAAGGTCTACCCTTTCTCGCGCGAAAGCCACAAGGCATACGGCATGACTGCATACTCTGTTGCTGGATGTGTCATCGCTGCAGCACCAGTAACAGCTTTGGTCTGGGGCTGGGGGATTGCTTTCAGTCGTTATGGAGGAGAGGTTCGTGATGTATTCACCGTTCCTTACGCGTACTGAAACACGACCTAGATATGTTGGACATTCTCAATCATCCTCGAGTCCATCTGCATCCTTCCGCAACTCATCCTCTTGCGCCAAACAAATGTCCCAACCGTCATCAATTCTTACTATCTTCTCGCCCTCGGCTCATACCGTGGTTTCTACATCCTCAACTGGATATACCGCTACTTCGCTGAAGGGATCTTTGACCCCATCTCCGTAACTTTCGGTGTCATCCAGACGGCCCTCTACGTTGACTTCGCGTGGGTGTATTATGGGAGGCAGAGGATCAAACTGCGCGGCGGGGCTTTAATAGATTCGCAGGACTATGCCAGAGGTTGGCTCGTTGGCAAATTGCTGGGAAGAGAGCCGGGTGATCTGGAGCAAGAAGATATGGAGGGAATCTTCGACGCGGACTCGGAAGAGGGCGTGTACAGGGAAAGTGGTGTCGCGCTTCCGCCTGATGCGCCTGGGCCAAAAGATACTATTCCGACATCGCATAAGTAATCCAACTTCGTCAAATGTCTGATTGTTGTACTCGACTGTATATATTTAAATTTCAAGTTGACGGGTATTGTATTTCAGTGTAAGCGATAAACGGTTAACGTTTTAACACCTGCTATGACAGTGACAGTCTCTGACATTCTGGGGAAAGCCTAGCAAGCCAAGAGATACCATGATTACATCGAATTCCAATTGAGTATACATTATGGAAGTAAGTACAACGGGAGAAAGAGAGAGCGACTGGAATAAAAACCGATAATATACCATCTAGTCCTACAACCCTATCCAAGCGGGGTCTATCGACGACAAAGGGAAATTGGATGTACACAGACAAGTTATTACTGAACCCGAAAACCTCTGTGAACCCGCATATGTTGGCCAAGGTTGTCGTGGCGACTGAAGTCTTTCCCACATCCAGGGAATGGACATTTGTGCGCTAAGCATCGCAGTGATATCAGCAACATGCATAACAACGAGGGGATGCAAAAATACTGACGCTTCTCGTGGGTATGGATGCTGCGAACATGCCTCTTGAGGTGCTCGCCGCGGGCGAAGCATTTCCCGCACCCTGCAACCTTGCAGGTGTGGATTCTCGCCTTCCCGTCCGCAGGGCGCTTCAAATCCTGACCGACTGTCGGGACGTAGCGCCCACGGGATTTTTTAGTGAGATTGGGTATTGGGACGGGGACGGGCAGTGCGACTGGCGCGCGAGATTGGCGGGTGCTGGCTGAGGAAGATTCCGAGGACGTGGCGTCAGAGTTGGTGCGCCTGGTACGTGTGGCAATTCCCAGACTGTCGGGAAGGTATGCGGAAGGGGAAGTGGCGTAGTCATACGGCGCATAACGATTGGTGGTTCGGCGCACATTGTGCTTGCCGGCGGTGCGCGTACTGCGACCAGATACATAGTCACCATCGTCGTCGTCGTCGTCGTCGTCGTACGAGTCGTCCGCGACGCTCTCGTCGTCTTCATCCGCCACACTTCCGCTTCTGAACGAGTCAACACTCTGACCTAAAACAGGCGGGGCTTCTGAGACATGACGCGGGTCACAGCCCGATTGCGGAGAATCCGGGCTCCGAGAGTAGTCCTGAGGCGTCAACTCGGATGGCTGAATGTAACGCTCGTGCAGTGTATGCGGTTGGGAGGAGGAGGAATAGTACGATTCGAGATGGTTGCCGTAGGGTACTTGGGATTGTACAGGAGGGGCGGTGGGGAAGGAGAGGTCGAAGATGTTGCGGCTGTAGCCCAGAGGGCTGGCAACAGGATGGAAGTCTGTTTTCAGCGCGTCAAGTTCAACTCTGGGCCGAGACATTGCCACTGGAAGGTGAGACGAAGTATTGGGGTACCCGCTGCCTGTGTAGTGCTGCCATGAATCCTCGCGCGGAAACTGCTGCTGAGGTGCCTGTACGGTGTGGCCCCAGGGCATGTTGGATGGATAAGATTGATAGAATCCGGATTCTCCTTCATGAGAGTATGTCATGTCGTTTGAAGAGGAGTAGCTGGGAGAGTGGGATGATCCGGAAAACGACATCACATTAGGGTGTGAGGCGGAGTGGTCCTCAAAGATGGACGACGAAGAAGAGTAAGGGGAAGGAGCGTTGTAGTTGGAGGTAGCACTGTGAGGACTATCGGGAGAGGACATGGGGGAATAACGATAAACCAGAAACGTGGCTTTTCACTTATGAGCGATCGTGGACGTATATTTGCATGTCCGGCTCTGTCTGGTTAAGACAAATCTGGAAGGGAATTCGATCAGCGGGATTCTAATTAACACACCAAACGCAAGACCTACCTGATCGAAACAATACGGTGCGAATTCAGCGCCTGGCTTCGCTTCTCTTTTGATTAGAACCGACGATAAGAATATGGCAGGAAGTTGGGGGGGCTTGTTGGAAAAGACAATCAGGGCCCTCATTCTTTCACTTATCTGGAATTTTAGACTTTACCCTTCAAGACCCTTCGGGTCGGCATTAGCGGAATGAACCCTATTTTACCCACGGTCCAATCCAGGTGATCTCAATCCTTTTGGTGCCTGGCTATATGCTCCGTCATGACACTGCTTTTCCGATCCGTCATTTCGGTAAAATGGACATTTTTCTAGATCACACCCGAATGGCTTCCAAAAGCTTCCAAAGGCCAACAGCAGGGATATACGGATTGCAAAATAAAATGACAGATCTGCGTGGCGATGGATGTCCAGATGTCGCTAAATCAGTCTACTCGTCAAGCTCGAACAACGAGACAAATTTTTGGAATACCCGCATACGGTCTCCAATAGCTCGGTCAATGCGTTTGTCACGAACAGCATACCTATAGAATGGACATACCACATCAGTGAAATTGTCAATGTCAGAGGATGAGCCATTTGCCTTGTGACAGAGCCTGCTCGATCTCGCAACTCGGCCCATTCCTCATCGACGTCAACGTCCAAAGCTGCTCCGTCAAGGAACATAATTTTATAGTGTCCACCCTGCGAAACGCGCGAACACTGACGGATACACCAGCCCACTGACGGAATGAAGCGACTGCTGACACCGGCAGTTTGATTTATGCTGTCTACCGTCTCGGTCCAACTGGGGATGGTCGCCTGATTCGTTAGAATACTTGTCGAGGAACCAGTTTCTGGATTGGTCGATGTATTTTCCTTATCGATGATGGTACGAGAGGAATGAGAGGCGCAGAGCTGTGGAGTAGCTGTCGAAGCCAACGAAGCAGCGGATGACGTTAAGATTCGGGATCGGATGCTTGGACGCCACATCGCCTTGGCACTGGGGTCATTTTTTGCAATGCCCGTGTCTGGGTCGAGAGAAGATCTCGCAGCAGTGTCCTCATGCGATGTCTGTTCGTATGCGTCGCATAGTTGAAGAAAATCTGCCAGAAGAGCAAGAGCTTGGCGTTCGATTGAGTCCATAGACCCTAGGTCAGAAGAGAGAACCTGATAATGTGACGACAGAGATGATATTGTTTTCTTCTTCCACTCTGTCCCTTGCGTGTCGGTCTTGCAGCGGGCGATTTCCAACGTTCGGCGTTGCCTGCAAAGTCTAAGCCGCATTCGAGCAAGTTCGGACAGGCTATCTCGTTCATGAGCCATAGAGGGCGAAAGAAAGAGTAGTTCGATATCTGCCAGAGGCCCGTTTCCCATTAGAGTGTACTTGACATTGTGTTCATGGAGAACAAGCTACAAAGATTGAGAATCGGTTACGGTCTGAGATACAACAACTTCAGACCTTTGGAGTTCGTTGCCTGATTTTATCGATTAGCTCAGCTGCGTCGTTGTATTGTTTCCAGTATACGGAGGGGAGAGAAGCGATAGGATATTCGAATACATGTTCGACGAGACAACATGGCGCACTGAGATGTGGTGCATCGTAGATCTTGATCTGAATGGAAAGTCGATTCATGGTGAGCAAGCGTATGAAAACGAAAAGAAAGACAAGGTACGAACCGACAATCCGTTAGGGCTAACAATGAAGACCTGATCCCCCGAGTTACCGCGTCTGCGCTCCCCCTCTCTAAAGTCAACGAGCAAGGAACGAGATGGAAGAATAGTGACATGGCCTTGGATGGTCTTGTGTGAACGCGGTGTAAGAGTGTCTGTCGAGAGCGGGACGGGACGGGAGGTGCCAATAGGTAGCGCCATTTTTTTATGAACGAGAGGTTTCGTGTTGCTTTCTTGATCTGAATTCGAAGAGACGGAGGGTGATCGGGGCGGGAGGTTGCGCTGGGGAGGACTGCGAGAGACGGGGACTGCGCGAGAGAAACGCCGTCCTCGAACGAGATTTGTAAACGCTCGCGAAGAAGAGAGCTCTGGTTCCCCAGGATTGTGCGTCAAAGAGGATGTTCGTTTGGCGCCAAGTTCCGTTGCGAATCTGGACGGTCGCCTAGGAAGAGGATCCGAGACAATGCGTCCCGCCGTCTGTGAGAGACCGGGAATGGCTGTAGTTGCGGGGTTCAGGAGCTTGAGGAGGTCGCCGTTGCATACTGAGCCAAGTGGTCTGCGCTTGCCTTTGGGTAGATAGAGCGGGGAAAAGGTAGGCTCTCTGGAGGAGGAAGGCTAATTCATCATATTTCAAGGATGGAAAGGACGCCAAGGGCGGGTCAACGTACAGGGTATCCAGGCATGACGAGGTAAGAGGGCAAGGTGGCACGGGCTCACGTGCTCCGACTCGACGCGTCTCAAGTGAAATCGATTCGCAGCAAATACGCGGATCTGTGTAATACTAATAGTATGTATCACCATCAGAAATCATCAGATCCTCTCAAGTATTATTTAGCCGTTTTATTGTTTCTCAAGACGGGTTACATGAGTTTACAGACATGGGTTAATGGCAGCCTGCACCGTGCTGCACGCTGAAGTGTCTCTCAGAATTTTCACCTCCAATCACACCGATCTCAATCCCTAGCTTGCGGCAATGCTGGGGCAATAACATTCTACACGACTGATATATTCCAATGTTTAACATTCCACTTCACTTGGTAGCGAAAATCTCGGGTGGAACCTGAAATTAAATGACGGGAGTAGGTGTACAACTTATCGACACAAGTAAGTAGTAGTACATGGATATCAAGCAGGAAGCAAGATCATAGAGCCATTGAAACCGCTCAAAGGCCAGAGTAGACCTGGGGATTGCCTTGCACGTCAAACGGCGAAAACTTCCATATGCTACATATCGAGATCATCACTGAGCACGTCGGCAGCTGAGTTCAGAGAACTAACGTACCTTTCGTTCCACCGGAAGACCGTTTTGCGCATCACCCACATTACTGGTTCTGGTACAGGCTGAGATCATGCGAACATTTTCAGATACAGAGAAACTCGCGTTCGACAGTCACATACCCAATCAGCAATCGCACTGTAGTCATGGTGCGTCACGATGAAGGGGAATACGGACAATAGTGATGAAGTCAAGACGCGTTTCTGCATGGCTAAATGTGTGAAATATGTCAGACCGTCTCGACTGAAGATCTGCGAATTCATCCTTGGAGTACCTTCAATCATAGCATCAAGGGCTGGGCCGTCAACCAGACGCAACTTGTCCGGTGTTATTGTCTCAATCTACAAAGTGGGCGTGTAAAGACAAAATCAAAAGCCGATCTTGCACTCACCTCCGCCATCAGATGCTGCGCAAGCCCATCCCCGAACGCCATGAGCATCTCGCGTATCTTCACCGCGTTATACGGTTCTGTCTCCGCCTGAATCCTTGCGCAATGACTATCAAACTCCCGCATCGCAGGTAAGAAGGACGCGCCCTCCTCAGTTACGCGCTTCATGTCCGACTTCTCGCCTAGTACCGGGAACATAATCTCTTGCTCCATGTCATGATGCTCCGTGACTGCCTGTGTCAACTGCACAATGAATTCATCAGTTTCTGTTCCCGGTGCTGCAACGACTGGGACCCACCACACGACAGTAACCGACAAACGACAGTTCATCAGTCGGAATGACCTTGGGCGCGTTGATCCAAACGGAATTCATCCCACGCCAGTAGGCATTGTGTTTCACGCACGTCTCCCACCAGAACGTTTCGGCATAGTCGCCGCGCTCGCCACGAACAGTGGGGACGTCGCACAACGGGAAGGGGCCGACTTCTGGATCTCTGGCGGCCATGGTGCCAGGTGGTGAGAGAACAAGAGCAAGAGGCACTAGTGGTTCTCCATCGGTTGATAACCCTGGTGATTGATCTGAATCGCTTTTCACAGTTCAGCTCAGTTCAAACGTTCATTAGCACAGTTCGAGACTTCAGCAGGGTCATCTCATCGTGGACTGTGCACCATTTCGTCTACATGTCGTCAGTGTGGTTTTATGTGTGCGTGTAAGTGTACCTTTGAGACGAACCAAATTGAACGGACGGAAACGGTGGCCTAAGCTTGATGTCGCCAATGCTGATGAGGAGAAGCGCCAAAGAAGCGCGTTTGGAGTCGGTAACCCAAAGCGGCAGCCTTCGGCAGGAACGTGGTTTGGGCCATCAACCGCATCAGATCAGCGCTCAACATGCGACCTTCGCGTGGCATCTTTGCGGTAGTTTATCCAGATCCTCCTTTGTTGCTGAGAGAGAGAGCTCTGGTCCAGGTCAATGGCACGACCTGGGTCTTGGATGCGGCGCTCAGGGGGTTGTAGGAGGCAGGCAAGGTTATCGAAAGAAAATGAGCGAAATAAGCACTATTCGAGCTCCCGGAGTGGATCAGGTCTTCGAATGGGACACGTAGGTACACAGTTCATTGGCACAAGTACACGGAGGTGAACAGGACGAAAAGATCCTAAAACCACAGAAACCGTTCAAAGGCCAGAGTAAGCCTGGGGATTGCCTTGCAGGTCAAACGGCGAAAACCTCCACATACTATAGCACACATCGAGATCCTTGAGCACGTCACACAACTAAATCCCGAGAATCAAAACGCACCTTTCGTTCCACCGAAAGAGCGTTCTGCGCATCACCCACATGACTGGTCCTGGTACAGGGGGCTAGGACAGTAATCAGATACAAGAACTTGAACTCGCATTAGACAGTCACATACCCAACCAGGAATCGCGCTATAGTCATGGTGTGTCACAATGAAGGGGAAGACGGTCAATGGTGATGACGCTTTCACGCGTTTCTTCATCACTGGTGGATGATATACTGTAAGTCAAATCAAACCGTCCATTGGCGAACTCAACCACATACCTGCAATCATCGCATCAAGAGCTGGCTTGTCGACCAGACGCATCTTGTCCGGTGTTATTGTGTCAATCTACGAGGAAGTCTTATGAATGGAAGCCTACAAGCCCAAGGATACACTCACCTCCGCCAATAGATGCTGCGCGAGCCCATCCCCGAATGCCTTGAGCAACTCGCGTATCTTCGCCGCATCATACGTTTCTATCCCCGCCTGGATCTTCGTGCAATAACTGTCAAACTCCAGCATCGCAGGCAAGAACGACGCGTGCTCCTCAATATTATGCTTCATATCCAGCTTCTCGCCCAATACCGGGAAGACAATCTCTTCCTCCATGTCATGATGCTCCGTGACTGCCTGTGTCAACTAAGACATCATAAATCTATCAGTTCCTGGTCTCGGTACTGCAACGACTGGAGACCCACCACACGACAGTAACCGACAAACGACAGTTCATCACTCGGAACGACCTTGGGCGCGTTGGCCCAAATGGAGTTCATGCCTCGCAGGTAAGTATTGTGCGTCACGGCCATCTCCCAGTAGAACGTGGCGGCATAGTCGCCGCGCTCGCCACGAACAGTGGGGACGTCGCATAGTGGGAAGGGACCGACTTCGGAATCTGAATTTCCAGCGGCCATGGTGGTGAGGGAAAAGAGCAAGAGGCGCTGTGAGTCTTATGAATGAAGTTGGCCAAGTCCAGGGCAGCCGAGAATGCGTATCGCTAACGGCATGAACATCATTGGTTGATCAGAGAGGGCTGGACTGCCTATGCAGTGTAACTGTTGATCAAACGCGTACTCTGCGTATGCCCGCTTTAGAAACGCGTATTGATGACCATCATTAGCTACCAGATGCTTATTCAAAGAGGGCAGGACGTGAGACGTGTTGATCAGACGCGTTCAACGCGCTATGTAGAATGGGATCACACACTAGAGAATGACTCGAATTAGATGCTATAACTCAAAATGAAGGGTATATTGAAACCAAGACGTCGACGTGTTAGAATAAGGGTATGATCAACAAGCCTAGAGTGACAATCAGAAACGAGTTAAGCAAGAGTTAAGCCTAGACCTAGACTGACCAAAAAAATCCAGTCAGTCTTCCCTGAACCTGCTCCCCAAGTCCTTCATAAGGATATGAGCATGCTCATGCGTGAATCCCTGACACTCCGTGATGATCACCTCTTCCAACGGAGCAAGATCGCGCGTGCCCAACACGCCTATCATCGCGTCCCCATTGAAGCGATGACAGTTGAGCAGCTCCATCCGCCGCAACGCAGGTAGGCAGTCCCGGAACATCTCGACGACCCTGTCGGACAAATCAGACGCGACGATCGCGAAGTCCTCGAGCGTCTGGAGCCGCTTGAACGCATAGCGAAAGTCCTTGGTGCGCATGTCGCTGAAGTTCATGCGCAGGACGCGTAGAGGCGGGTTGCAGCGCGAGATGAGCTTGCGGAGACCCATGCCCGTGGCTTTGTCGCTGGAGGGCGACAAGGAGAAGTCTTGGGCTTCGTCGTCGCTGTCGCCGTCCTCGTAGACGGTACTGCCGGGGAGTTCGATGTCGACATTGAGGGCGGAGAGGTAGAGTTCCGAGAGCTTGGGTGCGTTGATGTGGGATAGGAGGGAGCGGATGAGGCTGGTGGAGTTGAGGGTGAGCGAGGTGAGATGAGGAAGATGGGCAATCTTGGTGGAAGGGGTATATGCCTCGTCGGTATGTATGTAGCCAGCGAAGTGTAGCATCACGACGTTGGGGCAGGAACAGAGAAAGTCAAGGATCGACTGGGATGGGAGGTGGATCTCGAGACTGTGCTCCGTTATGTGAAGGGTCGTAAAATGGAGGCAGGACGTGTTGGGCAAGTCAGACATCCTCAGATTCAAGGCCTTCTCTCTGGGCCGGAAGGGTGAGTAGTCGACGAATGTGGGGCTGATGAGATAGTCGTCATCGTCTGGCCCGATAGAGATTATGAGGTGGTTGAGCGAGTCCATCTCGAGATCACTGATAGTGACTTGTTCCTCGCGCATTCCCGTCAGTGTGATCTGGCGCCAGCGGGCGACGTGGGGAAGGCAGGGCGAGAGAAGTGACAGCAGGTGGTCCGGAGAGGTTACATCGAGGTGGATGTTGAAGGCAAGGGGCGCGGAGCGGGCGATCCAGAGGCTGGCTTGCTTCTGCGACGAGACCACCGCGCGCGGCGACGAGTCGTCGAGGATGATGTTCTGCCATACGTGCGGGCACGTGGTGACGACTGCGTTCCATAGGTGGCAGACCTTGAGCAAGGTCAAGGGGGAAAGCGCGTTGTTTGCGGCGCAATTAAGGAAGACCTCGACGAGCAATTCGGCGGGGAGCGCCGCGATGGAATGTGGTAGTGAGTGTGAGGTCGTGGCCGTTGTTTGTGGCGGGGTCGTTGCAGTCATGGCGATGCGCGCGAGTAGCGTGGTGGTGGTTGTGGCTCGCTTTAAGTAGCACGCTTCATTACACGTGAGAATGAACGCCGCTTCTGATGCCGACATGCTTAATTAACGTTGTGAGTTGCTGCCTCGGTTGCGGTGCAATGTCTTTTGGAAAATTTGTGTAGCGAGGGCAGTACAAGACATGCTACTGTTCCCAACTGCCCAAACCTATGCCAACTTCTTGGAAGCGCACATCGCACAGGTCAGCTATACCCAATCCTGATTGAAGAGTACTACTGTGAGAAGGACAGCTTTTTGCAAGCTCCAGCTGAAGTGGAGTCTCATAGCCCTGAAGCGCAGCGCAGGCGGTGAAGGACTTGAGCTTGGATACCTACGGGATCTTCGCCATTCAATACTTGGGATCGGAGCATGCCGGAGTACAAGAAGTGTATGTTTGGAGGTACGGGTTACTGAACAACTGTCAGAAGGAACACTAGTATCCTAGATACCGTGAATCCAGTAAAGTTGCTCTTGAGTTGTCGACGGAGTCGGGTGGTTGAAACGTCCTCGGAAGCGGGGCAGAGTGTACAGTGGCGGCCACAGAGTCAAGCAAGAGAGTGGTCGCCATCTGATAATATTGTGATGAACGGTGGCATCGGCGTGTCGCACGGCGCGGAGCGGAAGTCGGGATTCACAGTCAAGTTGCGAGGTAGTCAAAGCGGTGATCGGGCCAGGGTGTGTGGCTGTGCAGCTGACTCAGAACTATACAGCTCATATTCCACGACCCGGATTAGGCAAGTCGGTATTTTCATTCCAAAAGTCCCGTCGCTGTCGCAGCCGTTCCCCGCGCCTTCCTCAAGATTTCAACGCCACCATGCCGGGAGTAAGAGACATCAGGTGCGTCGCCTGCGCGGTCGCTGCTGCCAAAATCCTGACTCCACCGCCGTCTGCAGCGCCGAGGCGTTCATTGCCGCATATGCGTCCCACTTAAAACGATCTGGCAAGCTCGAGGTGCCAACATGGGTTGACCTTGTCAAGACCGGCTCCTACAAGGAACTTGCTCCCTACGATCCCGACTGGTACTACGTCCGCGCCGGTGCGTCATGTCCACATACTATTCTGCGCACAGAGATGGACATCTAAACTCGTACAGCCGCCGTCGCACGACACATCTACCTCCGCAAAGACGTCGGCATCGGCGCTCTGACAAAACTCCACGGTGGCCGCAACAGGCGCGGAAACCGTCCCTCGCACCACCACGAATCCTCTGCCTCTGTCCAGCGCAAGATCTGCCAGTCGTTGGAGAAGATTGGTGTCCTTGAGCAGACTGACAACGGCGGCCGCAGGATAAGCCAGGACGGCCAGCGGGATTTGGACCGGATTGCCACCGCCGTCGTCGAGACTGAGAAGGCTGAGGAGGAGGAAGACGAGGATGAGGAAGAGGAGGAGGTCGAGGAGGACGACGAGTAAACTGCCGGCTCTATGCGACTACTTACTGCTGTCTTATGCCATGCGACATGCCATTCCAAAAAATCATTCAAGACCGCGATGC
Organism: Strobilurus pachycystidiatus; assembly: GCA_019915135.1. Classification (NCBI taxonomy): domain Eukaryota; kingdom Fungi; phylum Basidiomycota; class Agaricomycetes; order Agaricales; family Physalacriaceae; genus Strobilurus; species Strobilurus pachycystidiatus. The sequence continues at coordinate 1,520,823 of JAHLMK010000004.1, forward strand.
ACCTGCGCCACACTTGAGATTATTCGAGATTACCACATATTGTGAAATTCGAAAGTAAATGTCCAAATCAGGGTTAGGCACCGTCACGTGATCGCTCCAGTTATGTTCGCCTTTGCCTCGTGGCCAGCCAGCGCTGCTTTGTTTTCTGATCCTCTCACCACAACCATGGAATCCCCGCCCGCTCCTCAAGACGTGCGCGAGGCCCACTCGCCGGCCGCCTCCATCGGCTCCAATGAATCCTCCTTCGAAGACGTCTCGTTCGACTACGTACAGGACGAGCACGGCAACTTCATCCGTACATCAAAGGGAAAATCGGGCAGAACCACCACGAGCTCATCGCCGCCGACGCCCATCTCGCTACTCTCTGTCAAGGAACCCTCGCCGCTGTCCAAAAATGTCCTCGGAAACATGCCGGCCGAATCAGACCTCATCGCACCGTATTCACCTTCTCTCCGGCGACTCTCGCTCACCCGCTCAGAGAGTGCCTACTCTGCGCTTTCGGTGCCCCAGCTCGACCGGGAACAAGAGCGGGAAAACATTCAGCAGGCCGCTCGCTCGTTCCAACGTGTCGCATCCGTTCCAGCGATAGCCATGTCCGCCAACGCAGCCCCATCCTCTTCTGCCGCCACCAGCTCTATTCCCGCGCCTCCCAAACGCTCGCTCCCTCTGCGCCGCACTGCCGATGAGCTCATTGACCAGCGCCAGAAGCGTCATACCGAGGAACTCCGGGCCCGCCTCATGTCGGCTGAACGGGAACAACAACTACAGCAACTCACGTATCCCGACGAAAAGGAGAACATGGCCCGCGATGTGCCGAGTGTGGAGGAGATGTACGGGGGTGGCTTGGGGACGCGTTCGTCGACGAGCGGCGCCGTACCGCCTCGTGTTACCGCGCCCCTGCGGCTATCTCATCAGCAGCCAGGCTTGGCTGCCTCTCGCATGCGGCAATTGCCCTCCTCGACCACCGCTCTCAGCGCCAGGAGCAACCGAGTGCTGAAGGGCTCCGGCGTCAAGCACGCATTTGACCGAATATCTGAAGTGGACGCGGCGTCTGATGAACCAAGTCATGGGGTGGCACAGCGTGATGGCAGTCCAGGTTATGGGACGGGCGAAGAGACTGATCCTGGTAAGCGGTCCGAGTGTCTGTCCTGTCATACCTCTCACCATGCTCGTAGGCGAAGACGAGCCCCCGAACCATGAACCTAACCTTCTTACTCGCCCGCGGCGGTCAGCTAGCCTCTCGGACAGTCTGGGTATGCCAAATCGTTACCCTAGGTTTTCGCACCTTATACTTGCCATACAGATGAGCAGCAAGGCGGCGCTGGTCGCTCTCAGCCCCAGTCGCGACCCACCTCTCGACCGGGCACGAGTCTTGGGATTCACAGGGACGCGCCGAATATCCGACGCACTGTAGTCGAAGAACGGCAGGATGCGCGAAAGAGTGAGTTCATTGCTGCTATAGGAGTTCTATGACACATCTAATCTACCTCCATTAGAATACCAAGATTCTGAACGTACGCGACACTTAAAAGTGCTTTGGTGTTCATATGCTGACATTCGTTCTCTACCAGGCCGTCACGTTGAGCGGGAGCACCCATACGTACCACAAGGCCAATCACGTCAATCACCATCTCCAACTCACATCCCAACCCATGCGTTGAGTCGCGCGTCATATCAGGGTCACAAACGTCGAGAGTCGGACACGCTCAAAAGCGGGGTGTATGCCTCCCAAGCCACGACTGCATCTCCGACCGCAGTAGAATCTATTCCACCCAAGGGCTCGCCAGTTCCCTCTACCAGCATTCCCAAACACCGCCGGAGCCCGACGGCACCTGAACCTCCTACTACAAGCGATGTGCTCCACCGAGGCATCGTTAATGTTCCCACTGGAAAGACCTGGGCGTCGGGAGATAGAGAAGGAGAGAGTGAGCGTGAACGCGAGAAAGAGAAGGAGCGGTATCGGCAACAGAAACTCCAAAGCAGCCCTCCCGGTCCGCAATCTCGGTTACACGCTGTAGCACAAGCACAAGCCCAGATGCAGGGACAGCCTGCCCAAAAGTCACTAGTGGTGAGTTATCTCTCGTCATTCAGTCTCGTGTTCTTTTCTCAGGGCAATACTCGAGAAGGTGAACAAGAAATCCTATGTCCGGCTTGACATGATCGGCAAGGGCGGGTCGTCGCGCGTTTATCGTGTCATGAACCACCAGAACGAGATCTACGCGATTAAACGCGTGGCGTTGGACAGGACGGACGCGGACACCATGTCGGGATACATGAACGAGATCGCGCTCCTGAAACGACTGGAGGGGAACTCGCGCATCATACGATTGTTGGATAGCGAGCTCAGGGCGGGGCCGAATGGCAGCAAGGGCTATTTGCACCTGGTCATGGAGTGTGGTGAGATTGACCTGGCGCGTCTTTTGAGCGAACGGCAGGCGGAGGAGTTGGATATGTCTTGGATTGCGTGTTATTGGAAACAGGTGGGTCGTGTTCAATGTTGGACTTGGACGTGGTGCTCATCCGGTGGGAATTAGATGCTTCAAGCGGTCCATGTCATCCACGAAGAGAAGATTGTGCATTCTGACCTCAAGCCAGCGAATTTTGTGCTCGTTAAGGGCCAGCTCAAGTTGATTGACTTTGGTATCGCGAACGCCATCGCCAATGATACGACCAACATCCAGCGGGACCATCAGGTCAGTATCCCAGTTCGTCGACATGCTTTCTCGTTCTCACCGGTCCACAGATTGGAACTGTCAATTACATGTCGCCCGAGGCTATCGAATTGCCCGATGGCATGAGACGCCTCAAGGTTGGTCGGCCCAGTGATATTTGGTCATTAGGGTGCATCTTGTACCAAATGGTGTACGGCCATCCACCCTTCCAGCATCTCTCGGTCGTGCACAAGATGAAAGCCATTCCTGATCCGAATCATATCATCGACTTCCCAGACCACTCAGTCCCTTCCCCGCCAAAGTCGAGCTCTCCCAGCCAGGCGCCGCCTCCGAACATGGATCATCTGAAGAGGAAGATCAGACCAGATGTCATTGTGTCGATGAAGGCGTGCTTGATGCGGAACCCCAAGGACCGTATGTCGATTCCTCGTCTATTGGACCAGGATTGGGTTGTGTTTAGGGATCGTGAGTACCTTGTTCATCTTTTGCTCGCTTGGGAATCTCGGTCTGATGGTCTCTCCTCCTTTACAGCCGAGCCGCCTAAGCCTGAGATCGCGCAAGACCAGACCATCATCGATGCGCATTATATGCAGCAGCTTCTCGAATACGGGATACAGATGGGATGGAGTGCGGCGGAAACGGGAAAGAAACCCGCGCGTGAATTGATAACGGCGGACGCCAAGGTATGTCCTGTTACTCACTCGAGTCATGTCTTTTGCTGATATCATGTCTAAGCGGCTGGTTGTGGAACTCCGAAAAATTATACTTGGTGAATCGTCCGATTCCGAATCAGGTCCATGATACGCGCCCGCGCCTCTTTCTCAACTCTGGATTTCTCTTTGTACATCTAATTGTATGCCGCACTCTCACTCTCATTCTCATTCTCTCACAGACGCAGTGTATTTATATCTATCCGTGCATCGCATCTTTCATTATCATCCCCTGCATAGCTCATTCATGTTTTTTCGCCTCATCCCGTCATTACTTACACGGTCTCGTTCTTTCATTGCATTTATGTTTATCAATGTACACTTTAGGCGTTATTCACGCTGTCGTCCTTGTAGATATCGCTATTTAAATGCTGTCGCTGTTGAATCGGAATACTTATGCTATGGTTCTGGGCACTGAAGATCTGAGGTCGCGTCCCTCTGACAAACGGAATTTTCGAGGCACATACAAACGGGCATAAGTATCGAGATTATCGAAGCGTGCATACACCTGCATAATCTTGAAGGAGTTATCGAAACGACGATCGCGTTCGCGACAGGTTCGCAAATGAGCTTGTACAATATACATAAGATAAGTATAGGTCCATTCTGTTCTGGGCCCGGAACGGACGGAGTCCTCTGACCGTTGTGTCCCGACCAAGACTTGACTAGTACAGACTATGTAGCGTACTTAAATTGCGAAGGTTTGTTTCACCCTGCACGGTACCTTGTCTCGAACGACGATCACGAGCTTTCTTTACTACTGCGACGCAATTCAAGTGGACGCCTGCAGACGCGTCTTCTAACCACCACTGGCAGGAATGCTGTTGCCGGAAAATTTCAATGACTGGAGATTGGTGAAATTGACTTGCGGGCCAGTGCTCGACGTGTAAGAGGCCAGACCATCCAAAATCGATGGCCAGACTCTCGTTCGAGCTGGGGGACGGCAACTTTCGGGGCAATGTGGGGTTCTAGCCGAGCACTCATGTTTGACCCGTTGGTAAAATTCATCTGTGAAAAGTTTGGGATCTGGCTCTGGGTCACCGCCATTCTCTTACGATCACCCCCCATTCATACCCTCCAGGCCGTCAGCCCACCATGTATGACTATCCGTACAGCGATGGCTCTCCTGCCGAACTCAACGCTATGAACCCCAACATCAACAAGTCCATCTGTATAATAGGTTCTGGCGCGGCTGGTCTTATCACGGCGTACACTCTCATCCAGGATGGTTTCACCAAAGTGCACATTTTGGTTAGCTCTTCTTTTGATTTGCCGACTAGTACTATTGACAAGTCATCAGACGCAAGACTCCTGCCCAGGTGGCGTCTGGGATTATAACAGAGTATATTCTGGTGTATTCATCAATAAGTGCGCCTCTTCTCCTGCGGTCCGACATCCACAGCCTGAGGCTGACATTCGTACAGTGTTTACGGCGATTACCGATTCTCTTCTATGCAGATGCCTCGCCATCCCGATAGGAAACCAAGCGACACCCGTCTGAGCGCCGAAGATATGCTGTTCTACATGGAGAAGTTCGCCGACACGCTCTTAAAGGATCGCATCTGCTATAATACCGAAGTCATCAAGGTTAGACGGTCAAAAAAGTCTTACGCCGTTCAACCTCACAACTGGATTGTCACGATGAAAGACAAGGCTGGTGTCAGAGATCTGGGGTTTGATCGCCTCGTCCTGTGCACCGGGGTATGTTGGCATTCCCTTGTCTTTTCCGTGTTCTGACTGACAAAGGGATGCCACGAGCCGCGTATTCCACCCCCGTTCAACACCCACGCTGCCGAACGCGCCAAGTTCAAAGGACCGGTGGTACACTCATCAGACTTTCGAATGCGTCTGGACGATCTACTAAGTGCGGTCCGACCGGTCACCGATGAGAATCCAGGCTCGGTCGTTGTCATCGGTGGTGGCAAGTCTGCGCAGGATATTGCAGCATACCTGGCCCACGAAGGACGACAGCGGAACGTGTCCATGATCTTTGAGAAAACGGATGCATTCGTGGCCTCCAAAATGCATATTCCTGATTGGATCAGGAAAAGTCGGTAGGCAACTCCCCGCGCCGCCTTAGCTTCGCTCCTGACTCTGCTGCAGATTGATAGGAATTTTGAGTCCTCCTATGGATTTGCGCAGTGGTTACGAGTCAGTTCACTACTCACTCGTATCCAGCGTAACATCTCATAATGCCTTCGGTCAGACGTTTCCTTCACAAGACCTGGCTCGGTGGAAAGCTTGTTCGCGGAACGTTCAGTTACATTCAAGACCACTCGGTATGTCCATTTGACGCGTCATTAACACGCATTTGACGCGTGCTCCAGTATAAATGCTTCCACATTGCGCCCGGATCACCTCTACGGCTTGCTCAGGATGTCTTCTGGAGTCTCCGTGTCAATGACGAGGTCCAGAGGCGTAATAACGGCTTCCATCAACTAGCCAACGATGGCAAGATCGGAATCATAGCCCCAGCTCGCGCAGTGGCGTTCGGAGAAGACGGACATTCCATCATTCTCAGCGATGGAAGTACCGTACGTGCCGATGCCATTGTTCTCGCTACTGGATACCAATCCTCGTGGCTCAAAATCTTTGATGGTGCGCGTTGTCATGCATTACACCTCTGCCCAAAAACTTACACCCCATTAGAAGAGACGATGAATGAAATTGGACTAGGGAAACACCCGCCTCAATATGTCACAGAGCTCACTCATTCGCACGAATGGCAATACAGCTCCCTCAAAAACCCGCCTACGACTCATCCAGACAGCAGACAGTGGTCCTCCTGCATCTACCGGGGCATAGTTCCGGCTAAAAACATCCTCAAGCGCGACTTGGCCATCAACGGCGCTGTGGTACGTCCCTCCCACCTTCCCTCGCCGCTTGCTGGCTTACATTCATCTGTCAGTTCTCAACAAACAATGGCTTCGTCTTTGAGACGACGGCTCACTGGATATCATCGTATTTTCTCAATGACAGCTTCCTCGAAATTCCTCGATCATCAAGGGATGCGATTGAGGTCACAGAACGGGCGACCGCATGGCTCCGACGAAGATATCCAGACATGCTGCACTGGACTAACGAAAGTCACTGTGCGGATATCGCTTTCTGGAGGTAAGCACTTATTCGTGTGCAGTGATGATATCGTTCTGATCATATCGACCGTCGATGTAGCTGGCCACAATACGCTGATGATCTGCTCGACGATATGGGCCTGACAAGTGGCCGCACCAGAACGGGCGGGAATTGGCTGACCTGGCCGTTCAAAGCCATCGATATCATGTCTATTTCTTCCCTTGGCTGGGAACGCCAGATGAAAAGGATGGAGAATGTCTAACAGTTGACCTGCCTGATTTTCTCTACTTTCACATACTACATATCAGTGATAGTCTCGCAGTATGATGCAGTCTTCCTTCGCTCTTTATGATTCAACCCTCACTGAATACAGCAGTACGTCCACGAACTCTCATAAATTAATTAGATACCTGGCTACAATTCGAGCGTTACATCGACTGACAATCATACAAAACAAAGAGCAAACGTCTATGGCCCTACACAGCCTGGTTGACGGGTTCATACCCGCTTCTAGAACCTCTGCCCATGACCAAACCAAGTAGGCTGCGTCGGTTGCTGTTTTTCTTCAGCCCATCGTCTTCCTCCTCCCTCTCCCTTCTCCTTTTGGCATCTCTAAATCCTTCCAAGGGAACGTCATACAGTCGTTCGTATTCCACACCCAGCTCCTTTCCAGCTGTCCAAAAGTCTTTGCAGTTACCCACCATCCCGAGGTCGAATGGATTCGCTGCCTTGCCCGAACGTGCAAGACCGTCAACAGCTTTGCCCTTTGTAAAGCGGTCAAAGCCGAGTAGGTTGAGGATGAAACCACCGGGGCGATGTGAGTGAACTGGAGCCTCTTCTGGTGAAGACGTTCCGCTCCGGGAATGTGAGTGTCCCATTTGTCCGACCATGCTGGCGCCGCCACGTCCGCCCATGAAACCGTAGCGACCAAGATTACTAACTTCAAGGGTCGTCATTTGGCGGGCAATTTGCCAGAATTGGGAGGCAAGCAGTACGATGGTCCATGAAAGTTGGAGGGTCGCCCATAGCGCAACAGATACTAGGAAGGAGTCGTGGGAGGTCATTTCGCAGAGATCGGCGGGTAGAGGGCACGAAGGCGATATATCCTCGACTTTGCCGGACAACGTGAGCGACGAGAAAACTAAAAGAGAATAATTAGGTCAGGGAAGTCTTGGCTCGGTAAGCTTTCCTTACATTGATAGGTAAGGTAGTCGAACGAAACGATGCCGGTAACAAGAGTGGTGACAAATAACACAAATTGTCGGTGGTTATTGGAACCGACACAGTTCCACACCCAAGGACAATGACTGGGGGAAGCAGGTGAGAATCGGAAGACGACAGGTGGTAAGACACTTACTGGTCGCTTCTCGCGATACAGCGATCGCAGATACGGCAATGTTTCGACCGCAAGGGTTTCCTAGCCATGCACTGAATACAGAATGTCTGTCCATTCAGTCGTCCTTCCGAAGCAAGGTCCTCAATGATGGACTTGAGCTCGTTATCACTGGTGGGTTTGGGACAAGCTCCAGGGTCCAGCATCACAGAGCGGAAGAAGTTGTAAGTGCATAATCCGACAGATACCACGAACATGAGGTGCGCGAGAGTATGTGATTGTGTCTGTTGCAAGAGACGGGAAACCCAGGAGTATGACACCCAAAGTATGGAGGCAAAGATTATTCCAGAGAAGTAGGGTGATTGTTGGACGCTCTCGGTATAGGTAGAATTGTTAAGGAGGACACGAGTGACGATGTGGTGCATGCCGAAGAATTGGGCCAGGGCAAGCAAGATGCCGGTGTACCACGGGAGAATCGTGACTGTCATGAAAATCATATACAAGAATATCGTTGGTAGGAAGAAGATGGCGAGTTTGGTGTTTCGCTATGACTATATCAGCTCGCGTTCTTTCGCTGAGTAAAAAGACTAACGTCGCTGAACGGTTTGGTCTTCAGGTTTCCTTCCTCGTTTCTACCGCCTTCTTCGAGTGCTCGTTTCCAAGCGCCAAGACTCTTAAGTTCAACGGCCATCTCCTTGGGAGTGCGGCCTTCGGCATCTTTGGCATTGATATCTGCACCTCTGTCTAGTAGACGGCGAATGATCATTCGATTGGCGCGAACAACAGCCCAGTGTAACGGAGTGAGACCGGCGTCATCCGCGGTGTTCGGGTTCGCCCCGTGGCGCAACAATAGGTCGACAGATAGAGCATCGCCTTGGTATGCCGCCCACATCAGGGAAGTGTGGCCTTGCAAATCACGCGAGTCCACATTGATGGGTTGGTGTAGGAGATATAGCAAGGGCATTATGGAGGATGAATGGGTGACGAGGTGGAGGGAATTGTAGCCTTGCGAGTCAGTGATGTTCGGGTCGGCATTGTGTGCAATGAGAAGCTGAATGACATAGAGGTATCCATTGCGGGACGCCCACTGCATAGGCGTGGCGACCAAGTCGCCGCCCAGTGCATCAACTTCGGCGCCTTGTTCGAGAAGGTATCGGCATGCGGCTACCTGCGCATTGATGGCCGCCCAGTGCAATGGTGTGATATTTTGGTCGTCACGGTCTGTTGCCGACGCCTTGCCACTCTCTATGAGCTCGCGGATGAGATGCACGTCTCCACGTTGAGAGGCAACGAATATGTTCATTTGCTGCGGCGATTCTGAATCAACTGGATGAAGAATGGAATGCAGGAAACCCGCTTACTTCGACGTCATTGACCGTGGTCGTGTCCGTCGGCAGGGAGGCGAAGGTGCCGCCGACCGACTCTGTGTTCAGCGCAGAGGCGGCGGGCTCTGCTTTGCTGCTCATTGTGCCCGACGCCGACAGGTCGTCGGAATTCATGATGATGAAGATGGAAGGAAGGAATTAGGATTGTAATGCTGTGCTTTGGGAAGAACCAGTGCTGGTCGGAAGTTCGGCGCGAAAGCCCGAGAAGTCCCATCACACAGGCCATCCCACAGTATTCCTTTCCAGTCGCCAGTCAACTCTAGGAATCAGGCAGCCATGGACAGGTAGACCAACTCTGTCCATTACTGGCACCCTCTTACAGACTCGAAGAACGAAAAACGTGTCTCGCGTGTGACTAAAATGAGTCTAGTCGCCTCGTTTTCGCTTCGCGTGGCTTTTGATTCCTGAACCCACTCAATGGTCCAATGGTTTGCAGCTCTCACTGTGCTGCTTCAGCCAGCGCTCTGAGCTAACTTCCACTGATTTCGATGAAAGAGCAACTTTCTTTCAAATATAGAATGGTCCCGTGCTTGTTCTTCCGTGTTTGCTCTCGAGTCTCAGACGACTGTTAACGACGAAACGAACTGTACTCTGACCTATCTGGCAAGTCAAATCAGACTGGCACTGATACAATCTTGGTACAAGGCAGCGAATGCTCAAATTATATTCTCCAATGTTAGTTCGCACACCGGTATGTACTTGCCTATATCGACGCTCACGTCTACACGCTCTATGTAGCCATTTTGGCCCGGGCCTCCGGGGCGACGTCGATACTCAGGATACGGCATTGATTGCGTTACTTGGCCTGGCGCTATACTCCGAGTAACGAGTTGGACGCTCAGACGAACGTCCCTGGCACGCGCCCGGAATGTGGTTCGGCGATTAGAAGACTCCCAATAGCTGTAGCGCATGACGCCACCCACAGACCTATCTCACGCTGGGCGACTTATAACCCTGTCCACCCGTAATCCAACTCGAGGCCCCTTCCATCATGGCGACGTACATCGTGGACGATCAAGACAAGGTTATCACATACATTTGCCCTCCCACAGCGCATGCCTCCAATTTCGAGACATTCTATGCGGAGACATGGACCTTACTCGCTGGCCGCAATGAGTCGTGCCTCAGCTCCGATGGAAGATTCAGATGGTTTGAATACGCTTTCATTGGTAAGTGATAGCATAATTCTTCGTCTCTCTCGATTGAGATTGAATTCAACAGGGAAGGGAATTGACATTCCCATCAGCAATAGTAATACAACCTTCAGCGATGGCTACAGCGTAGGTCTGGACGATGTGTTTGTGTCACAGTCTACGAACGGAAGTTACTCAAGTGGCCTCCTTCCCGATGGCACACATACAGTGACATACGCCGTTGAAGATCCTAATTTTTTGGCGCATTTCGATTACATGTCGGTCACAGCGGGGAACACAACCGAGATGCGGGGACGCACGGTTGTCATCGACGACGCCGACTTACACCATGTTTCATTTGACGAAAGATGGAATGCGATAGAGCATGTGGCACAATCATCCATCCAGAATATCGGAGGAACTTATAATGATACAATCCATTGGATCAGCGATGCCAATGGCGCGTCGTTCTCGTTTTGGTTCATCGGTATGACATCGTTCTGTTTTCTCTGTTTCGCAGCGTACTAACAAATTGGTTTACTCTCAGGCCCCTCCTTCACCGTGTACTCTACTCTCTCAGTCGAAAGTGGAAACGTCTCGCTACACTACACTATCGATCAGAACCCTACGATATACATGTCTGTCTACAACCATGGGTTTACCCCCGTCCCGATGTACAAGCTTATCCAAGAGGATGGTCTATCCGATGGCAACCACACTGTCCTGGTCAACTTCACATCTGCGGAGTTCGCGACGAGCCTCGGGATCGACTTCATAACGTATGTTGCGGCCTACGATAACATCAACGACTTGTACGCGCCTTCGACTTCGCAGGCGAATCCGGATCCGTCCACTACCACACTAGGATCCGGAGGCAAGAAGAGTCACGTCGGGGCAATCGTCGGGGGTGTCATTGGCGGACTGGTTTTCGCTGGGCTATTGATGATTCTTATGGTCATGTTCAAGCGGAGAAGGGCACATCGGGCTCGTGTTGCCGCTGTGATTGGAAGGAACTATAATACGCAACTCGGTGAGCTTTAAGCTGACTCTCCACGAGGTTGTACTCAAGGAGATCTAGACGTGAAGACAGTGCCCAGTCCGCGAACAGAGTCATACCCAATGTCGACGAGATAACTGTTGTGCAGTTTTACGGCGAAGATCTTGATTTGTATGCTATCATTCTACTTACATGGCGCAGGGACTGTAAATTGTAGCTTAGTCGAGGAATCAAGCAGTATCTAAGATTATTCTACTCGAAACAGGATCACTTTAGTCCCTTCATCTGGTCGGCAAGAGTAAACCACATAACGACGGATCTCAACCTTGCCATGCTAACAGGATCAGGACCTCTGAATGTCTCAGATTCGCAATCGCACCGCGTCGTACACTTTCGTGAGACTTGGATTGTTACATATGTACAGTGAAAGGACAAATACGGCGATGACTACAGCACAAATACAGCCACCAGCTCATACATCCGTGGGATCCTTACTCATAGCTTTGCGATGTTTAGCCAGTTCGACGCTGTATTTGCGGGGGCTCGGTCTAAAGGACACGATCAGCCAAAGTTGAGGCAAGTCGAGCGGAACGTACTGTTCGAACACTTCCGTGATCTCTTCCAGTGTGAGGTTCTTGGTCTCAACGACGAAGAAGTATATCACAACGGATTCAAATGCATCCCAGATCGTAAATATCAGGTAGACTGGAAGTTTGGTCAGACAGATGGTGAGCGAACATGACTTCGACGAGCTGACCTTTCCATGAGAGCTTCTCAAGAGCGACAGGTAGACTGTGCGACCGATAATGAGCTCATGTCTCGTACTAGAAGCTCGAAACATACCCGAACGTATTGATGCAAGAAGCGGACTGCGTGCAGATATTGAGGAATGCGAGGCCTTTGGCTCTTGCCTGATAGCCCAGGACCTCAGCCGGGTAGAGACCTTGCCTGTAAGCAAATGTTCAGCCAAGTCAAGTCAACGAGTCCGTCAAACTCCACGTACATGGCAGTCCATCCGAACGAAAACACTACCATGAAGAGATAGATGAACGTTATACCCGCAGTGGCCTGCATGTTATTGGCGTTGTCTTTGGAGCTCAGCAAGCCCGTCACCAAGGCCAGGATGCAAGTCATGGTAACGGTGCCGATGAACAAGACCTTGCGGCGACCAAATCTGTCGACGGTGAAGGAACCCTGTAAACGTTGAGACTGACTTCGCATATTGAAGGGGGAAAGCGTACAGTCAAAGCGCCAACACTTGATAAATTATGTTAGAAAGAGGAAGCAGCAGAATAAGAAGCTGACGCACTAAGAAGTAACGCTGTTCACGAAGTTGAGCGTGAGCTGTTTGTTTTGCGAAGTGATTCCCGCGTTCCTCAACAAGATGGGTAGGAAGTACGTGATCATTCCGTTACCCGAGAGTTGTCCAAAAAAGCCGATGAGCATCACCATGTACGTCCTGTATCTGTCCGCGCGATTGGCAAACAATGGACGGAAGTCCCACCAACGCTCTAGATGCGTCAAGTCAGTGTGTTGGACACGAAAGGAATAGGTGCACTGGCACTTACTGTCTTGTCCGTCAATTTCAATCTTCTCTTGAATTTCAGACATCTCCAGTTCGATAACAGGAGAGTTGATATCGTTATTAGCTGAATGATATCTGGCAAGAATCCTTCTTGCTTCTTGGTCTTTGCCGACACTGCAGAGCCAGCGAGGTCTACAAATGAAGACCTGTGATCAGCTAGAGGGGACCAGCGTCGTGCAGAGAGCGCTCACGATTCGGGACAGAAATAGATGAAAATAGCATTCAGCGCAGCCGGAACGAGCTTTTAAACTTGTTCAGAACTAATATGAGGGTGGAGACAGCACTTCTCACCTGAATGTACAGCGGAAGGCGCCACGCGTAATCGCTCTTGAAGTTTCCGGTAGATACCATCATGCCGGACGCAGACATCTGGCCCACATAATAGCTGGACTAGCATCAATACGCGCCCACAACTGCAGGCCTGATTTCGACTCACAATGAATTCAAGAAGCCCATGTAGGCACCTCGATGCTTCGCGGGACTAATTTCCGCCAAATAGGACTTCGCTGCAGCTCCGGCACAAGAACATCCAAGGCCTGAGATATATTAGATAGGCTTTTCGAGGGGTACATGAAGGTCGTAGTACCTGTGAGCCAGCGTCCTACCAAGAACATCTTCATAGATTTGGAGTTGGACGAGATCAGGGCGCCTAGACTGTATGTATGAGATGGCGTGTTAGTTCGTATCGGTAACGGCGCGACAAGATGACCGACCATAAGATGACGTTCCCGAGGAGCATTGGGAACCGACGTCCAAAACGATCCGGTAGATAAGCTAGATGAAAAATGAGACCGACTCGGCAACCTTTGAGAAACCGGTTATACCTGCAGGAATCGTTCCCCTTATCGAAAACAGAGTAAATTCGGGGTAAGAGCAAGGTGATTGAAGACTTACGAGATAGAGCCACTAGAGTACGAGATGTCGTCAACACGGAGAAACTCTGCGGGCCAAGAAAAGCCACTACGCACATTGTATAGATACCAAAGATGATGGAGGTTTTGGCGCCAGATCCGGTCATACCAAAGTACGACTGGAATTGATGCATGGCGTTGATACCACCCATGACCTAGATAGAATATAAACCGAATGAATAGGCGTCCACGCGGGCTGGCAACGTAACGTACGGTACCGTCGAAGCCATTATCGCCAGAGCAGAAGCAGGCGACGAGCGCGATGAGGTATAACTGGATTGATGGTCAACAATCACGACGCAGGAAGCCTGAGGCAATCTGAAGGTACAGACTTGAATAGCGCAAATGCTCAACGGAGCGGGCCCAGGATCAGCTTTGACCGCGGCAGCTAGTGCAGCCTGCCTTTCAGCAGGAGACATGATATGCAGCTTCGGGCTGGTGGTCTCTTCATGCTCGAGGTCGTCCTTCTCCAGCGAATTAGCGCGTTGGACAGGTTGTTGAGTGTCGGCCATGATCACAATTCACAGGAGATGTGGGCGATCTCTGGAATCAACTTCGCATGACCTGCTTTTATGAGCCCTCCATATCGCGGGGAAATTATGGGGATACAGTATCTTGGCACCTGGTCTCCTGCTTGATGGTCAGGGCAGCCACACAGAATCATTTTTGTGGTCAGGTGCCTTCAATTTGCGTTACGCGCGCCTTGTCAATGTGGGGAGTGTGGCGCGCACTGAAATTCGGGCCTCAAATCTCCTGGAATGACGCAAGAAATATCAAACAACGCATCAAGAGCCGACGACCAACAGGAGACGGGCCGGTCGCTGCCGGTCGTCCCAGCCAGGTTCAGGAGCTGAGATTTTCCTCTGTGGGCTCATACGACTGAACGAAGCCTGCGAAAATTCAAAGCTACATATGAGCTGTCGCGCAAATGCGCTAGAGGAGGTGTATCCGCAACTTCGCGCCAGTGAGCCATCTTTCGAGTCGTCAAGTACAGTAGCCAGTCAAAGTTGCAGCTCAGAGACTCGAGAGAACTATTGCGGATACATACCTACCCGACGTACCCGCTTATCCGACGCGGAAGGAGGTTCAGCCTTTCAGGTTCAGGACAGTGTACGACCCTTCACTTTTGCGTCACATTATTGACGCCGCATTCCGGTCACTTTAGGTTAGTGTAGCGCGACCGCCGACAAGGATTATACATACAGAATGAAACTTGCGACGACCATTCCCTCCGGAACAAGGTCAACTGTATGACCCACCGGCTATGGCCGCTGAGCTTCGAACACTAGTAGCAAAGGGAGATCCGAATGTTGATTTCGGAATGTCCGCAGTCACTCCGTACAGCTCCGTACACCCGTACAGGGTAGGGTGAGCGCACGCGTTCACTTTCGCTGCCAATCTTAAATGTTTTCGCGTCTCGTTTTCTGGGGAAACAAACAAATTTGAAATGAAAATTGCCACCGGCCGGGGACCGGCCGCTAAGTCCGTGGATGGAGAATCAATGGAGAGTCTTTATGTACTTGGTCTTCACAAGCGCTTGCTCTCCCGGGCTCTCTATTCTATAGGTTGATGTTGGTATCTATTGTACGAGTCACAGCAAAATCACCATTGTTGTGCATGGCCAGTGTCTACTTGGAAAAAACCAACTTTTGCACAGTGCACCGTAAGCGTATACGCTTTGCCAACACTGCCAAGTACTGCCATCTTGGGGGCCTTGCGGAAGCCTTGCGGACTACTTACAATTTGAAGCAAGGAACCGCAAATGATGTCGCCGTCGTGATGCTCGATCCGAAGCCTTGGGCCACAACAGTGCCACAACGCACAGAATTTTGAATCCGTTCCCTGCGACTGTCTGTTACATGCCGATTCCCAGCCTACCTATATGATCACAACTGAAATCATCGAGTCGAAAAAGGATTTCGACCATAACGATGATAGCAGGGGTGGAATCTTCAGACGACGGCGCGCCCGTCGATGAGCGGAGATTGGTAACGGAAAATTCCGCTCATGGTGCTTACACCAGGTCAATTGTGCGCCTCAGAAACTCGGTGTGACGAGCCACGAGCGCCACCTGGGCGCCACCCGCAGAGAGCCGAGACTCAGACATGCCAGGGGGCTTGAGGTGATGTAACACAAGTTGCCTCTGCATAAGCCTGCAGCTACTAAACTAGGGACGCATAGACGAGCACCTGACGAGTTCCGTGAGCACTAGAGGTTCGTAGGGCGCGTTTAGACGCGACTTGAAGATGTACGCCGTGCGAATGGTGGAAGCACGATGAATCAGATGATCATCGAGGTGTCCGTGGTCGGGGAAGGGTATCTCCAGATACTCGGACTGGGACAAGGCCATGACCCGACGGAGTCTCGACCTAGATACGATGAGGAGCAAAGATACGAGAGTTTGAGTAGTATCGCCCTAATACTGAATGCGACACTCACATTGAGCTAAGTGCGATCGATTCTAGCGCAATTGTGTCGAACAAGGTAAGAAAGAAACCCACACTGATTGGTGCCGGGCGCGCGTGGGTGTGGAAAAAGATTTCCCTTCTTGGAGAACGGGCTCAATGGTTATTGGCATGTGAATTGTTCCAACCAATCCTGCTTCCGCCGTCCATATTGAGTACATCGAAGCTTCGGATTTGTTGAGGCTCCTTGCGAATCTTACCGTCTTCGCAGACGGTCTCCTCCAGGTGTAGTCCGTGATCAAAGTGTGAGTATCTGCCCCACCCCGTGCCGCGCTTGCTGATTTCATATAAGTAGCAGCTGTCAGTTCATACCTTCCTCCATAGAGTACATGTCTTCTACGCCTCAATTAGCCATAACGACCCATCTAAACATGAATCTTGGTGAACAGGTAAGTCTCTGCACACACTATCTTGACATTTCTTGACTGGTTATCAGCCCCACGAAGTACGTAGTACTCAGCGGAAACGAACCCTATCGACGCTGTCTACGCTTTCTTCTCGCTCGTCTAAAACTGCTGTTCAAAGCAAAGCAGACACACTCACTGCGCGCCTTGCACACCAAAATGCATACGGTGCATTCACTCCCACCGCACCTGCTACATCCACCCTTCACAAACTCTCTCCGTCCTCGAGCAAGGGCTTTGGCTTTCTTCGTCGCTCTCGGCCCTCTCTCTCTAGGCTCGATTCTTCCTGTGAAGGCCAATCCTCTAGCAGTAGCCCCACCTGCGACTCCCCGTCCGACATACCGTCCATCAGCCGCACTTCGTCATACATTTCAGATTCATCATCATCATCATCACCATCTATCCCGACTCCGGACACACCGTCCGACACCGCGTCGTTACACAGAATAACAATGCGCTTCCAGAAACAGAGGCATCATATCCCTACCGAGATGCACCCGATTTTAGCGTCGCTCGAAAGGAAATCCAAGCTCTGCACTTTCAAAGCGCAGTGCGCGACGTGTGGTAAACCAGGTAGCGACTATCCTCGTTGTGGACGTTGTGGAGAAATGTGGTGTTCGAGGGAGTGCAGAACGAAAGGCGGTAAGCGACACATCTGTGCGGTGACGGTAGCTCAGTGAAGTACCTCTTCTACCTTCTATCTCGTCTTCATCACGACCCATTCCATTTCTTGCTTCAGCTATTCCCTAGGGTTTCACGGACTTTTGTTGCCACATATCTTGACCTTCATAGACGTACCATAGAACATCTTGTACCATCATTGCGCCACTGTATTCAAACATGTCTTATCTTGCTTATCTTTTCAGCACCCACTTCGTCGTCGCGAATCTTGAGGTAGATACGATACTGAGTGTATCTCGATTCCCTACGGCGAATCACCGGAGTTTCGTAAGCCTACTAGAAGTGTCCTTTGAGCACCGCTCGACATCTTAGGCAAGCACCGATGCTTCACATTATCAACATCGTTAGACCAGAAATATTAGATACCTCATGTGAATTTAATCTTTCGACTAGCAACAGGCGCGCCAGCAGCAGCGGCCTGCTGTTGGCGCTCTTGCAATCTCCGTTTCGCCTCCCAGGAAGGATGCAGAGCCTCTGCTGGCGCCTGCACCTTTTTGACGGTCGGAGGTGGTGGACGTGAGGTACCATGGTTATTACCACCCGCAGTCCGTGGTCCCCAGCCTGTGTCTGGCCTCTGCGTATGCTGACCTGTCTCTGCGCCTTTCCTGGGTTTTCCGCTTCGATTCCCAGCATTCTCAGCGGCCCGTCGTTTCCGATTCGCTTCAGCCTCAGCTTGCGCCTCCTTCTCCTTCTTCTTGTGGTTCGCGTTCTTTCCAAACTTCTTCTCCCATATGCTATGCACGTGTGTAGCCTCAGCAATGACGCGAAAAATAGAGAGAAGAAAACTCACGCGCGCCGAGCTCTCTGCCCTCTGCGGTTCTTCTTCTGGCCAATGTCACCCGCTTTGGCTTCACTCTCATCCCAGTCAGAGTCGTCGGAGCCTTTGATGAACCCATGTGATAGTGTCGGCAGGAATGTCGAAGTGGATGTGGAGGGTTTTTCCTGTTGTTTGATCCTCTTCGCAGGCGGCGATCGTGTCGAAGATAGTACCTGATCTTCTTCCTCATCATCTGTAGCTCCGTCCTCTTCCACATCTCCGTTGAGCGATCCAGATTCCCATCCGTCGTCCGGCTCTCGTTCATCATCTCCAACAGTCCCAGATTCCCATCCCAGCTCGTCGACTTCCTCGTCGCCATCACTGACTGCATCCGCGTCGTCCAGGTCCCCGTTCACAGAACCCATCTCAACATCAACATCTTCGTCCCCATCCTCACTACCGTCGGAATCCACCTTCTTCACCTTGCGTGGCGGTGCATCGTCCTCGTCGGCCGCAGGTAAAACGACAGCCCTCAAGCCGTCCACGATATTCGAAATCTCAACAGCAAGCATTTTGGAACTGAGGACGCGACTCTGTACTTTCGCGGCGGAGCCAGTAGCAGCAGAGGCCAGCAGATGTGATTGGAGTTCTCGGAGTATGGCAGCTTGAATGAGTTCATTTCCGGATAACAGCTTGTCTTTCATGAGTTTGGATTTGAGTGCGGTGCGCGCCAATGCCTCGTGGTCCAAAGCCTACCGCCGTCTATTAGCCCCAAAAGACCCAAGCAGTAGATAACCACACCTTGAGCTGGGTCAGCTCTAATTCGCAGGCAGAAATGGCGGCAGAATCGCTCTTCTGGTTCCTGTCCGGCTTCAGCTCCAGCCAGCGAATGACAGTCAACGGCAACACACCGCAGAGACTTCAGCTTCTTGATGAGCTTTTGCGTTTCGAATGTTTTTGCCTTCTTGGCCACTCGTTTAGCATCTTTGAGGTCCTGATACTGATCGAGTGGATTGAGATGAAGACAAACGTGTTTTATAGTCTTGACCGTACCAACCGATCGTCAATTTTACCGCCTAAGTCTTTCTGAGCTAAGAATCAGTCATGCGTGGTGCGAATGTAAGACGAACACACCTCTTTCGGACCTTCGTACGCAGGCCTTTTCCGTTTCTTTGCAAAGTGACTTTGCTCATTTGGCATGATGATGGGAGGAGGTGAAAAGCGGCGGAGGCTCGGACCGAACAGCCGTGTCGGATCACACGGCGCCATCTTACTGAAGCTGCAGATGTACACTACTCTGCTTGACATCCTTTGGTCACCTACTACTTCCTACGCATACAAGCGCGCATCGGACAAGATTGACACGTTGAAGGCGAAATTCAAGAATTCCTGCCGAAACCGCTGATGGTCCGTGACTGTATTATGTTGATTGTGGCGCATTACTCATGTAGCATGCTTTGATTGTACTCATAATAGCGCTTTGTAGCTGTTTTGGCTCATATACAGCTGCTCTTAGCTCTGCTCGCGAATGTCACTTGTGGCACCGTGTCAAACTAAGTAAATCAGCAAACCCAACACATGACACCGCGGCGACCGTGCTCACCAATGACATCCATGGAATTAGAGCACTGCTCAATGTATGGGCTGTCTCAGAAGCCAACCAGACATATCACAAGTCAATTCTCCTCTCACTCCCTGCCTGCCGTCGGTGGTGGAGAAGGCGTTGAATGCCTGCAGGCAGTTAAGTCCGCACTTGATCAGTGCAGGTCAGGTATCGATTCTCTACCGATAATCCAAACATTTGAGCCTCGTGAAGACTCTTGGGAGCCAGATTAGCAGGTCGGTTCTGCTAGTGGGTGAAGAAGCAAGTTATGGCCGTTACGGCGTGCAATGTTGTTAACGTTATGCAGCCCTTTCGAGATTCAAGAGTCGCGGCTTGCTAGTCTGGAACGCCTGCCAGTGAGTGCGAGTCATGTAGATATGAGCCAGGGAATGTTTCATCGAAGGTCGGATTTGGCGCTCGATATAAATGCTTGCTTGGCGTAGGCACAGTGAAGCAATGATCCCATTAGTGACTGCCAGTGCCATAAATGCGCTGCTAGTCGAAGGCCACCGTCGTTGTTCCTTACAGCCCTTGTTGCTGCTGGCTTCAACTCTGGTCGAGCAGATGAGTCCAATGTATAGTATCTACTGATATGCCTCCAACAATAGCGAACGGTTCAAGTCCATCGACATCAGCGGTCCATAACGCGTCAAATGACTTCGACTTGAGCTCTGGCGTCGTCATTGACGACACTGCGTCCTCGCATCCCCGTAGTATCCCCGTTGTGACCATCAGTAGTTTGTCTCCAGTCTCATTTTGATAGCATAGACCTCGGTATGTCTATCATCTAGGATACAGATGATTATAAGTTGCCAGATGATGCCATCCAAATCCGGTACGACTAAGAGTATGTCGCCATAGAGACATTGACAGGGTTTCTCAAAACACAACTTTCAACCAAGGCGCAAGATACGGACGTGTACGGTATGCAGCTATGTATCGGCGAATTCCGAAGGCTTGACATAGTAATTGTACTTCATCGTGAGGTAACATCAACAGTGCTGTTATGACGGAACGTTATCCGGGCGCCCAGAGTTTTCAAGTTGTAGCTTGGGTCCACGCTGAGTTTGATAGTACAGATAGACGCGTAAGATGTTCCAATTCGTGTCACCGTACACATTTCTATCGCGTGGCCATTGGGTAAGACTCCGCTCGCGGACTGGATACTGCCTTCACGTCTAAATTTCCAGCCTGAGTACGACCTCGAAGGTCAGGCAACGATAAAGCTCACCAAGTTGCGGATTGACTCGGAAGCTCCCGCCAATCACAGCAGCAACACGTGCCCGATGTGCCCTTCTCCGCTTGAACACGACCATGAGAATCATTGACAGCCCAGCAAAAACCAGTCCGCCAATCACACCCCCGACAATTGCCCCGACGTGACTCCCCTTGCCACCGGATCCCTTGGTAGTAGTAGACGTTGCAGCGTATAGGTCGCCGATGCCATCATAGGACGCCACGTATGTTATGAAGTCAATCCCGAAGTTCATACCGGAATTTGCAGATGTGACGTTGACCTGCACAGAGTGGTTGCCATTGAACAGACCAGACTCCTGGATAAGCTTGTACATCGGGGAAACCCCCTGGTTGTAGACAGACGTGTGTGTCGTAGGGTTCTGATCGATAGAGTACTGTATTGAGATGTTTCCAGTGTCGGCTGCTGGAAGGATGGAGTAAACGGTGAAAGAGGGACCTGGGAGAGAATCGGGTTGTCAGTTCGCTGCGAAACAGAGAGAGCAAAATGAAGTGTTACCGATGAACCAAAACGAGAACGACGCGGCATTGACATCCGGGCTAATCCAGTGAAGTGTACCATTATAACTCGAAGTACCTGCGAGATCCGTAGAAAAGAAAGCTCCCTCATGCTCAATAGGCAGCCATCCGTCCTCAAACGACACAGAATTCAAGTCGGCGTCGTCAATGACGACAGTGCGTCCCCGCATCTGCGTTGTGTTCCCCGCTGTCACCGTCAAATAGTCAAAGATCGGCCAGAAGGCATTATCCTGAATAGCGTATGTCACTGTGTGAGTGGCATCCGGGAGAACGCCACTTGAGTACATCCCATGCGTAGACTGTGGCGTGAATGCGCCGCCGTCCAGAGCTACATTGTAGCCAGTACTGAGGGTGAGATTAACATTGACGGCGAAGATGTCGATCCCTTGCCCTGGTGGTTTCGAGTCAATCTGGGCAAACGAGGGATTCGAGGAGTGTCATCACTTACCGTCGAACGTGTATGAAAACCACTTGAACAGTCCATCGACCTTGAGGCGCAACTGATTGTCCGAGGCCGCCGGGCCAGAAAAGAAGGACCATGTGCTACCATAATATGTGTCGGTGCGATTGGATTGCGCTGCGGGAGGGCAGAGATAATGTATATCCTTGTCCTGGTCGTCGACAAGGTACGTCGCCATGATGGAATGTCGCGAGTCAGATTACGACTGGGTGGAAGTCTGAGGTTATAAGTAGCCAGCGTGAGATCTAAGAGTGGTGGGACTATGTTCCTAAGCGCTGAAGATGTATTAAAGGAGTCTCCCAACTTGCTTGAACTGTATTCGTGAGTAAGATGAACACTGCCATGACGGAACAGCATCCGAGCACCTGACTCAGAGTGCCACGACAATATAGCTCTGCTCTGGATTAACTACAGCACTCGATGCCGTATTCATTCGTGCGTCCTTATAGCCGTACTCAGCGGAAACGACCAAGGTGGCCTTGGGGGCTAGAATATATTGCTTGAGTCTGATCTATCAAAACTGTTTGTGTTCATGATTTGAACTCAGTGATACCCGTCGGAATGCCATCCTTGATAGCGACCCACGAGGG
Source organism: Strobilurus pachycystidiatus (assembly GCA_019915135.1). NCBI lineage: Eukaryota > Fungi > Basidiomycota > Agaricomycetes > Agaricales > Physalacriaceae > Strobilurus > Strobilurus pachycystidiatus. The sequence goes on from JAHLMK010000004.1 coordinate 1,543,357, forward strand.
TAGAGAGGAGATATCCTTCCACCACCTTTTACAACGCATGAGTATAATCATTGATTCACGAAGATTAGGGACTGACCTCGCAACATTAGGCTTCGATTCCATGATTTCGCTGCCGCCAGCTTTGAGGAGCACACCCCAAGAAAGGTGGAACATATCGGCCAGGCTGATCTCGGCGCCTGCGAGATATGCCTGCTTCCCCAAGATTTGGTCGTAGACGGTCAATTTAGCTTCGAGAGCAGCGAGTGCCTTTTCGGCGGCAGCTTCGTCCGTCGGGAGGCCCTTGGCACTATCGTCACACATCAGAGGTCTTCTACATAGTAGCACAGAACGAAGCCTGACGTACGGAAATATGATTTTCTGTATTCCGAACTGACCAGCATGTGGGTCGAATGCGGTGAGCTCGATGTGGGCGGCTTGCTCGAAGAGCGCGTACTTCTCCAAGTCCGCCGGAGACGGAATGAGAGGGGTCCCCTGACCCGCGTACTTCAGAGCAATGTAGCGACAGATGGCGCGAGACTCATAGAGAACAAAGCCGTTGTCGACGATATAGGGCACCTGGCCAAATGGCTGGTGGGCCATGAACTCGGGAGCCTTCTGTTCGCCTTTGCGAAGATCGATGGGATGGAAGTCGAAGGGGACTTTTTTCTCGTGTAAGACAGAGGCGACGCGCTTAGTGCACGTCGATATGGGCGAGCCGTAGACCTGGAGGACCATACTTGCTAGATCAGTTCTAGATCAGAGGGAGGCGGGGAGATTGTAATATGTAGATAACGTCCAAATGTGCATTTACGACATCAAAGAAGCTGTTTGGCCTTGTAGCGTATCGACTTGCACCTATAGCTCGGCACCACTGCCAACCAGCTCGCTTGGTAGAGGAGAGTTCCAAGACGTCCATCTTCGGTGGTAGCGGTTTGGTTGATGGCGTGAAGAACCGACCGAGCATCAATCAATCAATCATTGCATAACGTGTCCCACTCTATAAAACGGCACCGGGCGGAATGCGAAGCAATAACCACAAAATTCATGCTACTGAGTGGCAGTGAGTACGCACGTCAGGACAATGGGCCCACATAAATACCATGATCTTATACCATGCTAAAGCTTGAGACGCGTCAAGATAAGGGATTACGCGTCGACGATCACTGAAACGCCTTAGGGCAAAGAATTGTGAGCATGAAGTTTGTCTTTGACTTGACGCATGGCCCCAACTTAAGTCCTTGTTTGTGAGCTGATGTTCTTTACTTGGCCAGGCCTCAGTAGATGATGAACATATTACAAGTCGTTATATTTCCCCGTTTCCCTTTTCAACAAACATTCCTGATCGTTACAAGCTCCGTCTCCGTCAAGCACACAATGACTCGACTGCCATCTCCCAGCTCGACAGACGAAACGCCCAACAGCGCTCCACCGAGTCCATTGCCCACCTGCAACACGGACTGCTTCGCCCACATCTCCTTGGGAGACGACGATCGGTAGATGTATACATTCCCTCCTCGGTGCTGTGCACCACTCTCAAAGGCAAGCACCGTGTCGGCGGTATGGTAGACAAAACGTGTGTCCTGTTTGGACGCCAGAACAAAAGCAAGAGCGAAGAACGAGCACGTATGCGTCCAAGATAGGTCCTCCCCTAAAGAGATTACGAGCCCGTCAAGGTTCTCCTTCACGACAAGGGAAGGAGGCGTCAAATTGGTGCCAGGTAAGGGTGTGGAAAGAAGACGCAGAGGATACTGTTCTGCATCGGTCCCCTGAGACCCATCTACGGACGCAACGGTGGTAAACACCACCTTGCCCACCGAAGCATCCACCTCTTCGTCCATCTCTCCTTCTGCTAGACTTGGCACCCCTTTTCCCAGTCCAAGACCACTGAGATCTTCCCCCTCACGGAGGGAGGCAGTGTACTTTTCCAACGATTCTCTGACTTTGTGCAACTCGGAGGGATCGACAGTCTCTGGGACCTCCTCCTCACCATTCGTCGCCGCCGCGGCGAATACCTGCATCCATTTGGTGTCTTCGTGCTGCTTTTCGAGGTGAAGAGTAAGCAGGCCAAAGGCATGGTCTGCCGCGCGATCCCAGGTCCATACGCTGGAGGATGAGTCGATCGGTGCCCATAGGGCTTTGCTGTCGTAGGTCGGGAATGCGAAGCCCTCCGGTGCTTGGCCTTCGACGCGAAGAGAGATGGAGCGAGGGAGGAACGCGACGTGGATATTGGACTGTACGGTTGTGGCGGGAAGAGGGAACGCGACTGTTAAAGAGTCTGAGGTCTGATACCAGGAGTATGGAGGCGGAGCTGCCTCCTTAGTATCCAAGTTTTCATTTGCGCGGGGGATAGGTACCATTTCTTCAGGAGATGGGTCGTATGATGGAAGGAGGGCGGCATTCATGGTACGGTACTTCGACGCACCAAGTAGGACATGAGCTCGTTGCTCGGAATGGTAGAAGACATTCAACGGCACGTCCTCTCCGCGTCGCTGCCATGCAACACTCATTGTTGGAATATCGTTGGTCGATGACAAGTCAAAGCGAAGACCCCAAATGTCGAAGTCGACGTGGACATGCTTGGACGTGGTCGCTTCATGGGGTTCGTAATTTCGCGAAGACAATACTACAGCGGCGCAGTCCGGAGACACAGTATCAGCAGAGTGTACGCGGAATGGGACATCGAGGGATCCAGGGAGCTGGTAGGAAGAGACAAGCTTGTAAGGACCAGTCTCCGATGTTTCCAGCAGGTATAGCGACCCATGCCCATCGGAGAGAAAGAGCGCTGAAGGCGACAAGAAGGCCGCGGATGGGTATTCCCTCTGCTTGCCAGCGACGGCGGATGTCTGCAGCGGCCTCGGGATATCGAATACAACGCGCAGAGAGACAGCCTAGTGGTCCTCGATGAAAACTGACATCGACCGGGCTGGAAAAGACCTGCTCACCGGTTCCAAGTCAATGGCAATGAGATTGAAATCGGCATCCACATACACTGCTTGTTTCCCGAGGCTCGCCAGGTGGTTGTGCGATATCCTGCTCTGCACCTCTTTGAATGTCAGCAGAGGTGTGCTTGACGCCGTGGACTGCGTCGCGGGGTGGTCGGCGAGGCTGCAACGACTAACAACATCCTCTTGCGGTATAATGGACAATTTGTAGCCTTCAAATGAGGGATTGAGGAGGTCCCGACGCGATGTGAATTGAGACATGATGCCCGTTTGGGAAGAGGCGCAAGCTGCCTTTTTTAGCAGAGCCGCAAATGTATCTCTCAGGTCTATCTCTCAGGTCTACCATGGGCATTAGGCCCGAGCAGCTCTTCTAGTAAGATACAACATACAGAGGAAATACAAAAGAACTATTGCAAAGTATTCGCCACCAGCTCCAAAATCTCCGTATTACTCTTTCCAGCATTCTTCAAATCCTTCGCAATCGACGGCCACACCAGGCCATGATGCGGATCGTCCTTTGCACAGCTCGCACGGACAGCGTTTCGATGCTCCTCCGTCCCATGCTCCCGCTCAAACTTAAGCCACCACCCCCACAGATCCCCATCATCGATCTCCTGCGACGCTGCAGCGCTAATCGCCCGCTCGAACCACTGCCGCGCCTTCTCGATCTTGCGCTCAGCCCAGAAGAGCCGCGCGACGGTGTTGATAATGGTGGGATGTGACTCTGTCTTCTTCATCGCATCCGTCGCGCGTGTCTTTCGTGTCGGTCGAGGTTCGCTCATGATCTGCATGCGCCAGAGCATACCCGATGTAGGACATTCCTGAAGAGCCCGTGCAAGCATCGCCTTGGCTTGTACAGGCGCACTGGAACGTTCCTCCACACCTATTGCCTCCGCCCAGAGCAGCTCATTCTTCGGATTCCCTTGCCGTGCCTTCTCAAGAAGCGCACGAGACTTGATACTCCTCCCATCAGCTTCCTCGAGACGACTGGCAAGTATCCACAAGGCAGGCTCTCTCGGACATGCTTTGCACCCAGAGGTGTAAGCCCCTCGGGCGGCGGGATACTCGTTGCGGGATTGGTGTATCTGGCCTTGAATCATATAGAGTTTTGCGAACCGAGGGAATTTGGCGATGGCGGCCGTTAGAATCTTGAGTGCTTCGTCTGGTTGCCCTTGCTGGCGCTCGAAAACGGCAGATTTCATCCATATCTATAACAGACAATCAGCGACTCAAAGCAGGAGAAAAGACGATAAACTTACGCGCTCAGTGTTCGAGATTTCTCTGGCACGCGCCAATAATTGCCGTGCAGCATGCGATTCGTGATTCTCCGCCTCGAGCTTGATAGCGGCCAGCCAAATTTTCTCGCTTTCCTGATTCGCCACGAATGCTCTTTCCAACACCTCTCGCGCGGCCGGTACGTCGCCCAGGAGCCACTTCTCCTTTGCCCGCATCAACCACAAGTTCTCCGCTTGTGGGCACCGCTCGACGGCTTGACTCAGCACTCTGTCCAAGTCGTCCGGCGAGCCATGCGACTTTTCTAGCAATGCAGCACGCTCCCATAGGTCCTTCCGATCGGGGTAGACTTTGAGGGCGTACGCAAAGATCGCGCGCGCCGTGTTGATCGTGCCCTCCTTCTCAGCGGCGTCAGCGTCGCCCTCCCATGTATCGAGCTGGTCCTCTTCTTCCACATCCATGGCCACGGTCGCCTTGATGATTGCCTCGCATGTCCTCGTCGAGCCCTGTTTCTCGCAGCTTTTGGCCTCCCCAAGCCACTGATCCCGCGTCAGCAGCACCTGATGCTTGCGCAACTGCTGGACAGCCATTTCAATAGTCTTGTCTACAAGCTCCAGTTCTTTGTCGCGTTGCTCCGGGGTCTTGCTTTCGTCGGTGACGGCCAACTGCTCCACAAGACGACCAGCGGCAATCCAGATCTCGTGAGACGTCGGGATGGCTTTTCGGGCTTTGTTAAGGACAGCTTTGGCACGTTCGGGAGTTTCGGTACGAGCTAGGGCGAGCCATAGATCAACGGACATAGGAATGACCTCGACTGCACGAGATAACAGAGTCCTGGCATCCGTAACAGAAGTCTCCAGACTGACTGTTTCTTTCCAGAGACGAACGGAGGTTGGAATTTGTTCAAGAGCTACAGAACGGATTCAATTAGAGCACTGTGTAAAGATAGTATAGAAGGCTGACCTTTTCGAAGGACGCGCTTCTTGGCCGGCAAGTCACCCTCCAAGTCGGCGGCAGTGAGCCAAATCTTGACACTTTGTCCGACATGTTGGACAGCTTCTGCTAGTATGACTTTCGCGTCGTGGTTGTTCTATATGATAATTAACAGGAGCCTTGAAGATGTACAGCGAACTTACATGTAACCGTGCCGCCTCAATCCAAACATCTTCGCTCTTGGGACATTGTTCGCATCCCTGTTTGATGATTTTCCGTGCATGTACCATGCGACCTGCATGCTCTTCAAGATTTGCAGCAGCGATCCATCCCGGAGAATGCTTAGGATTGGACTTTATGAGGGACTCAAAGAGCATGCGGGCACGCTTGATGTCTCCAATTTCGGCATTCGACTTGATGTCGACGCTATCCAGAGAGGTAAGGTAGCCTTTGGGGTCTACAGATGTTGCAGTACCAGAGTTCGTTGCGGCGGCAGAGGCCTGAGGTGGCAATGAGGCTGATGCAGAGGGAAAATGTTGCATAACTGACCTGGTCCAATTTGAGTCCAAGTACAGTTTCATTTGCTGCACCAATTTCGAGAAAGTTGGTGAGACCGCCATCAGCAGGGGTTTGAAAGCCGCCATTCTAGAAGAAAGTTAACAAATGACTACGGTAGGAGTGGCAAAGACTTGCCTGTTGTTGCGTTGGATCGAGAGCATTCTCGTATTCGGTTTTGTTTCTGTCACCGACAAGAACGCTATCTGGAACAACATAGGTTCGTTCCTCCCTTCGACGCTTCTTCCTGGTGAGATTTCCGACCTCTGGTATGTTTTCCCATTCAGAGTCAGTCACTGCTGATAATCCTCGCTTCAAGTCGGCAAACTGCTGTTGGATCTTGGGGCGCTCGGCGCGGTGTCTTGCGAGTTCCAGCTGTTCCTGAGCCTCCCTAGATAGAAAGGGTAAAATTGGAGGGTGCCAAGAAGTGTGAACTGACCTAGCACGAACCTACGAGCCTTCCGCCGAGCATCCATTGCCTCGTCGACCTTTTCATAAATACGGTCCGCCTCCTCGTCGTCTTGTTCGTAGGTTGTTCCAGCAAAGAGGCCATACTCGTTGTCGGGATCTTGGAACTGCTCGGGGTCGACTTCGGCCTCCTCGCCTCGCCGTGCTTGCGCCTCGCTACTTTGAGTCAGTACAGATAGATTTCCGAGAACATTGACCACGCACGCAACGGCTTCCGCGGAAGGCCCTTCTCTCGCAGGTCCAATATCGGACCGGGTGGTGAAACCCGAGGCACTGGTGTTCAATTAGCATTGCGAATGAAGAGATGTAATCAACGCAACGCACCCTCGACCAAGACCCGCCACATACGACGCCGGCGCCGGCATCGACAGAAAGGCTAATTTGTTGGGTTTTCCCGCCATTTTGGGCGCGGTAAGAATGGCAAGAAGACAAGGTCCACGATTTCGTCGTCGTCGCACAAGACGACCAAGCGGGCGGGCTTGCGTCACAGCCAGTCACCAGTCACGCATACCGGATCATCGTACCGGTACCGGCTTGCTTGGTACACTGATGTCCACAGTGGTGGTGGGCAATCCCCGGTTCGGGCGTGAGATTTGGCACTATTTGGCTAGGCCATCATTCCCCGCCAATTTCTCGATGATCATGCAATGGCCGGTGCATTTCTGAGCTCACACACGTAGACTATCAGCATTTCTAGGAGACAGATATTGTTCTAATAGCTATATCATCTTTTTGCTGGCGGGATATTGAAAACCAACATCAGAGTCCTGAGAATGCAAGTAGCACTGTAGGTGATATCGGAAACTACTGCTTTGCAGGTCAAATCCTGCCAGCAAATCCAAGATCTATGTGCACTCATTACTTTCCTAATTTTTTGTGGTGCAAGGTGCAGCCAATCTCATGATAAATGCACCACGGTGAACGCGTCTGAACGCGTTAATTGATCGTGACTATCTGTGACTGAACGCGTCTCTGTGACTGAAGGAGGATGTAGAAATGGGTGAGGAGGACAAATTCTGAGGTTTTGAGCCATTATATTATCATAAATAGCCAGTATAATGCATGTAGATATGTAACAGAGGGCCAGATTGCGAGGCGTCGTCGTGGATGTAGTCCAAATCGCACTTGCCATCGAATTCCCGGTAACTCAAACTAACCGGCTGACTAAGCGCTCATGGCCGATCCGAGAATTGCCCACCACCATCCACAGCAGGTCCACAGTCAAGACTGTGCCTTCAACGTCAACTTGACTCTGACTTGATTCAAGAACTCGGGCGTCGCTTTGCGTTTTAAGATCGATATTTATATCTCATCTGGAGCCCTTTCTCCGTGGAAAACCTCTGGGCCTTGACTCGGATAACAACTGAAAAGAACTTCTTCACGACGCTGGAGACTATCTGCGCCAGCACAATAAGCTTAGCTGTATCTCCCATGCTGGTATTCTGGTCTACACCCTCGACTTGACGCTCGCGAAGATCAGGTCAACACTGTTATGTCCGCGTCCCTGCTCTCCCTCCAGCACTCTTCTCACACCGGGTCAACCGACAGTCGCGTTGGCCTATCACTGCCTATCTCTACGTGTCATCCCATACCTACGAACCTGCCACATTCTCGCTCGACGCCATCTTGGCGCCGGCACTCAATATATAATAGAGGCCCGCCTCATGTTTTCGTTCCCAGGCTGACAGTTCCAAAAGTTGGTGAGAGACAATAGACTGCTGCTGATGGCCGTGTGTGGATCCACGCCTCGGAGATCTCGCTCACTCTGGCGCCGTTTACATGCGATACCAAAGGTTTCTGCCGCAGAAAAAGGTATGATGTCGAGCTGAGAGCTCAGGTCTCAGACACGATGGCAACGTGTTTCACCAGTGCGCCCGCAAACTTTCCGCCGCTAATTGTTCGAAGCCCTGAGTCACAGCACTTAGCACCAGTCCACGAAATAAGGCTCGAAACGCTTTTTCTCCTCACCTTGTCTCCTCTATAAGAAGATATGCCTCTCCTTCTCTTCCCTTCACAAATTTCTAGCAACCATGAGCCAAGTTCCTCATCGCCGCCACAGTACTTCCTCAACGTTGTCGTCCGCCACGGCACTGCCGGAATATTCACGTACTGAGACGCCTGTGCCTCAGTATATTCCTCCGCCACGATCTACGACTATTGTTACTCCCCCTCCTACCTTGCACTCATATCCCTTCGAAAAGAAGCCCACTCACTGGGCGACTCTCGAATTCATGAGCCATGCCAAGAATCCGGACTCGATACCACACCTGTACTCCGGAGACATTCTCGAAGGTGGCGTAAAGCTCTGTCTGAAAGAACCGACAAGGATAAGGAATGTGACAGTAACTGTATGTTGACCTCTTATTCGCTTGCTTTAGGACTTACTTGCCCCCAGCTTCGCGGCTCCATCCTCCTTCGAGGAGGCGAAGTCCCGCAAGAAACGTTTCTCGAAATGTCACTTCTGCTCTATGAAACACAGAACAAGCTATCGGGGACTACTGTGATCCCCTTTGACACGACTGTTCCCACCACTGAGATGGTAATTGAAGCTTCTGGCTCCCCGTGCCACTTCCGCTTGCCAGAGTTCTTCTTCGAGAAGAACAATTCCGTACAAGTCGTCTACGAAATTGTTGCCCATATCCAACGGGGTACCTTCCAGTCCAGTGCCGAGTGCGTACTTGCCCATTTCGCATAACCTATAACCAGCTAATCCTGATATAAGGTTGTCCAGGAAAATCCTCTTCACGCCTAGGTTCCACTGCGAACCGATGTCTGCAATGCGCCAAGCCGCGGACATGTACAGTCATCCGTTACCAACACCGGAAGCCGACCTAGCTGGTTGGGTAGAATTACCCATACAGTGTCCGGGAAAACGAAGCGAGGCGATTTGACGATAACAGGCAACGTAGGTTCCAGCTCTTTGCTTTTCTTCTGGGTGGTCGTTAATGATTTATGACAGTTGTACCTTAGCAAGCCGGTAAAGATTCCCTGATTGTGGTCTCTACATCAATTGCTCATCACCCTTCTCTATCCAGCTCGCATACACTCGAGGCTCTGCCGTTTCGTGCCTCCTACGAGTCAGCCCAAGTGCACAGTCTGTGATCAATTTCAAAAAAATCATCTCGGTGCAACTGCGTCGCCGGGTCACTTTCCTTGATCCTAGCGCCACGCGAAGTAAGCGGCGAGGACGCAAGAAGACGACATCCTTCGAAACGGATGTATCAACTATTTCTTGGTATAATTATCGACGAATAGAGGGCCTGATCGAGGGCGAACTGCATGTTCACAAAGAGCTACCGGCATCTTCAAGTCATCCATCGTTCACCGTCGAGGTTCGTCGATTCGTTTTATCAACTCTTTCATGTCTGATGAAACCATTGTAGTACTCGTTGGTCGCATTGCCAGTGTCCAGTCCGGACTTTGTTCCGATAGATGGAACTCGACCGTTGGCCGTTCAGCAAGTCGACGTTGCCACGGAGTATGCGGAGGGTCCCCGACCACGAGCCGTCACCCGCGCGCCTGCACCATCGTGGACTCGGAAGGAGAACCCATTCATGCATGGGATCCGGACTATTGACTTAGACACGATGATGACCGAGGGAACGAGTCGACTCTCATCAGGAGGTTTACCACCAGTGCTTCACACCGACTGTAACGGATACGAGGGCATGGTGCTGTCCGAATGAAACCCAGCCAACTTCTTCACCATTTGTTTGTCAAGCCTTTCCATCTCGTTTCTCCGTCTGCCCTGTATTCTTCACTGCCGCACTGACCATCCCATATGATTCAAGTCTGCAACATACTTCATACGCTTGGATATCCGTCGTAATTTATTCCAAGATTGGCTTACACTACTGAAAGCGACGATTTGAGTCATGCAATCGAAGGGCTCGCCTCGACGCGTCGCGTCCTGCCAGTGACTGACAGGGAATCAACCACAATTGCTGCTCTCCCGCCACCAAGTCACAAATGGATTCGATAGACTTTCAAATCCTCTTGAGTTCACTGCTCAATCTTCATAAGAGTTCCGAGGCTGAATTCACGAGCGGTATAATTATTGATCAAAGATGCACACGAGGTGATTGAGTGCGGAGTGAGCGCAAATTGCCTTTTCGTACCTTCGCTTTTGTCACGGTCTTCCTTACCATCACGAACACGACCTGCCCTATCTTCGCACCCGTCTGACTCTAGCTCTTTCCTCACTACTCACGCCGAGACCTCAAATAATACGCACGCGCTTCTGAACAGCGTCGTATTGGTTAAGAGCAGCGAATAAATAGCACCTGCATTCATGGTACATTGAAAGCCACAATTTCTTTCCTACTATTCACGAAGTGATACAACAGAATGTGTCTTACTGCTCGCCCGGTCGAGGAGCATCGCAGGCTTCCCTGATAGGAATCGCGAGGAAGTATGCTCTGTCCGCTGAGATCTCGCATCTCGTTCAGACCAATGTCGCGCCCACCCCTCCCCGAACTGCCCATATCCGCGACAATATCCTTCCTTCCATCGACCCTGAACTGTCCAAAGTTGACGCCCAGATTGCTGAGTCCCAGGTCGCGCTGTTAGCCTTGCAGGATGAGCGCCGAGCTCTCCTCGACGCGCGCGCGTCCCACCTTAGTCTTCTATCCCCCATTCGTCACCTACCCCCTGAAATCCTCGGCGAGATTTTCGTCCACTTCGTCGGTCATTCTAGCGTTACTTTTTCCGGACCCCAACAAACTCTTATGGCCGTCTGTACCCTGTGGCGTAACGTCGCGCTCTTTACTCGTCAAATATGGTCTGTGTTGGACATAGACTCCATTGAGCAGACAGAGGCGGGCTTATCACTACTTCAGACTGCACTGACGCGTTCTGGGGAACATTCACTTCGCATTCACCACATTGAACGAATCAACGAGCCCGGAATTCGTCGGCGAATGTGGGCGTTGCTCATTGCCAACATTCACCGGCGCTGGGGTGTCGCCGAATTGCTGCTTTTTCGTGACAAAGCTATCAATCTATTGAACCATTCCCAATCAGCTGTGGCTCTGAAGGAAATATCTGTCTATTTCTACCACGAAGATCATGGTTCTACAAATCTGTCCTTTCTTCATTCCCCTGTCCTCGGCAATCTTTCAGTTAGTGGATTCAACCCGCATATCCTTGTCCGCTGGTCTCAGCTCAAGGAGCTTTGCATTGCTCCTAATGATTGGAACACGGACCGCATCCAGGAGTGTCTTACAGCACTTCGTGCGTCTGTCAATCTCTGCAGGCTCTCTTTTCGATCACCCTATGGTCATGAGCCGAATGCCGGCAGTTTTTCAGTGACACCAAATACAACACCTTCCTTCCTTCCTTCCTTCCATAATCCTGCCCTCAATAACATATGTTTACTCGTCGGGTGTCAACTTTCTTGGCACACTCATTCTTCCTCGCTTGGAAGATATACGTCTGATCCGAGTCCCTAGCCTCCTTGGACCAGTCCCACCACGCACCCTTTTTGATCTCCTTGTGCGCTCAAACTGTTTTCACACTATGAAGCGCATCGATTTGCACCTTACGGACTTTTCTACAACAAGTCCCTGTCTTCTCCCTATCCTGAAGTTGACCACTGGGCTCGAGAAACTCTCATTCGGCACGTCCTTCCACCCGAGTGGGCCACACCCAGATATTGTCGACCTCTTGTCGCACATGGCCGATCCCTCCTTTCTCCCATGTCTACGCTGCCTGATTCTCAGTACGTGTCATGATATCAAGTATGTCTTTCCGTACTTTGGAGAAGAGGGGGAGCTTGTTGACACACTCACACGTCGATGGCATGGAGACAACAGTGCCAAACTGCTGGCATTCTCACTGGCACTTCAGGTCGTGGCAACCAGCGGCATGGATGTTGACAATGCTCGTCGTTCAGAGCATACGACAGAGCCGTCAGCGATTTTCACCTCATCAGAGAAAGTGGCGATTGAGGCCCTCTGTACTCAAGGCATGGCCATCCATTTGGCCATCATGCGCGGTCAGACCCGCGCGGCCCACCTCAGGGTGGGAACGTCGCGGCCTCTTGACCCGGACCAATACTAGAAAATCATCAGGCTATCATAGGTGATAGGTGCTGTTACTGGAATTACCATCCTTTATGGAGGGGAGGCCAAACCCCAAAAAGCGTCCATACGGATCTCTCGCTTGACTACAGAATGATCTCTGGACCTATAGCTATATTTTGTACTGCTTGCAGTGTATATCGTACCTTCTCGAAATCTCCGACCCAATTATCAGACTACGCGGTACGACCAGGTATACCGTATGGTTACAGTACTGACATGAGTCTGGGAGACGTGGGCGACCGAGATACAGCATCCCTGGTCTTGAACCGACCTTGTATCTCGTTTTCACTTCAGCCTCGGACCCGCATGTCTCCATCCACGTCTCGCCACCGCCAGTCCACCGCCTCACTGACTATCCGGATCTGACTTGATTCAATTGTGCAACACGATACTTTACGCTTTGTATTTGATAGTCTCTGATTCCTTTATACACTGAATGCGACGTTTCCGACTCGAATGCAATCGATGACTCGCCTCGACTGGGCGGAGTTGCCTTTTTTGCTGTTAATCGATGGCTATTTTCCAATTTCACATCCATATTATGCGGAAATTACTTACTCGGTGTTACATAACTTCTTGCCCTCCTGCCACCACGTTAATGGAATCAATAGATTTGCATACGCTGGCCAGCTCGCTGCCCAACGCCCACCCGAATGCCGAGGCCGAACTCACGAACAACTTCAAAGGTGCGCCTCGAACTTTCCGCCTCACAAAGTGCCAAACCAACTGACAAGCGTGGTGTGATAGCGGCTGCTTTGAGCATCACAACGCTGTACCGTTCGTCTAAGGAAGCCTCGAAGCGATCATACAGTGCTGGATACGCTACAGCGTGCCAGGACCTCATGCAAATGATCCAGCAGGGCGTGTCGTCGGACGGAAACGGCATGACTGTCGGTCGGGTCATGGACTGGCTTGACGCCCGCCTTGACGCGGTCAAGTCAAGAGAAGAGGAAGAGCTGGAAGACGAGGAGACCACCAGGCGAAGGCAGGCAACCAAGCCGCCAAAGGAGAGGGTGCGCTCTCAAGTGGCCCATCGCTCGTCGTCCACCACTAATCACACATGCTTACAGGCACCATCACCTCCCGAGCAACAACCGCCTGTCCCGTCGACCAGCGTGTCCGACGAGGTGCGCACCTCCCACTTACGCTTCGGACATCGTGCTCATCGTTTTCTGCAGTGGTCGCGCCCACAACGGCGATCGCCCCAACCGCCTTCACCTTCGCCACCGCCACCGCCGAGGAGCCTCCGGGTCCACAAATCGAAGAATCAGTCGGTTGTTCCTCCCGACCACCCTTTCATCTTTGGCGCCGACGAGAACCAGCCCGCCCATGTCGCACCGTTACCCTCTGTCGGTGCCAAGCGACGACATGCGATGATCACCATGCTCGACCCGGCCGTCTCCTCTTCGTCCTCCCACGCGTCAGGTGCCCGCCGGCGCACGAGGAGTGCTGCAATGGACGTAGAGGAAGATGAACGGCCCCGCAAGAGGAGATAGTTCTGTCTTTTGATTCACCCCACCGCTCACGCTCTAACGCCGACCTCACTTGTATCCCATACCACTCTTTAGCACCATCTGCCATGACAAGCATATGTACAACAGCCATTTATATGAGTTATGTGATTTACTGCACGGATTCTTACCTTTTTCCCTGGAGTACACTATCAGCATTGTCTTAAATAATGTTCATTTCCTTTCACCATCTCTGCCTCGCGATTGACTATCTCGAGGTCTCGTGTGTGCAGGTGAGTCAACCGCCTTGTTTTGCTCTCTTCACAATCTTATCACATTATCTGAATTAGGGGTAAGCGAATGACGGTGTTCTGTTCGTCTGAGCCTTCGTTGTTCGTTAGGGCAACACTCTCCCAGAGTGGTACATCGTAAAGAACGTATCCATTTCTCTGCGGCTACTGAGTTTGCTTCATCCTTCCTCAGCTGTTCGACGGACAGTTTGGTCGAAACAAACCATGATATCTCGGCTCCACTGCGCCACCGAAGCCACAACACTTTTCTCTGTCCGACATGTTGTATATATCTTCTGATAAGGGACCCCACACCGTGGGTTGTTCTGTCGAGGTCGCGACTTGCCTGGATGCAATGCCCAGCTCGATAATTACTTCCGTGGAGGTGAATGCGAGGGGTCAGTGACATCCATCGATACAGTTCCTGTCATTCGGTTACCTTGACTCTGTTGACGTGTTTTGCATATGTATCCGATTCCGCTTGGATTCCAGGCAAGCTGATAATTGATTCAAAGAGTAACATTCGGGAATGTCCCGCGCGCTGGACTTCTTACCATTCTTTCAACCTTCGCAATCTTCAGTGGTACATACTGATCATGAGAACCTGCCCAGACATCTGCGCCCTCCAGTGAAAATCTACATACTGTGACATAGCTTCAGAGTAATTCTCGTTCGATACGTCTTCCCACTTCCAGTGGAATCCGAAGTGGCCCATCCATACCGCCGCGCCCATCCGTGACCAGCAAGTAGATGCCCATGCCTTGACAACGAAGTGCCTCGATGGCAGTTTTTTCTGTCGAGGTGAATATTACCGATGGCTCCGTTGTATGCTCTGAACGACGAATGTTGTCAACGTCTAATCCGGATGCACAGATTTGGAAGGAAAATGCCTGCAGTTTTGCACTGCTGTCACCCGTCCAGCGACGTGTCAGCGTACCAACAAGCTCTCCCTCAATTCCGAAGTACGGAAAGAGATGTCTGTCGTTATGCGACGTAAGGATAGATAGGTAGCGTAGACTTGGAAGGAAGGAGGGACTGGCCATGTACGATAGAAGGCCTATAGCGTCCGTGTCTGTCCCATTTCGGTGGAAGGACTCGACGATTGAGAGCTTCTCGAGCGTATTGGTTAACTTCAGGATGGGGAGAATGGAGGGATTGTTTGCGGAAAAGTTTGTAAAACGGATTGTGATGCGCTTCAGTGCGCGAAAACAATTTGAGCGCGTGAGGAGATCAAAGAAGGTGCGTGCTGGGACTGCTACATCCAAGTTCTCCAGGCAAGGAAGAATGAGTTTGTCAACAAAGTTGATAATCGACGAGTGCAGATGCGTGACTGATGGCAGGGTAATGGGTGCTGTGTTATCTGGGAAGCCGCTCAGCTCAAGGGAGTCATACGACTCCGAGTCATGGACTGAGAGCCACCACAGGTTGACGGACGCGCGAATTGTTGTGAGAGACTCCTGGACGCGGTCCGCAGTCCAATTTCTGAGAGCAATGCTAAGCCCATTGAGCTGAGCCCAGCGGACAAGGATATGCGGGTTATACCCACTGACTGAAAGATCTTTGAGGACAGGGGAATGAAGGAAGGACAGATTCGCAGAGCCGTGACCTGCATCTAAAAAATCAATATCGATTTCCCTGAGAGCTACAGCTGAATCGGAATGGTTCAGAAGACTGATAGCGTCCTGATCATCAAGCTCCAACCTGGCAACACCCCAGCGGTGAATGTTGGCAATAAGCAACGCCCACATTCGCTGGAGAATTTCGGGCTTTTCTTCGGAGTCATCGCTGTAAGGTGGATTGTATGTGATGCGAAGTATATGTTCTCCTGAATGCTTCAGTGCAATCTGAAGTAGTGAGAGGCCCGCCTCTGTCCGCTCGATAGAGTCTATGTCCAACACAGACCATATTTCGTGGGTAGAGAGCGCGACTTCACGCCACAGGGTACAAACGGCCATAAGGGTTTGTTGTGGTCCTGAGAAAGTAACGCTAGAATGACCGACGAAGTGGGCGAAAATCTCGCCGAGGATCTCAGGGGGTAGGTGGCGAATCGGGGATAGAAGACTAAGGTGGGACGCGCGCGCGTCGAGGAGAGCTTGGCGCTCCTTCTGCAAGGCCAAAAGCGCGAGTTGGGCCTCAGCAATCTGGGCGTCGACCTCGGAGAGATCACGGTCGATGGAAGGAAGGATATTGTCGCGGATATGGGCACTTTGGGGAGGAGTGGGTGCGAAGTTGGTCTGAACGAGATGCGAGGTCTCAGCGGATAGAGCATACTTCCTCGCGATTCCTATCAGGGAAGACTGCGATGATCCGCGACCGGGCGGACAATAAGACACTTCCTGTTGTATTACTTCGTAAATCGTAGAAAAGAAACCGTGGTTTTCAATGTACCATGAATGCAGGTGCTGTTTTTTTTGCTGCTCTTGGCCAATACGATGCTGTGAAGAAGCGCGTGCTTATTATGTGAAGTCTTGGGGTGAGTAGTGAGGAGAGAGCTAGAGGCAGACGGGTGCGAAGATAGGGCAGGTCGTGTTCGTGATGGTAAGGAGAAGGTGGCGAAGCGTACAAATTGAAAAGGGTAATCCGCGCTCAATCACCTCGTGTGCATTCTTGACAAATACTGCTCGTAAATTCAACCTCGGAGTTCTTATAAGATTGAGCGGTGAGATCGATTCTAGTACCAGGAGGCCAGGTTGTGGTCAAGTCGAAACCGATTGAATCACCTTGGCTCAAATGCGCCACTAGAGCCACACTGGCATCAATCAGGCTCTCCTCTGTCTTGTTCAATGCACCCTTCGCTAGTGAACACGACCTGGTGTACCTATCATTCGGTGAGGGACCTCATTCCATTGACTGTTCTCTCGAGGTCGCGACTTGCCTGTATGCAATGCTCAGCTCGGTACTTACAAGTTACATATAAATACTTCCGTGAAGGTGAATGCGAGGGTCAGTGACATCCATCGTTACATTCGCTTTCACTCGTTTCCTTTCACTCCCTTGACGTCTTTTGCATATGTCGCCGATTCCGCCTGGATTCGAGGCGCGCAGACGATAATTGACACACAGGGTGACACTCGAGGATTGTCTATTGTCCCGCGCGCAGGGCTTTTTACGTAGTGCCATTCTTCCAACCTTCGCAATCTTGAGTAGTACATGCTGATCATGAATCAACGTGGTAGCCTCCTACCTAGGCATCTGCGCCCTTGAGTAAAATTCACTATCATATATAAAAGTGTGGGCTATTTCGGCTTCCCACTTCCAGCGGAATTGGCCCGTTCATACCGTACCCATCCATGACCAGCAAGTGGATGGCCATGCCTTGACAACGAAGTGCCTCGATGGCATTTTTTTCTGTCGAGGTAAAAATTACCGACGGCTCTGCGGTATGCTGTGAACGACGAGCATTGTTCACGTCCGTGATAGTTGCATATCGGACTTGAAATGCAAATGCCTGCAGTTTCGCACCGCTGTCACCATGCCAGCGACGTGTTAGCGTATCAACAAGCTCTCCCTCGTTTCCGAAATACGGAAAGACATGTCTGTCGCCATGCGACGTAAGGATAGATAGGCAGCGTAGACTTGGAAGGAAGGAGGGACTGGCCATGTGCGATAAAAGGCCTACAACCTCGGAGTCTGACCCACTTGGGGGAAGGAAGTTGACGATTGAGAGCTTCTCGAGTGTGGTGGTCGATCTCAGAATAGGGAGGATGGAGGGTCCGTTCGCAGAAGAGATGATCGCGATGCGCTTTAAAGCGCGGGAACAATTTGAGCGCGCAACGAGATCAACCAAGGGGCGTGTTTTGACGTCCACATCTTCCAGGCGAGGAAGAATGAGTGTGTCAACGAAGCCATCAATCGACGAGTGCAGATATGTGACTGATGACAGAGTGATTGGCGCGGTGTCACTTGGGAAGCTGCTCGGTCCTAGGTGGCCATAGAATGAGAGCCTGCACAGATTGATGGACGCGCGAATCGCTCTAAGACACTCCCGGATGCGGTCCGCCGTCCAATCTCTCGAAGACATGCTAAGCTCCTTGAGCTGATGCCATCGGACAAGAATATGCGGGTTGTCCCCTCTGACTGAAAGATCTCTGAGGACAGGGGAATGAAGGAAGGACAGATTCGCAGAGCCGAGACCGTCCTCTAAAAAATCGACATCTATTCTCTTGAGAGCTACAGCTGAATCGGAATGGTTCAGAAGACTGATAGCGTCCTGATGATCAAGCTCCAATCTGACCACACCCCAGCGATGAATATGGGCAATAAGCAACGCCCACATTCGCCGGCGAATTTCGGGCATTTCATCGGAGTCTTCGCTGTAAGGTGGATCGTATGTAATGCGAAGTATATGTTCTCCTGAATGCTTCAGTGCAGTCTGAAGTAGTGAGAGGCCCGCCTCTGTCCGCTCGATAGAGTTTATGTCCAACGCAGACCATATTTTGCGGGTAGAGAGCGCGACGTCACGCCACAGGGTACAAACGGCCATGAGGGTTTGTTGGGGTCCAGAGAAAGTAACGCTAGAACGACCGACAAAGTGGGCGAAAATCTCGCCGAGGATTTCAGGGGGTAGGTGGCGAATGGCGGATAGAAGACTATGGTGGGATGCGCGCACGTCGAGGAGAGCTTGGCGCTCATCTTGCAAGGCCAAAAGCGCGAGTTGGGCTTTAGCAATCTGGGCGTCGACCTCGGAGAGATCACGGTCGATGCAAGGAAGGATATTGTCGCGAATATGGGCAGTTTGGGGAGGGGTGGGTGCGAGATTGGTCTGGAAGAAATGGGCGGTCTCAGCGGACTGAGCATATTTCCTCGCGATTCCTATCAGCGAAACCCGCGATGCTCCTTGACCGGGCAGATAGTATGACGAATTCTGCTGTATTACTTCGTCAGCCGAAAATGGAACATATGATATCTATGTTTCCAATGAACATACTTACCACATGCATGATTGCAGTATTATTCGCTGCTCTTGGCCAATGATGCTGTTAAGACGCGCGTGCGTATAACTTGATGTCTCGGTGTAAGTTTTGAGAGAAAGAGCTAGAATCAGTCAGGCGCGAAGATATCAGAGCACGTCGTGTTCGTGATGGTATGCAAAAGGTGGCGGAGTAAAGAGGGCAAGCGGACTTGGCGCGCGGCCGGCGCGAGCAACTGTTCGGCTTGGATGCCGAAGTGGCTGTGCATCCACGTTGGGCGTGATGGACAATTTGCCACCTTCCTGAGCCTCATCCGCGTACTATACATAGCGACCGCGTCCCTCTCGTCCCCACGTGAACTTGGCGATAGACGCCAAATTCTCGCGCCATCATCCTTGCTCTGCTCCACGTCCTCCCGCCTCAAGCCGGTCTCGGACGCCAAGCAGCCTGCAAAAGACCTGACGTCGCGCTGCATTCCTCAAATGGGTACCACTGAACCAGCGCGCCACCCATTACGGACCCATCCCCGTTCCAGACGAAGTGACACTGTGCTCGAGTGCAACACCTCACCGAGACGTGCTTTCATCATTTTTACCGCTCCCATGTCAGCTATGGTAAGTATTTACTGAGACGTTCTATGTTCCATACACGGTCTCTGTTTATTACCATATGTCACCTTTCTACTTTGCATCTTCTCAATTTTCGTTCCATACAACACGACGCTAACTTACCAGACACAGTTCCGTGCTCGCCATGCAGCCTGGCCGGACAACTGGCTACTCTGTATGGACAAATAGCGGTACTTGAACGATGCGAATTGTCATTGCAGAGGTCTTCGCAGACCATGTCCTCGCCTTCCTGACGACAGCTGACTAGCGCGGGGACATCCCAATGCTTTGACGGCTCAAAGTAACAGTTGTTCGGAAGAACACTGCTGAGCAGACCGGGAGATTTGTAGACCCTAACCCCAGGTGACGTCGCACTTGTCCTCGTCCCCCGCCTTGGACGGAAGATTCAAGAACAGGCCGGGAGATGTAGACCCTAACCCCAAGTGACGTCGTACTCTCCTCCTCCCCCAATTCGAGTTGAGTTCTGAGCTTGTCGTCTTCACCAATTCTGATGTCCCTCTCTGTCTTTGAATTTGAATCCTCGAATCTGTAGCACGGACTAGACATACAACATTGATTCCTGACGAACAGTGACTATTGCGCTTCCGAGTCTATGTGACGGACCTTTGACTTTGCTCTCTGAAAGCAGAGGATCAACAGTTCTATCCTGGTTGGATTCCGGATGAAGTCCTTCCGTGGAAGCCGGCGCTCGGAGTCAAACTACGCAGTCGTACGCCACACTTTGTATCTCTGGTCCTGATAGTTCCCCCAATCAGACTATCACACTTCGAAAATGATCTGCGTACGGACATCTCTATGGAATATGCTTTTGCGTGTGTACTGATCTTCATGACCCCAATACTCGATGTGGCTCCTACTCTCCTTCCGGTGAATTCGATCCGAGGTCTCTACCCCTACTTACAATTTACGATCTTTACAGCATTCAATTAGTGATGTCACCGCTCTCTCGACGAAGTATAAAAACCCCCAACTTTATCGGTTTTACTCTCCTTCCGGTGAATTCGATCCGAGGTCTCTACCCCTACTTACAATTTACGATCTTTACAGCATTCAATTAGTGATGTCACCGCTCTCTCGACGAAGTATAAAAACCCCCAACTTTATCGGTTTTACTTCCCTCAAACCATCAGCAACACACCTACTCTCACACATTAACATCACACGCAAGTCGGCTTTGTCCGCCGCCCTCTTCTATTCCACGCCTACTCGACCCTCTCAAAGGCCCGTCGTTAACAATGTCCACCTCACTCTTGTTTCCTTCGGTCGTGCCGCAGAATAGCACATCCTTGGGCGACTTGATATTCCAACGCCTCGCCTCATCGCATACCCTTTTGGATTGCCTGAGCACAACGCCAGGACACGCTATATACTCCACCGTACCACACCACCCGCCACTCACACTCGACGGTCTCCATAGCTGGGTGACGGACTTCTCCCGCACCTTCCCCCACTCCATGAATCGTCCCCCCAGGGCCTGGGCCTCAACAATCGCGTCGTGATGGCATTCCTGTCAGCGCCGTTGCAATGCTCACTCTCGCATGCTACTTCACCTGCGCACCGGTCAACTCTGGTTGTAATGCTGCTGAGCTCCGGGATAACTCTGCGAGACTGGGTGCGAAAGCTATCATAGTTACTGAAGGAATGCCGAAATGGAGAGGCTCCTCGATCTCCGTCTGTTGCAGAAGGAACTCGAGGTCATCTACGTCCGTGAACGATATCTAGCTCGTCGGGATCGTTCGATGCAACTATCGTAGGAGAGGACGTCTTCACTGCACAAACGCCATCCTTGGTCGTCCGAGTCGCTGAGCCATGTCCTTGCTAGTGTCCATCACTAGAAAGATGCTGGCATGCCAATATCTGCGTCTGCACCTCCCACGTCGACGTACATTTGAGACCGGCCAAGGCTGCCATGCCCAGCCCACCACTTAGTGACAGCTTCTGCCCATGTGACGGGAAGACTCGATCCGCTTGGACATGTATCGATACCCTCATACATTTCCTACCTACTCATGGACCGGACATTGATATGGACAATGCTCAATCAATTGTTACTTATATTCAATCAAATCTATAAGTATTTTCCTGAATGTATATGTTACTGTCCCCGAATTGAATATGTTCAACAAGAATTCAGTGGTGAAAGAGTCGGTCTGAGCCAAGAGTGGGTTCATTCGGACAACACCAGGCCCTCATCGTGTGGGAGTCCATTTTCCCATGCTGCATAATTGGATTCTCCGTCTGAATCCACGATGGCGCACTGGGCGCGCGGATGGGGATCCTCCGCATATTTTGTGGCAATGTCGACTCGCTGAACGGCCGACTGGCAACGGGCGGGTTCCACTGCCGAAGAGAACAGTTCAGACGCGGACATAGCGGACTTTACTTATCACACACAGTCATCTCGTTTGTATCGTCCTCGAAGGGATCCCGCTCGGACCACTCTACTACTAATTTGATTACGTCTGTGAAGCACTAACAACCGAGCAGTCAGTCGCTCTGGCACCGGCTCTTCTCAAAACTCGGAGGCCACAGTGACTTGTAAACGAAGGCCCAAAGCAAGTTTTCAGGCTCTTAGCAGACAGTTATCCTCATACCAGGACCCCTCTGCCGCGATATCACCAACATGCAAACTTGAACGGAGCTTTCAACCTTGTCCTCTTCGTTTCCCCTCGGACACACTCAGATTTTGGGTGGATCTCTCTGTCGGGCTACAGGGATTGTGGGGTCTATTGCTCGGCCTGATCGTACTACACCGGGGGCATTTGCCACCTCGTTCCGAAATGAACGAGTCAGACTCGTCCTAAGGTCACCTGGACGAAACATGGGCCATTCAGATCTAAAACAAGGACGCGGGTCCTTTTCACATGCGATCTGCCAATGCGCCTGTTCGAATACAGGTCTGGCCACAATTATTGCGCGCTGTAAAGTTGGTCTTGCAAGAGGCGACATGAAAGAAAGACCCGTAGATCCGGTAGAGAGCGGAGGAAGTAGCAATGATTAGCACTGCACTGAGCAGTAATGCACTTCTGACAATGTATGTTAGCCAATGTGGGACTGTGAATACAGAGAGAAATGTGCTTAGAGTTGTTGTTAGACATTGGCTGAATGGATGGGTACGTTGTGAATCCGACACTGCTACCAAGTAGGAAACGGAAATATTATATTAAAGTATGTGTTGTACTGGTGTGGTGGTAGGGGCACCCTGGCATGTACTAGTGCATATTTGCAACACACTTACTTTGTCCCGTGTCTCGAAACAATAAAAGTTGATGCATAGTTGGATGCGTGCTTGTTCCTGCGTTCTTTTGCTGCTTGGCGATAGACATGACCACGAATAAGGAGTAAAGGAGAATATTCATGAATATATTCTTAATCTTATTCATGAATATGAATATGACGAATATATTATATTCGTGAATAAGAATAAGTTGACGAATATAAAATATGAACCTTTAAGTTCACATAATCCTCAACTCATTCACGAGTGTCTGACAATACTGAATTCTCAGTACTAAAGACAAGTTTATGATAAATTTAGATGCTGTTTGAATGATTTATAAGTCATTCAATAACTTGAACTGTGATCTTGAGTGATATTGAGATGATTATACTCGTATATTTGTGAATATTCATGAATAAAAGCGAAATATTCGCAGTGAAGATTAAGTTGACGAATAAGATTAAGAGTATATTCATGAATAACAATTATGACCCTTGGAAGGAGGATTATTCGTGTGCATGAATAAGAATATACTCGAATATATATTCGTGGACATCTCTACTTGGCGATGGGTGTGGACGCGTCAACAGTGTTTTCCAAGAGCAGAGAGGCAACAAAGACGTAAGCCAGTTCTCTCATGTGGCTACAAGAAAGTTTGTGCTGCTGGGCGTCGTGTCTCAGGAGATGTGCGAGGCAGGGAGGAAGAGAGAAAGAGAGGGAGCATGGTGGTAGCAGGGATAAGCGTGACCAGGGTGGTGGTGGCAATAACAATGGCGGCAAGGGGGAGGGCAGCAGAAGCAGCAGCAATGGCGGGGAGTGAACGGCCTAGCTGACATGTGTGTGTGGAAGGAGGGATTACATTCCACACTGACTGCATCATCCCGAGGACATGCCCGTCGGTGCCCCATGAGATTCCAACATTGGACCCCGCAGGCAGTCACATCTGCGGGGCTGGGGCTCTCAAAGCCAATCCGTATCGCCAGAATATCAACTGCCTGCATTTGCAGAGCTTACGCGTCCTCCGCGTTGTCCCAATGACAGTTGGCGTGTATTGATGCGCGCCAATGTGTGGCAATCTGTGTGCGCCAAGGGTCAGAGATGAGGTAGATAAGTAAGTAAAGGCCCCAGGCAAAAGCCTGGGGCTGGAAGGCGCGACATGGACATTGCGCTGTGCTGGTAAGAGCAGAGACATGGTTTTTGATCAGTTTCCGGCAATGTCGGGGCAAGAATTATCTTATCGAGATAAGCTGAAACGTCAAATTTCTTCAGGTTGCGTCCAGGTGACCTTAGGACGAGTCTGACTCGTTCCTTTCGGAACGAGGTGGTGAATGCCCCCGGTGCTAGCGAAAACGTTGGCATTTTCCAAAGCCATCCCACCACAGAGAGTACTAGCGTCCGCTACATCGAGGAAGCTTGGCTGCCGAGGTTGGCGACCATCCCTCCGAGGCACACATCTTGAGGATCTCAGGGTACCTCTGAACAATGTAACTCGGAACCGCACAGCCAGAAGAACCTTGGAAACATGTGCTCCCCAAACGGACTACAGTCTGTCGAGTCTCTGGTACATATGTACGCGCATCGTTGACGTGTTTTCTAGACATTTAGTGCGGGAAGGCTTCGACCATTGGTTCAAGACACTTGACTGCGTATCGGTCTTTCTCAACAGACGAGGTTGAAGCTGGAGCGAGCCTCTTTTCCTCCGTGTATCCTGGTCGTGGACGAACCACTTGGACTGACTATCCTCGAGGAAGAACAACCTACCGATTTGCTCGTATTGGAGCCTGGCGTATCTGGAGTCGTGAGACTGCCTTGATCATGTCGTAAAGCGCGTCAAGGCGATAACAGATTGACGGCATGTCCACGGAATGACAGAGTACGTACGCTCGGCGCCTTACGGGTGTCACTGAACCTCACCAACCGGGAGAACATGGATCTCTATCGTAACCCACTCATTTCCCGCGTGTGAGATGTAATCTCCTGCGTCCCGTTTGATTTGATCTATATAATTGACGGCCATCAGCGTTTGATCACGTCCATGTTCGCGTGCTCGATGACTGACAATATTGGGGTTTAAACAACCTCTTGGCATGACCATGTCAGGAGAGTAACCGCCGACGACGAGCTTGGCGCGTTCGTTTTCGAATCCGCTCTGGAAGTGGAGAGTCCGATGTGGCGATCTATCTCTGACAGACTACTCGTATCTAGTAGCATAGATCTTTGAAGCATCGCTGCATTGAGTATGCTCAATGGCGTTGCCATCAATCACAGAGGTGTGGACTTCTGAATACATCGCGGGTTTATTTCTGGCGTACCTCGAGCCAGACAGTGAGAGAGAATACTTAAGAGTGCGTAGTGCTGGAAGTGACTGCGGGCTAAACGATCGATGACGTACGCCAATGTGAATGGCGGTGCCGCGATAAGACAGGTTACTCAGCGACGACGACAGCGACGGGAACACGGCGACCGACGAGTTCAAGCGGCTTTCGCGACGATCAGCAAGATAACGGGGCAGTGCGTGGTGACGAAATGAGCGTGAGTCGCGCTAACGGCAGCCTGACGGCATCCGCGCAGGGCAGCGGCCCTTCAAAGGCCCAGAAATACGCACAGGCAAGTCTATCACCTTTGCCATTCTCTGTCGCCATGTCGTCGAGCGGCAAGAAAGCCAGCTGGATAGCCAAATACACGCCGGGCGGCAGTCGGCCTGGCAGCAGCTCCGGGCTGCCCACGCCGACCGAGGGCGTCGAGCTCAGTGTCGCGGCGCCGGTGGCTCTTTCCTCGTCTGTGCCGAATGCAGGCGATATGTCTCCTGAGTCTTTTACTTGGGGCACTCCACCCGCATCTCGGCCTTCTACGCCCCGCCGCTCAACGACGAACAACATACTGACTGCCTCGCGCGCCCAGCTCGACTCCGAGTCCTCCCAGCTCATCATCAACGCTCTCGAGCGCACCAACTCCGCACAGCCGTCGCCCAAACCGCCCGACACCTCGTCCAAATCCGCCCCTTTCAGCAGGATGTCCTTCAGCTCGATGATGGGTGGCCTGTCCGCCCTGTCGCTCACCAGGACCAGCACCAACACCAGCCTCAGCAGCATGCCCGACGAAGCCGCTGCGAAGGAGAGGGAACGCGGTCGTTCGCTGTCATCCAAGATCATCAACCCACGCTCGTCTTCTCATGCACCCGCAAACTCCGATCCACCCTCTCGCTCCCAGAGCCGTGCACGCTCCCAGTCGCCCTTTTCGTTCCGCCGCTTCCGCACCAGAGAGTCGTCTCCGACTCCCCAGGCTCTTCCTCTCGGCCAATCCGAGATCGATCTATCAGACACGGCCTCCAGTATCCGCCCCAGGAATGCTTTCAGCGATGCCGATGACTCGGGCGACGAAACTACAGGAGAAGAGACGGAGGACGAAGAATGGAGCGATGAGGATCTTTTCGATCCCGTCACCGAGCGCAACACGGAGCGCAACGCCGTTGTCGTCGAGCACGCCGACGAGACCATCATCGCCGCGGAAGAGGTCGACGTCGATCCGCTCGGAGAAGGCGTCAATGTCGTCGTCCCACCTGAGCCTTACTTTCCCTCCACGCTCAACTCGTACAGCCGCACCTCGAACAACTCTGTCAAGGGCAAACGCGGGCCGCGGAGACGCAAGTCAACCAAGAACCACGAGCCCCCTGCGCTCCAGACATCCAGACCCATCTTCCAACGCGATCGCTGCACCATTAACTTGACCCAAGGCGATCCGGACGCCATAATAGGCGACAGGCGGCGCAAGCGGTACGTGGTCGCCAGTGATCTTTCTGAGGAATCACGGTATGCCGTGGAGTGGGGTATCGGAACGGTGCTGAGAGACGGCGACGAGATGCTGGTTGTCACCGTCGTCGAAAACGAGAGCAAGGTCGACCCCGCTATTCCTAACGCCGCAGACCGTGCGACGAAATTGCGGAGCCAACAAGAAGTAAGCACGCGCAAGTAACATTCAGAGATCATTCTTACACGTCCTCAGCGTCAAGGCCTTGCATATATCCTTGTGCGCCAGGTCACTGGTCTGCTGCAACGGACGAAGCTGAATGTAACGGTGTCGTGTCAAGCCTGGCACGCGAAGAACTCGCGACACATGCTTCTGGGTGAGTCCAATTCGTGTGTCGCTGACGCGGATACTGACTGTCTGCAGATATCGTCGACTACAACGAGCCCATCATGCTGATAGTGGGATCTCGAGGTGTGGGTCAGCTAAAGGGGTCCGTGTCCTTGCACTCACTTCGTCCCGCACTAACGCCACTACCCTAGCATCCTTTTGGGCTCCACGTCGCACTACCTCATTCAGGTCAGTCTGCTCCCACCTTGTACATTCTGCAAATCCTCATATCTTTCATAGAAATGCTCCGTCCCAGTGATGGTCGCGCGTCGCCGACTCAAGCGCCCACCCAAGAGGAGCGCGCATCTCGCGAAGCACCGCGCCCACGTCTCGCTCGCTGAAGCCGGTATTGATCGTGTTGCGGCCAAGGTGGACCAGGACGTCAAGGTCATGCGGGATGAAATCCAGCGCGACGACGATCGCCGTGATGCCGCTGGTATAGGCGGTCTGGGGATTGGAAGAGGGGATGAGATGGAGGAAGAGGGGGATGATGACGATGGGGACGACGAAGTGGATGACAGTCCTGCGGGGGTGAAGGTTGCTGGCTAACAAGAATCTTTCTTTTCCTTTGGTGTCGTTTGTTCTTCTACTAGGGCGTGCTTAATTAGTGTAACGCGAAATACTACTCATCTATTTAGAACTGATTGCGTGGTGTGGCGCCATTCTATCTGTCTATCATATAGTCTACTCTCTTCGTCTATTCCGAATCGCCTAAAGCTGCACCACCTCCACCGAAAAAGGCACGCGCTTCCTTGGATGTGGTATCTTCATTCGCAGCTGGAGCTTGTTTCTAGGACATCGTAAGTATTCATCACGTAGATCTGGACATGTGAAGACTAACAAGGTTCTTGAGATGCTTGTGTTGATTCGTGAGGATCACCTTCACGTCAAGAGTCGGGTTTTCTGTGGCCACATATGAAGGCTAGAAGCCCAGTCAGAGCGTGGATGGAGGGAAAACGTATTACTAACCCCAACGTCCACGACAGCACGCGTCCAAGCCGTGTTCATCAGCCCAAAGTACTCCACATCATGTGTGAACCGTGGATCGAGGCTCAGAAGCGCCTCCACCAGCATGGCGATGCAATGCCCGTGGCTCGCGATGGCGATGTGCACGTCCGATCCGAGTCGCGAGGCGTCCTCCAAGTGCGGGAGCACCACTTCTCGGATGGCGACGCGCGCGCGGACGAGCAGCTCCGCAAAGCCCTCGCCCTCCGGGAACTTGTCGATCGTCGACGGGAATATACCCTGCTTGAACGCCTCCTCGGGGGACATGCCGGAAGGCATATCAGGGACCCACGGGTGGCCCTCTGCGATGCCAAAGTGGTGCTCGCGCAGATTCGCGTTGACGGCGAAGGGCGGGTTGTGGGGTTGGCGTTGATGCACTGCGAGACCCGTGGCGTGCGCGCGGAGGAGGGGCGACGCGTAGATGGCGTCGACTTTTGTCGTGGAGAGGTCTTCTCCCAGCGCGGTTGCTTGCTGAGTGAGATACTAGGTTAGATCACGGGAGGATCGACTCGGAGTCGCGTACTCTTCGGCCTACATAGAGAAGAAATCGATAATCAGTAAGAGTCAGTCGACACTCGATTGAAGTACCTAGTTCAGAAAGTGGGGCATCCTTCCAGCCGGCCCATATCGCTTTCTGGTTTACAGGAGGTCAATGTACATGATGGCAAGTGTGAGGCGACTCGTGTTTATGTACCGTGTTGTCCTCTGACTCTCCGTGTCGGATCTATCGTATGAGATCAGCAGTACGTAGAGAACTAGTAGCTATTTGCCTACAAAGGTTACAGTGAGCATGGTGGTGAACGTTCAAGAGAGAAACGTGCTTCAAGACGTGGTGCTGCTGCTCAATGACTCAACGGGTCATCGGACCGGGGCAGATGCCTGCCACATCGGCCGATGAAGCTACTGCATTACATTGTCGTCCGGGTCTCTCGCTGGTGAGATTCGCTCTGTATCATAATACACTGTATGTAGAACTTGCCCATACACCTGAGCACGCCAAGATGATTGGCAGAAGCTGTGACTTATCTAATAATCTAATCTGGACATTAGACCCTAACCCCAGGTGACGTACTTCTCCTCATTACCTCTTCGTGAGACAGAAGTGTTCAGTGTCACCGCCACATCCCGACTCTGGTACTCCTTTTTGAACACTCCAACAGTTTTCTCTCCGAGATGGCCGAGCGGTGGAGATGGGTGCGGCTGCTGACGATTCTGACTAACTCGTTAGGCTCTCAAGTCCATTTGGCCTTCTACGTTGCACTTAACTACGAGGAAGCAGACATCCACGGCACCCATAATGGTATACAGTGTGAACTGTGGAGTGAATGTCTCGAAAAAGGTAGTTCCATGATGGTTCCGCGAGCTAGCCAAGCCGAACTAAGCGGACCTGCGCCACACTTCGCTTTGCTCGCGATGTTCGCCTTGGCAAGCTGAACAGGATACTGGCGAAAGCATATACGAAGCGTCTCCTGTATTGTTCTTTCTAGCTACTCATTTGCTTGCGTACTGTTCTTCATAGCCCCAAGACCTGCAGTGGCTCCTAGCTTCCGGTGATTTCGCCTCCGAGGTACTGCCCCACTACCCCTTCCGCCTGCGACCTCCTCCATTCTCCCGTGGCCCCACCTGGTGATGTCACTACTCTCGACGAGGATATAATCTCCCTCTTCGCTGTGGCTCCTTCACCATTTCCATCTTCATCAACCACCACCACACCACACGCACATTCATCCGCATTCGAAACCCATGGACTGCTGCCCAACCAGTACCCTCACACTCAGTCCCGAGGAGGAGTACAGTGCCCAGTACTGCACCCTCTGCGACCAAACCTTCTGGTCTATCAACCTGTTGAGAATGCATCTCAACCACTCGGGACGCCACCCCTACTGCATGACGTGCCGCCGAGGATTCTTGAACAACAACTCATACCGTGTTCATCTCCTCGTGTCCGACTACCATCACTTCTGCGACATGTGCGACATCCACTTCAAATCTGCGAAGGCGCTCGAAATTGTAAGCACTCCTTCCTCTCGTCAGCCACAGCGCAATACTGACAAGGCTTCCCACAGCACAACGAGCACTCTGTCTACCACTCCCGTGATTACGAACATGGCGATCGCGAGACCCGACCTGAAGGTTGGGAGGAAGCGATGGTAGAGGAGCTGGAGCGCGAAGCTAAGCGCGAGGACCCTGTCGTTATCGAAGGGACTTCTCAGAAAGCCATGTCTCGCGTCGAGTTCACCATCGCTCTGCTGAACATGCAGAAGAACAAGGCGACCGCGACTTCATCACCACGTCGCCGCTGTGCCGTCTGCTTGGTATCCACCAAGCGCTTAACGGCGACTCGATGCGGGCATGTTTTCTGCAACTCGTGCATCAACCAAACCTTCGAGAAGAGCCAAGGCTGCCCGACTTGTCGCAAGGAGGGAAGCCTTGCGCAGATACGACCATTACGTGTGACGGCGCATTGACCGTATGGACTCGTATATCACCGCTCCCGGACATTTCTCATTATTTCGATGGACTACGAATCTAACACTCACATGGACTTTGTATTGTATATTGTATATCATATGTATATCGTATCTCACTGCTCGAATCAAAAAACAAATACACATCGTTTGAGACTTACAGTAATGGCTTGCCAACGGCGTTGCCACTTCTCCAAATCTCCGTGCGCCTCCTTTCGCTTGCGGCTTCGATTGGGACCACGAGGCACAGACTTCCTGAATGTTCGTGTTCTAAATGGTTGAGGAATTCAGAAAGAAGCCCGTTGCTTGAGCTTAAACGACAGGACGCCCTGATAATCATCATGGCCACCCGAGAACCGTGGTTGTGTTTTGCCCTCTCAACCGCTCTCCCAGTCTTCACCAGAACCAAGACCATGCCACCCCGCAGAACGAAGACCCGAAGGGAACGAGCATCCGCGACAGGCAGCTCTGGTTCACGGAAACGCAAGTTCGAGGACGTCGCCTCGGAATGTGATGAACAACTGAAGAACAAGGTCATCAAGATCGTTCAGGTAGGATCAGATTCTCTGTCTCTAGTAGCCTACCCGGCTGAACCAACTTTAGACAAGCCCACAACAGTGGCATATTGATGCGCCACAAGAGCAAGTCGTCGTTGCAAACGTCAACGCGCTCGGCACAAAGGTGAGGGACAGCCAGGCCTATTTGACATGATTCAAAGTTCAGTGTCATTTCCAGGGCAAACGCGGTAGAGCTGGAGATAGCGACCTCTCCCCCGAGGACCTTGGTCCGACAATGAGCATGGATGACGCGGCGAGCTGCATCGAGGCAGAACAACTTCCCTACGGCCTGCTCGAGTTCAATGAGTGGTTCACCATGGGCGAGGAAATGATGGTCCCAGACGCGCCTCCTGGCAGCCACAACTGGAGCGCTGTGTACGGATTGAACAGTCCCGATCCTCTGGACACGATCAGCTGCTATGATGCCAGCGACGAAGGCGGGGATGGAGGTAAGTTCAACTACATGCATCCCAATCCCGATGGCGAACAATTGAACTCTCAAAGTAGACATCGATACGTCTCCGTCTCCTCCGTGCACCGACGAGGAGAACAGCACACAGAGACGCGCAGAGATTAGTAAGAGCTTCTACTTTGAAGTCGGCCGCATCGTCTCCGCGATCAAGCAAGGCAAATTGACGACCGTCCAAGTCCGGCAAGCCCGGGATAGCCTTCGCAATGTATTCCCAAACATTGAGCAGGACCTGGGAAGATAGTGTACAGCGATGTTCATTGTATTGAGTGGGTCGTATCTAGGATGCAGCGGGGGTGTATGTTGTACAACAATTATAGTCCATGGCCAATCCCGTCTATTGCGTGAGTAAATGTACAATTTTTGAATTCTCCTTCCTCCCTTCCCTTAGACAGCGTAGGCGTTGGCCTTGCTACTGAGCTCGGCCTGCACCAAGAGGCCACGAGGGGCATCGTGCATGGGCATCATAATCTCGACGAGCTGGCACTTGTTCGCAGCGGCGAACTCCGGGTCGTCGAGCAGGGCGCTGAATTCCTCCGTGTTGTTGACGGTGTAGGACTTGGACTTGACACCGTCGGCGTCGCCGAGGACGGTGAGGAGCGACGTCCACTTCCAGTTGACAATGTCGTTGTATTTTCTGGGGAAAGTTGCGATTGAATAAGAATGGCGGAATTTCAGTGCATGTGAGTGAGTTACCTGTGAGGTCCATGCAAGTAACGCTCGATGGTGTAGCCAGTGTTGTTGAGCACGAAGATGATGGGCTTGAGGTCTTTCCTCATGATCGTCGACAGTTCTTGCACAGTAAGTTGCCTGACGAACCGTCAGAAAAGCCGAGGTGCAGATTGGGAGAAGAACATACAGAGAACCATCACCAATGAACAAGATGGTGCGTCCGAGGCCGACATCCTTCGCAGCCAAAGCGGCACCGAGAGTAGCACCAGTGGTGTAGCCGATACTGCCCCAGAGGACCTGGGTGACGAAGACGGACCCGTCGGGAAGGGGGACATCCAAGATACCGAAGCTGGATGTCCCGGTCTCTGCGACGATGACATCCTTGGGCTTGAAGAACTTGGACACGCGGGGCCAGAGGTACTCCTGGGTGATGACACCGTCGGTCGACACAGGGACGATCGCCTCGTACTTGGGCACCTCGAGCTTGAGGGCCCTGGGCTTCCAGTGCGCGAGGCGCTCAGTCAGCTTGGGCAGGAGCTCCTTGAACCCGATGAGAGGGAAGTCGGCATATTGAACTTTGGTCCACGTCGAGTGTAACTGTCAGATCATTAATCATTTAGATGGGTGCGAGGTTCAGCAGGTGTCATGAACACTTACCTCGACAGTGCGGGAAGCAGGGATCTTGTACGTGAAGTTCCCGCTGTTGAAGTCGCTCTTCAAGGAGCCGATGGACAAGATGAGCTTGGCGTTCTCGACCTTCTCCTTGATCTCGGGGTGGCTAATGGTTCCAACGTAGATCTGAAGAAAAATGTTAGTGCCAGACTAGAGCGAAAGAAGCGCCCGTGCTCACACCGCCATATCGCTCGTAACTTTCGCTGACAGCCGTCTTTCCCATCGGGGCAGAATATATGGGGAAGCCGGTAGCTCTGATCAACGCGTTCGTCTCGACGCGTGCGTCATGCCTGATCCCACAAGCATCCACAAGAATGATAGCATCGCCCTCGGCCTCGTCGAAGAGCTTGACGATCTCGTCGAGCACGAAAGCCTCGACCTCGGGGTCGTTGGGAGGAGGAAGGCGAGAAAGAGGGACGCTGAGGCGATCGGAGGAGATTTTTTCGTAGACGATGTCGGTGGGGAGGGTGAGGTAGACGGGGCGCGCATGGGTGATGCACTCTGAGAGGACGCGATCGATCTCGGCGGCGGCGTGGTCCTTACTCAGGATTATGCCTGTGGTGATGGCAAACTGCTCGGCAGCCTTGATGTATGCGTTGTATCTGCGCCAGCACATTTAGATCAATTGAGTCTGTGAGAAACGCGGTACTCACCTGCCGTCACCCAGGGTATGATGAAGCATGGGTTTTGCCTTTTGCTGCTTGGTGTTGGGAACACCAGCGATATGGAGGACGGGTACCATTTCGGAGAAAGCTACGGATGGATCAGTACCGCGTAGATGCCTACTGGGTGTGTCAATGCGTACCTCCAGCTACACCGTTGATGGCCGAAAGCTCGCCAACACCGAATCTGTATGGATCTGAGCATGGTGCGCGGCAGTAAGGCGCGGAGATACACACGTCGTGAGAACGACACCGATACTGTGTTCCTTGACGCGAGCGTAGCCATCAGCAGCGTACGCGGCGTTCAATTCGTTGCTGAACAAGAGTAAGCAACCGATACATTTAATAACAAGCTGCCGTGCGCACCAGTTTCCAGCCCAGTCGATAATTGGGTCGTCTTCAACGAGGTCCTGGATCAACGATGATAAGCTGCTCGCCATCGCGCTGTACGCTACTCACAAGAAAGCCTAGGTTGAAGTCGCCCGGGACACCGAACATGGTCTAGATGTTGGTCAATGAGCTTGTCGTCGCGGACTGACGGTGCTGCTCACTGTGACGCCCAACTGCTTCAGCCTGTTAAGCAGGTACTGGCCGACATAGATTTCCTCGGCGCCTACATCGACCTGCAGGGTCTTGAGCTCGAGCTTGAGACGGTTGACTTCCGATTGAAGAGCGGCCATGGTGGGAGGAGATGGGTGGAGTGAATGGGCAAAGGCTGTTTTTATAGCGCAGCGGCTGAAAGAAAGAGTACGCGACGATTGAGTCTCGGCCTGCGCTCGGCGTGGCAAACAGGTGACGACAGGCGAGTGTGGATCGCAGACGGGTCGAGACCGAGCCGTCCAGAGCCCACTGGATGTCGCACCCACGCTTCTGATTGGCCCTCGCCCTGGACTGGGTAGAAGAACGCTTACGATTCGGCCACGGATGCACCAGAAAGTATATACAGGAGCGGGTACATGAGGCGGGGTACAGACGTCGCAATCAAGCCCTAATCAACCGTCTCCCGTCCAGTGTCATCTAGAACCTTCGTCAGCCTCGACATTCATTCTCAACAGCAAATGGTTCAGATGGGGTTGAAAAGGGTTGTAACCAGAGTCTGGGCGATGTAAGGCGCCCAGTAGTCTTTGATTTCGCGAATGATAATGGTGTATCATCATCCCAGGAGAACAACAACGGTACTTGCCTTGCTATTTCTAGAGTCGAGGCACCATAGCGCGACCGTCATCGTGGAGCAAAGAGCGCTCGGACGTGAGAACTTTTTTTTCCGCCTGTTTTATCAATCTCGGCATTTGCCGAGGCCGCCCACCACGCGCCTCACCCCGACTAGAACATCCGAGGATTCAAGCTGAGCGCTGAGACTCTGGTCTGTGTATTGCCTTGAATACACATCACACTCCAGAGTGCGGCTCCCAACAAATGCCCTTTCAAGTTGAAATGCTTGGCCTGCATCAATGTGGCGCAGTCATGATCTCTCTGGCGCGATCTGCCTACCGCCTCCATCCCCTTCCCTCTATCACTCTCTACTCTAGCTTCTTATTCCCTATGCATTTCTCAGTTATCTGGGAGTGACGTTCATGCGCCGCATATACACTAGAAACCATTCGTGGGTCATTTGACGATTCTGTTCTGCGATGCCTAGGACTTCTCTGAGCTCTTCTGGGGGACAACGTGCTGCTCAACTGACCAATTCTGCTCCTATCCCTACACAATCCACAACTAGTGAGGCACAGGTGGAGGTCACCTGAGGACTGTATTCTTCGTCGTCTTGGCCATTGGTCGTAACCATGTACTCCTGAAGCCCATAACCTGCTCTTCTGAGTATGACTAACTCTCCTTCTGCCCGCCCACCAGACACACCTCCGCTTTGCCTAATAATTGTACAATTCCGAGTCACCATGCTAATTTGGGACCAGTCACATTCCCCGCCTTCGCATCTTTACCTGTGCAATTCGCATCTGTGAATTTCAGGGCTTTCCGGACGCGCTTAGGCTACGGACCTCACGGTGGGGGTGAACTCAGAGGTACAAGTCCTACTCTCACTACACGCTAACCAATCTGGATACGAACCAAGAATCCGCGGACGATTCGATTACTTTGTCTTCCGGCGTCCGAGTCACCGTATAATACTCTTACACGGATCGAGGAGGCAATCGTCTACTACCGTACCATGGATTTCTTTTGGCTATTCTGGACGGAACTGTCTTGAACTGGATCATGTATGGTGTCTTGAGTGCTAGTAGGATTACGGCGGAGTGCGCTTGTTTCAAGGCGTGAGATAAATCGAGAGGCTCAACATGAGAAACCACAATGCTACGTCGTACTGGAGTAGACTATCACTGCGACGAAAGGCTACCTATCAGTTAGTGCGTCTTGTGACTGGCCTGCCACTGGCCACAACTCAGTGCTTCTCTTCTCCTCTGGCTCTTCCATCATCGCATCGATCTGTGCCTCTTGAGACCACGCAGCGCTACTCGTCGTTCCCGCAGATTGATGTGTCCCACTGGAGGCGGACCTCATTCTGCTTGATGAGGCAAGAGGCTGGACGGTACCATACGCGTGGATGGTATGACTAGTGCTGGCAGCTGAAGTCGGAGTCGAGGATGTGTTGACAACTTGCAAGGGCCGGACAGCAGGCCCAAGAGGTACAGATGCCAGGCTCTCCTGCGGCGTATGATGCGATGGCGGATTCCTTGAACTTGGTCGAAGGTAATCAGCACGAGACCCAACACATTTGGGCAACTGACCCCCGCCCGGAATCTGCGTATGATGCTGGTTGAGGAGTCATCGAGGTAGCATATGGGTTACCGTCCGGAAAATCGATCCTACCCGGCCGGTTTATGAGTGCTCATGTTTCCAGCGCACGAAACTCACCCGCCGTTTGAGCTAGGAGGTCCGCGGCGGTATCCAAACTCGGGTGAAGGCTGGTCGGGATCCCACGCAGTATTTGCCGGGTCGCGCCAGAGCGTGGTTTCAGTGTAACCAGCGTACGAGCTGAAGAATGTACACAACTGAGGTCAGGACATCGGACCCAAGACGCAAGATTGAAGAATCAACTTGCGATCAAGCGGAGGTTCGGTCACTGAGCTGGCAGGGCTACCAGTGTCCATCGGGTTTCGGTGGGCATCGATTTGACCAATTCCTGTACGGGTGGATTGGAGAGGGTCCCCATAGATTTCACTAGTGCCATGTAAGTATTGAATTGGCGTCACAACGATTCAAGTTGAAAACTTCACTCTTTGCAGGGCACACTGCGGCGAGTGGACTTGACTGCCCTCAGTCTCTCCTTCTGGAAACATATTTTGCAACTGCAGAGATCTCACACGGCATACGGTCACATACCAGTATTCCGTGGCGAGACCTGGTGGAAGTGGTCGCATCAGAAGATGATGATACAGGGAGAAGACGTTATTTACATACTTTGAACTGGTGTCACTACAAGTTAGATTAAGTCAGTCATACAGAGCTGTAGGCATAAGAAAGTTTGACTTTGCCCACGGAGCTGAGTACCAAAGTGTCAGCCACGCATCGTACATAGACCAAACGAAATTGCGTACCTTGACGCTCCATTTGAGTAGGAACAGCTTCCGCCCGCTCACTGGACCGCTAGAGTAACAGCGCAAGACGTAAGTCATTGAGTTCATTCTAGGAGAGTAGCGAAAGCGGATACCGAGGAATGCACAGAGTAATCACGCGCGGTGCGGTGATATTGCACGATGTTCTCCCTTTGCGAAGAAAAGCGACTGATTATCGGGCCTAGGAACCCGTCAAATACTTCGTGGCTCCTGTCCATTTCCTTCTCAAGCTCTCTAAGCAGCATGAGTACGACTAGGTACAAGTCGAAAAGGGCAGCAAGCATACGTAGCTCGAGCCAATGACTCGTCAGCATCCCTGTTATTCCATCCGTCGTTGTGTTCAATAAATTGTATCATTCCAAAATGAGAGTCGCGGTCAGCCTCCTCAAGAATTTGTCCGGGCTTCCTCTTCTTGGAGTGGAGTCGTGAATCATTTGTGGCGCCTGACTCTGAGGGCGGATACATGGGAAAGGGCGAGTGAGCAACCAATCAATCAATGCGGGGGTTGTTATACGTCTCGAGATGGAAGAAACAGCAGGAGGAACAAGGTTACCCACATGCCTGAGACGTATCCGAGTCCTTATCGATGTGGGACATATGCTACGTTGCTGTCAGGTAGGCTTTATCGTGGCGTTTAATTTCCAGATCCTCCGGCAAGGGCCAGCATTACGGCCACATAGATATCATTGATCTGTATTACAAGTTGTGTAGAACTCGCGAGAGTTGCGGTCAAGGAGAGGCTCGGAGATGACGAACTGGGAATCCGGTAATGGTTGGACGTGCTTCCAGGCACGCTTGAGCTGCCGAATCCTATTAGCGAGGGTGTCCACGTCTGGCGACCCGGGGAGACGAAGGTGTGCCAGCCGAAGCGCTCTACTCCCAAGCGATCTGCACATCTCGCTAAAGGTCTGACAGACTTCACTCATAGTAGGCCGGAGCGCAGGATCCTTATGGGTCATTGCGTCTACTAGCGGTGTGAGGAATCGCAGTGGCCGATGGTCATACTAGATCATATAAGGAGTGAGCCTTATATTACGGGACAGACTCGCAACTTACAACATGATAGTGTTTCTTCATGAGATGCCCAATTAAAAATACATCAATAGGGAATGGGTTGGATAGACGAGGGACAGAGCCTCCTGCCTCCGGAATAATGGAGAAGTATGGAGGTTTGACAGGCTCTGAGATTTCGCGCGGCATCTTATCAGGCGGATAGTAACGCGACAGGCCGAAGTCGATGATATAGTAGCGTGGCCAACAGCTTGTCCGTGATATTGACCTCGCAAGATGCTGATGTTCTCTATCCATGATCGTATCTACGGGATGGAATCCGAACGGAAACAGTCGCTTGGGATCGACCATGAGATTGGTGATGATTAAGTCTCTAAGCGACGCGCGTATATATCTCATGCCTTCAGATAGTGTAAATCAGACGTACCGATGCGCAACACGTTGGGCATGCATGAATTCGACACCCTACGGAAGCGTTAACGCTTGCATTCAACGGCCAAGGGCCCGTACCTCAAAAATCTGTCGAAATGCGTCCACAAATTCACCGACCGTCTCGAAAGGTATATCATCAAATCGGCGGAGTTGGGGCATGACAATAATCTTGTAATCCGGATCGTCAGGCAGCTGGAGAACTTCGTATATTGGAACACAGTGGTTCCGAGGGTCATCCGCAAGTGCAGGCGCAGAAAAGAGAGTACAGAGGTTGACTTCGTCGGGATGCTTTTTTTGGGATATTCGTTTCAGCATAACCTGAGCACCATCCGATATTCGGACAGCGTCCATGATTGCAGCTCTCTATGTCGGATGGATTGTACCGTCTCGCTGCTGAGAAAGGTGGGAAGTGCGAACCGGATGGAAGCTTTTGAGTACTTTGCCAGACGAACACTCTGGTCGTAGCATATATCCCTTCGTTTCGAGGGCGCGTTGATGCTGATGCCATGTCATGGAGGAAGTAGGAGGAAGTCAGGGAGTCGTGGCTGTCACGGTCACTGTGGCACTTCACTCTACTTCACTATTCTCTTACTAAGTCCGTAGCGCGGCTCCCCGACAATGTCTGGCCTGCATCTGGCGCGACCGCTTCAAGTTCAAGTTCATCTGGGCTATCTTTCAGCCCCTTCCCTCTGTCACTATCTACTTAAGCTTTTCTACACAAAAGTCGCCTCTAGTGGGGAGTGACATTCATGGGCCGCATGTACTTACACTGACAGCTCGAAACATTCAGTTGTGGGTCACTTGACGATTCTCTGCGATGCCTAGAAGTTGAACTTCTCGGAGTTCTTCTGAGGGGCAACGTGCTGCTCAACTG
This sequence comes from Strobilurus pachycystidiatus, assembly GCA_019915135.1. Classification (NCBI taxonomy): domain Eukaryota; kingdom Fungi; phylum Basidiomycota; class Agaricomycetes; order Agaricales; family Physalacriaceae; genus Strobilurus; species Strobilurus pachycystidiatus. The sequence continues at coordinate 1,582,578 of JAHLMK010000004.1, forward strand.
ACCACCCTCTGTTCCTATCATCTCATCTTCTACCCAATCCGCGACTAGTGAGGCTCAGGTGGAGGTCACCTGAGGACTGTATTCTTCGTCGTCCTGGCCATTGCTCGTACTCACCATGTCCTCGGTGTGAGAACGGCGTCGTCTCCTCCCAATGCGTAGTACTCGATCGTCGCATTGCCAGTGACCAGCCCGATTCTTGTCCCGATAGTGCAAATCTGTTGAAACTTTGCTGAAGTGGCCATAAGCAATCGACATTTCGCAGCATTGAGTGCATGCTAATCGGCCCTCTTGAACACCAGAGCGTCGGCACTATGGCTCATTAGGCGGAGTATAGCGCCATTATTTGTCATGAGTCGCGCCAGGGTGTTGTTGTCCATCATGTGCGCAAATGAGTCTGAACCTTCAACCTCCTCGAATGTGGATTTTAATCAACCCCGAGTGAAGAATGTCAACGAGAGCCAGAGTCGAATGTATAGCGGCGACGCCAGAAGCCACCTTGGTGGTCGAACGCAACTGCCCCCTTTGCCCTGTGGAGAAAACGGAGAAAATGGATTAATCCAAGAACTGTATGTAGATAGCTGTATAATATATATATCTGTATCTTAGATTGAGGTGCTGTTGATGATGACGACCTGCGAGCCTCAAGTGGACGACTGCGCATCTTGCTCACTGCTACGTGGAACAATACGTCCTTCACCTACATCGCGATTGAACGTGCGTTTCGCATGCTGCAACAGGTGGACCATCGATGAGGGCGTCATGCCCTCCATTCTCTTTGCAGCACCCTGCAGATGGACAGTCAGGTCACTCTCCACCGAATTTGAGAGACATACCATAGTCGTCGGGCGTACGACAGACAGAAGCTCCCGAATAGCCATGCTCAACCCAGGAACGGTGTCATAATCCAGTTGAGGATCAAGCAGAAGACCCTCGTCCTCGTTGAACGTTTTCAGGTCCGCTTCCTGTCGGACGAGGTGTGGGTAATACCAGCCTGTGCGTGGATACTTTGTCAGACTGTACATCGCATAGATGCTGACAACTCACCCTCAACGTCAATCTTCTCAAGTACCCGTGGATCAACATCCTTGACGAAAGGCAAGAAGCTCTTATAACCAGCCGTCTTCACCCCGGGGTATCGCAACAACTCAAATGCACTTCACACATGATGGTATATCAATGACATGTAAGTTTCGGGCAATCTCTGGCTTACCTTTTCGTGATACCGTTCTGAGGCAGAACATATCCGCGAGACAACCATTGCTGGAAAAGCTTATTTTAGCTGTGACCATGGTAGGTAGACAAGCCACACATACATGAACCGTCAAGTTGTAATTCTTGAACAACGCAATGGTCCGCTCATATTCGGCCTCCATGGCAGTGAACTGTCTCCACCGAGTCGGAGAAACGATACCAGCTTCGTACGCTTGATCCCATACTCAGAAAAGTGAATCATATGAGCGGGAGAACATACCTTTCCTCGTCAAGCGTAGATCTGCATTCTCCGGTCTCAGAGTCATCCGATACTCGGAGCGGGAAGTCAACATTCGGTCTACATTGTTCATGAGAATAAAAGCCGGCGACAAAAGGAGAGGACGTACAAGGCTCTTCTGCGCCTTTGAGGATCAGATCGTCGATAAGAACACCGATAGAGCTCTCAGCGCGGGAAAGAGTGAACGACGGGCAGCCGAGTGCTACCAGTCCAGCATTAGCACCGGCGACTATGCCTTGGCAAGCGGCTTCTTCATACCCAGTCGTGCCTACAGGCAAGTCAGCCCCTCGAACAAAAGAGGCGCGTCGACACTCACCATTGATTTGACCGGCAAGGAAGAGTCCCTACTCTACGTTCAACGCAAGGCCGGACGTCAGCGAAGATTCTCACCTGTATTCGTTTAGTTTCCAGGGTATCTGTGTGAGCGATGAATGAGTCCTTGCATCCCAAGTGCATGCCAAAGACATACGTTTCAACTCTCTAGGATCCACATAGTCGTATTCCACACCATAAGCCGGCCGAACCATCTTGACGTTCTCCAGCCCAGGAATGGTGCGCATCATCGGTTCTTGGGCCTCTTCGGACAGACTGCAGGAGATGCCGTTCGGATAGATGACATCCGAGTCGTATCCTTCCGGTTCCAACCACACGAGATGCGAGTCTTTGTGTGCGAATCGCAAGATTTTGGCCTCTAGGGAAGGACAGTGCCTCGGGCCTTTCTTGGTCTCTTGTATGTGCACACTCTGATGGATGTTGTCCTTGACAATTTGGTGTGTAGCAGGATTGGTGAAGGTCTTGTAGCAGTGCAGTTGGTTATCCTGGAACACGTTCAGAGCTAGAGTTGAGGGCAGAAGAAGAAGAGAACGTACCGCATTGGGGACGGTCACATTCAGATAACTGAACGGAGAGGGAACTGGGTCGCCATCCTGGCGCTCCATCTTGTCGAAATTGATAGTGTTCTTGTCGAGCCGAGCGGGTGTTCCAGTTTGGAGTCGACCTAGTCTGAATCCCGCCTGCTTCAGCGACGCGGACAGGCCGACTGTTGCGTCCTCATTTATACGACCAGCGGGGAATGACTTAGATCCTATGTGTATCTCGCCAGAGAGAAAGGTCCCAGTGCAGATGACCACCTGAGAGCAAGGGATGACCTCTCCAGTGTCTACAGACGCGTTTAATGAATTGAATGTGATCACAGGGAGCTACTTGCCGAGTCGCACACCCTTGACGGTACCCCATGTTGACTCTGGCGTGGATTCGTGATCAATGACGAGGTCAAACACTTCAGCAGCGCGCAGACGAAGATTTTCCTGGTACTTTCGCAGTTCCCGCTTCATGTGGCGTTTGTATAACACGCGGTCGATTTGAGCGCGAGGGCCCTGTGCACATTGTCAATATACGTGAGCCAGACCAGGCAATGAAGTAGCGCGCACCCATACAGCGGGTCCTTTCGTCGAGTTAAGCACGCGAAACATCACGCCGGACAGATCTGTCATTCTCTCTGTGAGCACCTCTGGAGACGGAGACAGCGCCGAGCAACGCACCTGCTACACGCCCCATCAGCCCGTCGAGTGCATCAACCTCCCTAACAAGGGTTCCCTTCCCGACACCGCCTATGGATGGATTGCACGACAGCTCGCCGACGTTTTCGAGGTTCTTGGTGAGCAGCACCGTCTTCGCTCCCGCCCTCGCCGCCGCCGCTGCCGCCTCACACCCCGCATGCCCGGCTCCAATAACGCACACCTGGTACGGATCCGAGATGTGCTCCGCGACGGACGAGAAATACCGATGCAGGCGCTGCCGACTCCATGACCGCGAAAGCATGAAAAGTGTTCGGATGTCGGACCGTGCTGCCGGATCGCTGTTGTGCGCAGACAGTCATGGCCTCTTCCGATGCTGAGCTGCTGGTTCCTCTGCATGTAACGTATATCCAGAATCTGGGTAAGGTAGTTAAGTCTATTTGCTCTTCTTGATATGCTTCTGATGTTGTGTTGAAGAGCAAGGATGATCTCGCATACCACTTGACAGCACATCTGCGCATGAATGCTATCTACTGGGGTCTGACCGCTCTCTGCATAATGGGTCACCAAGATGCTCTCGATAGGGAAGAAATGATTGAGTTTGTCATGAGCTGTTGGGACGAAGAGGCAGGTTCGCTTCATCCATCTTGTCTGTTACTCATTGCTAACCTAACTTGACCGATTGTCAGGCGGATTTGGCGCTCATCCTGATCATGACGCGCATCTCTTGTCGACACTCAGTGCAATCCAGATACTCATTACCCAGAACGCATTAGATCGCATGGATGTACCGCGCGTTGCCAAATGTACCTCTCGACTTCATCTGTGATTCACACCCTTACTAACGCTCCGCCCGTTTAGTTATTCTGAGCCTACAACAACCCTCAGGCGTCTTCGCCGGAGACTCCTTCGGCGAAGTAGACACGCGATTCCTGTACTGTGCTGTCAATGCACTCTCACTTCTTGGGCATCTATCAGACCTAGATATCGACAAGACCACCTCCTACATCGTACAATGCAAGAACTTCGATGGAGGCTTCGGTGCCGTCCCAGGTGCTGAAAGTCATTCAGCTCAAGGTGGGCTAAGGTCTCTGCTATGGATTCTTTCTGAGATCTCATGTTCGCAGTCTTCGTCTGCACTGCCGCGTTAGCAATCATGGACCGTCTGAACGTTATCGACCACGAAACCATGGCTTGGTGGCTTGCAGAACGACAGGTCCCCAATGGTGGCCTGAATGGCAGGCCCGAGAAGCTTCCGGATGTGCGCCTACTCTATCATCGCTCTCCTAGCTCAGCTTCTAACGTCTATGTCTCTCTCAGGTCTGTTACAGCTTCTGGGTCCTCTCCTCATTATCCATCCTCAGGAAGGTCTCCTGGATTGACTCACAAAAGCTGACACAGTTCATCCTTTCCGCCCAGGATACGGAGAACGGCGGTATCGCAGACAGAGCCGGGGACATGGTCGATGTGTTCCACACGCATTTTGGTGTCGCTGGGTTGTCGATTCTGGGATATCCCGGCTTGGTAGACCTGGATCCTGTTTATTGCATGCCAGCAAAGCTGATAGAAGGGCTTGGGCTGAAGAAGGATTGGGAAGCACTCCCTCGGCGGACGTAAATAATCTTGTACCAGAGCTGCTACTAATCGTAGATTTGTACGTATAAGTTCAATTTCTCCTAAGTTGCCTCGCTTTGCCTCGGTAGTTTTGACAAATGTGGCACATGTCAGCCGCTCTACGCGTCGAGCACGTGCTGCTCACGCGTTAAAGTCAACTTGAACCTCCACCCCGTCTAAAACAAGAACATCTAGGCCAATCTATCCTCGGGAACAGCATCTTTCAGTCACACTACTATCGATGGGCAAGCAGCAGTCACCAGATATACCAGACGTTGTAGCCAACTACTGGCTGGGAGATGGATTAGGAGCGGGCTATTCTGGTGCGTCGCTTGCAGTCGGGTCTGCACTCGCTGATGAATAATTTCAGGCTCAATATGGCGCGCTCAGCATCTCCATACAAAGCAGGTCGTTGCCCTGAAGCTGCAAGACATCGACCACGAATGCCCTACCAACCGATACGAACGAGGCTTCTATCCATCATTACAGGGCGGTAAAGGCATGCCGACCCTCTACGCGTCAGGCGAAGAGGGCCAATGGGACTACCTCGCCATCTCTCTGCTGGGTCCCAGTCTGGATAGCCTGTACCGGAAAAGCGGGAAGAACACGATGGATCTCCGAAGCGTGTGTTGTATTGCCATGCAGCTGGTGAGCGCGCACGTCCTCCCCGGGGCTTACACAACACTCAGCCGTAATCAGATTGAGCGTCTGGAGTTTATGCACTCTCGCGGCATCCTCCACCGCGATATCCAGCTCGGGAACTGTACGATCGGCCTGCCGCCCAATGACAAGCTTATATACATGTGTGTCGCCTCTCCATTCTACGTACAGCTCCTGATGTGGATGTCGCAGGATAGACTTTGGATTCTCCAAGCGATTCATTGACCCGCACACCCATCGCCATATCCCCGGACCTGATCCTCCGGAAGACCGCGATTTTATAGGCAACTATTGGTTCAGGTGCGCTGAATAGTCCCGTCACGAAAACCTTGTTAGAATAAGGTTGCAGCTCTGTTGCGGTACATTGTAAAGGAAAAGGCGAGTATCGCTCTCCATCGCTCGCGGCTCTGAAACTCATATTGCGGTCATTGTGGCGCTAGTTCCATCTCGGCGCGACGACCTAGAAGCAGCGGCTCTTATGCTCATCCACCTTCTTACGCCCAACGGACTTCCCTGGACGCGTAATGGCGTCCCTCGCAATGATAAGGACCACGATTACCTCAAGAACATGAAGCGATCGAAAAAGCCAGACGAACTGTGCGCAGGACTCCCCGATGTCTTCGAAGAGTTCCTCAGATACACCCGGCGCCTGAAATTTGCGCAAACACCCGACTACAGTATGTGGGTACGAGAGTTCAGGGAACTTGCCGTCGAGAAGGGCTATCCCGCAAGCGCTGATTTCGTATGGCCGGTGAGTACGGCGAGAGGACTTCTTCAATCGACGTTCATCATGTGTTCTGCAGCCACCGGAGGCGAAACCAGTATATGCGCCGCGAAAGATTCAAGCTGCACCTGCTGACGACATGGAACGGGTGCTGAACGGCCTCGCGAACATGGACCTTGGTGCGCGGACGGTGTTGGGAGACCGGCAAAATATCGACAAGGCGATCCAGAAGGCGAAGGCTGATGTGACACAATCCACAGAGTCTGACCAGTACATTGTCATTAGCAGTGACTCAGAAGGCGGCCAGGTTGCGCCACCGCGTTATCAAAAGACGCCAAAGGCCGTCAAACTCAATGTGCTCACGAGGCAGGCCCTTGACGCGACGGACAACAAGTCCCTGGCCGAGGTTGTTGACGACTTCGTCGCAGCACTAAAGTCCTATAGCTCTCGGACCATGACGAAAGAAGCTTTCGCGTTCTTGGATGCGTTGTACAAGCAATTGGGTGACCCATCAGTGTTCGACGTGACACCTTTGAGGTAAGGACGCCAAAAAGAAACTCCCGCTTACCCGCAATGTTGTCTGACGTCTGAGTTCAAGGACATCGAAGTCGCGTTCAAGTAACGCGCTGGCAGATCCTGAAGAGCCTGTTCCCGCAAAGCTAGGGGTTATGGCAAGACTGCGGCGGGAGGTGGGGTCCGCGAGGAGTAATTCCAAACTTGCAGAGATGGTAGAGACGTTTGGGAAGGTCACGAATCGGAGCAGTGGGCGGACAATCACCAAGGTATGTCTAGAACGCAGGTTTACTATTCATTCTTCAACTGAATTCAATGTATAGGACGGTTTTGGGTTCTTGGAAGGCGTGGCAGAGAGACTTAGAGTTTTGCGGTGATCAACCCGATTAGTAGTATTGAGGTGGCGCATGTAACGCTAGCGGTGTCGACTATAATCCATCCAAGTCGCCGCTTGAAAAAGATTGGGAATCGATTTTTTGTGTGGGTCGTATCATCGTGGAGTCGGGGCCAACCCAGATGCGAGATACTTGGTTCGATTTTGTAATTTTTCTGCAGGGCTCCCCACAAAAGGACGCGGCAATGGCCGATCAGTATTTGTATACCCCATAATAAGGGCTCGCTCAGTTGCCTTTCGACCACCATCCACTTGTCTTCTTGGCGTTTGGACTGCCTCCCTCGCCTTTCCCATTTTCATCATGACTCCCGACGCCGCCGACACCGTTGTCGAGCAGGGCACCTTTGTGGTCCCCGACTTCACTGTGAAAGACCTGCTTAGTGTCATTCCGTGCGTTACCCGCCGAGAAGGACTACGACGACGAGCACGATCACTGATGCTGCTATAGGGCTCACTGCTTGAAGCGCTCGGCATTCAGGTCATCACTGTACATGTGCGCCGCCTCTTTCTCTCCATTCCACAGCTGCTGATTGGTCGACACAGCGTCTGGGATTGTATCGTGATCTACGCCGTGTGGACGCTGGCCACCTTTGCCGACTCCTTCGTCGACCCCGCTGTGCTCGCGTTGCCCCATCCCTTGTTGTACTCCGCCGCTCGCTTCGCCGTTTGGGCGCTGTACGGCTTCTGGGCGGGCCTCTTCGCCACCGGACTGTGGGTCGTTGCCCACGAATGCGGCCACCAAGCATTCTCCGAGTCAAAGACCATCAACAACGCCGTCGGTTGGGTCCTCCATTCAGGGTGCGTTCTGCAAAATTTCCAGCCACGTGTGAACAGCCCCTGAGTACGGTAATTGATTGCAGACTTGGCGTTCCATACCATTCATGGCGTATCACCCACGGCAAGCACCACGCTTCGACTGGCCACATGACCCAGGACCAGGTCTTCGTGCCCCCTACGCGCTCTGACCTGGGGCTTAAGCCTTTGGATTCCTCGAAGGAGGAGCTCCTTGGCTCCCGCGTCACCGAGGAGGTCAAGCGCGAGATGTGGGAGGCTCTGGGCGACTCGCCGATCGGCGCCGCGCTTGGCTCGGCCAGTTATCTCGTACGTTATGCGCCCCAACAGATCGAGAACAAGACATCTTACCGTTCCCGTGTAGCTCGGCGGATGGTGGACTTACCTCATTATCAATGCGTCTGGCCAAAAGAGATACCCCAAAGGCACTAACCGTACGTTCATCGCTTCCCGGTCTACAATCACATTGTACTGATTACACTAGACTTCGACCCTAGCGCTGTCATGTTCTCTCCCCACCACTACAGCCAGATCATCTGGTCGGACATTGGTATTGCCATCTGGGCTCTCCTCATCGGTGCTTCGATCTACAACTGGGGTTTCGCGACTGTTTTCCGTGTCTACCTGGTGCCATATCTCTGGTCAGTATGCTCCATCTATCATATGCTACGCGTTTTCCTGACTATGGTCTTAGGGTCAACCACTGGCTTGTCTTGATCACATTCCTCCAGCACACCGACCCTCTGCTTCCCCACTACCGTGCCCCCGAATTCACCTTCCCCCGTGGCGCGCTCGCGACCCTCGACCGCAGCCTCCTTGGTGACCTTGGTAGCGTCATGGCATGGATCGGTGCTCATGCCACTCACGGTATCTCGGAGACTCACATCCTGCACCACGTCTCGAGCAAAATCCCCCACTACCACGCGTAAGGATTGTGCTGATCCTGATTTACACCTTTCTGATGATATACACTGATAGATGGGAAGCCAGTGCTGCTCTCAAGAAGACACTCCGTGCTGGTGGTATGACTCACCTCGAAGGCGCTCCCGGCGGTTGGTCTGAGGTTTATCGTGTGTACAAGGAGTGCAAGGCTCGTATCCTTCGTTCTCTCTCCATTTTATCGACTACTAAATTTGCCCCGCAGTTCGTCGAAGATGAGGGCGACGTTGTCTTCTTCAAGAACGCCCACGGCCTCGCCCAGATGCGCCCTGTCTTCAGTGACCAAGGCGCCTCTGACTCTGGCATCGAGATCACTGACAAGTAAACGACTGTCTTTATAAATGCTAGAGCATGCTCAAACCCTAGAATAAAAAACGAAATATCTTTGGTTTTGAATGCCAATGGGAGGGTCAACTTTACAAAGTAGGTCGAAGTGACAATGTATCAACCTCGAATCAAGGAAGTTTAGCGTTTGACCTCGATTGAGTGTCGATGCATGGGGAACCTTCCCCAAAGCCGGGTATCGATCTCGCCGGTTCGGTCAAGGTATTCATACATCGATGTCACCGAGTCTCCCCAATTCCATTCTTCTCTGTAGATTAACGTACACCCATCTATTTCTTCTTTCAGGCTACATGCTCAATTACGAGCATCTTGTGCTTCGAGAATCTGCCTCACGAACGCTCCGGTGTCTGGCTCGCGTCCCAGGAAGTCCTAAGTACCAGCAGTGGTCAGCCTTGGATCGAAACAGATGGCCAAGGAATGAATACTCTGAGCGAGACGAGTTCGTCTCGAGAACCACCTACACGAAGGATCTTTTCGCGGTATCTCTGGCCACGGGCAGGATCCAGTGGGTTGTCTTTGAAGACCGCAGCTAAGGACATTCATGAGTCAGCGACCTTACCTATAAGCGAAGCAAACACGGGCTTACCATACATGTCGGCAGAAAAGACTTGAGAGTACGTGTATCCATAGTAGCCGACATCGTAACTTGGCTAGAGCATTAACAAGCAGGGAATAAGAGGAGGAACAATTCAAGGCAAACATACTGAGCAAGGTGAATGAAGGCTGCTTGACCTGGGCAAGCTTTGCCGTGCTTGAGAAGCGAGATGGACTCTTTCGATTCCTTCCAGAGCTCTGTGTAGTCGGTCTCCTCTGATGAGGATATATGAGGATCAAGTACTGGGAAAGTTGGCAGCGTCTATTACCAGCTAGAGTGTGAATCTTGACGTCGTACTTGGACATGGCTATTTGGTTCAAGTAAAACAGCCCAGCTTGAACATATCGGCTGTACAACTTGTTAAAGTCTACTCAAATTTAGGACTGAGGTCGCCGCATTACCTCGCAACGAGTTTCTTGATGAGATCGGGTGGCATGGGTTGCTGGGTCTGGTAGTGGCTCGTCATCTTTTCCAGTACTTTGGGCTCCCAGCACCAGTTCTCCAGCATCTGCGAAGGTGCCTCCTCGAAGTCACGAGTGACGCTGTGCAGATATCAGATCCAATGGCCGTAGAACCACGCGTGATACGTACTTCACTCCGTGGAATCGCGAAAATTGGGTGCGACTCAGAAGGGTGTGGAAGATGTGTCCCATCTCGTGGAAGAAAGTGACAACATCCCAGTGTCTCATGAGGGCGGGCTTTTCCGGGTTAGGCTTCCCCAAGCTCACCACCAAGGCTGCCACAGGGTATTGACGTTTGCCATTGGGCATGTCAGATCCGGGAATGAGTGGCCACACAGCTGCCCCTGAATATTTTCCCTCTGTAAAACGATCAGCAGCGAGGAAGTCCTTGGAACTTGTCGCACATACCACGCGGATAGATATCAAGGTAGCAATAGCCCAGAAAGCCAAACTCGTCTTTCGCGTTCTTGTCCCAGACGGCGTACTTTTGCACGTCAGGATGCCATGTCGAACCGTCGGTAATCTCCTCAAATCGAACGCTGAGGAGGGTTTGATAGATTGATAGGATGGAGGGAACGACGACAGAGACCGGAAAGTGCTCCCTGATGAGATTACTGTCGAAGTCGAGGGTCTTTTCAATGAACTTGCGCCTGTAGTATGAGTTATCCCAGTAGTAAAGCTCGCCGTCGAAGGGTTGACCAGTCTCTTCATGCTCCGCCTTCTTCAGAGCAAGCAGGTTCTCTCTATCTCTCAGCCCCAAGGAGCGAAGCTTCCCCGCCACATCATCCAAGAACTTATCCGCGTTGGCGCCTGTCTTGACCATTTTGATTTCGGTGACGTAGTCGGCCCTGTATCGTATGTGAGTTGAAACCTCTCAGCAGTCAAAAGAAAGCCGTGCCAAGTCCTGTAGCCCAGCATCTTAGCAATTTTGCGCCGCAATGCCAGTATTTTGCCCAAGACGGGTACATTTATTTCCAGGCGCGATGCGTTGCCTTCTTGAGCCCGGTGGCGCGTAGCAGGGTTCTTCGCGTCTCCGATCTACAGGTGACGCGTTAGTTTACCGAACAAGATCGAATTCTGGATGGACACACAATTGCCATGATGTCCGGTCCCTTGTAAGTGACATCGTACAGCTCCTTTCCGTCCTCAACGCGCTTGGTGAGACCAGAGATAACATCTGAAGGGACACCGTCTAATTCAGCTGCGGTGAATGTTATGATTCCCTTGAAATCGTGAACTAAGTACGCGGAGCTGAGACCTGGCACAAGTAGTAGTGCATCAATACCTTCTCCTCGTTAGAGTTTTTCTAAGACAGGTTATTAGTAGGGATGGAACTCATGTGTTTTAGCAAGCCATACCCTCCACTCAATACACAGGTTTGCGAGATCCTTCTGGAGCTCACTCAACTCGTTGCGCGAATCTTCCGGCAATGAGAGGCCGTCGCGGGTACCATCTAGAACCTGCCTTTTTGGTCAAATACTGCAAGCACATAGTTCACAAGACTTAGACCATTTTCTCAACGAGACGCTGCTCTTCAGCTGTCAGTTTGGCCCATGTATCCGATTTCTTGATGTTCTTCTCGGCAGCAGCTTTGGCTTGGAAAACGTCGAGCCGCATGGAATGCTCCACCTTATACTCGCGTACGAGGGAGTCGGCGTTGGTGGACGCGTCACGGACATCCTTCACAGGGGAGACGTTCTGGAGGAAGCTTAGAGGCTCTGAAATGACCTCGAGCAGCGTGTTTGCGTTCTCGATCGCCAGCTATTTCGTATCTCAGAGTAAGTAATTGATTAGGCTGGGAGCACAAACAAAAACCTAACCGACACACTGGCATTAGTTGGATGATTTGGTACCAAGATCCACACACTCACAGTGTTGAAATCACATTCTTGTTCTGCAAGGCTCCCAATCCTGTCCAGGTCGGCGCGATGCTGATCTATGCCCTCCTTGGCGAGGCTGAGAATCTCCCCAGCGCTGTAATCCCATCTCGGTGCATCCTGTGGTCGCTTGAGAGACATTATGACGACTAGACTGATAGAGTTGCCGGACGTTTCGGGCCAGGGAAGTTACTTTCTCGTTATATATGCGTGTCGAGCTCGCCCTGCCATGTGCATGCATCCTAGATAAGCATCTTGATTCACATCGAATCCTGATTGTTGTATTATTAGACCGTAGACGTCCTGAGTTATGTAAATTGAAAGACTAATAGTGTCGAGTGATCACCCTTCTGGCATGACAGCCAACAGCGCGCGAGCGTCTCAAACTGCCAGTCATGGAGGTCCACCACTTGGGTCTTGTACCGGAGGCCGTCTTGTTGATGATTTTTTGAGTCTTTGTGTGGCCGTGAGAGTGAACCCAGCGATAAACGGGTGGCATTGGTCGTCAGAGCGCGTCGAGATGGTGGTAATAAATTTAATACAAGGAGCGTCGGGCCGTCGGCATGATTCCACCGAGTCGTCACATATCCTGGTGCCCAGCCTTACTTAGCGTTGCGCATACTTCAATCACGCCTCGTGCTCAGCATCGTTCGGGTGTCCTCTGAATGAGTAGCTTACCACGGCCGAACGCGAAATTGAGGTCCAGCGGATGAGCATTGACTTCCAGTTGGGCAAAGTTTCCGTAACGTCTAATGGTAGTAATAATCCTCAGCTTGTAGCTACAGATTCCAGGAATTGATGCTCCCTTGGGGTGCTTCCGGCTTGAACCCATTTTCGATCCACTTCTTCTCGAGCGCAAGCAAGCTATCCACAGTGTCGAGGACGGTTTCCTCCCAAGTCTTATACGTATCCCTCGTGACTCCCAATGCTTTCTCTTGCTCTTCCCTGTAAGCATCCAAGTTGACGAGTCGATCCTCACGCTCAGGCCAACTCGGCGCTTTTTCTGGATCCGCTAGGCGGTCGATCAGCTCAGGACGTTCCTTCGCAATGAGCTCGATAGCAGCACGCCACGACGAAGGGTATGGCGAAGCGGCCACGTAACGTTTGCGGCGCTCCGATGGCGCACTATTGAGTCCTGCAATGTGGAGACGAGCGACGTCGCGTACGTCAACCGAGCCCGGTCCGGGCACGTATGAGGTATTGTCTTTCCTGAGCAATTGATAGATGTTGGCGGCTGTGGCGAGAGGGAGATGGTCTGGCTCCGGAACAATATCCGCAAACTGGGGCGCTACGGGTCCAAAGATCCAGGTGGGACCAACTGCATAAGAGTTAGCCTTAGTGAGACGCAAGGAGAGAAGATCGACGCATCTCACGTACGAATAACGAAGTCTATGTCTGGGTGCGCATCGGCAAAAGCCATGATCGCCTTGTCAGCATTCGTTTTCTGGTAGATATATGGTCCAGTAGCGTAGTTGTCCATCTCTTCCAGAGTGATAGGTCTGATGTCTGAGACATATTGGAAGCTGGACTGCTTACAAGGCTTCTGAACACACCTTCTGGGCCATAAGGTCCGCCAAAAGGAAAGGTTACAGTGGAGCTGGTAACGACAGCTTTCTTGACACCAGCCTTGGCTGCTTCATCGAGGACGTGGACGGCACCTTCTGCGGCGTACTAAGGAAAGCAGGTTCATAACACCGCATACGGCGCATTGCTCAGACTGGGAACCTACTTTGACAGCCGCGTCCGCGTGCACTCGCCCGGGCAGCGGTGCAGCGGTATGGATAATTCCATCAACACCTATTGCCTTTGAGAAGGCCGTGTCAGATTGGAGAAGCAAACTCACCTTTGAGAACCTCCGAGAAGTCTCCAGATGCAATATCCGATATTTCGACGGCCTCGAAGGCGGGATTGGCGGCCAAGGCCTTCCTCAGCCGCTCGTATTTCTGGCCTCGTGCCGAACTGATACATTGTGGCAATCAGTACACTCCAAAGCTGACAGACTTCAGTTAAGCGCACCCCCGAACTCTGTAGCCAAGTTCCAGTAGCTGATTGACGATATGTAGACCTAAGTAGCCAGACGCGCCTGTCACCTTTCGTGGAAGCCATGTCAGAATACACGTAGGAAGAGAACCAGCCAACGCACAAAGATCAGTTGTTGTGCCATTGCTTGAAGTACGATGGAAGTCACCGATATCTTCGATAACCTTTATATTGCACTTGCCCGTGCGAATGATGAAGAATGACGCTGACGAATACGGGCGGCATGTCCCCCACATTTGTATTGAGCTCCGAGTTAGACCAGACTTCAAAGTGTCTTCAAGCCCTGATTAAGGCCTGATTGGCTCATCCTAATGCCCGGAAAGATCATAGCTCAATGTGGATGACAACTCGAGTACGACACATAGCGGCCGCGTCCTTCACCGTTTATCCGCGAGAACACTTGCTGCTGCAGGGACTTGAATACTGCGATCGCGCCGTTGACGGAGATGGAATTAGAATGACTGTAATAGAAGATATATAAGTAAGATCGCGCTCAGAGAATACCCATATTCAAGGGTTCATCCGCCGCATCCTCTCCAGAGGTCTCCCGGAAGAAATTGAGCGACAAGAGCTGCCTCGCGCTCGGCCTTTTCTTCGGGTCGAGAGTCATGCACAACTTGATGAGCAAGGCCGCATCGTAGAGCCTCTCATCCAGAGGAAGGTCCGTATCCCCTTCAACAGTCGCCCTCTGGATGAGCTCCTCCTCCGACATCGCCTCCACCGCCTCCGCGCCCAACGTTGCAGTCAACTTCAATTTGATCTGCTGAATCTTGGCATCCATGGCAAGCATGACGTTCCTGGTTATCACTTCGGCAGCGATGATTTCCTTGCGCTCAAGTCCTTTGACGTCGCGTTGGAGATTCGTCCAAGCCTCCTCCTCGAGGGGGTCTTCGAAGGTACCTCTCATCAAGTTGCCTGGAGGGATGTCAAATTGGTTCGGTGCTGGAGACGTGTACGTACCATCAGCGTCAAATAGCCCTTCTCGTGATGGGCATTGTTCGACCATCCAGCGAGGGAACCTTTCCGTCTCAGAGTAGGCAAGCATAGCGGCAAGATGATCCTCGGGCACGTAAGTCTCATGAGTGACATCCCCAGCTGGATTGTCGTAAACTGCGTCACTCGTATCGGGTGGTCCACTGAATATTGGGCCAAAGCCAAGAATCTCCATCATCTGAATTATACAATGTGAACAAGTCGATCGTGGAGCACAGAGAGGAAAGACTGACGGTATAGCCCAAATTCCAGATATCAACCTTTTCATTCCAAGGAAGCCCTAGAACAAGTTCGGGTGCCATTCGCCTAGGAGATGTTCTTGGGACGGGAGCTTGTGACGGGTTTGAGAGGACAGAGTACTTTCGATATTGAGAATCCCACCTTGTGTTTTATCATCAGGTATTTCTTGGGCTGAAACGGTGATCATCAAGTAACTCCAGTTTTTTTATAAGACGTGGACGCACCGCTGCCGAAACCGGCTAGTCTGAAGAACATGTCGGGACTTAGTTCATATTGACCAAACTCGTCTTTCTTCCAGTTAGGATTGGAGACGGGTGTGCTTTTGGGTTCGTGGTAGGTCCGCAGGACGCTTGAATTATCCTTCGGATCTCGAGTGTACAGATCCTTGCGCATCCCAATCAAAGGTTCCTTGTAGTACTCCTGCTTCTGGTCTTCCCGTGCCAGGAGCTCCTGAAGCGCAGGCTCCTCCATGTCCAGGTTCACAAGAATATCGCCCTGGGTGATATCTATGCGTCGTCTAGTGAAGGGAGGCCAAAGTCGAAGAGAAATGAACGCGTACTGCCGTGGACCATCTTGCAATCTTCGTGCATGAACTGCAATGCCTTAAGCATATCCTTAAAGACTTTTCTCCAGACGTCGATGGGGATGACGTGATTGAGACGAATGCCCTGCATGTACGCGACAGAAGGACCGCATAATGGCATGACGGTCATGACTCTCTCTATGTGGTTGATTGTCTTGAAGTTGACCGGCTGCTGCATGATTGCGGTCCAGATGGAGTGGCAGAGATTGCGGGTCCCAGCTGGGATAGCGTTCTTTTCCTCTATGACCTCCAGGACTTTGCGTGTAACAAGATGTCCTCCATTGACAGCGCCGGAAGTAGCAGCATACGCGGAATACACCTTGACGGCACAATACGTAGGTTCCTACGCGGAATAAGGAATAATAGTACATTCACGGTGACGGTGCTCACCTCGTCTTTGGGTGGGTATGTCTGTGCCAGCCAGACGCTAGCATTCTCTCCGTAACCCAACTTTCGCAGGACCTGGACTCGCTCTTCCTCGTCGTGGTCTATCCTCATGAGACCCCATTCCGAGTCCTCTGGAGGTAGAATCTCCCCAGCTTGCACGTCGAGAAAGTCCGGCCCGTGTGGTATGGGGGTACTGGTGTCCTCCTCATAGCAGCCGCTGGTTTCCATCAGCCTGTCATCGTTGGCGTCGAGCTCGACGGAGAAATGGGTTCCATCGTCCGGGAAGGAGACGCGGGACATGGACCGACATAGCCGAGGCAAGGTGTGCACCCTCAGACCAAGTGGACGCTGCAGACATCGCAGCAGAGATGCCATTGCAGAACGCTCAGTCTACCCAGTCAAGGCTGCGCCTCACACAGTCAACCAAATTGTGCGCCGTTTGAACGCGTATTTCGCGTCACGTATCGTCGCCGTGCACGAACAGGAAGAAAAAGCAGTCATGACATAATGAGGTGATGCTTGTTTATCCAGCCTGCCGTGGCCAGCCGGTTCGCTTGATCGCGAATTGACGCTCACAACTTGAACGTACGCGCCTCATCCTCGTAGGTTTTCACCACTTGGCAAGATTCATTCAGCTAAGATGATAATTAATACTGCTAGGATTCTAATTGACTCCTTGCGGTTATCGTCCTGACTCAGCTGCAATCAAATTATTGCGCCTGTTATCCCTCTCATGTTTTTGCTTTTTCAAAAGCGCATAGATGAACGTCGCAACGATGTCATCCCCAATGTGCATGATCTGAGGCGACACGGTCAGCGACGGCATCCGCCCCTCGTGAAAGAACCCGATAGATCCATGATCATAGTCCGCCACCCTAACATCCGAGCCGTCGTTCACCACAAGCTAGTAAGTATGCATCATCAGCTAAGGGCTTCGAATGAACAAGAAAATATCAAGCACGTACGTATTCATCCTTCCAGTCAGATTTCCACTTGTACGAGTGCCCATCTGATGCGGTGAACGTTTCAGAGCTGCGCCCAAGACCATATGCATGTCAACACACTGAAGTGCCAGCCTGCCACCCACCGGGCTGGCATCCGGTGAGTGAAGCACAAAGATATGGACGTACCGAGAGAGGATATGTTCTTTTACTGGAGTGATGTCCCTCCCCCACACCGTAACGCTGGGGTCTGGCGCCGTCAGGCCCAAGCCTATCTGTACAACGGCCATGTCCCTGAGCTGCCCATTCACCACCTTCTTGATGAAGGTGGGATTGTGTGAGAGAAATTGGCGCTCTGTCGTGATGTAGTACAGAGGCCTGTTGTCTGGAAGTATGATGGCGGTATTACGCGCGTCTCGCTCCGCCATTGTGAGTTCCATGGTGGGTCGTTCAGTGAGGGTGGGGGGACTAGGAGACGGTTACGGGCCTGTTTTATGGCGTCTAAAGTCAGGGAAGAGCCTTCAATTATTCAGATGTGAGCGCCGAACAAGGATCTTGAATGTGAGCGCTGATGCATTAGGCTCCTGATCCCAGTACCTCCTGGCAACATATCATGCGCCACAGATTCGTCGTGCTTAAGACATGGTTTATAGACGGTACTAGCAGTGCCATAGGGCGAGCTGTTACGCCCGGTGGCATGGGCATGGGCCCGCCGCAAGGCCGATGACGGAGAGACGGAACAGCTAGGATGCAATATCTCACCTTGACTTCAACTCTAGCTCGCGTGAACCATCATTGACTCGTAGCAGTGCAGGAGCAGCGTGATTGCTTGTAGTGAACCTTCCTGATGGCACCACTGGCAACGCATTCAATCTGTGTGAACTCGATTGATGTACACCCTGAACTTCAATTGATAAGTACGAACATTATAATCCCCCTGGAAGCTTGCAGTTTCACATCATACCAGAGATCTAGAGTGCAGTAAATCATCAGTAATGCTCCACCGTGACCAAACAGGTGAGGTTTCTGGAAAGATATACTCTGTGTCCTTGCCTTTCGCTTTTGGTTAAAATTGGTTTGAGGAGGACGGCGTACTATCTCGTGTAATTCGACCAGATGACATGATATGTCCGCGTCCGTGACAATGGTCAAAGGGAAGGTGGCGCGCGACAAACACGTACAAGAGTGCACCACTCAAATTTTTATGCACTCACCTGTAAGTTGAGATTTAGGCGGCTTTGAGCTTTATCGCCATGTCATAGAAGTCAGCGCGCGACGCTTCGCCGAAATACTTCTCTTTGGCTTGCACCCATTGCAGTCGTTCTACCGGGAAAGGAAAGTGATGAAGTTGTGATAAATAATGGATGGAGTAGATGTAGGCTGAAGAGATACACATGATAGGTACTGTACTACATTGATGAGCTATGATGCAATATGATAGATACTGAAAGTACACCTCAGACATCGCTCGACGAAGACGAAGAATTCGAAGCGACGTCCAATGATATGACATGATGATGCCGCCGTTGTCTTTTCGGAGGAGATGGCGTGTCCGAGTCCTTGGAGCGCGCGACCAGACGCCAAGCAGCATCTTGCTTGATGGTATCTGACCATGCACGCACCGGCTCCTTCGTGTACTCCTCATACTCGGGATCACCGCAGAGCTCATCCGATGGCGCATCCATTTCCTCCACCCTCCACGAGTTGACCTTTGGTGGATAAAACCATGGTCCGTCATGCTGCGAGCCAGTCTCAGACACTGACTCCAAGTCCGCGTCCGATTCTGCTTCGGAGTGAGAACGCTTGCGAGACGACGAGGATGATGGGTCGGTGGAGAGAGAGGGGACTCCAAGTTCATCAGGCCTGTACGGGAGCCATCTACTCGGGAAGTCTCCGAGGGCGCAGCCGTCGTAGAAAAAATCGATGGGAATACGATGCCCGTATCTGAAGGGCAGAGTGACGAAGGTAAAGCTGACCTGCTCGGATGAGTGCTCAGTGATCCTCTCATCATCGGCCATTATCGCGTTTCTAGCGTAAATTCCCCAGAAGCAGGGGTTCAGAGACAGATGAACAGCCGGCAATGAATTGAAGGGATATTCATGGCGGGTGGTAAGGTTTGTGGCTGGGTCTCTGACATGAATGGCCCCCTTGAAGTTACACGGGGTGACGCTGTACTCGTATGTGTTTTCGTTGAATACCTGGTGCGTGTGAGGGACCAGACAAACACAATTACTACCAATGGACCTACTTCATCAAAACGTCTGCGATGCTCCAGTGGTGCCGATTCGTTGTCGTCCAGCAGAGAATTCAGAGCGTCGATAGTGGCAGCCTTTGGACAGAGTACGATTTGCTGTCGTTCGATTAATTGAATAATCTCGCGACGGCCTTGATCGTTGTCAGCGAAAGATACTTGCAAGCAGTGGTGTAGATCACGGCTCACAATTCAGTGTGTTGATAGGTAGGTCAAGTAGCTCTAAGCTTTCGCCTCGCTTCAGGCCATGGAAGTACTCCAGGGGGTCGAGCTGCGATGCAGTCCTCAGTAGAGGGTCACTGCACAAGCATGGCGGCCTACCTGGGCATCCAAGGTTTCAGCCGGATTGATTGCACAGTGAGTCTCTACACTGGACTCAAAGTCGCCAGACAGCGAGAAGTGTTCAAGTGTGAGAAGGGGAGCCATTTTCGATAGGGTCATGGTAGAAAGTCAAGGTAGACGCGGCGCCGGTAGGCCCGGCCACAGGCCGTGACCGACCAACACGCGTAACACGTGATTTTACCGTCACTCTTCAGCTCTGTCAGTCCTCTTCCTAAGTTCCTCTTTTACACTCTCAAGTTACACCCTTACACTTGCTGACATGAACTTTCATACAGCCCCACACCGTAACGAACGCGCATCACTCCATACTCGGTGCGAAGAGGGCGGCTTTCTCGCCCTTGGCGGCACCTCAACAGGCTTTTCCCAACGGTTCTAATCGGGATTTTCTGAGTCACGGCTGGCCGTACACTCCCTCTCGAACAATTCAAAATTGCCGGTATCCCTCGCTGGAGCGCTACACAAAAACGTCTAGCCAACATTTCCCGGATTATATCTGCAACTCACTCGGCTCTCGGCGCCCCGCGTCTTGTCTTGTCAACATACAGCCTCGTACACACCCAGAGGGTTTTAGACAGTGCTTGACATGCATGCTGCCAGTCCTCGCGCTTCTCTTCTCAGGCCAGCCAGGAACCATCTTGAATGAGGATGATAAGGCCTCTTATCATCGCACTGTACTTACACCGTCTATCACGTCAAGGCGAGCTGTAGAGCGGCCGTCTTCCAAGTCTTCGCCAGCAGCGCCCTACCCTGCCCTCCGAGCCCATCGAGCATTCCATCTATGATCAGATATCGCAGCCCGGTACAGTATACAATGCGTCGTTGAGTGAGTGAGTACCATGAAGGTTTTCCGCAGAGCGTTATTCACGAACGCCTGCTGTCCCAAGCGTGCGTGATTCCGGCTTCAATCACGCTCTGTAGGCCCTCGTTGAGGAAAGTAACACGAGCATGCCTCAGGAAATGTGGGTGTCTTCCTTTCGACTACATAGATTGATAGCTGAATATTGTTTAGTACGCTCTTCTTCTTCCAGGAGAAGCCATTAGTCGTGTATCACTCTTGTATTGAGCTGCTGATGCGCTTTCTCCCAAGGACAGCGAAAGGGATTTCTTATTGACACACCATAGCTCAAAAGTTAATATCTCATAGCGCACTATTTCCTTGGCGGCATGGAATATCCTTGCGAGATCAAACGACTGTACGCCCTCCGATTCTCCGCGTCGAGCCATTCTTGTCGAAAGTAATGAAAGCTGTACCAAGCCACACCACCCACGACCAGAGCTACACCTCCGGTAAGTGCACCACAGACCGCTAGACCTCCAGCCATCCCACACCCCCCTGTAGCGAGAGACCCTCCTCCAAGAGCAGCAAGGCCACTGGTGATTCCAGACGCGCTGAGACCACTGACGGTTCCAGCTTGCGAAATCAGCACCACAGAGGAAGCAGCTCCCATAGAGACGCCTGATACAAGCGCATCA
The DNA here is from genome assembly GCA_019915135.1 of Strobilurus pachycystidiatus. Classification (NCBI taxonomy): domain Eukaryota; kingdom Fungi; phylum Basidiomycota; class Agaricomycetes; order Agaricales; family Physalacriaceae; genus Strobilurus; species Strobilurus pachycystidiatus. The sequence goes on from JAHLMK010000004.1 coordinate 1,603,748, forward strand.
GAACAAGAATCTCACAAAAGTATTTGCATACCAACGTGGCCAGCGCGATTAGTCACTTTCTTCGTCAATGGATCATTCTCTACGATGTCGCAGACCGCGGCAAGAGACTTCGCAGCCCCAATGCCCGCAGCGCCTGCAACGACTACGACCCCTCCGATTGCGGTCCCTCCAATTGCGGCGAGGCTGGTCATGCTGACCCCTTCGACGCCTCCAATAATGAGGAGGCCCACCGGACCTTGCGCAAGGTTTCCAATTTGTTCGAGCGTGAGCGTTGTTGCGGCACCAACATGACGCTCTGCGAGGGAGACCATGCACTGAGGAATTTGGAGAACATGATGGTCTGTGTTCGCTGTGGTAACCAGCTGAGTCGAATTGATGCGAAGTACGGCTGTGTCGTTGATTACTCCAATGCACAGAGCATAGTGGCCGACGCGTTGGGTGTGGTCGACCCAGATGACATATTCACCTTTCGAGGCGGGCATGGCGAAGGAGGGTGATGATGAGGAAGGACTTGACTGGGAAGACGGTTTAAATGAACGAGCGCCTCATTGCTTTCTCATGTCAAGGGATAATTGTGGGTGATTCTAATCTTTCGAAGCAGCGCCTAGTGCGGTCTTTTACGGGTCCGAGGGCGCTGTATGCCCATTGCCCAGTCATTGTGCGAATGGGACTTGAACTTACAATAAACAATTCAAAAGTTTCCCATGATTCTGTGATGATGGCATGACAGCCGGCAGAACCTTTGAATCCACGTATTGATATAACAATAAGCCTCAAGATAATGAATTTTGCTCAAGCAAATGATGAAACTCACCTCGCAGTACAGTATCTCTTCTCAGTCACACTCTGATCATGGCGGAGCTAGCGCCACCTTCCAGCCTTCTCTCTCAGAATGAGGATAAGCACTGCTGATGGTCATTCATGGAATCAGTTGCCTTGTCATACATGCGGTAGGTTCGAAATAATCGTGGCGTATCAGCTCAAATTTCGCATTCTCATGCATCTGCCCTAGGCATCTGTACACAGGGTGTTCCATTCAGTAATGCCGTTGAGCACAATCTGACTCACTGGTCTTTATATGCATGAGAATGTCATTACAGTCTATGGGTGGGAATGAACGTCGTGACATGCTATGTGATGACTCGAACATCCAAATGTCAGGCGGCTGTCAGGCGGCCTGACTCCATAGAGTAGAAATATTCGGCGCTCGAGACGAACATCGGTAGCGAGTAGATAGCGAGGGACGCGAATGGACTTATTTTGGGTTCATCGTTCGCGTAAAGGTTCTTCGAATGTGGTACCGTACAGATCTGGGCTTAGACTAGCGCGAGGCTTGTCCGATTCTCAAGACAAAGAATCCGACGGGGCGTCCGGTGAACATCCGCGTCCGCGACAATGGTCAAAGGAAAGGTATACCCGAGCGAGCAGCGCGTCTCTCGTGACAAACACGAATACGTGCGTTATTGCGCCACTCAAAGGTTTGTGCAATCAACTTGAGATTCAGGCCAGGTCGATGGCTTGATCACCTTGTCATTTCCGAAGCGTTCCTAGTCGACTCGCACCTACTCTGGTCTGAAGAGGATAGTCATGAAGTTGTGATACGATGAATTGAGTAAGCGTATCTTGTAGTGATAAATATGATAAGTACTGTACATTGATGAGCTAATATGCAATATGATAACTATTGAACGTACACCTCAGACATCGCTCGACGAAGACGAAGAATTCGACGGGATGTCCAATGATATGACATGATGATTGCGCCGTTGTCTTTTCGGAGGAGATGGCGTGTCCGAGTCCTGGGAGCGCGCAACCAGACGCCAAGCAGCATCTTGCTTGATGGTATCTGCCCATGCACGCACCGGCTCCTTCGCGTACTCCTCGAACTCAGGATCATCGCAGAGCTCTTCTGATGGCGCATCCATTTCCTCCACCCTCCACGAGTTGACCTTTGGTGGATAAAACCATGGTCCGTCATGTTGCGAGCCAGTCTCAGACACTGACTCCGAGTCCGAGTCCGCCTCCGAGTCTGCTTCGGGGTGAGACCGCTTGCGAGACGACGAGGATGATGGGTCGGTGGAGAGAGGTGGGACTCCAAGTTGATCAGGCCTGTACGGGAGCCATCTACGCGGGAAGTCTCCGAGGGCGCAGCCGTCATAGAAAAAATCGATTGGAATACGATGCCCGTACACAAAGGGCAAAGTGGCGAACGTCAACCCGACCTGCTCGGGTGCGTGCTTGATGATCATCCCTTTGGCATCAGCCAATATCGCCTTTCTAGCGAGGACTGCCCAGAAGCAGGGGTTCAGAGACAGATGAACGGCCGGCAATGATGTGAAGGGATATTCGTGGCGGGTGGTAAGGTTTGTGGCTGGGTCTCTGACATGAATTGCCCCCTTGAAGTCACAGGGGGTGACGCTGTACTCGTATGCATTTTCGTTGAACACCTGGTGCGTGTGAGGAACCAGGCAAACACAGTTACTGCAAATGGACCTACTTCATCAAAACGTCTGCGATGCTCCAGTGGTGCCGATTCGTTGTTGTCCAGAAAAGAGTTCAGAGCGTCAACAGTTGCATCCTTTGGACAGAGTACGATTTGATGTCGTTCGATCAACTGAATAATTTCACGACGGCCTTGATATGTGGTTGTCAGCGAAAGATACTTGTGAGCAGTGGTGTAGATCACGGCTCACATTTCAGTGTGTTGATAGGTAGGTCAAGTAGCTCTAAGCTTTCGCCTCGCTTAAGGCCATGGAAGTACTCCAGGCGGTCGAGCTGCGATGCAGTCCTTAGTAAAGGGTCACTCGTGCACAAGCATGGCGGCCTACCTGGGCATCCAATTTTTCAGCCGGATTGATTGCACGGTGAGTCTCTATATTGGACTCAAAGTCGCCGGACAGCGAGAAGTGTTCTAGTGTGAGAAGGGGAGCCATTTGTGATATGATGATGGTTGAAAGTCAAGGGAAGGCGACAATCACTGTGGGTGTGACTGATCAATACGCGTTTCACGTGAGCTGATCACTGTCACCTCCATTGTGACGTTCCTTTCCTTCTTGGGCCAAGTCAACATCGAACAAAGTGCTCAAGTTGAACAAAATGCTCAACAATGGGCTCACAAATCACTCCATGCCCCCCTTGCTTTGCCTTTTTGGGCTCTATTTCTCCCGGGCCACCCGCTGCATCTCGGGCAAAGCACACTCGCGACTCATCTTGGCGTAAACAAAGTGCACAACAATCTGCACACACTCTTTGTATCTCTGCTTTTACACATGAATCACTTTTGCGCTTGGATATAAAGAGCACTGGGGCAACTCTACTATCTCTGTCTCTTCTTTATCTTTTCTTCCTGCGCTGGACCGCAAGCAAACACCATAATCCTGATGTCTCTTCCCCACCAGAGACCGAAGCGCACCAAGACCGCGGCAGAGGGCTCCATGGTAGAACCCGACGACATCGTCCTCGATGAAGGCGACAAGTTGCCATATTGTCCCTCTACGCCGCCGCCCCAGAAACCCCGAGCAGAGTATAAGACACCCCCGGGGAATGCTCCTCCTATGCGGGCAACGACGGCTGAGGCAAAGAAGGCTGCCGCGGAGGCATCGCCGACCAAGACGACCAACTGTGTCATCTCTCATGATGCCAGTGATCCTGATCCTTTCTCTGAAGATCACACAGAGGCATCTCATGGCATTCCACACGCGGAGGGTGTGGTCACTGTGCGCTCATATTCTAATGTATGTTTCTCTTCGCTACTAACACTTGAGCAGATCAGGAGAATGGAATACTATTTGGGCATGCCATTGGAGACACTCAACGTCGACAGGCGTTACAATATGCAATATAGTAAGCTCGCAACATTGTCACTGCTGCTCGTCTGATCCGAGCGGACTTGCAGTGAAGAAAAAACTTCACAAATTATTTGATAACGACTCGTTCTGTCTATCTCCTAGTCGTGTGGACTTGCAACCTGTCCAAGCACACTTTGAGTCACAGATGGAAACGGATAGTGTCAAGGTCCCGTTTTCGGAGGTGGGCCGCGGCAATGTTTTTTGGACGATGTGCTGATATCTTCACGCATTCCTTACAGGCTTTCCCTGACGGTCCTATCCGGGACTTTGTCATGCTGCCAATCGACATGACAGACACGATCGTTAGGAACGTCAACGGAGAAGACAAACATTATGAATTTCCATACTCCGACATGCTCATTCCGACCCATATGGGTCTCTACAGTGCTATCTTCAACGCTGGTCGTACACTCCTTCTCAGACAAGTCACACGTGCTGGTATCCCTGGCTGGAGCCTTGCCCAAAGAGTTCTAGCCAACATGATCATGGACATCACCCAGGACTGGTATGAGGGCTTCCCACCGACCACCTTCTGGGTCCCCCCTCCCGCTGCATATGACGGAGACGCGTTCGACAAGCCCGCTCAGTTGGAAGACGACCTCCGCCCGACCGAGAGGGGTGTCAAGCGCTCTCGTAATTCCGCATCTGTTGCTTCAGCCCCAGCTGTGATGACCGCTGCAGGCGCATCTTCTCTTCGTCCCAAGAGAAAGATGCCCGCACAGTCTCTTGCCTCTGGCTCGAAGCGTTGACCTGGACCCCCACGCTATTTTCCTTCCTTACACTCTCTACTCTTCCTCCTCTCCTTACATCCACCGTCACCTGGTGTCCACGGTTTTTTCCGATTCCATTTTGTATCCCATTTTCACCAGCTACACCACCCTCCCTCATCTTGCCTGTACATGTACTTAGTCCTTATTCAGGCGCATCTGGCATGTCGCCCATGCTCACTGTTGTCAATCATCCTTTTTTACTCTTACAGCTTACACTCTCCTTGAATACATAGTGTTGTTATTTCTACCTTTCCTGTACATGTTTCTAAGCGCATCTCTCATGAGAGCTGTCGTTACTACCTCCCCTTGAGTACATATACCATACTAGGAAGGCTGCGCCAGTGCTAAATTACAACGAGAAAACCGAGACCCTCTATCGTCGACTTGTCACATGTGCATGCCGCTTGCAGGGTTAGTAACCGGGTTAGTTTGCAAGTTCCTCATGCTTGTGCTCCGGGAATTCCTGTCACGCAATTGTTTCTTCAGAAGCACAAATACGAACGTCGCGATGATATCGTCCCCGATGTGCATGACCTCGGGTGTCACAGTGAGCGACGGCATCCGCCCCTTCGAGAAGAACCCAATGGATCCACGGTCGTAGCTCGCCACCGCGACGTGCTGTCCGTCGTTCACCGCAAGCTATGCGTCATCAGTATGTATATACATCCTATCAAGAAACCAGAATGGCAAATGACTTGTACGCACGTAGATATCCCCCATGTCCAACTTCCACTTGTACTCGCGCCCATCTGACGCAGTGAACGTTTCAGACCTAAGGTATCATTTTGAATCAGTACACTGAACTCATGGCACCCATTGTACGCACGTCGAGAACGTATGCTGCCTGAGCGGAGTGACATCCCTCCCCCACACCGTAAGGAGCGGGTCCGGCGCCATCAAGCCCACCCCAACCTCCACCACCGACATCTCCACAAGCTGCCCATTCACCACCTTGTGTATCAACGTCGGTTCACGCGAGAACAGGTGGTACTCCGTCGAGACCTGGTATAAGGGCGTGTTGTCCGGAAGGATGATGACGGTGTTTCGCGCGTCTCTCTCCACCAGTCTGAGATCCATATCATAATATGTGGTGGCGGGCGGCAAGAATGTGGAGAAACGGGTGATCTGTAGCACGCCCTTCTTTATATACAAAGCGCGTCCAATGGGCACAGCCAAGTGCCTGGAAACCTATCATTCATTCTATCACTCGGCACGGACCATTCCTGATCCTAATCAAACCCAAGCACCACGGACGTGTTTCACGATACACCACAAATTGCAAAGTAGCAAGAGAGAGAGAGAGAAAAGATTGGTATTTAACAATGATAGGCCCAACTCATTAGCACAAAAAAAAACTACTATGTAACGGCGTTGTGTATGGTACGGTACGGTACTGGAATTGCGTTAGAAAGACCGTCTATGGCAGTAAAGTGCTACATCAGGTGTACAGAACCAATAGATAAAGTGACCCAGTAAGACAACAATTGGAAAGAGAGACGGAGAAGAGTAGGGGAGAGAGAGAGGAGAGGAGTATAGATACATATCACAGCTTCAGAGGATCTTCGCTAGTGTCCATAAGGCCCTCCATCTTCACGGCCGCGCTGGGTTCGTCTCCGCCCGGGTGGGACTTGAGCTGCTCGACGGGTTTCGCATCCCCGTTCGTCATGGGCGTGGGCGGCGGCGGCGTCTCCTCTCTCATGGGTGAGAACGGTGTCCCAGCCGCGCTGGTGGTCCCATTCGTTATCGGCATCTGCTCCTCCAAAACGTCCAGATCCACCTGCGGCGGCGCCGTCTCGAAGTGGTCTGTCGTCGCATCGTCGTGTGTCCCATGCTCCTCGTCCTCCTTCTCATACTGCGCCAGCTGATCCTTCAGACTCGTGGTGGAGTCCACAAAGGTCAAGGAGGAGGTGTCCTCGTCCGTTTCCTCTTCCTCGTCGCTTTCATCGGAGCCGAACATAAGGCCGCCGCTCTGGGTCGAGATGATGCCACTGGCGGGATTGTAAGAGAAGCCGCCATTGCCGCCCAGAACGCGCGCAAAAGCACTCAGAGAAGACTGAAAGTTGCCGTTATCATTGGGCGACTCTGACCGTGCCCGATCGCGGGCCTCTTGGGCCTCTCGACGCGCCCGGAACGACATGAGTCGGCTCTGGGCGTAGAGTTGGGGGAGATCTTTCGGCGTCGCATAGCCGTACTGTTCCTTAACGCGGGTAGTGAGCCAAGTGGTCCATTCTTCCAGCGTACGGCCATTGAGTATGGGCACCACGAGAACAGTCATATTGTCGCATCTACCCAGGTAAACGTCAGACGTATTGCCGATGAAAATTCCATCAGACACGTACCCAATACCCGCGCCAGAGGTGGTATCCGGAGCTAGACAGTGCTCACACATCATCTCTCCAATCTCCGCAAGACTCTTTCCTTCAGAGACTTGGTAACGAACGAAATTCACAACTTGCTGTGACGAGAGACAATCCCAGATACCTGATTTTCGTGAGCATGGAGATAGCAGGGACCAGGGCGAACGTACCATCACAAGCGATAACGAGAAATTCGTCCTCATCGGTTCTATCATGGCACGTTACATCGGGGTCGGCAGTGATGGCTTGCTTTTCCGCAGGGAGACTGTAGTTTTTCTTGAATTCAAAGTCGCCCAGTGCCCTAGACAGTGCGAGGTTGCCTGCAGGTATACGTCACGCTCGTCCCCAAGAAAAAGGCAAATTGGCACACACCATTGACCCGTCCGTATTCTATGTAACCACCGGCGCCAGTAATGCGTAGCCGCTCGCCTTCATTTGTAGGTTTGTGGTCGAAGCTTAACGGTTTGACCTCTCCCTTTACGCTTAGCACTGATCTTGAGTCGCCGGCATTAGCCTAATGAGGGTGACTCATAAGAACGGAGTGGCAATCTGATTGAATGAGGGGGACGCACGACGTATATTTTATCTTTGGTGACGAGTGCGGCGACAGCGGTGCAGCCTGATGGGTCTCTAGAATGGCTGGGGTCTAGAGATGCAATCAATCAGAAAGGGGAAGGAGCCGGACATTGACTGGGTACGCACCAGCGAGCATATCCTCATCCGTGCCCAGGAAGGCTCGTTTGAGCGCTTCCTCGTATCTCTTTTCTTTGTAAGCGTCCTCGTTGAGGAGGCGTTTGTGAACATTCCGTCCAGCGAACTTGGCGACCGTTCCTCCTATCGAAGCGCAAGGGTTAAGCATGGTGGATGAAGGGCTGAACGGAGCGTGCATACCGCCATGCCCATCGTAGACAGCAAAGAAAGCGTTAGAGTCCTCCTGGTCCCCATCTAGATCCAATACAATCGCATGGGCGTCCTCCATGGCTGCGAGGAGGGTGCGTGAGCGACGGAGACGACGCGCAGCGAACAGAAGACTGACTTATTCTCCATCCTTGCATCTCGGTCACGGCAAATGCAAAGTGGGCATTCTGGCCGGTCTCTGAAGTTTTGCTGGTGGCTATCGGGCACGGTCATTGAGAAAAACGATCCAGACGATGGATGGATGTGCACGGACCAGGCGACGATAGTGTTTGACCCTAAAGACGATCCGGAGACGTTGAACAGGCGAAAACCGGGCATGAAAAAGAACGGACCATGGCTGTAGGATGCCTGCTGATGCAATGCAGAAAGGGAAGTGGCAGGCGGGAAGGAGCGGGTACGGCGGGATGTCAAGATGGCGCGGCCCAGAGGCTGCAGGCGAAGCGAAGGGGAAAGTACAATGAGGGAAGGAGGGAGATCGGGATGGTCGTGTGGATGGAGCGCAAGTCGTATTTGGCGATGTTATTTACCACCGCGGCATCAACGTCATCGCCAAACCAATTCATCACAATGTCGTCTGTGTCTATTTTGCTGCTTGCCCCAGTCAGCTTGCAGTCAGCTGTGCTTGACACTGGAGTCGCGTAGCCCATCAGCTTGACAATGTCCTTCGCGTCTCGGTCGGTCTGAACTGATGTTTCTCTCGCACGGCTGGATTACTCTGGCGTTTGACTCTGGAATACGTGGACTCCGAGTCTTACATGGCTTCATTTCGTCGGATAAGCCATCTGCGATGCTTATGATTGGGATTCCTAGGCAAGTATTACTTACGCGTCTTGCTGCGACAGGCCACCGACCATTGTCTCGGCTCCGATGCATACGCCACCGTCCGCACTGCACTCACTAGGACCGCACACGACCGTGCACTCTACAGTTAACGTCGGTTCCCACTAAGTATTGAATGGGTCGATGTTCAGTAATACAGTAGTCGAAGGACATAGACACGAATTAGTGCAGGGAGATATCTATTTACGGTTTACTTGTAGTAAAGACATCGCGAATTCGAGTGCAGTGCATGCAGTGAATAAGCAAAGCACTCAGCCTCTGAGGATCGCGTTCCCGATTTGGCCACGTGGCCATCAACCACTCTAACACTGCGCTCACCGCCTCTCGACTGTCTCTACTACCAAAACTCCCCAGGGCTCAAGAAACACTCGAAGCCATGACTCAAGAAACACTTCAGGATGGGCCTGACATTGCGGAAGAAGTCAAAATCATACTTGAAGAGCCGGAGCAGGAGGAAGAGCAGGAGGTCCCCACGCCGCCCAGATGGTCCCCGCTCAGACGCGCCGTCCTCTACATCTTCCTCGGCATAGGCTGCGCCCTCATCTACTCCCACCTCCGCGCCAAAGCAATAGAAAGACAGAACAAAGTCGTGTACGCCAAACGGTGAGTGACAACCTTCGTTGGCCGTCGGCGTTTGATTTCCCATAGGTATTCCGAGGAGTACAAATTCAGACCCGCGGCGAGCCCCGTCATCACCGAGTCGCTCAAGGGAGGCGGGACCAAGATACGCGGCGCGCTGCCTACGCCGACTGTCACGCCCGCTGCATCGGAGACGGCGAAGAAAAGGAGGAGACGGAGGACGCGGAAGAGCACGTCGACTGCGGCGAAGAAGCGCAAATAATAGTGCGTGCCCCCTACTGATTTACCGTCCGCCACATGCTTAGCCGCGGCGTAGGTCTTTACATACCGTCTACCAGGAAATATAATTGCTTGTGGATTCCTCTGGCATTTGCGCATCTTCACGACCGTACGTTGTGAGACCTCTAGACTTACCGTGCAGATTGTTGTCTTCAAGCATCCCTTAAGTATATCGTGATGCGCCCACGCGGAAAGGGCGGAACAAACTGCCGCGACACTTGCCGGAGGCATTTCCATTACTTATATATACTTATAAATCTCGGATCACTCTCCCTCTCCCTCCATCACCATGTCGTCGGACACCAAAGGGGACTACCTCCCGCTCCCACTGAACAACGGCGCCCCCGCCAAGAGGACACGAATTGGCCGATACGCAGCATGCCTGCTCGTGCTCGTACCGTGCGCCCTCTGGGTTGCCGCCCCGGCCAGGCACCTACACTCCCTACAGAAGGCTTGCGGGCTCGTGGAGACGCTGAGCGCGGAGGCGATGTGTCCCCAGGCGACTGCGGCCTACCCCGTGAAGCACGCCGCCCTTTGGGGCGACTTGGACGCGCTGGTCGGGACGGACGCGTTCAAGACCAAGGCGATTGACTGGCTCGCGGGCGCGGTGCAGGTTCCGTGAGTGCCTCCCTCCACTCTGTACATGTCGATTCTCAATAGATAAGTACCCAGATCGGAGTCTTATGACGCCATGAAGCCCGTCGGCGAGGACCCTCGCTGGGAGATATTTGGGGACTTCCATGATTATCTTGCAAAAGCGTTCCCGCTCGTGTACGTTCTATCACGCTGGTTATATCCGATGTTTGTTTGACTCCTTCCTTTACCCAGCCACGCGTCGCTCTCTCTCACGAAAGTCAACACCTACGGGCTGCTGTACGAGTGGACTGGGTCGGACTCGTCGTTGAAGCCTTTCTTGTTGGCCGCTCATCAGGGTACGCGTCTTTTCTCGCTCCGTTGGTTGACATTCATGTGACATTATGTAGACGTTGTTCCCGTTCACCCTAACACGGTCAGTGAATGGACCCACCCGCCGTTCTCTGGACATTTCGATGGTAAGTTATGTTTTCGGTTAGATTCTGGTCTCATACTGACTGGGGTGGCAGGCGAATACATCTGGGGCAGGGGATCCTTCGATGACAAGTCCGGCTTGATTAGTATCATGTAGGTTACTTCTTCTGTGGGTTACACTATTGAGCCTGACTTTGGGCACAGGATCGTCATCGAGGAACTCATCATGAAGGGATTCAAACCCGCGCGTACCATCGTCCTCTCCTTCGGGTTCGTAATTACCCTTATCCTCGCTGGCCTCGCTCAATGACTTCACAGCTTCGATGAGGAGGCCTCCGGCATTCATGTCAGACGTTTTCCCTCGACACAGCGCTCATTCAACTCATATATCCTCTAGGGTGCTCAATCGCTAGCCAAAGCCATGTTGGAGATCTATGGCAAGGATGCATTTGCGCTCATTGTCGACGAAGGAAGTAAGTTGACACTCTTGGACCTCTCTTTAAACGCTCAACGTTCGAACTTCCAGGCGGCTTCACCGACTACTATGGTGTTCCATTCGCGACCCCGGGCGTTGCTGAGAAAGGCTACCTTGATACCAGGATTGAGGTCGCCGCTCCAGGTGGTCACTCAAGTGTCCCTCCTAGCCACACTGTACGCTCATGGTCCCATCGTTGCCCTTTCTTACTATCGCTGACTGGTTCTCAGAGCATCGGAATGCTTGCCGCCTTGCTGACCGAAATGGAAAACAACCCTTTCCCCGTATCTTTGGTAGGCATAGCTTCGAAATTGCTTGGCCAGTCACTCATGATTGTCTGTTAGACCAAAGAGGACATCATCTACAACAACCTGCAATGTCTGGCTGCTTATGGTCCCGAGATGCCCAAGAAGCTCCGCCACGCTATTGAATGGTCCGCTCATTCCGACAAGGGCCTCCGTGCCATCGAGAAGATCATCTTCGAGGACGCGTTCTACAAGAGCGTACTCGGAACCACCCAGGCCATCGATCTCATCAACGGCGGTGTCAAGACCAACGCCCTTCCTGAACAGGCGTACGCTGTTGTCAACCACCGTATTTCGATCTTGAGGTACGCTTACGCTCCCCAGTGTGGTACGCTAACGCTAACGTTGAATCCTTCAGCTCAGTGCAGGACACCATCGACCACGACACCAACACCCTGAAGAAGCTGGCTGATGAGTTCAACTTGACGTATACCGCGTTTGGTGAGACCGTCAGACACGGCGACCCGTTGAGGACGCTTGTGCTCAGTGATGCCTTTGGCCACGCACTGCCGCCCGCGCCGTTGACGCCGTCGTCGGGCGACACGTATGACCTGCTGTCTGGCACCATCAAGGCCGCGTACAATGCCCACAGGTCTCTGAGTGGCGATGATAACATCGCGGTCAGTCCTGGCATGATGACCGGGAACACTGGTATGTCGTTCACTTCACGGTCGCTTGGGGGTTCTGACTTGTTTTCAATTCAGATACGCGGTACTACTGGGATCTTTCACCCCATATCTTCCGGTATAACCATCACTATACCTCGACAGAGTCTGCTGGGGGCACTTTGGACGGCATACACACTGTGAATGAACGTATGTCGCTTTATGTCTGTGTGCGTTTGGCATCATGTAAACTGACATCGCGACAGGCCTTGCTGTCGACTCTCTCCTTGAGATCATCAGGTTCTTCTCGATCCTGATTCTGAACGCTGACGAGACTGAGCTCTGAGCCGTGAATACAATAGAATACGTGTAGATGAATACAACATGCCAGTGGGGGGTATCAAATAGTATTTAGTGCTCTTTCGCCACCTCCGCTACGGCTGCAGCAACAGTGCCGCATGTTAAGAGCTCTTCGATCGATTTTTGTCCAGTGTAGAAGAATGAGACTAGGCCCTAGAGGAATGTCAGTTATGTCAATCATCGTGGAGTGAGCTATGTGACCTACAATCATGAGATAGAACGCCACCATAGCAGAGCCTTCTGCCCAGTTGGTCTTCGCGTCTGCGGTGACATAGTTGACCACGAAGCATGCAGACACAGTCAATGCCACCTCAAACATATCTGCGGGCGAAAACACATGAGCTCTGAGTCGTTTTGATGTCTGTAGCTTGAGTACACACTACCCACCAAAGAGAAGCGACAGCGGCTTGCTCGTGATCCACGCGATGATCACGATGATGGGCATCCAGAACAAGATGAACTGTATACTCTTCTCGATCCCCTCCGCCTGCGCGATGGTCTCCGGAGGGGCTGGTTCGCCGAGGGCGTGGCGGAGGGTGTACCGCAGGAAGTAAATTATGGTCACGGCGCCGTCTGCGGAGAAGGAGACCAGGGGGAGGATGATCAGCCCGAAGAACTCTTCGCGGACGTGGCCTTCTTCTGCGACGAATCCGATGCTGGAGACGAGCTGCCAGGGAGTGGGTTAGACGGATAGTCGGTGGGAAGAAGACGTTACATACCCATTCCGCCGTGAAGGCCATCAACACCATGATGATCAGGAGCATTCCGATGCAGACCCACTGGTTGACCTCAGGCTCGCCGTGCGTTTCCAAGTCGTTCTCGTGTATGAGCTCTCCGTCGCCGGGAGGGTTGTGGGTGAACATCAAGGATCCAAAGTACCTTTCTCAGACGTGAGCCTGAGCACGGCCGTCGAAAGGACAACCTAAACTCACACCAGCAGTAGCAGTATCGCCAAACCGCGCGACATCCGCAGAAATGTCAAGCGCGTCTCATCGGTGATGGCCGTCGCGGCAGCTTCTTCGCCAAAGTTCCTAATCGACGCGAAATAGGCCGCTGGTAAGAGAAGAGATAGGACACCTATGGTAAGCAGGGTGTGGTTGAGCTGAGATAGTTCGGGGTGGAGGTCCTGGTGCATGACACGAGCGCCCCCGCTGATGAAGGCTGTCCCGGGGATTAAGAGAAGGTTGAGCACAATGACACCTTCGTGATGGTTTCAGGCGGGCGGTCCACGGAAGAGGAGAGACTCGGAGTCCGTACCGATTATTGTGGATTGTAGAAGCTTGAGCCTGACTTTGTCGGAGAAATGACAGGCACATTATAAGCCCAATCGGCTTATAATCCCGAACGGACCGATATAAGCCGCTTATAAATGGTGTAATCCCTTTTGATGCGCCCTCGTTCCTTATAATGGGTTCCTATTGCCTTGTACGGTAACGAGGCGGTGATCACAAGTCATCAATATGTGCTTAATCGGTAACAAGGTGTCCTTTCAACGTTTTGATAAATTACTTCCTTGCAGTATTCCATATTTTCTTGTTGACTTAGCTTCTGAGTCTTCTGAATGAGATGGTAGGCTGTTGCGATGATGAGAACGTGCCATAAGGAGAGACAAAAACATAAGAAGGGTACAATCCGTCAAAAAAATTACAACTAAGAGCCTTCAAGCCATCGTTCGACAGCGGGAAGTGTGGGCGTCTCACTAGAAGGAAGGCATTGGTTCAGTGAAGTCTTGGGATTTTGACGCCATGCAAAGACTTGCCAAATAAGTGTTCATTCGGCCAAGCCATCCTCGAACACCATGGACAAGGATGTCCTGTCACCCACAAGTCCCCCGTCCTCCTGATCGTTCTCTGAATCATCGGTCTTGTCAGGAGCAGAGGACCGACTCGGGCCTGCGACGTGAGGAAATGCAAGAGCGATCATGCCTTCGATGCGTGCCAGCTGCTCACGAATTAAGGCGTTTTGTTCGTCTGCAACATATAGTTTGAGGTCAGAGAGGATATGATATGATGTCGCAGGTACACACCGGATTTCCGAGCACGTTCAGCTAAGTGTCCAACGATCGAATTGGAATCCAGAGCATCGACGATAACCCGTACATCTGCGTCCAGAGGCTCAAGTAATGTTCGGACGGGACGGCTGTTTTTGACCCCCGACTTGGCAGGCGAGGCCATATGGACCGACACAACCTCAGGTCCTGAACTGCCAGATTCCATAGACGGAGTCCTTGTATGACTGGGCCCCGCATAGGAAGCCTGGTCGGAGTGTGGTGTGAATAAAGGTGAGCCTGGTAGGAGACGCATTGAGCTGAGGAGTTATGTGAGATGCCATACTGTAAGGCGACGATGAGAGAGGATCCGTACGAGTGGGAGATAAAAGAGCCGGTCTCTGAAGCGGGCTTCGAGCCAGCGTCTGATGTATGTGGGGAATACGGATCGAAGAAGGACTTGAGAGGTCCGTGAGGGTAGGATAGGGAGGTGCGCCCAGCACCTTCCTCGGAGGAATGCAAGGCCTGGTGGGCAAATTGCTCGCTGCCACCCGACCCAGGACGCGAGGGTGAGTCCATGAGACTGTCGGTGCCCATGTTATATTGGAGTAGAGGGCGACGAAAACGATTGAGTCGAAAGTGGTTGGGCGGAAGCTCGGTGATTCGGACAGTACTCTTGGTTCTGCGGAGCTGGGATTGTCGTTGGGGTTGAACGAAGAGAGTGTCGTCAAAGATTTGCTGTTTCCGACGGGTTTTGTCTCCGAAGACGTGAGGGGCAAGGAGACGAGGGATGCAGTATTGAACCTCTTCGGCACCTCCAATCGTAGCTCGCATTATAAGGCGCAAGCGGCGTTGTGAGTGGGAGATTGAAAGGGGAAAGTAACAATGTTTGGTCTTGTTATCACCCTCACAATTGTCTTCCGCCTATCACAATACTTGTCATAATCGATCCCGAACCATGTGAACTCAAGTCTCTACATATTCGGATCTCTCCAGACGCTTCTGAGTCCACTCTTGCACACCTCTGTTCCTCCATCGCCTTCCGAATACTCGCTGCCGTCGTTGATTCAGAAAAGTCAACTTTGGTCTACTACCACAACATCTAACCGTATTATAATCGAAACGAATCAGGCTGCCGAACTTCTTTAAATCTGGTGGAACCTCGTTTCAATTCAAAATCGCCTTCGCCGGTCCGTCGTATATATCTCCGTGGACTCAAAAGCATTCTAATCAGACTTCGACTTAGGCTGGCCAAGTAGAACGTGGACAAACCCCTTGGCCCATCGCCCCAATCCTTCCCAGGCGACATTGAACCTGCTAGCGGATCTTGGGACGATACGCTATCAGATCTGCTGTCCATGTGTGCTATCCTGCATCTATCGGATCCATGTGCCCCAGTATTCCTCATTTTGGCATCTACGCGAACACACGGCCAGTACTTTCACGTATTAGTGTCCATGGAGGTAACGTACTTCATTGCTCTGTTACAATGTCATCTGAACCATCATGCGCTAACGGAAACGCCGAATAAATACCTCCGGCTCACAACCATAGACTCGATGTTGCGGTACTCTTGTCACTGAGGGGCATCCGCATAGTCGCGAGTCCGATTCAGACCTCAGAGTAATTCGCTGATGAGTATTAATTCCACCCCTGGTCAGTCATCTCAAAACGACGTTTGACGGTTCTTGGACTGATACTGCATCCCAGAGACGCCAACAAACCTCCTCCCGGTACATCCAACACAGCAGCCAGCAGCCAACTTGCCCTTAATCCTAGTGACGTTCTCTCTTCCGGACCAGCGTGTCTTCCTACTCTACTCCAATCATGGCATCCCAGATCCAGAAACCATACTTGGAACATCCATCTCGACAGTCGCCTCTATACACCATTTCCCTGCTCAGCTCCGAGCTTCAGCCACGATCCTCGACATTACCATCACTGTTGTTCACTTGTCGCTCAGCGAATCCGTTCCGCGGCCGATGACCGTACCTCCTGGTCCCTTCGACACCGCTGCTGCTCCTATTAGTCGACAGCAGTGGTCTCGTCTGTTATGGTCATTTCTAACGGCGTCGACTGAGTCCATGGATTCTGACCAGTCAAGCCGTCGGATGTCTAATCACTTGTCAATGGTGAGTGCTACGCACGTCCTACTTGGTGTCTTTTCCAACAGCTTCCTCCTACGCAGGCAATCCAGGACAACTCAGATCATTCGTTACTGCTCGATGGCAGGAGATTGGTCCCCGTACCCATTTCGATGAATCTTGATGTGCCGGAGGACATCTCGCTGAGAGCTCCTGGTGGCAATTTTGGCTCTGGATCCGTTGCAAGACACCCAACAGGGCTGACAACGGGAGTTCAAGATGGGCCGTTATATAGATTCTGTCGCATCTGTAATAGATATCACAATACGTATTACGACGCGCCCTCGTATTAGTCCTCAATTATTTTGATGAACCCCACACGCAAATACGCAGCTTCAGATTCATAGTCCGTAACCTACAGATGTCCTTGGAAAGTGCGCGCTCAGTCAGTCCTGATCTCAGATTATAATCGAAGTGGTTACTTCTAACAAAATCAAAAAATGATCTGATCGACAAACGCGATCGAACTCGTCCTCTGAACCCTTCCACGACCACCGTCACCGCGCTCTCAGGTTCTACCGCCACCCGAGGACCTTGCTACATCCCACCGTCCGGGGCCTCGATTTTACAGGAGGCAAAAGCCTCGCCCTCTAGGCTTCTGGAGGTGGGAGCTCGTCACTGGCTCGGCTACCGCACCCAACCTAGAGATCGTGAACGTAGTCCACAACTCAACCCACCGCGCCGCTGACGGCAGGCGTCGACACCGCAAGCCTGGGAGCGTGTCACTTGCTCAGCTACACCTAGGCTGGGGTTTGGCGCTACGGAGGGAGAGGTCGCACCCGCCTGCGTTGCTATCTGGGAGCTTGTCACTGGCACAGCTTCACCAAGGCAGCTAAGCGGGGCAGGGCGAGGGAACCAATCTGAGGGGCTTTGGCTTTGTAGCCCGAGCACGCTCCGGCAGCAGTCCGTTTCCGGAAATGCTGCTATGGTCGCGTCCACAACTGATACGCGTGGGCGACCACGGACGACCCTTTCGTTAGGGCTTTCGAAGTCCGCGGTGCACTGACAATGGACCAACATACCATTGTCGACCATTCTGGTACCACCTCACGCTGTCACTGGGTGGCTCGGACGCCATTGTACCCGCGTGCTGCGTGGTTGAACGCATTCGGCCTTCGGGTCAGGCAGAGATATATATATACCTTGGTAAAATTCCCTTCTTTGCTACACCACCTCCTCTCACCACCTCAGCGTTCAGCAGTCACCGCCCGAACAATCCCAACGCCGCCACCATGACCCTTCTTACCTCTTCGCTTGTGCAGGCTTCGGGCCGTCGCCGCAAGACTCGGCGCAGCAAGAACAAACCTGAAAAGCGTCCTGAGCGCGTTGAGGCGCATAGGAAACACGTTCAGGAAGTGATCGAATCACATACCGGTCGGTGGCTTCGCAGGACTCGAACTTTCTGGGTTCAGGGACTCACATTTCAAACAGTCCGTCTTCTGGCCGATCGCCACCCCCAGGACTTCGTCAAGGTTCAGAAGAACCAAGCCAAGGTCCGAGAGAGAGTCGCCACTCTCTTCCCCAGTGTCATGCCCGCCGAGCTCCCAAACGCCTGGGATGACGACAACACCACCATCGAATACAAACTCTCGGACGCTATGGTCCATAAGGACCACCAGGCTGGCATGCAATTTGCCCTTGCCATCGTTGCCAAGCGTTATAACCACGTCATCTCCCCCGTCGAATGCCTACGACTGCTCGTCCTTTTCGACGCCTTCATGGCGACGAAACCTCGCTTCTCCAAGGCTCCTGATTCCCGTTCCTCGACTCCTGCCCTTCACTTAGGTGTTTGGGAATTTTCATCTGACCACGGTCCTGTCATCACCGGTGAAAGCAAGAATCAAAAAGTGAAAACCAAGGTTGCCATGGATGCTCTACTGCAATATTTCAAAGACGCCCTTCTCCCCAAGATTGCTAGCCTGATGTTCCTCGATTTTCCAACTCTCAAGGAGCGTGGTAGCACGTCAGTCACTCTCTCATTCTGTTATTATTCCCTCGGAACTCAGATACTGCATAGTGCTCACAAACGAATTCTTGAACACCCGGACATCCAAGCTGCCTTTGAGGAACGCCCTGCGCTGGATCTCGGCCCCGGTTTTTTCTCTATCGCGATGAAAGAGGGCGCCAGCGAGAATATTCATCTCAATTTCTCAGACAGCCCTGACTTTTTCTGTTGGGTAATCGCGGTCGGTGACTGGACGGGTGGTGAATTCTGTGCACCGCAATTAGGCGTGAAGTTTCCTATACGCCCAGGCCAGGTGTTTGCCGTCCGTGCACGCTATCTCGCTCATTGCAGCACGCCTGTTGTTGGACGTCGAGTGGTATTCACTTGTTTTGCCGAGTCGACGCTTCTCTCACGGGCTGATCGAGAGGCAATGGAACGCGATGGCGCAGTCTACCCTCGACCAACCAAAGCTTCCGTAGCAGCTGAGAAAGCTCTGAGGAAGGCAGCAAAGACCAGCAACAATATGTAGTTTTCTCATTAGATACTTTATCTTACACTAATTGAAATACTTTGGTGTTGGAATCTACCCGCCACCGCAGTATAAAAGTGCGAGCAAGAATAGGGCGTATATCAAACAACGTGATCGTGTTCCCGACAGCCAACGCGTAAATGATCCCGATCGTAGCCCGTAGCCCGTTTCCCTCCGCACCACATACATCTTTGCCGACCAGCTGTCATGCCAGCCTCGATAACTCAACGGACCTATGCTACGGTGGCCTGCAAATTCTGTGGCGAATACTATACCAAAGCAGGACTACCGAACCACGAACGGGCGTGTGGTATCCAACGGGGGGGGCTACTTGGCAACGCGTCCCAGGTCAACCGTGTAGCACCGACAAAACCTCGTATGTTCTAGGTGTATCCAGGAAAAAATACTTATGTACCGTGCTACAAAAGGAACGATGACACACGAGGACCGGATGAAAGTGAACGCCGATCTGTTGACTCGTCAGGGAATGATTGACCCACCAGTAGAGAATGAGCTACAATGACAACTGTCTTCCTCCTGCTGCTAACAGCAGGCTATCGTGCTCAGATCCACTGTCCGTACATCAATTTCGAGGCTTAGCAGGTCTTCGTGGTCCTACAACGACGACTCCGGATCATACCACCGATAGCACTACTAACGGAGACACCACGATATCTGGTAGGCCCCACCACTTCCCCTTGAATGTTTGCCTGACAACTCTATCTAGCACCTCCTTCGGCCTCTACCGCCATAGCTTCCATCGTCACACAGAGAAAGCAGGACGATATCCGAACGATTTTCCATCCTCTATCCGAGCGGCCTGAAACCGTTGTCCGTTTCGAGGACTACCAAACACTCAAAGGAGACGCCGTTAAAATTCTCCCAGATCCCAAACCATGGCGTCCCTTTGTCTCTCGGCGTGCCTTCGAAATGGCCGACTATATGTTAGATACCTGTCTAAGTAGTGACGAGGTTTCCCGGTTCATCAAGCTGGCGGAGTCAAAGGAGGAAGAGGCCGACCTGCAGAATGCACGCGATTATCGCAAGATGTGGCAGCGCGCTGCTGATCTCAGGACACCAGTATGTGTTTCCTCTTCTGTTGTTGCTCTTCATTATGACATGCTTTTCAGTTCGTTTGTGAGACCGTCTCCAACACAGTCGACAAGACGGAATACAACTACAAATTCTATTACCGGGACATCATGGCCTGGGCGCAGGAACTCATTCAGGATCCGGCTCTTGCTACCGAGTGGGTCTGGGACGCCCACAAACTCTATAAATGGGACTCGGAGAAGTGGGTTCGCTTCGTCGACGAGCCGTTCACGGCCGATTACTGTTGGCAAGCCCAGGTATCATATCTTCTTTTGGTACTTGATATGAAACTCACCTTTACATCGATTGCAGTCGACGCTCACAAAAGACGGTAAGGTTCTTGGGCTCATCATCTACTCGGACAAGACCTTGCTCTCCTCCTTCGGCACTACGCAAGGATATCCCGTGGTCGCCCGGCTCGCAAATTTACCCATCGAGCTCCGCAATGGCAAAGGATTAGGTGGCGGAAGAGTTGTCGGATGGCTTCCTGTGGTAATGGAAACTCTATCTCTTGTTTCTACAGTCTTTGACCGACAACCTCCCGCAGATTGGAAAGGAAACAATACATTCCAAAACACAGTGGGCCATACATCGACGCAAAGTCTGGCACAAAGCTATGAGCTTACTGTTTGCTCCCATCATCGAGTACCAAACTATGGGATGGTTTGTGCAAATCCCGCAAGGCGTGTCCGTTCGCCTCTTCCCTTGGATTATCATGTTGTCTGCCGACTATGAAGAGCAGTGAGTGTAGCGTCCTTGATGTGTACACATCTGATGGAGTTCAGGACTTTCATGTCCCTCATTCGAGGAGCAAATGGTCTGTTTCCGTGCAACATCTGCCTGGTGCCGAAAGCAAAGCAAAACGATATGACTCTCGTGTACGCCCGCCGGACGACGGCGGATGTCAAGAGAACTCGGGAAGACTCACGGCTCCTGCCGACGAAAGGCGCGAAGGAGTTGTTATTCAAGAATCAGGGCCTACGGGACCTCGATGTTAGTGCTTCCTGATTCCGCTCTCAGCGTCATCTAACATATTCAAACAGAATTGTTTCTTCCTTTTCCTTCGCGGAGACTTTTTCGAAGCCCTTTCCTTTGATCGCCTACATGTCTACCATGACGGACTTTGGGGCAAGCATCTCTTGCCTGAGGTGATCAAGCGACTTCAAAGGCTGGAGAAAGTCACTCCCGGTGCCAGTAAAGGCCTGTGGTGTAAGCTGGCGGATACACAGTACATTCCTTTTGTCAGTCTAAATCGTGACACTGACATTCTCTCAGGGCAGCGCTCTTTCCGAGGTGGCGAGCTCTCAACCACTTCTACTCTTGGACATCTACCCGGTTCACAGATGGCAGGAAGTACGAAGATCTTTCCAAGGTTGGTCTTTTACTCATCACATAGTCTCGTACTAAGGGTTCACAAGGTCGTGCTCTTTGTTACGCACAACATCATCACACCAGAAACCGATCCGGACGGCTATACACTTCTCAAGGCTTGTCGCAGCTACAATCGACTGGACATGTATTCCGAACTTGACGTACACACCGAGGTTACTATGGACGCAGGGAAGGAGGAGCTGACCAAATTCACCGCGCTGATCCAGGTAAGACTAGGCGCATTTGCACTGCAATTTGAAGTCGTTAATACCCAAACTCAGACGTATGAGTCATCACTCCGAGCGAAGATGACCGAAGCTCAAAGGGCTGCCCTGGAGGCGGCTAGGAAGGACATCGACGACGACGAGGAAGACTCTGACTCTTCTGTTTCAGACGGCGAGTCAATCGATGCGTCGAATGAGGAGCCACGCAGGGACGCAACCTCCAATACCTCGAAGAAGAAGACCGCAACTGTGAAAAGTTGGAACTTTCCCAAGATTCATTCACACCGGCATCTCTTTGAGGATATTCTGGCCAAGGGTGTTACGCGAAACTACAACACAAAGCCAAACGAGGAGATGCATGGGGACCTCAAGGAAAGTTACCAAGATAGGTCTAACTTCAAGGATGTCGTCAATCAGGTGGGTAATCATCAGCACTCTTGCACGGAACACTCACTCACAAAGTAATAGATCCTGCGAGCGGAACACTGGATATATGTTTCGGATTACATCCGCCAGCAGATTGCTATTCAAGACGAACTGATTGCCGCCTCCAAACCGAATGCAGAAGGTGACGGGGATCCCAAGGACATCGTTACGGATCCTACAGGTCATCGCACTCTCCATGGTTCACGAGGTGACGGTGGGGGCAAAACTACGATCGCTAGTCTGGAGTCGAGAAAAACAGTAGATCCCGCCTTCCACCTTTTCGGACGGAAATTGTATCTTTTCTGTCGAAATCTCATACAGAGGTTGCCGGTACTCTTCCCGGCAGGTGCTGAAGGTTTCAAAAATCTGGAGAACGACCATAAGGTGAGTACATCTTTCGTATGCTTGACCCAGAGAAGGTCAATTCTGAGGCTGACGAGACACATTGACAGATTTGTATGTTTGGTTCACTGAAGGTGAATTTCGAAAACACGGTCAACGGAAAGCTTGCCACCGACTACCTGAAGTGTTCGCCCAACTTCTACGGATATCCGCGATACGATTGCGTGATGATCAACAGTGACGATGGGATATACTTTGGGCGACTGGTCTTGGTCTTCCAAGTCCATGTCCAAGGGCAGAAGATTCTTGTTGCGCTCATTCATCCTTATACAGAGACACCTAGTCGGATCCATACTCGGCTCGACACCGACTTGGGGTTTTATCGCGTCAAAGCCAAGCCTCGGAAGGATTCGCATTTTGTCCCCCTACAGTCCATCATTCGTGGGGTTCTCATGATTCCTGACTTTGGAACATCCCCCCTTCCTCCACACCTGCTTAGTCTCGAAAATCCGCTAGGCGCCGTGGATCATCTGGCGGAACTGAGGAAGGTAAAGGAGTACCTGATCAACGACATGGTCGATGGAGATATATTCCTGAGACTGCAAGGTCTCAGCTACATTGGACAGCGTGTGCAATCCGTTCCACGCCGTCGCACTCGTCGCCCATAATTATTGTAACAATTTGAACCAATGAATGAATTGCATCTACGACCGCCATAGTTATGTAACGACTACTTGAGCTCGACATTGGACATCAAATCGGTAAGCGCCTCGATGCTTGGAACTACTACGAGAACGGGCTCCTCCCCCGCCTGTTCCTCGCGTTCGAAGATTTTGCGCGATTGGGCTCTATTAGTAGGGTATGTATCAATATCAATCAACGAGATCATTGAAGACTTACATAGTGCTAGCCACTTGAAGCTTGCGCTTCGTCTGAATGGCATAGTAGGTGGAAGACGGCGCAGGCGCAGAGGGCGGCGTACGAGGGCGAGCTGGCGATAAGGGAAGATCGGATTGCTGCTGCTGCCGAGAGGACGATGCACGCTGATGTGCAAGTTCGGAATAGACCTCTGAAAAGAAGCTATCGTCTAACCACACTATCAATCCTTATCACAACTAGTACTCCTTGTAAGGGAGCTGGGGTGCACAAAGGTTCGAGAGAACAAGGTGCTTTTGGGTAATGGAGAAATAGAGATGTATTCCGAATCGCTGTAGTTAAACTACGAGTTGTTTTTGGGGGTGTAGGGATTCTGATCGAAATGACACAAGAAAACCTTGAAGTCGTAGGCCGAACCTCTTGACGTATGAAGACCTTAAACAGCGCGAGGCAATGTAGCTTCTACCTATCAAGTGCTCTGGTGTACAAGGATTTTGTCTTGGAATCGTCAGGCCGCTACCGCAGGTTTTACGCCACTGGACTGCTAACGATAAGGACTCCTTCTTGCACTTAAACCAAACTTCTAGTGTCTTGCACCGGGACCAAAGGTTCCGAAAGGTGTCTCAGATGTTGACAACACTCGTTCAAACTCAACTTATTCCTCAAAGGAAAGTACTTCACGAAATAGCGTGAATGCAGGGCAGAACCACTTGCAAACCGGCCTTCTTGCGAATACAAGGTTCTAACACCAAGTAGATTCGTTGGTACTCGACTTGGTACGTCGGAATAAGGTTCTTTTGAGTCTTTCAAGGAGCTTGGCAACACCTGATGTCTTTAAATCTTGGAAAGGTCTTTGGGGTCTTTGGGGTCTTTGGGTTCTTTGCAGAAATGAGTCGAAACTCGAGATAGATTCACTACAATGGCTGCGTCTGACTAGCGGCTACTGGGGGGGATCTAAGCTACCGAAATATGGGTCCTTTGGGCCCTTTTATACTACTGGTGGGTTCCTACTGAGTAAGCATCTATTCTAGGATCGGATACATCGGACTTTCGAGTCATACAAGTGCTGGATTCTTATTGGCTATCCCTGGTCGAAACAACTGCGGACAGGCCGCTTGGTCCTTTAGCCATATACGCCACCTTGGCGGTATGGTACAATCCTTGTGCCCAGGAGATCAAGGTCCGATAAGGACTTCGATCCTTAGGTATCTTTATGTTGCAAGGTCCTACGGACACCTGCTTTCTTGTGGATAGGTTGGATGGAGATCGTTAAGAACGTCCTTTCGAGCGCAGACACTACAGGGGAGTGCTTTCTTAAAGTGGTAATACACCCTGCTTTCGGGGTGGTCCTTGATCGTGGATCATGATCGATCGGCATAGCGGAAGGCGTCGGTTCGGAGTCCTTGACAGCTCCGAAGATTGTTTCCCCAAAAGGGTTGTGACGTCCTTGAACTATTTCGGGACCTTCCAGGTCTTTGGGTTGAGGTGCGCAGGTCTTGGGTCGCTCGAACTGAACCGCCTGGAGACCTTTGGACCCTCCTTGGGTGCGAATGGTTATAGCACATCGTCTGTAGTACAAGGTACACGCAAAGGTACGGGATCTTGAAAGGGATCCAACGCGCGGATAAGGATATTCGGATGAAGGTGATCGAAGGTTTCGATCGCGCCTGTCCTAAAGGACTTGTTAAGGCGCCTGGACCTTGTCCTGGAGGCTTGCCCGCGTCAAGGCAGTAACTCCTGCGTGCTCTATCCTAAGTACTTGACTGGAGGTTCCTAAGGTCTTTGGGCTGTTCAGGAATCGCAAAATTCCCCGTTTCTAGTACTGGAATAGTACCCTGCGTATCATCTCCCCTTGACTTATGAAATGTCGTCCGCGACATAGTCCTTGGTGGTTCAGAACCTTTATCCTGGGTACCAGGCCGCCGTGACGAAGTCCCCTTTTGGTTTCTATCGCCCGATGGACCCTCTTTTGCCTAACTTTGTTCCGTTATAAAAGGTCCTGGGACTTGTCCTCAGAGCTTTCATTCCTGCCTTTATTCTATCATGGCTCCCAAAACTTGGACTCCCATCGCAAAGCTGCTTCCCACAACGCCGCACGTTCCGTCCGCGAAGGACCTGATCACTACGCGCGACCTTGGCGCCGGTCTCGTCGCTTATGCGCTCGACTACGACCCTCCAGCCAACACACCCGACTTCCTTATGTACCTCGGCATGCATCTTACGCTCATCATTCCCAAGGTCCATCGTCTGGACCTCAAGAAGGCGTGTTCGAATCCCGACGTGGCACTGGAGATCACCGGCTATGTTGACAAGATCATGGAGAGAGTCCTTGTGTGTACTCCTTCGCTGTGTTCTTTTCCTGATCCTGACTTCATCCTGTCCTTGTTTTCTTTTTAGGCCGTCGCCCATGACCTTCGCACCTTTTCCAAGGTGTCGACGGACATGGCGGTGTTCTTTTTCAATCTTCGCCTCTATGTAGGGATGCTGGTACACCTTCTTGGGATTCACCCTCAGACGCCAACGCACCACATCGCCCATATTCTTCAACCTTTGGTGAGCAGCTGCAAGAAGGCGTCTAACGCCCCCTTCCCTGATGCTTCGTGCCTTGTCTTGCTTCCTTATTCTATCCTTAGTTCACAGCTACCTTAGCTACTATTGTAGCCAGCTGGGCACAGAATAAGTCTTAAAATAAAAATTTTTATAGTCTTTGAATAAATGGACCGATGTCCCTCTATTCCCTCTTTACTTTTCTGATGACGTCCCCGTCATCTGGTATGGTACCTTAGCTTCCTTTGAAGCTATAGGTCATTCCTGGGTGCTCAAGGTCACGTAGTTCTGGCAAGGACATCTAAGGTCTTCGTGATCGGCTTACTTATGAAGTGTAGTCGATCAAAGAACTGTTTTCCAAGGTCTATAGGATCTCGTCGCGATACAAAAGGTATTACACGGAACTGAGCTATCTTGTCTTTGTAGATCGTTCCGTCCAACTCGCAGACCACATAGTTTCCTGCCGAGGTCCTTGTTACTACCGCGTAAGGTCCCATAAACCTTTCCTTGAACTTCGCATTCATTTCTGATTCGATCCTAGTGTTCCTTACTAGTACTAGTTCACCAGTTTTGAATTTGTAGCGAGGTATACTTTTCTGGAAGTCCTCCAAGAACTTCGCAGCGGCCTTCTGTTTATTTAGAAGGACCTTTGACCTTAGCTTGACAGTATCCTCTTTGTGCTTGATGAGCTGCCTAGCTCGGAAGGCAATAAGGTCCGAATGGGAGACCAGTCGGTCTGGTGCTTCAACCAGCCAAGTCAATTCCTCCAGGTCCATTGGCATTATTGGTTCGCAACCGGTTACTGCCTGGAACGCTGAAGTACCTAGACTCCTCTTTATGGTAATGCGCTCAGCCCAAAGGACCTCATGTAGGAACTCTGGCCATTGCTCGGGTTTACCCCTGCATACCTTGAAGAGAGATTGACGGATATCCCAGTGTCCTCGTTCAACCTTTCCGTTGGCTTGCTTATTGTACGCCGTGATCAAGATACCTGTAATACCATATTTCTGTTCAATATGTACTAAAGCCTTCTTGATTGCTGGCCCATTGTCGGTTACAATTTCCTTGATACAACCCCACCTGCATAGAATGTCCTCGAAGATCCATTCTCCCAGCGACTCGGCGGTCTCTTCCTTGAGAGCCCTTGCCTCTGGCCAACTTGTTAATCCACACCTTGCGACGGTCACAGCATTGAAGCCGGCCCATTTTGAAGGTCGTTTCTTTCGAATGGATTCCTCTCCTGCCTTAGGCATCCGGAAGGTGTCTATATAAGCCCTTTCGTAGATACCTGGAGTTGAAGTAATCGTTGGTGCAACCTTTATGTTACGTTTCTGGCGTTTCTGACATAGTACACAGGTCCTTACATACCATCGTATGTCGACCTCCATACCTGGCCAC
This sequence comes from Strobilurus pachycystidiatus, assembly GCA_019915135.1. Classification (NCBI taxonomy): domain Eukaryota; kingdom Fungi; phylum Basidiomycota; class Agaricomycetes; order Agaricales; family Physalacriaceae; genus Strobilurus; species Strobilurus pachycystidiatus. The sequence continues at coordinate 1,630,973 of JAHLMK010000004.1, forward strand.
CAGAATCGCTTCATGATGAGTTGTAACACGGAATATTGTCCTTTATGTCCTGCCCGGTCGTGTAGAGCTTTACAAACCGGGATTCGTTCATTTGGAAGTAGCACTCGACGGGGGTGGGAGTCCGAATGTGTTCGGTATAACCTTTCATGCTGGACAAAGAAGTCTTTGCTCCATTTCTCCAAGTCTTCGTCCTCAAGTACATCTTCCGATTGTAAGTAAGGTTGAAGTTTGGGCAAATAGGTCTCCCACAAACGCTCCCTTTTGCTCTTATTGAGCTCCGGGAACTCCGTGATATGCATCCAACCTTCGATATCCTTAACATTGACTAGTCCCGAAGTCCTTACCGCTTTAGAAACCTTTATATGGTCTGGTAAAGGACTCCGTACTATTTCCTGGAAATAGCCTCCCCTACTGTCGATGTCATTCCTGAAAGTGTCAAAGTCTAACGGCTGCTCCTCTTTAGGCAGACCTTTAGGCTCCTGGTACTCAAAGGTATTGACCTCGTCATCCTCTATGTTTATGTGAGGTCTGGGTACTACTACATCATGCTCTGAAGCTGGACGGCGACTTAAACCATCCGGGCCATGAACCTTTCCTGGTACGTGTACAAGCGTGAAGTGATACATCAAGATCTCCTCAGCCCACCTTTGCAGGTTTGCGTTCGCTAAGGAGTCCACGTTGGATAACATGCCCTTGATGTATTTTGCATCCACTTCAATTTCTAGTTTTCTACACCCTAGAAGGTAGTACTTGCACGCGGACAGAGCTCTGAAGAGCCCGAATAGTTCTCGCTTGGCTTGCGAGTACCTTGCCTCTCTTTCGTTCAATGTCAGAGACATAAACTTGGCAAAGTATCGTTTCTTAGGGTCCTTGGGATCTACCTGGGACAGATAGAAACCTACTGCCTGGTAAGAGGTGTCTACCGACAGCGTGATTGGCGTGGACCATTCATAATTCAGTGGTTTCAGCATCGGACAAGTTTGTATAGCTTCCTTTAAGGTATCCATACTTTCCTGCTCCTCGTCTGTCCATCTGAACTTGGTAATGTCTTTGGTTAACCTGGTCAAAGGTAACGCCTTCTTAGAGTAGTCCTTTACAAATGCTCTGAAGATTCCAGCTGTTCCTAAGAACGAACGGACTTCCGTGAGCGCTTTACAAGGGGGCCAATCCGAGATCACCTTAACGCGATCTTCAGCTGGCTTTCTACCTTCGTAGGTACAGACATGTCCCACTGCCACAATCTCTTCTGCACAAATGATAGCCTTGTGACCAGAAAAGGTCCCTCCGGCATGTTTCATTCGCTGTATGATCCTGTTCATGTTCACAAGGTGTTCCCAAACGAAACGCCTTACTTCAGGATGACCTGGAAGCGTTTCGTAGGTGCCATCAGCTTGTTCATATCGCGTAGCGGGCCCGCGGACGGGCACATCGTCGATATAAGGTCTGGTGAAGGCTGGTATTTCATCCTTGAGAATCGTTGTAACATCGTCATGAAAGATAGGTACTGAATTAGTCCAGCCCATCGGTAAGGTCTTTAACCTTAACGCTCCGTAAGGTGTCGAGAAGGTTGTCATATCGCGGGACGCGGTGGCAAGGAGCCGTTCGTCATATCCAACGAACAGATCCAAGGTTCCTCCACAACTTCGTCCTGCAAAGGACTCCGCTAGTTCCTCCGTGGCTGGAGGTAACCCTGAGTGCGCAATGGTCACCGCATTGAGTGGTTCCAGACTGTGCACTAGGCGAAGTTTCTTTCCATCCTTCTTCACAACACAGAACCACCTGGAGCGGTATGAGGAGTTCGAAGGCTCATACACGCCCGAGTCTAGTTTGTGTTTGATAATCTTACAGACTTCGTCATAGATTCCTGGTGGAATTGGTATATTCCTTAACACCCAAGGTGTGTGCGGTATTACCGGGATATCCACTGGTGGAAAGAACTCTGGTTTGAAGTGTCCTTTCTCAGATTCTTCCCAGGCAAAGCCTTCGTTCTGGTTACAGAAGATGGAGTCTATAATCCGTCTTTCTGCATCCGTCAGGAAGTCCCCGACGTGGTCGGCTTGTATCTGTTCCCTCCTTTCGGCAGTATACCTACCTGTGGGTACGAAGGGTGGTGGATCAGGTACTAATTCCGGCATCCCAGCTAGTGGGTCTCCATGAATGTGGCGCTTGATCCTGAATTCTTCAGGTAAGGTTCCAAGGTGAGCTTTGGTTTTCAAGGCTACTGGTTTGTACTTCTTCCCTACGAATACACCCCTCTTAGGGATCTGACTTTCCAACCTTAGGAACTCCTGTTGTGCCTCCGCCATGTAATCCTTTGGTAAGGTTACCGACAAGCCCGTAAAGACTTGTTCTAACTCCTTTGGTACCCCGTAAAAGAGATTCAAAGTCGCCGTGGCGTAGGACTTAAATTCTTCTTGGTCTTCCGCAATCTGATTGATATTGAATACCTTGCGAAAGCCTTGAATCTTGGTTGGGACCTTTAATAGTCCCGAAGGTGTCACCATATGTTCTGGGACTGTCATATGTGTCGATGCTTGGTGCATCGATGCATGCATGAAGGCGTGTTGCTTCCTTAGCCTTTTGGCTGCCTGATGAACCCTATTGGGTGACTTCTTCATGTATAAGGACGTTAAGTCCCCTTCCCCGAAGGTCTCCCTGTTATCACCAGGTATCCAACTTTGCTTTACTTCGATGTTTCCTTCTGGTGACCTTTCAAGGATCAACACGGCTTCTTCATAGGAATTTCCTACGTCCTTAGGTTCCCGTGAAAACCCGTTTGTCCTCCTGGAATCATATGTCTTGGGATCTGTCCTCGACGGTAAGAAGGTAGCGATAACTTCTTCCCATTGGTGTTATCCGTAAGGGTTCCGATTGCGTTCCCGTTGGGAAGGTTGGTGATGACCAGGTTTGAAACGATCTCGAAAGGTCGTCCCAGTAGGACCTCATAGGCGGGATCCTGCAACACATGCAACTGAAGGTAATAGACAATTCCTTCAAAGTCAAAAGGTATGTTACGAGCCAATCCCAAGGTACTGGTTCGTCCCTTGTCCGCACTTTCCATAGTAATGGTGAAAGTGGGATCATAGGCTATTCCTAGTTCCAATGCTGCCTTGAGCGAAATGGAGGCGATCTGCGACCCACCATCCACTAAACTCTCCTTTTTACCATTCTTGTTGATCAAGGGCCAAAAGGTTCGTAGATCTGCATTTTCCGGCGCCATATTGCCACTTATCATTTGAAAGGGACCAGTATAGTGACCTCCGGAAAGGTTTACAAACTGTTCTACCGCATCGTGGACTACAATTCCACCAATAGGTAAATCACCTTGCTCATGAAAGTTGACTGAATACAGCTCGGGTTGAAAGTGATCTTGGACCGTATCGGCCACTTCTTCCGTCTTGAATACAGCCACAGGCGTGTTGCGTTTCCTGATGAAGTCCGAAATGCTCTGCTGCCAAGGGGGGTTGGTAGCTAGTAGCGCTTCGGGTAACAAGAACTTCCAGGCTTCACGCCAACTGGGATTCTTGTGCAAGAGTTCTTCTGCCAGGCTACGGCGTTGGAAACTCTTGACCTTAGGTTCCTTAGGTTGAACCTTTGGTTGGTTCTTTTCTGGCAGAGTTGAATCTGCTTTTGGTTGCGGCACCGGGTCTGGTTCTTCCATCGCCAGGACTTCGTCAAGAAGGTCCTGGTCAACAGATTCTACTTCTTGAGTGACTTCCGGCTTGGAGAATGATACCTTAGGCGGCGCTGCTTTTGGAATGACCACGGACACCCGGTCCTTAGGCCATGAGGTTACCTTGTTTTGTGGAGTTGAATCCACAGGTGCACTAGGTGCTTTTGCGCTCTGACGAGTCTGACGAGTTTCTACAGTGAACTGGCTCTCCGGAGGAGTATGTGCTAACTGCACTCCTTCCTTCATCGAGCCCTGCCGAAACCCTGATAGGCGTCGGGGGCAAACTCTTCTTCTTGGGTTGGGGTTTGAACATACATCGCGACCTCAGGTGCGAACTCATCTTCTTGAGATTGGAACGCCGATACCTTAGGTGCATTTTCTTGTTGAAACTTCTGAACTTGTTCCCAAGGGCTGAGAGGCTGCTTGGGACTAACCCTTTGAATAGGTTGACTAGTAGTTCCGTTCGTTACATGATATATGTTGGTACCGCCAGGCTTGTAGATATGACCATTGCTTTCGCACATTTCCTTTGTAGGACAATTTGCTACAATGTGTCCTAGCTCACGACAGAAGTAGCACCTTCCATCGTTAACTACGAACTTGTTTCCTGGGAACGCGCCCGGAGGAGCTTTGTAGAGTCCATTCGGTAAGTTGGTCGGGACTGAGACACCTTGAGCAGGTGTTTGTAGATAAATCGGCGAGGCTTCTTGTACAAAACCTTGGGTGCGGAGTCCTTGCGGACCTCCACGCTGTAAGGTATGGAGAAGTTCTGCCATCATCTTCTGATCAGCCTTGCGAGCCTCTTCGCGTTCCTTTTCTCCTTTCTGGATAATGTCCTGAAGGCTAGCTACCCTATTCAGGTATTCATCCAACTCCTCTGTCTTGATTCGGGTGGTAGAGGCGGGAATAAGTTCTCTGTTATAAGGACTATCCTTCGCACTCTTGCTCATCCATTTATCGGTCAAGAAGTAGTTGGAGATCGCTGCCTCGACCTCTGACAAAGTGAAGTCATAGGTGGGGGTTGTCCCGGCTGTTGCATTAGCTTTCGCATCGCGCCTGAGGTCCCCAAGGACATTATGCCAAACTCCCTCTGTGATAGAGGACTTGATATCTTCTATAGCACCCTTATTGGTAAGTTCTCCCGACGTGATAAGATGTCCCATGATATGGAGCACTTCGCGCTGAAAGCTTTCCCATTTTTGCTTGTTGGCTATGGGCCTAGCCAGGTACGGGTCCAAGGCATCCTTTAGGTCGGCCGGGACGTACGTAGGATCGTTCTTTCCCTTTGAGTATGAGGAAAGAACTGATTCTTGGAAGTCCGCCCAGACACCTTTCAAGTAGTCTGGGTTTTTGTGCCACCTTAGGCGTTGTTCGTGGCCGGCGTATAGCGCGGCTACTTCCAACTTAGTACCTTGTTCGGCGATTCCTGTCTGGTCAAAGATCCAGTTGCACATTGTGAAGAACTCCCTCACATCATCGCCGGAGTGTCCCTTGAATTTGGGAGCATCCCTTGAGAATGGTATCGGGATCTTCTTGCCTTGGATCTCGCCTCTAGCTTCAGCGCTAAGTTCCTCGGAAGGTACAATTGCTCGTACTGCCATTACTGGAACTGGTATCGTGTTTTGGGTAGACTGGTTAAAGTCAATGAAGGGGGTAATAGGTTCTGGACTTTCGGGGTCTTCAAGGTCAGTCAAAGGACTTCCGAAAGGTGTCACAAATGCGGGACTAGGCGAAGTTCTAGAGTCCGAATGTCTTCGGGTACTGGTTGGAGTTCTCGAAGGTGATTCAGGATCTGAAGAAGATCTGATCCTAGAGGCAGTAGGTGTTGAAGGTGGTACTTGCGTACGTTTCTTCTTTTGGTTCTTGGGAGTAGTCGGGTCTGCAAAGCGTCGCTGTGCTTGAGCTACTTCACTAGGTAAACCGTTGTAAAGTGAGCCGGCGATTGGGCGATTGCTTCTTAGGCGACTAGTGATACCAGAGGTTGCTGGATTTGAAGATCCGGCAATAACTGGGTCTCCTTTTGGTGGTTGTGGATTTGCGCGGTTCTGGCTGTTGGTGTAACGACCAGAGTTCCTTGCAGCCAGTGTCTTTTGTTTATGGAGATTCCGATCTCAAGGTCGACTTAGAAGTCTCTTTTCGAAATCAAAATTTACACCCCCTCGCGGTGGGCTCCAAAATATGATGTGCAAGTTCGGAATAGACCTCTGAAAAGAAGCTATCGTCTAACCACACTATCAATCCTTATCACAACTAGTACTCCTTGTAAGGGAGCTGGGGTGCACAAAGGTTCGAGAGAACAAGGTGCTTTTGGGTAATGGAGAAATAGAGATGTATTCCGAATCGCTGTAGTTAAACTACGAGTTGTTTTTGGGGGTGTAGGGATTCTGATCGAAATGACACAAGAAAACCTTGAAGTCGTAGGCCGAACCTCTTGACGTATGAAGACCTTAAACAGCGCGAGGCAATGTAGCTTCTACCTATCAAGTGCTCTGGTGTACAAGGATTTTGTCTTGGAATCGTCAGGCCGCTACCGCAGGTTTTACGCCACTGGACTGCTAACGATAAGGACTCCTTCTTGCACTTAAACCAAACTTCTAGTGTCTTGCACCGGGACCAAAGGTTCCGAAAGGTGTCTCAGATGTTGACAACACTCGTTCAAACTCAACTTATTCCTCAAAGGAAAGTACTTCACGAAATAGCGTGAATGCAGGGCAGAACCACTTGCAAACCGGCCTTCTTGCGAATACAAGGTTCTAACACCAAGTAGATTCGTTGGTACTCGACTTGGTACGTCGGAATAAGGTTCTTTTGAGTCTTTCAAGGAGCTTGGCAACACCTGATGTCTTTAAATCTTGGAAAGGTCTTTGGGGTCTTTGGGGTCTTTGGGTTCTTTGCAGAAATGAGTCGAAACTCGAGATAGATTCACTACAATGGCTGCGTCTGACTAGCGGCTACTGGGGGGGATCTAAGCTACCGAAATATGGGTCCTTTGGGCCCTTTTATACTACTGGTGGGTTCCTACTGAGTAAGCATCTATTCTAGGATCGGATACATCGGACTTTCGAGTCATACAAGTGCTGGATTCTTATTGGCTATCCCTGGTCGAAACAACTGCGGACAGGCCGCTTGGTCCTTTAGCCATATACGCCACCTTGGCGGTATGGTACAATCCTTGTGCCCAGGAGATCAAGGTCCGATAAGGACTTCGATCCTTAGGTATCTTTATGTTGCAAGGTCCTACGGACACCTGCTTTCTTGTGGATAGGTTGGATGGAGATCGTTAAGAACGTCCTTTCGAGCGCAGACACTACAGGGGAGTGCTTTCTTAAAGTGGTAATACACCCTGCTTTCGGGGTGGTCCTTGATCGTGGATCATGATCGATCGGCATAGCGGAAGGCGTCGGTTCGGAGTCCTTGACAGCTCCGAAGATTGTTTCCCCAAAAGGGTTGTGACGTCCTTGAACTATTTCGGGACCTTCCAGGTCTTTGGGTTGAGGTGCGCAGGTCTTGGGTCGCTCGAACTGAACCGCCTGGAGACCTTTGGACCCTCCTTGGGTGCGAATGGTTATAGCACATCGTCTGTAGTACAAGGTACACGCAAAGGTACGGGATCTTGAAAGGGATCCAACGCGCGGATAAGGATATTCGGATGAAGGTGATCGAAGGTTTCGATCGCGCCTGTCCTAAAGGACTTGTTAAGGCGCCTGGACCTTGTCCTGGAGGCTTGCCCGCGTCAAGGCAGTAACTCCTGCGTGCTCTATCCTAAGTACTTGACTGGAGGTTCCTAAGGTCTTTGGGCTGTTCAGGAATCGCAAAATTCCCCGTTTCTAGTACTGGAATAGTACCCTGCGTATCAACGCGGTGTCGGCTGGGGGTGGATGATTGCTGGCTTGAACTTCGACGATTTGGAGGGGGTGTGAGGAGCAGGGGATTGGGGAGCGGGGGTCTGATTAGCTTGGGAGGACGTCACGACATCGAAATGCTGGGCGGGAGTCTTGTGCTGGTGAAGACAAAACGATGCCCAGCGCGTCAAGGCCTCCGTCCATGTGTCATCGCGGGGTGAGGCGCATCCAGCTGGCGTATCACTCCTGAAAGAATTGTATGAGCCAGAAGACAGGGACCGAGAGGATCGCGCACCATTCTGTGTAGATACCAGCAGCGTTGCGAGGGGCTTTGACCATGTAGAAACCGCGATGATCAAAGCGGCTCACGCCTCTGTGTTTAGCGTTGGGATAGTAGGGTGGCGTGCACGCACGCGCAATCTCCTCCTCCGTCAAAGAGACCATGATGGGAGAAGGAAGAGATGCAACGATAAGCCGAAGCCATCAACATGTCCACGTTGGATCACTCAGGTCCGAATCACGACTTTTTCCGAACTTCGACTCTTGAATTACGACTCGACGATGCCAGAACCACCTCCGGGAGATGCTGCACAGCCGGAGGCCCTTATTGATGAATTGACCTCGGTGGGTCTTCACGTTCGTCTCACAATTTCAATCAGGCTGATCATGGCTGCAATGACTGGTATTACGCTCAGGCTCTCAAAAGGGCGCACCTCGGTAAAGCAAGTGTGGAGAAGGAGCTCCAAGATTTCAAGATCCAGGTTGCTGAGGAGGAGGCTCTGAGGACATCAGCTGCTCAGAAGGCCAGAAATAGGAAGAAGAAGGGATCGGCAAACGATACAAATGAGGAGCCGTCCCGTGTGGAGGCCATCGCGAAGGGTTTGGATGCCGTCCAGTATAGTCGGAAGGAGTTGGATCTTGTGGCGCGGCGCGGACGGGAGATGATTGTCTGTTGTCATCCGTGGTTTGAGACGAAGGCTTTTTGGCACTACTCCTACGGCGACATCCTGGCTGCTCACGAAGGTCACCATCACCCTGGTCAGATTAACAGCCTTATCCAGAAACCCGAGTCTACTGAATATCAGGCCATCGTCATCGCCAAGTATCTCTACGACCGCTTCAGCCTGCCGTGGCACACTATCATCGAGAGAGCGGAAACGGACTTCGTCAATTCAGTGAGTAACCTCAGTGAGTAATCGGTCCATGAATCAGATCATTCAGCTTTCCCGTAGCTCAAGTCCGCTGGTGCGGCTTTACGATCGGCCATGGTGTTTCGTATCAAGGATCTCGCTGTCAAGATCGCCATCTTCGCCGATATCATACCAGCCACCAGTTTTATGAAGGGTTTTGATACGCTCACCTGCCCCAGCTGCCAGTACTTGCTAGGATTGGATTTGAACGTTGCCTCTGTCCAGACCTGGCCTCCGCTCTACTTTCCCGCCGGTGTCAGAAATTTCAAACTTTTGTTTCGCAGTGAGGTTTTCGTCCGCGTAAGTTATCCTAACATAATCGTCTCATATACTGACTACAATACCAGCTATTGATTCCCGTCCTATTCGGACAGAGCCGTCTTTTGGGAACAGGACCGGGAGCCATCAAAGCGACTAATGCCTTCCTTTGGGGCGTCAACAAGACAACGCCAGGCATGATTGCCTTCGCTGCCATAATGGTTCGCCAGTCCTGACCTAAATACTCCTCATACTAATGCGCTTCCTTTCAAAGTCCCGCTGGCTTTTGTCCAACGAAGGGTCCTTCACAGTCAAGGGTAACAAGACACGATTCCCTTACGAGAAGGAGTTCCAGCGCGTCAAGAGCATCATCGAAACCAGCCTGCACGACCATCCTCAGGACGACGCGCCTATGAGTCTCACGATGGCGTGGTTCGACCTGCAGCTCTTCGGACCTCAGACTAATCGTCTTGGTGCGGGTGCTGCCACGGATGACGCCGATGAAGGTCCGGAGGATGATATTGGCTTCGCTTTGGCAGCACTCAATGGAATGGCGGACGATGTCGACACGGACCCGACTGCCGTCAGCAACGCTGCTGTGACCAACGTTCCCTTTCATGACTCTTCCCTTCCTGCCAATGCCCCCATCGGCGGTTCCATTAGCTCGCCCGGTGTGGCTCCTGTCAACGCTCTCGCACTCACAGCCGCCTCCAATCCTGTTGTACTTAGCGCTGGGTCCAGCCAAGAAGTTTCCACCTCCGGTATTCAAAATGTCGAACGCCCTGCCGAAATTGTCGATGTCGAACGCCCTGCCTCAGGAATTGTCAAACACCCTTCCGAAATTGTCGAATGCCCTGCTGAGATTGCCGAACGCCCTGCTGATAGTGGGATTCCCGAATCCTATCGTAAGCTCATCAAAGGTTATCTTAGCGGACACTCACGACAGTCACTTTAGATCATATGGCCACAGTCCACTCAGGGAAAGTCCTTGATTTTGTCGACAACGCTGATGTTCCCGAAGACGAGATGAATTTCTTCTCTACTCTCGCTGACAGCCCGAACCTGCAGGCAAATTTAGACTCAGAGCATGCTCACTCCGAAGCTGAGTCGGAGCTCACCGACTTGAACGATTCGGGAGTAGAGGAAGGAACGGGCGGGGAACGAGTATCCGCCATAGATCTCGTTCGTCAATACTCTGCATCCTTTGGTGCTCAAGGTGAGTTTATCTTGTTTTGCTCATAGATACCGTAACTCATGGCCTGCACAGGTAACATCCCTCAAGAGGCGGGCGACGGTGTTCTGGCACCTTCAGATCTGTCTGAATTGGGTATTCGGAACAAGGCTCCTGGGAAAGGGAAAAGCAAGGCAACGAGCACCGGTGACAAGGCGGCGGGCAAGGCGGCGGCTGGAAAGGGAGCAGCTACGAAAAGGCAGGCAGCCATCAAAAAAGCGACGGGCGCTGAGAAGGCCGGGGTTACCAAGAAGCAGGTGGGCAGGAGACAAGCCGCCAAGAAGAAAGTGCCGACGACGGAGGTGGCTGCGGAAGAGACGGGAGTCACAGCTGATATGGACACTCCCGCGTTGCTGTACCCTGCCGATCCCATCGCTTACGAGGAACTCATGGTCGGGAAAGCTCGCCCCAAGCCACAACCGCGGACCAAGCCCACTCGTACCAGTCCCAGAAACCATGAAGTGTCAGAGCCGTAGATTTATGCCATTGTAACAGTTGTAATAGAGACGTGGAATGAACACTGTTTTTGAGTTATTGACTGCCGGAATCAAGTTACCAATTGAGCTCTCTCGTCTACAGGCCGCAGTTCTGGACACTCTATAAGGCAGTGCCACCTATGAGTTCTGCAAGCAATGTAGCCCAGCTGGTACTGGACTACACCCGTAAGTCATCTTTTATCTTGGTCGCCAGTTCGAGTCCCGAGTCAGTAAGTAAGTACAGTAAGTAAGCATAGTAAGTAAGCATAGTAAGTAAGCACAGTAAGTAAGCACAGTAAATCAACCAACAGCCCAGTACAGTACGCAACATTAACTGACAGTCAAGCAGCGGCCTAAGCACAGTAGTAAGTGACCGTGAGCGGGAGCAGCCGGGCGGGGCGAACATGAGGAGCGTTGGCGGCGAGGCTCGAGGTAAATTTTTTTTTTCTCCAGTTCAGAAATAATACGACCTTACGATCCTAGGTTAAGGCAGGTTAGAATGGCCTTGCTAGTGGCATTGTAATGTCTCTTCTAATGTCGTGGTAAGGCGATAATAATGTCATTATCAGGCACCTTATAAGGGTACTTTGAAGGCACCAAGCAACGGCCATCACTTTGGCCATATAATGCCGTTATATGGGCATTTGCCGACCTGATGGCCGCGCCCACTCGCTCGGCTTACAAGGCCAGATCCAAGCCTTACAAGACCAGTTGCAAGCCGAGCCGACTACATCATATGGCAGACCGGCCGGATTAGAAGGAGCATTGTGGTGCCGCGCACAACATTATGTTCTCGGCCGGTCCATATGACCTCAGCTTAATGTCACAAGGTGTCTATTATAAGCCATTTTAAGGCGGCCCGACGTGTTACGCCCTTAGTGATGATTATAATGCCTTAAAATACTGATGCCGAATCTCCGACATTGATGTCAACAGAGAGGATGGCGGAGTCAACGCAATGATACGTACTCGCATTTTGTGAGCAGGATGACTGCCAATGTCGCCTCAACCGCGCTGTGGGTAACGTTATTTTCACAGTACAAGTACGAGAGACGAGATGCTCACTTGCTCAGGGTAATGACCATCAGCTTCCCAAAGCCCTTTCCGCAGTAATGCAACATTTGATGACCGCCGTACTCGGAGAGTCTAGCAAGCGGCATAATGGCGAGAAACGATACTAAGCATGGAGCATGTCAGCCTCAGGAAGTCGAAGGTCATGACCGTCCTGCTCACATGCAAAGTCAAGTGAGTTCGTCCAATCAGGGTGGTGTTCGCCCTCCGCTTGTGCTTTGTGCACAAAATGAGCTGCCCATGACAGCGGCACAAATATGAGGAAGACGTTGAGAGCTAAAAGATATAATTAGGTGGAGTGAGAGGTTTTTCATAACGAAAGCACGGACAAGATGAAAGTGTGATGGCCTTGAGACTCTTTCCAAGGCCAATCTTCGACTTTCCCTTCCTTAAGAAACGATCTTGAAAGCTGATCTTCTTTTTGTGGAGCTTTTCATGCAAAAGAGGTGTCGATCCACCAGTCTCGGGCGCGTGTTCCGGGTAGTACAATGTTCGAGCGTTGTAGGGTGTCGTGAGCTCAAGAGACGTCCTCGAGCCAAAGTCGACTCGATGAGATAGTTCGATGGCTTCCTGGTGTGAGCCCATGGCAGAGGCAAGGACAAGAAGAGCTGAAGAACTTGAGGGGCGTTCATCTGCACAGACGGCCATTTTATAGGTAGCCTGAGGTGAAACACAGTGGGTAGTAATATTGACTTGAGGCTGGGTTCGCTGAGATACCGATTGGCCAGAGGCGGTTCACATCATCTGAATGAATGCATCGGGCGGGATGTGCCAATCCCTCCTTGTCGCGCTGAAGAACTGATGAAGAACAAAGGTCTGCGTGAAATCACGGCAACAGCCGCGGAATCTACAAGAAGAAGCGCGCTCATACTCCATGTCTTGTGCGACCATGACCTTATACTATGAGATTGCCATGCAGGATCGTTGAAAGGAGGAATCGAGACGTGGTGTGGCTGAGCTGCGCCTGTATCGCTCAACATAACCCACGGTCACCTCGGGCCGTCGATCAGGGTGATCAATGCTGGCATTGGCGCTCAGTCGCGCGCTGAGTGGCAGCTCGGAGCTCCTCCGCAAAGACACACAACGAAGTTGTCATGAAATATCCTCCTCAGACTGTTTGTCTAGGCCGTCGACACGGTCATCGCGCTTTCTCGCCACTGTCCGGCAAGCGATCTTCGAGGTGACGAATGATATGCCATCTTCGACTTGTGCAGGGCGTTCTGGCAGTCATCTGCTGGCATGACGCGTTAAGTCAGCTTGATGTCCGACGCGTCGAGGAGGATCGGCAGCAGATTGGCCGACGGCATGCCGTGATTTAATCGAACTTGAGAATCTTCAGTCCTGCTTCAGTCACAGTGTCAGACTTCGACAACGAGGATCCGGAACTTTCCTAGCGGAGATGACCGACAAATCTATCTTTCTCTGTTATTTCCACTGGTATGCCATCCACGTACGGCGCTTATATAGACGATGCTATTGAGGCATACATGTGGCGTTGGCGAAGGCGCTCTGGGTGTTTACGTCAATTCCCGACTCTCTTCTTGACTCTGACTCTCGCCTGGCACTGTCCGGTATATACTCCTTTCGATGGTCCAGCTTCTGCCTGCGTTTCTGTAAAGCGTACATCCCCAAGGCCGATGGGATACCTGTGGGATACTAATAGATTGTCTTCACACACTGGCTACAGTTCTATTAGATATATAAAGACAGTCACCAGCCGTTTATGTAGGCGTCAAGCCGTCACGTCCAATTTTGAACGCTCGGTTATATTCCCGAGTTTGATAATCTCCTTGACGTGCACCAAAGATACATCGTTCAAATACTCGCCGTGTGCTCTCATCTTCGCATTCATCACCGCCATGACCATGTCCACCCAGAAGGCCATCATTGTCCCCGCGCCCGGACCAGACTGCAAATGGATTCCTGCCGAAATTCCTATACCATCTCCTGCAGAGGGACAGGTCCTCATCAAGATAATGGCAGCGGCGATTAATCCATACGATCTCTACAGACCACGCATGGACATGCTCATCGGGAGCTACCCCGTCGTACTCGGAGGTGCCATCAGTGGTACCATTGAGGAGATAGGCGAAGGAGTGACCGAGTTCGTCAAGGGTGATAGAGTGTACATTTATCATCGTCCAGATGCTCTCGAAGTTGATTCTCGTCCAACAGATTCTCCCCTACGATTGCACAAGGGCTCACAGGAGGATTCCAGCAATACGTCGTCATCCCGGCTGCCATTACCATGCGCGTAAGATAATTCAAAGGTACAATAGTCTCTTGCTGCTCACTAGAAAGTCTACAGATCCCAGATAACGTTAGCTTCGACGGAGCCTCTACGTTCCCCGTGGCATTCACCACAGCCTGCAATGGACTCTTCGCCAACGCACCCATCGGCATAGGGCTAAATCCTACATGGTCGTGGGACCAGCCTCAGAAAGGCCGCTCTGCACTCGTGCTCGGTGCGAACACCTCCGTGGGTCAATTCGGTGAGAATTCACGCACATTCTGAGTCGTGTGCGACAGTACTGATCGCAGGCTCTTGACAGCAATCCAATGCCTCAAGTTTCTTGGCTTCGAGCGCATCATCGCCTACGCGTCAAAGACTAGCTCTGCCTACCTCCAGTCCATCGGCGCCACGCAAATCGTCGACCGTAACGAATTTCCCACCAGCGAGCTTTCCAAAGTCATCACCCCCGCGGTGAACGTCGTATACGATGTTGTGGGCGCCTTGGACGACGCATATGACTGCCTCGTAGACGACGGAAAGCTATGCACTGCCATCCCGATGGCGAATTTGACAAGAGAAGGCAAGAACGTCACTTTCACAAAGGCATTCGGATCGATCGCCGGGATGGATGTCTGGAAATGCCCGGTCAACAAGTATAATCTTCGGCCTGAGCAAACGGTCTTTGGACGTCTGGTCGTCAAGAACCTGCCATTGATGATGGAGAAAGGTCTCGTCGTTGTAAGTGCTTCTCTACTTGGAACGCTGGTCAATGTGTAAAGCGTTTCGCAGCCCAATGTCGTTGAGGTGTTGCCAAACGGCCTAGCAAACTTGGCTGAGGCAGTGCAACGAGTAGGAGACAGAAAGGCCGGCGGTGTCAAGGTCGTTGCACATCCCCATGATGAATGGTGAATCAAAAGAATTGAACACGTTAGCCGGTTAAGAAGAATTTCGGATTAGGCGTGTGTCGGATAATTGAAGGAACGGGCTTGTATTTATTCGGAACACGAACGCTCTGTTGATATGCATGTCAGTGAACTAAGAATATGACGCATCGTAACAACCTCAACGTACCTGTTACTAAGAGCCTGTTCGGCAACCGGGTTTTGAGGAGGGTTTTGGCGAAAACCGGGTTTTGAGACTCGAAAACCGGGTTTTCCTAAACAGTAGATGTCACGCCATGATCCAACCATACGTTGGCGTCAATATTATATCTTGCCCTCATGCCGCGAAAGAAGTTCCACAGCACTTTATGCCGATGCGGTCGCAGTGCAGAGCGCCAGAGGGCTCGGAAGAGATATATCTAGCAGGAGAGTGTCGTTCTTCTTCTTCTTCGGTGGCAGAATGATGAGAGTCACACAGTGTCACAGAGCAGGCACTTTCCGAAAACCCGGTTTTTGCCAAAACCTCCCTCAAAACCCGGTTGCCGAACAGGCTCTAAAATAGTGCTGTGTAAGTTTGTTATTTAACATGGTGATTTATGTGACGATGGCGACCCCCTCATGTTAGCTTTGTTAGGCATGTTTTTTATTGTTATTTAACACATATATAACATGACATAAGCACATCGTTAACTGTGTTTCCAGCACTGATTTGTGGTTGCTAGATGTCCAAAGTGTCTACTATCCGGTATGTATGGTTTGAGTTCGAGAACTCAGTGTCGAAAGACCTTGTCGGCTAGGCCTCGGCAATCCTATGCTGCAGAGGTGCCGCTTATATGTGACATCTGTGACAATAATCACCAGTACGCAGCCAAATTTATGTGTACTTAGTTGTTGGGAGCTTTTTGCTTGAATTCTGTCATCAGATATGTAGCTTTCGTTGCCAGAAGCCATACAGAAGCTGCCTCCGTGCCCTTTGAAAATCACACATAAATAACACGCATTTTTTGGGCCTCCAAGTTAAATATGTTAATAACACGTTAATAACATGTTATAAATCACATGTTAAATAACATTGGATTACTTACACTGCACTACTCTAAAAGTCGCTGGTTGTATTGTCGCAACTCTCCCTACTGGTGACAATCTTGATAACGATGCGATCTGGGCGCAATGAACCAGGGGCGCCGTTCCTTACCGCCCTCTCCAAGAGCCATAGCCATGACTGTCAGAATCGAGAACAAATCGCGCGGCGCAGTCTACGTCGGCGGCGTTGGCGGGAATGGGAAAATGGACATTGATCAATTTGATGGTTGTCGAAAGAAAGGGACAGAAAGTCACGAGGTCTTGCACGAGGTCAATCTCACAGGGCCGGTTTTCTCGTAGCGTGCGCCGTGGTCTCACTCTTGTTCTCAGGCCGCCAGCATCATATTCTTCCTCTCTAATGCCACCAAAAAAAACCTCCTCTCAGCGAAAATCAACGCCAACCACCAAGAGCCGTACCAAAAGAAGGATTTCGCGAGCTATTTTGTGGGATGCTGAACAAGAAGTTGAAGACGACACAAACGTAGTAGCTACGTACAAAGCTGGGGCGTTACTAGGCTCGCCTGGCAATTTTCCCGCGAAGATCTACCATGACGCTAACGCGAACATGAAAGGCCTTCCAACACTCCCCTACGAGCTACACATGGAAATCCAATCTTACTTTCCCTCTATTCCCGTACCCTGCTTGTGGAGTTCTCCAGAGGATGGGTATCTCCCCGCCTCATTTCGCGACAGATTTGACACCATTCACGCTTTGTCGCATGTATGCCGCGCCTTACGCTATGTTTACTTTCCGCTTCTTTGGCGTACGGTGGACGCGTGCACTTTACAGGAGCCTGTCCCACGACTTAAGCGCGACCAGGCAAAGGCGATAGCGACTCAGCTTGTTAATCACGCAGAGGTCGTGACGATCCGCGCGCCTTACTTAGCCGAGCTTGTTCAGTGAGTTTTTCTCATCAGCAGATGCAATCCTGGATTCTAAGCTTTCCCGAACAGAGTCTTCAACGTTTCGTTGGGGACATTCTCCGTGCACACTGTCTACAAGGAATTTGTCCGCTGCCTCACCTGCCTTCCCAACTTGCACACACTTCAAATACTGGCTTTTCCTGTGCACAAGCCAAGGATTGATGGTGCCAGCCTGAGAGCTAACGCTGAGACTCGCAAGTGTCACTTTGCTCTCCAAGAGGCTTTCGTAGGCATGCGATTCAACAGCATTATCTCGTTGACACTTCCGACAGTGCTCACTGACTCTATCAGTGTGCGGATGACCTTCCCCCACTTGCAGCATCTGGCCCTTCTTGGAGGCCCATTTGAGCAGCCAGAGACCTTGCTGCCATTGCTCCCACCCACCATCCACTCGTTACAGTTTGATCGCAATTGCTCGCCTTGTCCGTCATTTACATTTAGGACAACATACACAATCTCTGACCTTCTCTCTCGTCACAGTCTCCATTGAAATCATTCAACATCTTCCAAACCTTCGCGTGACGCCAAGGATACTCCTCGATCCCGACCGTCCCCAAACGTGGATACCCATCCTCGAACAGCTGAAGTATCTGCATACCATTCACGCGTCTGTACCCTCCTGGGCAACGCGCGAGTTGCGAGCCCGCATTATTGAAAATCTGAAGGCCGTTATACAGAAGAGCCTCAATAGCGACCTGATTGCGGATGTGAAGAAAGGGGCAGTGTATCTGTGGCGGCAAGATAAGGAGGTGCAGCAGATCGTAGTCAAACGAGTTGTAGAAGACGACGCTTGACTTTCCTTCGATTGTTTCACGAATCCCCTAGCTGTCTTCGCACAACCGTGTGCGCCAAGTCTTTCCTTATATCTCTCCTAGGTTGAGAGTGTGACTTTCCATACCTAGTCTACGACTATATCTTCATTGACCTCGTTCTCATTGTTTCTCAGGTGTCGTTTACTTACGCGTTGTACTGCAAACTTATCTCCTAGTACCCACACCAGCCTGAGGCAACCATGGATTGCATGGAAATGACATTGCTACTTACAACAGCCTTGAGAACGACATAGACATGGGAATTTCCTAGCTACAACGCGTCGGGATAGGCCATTTGCGCGTAGGAGATGCGCACAATGGATTTCATGATGTCGTAAGTATCTACACATTGAAATACTTGACGCTTGTACGCAGTGTCAGTCCATGTAGTACATGTAGCTGATTCCAGATTGAGTGCCTTTCCAATTCTTCTTTCTCGCCATCACTGTCACCATCCGTCTTGTTGTTCACGAACCAGCATATGTCAAGTTCATGCAAGGGTGCGACGGGCCACCGCGACTGCACCATTCCCACAAATATGTCACCATCGAATTGTAAAACCCGCTGCTATGCAGAGTCCGCAGCAAGGGAACCAATATCCCACCGTTCGATTGGACGGAAAGCTGCTGCACGACCTCGTTTGTTATGTGGGAGACCGTCCCAATGTTCGTCAAGCGAAGATCTGTGAGTGTCGATCCTAACCGAAGGAAAGTCGTGAGATCTTCGGCGGTGATGTTCCCATTGTCATAATGAAGGACAGAAAGACGACATCGGGAGCGTTCCATGCAATCAATGACTGCGTGAAATGTAGGGAAAGTATCTCCTTCCTCTTCTTCTCCATGCGTGTGGATCACAAGACTGGAAAGCTTTGGAGCGGTAAGGTGTGTGAGGATCTGTTCAACCGGTCGACGACCATCCGCGCCCGGAGCGATAGGATACGCCGTTAGAGTCAGGTCAGAAAGTTCTTCACATGTCGCGTCGACTAAGGTCGCGGTAGCGGGATGGTAAGGTTCTTCGGTTCTGACGCTGCATCTCTGGATGTTCTTAGCTTTACCTAGAAGCCTCAGAACAACGCCTGGAGTGGGTCCGCCAGTCGTATGAAGGCGAGTGGGAACATATGGATGGTCAGAGGAATAGGTATGAAGCTTTTCCCACTGTAAGGGGAATATATTGAGAGGAAGATCGACATCGAACGTTTCATAAGTGCGGAGGAGTGGGGCAACATCAAAGACCTCGATGTCATGCGAACCAATGTCTTCGTCGTCGAAAAATTCCGAATTCAGGAAAAAGACCTTCTGCAAGGCCCCGAATTTTCGGCGTAAAGGCGCCAGACCTGCAACCATGTCAGCGGGAAGCATGAGATACAGTTCCTGGATCCGTGAGGCAAAAGGCAGAAGGAGGGTGGGAATATGGGCCGGTAATCGTCCGTCAAACGTCGACGAGCCATGGTCACATATACAGAGGGACAAGTTGGACAGCCCTGCACGACTCAGATGTTCGCCGAGATGCTGCAAATACCGATAGCTTCCATCAGAGAAGTTGTCGTCGGTAACGACGATGTCGATGAGCGACCAAAGAGATGGACAATTCAGGACCTCTCTCCTCCAACGCTGACAAACCAACTCTATTGTCCACAGCGCACTTCTCTTTGGGTGAAAATGCCACTTGACAGCCCCCTCCAATTTCTCACAAGTTCTCGCGACAGGGAAGTCGACTGTGAAGGAGAATATGTGGGTGAGAATTTCGGTGGGAAGCCGGCGGACTGGAGCGAGAAGGAGCTTCTTCTCCTGGATGCGCTTGGACAGATGTTGGGTCTCCTGGTCAAGAACACCGAGCTGCGCATTTATGTGATCCATCTGGGCCATGAGGTCTGCCCGAAGAGTCCATAACCTGTCCACATTCCTAGATGTTCCCTGATAGCGGCTCTGTAGGTCCGTGATCATCGTATGGATAGCCTCATCTTCATGAGGACTTGGGATGTCATTTGTTCTTGTAAGACGATCAAGGAAAGAGTTTCCCGACCGGACATCCTG
Source organism: Strobilurus pachycystidiatus (assembly GCA_019915135.1). Taxonomy (NCBI): domain Eukaryota; kingdom Fungi; phylum Basidiomycota; class Agaricomycetes; order Agaricales; family Physalacriaceae; genus Strobilurus; species Strobilurus pachycystidiatus. Next base: position 1,650,680 of record JAHLMK010000004.1, read on the forward strand.
GTCGGACAATACGTAGGAGGGAATGTGATGATTTGGGCAGGGACATAGTTCGGAGCTGCAAGCTTGCCAGTCTGTATCGTGCGAAGGGCCTATTCAAATTGTTCAATGCTGCTTTCCAAGACAGAGAGGTAGGAGAATCAACCTGGCATGGATTCCAAATAGGTGCACGGCTTAGACGGTTGAGCAAAGCCAAGATGAGCAGGGCACCGCCACCGGACTTACGGACAATACACCTCTTTAGGAACGCTCATGTGAATGGAGGACGACATCGACGAGCGAACGCTATTCAGCGGGTTTGATAAATACGACGAGTTCCTCAATCATCAGAATCAGTTTTTGTCCCTCGATCTCGCAGTTCAGCCCTCTGCAGAAGAGGACAAAACGGAGGAGGCCCTTTTCAACAAGCTAACGCTCATCGTGCGTCAGAATCACCCCCACATTACGGAGGAAATTCACCAAAAATAGCTCGACACCTATCAAGAACAGGCCTACCTGCTGGATCCGTATCTGGAAGAGCTCGTCTCGCCTGTTGTGGATAAATTGAAGCAATATGCAACCGAGTCGGTCGCTGACCCGTCCAAACAATTCTCCTCGGATAGAGTGACGCGTACTTCGCTGCTTATGTACCAATATGTCAAATTTCGTGGATACAAGACCATCAGTAAGTCTTGATGAAATCGGCATCCTCTCAATGTACTAGCTGATCGTGACATAGTCAGATTTCTCCCTCACGAGATCAACGATCTGTCAATCGTTTTGGGTTTCTTGAAAACTCCTGGGAACTTCGTATCGGATCCTCAACAATGGGCGTTGCGATACATCTTTCTAATATGGCTCTCCCTGATATGCATGCTGCCATTCGATCTGGCTCAATTTGATGAGGATGGCGAGGATAGCACGGCGCGCGATATCGAGACGGTTGGAAAGACCTATATGACGAGCGCTGGGTTGGAACGGCACGGCGCGTCCCTCTTGCTGTCGCGCATGTACATGAGGTTGGTCTTTACTATAACACTCTCCGCCGTCGTTCATTCTCGCAGAAAAGACACACCAGAACGTCTGCGGGCTTTTCTACAATGGACTCTTGCCACGAAAGATCTCTTCTCAGTATGTTGTCATCTTTGGTGTCTCGCATCTCTGATTCCTCCTCAGATTATCGGCTCCCTGCAGGTTCTCTGTGAAGTCCTCAAGTCCGGCCCCATAGCTCAAGTTGAAGTCGTTCTGGCCGAAGTAGCATCCATATCGGCGGTGCTTGACAGCTCCTCATTCTCTGCTAACACAGTGGTCCGGAAGTACAAAACCAAGTTCATATCTCGCTCTGCCTTGCGGCTTATTCCAACGAAAGCACAACTGCAGGAAGGTGCTGACGTTCCGGAATCTGTCGAAGTCATTCTTGAACAACTGTTCGAGGTTCTCCAGGACAAAGTATGTGACCTGCTTTCCGCGATTCAATTCTTCAATTTGTATAGGATACCATCGTACGATGGTCTGCCGCCAAGGGAGTTGCCCGTGTAGCGAACGTCTTACCTCCAGATTTTGCCGATCAGGTGTTGTCAACGATAATGGGCTTGTTCTCGATCCACTCGATAGCTGCGGCATCCATCTATGACATGCCGTCCATAGCCGAGGCTACATGGCACGGCGCGTGTCTGGCTTGTGCTGAAATGGCGCGTCGTGGGCTAGTGAGACCCGAATTACTATCGGAATTGGTTGACTGGCTCTCCAAGGTAAGCCTGTTGGCGCCTACGTCGTGACTTCTGTCTCAAGGAGTCGCCTTAGGGTCTATACTTTGACTTGCGGAAGGGTGCCCATTCCATTGGCTCGAACGTGAGAGATGCATCGGCATATGTAATTTGGGCGCTTGCGAGAAGCAAAGATCCTTCTGAATTAGCACCGTACGCCGACAGGCTTGCACGTCAACTCGCTACGGTGGCGTTATTCGATCGCGAAATTCACATTCGAAGGGCAGCTAGTGCCGCTTACCAGGAGAACGTTGGCCGGACAGTAAGTCGGTCTTGAAGTCGCCCCGTCATGCCCATTCATTTTGGTTCATTAGAGCTTATTCCCGCATGGAATTGACGTCTTGCGGAAGACAGACTTCTACGCCGTCAGTATCCGCAGGAATGCCTTTCTGGTAGCTGCTCCCCAGGTCGCAGAGTTTGTCTACGTCTTCGGTTCTTCTTTCAATCCGTTCATTCGAGTTGCAGGCACTCGGAGTATCGACATGCTTTACTAGATCACTTACTAGACGTCCCTTTGAGGCATTGGGACGCCGTGATGAGAACCCTAGCTGCGCAATCTGTGCGCCTAATCTGTTTAGAAGATATGGCCACCTTGGCCCCTCATTCGTTTGCAAAAGCCGTAGGTTCAACTCTGTCAACCTTTACGTGCGCCGTTCTGATCTGGGTAATACAGAGACGTCTGTTGGAGTCAACTGATAACGCAGATATACATGGAGGTCTCCTCGCTCTAACCGAATTGTCTATCGCCTACAATGACACAGCAAGTTCCCCAGATGCCGGAGAAAACGACATGCGGAGAGTTCGTGTTTCTGTTCACGATTTCATTTCGATAATAATCACACCTCTAGATTTTTGCGTGTCTTTCAATAATTCCGCACAACGTTGTGATAGGCCCGCGAAATGAGATCATCACTGCAGCAGCATGCGAGCTCATCGCGCACACCGTGACGTTGACGGAAATCGAGTTACAGGCTGGATCCTCGGTACCTATGTGGAGACAAATTCTTGATCATGGCCTCAAGCACCGCAGCGTCTCTGTACAAGAGGCAGCTGCAAATTGCATGAATGCGATCAGCAAGCTGGTTGACTGTTCATCGGTCGTACAAAGATATGTGATTTGTTCACCTTGAGGTTTCCTTTACGTTGACATAGCCCTACTGCACGTTGATTCGCGAGCTCAGATCAGGGTCTCTTTCTAGTCAACAGAGTTTAGGCCGCGTTTTGGGGTCCGTTGATTATAATGCATTTCCAGCGTGTCTTTCGGAAAGCATTGAGTGCCTCTTGCAGTGCATTAAACCCTCGGTATGACGCTTTTTCCCTGAACCCGTGTCGCCCGTGTTCACCTTTGTTTCAAAGACGACGGGCATCAACGCCAATATTGAGGTGAGGCACAATTGCTACATCGCCATCCCCAAGATCATCTTGAACGTGGCGCCTCAGCTGCCCCAGAGTGAGTGTATTCGATCTCTGGACGTTCGAGCGCTTATCTGTGAAAAGGATTATCACCACACGCGTTCAACTCGCTCATCGATGCGCTCATTGGCGGTCTTGAGGATTACACCGTCGACGAACGTGGCGATGTGGGCTCTTGGATCCGCGTAACCTGCATAAGCGGTCTGACCACCGTTGCGCAAACCCTGGTGTCTTTCTCTAAGGCTATTGAGGACTACGACGCGTATTTTCCACCGCAGAAATATCATATGGCTGTTAGTGGGATCCTAAGGCAGGGTCTGGAGCGCCTGGACAATGTGCGCCACGAAGCCGGGGAGTGTATAGTGCGACTCCTAGGTCTTCCTCGACCCGACGTACCTGACCCCGAACGCTGGGATCTACCCAGTGCACCATTCTTGCGCCAGTTATTCGTGACGTAGGTTCCATCTACCTATCCGTCACATTCATTTGCCTGACTATTCAGCGAGGACACCGATGCCGACTGGAGTAATGGTGTCTGGCTGTTCCCGAAGGCGGTTCAATTGCTCGATATCCCATACTATCGGAAAGCTGTCCTTCAAGGGCTCATTACTAGTTTGGGTAGCAGGACTGAGAGCACTGTGAGTTTGCCGTTGATAATTCAGTCGCAACGGCGTTTGACGTCTACCGTCAGAATAAACCCGTGGCGACGAGCTTGGTGACCTATACCAAGTCCCTACCTTACGACGACAGTGATGCGTACACCCTTGTCGCATTTGGGAATGACTTGATGGCACATGCGAGAGCCAAATTCAATTTCAACGCCGTAGTCGTGCCAGTGCTACAGACCTTCAACGTTCTACTGGAAGGTGGCGCTCTTGTCGGTTTGGCATCGAGCGAGGCGGGCAGTGAAGCGTAAGAATACCACTGCTTTCTGAAACTTTGCGTTTGTAACTGATGTATAGGTTGAACTCTCTTCACATCATGGCATCCCGCCACATCGGCAAGCTCAAGAATGTGCAGCGTATTCACGAATGCATGAAAATGTACGTCTCAATTTTCTTGCCAATGGTATGAATGCTTATGGGCCTCCAGCGTTGTGAATCTTCTCGCTTATGCGCCGGTGGTTGACAAATGCATTGCCAGTATTGAAGACTTCCTCGGTCATCAGTTTCCGAGTGTGAGTATCTATGCCATTCCTAATCGCTTTGCTCAAGAATGCGCAGATCCGTTCGGACACCGCCGAGTATCTGTATCTTGTGTTGCAGAGTATCGACATGGACAAGGAGACAGATGAGGTCGAAGAGGTTCTGCTAGAGACGGAGTGGTCCTCTTCTGACGTTGCAGTTGTGAAAGAAAGTGCGAAGAGGGTAGTAGATTTATTCCAGAATGTATGATTATGCTGAGCCAAATGCATCATGACCGACCCGTGGGAACACTTGATCAAGTCGTCATTGACAGCGACGCCATCCTCGCTGCTTCGTTCATCGCCTGAGCCAGTCTCGAGCAGCGTATCTTTCCGTTTGGTCGACACCGTTTGCTTGATTTATCTGCGAAAATGGTCGGCGATCCCCGCATAAGCGACAAAGAATTGGCTGCCATCAACGCAGCCGCCGTGACGAAGGAATACCGGGTCAAGCCCCATCTTGGTGAGGCTGCTCCAGCGGTCATGGCCCTATGATTCTGACACTTTCTTGCCAGACTACCGCACAGTCTCTGCTATCAACGGGTGCGCATCAGTCTACTATTGAGTGCCATATCTCTGAGCTAATTTCCCCTCTAGACCCCTCGTCGTCCTCGACAACGTCAAGGTCAGTACGCCGCACTGCGAAAGCCGGGAGATGTCGTGCTGATAAGGCGTACAGTTTCCCTCGTACAATGAGATTGTACAGCTCACGCTTCCCGACGGCACGACGCGTGGAGGACAGGTCCTGGAAGTGCAAGGAAAGAAGGCCATCGTGCAGGTCTTCGAGGGCACGTCCGGCGTCGATGTCAAGGCCACCCACGTTGAGTTCACTGGCAGCAGTATGAAGCTGCCAGTCGCGGAGGACATGCTGGGACGCATCTTCAACGGTTCGGGTAACCCGATTGACAATGGCCCGAAGGTGTTCGCGGAGGATTACCTGGACATCAACGGTGTGTCATCCGTTTGTTATACTCTCTGCTCCTGGACTAAACATACTGCTGTAGGCTCTCCCATAAACCCCTATTCCCGCATCTACCCCGAAGAAATGATTCAGACGGGTATATCGACTATTGACACCATGAACTCTATTGCCCGTGGACAAAAGATCCCTATCTTCTCAGCTGCCGGTTTACCACACAATGAAGTTGGTTCAGCCACCCTTTACCATCTGAAGCCCTTTGGTTAACATCCATATTCGTTTAGATTGCTGCTCAAATCGTCCGACAGTCAGGTCTCGTCAAACGTCCCACCAAGGACGTACACGATGGTCACGAAGACAACTTTTCCGTTGTTTTCGCTGCTATGGGTGTGAACATGGAGACTGCGCGCTTCTTCAAGGAAGACTTCGAATCTAATGGTAGTCTTGACCGTGTCACCTTGTTCCTCAACCTGGCCAATGATCCCACAATTGAGCGAATCATCACCCCCCGTCTCGCACTCACTACCGCCGAGTATTACGCGTATCAATTGGAAAAACACGTCCTGGTCATTCTCACTGACATGTCCTCGTACGCCGATGCCTTGCGAGAGGTGAGTGAACTCAACATCTGTATTCGCGCCCTTATTAACATGTTGTCAGGTGTCCGCTGCTCGTGAAGAAGTCCCGGGTCGTCGTGGTTATCCCGGTTACATGTACACTGATTTGTCGACCATCTATGAGCGTGCTGGACGGGTTGAGGGCCGCAATGGATCTATCACCCAGATTCCCATTCTCACCATGCCGAACGACGGTCAGTCTTTCTCTGCGGCGTGCATCATCCCACCCTAAATCACCCATTCCTCTCCTCTATTTGCAGATATCACCCATCCTATCCCCGATTTGACTGGTTACATTACGGAGGGCCAAATCACCATCGACCGTCAGCTCCACAACAGACAAATCTACCCTCCCATCAATGTTTTGCCGTCGCTGTCGCGTCTCATGAAGAGTGCCATCGGTGAGAAACTTACCAGGAAGGATCACAGCGATGTCTCCAATCAGTTGGTAAGGGAGCATCGTGCCTTTCGGGTCTTTTCATGGCTGATGCTGTTCGTTCTCTACAGTATGCGAAGTATGCTATTGGCCGTGATGCCGCTTCTATGAAAGCTGTCGTGGGTGAGGAAGCCTTGTCCTCTGAGGATAAATTGGCTCTCGAATTCTTGGAGAAATTCGAACGCCAGTTTGTTGGTCAAGGTCCGTTCAGGTTGTTTCCGACTAGCACCGAAACTCAATTACGGATGTCTAGGAGCATATGAATCTCGAACCATCTTCGAGTCTCTTGACCTGGCGTGGTCTCTACTCCGTATCTTCCCCAAGGAGCAGCTCAACCGGATCAACCCCAAGATCCTCGCAGAGTTCTACGGACGCAAGCCGACAAAGAAGGCTACGACCGCGGAGGAGGACCCTAAGGCAGATGCAGAAGAAAAGTTAATCGATGCATAGAATACAAGTCGAGGTAATGTCTTTCACGAGCACTATAAAGGACCATCCACAATACCCAGTATACGCCCTTACTTTGGGAGATAATCATTTTTGACAACTAGTACTACGTATCGTTCCGAGCGTTTCTTGCTCCAAGAGACGGGTTTTCTGCAGCTGACGACTAGTGGCTTGATCGTGGCGCTATGTACCTATCTGAAGACTTGTCGGAGTAGGGAGAAGCTTTTGCAGCTTCGCTCTCGTTCTGATCCAGAAGGGCGTCGTTCACCGAAATTTCAATTTCTAAACTGCGTTGCGTAAGTAATGCGATACCGGGGGACTTGCAATTGCCTTGTAGCGACGAGGCTCTGGGTGGAGGTGGGACGGGCAACCGCTGGGGACTGTTTATCACGATTTACGGATCATGGACCCGTATTAGATGGAACGCATCATGGTGGGCGCCCACAAATCAACTTTAAGGTCGCGAGGTTTACCTTGCCACGCAACGATATCGCCAAGGGAAACCTTGCCGACTTATCGTAACCTGAAAAAGGTAACAACAAGGAAGAGAAAATGCACGAGTTCAAGGGTCAAAGCATGCAAAAGCATGGCGCTTACTGTAAGCCCTTTGTGCAATGTGAGTACGTAGGGCCATATGCATACCGTGACGTCGAATCTTATCATTGTCAAGTCCGAGTCTCACTTTTTTGAAGAACAATGAAAATGGAGATGAGTCTGAATGAATTGAACGGACAGGTACAGTACCGTGTCATAACTATTTGGGTTTTGTCACCAGCAGCCCGCCCCGAGTCCATGGTCCCCCGTTGTGGCCTCGTGTGGGCGGACACGTTCACGGTTCAATCGATAAGAAATAAGCGCTTTGCGTGGGGAGCGAAAACGCGTTGAGCGCACGCTTTAAATTATGGAAACGAGCGTGACCAAAGGGTACCCGATTGAGGGACACCCATGGCCACCGGCGTAGATCAGAAACCGTCCCACTGAAGAGGCAGGTCTGAAGCCTCGTTTCCGGTGATGTCCCTAAAAGACAAGTTCGAAGTGAGTACTGCAGGGGATGGCCAACCGGAGGTCACGGAAGGGAGGCGAGTAGCCGCGGAAGTTCTGAGCCTATACATAGGCAGCCAGAACCCAGACTTGACTCGGAGCGGTTACGATGTACTTATTGGAGGTGAAGATTCAGAGGTATAACGTATCAATGACGGCGAACACGGTTGTTGATCAATTAGATAGATGTCATGCAATGCAATGTGTGTGTGTGCACATCTTCGAGGAAAGCAAATGGAGAGCTTCCCGTTTACATAGAGTAGGAAATGATGCGGGGGGTGGGAAGGCGTTTTGTGGTGATTCAGATGGGGGCCTAGGCTATGTACGCCAGTGCAGGATGCAACACTAGGGGCGACATCTCGCCAACCGTACTTGGCAGGTTGGGGTAAAGCCTGCCTTCCGCGCAAGGTGACCGACGATATGACCAATACCTGTACGTGGGCGACAGATTCAGAGGCGATCAATATACGACGGTCTTACTCCAGATCGTTGTAACTGGAATTGATCGTGTGTAACGCGGTATTTGAGGGATAAGTACCTCGGGGTAATTCTTGTGGCCCAAGTTCGCGGCAGGAGTATAGGGAGACACGCACATTGAGGTTTACCCGGTGCGGAAACGGACAGGCAGATGGGGTCACCGGTCACCTTTCTGTAAGAGATTGAACTGCATAGAGTACTATGTAGCCGGAGAACATGGAAGAATGCAATGATAGCGAGCAATATAGATATAGGGTGACACCATGGCCAGGGGATCGGAGGAGAGCCGTTTAGGTTACATACCATACATCAGGTTGGGAGGTGTGGACCAAGGATGGGGCCGGAATGAGGCGAAACGTGATACTACCGATGTCAAGGTTTGGAGGCGGGACGTAGATCAGACGGATCCGGTGCACACTTGCAAGACAATTTGCCGAGTTGAAGGGAGACAGCTGCGCGTGCGACGACAGAGGGCGGATAGCCACGAGTCGGCCGTAAGCAAACAGCAGCCGGATGGCAGCACGGGCAGTGGAGGCGATAACGTCGTTGGAAAAGGCAAGTCGATGCCCAGAAGAGATCTGGGAGAAACATACCGATCATGAATGATTGGAACAAGGCAGGACCTCAACGGACAGGACCTGGTCACGAATCAATATCAGCGAGCAATTCCATTGATAAAGCCGACCCTTGCCTCACCCACGAGATACTTTGTGGATGGACATACAAGGCAACTTGAACACAAGCGAGCCGCCGAAAGGGAAGTGGTGATGGAGGCGTGGCATACCGGGAGCCACAGAGTGATATGAGCAGACGCACGATAAGCCGCGCATAATTCGCAGCAGACGGGGCAGGCGGGCGCAGGCGAGGACACGGCAGACTGGCGTCAGAGGCGTGGTGTGCTAAATGCGGACGGATAATAATATGAAATGAGACTGTCATCCGGGCATGTTATGCACCCCTTATATCCTTGCCTTTTGGGGCCATTAGGGCTGCTCAATTCTCTTCAATTCTTTTAAAGACCACCCACCTTCTTTTCTTTGATTTCTTTCTTTCCGCTGTCCCATGCATGACCCCCATGGCTTCTCCCTCAATCGCAAACGCAAGGCCGACAGCGACGACTGCCAGGACGCCCCGCCCCCCGACATCGTGGTCGATGCCCTGCTCGTCGACCAGCCGGGCGGCTCTCCGAGCTCTGCGAGCAGCGCCTCTGCGCCGCGCCAGCCCTGTCTAGCTCCCGGCGTCATCTGGCACTCGTCCTCGTCCGACCACTCCATGCTTCCCGCACCCTCAAAACGCCCGCGACACGAAAAGCGCGCCATTTCGCCGCGTCCTGTGCCCTCCCGACGGCCTGTCCGGCGTTTCCCGGCCAGGATATCGCCCGCCCGGCCTCCCCCAACCGACAGGTGCGGTAGCGACGTCGAGGACATCGGGGTCATTGGCAGTCCATGTTCGGAGCCAGGACCGTCTTCCGGCTCCCTGCTCTCACTCCGTGGGCCACCGAAATCTCTGGCATCGCCACCACCCTCGCTTGCCCCCGCTCTCCCCACCATTGCTCTGGATCCCTGCTCTCACCATATACCCCCGCTTCTACCGCTGGTCAACCGTCAAAGTCTGAAGGAGTTGGACTTGGACATTATTCTACGTAATCCTCAACTCCGTGCGTCCTATTCTACCCTTGTTACCGTACACTGTACCTCGATCTAATATCATGCGTAAAGGACATGATCTACTATTCGATTCCGGCCTCCAGTTCCGTCCCACGGGCGGCAAACGCAAGAAAGAGCTCTCTGAAAAGTACTGGAACGCCGTAATAACTGAGCTCGAGACGGGATGCACATGTGTTTCGTTCGACAGCGCAAGTCAACCACATCCCACAGTCGTCTGCGCCTGCCAGCATATTCCCTTACCATCAGATACACATGTCTCCAAGATACTACCCTCCCTCGGCATAGCAACTATCCGAATGCCGTCTCGCATTCGTCCGCTCCTTACAGAATTCCTCGAAGTCCTCATAACCGTCCTACAACCTCTCTCGAGCATCTCAGGCATGTACGTAAATCCAGGATCCTTCAGGAGCCAGGTCCAGGAGCATAGCGAGCAGGCTAAATACATTCGCTCCATCTTCGACCCAGTGCTCATCGAGCAAGAGCTTAACCATCGCGTCTTCGACCCTTCGGGCCTGTTCCGCGCCATTGGCACTACCCTCAAAGCCCACTGCGCTCCCATAAGGGATTCCTTAGTTTTAGCTATGATTCGAACTGCTGAGGCTGCAGCGTGTAAGCATAGTGGACAAGCTAGCAGATCCGAGCCCATTCGAGCTCTACGTCAATGCATGGACATCCTAGAACTCATGAAGCTGGTACGTGTCCGGTTTATCTCCTTGCGTCCGAGATGCTCAACGTTCGTCCTTCCAGGACATTGCCAACCATCAAATCCAGACCCTCCAACCGTATTTGAAGCGATCAGCAGGTCACTGGGAACTGAGGACTTTCAAAGCTCTACAATGCAACTCCTCTTTGACAGTCACGAGAGAATGGATCTGGCGCGCACATTCATCTATGCTTTCACGTTCCAGAGTCCTCATTCATCCTTCCTACCCCGACGGCCTCAATCATCGTAAATTAAATCGCAATCAGCAGTTGTATATCGCAACGCTGAAGGGCCTAACCGACTTGATATTTACTCCGCCCATCCACATTTCGCCGTCCTCGTTACCCAGCCCCTCGGCGACGCCCCCTGCCTGCCCCACCACCCCACTTCCTGGATACCCAGAAACGTTCTACCTTGACAACAATCGGCTTGTCCTCCTCAGTGCCGATATCGCAGACCTGACGGCCCTTTACATGTTCCTGCTCCTGTATCGCCAACTACTCTCCATAAACGGCAACTCCGGCACTCCGTACACTCCCAGAGTGGACACGTCCGTCCTAGTGAAACTCAAGAATGAAATTCGGGACATCGGTTCTTCGCGTCTCGGGCACTGTTTCCTGTTCCCAGACTCAGTTGACAAGGACGACGAGAAGCGGCGGCGTGTCAAGCACGATGTCGTTCTGCAAATCGCTATGCGGGCGAAGGAAAGTCAATTCAGATCATCGCCTCGCTCTTCCCCTATCCCCTCGCCTTCGTCCCCTTCCGCGCCACCCCCTTCATATACAGCAACTATACCCTCTGCGCCCTCGCCCTCGCCCTCGTGCACGTCGATTGGCCCCGTTCCAGACGAACGTACAATAGCACTTGCCCAAAAATGGGCAGATCTCAACATCCTGCCTACCTCGCCACTCGCGAACATGCTTCGAGACCGCCTCCGTGATGTCGTCTTCAATGCCGTCGTTGCGATGTCTTACCCAGGCCGCGATGGCTCGGTCGGGAAGCTCTCGAGCGAGGACTTCCTCTCGCTGCTGGGCTGCAGCCCGGCAAGCGATATGTCGTCCGGGACCGGAATGGAACCTCTTGCAGAAGAGATCCGCTGTGTCGCCGAGAAGATCTCACGTCTTGCTCTCATCCATCTCAATGCATTCTTACCCTTGTACGAGCATCCGAAATTCTTGGAGCTCATGGCGTAATGGCTCAGCATCCCCAACCTCCCTTTTCGTTCTCATTCACACACATTCAATACGGACATCTCTGGATACCTCCTTCATCATTTTTTTTACTTAATTATTACCATTGCATCTTTCTTTCTTTGACTTGGTTCCCGCGTTCTACCTACCCTCTTGGCATTTTTGTTACGATGACTGTACGATACTAATTTCTTGGAAGACAACACACAAAGTAATCCGTGGCGAAAACATCCGCGCCCTTAAAAATATTATAACACTTGCATGATTCGACAGGGAAGGCTTGCTCACACGCGCTAACAATGACACTTGATCTGCATTTGATTAAGAGCACCTCGCATGGTCAGCCCAATTGCCGGTTCGAACATACTCAACACACCACTATCCAACAAAGGCAGGTTCGACGCGAGGTTGCATTAAGTATAATTGAACGACTCCCATTAGGCAGTTATACTACATGGAATGCACGAGGTGCTCTAACCCCGCGAATCTACACGGGTGCCTTGGACGACTTGGGAGCAGGAACCTGGCGGGAACCAAAGATGAGGCGAGAATTGTATTTGCCTATAACGTTTTTGAAGCGTGGCGTCATTTCCGACGACACGGTCAGCTTGCACTTTCCGCAGAGTACGGATCTCATTGAGCGTCGTAAAAGGTCGATATCAATTAAACGGACCAGGGAAGACGACGTGCACTGGGCGTCAGCTGATAACAGCGATGTTCTCGATAAAAGAAGCCGAGCTCGAGCTCGAGCTTCCCACTTCGCGGGATTCACAGTCTCATAGTTACGGTGGGACTAGCGCCGACTGAACACTGGCACTGGACAGGCTCCCTAGCCCCAGAGAGGCAGTAGATGTCGAACTTCATTCATTCGATTTACGTGACTCGCAGCTAGGTATCGAGCAGCATCCAGATTGACGCCCGAGTAGACAGCTGCAAGTATCCGCGTGTGGGCAGGAAAAGACCGATCCAGCGTAAGCAAATGTCAGGTCGGATGCTTCGAGTTCCTAGTACTAGAGCCATGGGCCTAGGGTGTTGACAAAGTATAGATCCAGGTCAGCGTACCGTGGGTGTTCAACCTCACGGCCCCACAGTATTGAGCCACGGTCGCAGCATGTCGCAACAATTCTAAGTATGTATGTTATTTGAGCACCACAAAACAAAACTCCCTTCCTTACGTCGATAAGCTTTTCTGGAAACAGTCCACTGCCTGCCTCGATGCGCATTCGAACGCTTCCTTTGACACCTGGATGGGCGAAATTCGGGCGTGCGGCGAATCCATGCGCAGTTCCTACAGTGTTCCCGTGAATCAATCGCGGATGGAGTGGCGTCCACGGTCCATGGAAACGAAACACGTAGTACGTACCAGTGTAATTGTGGCCACGACTGGAAATCGACGAAGTTGTCACCTCGGCCGGAGAACTCCGCTCCCGCGCAGACGCAGTAATTTGGAGAGTCGAGACCATGTCTTCTGTCCAGAAAGCATGAGTATCTACGAGTCATTTAGAAGGAGAGAGCTATCACATCTTCGGCGCACACCCAAGAGCACGGAACCTGTCATAGTACAATTCGATGAGTAGTATTCTGCCATCAGGGAGGTGGCTGACCTTAATCCCCTTGATTTGGCTAATACTCGTACTGCCAGGGTGGCAGTTGACGAGACTATTGAAGGTGTCTGTGGCCCCGAACCTAATTGCGACTGATCCGCCTTACTGTAGCAGAATCTCGGATGGATGTAGCTGTCAGTCGACGCTACTAAGTTGGTTCGCACTCCAACAATGGCACCGATCTTCTCGTACGACTTTTGTGCCTTGAGCGCTGCCATAAACTGAAGGGGCATCCTTCAGCTTCAAGCACCATCCATTATTGAAGAACGTCAACGACAGATGTCCGCTCGGGAATGAGAGCGGGAATCGTAGAGTTCTCTTGCGTAAAGACCATCCCGATCCATGTCCAGATGGAAAACCTGTGGTCGGTATAGATACTCGGGCCTGGTCATGTTGTCGGGGTGGGACCTCTGGGACACAGACATCGCATGCCAGCACCTCAGCGAGCGAGTTGGCTATCACCTTGCCGTTGGGGGCTGCAAGCCCAATGATGTCGGTGAGGAAGACGACAGCTTGGTGAACGAGGCCACGCGCGCCGCGTCAGTAGGAGTGGTGAGGTTGGTAGGGTTCTTCCAGGTCTGATATAACGCCTTTCGGCTGCTCATCCAGTAAAGCCTGTGTGAGGCAATCGGTACAGCTCATGTTGCAACACGAGGTAGAAATTTCGGACCGCTGTTGTCCTGGTCTCAAGTCAAGTCCCTAGCCGTCAGTGTCGCGCACTGTCGCCGGGTCCGAAAGAACTCGTAAAAGGCTTTTTGGTCACATGTTCGTTCTGCGTCAATCGAGTGAAAGAAAACTTAGACTCTGAAGAGCGACAGCAACATAAAAGAATTAGACTGTCAACGTCTTATTGAACCAGTTGACGGTTTGCACGATACACCCTTCGAAACCTGCCTTGACATCCGGATATTCAAGGTTGGGTCGCGCCGCGAATCCGTGGGTTGTACCTGAAGATAGCAATGAGCATTTATCTATAATTGGCGTGAAGACTTCGAGTACCTTTGTAGTCGAAGAATTCACAGTCTAGGGACGCGTCTTTCTCTTTCTTGGCAACCATCGCAGCCTCTACACTTAGACGTTTCTCATGGGAGAGTCCCATGTCCTCTAAAGGTATGATCTCAATATACGCACGCGGCAAAAGATCAGATGAGATATACCTTCAGCAAAGGCCCATGAATTCGGAACCTAGAGACGACAATGACAACGTGCTTGAGGTGTATGGTCCAGGAAGAATCTACCTTGATAGCATCCAACGCCTTGAGAGAGAAACCACCTGGATGAGCAATGACAACGCTATCAAAGACGCTGGTAGAGCCCAGTCCTATGGCCACTGCGCCCCCAAAGCAATATCTGGCAGGGATCAGCAAAGTGGCGCAAGACATGGTTTTCAGCCTACCCCACGGCACCAATCTTCTCGTATTTCTTCTCCGCCTGGACCTTAGCATGAACCTAGCGACACGACTAATCAAACTTGGGCAATGCGAGTTGAAGATATTGAGGACCCACATCCGTCACTCGCTTAATCGCGACCGATGGGCGATTTCGAATCATAGCTGGAAGCTTGGGGATGATGAAGATGAAGAGTTTGATCTTATCCCAGAGAGACATCTTCTCCCCGACGCGTTCTGGTAGCTTCATTTCCTCCGACTTGACTGGAGGACGGCCTACCAGTGAATGCACATGCACATGAGCAGCACTGTATCATAGCACTCCAGGTACATACCAGCAAACAAGTCAGGAACCCACACATCGCAGTCCAGCTCTTTGGCAAACAAGTCTGCCATGACTTTGGGGTTGTTCAAGTTGAATCCAAAGATGTCTGTGAGCAGAAAGACTGCTCGTTTCGACGAGCCGGAGGGAGCAGGACTGAAGTAGGCGCCGTCGGTGGACATGGAACCGACTGTCTCGCCCTCCAGAGAGAAGCCTTTGAAGCATGAAGGGCAGCTCATGGCTATGAGAACGAACTTGATCCACTGTAGCGGAAGTGCGGAGGCGTATATATGTCTTCGGCAGCTTTACGTGTTCTCGCTGATCAAATGCGATTCTGGTCGGATCTGGGGGGTCCAAAGCGCGACGACGCGTCAGAAGCGCACTCGACGCGATATGAATATGACCATGTAACCATACTGAATAACCAGAACCACGGGTGGTGACAGGAAGAGAGATGGCGCGTGATAGAGATGGTATGAACCTCAGAGCAACACAACTACTTGAAAAAATAAGTACATGAGGAGTGCGAGAAACTCGGATTAGACAGTCAGCGTCTTCTTGAACCAGTTGACTGTTTGCACGATAGATCCTTCGAAACCTGCCTTGACATCTGGGTATGCAAGGTTGGGTCGCGCCGCGAACCCGTGAGTTGTGCCTAGAATAGCAGTGAGATTCTATCTATGATTGGCATGGGAGTGCGAGTACCTTTGTAGTCGACGAATTCGCAGTCAAGGGACGCGTCTTTCTCTTTTTTGGCGACCATCGTAGCTTCTACTTTGAGACGATTCTCATGGGACAGTCCGAAGTCCTCTGTGGATTTGACGTGAGCAAATACATTCGCGACAGGAGACCCGGTCGATCAAACCTTCAGCAAAGGCCCACGATGTCGGAACCTACATGGAGATGTCGATGACAGCTTGTTTGAGGTATTTTAGTATTTACCTTGATGGCGTCCAACTCCTTGAATGAGATGGCGCTTGCGTGAGCGAGAAGGAGGCTATTGAAAACGTTGGTAGAGCCCAGTCCTATGGCGACTTTGCCCCCGAAGCAATATCTGGCAGGGATGAGCGAGGTGGCGCAGGACATGGTTTCTGATCCTACCCCACAGCGCCAATCTTCTCGTATTTCTTCTCCGCCTGGACCTTGGCATGAAGCTAGCAACACAGAGAAATCAGATCTGGGAATTGCGATTCGAAAACGCTACTCACATCCGCCACTCGCTTGATTACGACGGGGGGGCGGTTGCGAAGCAGAGCTGGAAGCTTGGGGATGAGGAAGATGAAGAATTTGATCTTGTCCCAGAGCGACATCCTCTCCCCGGCGCGTTCTGGTGTCTTCAGGTCGTCCGCCTCAACGGGAGGACGGCCTGCCATGCACATCAATGATCATTGACTTCCATGTTATGTGACGTCGAGCACATACCGGCAAACAGGTCAGGAACCCACACATCGCAGTCCAGTTCTTTGGCAAATAGGTCTGCCATGACTTTGGGGTTGTTCAATTTGAAGCCAAAGATGTCTGTCAGCAGAAAGACGGCGCGTTTTGACGAGCCAGAGGGAGCAGGAGTGAAGTAGGCGCCGTCGATGGACATGGAACCGACCGCCTCACCGGCCAGAGAAAAGCCTTGGAAGCACGAAGGGCAGCTCATGGCTATGGGGACAGGACAGAGCGAAGTTAGACTGGGAGACGCGTATATATATGTTTTCGGCAGCTTTATAACGTTGCTCTGATAACTGTTTTATGCTATTCTGGTCGGATCTGGCGCACAATTTAGCCGCGACGACGCGTCCGAAACGCACTCGACGGCGGTCGACGCCATAAAAATATGACAAACTCCCTGTGCACTGTCCGTATTGCCGAAACCAACATGGGTGATAAGTAAGAAGGAAGAAGGTGCAGACGTCGACGAAGCCGCTGTTGGCAAGCAGAGCCAAGCAACGTGCACTGCTTGTGGGCCTGTCATGCTCGTTGAGCTCATACCGCGTTCATTGCTGGCAACAGCAAAGGCGCACCCTCGGTCATCATCCCGACGCACCGACGAAGATCAGGGATCGTTGAACGAGTGTCTGGGCATCTGCGACTGTGTCCCCGCATTCGTATATGTCAGATATCCCCCTGTATTCCCTGCGGAAAAACAAGAATAAAGCCGGATACACGCAGTTGAACGACACCGACGACCGCGAGGCGTCATCACCCACGAGTG
Source organism: Strobilurus pachycystidiatus (assembly GCA_019915135.1). NCBI lineage: Eukaryota > Fungi > Basidiomycota > Agaricomycetes > Agaricales > Physalacriaceae > Strobilurus > Strobilurus pachycystidiatus. The sequence continues at coordinate 1,668,032 of JAHLMK010000004.1, forward strand.
GTCCGAGCAACATGCACGCGGCAGTGCGAGCAGCAGCAGCGTCGGCGGGCCCGTCATTCCGGCAGACAGGCAAACGGCGGACCCAGTACGCGGACGAGCCCGACGAGGAGGCTGGACTCCTAGGGGAGGATGACTACAACGACGCCGACGAGTTCGGGGCCGACGTCGAGAGCCCCCGCCCACAACCGACGAAATCGGTGCGTCAATGCTGTTGATTGCGTGTCCATGTCCGGTCTAATGGGCGGCGCAGAGGACGCCGTCGATACTGTCCAAGGGCAAGGACAAGGACAAGTCGAGGACAGTCCCATTTCGGCCGACAGGTGCGTCCCTGCCAGCGACGGTGCGCGCACGTTATAACTGATTTGCAGAGAAACTGCAGTCGCGCTTCCCGCCCAACATTGTGCGAAATCAAAAGTACAATGCCTTCACTTTCCTGCCCATCGTCTTCTACGAGCAGTTCAAGTTCTTCTTCAACTTGTACTTTCTGCTCGTCGCGCTATCCCAGTTCATACCCGCCCTCAAGATTGGTACGTCACTTACTTCCCACTGTAGACCACTGCTGATCATCTCATGCAGGATTTATTGCTACTTATATCGCCCCCTTGGCCTTTGTCCTCTTCGTGACCATGGGCAAGGAAGCCTACGACGACTACAAACGATACCAACGAGATCGTGAAGCAAACTCACAGAAGTATCTCATAATTGAACCCCCCGGCCACTCCACCAATTCCCTTCTCGATACGCACGCCAACACCCGCTCTATCCCTTCTTCATCCATCCGCGTGGGCGATCTGGTCAAGCTCGAGAAGAACCAACGAGTCCCCGCAGATATGGTCCTCCTCCACACCTCAGACGCCTCTGGCACATGTTTCATTCGCACAGATCAGCTAGACGGAGAGACGGATTGGAAACTACGCGTCGCAGTGCCCGAGTGTCAGAAGCTGGACGAGAGCGACCTGGTTAGGTTGGACGCAGAGGTCTATGCCGACGCGCCCATCAAGGACATTCACTCTTTCATCGGGACCTTTACACGAAATAGCCCGCAATCCCATACTGTCGAGCAGTCGGATGTGCCTATGCATCCTCTACCTCCTTCAGTGTCTCCTCTGACGGCTGAGAACGTCTTATGGTCCAACACGGTGCTGGCTGCTGGTTCCGCGATATGTTTTGTTGTCTACACGGGACCAGAGACGCGTGCTGTCATGAACACTAGTCATCCAGAAACCAAGGTCGGACTGTTGGACTTGGAGATCAACAAACTGGCGAAGGTAGGCTGTCTCCACTAGTCAGTCTCCCAAACTGACCATGGTCTGTAGATTCTTTGCGCAGTCACTTTTGCTTTATCACTCGTTCTCGTCGCTCTGAACGGGTTCCGTGGTTCTTGGTACATCTATGTCTTCCGTTTCTTGATTCTCTTCTCTTCCATCATCCCAATCAGGTATGGAGTTTACACGCCGACTTTCTTGCGCTGTCCTCATCGTTACCAGTCTTCGGGTCAACTTGGATATGGGCAAGACGGTCTACGCGCAGCAGATCATGAACGATCCAGAAATCCCAAATACAATAGTGCGGACGAGCACATTGCCGGAGGAATTGGGGCGGATTGAATACCTTCTTAGTGATAAAACGGGAACCTTGACGCAGAATGGTACATTGCCATGTTCAAGTGCCTGCATACAACTTACACATTCGTTCTAGAGATGGAAATGAAGAAGCTGCATATGGGTACCATGTCGTACGGCTTTGATTCCATGGATGAGGTAGCGCATCAATTGGCAGTCGCCTTTGGGGGCTCTAGTACGTTCCATTCATCTTTCTGAACTATCTTGAATCTTATGCCATCTCCTCATTACAGCACACGCTCGCCACGGCTCCCTAACAACAGGAGCGCAGTTGGCTACTCGAGGCAGAAGGGACATGTCTTCAAGGGTACACGATGTCGTTCTCAGTCTTGCGCTATGTCACAACGTACGTCCTTCATCTGCCAATTTACTCAATCATAAAACTCAGAATTCATCAGGTTACTCCTGTCACTAACGATGACGGCTCTGTCACCTATCAAGCCTCGTCGCCCGATGAAGTCGCCATCGTCCAATGGACCCAATCCATCGGCTTGACTCTCGTCTTCCGAGACAGAACCAAGATCGAGCTGCAGACCCCGTCTGGATCCAGGATAACGTTCAACGTGCTCGAGATCTTCCCATTCACCAGTGAATCGAAGCGCATGGGTATCGTTGTGCAGGATGCCCAGAGCAGCGAGATCACCTTCCTGCAGAAGGGCGCTGATGTCGTCATGGCGAAGATTGTGCAGCGCAACGACTGGCTCGAGGAGGAAACTGCGAACATGGCCCGGGAGGGATTGCGGACACTTGTCATGGCTCGGAAGCGTCTTAGTGCGCAGTCGTACAGCGAGTTCAAGGAGAAGCACCACGCCGCAAGTGTCCGTCTCGAGGGGCGCAACGAGGCTATGGCTGGCGTGGTTGCGGAATATCTTGAGCACGACTTGGAACTACTTGGTTTGACGGGTGTCGAGGATAAGCTACAGGACGACGTCAAGTCGACATTGGAGCTGCTGAGGAATGCTGGGATCAAGATTTGGATGTTGACCGGTGACAAGATCGAGACGGCGCGCTGTATTGCGATCTCCACAAAATTGGTTGCCAGAAATCAGTACATTCATGAGGTGTCGAAATGTAAGTCTCGTCAATACCCTGGGGGACGCTGCTAAGATTCTGTTACAGTGAAAACTTCTGATGAAGTCCGAGATCAATTGGAGTTCTTGCAGAGCAAACTTGATTGTTGTCTGGTCATCGACGGCGAGTCTTTGCAGGTACGCTCAATCATTCCTTGCATGTAGAAAACATCTGCTGATCATGATCTTAAGCTATGCCTCAATATGTTCAAGAACGAGTTCATCGAGATCGCCACCAAACTTTCCGCCGTCGTGGCTTGTCGCTGTTCGCCTACACAGAAAGCCGACGTGGCCCGTTTGATCAGGAAACACACCCGGAAGCGCGTCTGCTGCATCGGGGATGGTGGTAACGACGTCAGCATGATCCAAGCTGCCGATGTCGGCGTTGGTATCGTGGGCAAGGAAGGCAAACAGGCCTCGCTCGCCGCCGACTTCTCCGTCACGCAATTCAGCCATCTCACCAAGCTGCTACTCTGGCACGGCCGCAACTCGTATCGACGCTCGGCGAAGCTCGCGCAGTTCGTTATACACCGCGGTCTCATCATCTCCATCATGCAGGCCGTGTTTTCGGCGATATTCTACTTTGCGCCCATTGCGTTGTACCAGGGGTGGCTCATGGTCGGGTACGCGACGGTGTATACTATGGCACCGGTGTTTTCGCTCGTACTGGATCGGGACGTCAATGAGGATCTGGCCCTTTTGTATCCCGAACTGTACAAGGAGTTGACCAAGGTGATTAATTGTTACTCTCCTTTGCCCATCATTTTTCATTCGTATTCACGCTGTCTCAATAGGGACGCGCGCTGTCCTACAAGACTTTCTTCACATGGTTGATGATCAGTCTGTACCAAGGGGCTGCCATTATGATCATGTCGCTTGTTCTGTTCGAGAACGAGTTCTTGCATATCGTTTCGATATCCTTCACCGCCCTCATCCTCAATGAGTTGATCATGGTTGCTCTGGAAATCACGACGTGGTATGTCCTTTCTCATCCCTGTTTTCTCTACATCTCAGTCCATTTACAGGCATCTGTACATGGTAATTTCGGAGGTTGTCACGCTGTTCTTCTATGTGATCAGTATAGCATTCCTACCGGAATATTTCGGTACGTTCACGTTGACATTGCCTTCATCGTCTACCCGCTGACAACCCATCTAGACTTATCTTTTGTTGTGACATTGGGTTTTGCTTGGAAGGTGGCTGTTATTGTTGCTATCAGCGCGATGCCATTATGGATTATCAAGTTTATACGCAGTCGCGTCGCGCCTGCTGCATACAGTAAACTACTATAACTTTATTATGACCGAACTTGTAGCCATGGATTCTTTATATTGGTATTACTGACGAACTACAGTACTCGGTGCTGTGAGGCAGAAATCTGTCATCTTTGCTTGTAGACTACCTTTCTGCCGTTCTCTTGCTGGCTGGGGTTTGTATAAATGAAGCGTTCAGGACGCGCCAGAGACGCGCTCACGCGTTGTCCCGATTCGGAACCGCATTTCTTTCTTATCTTACTCCCATCATCGCGCAACGACCTTTGTGCTTCTCGATGGTGCCTCATCTCAGACTTTGAAAGTAACGGGCAGGAATGCAAATTCTCTTGCCAGTCACCATCTCTCAGTGGCTTCCAAGCTCTAATCTCAACTCTCGATGGTTGATTACTCAAAACGACTCAACTACTGGCTCTCGGGGTGGCGGAACCAGCCTCTGGAAAACGCGGAGGACGTTCTAGCTGCTGTCGACGGACCCAAGACGGTCTTCGAAGATGCTCCCCACACCGCACTTATTATCAACAATGTTCGCCTTGCTCACCTTGACGAGGGCATGTCGAAAAAGCTTTGGAGAGTAGAATGCCAAGGCGCGAAGGTCGCGCAAGTGTCGCTCGTGGACGAATACTACCCGAAAGTAGAGCCACACCCGGGCCGTCAGACTTGGTACGAGATCGATGCGGGTGGGAGTATCATGTTACCTTCGTGCGTCAAATCACTATCATAAGTTATGAGACAGACTAGGGCCAATCTTCTTACACGTTCCAGCAGGTTATGCCACTCCCACATTCATCTCGACAAGTGCTTTATTCTGGACCGATGCAGATGCGAAACAGGGTTCGTCCTCAGATCTTTGTGTATGTAGTGTGGCACAATCTGAATCGCGAAAATTGAATCTAGGGACTTCAAGGAGGCATTAGAGGTGACAGCGAAAGCTAAGCGAGACTTCCGGTTTGACCAAGAAGACTTACTCCGACGCGGACGTCGCTTGATACGGGAAAGTGTCGAGTGTGGAGTCACCTCGATGCGGGCACATGTTGAGGTCGACGGATACGTGGGAATGGCTTGCCTTGAGGCCGCCCTTCGCCTGAAGGAAGATTTCAAGGTCGCTTGTCACGTCCAGATTGCTGGTATGTACTATTATCTGATCAAGTTAAATCGGCCTGTATTGACCTAGATACCCGTCCAGTATTCGCCCAAGAGCCTCTATTCACTTCCGCACTGGACGTAGAAGTAGGGTCTAACTACCGGCTACTCCAGGAGGCCGCTGAGCGACCAGAGGTGGAAGTCATCGGGTCTGCTCCTTACGTCGAGCCAACGATATCGCAGTCCAAACGAAACATAGCTCTGATTCTAGAGCTTGCAGGGCGACGCGGTGTTCATGCGGATTTCCATTTGGACTACAACCTCGACCCGAATTCAGAGCCTCTCATTTACGAGGTCATTTCCCAAGCGAATAGATTGCATCGATATTGGCTTCCAGTCCCAGCAGAAGTACGTCGTAAGCGCATAACCATCGGACACGCCACCCGCCTGCAGCTCTTCACACCCGCGCAATGGAAGGATCTCGCGCACGCCATCGGGGCTCCGAGTCTTCCTATCACGTTTGTGGGGTTGCCTCAGTCGGATCTGTACATGCAAGGACGGGGCGCCACGGACGAGCCCCTCGGTGCACCCCGAAGCACCCTCCGCGTCCCTTACATCGCGCGCAAATACGGCTTGCAAATGGCGATGGGCGTGAACAACATCGAGAACGCGTTCACGCCGCAAGGCTCCGTGGACCCGCTCGCGCTATGCACACTTGGAGCGGCTGTATTCCAGTCGGCGACCCCGGAAGATATCAGGACACTCGCGGTATGTGACCCGACGTCTATCATCCAAAGCTCCATATACGTATGCCCCACGTTCTAGCGTTCCGTCACCCTGACCTCCAAGCTCGCCACAGGCGTCGAGCCCCCGCGCGGACTGTGTCCGGAGGAGGGCGACCCGGCGGATTTCGTGATCGTGCATGGGAGCGAGAGTCTGGCGCAGGCCGTGCTGAACCCGAGCTACGACCGCTCTACGATTCGGCAGGGTATTGTCGTGGCGCGGAGGCGGACGAAGAGATGGGTGCGGTGTACGGAACCGTCGCCTGCCAGTGTGGTTCCGCAGATACTCCCCTGGTATCGGCGCGTGAGGTGGTTGTACACGCCATTGTTTGTGTACAAGTTGCTGATGGGACAGGCTTTCCGTAAGAACTACAAACCGGAGAGCTGAAGTGGGAGGAAGAGGCTACTTCTATACGGCTTCGAAATCGGTATTGGTTATCAGCGCATGAAGAAGCGCAAGTCTTGAGGATGAACACTTGGAATGCATAATTCTCAAAGTCGCTAGTCAAGGATGCTGCCTGAATGCCAGTTCCTCCAAGTCGTTCGCATACCGTGAAGGACAACGATCTATTACAGTGAAACAGCAAGATGTAGATATAGGTCATCGTAGAGTCGTGAAATCGTCAGAACATCCAAAAGCAAAAAGAGGCCTCAAACTTTCTTAACATACTCCTTCGCCGCCTTCTTACAACAGCGCTTCAGATCATCGGCGATCTGTTCTCTGTCCAGAACATGCCGCGCGGCGACCTCGTCGATGGCGTGCGACCTGAACGCGTATATGACGGTATCCGCGGCTGCCAGGAGGTCCTCCCGAGTGACGGGCGCGCCGGGCTGGGTCCCTGGGATGGGATCGTAGTGGCGCGCGGAAACACTGTGGCAGGTCGCGCGGAGGACGGTGGACATGGGGTCGAGGTCGGATGCGGGCGTGCATCGCACGGAGGAGTGGCTCGAGTTGGTTATGGCGCTGACTTTGCTGCGGCCGGAGACTTGGGTCGAGAAGTATGCCTTGTGCGTGGTATGAGATTCAAGGGCTGGAAGTATGAATGTTGGGACGTACGAGGTTCATCTCGAAGAGGAAGATGGGGAAGACGACGAAGAAGTCTCTGTGGTGGTGTGAGTACATAGCGTTGATGTTAAGTATGTAGACGAACATTGCAGCAGTGATGGGGAGCGTCATCGCCGAGCCCACTGCGTTGATAGTGGCGCGCTTCTTTGTCTTCTTCAGGACGGTGCTGATGTTCGACTGGATGAATTCAGCAGTTATTGGGGCACCCTCGGGTGTGGTGCCGTCAAAAGGATAGAGGACATAGACCTTTGCACGCGTGAGTCAAGGCAGTGACTACGAGCATTCGGACGAACCTGTCCTATCTTCTTCTTGGGAGGCACACGGCCCAGCGCCTCGATGCGCGAGTTGGGCAGGGCGTGGATGACACCATTGGCGACCTGTATACGAGGAGTAAGCACCCTGATGTAGAGGATTTACGCTTTGACGACTGACCCCGACCGCTTTCCCCTTGAAGCGCTTCCAGCGACCGGCAGTCGGCTCGAGACCCTTGCGGATCCTGTCGCCCTCGGCGATCTCCTCCTGCCACTTGCGTTCGACCTTCTTGACCAGGCCCTCCTTGGTGATATTCTTGCCCCACGCGTCCTTCTGCGGCTTCTCGTACGGCGCGCGGGGAAGCGTGTAGAGAAAGTAGGGCGAGACTGGGTGCGGGCTCCGTTTCTTGGGGCGTTGCGGCGCAGGGAACGGGATCGCGAAGATGATCGTCGGCAAATAAGGACCCTCGGAGGTGAACGCCGTCGGGGTGGACGACGACGGGCTGAGAGCAGGTCCAGCCGCGGGCTCGTCGTAGGACGGCGGGTTCTCAGCAGAGTACCCCTTCTTCTCGGTCGAGTAGGCGGCCATGGTGGAGTAGAGTGAACTCGCTACGATGGCAGGCGACGGGCTTTTGTGGTGAAGCTGAGGAAGCAGACAGCGGCGAGGGGCCAGCAGAAGTACTTATGTCAAACTCGGCGTCGTCTATGAATACAGATGCGTGGCGCGATTCGTGTAAGCACGGCTGCGGCAGAGGCCAGATCGCCGTCTTTGCATTGAACTCGGCGGCGCGGGCATGGAGAGCCTGAGGCTGTGAAGGCTGCAAGGATGACGCATCCGCCGATCCGACCACCCACCCAAGCGAACTTGGCGCTATCTGCACATACACAGCCAGATGTTCGTTGGTAAGGGCTGCGACCTGGCCGGTGATCAGATTCATTGCGACGGAAAGAAGATACTGACTGGGGACTCAACGTCTTCCGGAACTAATCATGATGACTTTTCACGAGCCCGAGTAGAGACACGGATAGCGTTCTATACGGGTAAGAAGGAGCGAGTAGTACACATATATTAAGCAGCCGAAATTTGCACACAACCATTAGATGATACAGATGTATGGAATAATGTCGTACAATGAGGAAGGAGAATGAGTACATCAGCGAGAGGCAACGACCGGAACAGCGAGGAGCGTGCCAAGCACGGACCAGCTCACAAGGACGGCAATGAGCATCGAGCGCACGACGATCTCCCACTGCCCCCGCACGACCACAGGGCTCAGCACGCGCGTCAGCGGCGCCGCAAACGCCGGCACCGACTTGACCTTCTTGAACTGCCGCCGTATCTTCTCCTCCTGTTCCTCCTCGACGACGACCATCCACCTGTTGATATTGCACTTGCTCTGCATCCGCCGGATGAACGCCTTGGGCGAGACTCGGACGCCGTGCGGCGGGTCAGAGTCGGCGTCGGGGACGATGATGACGGGCTGGGGCTGGGGGTGGCGCGCGGGTGCCGGGGGGAGCGCGTCAAAGTCAAACTCGGACATGCGCTGCAGCTCCTCGGGCAGCGGCTTCTCCTTGGGCGGCACGGGAAACGTCGACTCGTTGTCGCTCAGCGTCATATCCACAGAGTCGGACTCGGGATCAATGAACGGGTGGATGAAAAGTGCGGTCGGAGGGTACTCTTCGTCGCCGCTGCTCTCGTCGCAGTCGTCGTCGAACCCTGATCGGTCACGGTGCTTTTCGAGTGACGAGACAACGCCAGAGATGGGCGAGATGGCGGGGCCTTCGACCGGGTCCATTTCGTAGTACGCAGGGGAGATCTGGATCTCGCAGGAGGAGGAGCCGAGGGTGGACGTGGATCGGATGGATGCGACAGACTCGCGTGGGCCCGGGGGCGTTAATGAACGCATAACAGGATGTCGCCGAGAACTGGAACTGTACAGCGGCTGCGGTCTCGATATCGGCGGCCGCGCCATCTCAAACTTGCGTAACTGCCTGAGGTCGCCAAATACATACACTGCGAGACAGATGCCATTCAGGCTTGTGAGGAGGAGCGTGATACCGAGCCACAGGCCGGGCAGCGCGGTGAGTCTGATCCAGCGGGAACTTCCGCGAAGTATGGTGTAAATGAGCGGAAAGAGGGCGCCGAACAAGCAGCATACGAAGCTGGCGACGAGCCCGCACATGACGCGCTTGTTCCCGACGTTGTTGAACTGGGCAGAGACGAAGCGCTGGAGACTCTCATTGAGCATCTTCTGGACCTCGACCGCAACCTGGTTGAACACTGCTGGGTCGGGATGGGGCGATCCGTTGGACGCGTGGAACGGGGCGAGGATATCGGAGGGGAGATTGAGCTCGTGGTTGGCATTGGGCGTGAGGAATGTCTGCTTGGCCCGCGCGTAGAACATTGCCAGCTGCGTCGAGTTGTCCGATGGCCATACACCGAGGTATTGCGGCGTTTCGCGCCGCCGCGTGGCGGTAATGACCTGCCATTGGCGGTATTTTACGGTATATTCCCGCAGCCACAGAATGAAATAGCTGTCCACTGGTCAGTGCCCGCCGACGACGCGTAGAATCAATCTAGTCCTGCTCACAGATTTTCCGGCGACTGTTCGACATAGAGCAGCCATTCCTCGAAATCCTTGAGACCTACATGAAGGCAAGAAAAGCTGAATATATGCGCGTAAAGCACCCTGGAAAAAGGCCAGCTTACCGAGAGGAGGAAGATGGCGTCTGTCCAGGACGTCTGCGGTCGGGTCAGGTGTGATTGCCGGGGAGACATGGTGGTGGGAGACCAACCTTCGAGGCGCACGTTGAGGATCGGGGTGACTGCATAGACGACATACTCAGTACAAATTCCGCTGCTGAGCCTCGTGCTACTCACCACCACAGGATCTAACCTTCCCCACAGCGGGCGGCGGATTGCACAATCTGAACTGTGTTTGTTTGTTGAACAACAAAAACACAATTGAAGGACAGAGGGACCGACCGGAAACAGAAGGAGCGACTGGATTGTGAGCTTACATGTCTTGGGCTGCGTCTCGGCTGGCTGCGCCATCGGAGAAACGCCAACACAAGGACAGAGAGAGACGGCGGTCAACAAAAGAGGCAACACAGGACTAATATGCCAAAGCTAAATGCAGTCCCGCAACACGAAGCAGTCGGAGCCTTGCTCGCCTCCATGGCCACCCTGCTTCATTCCACGAGACCGCCCTGGCTCCGTCTGTCGACAGCTGTCAGCCCAGAATCCCTTCCTTCCCTTTCCATCCTGCGGAAAAAGGCTGTGGGTATCTGCCTTCCCACAGATGAGCTCTACATCTCCTGGCATTGGCAAGAAGCTCTATGTATGCTAAGAGAAGCTGCAGACACGTGTTTGCTCAAGCTCTGTGCAGGATGCCTCTGAGTACATGATTGAGTATTGCCCTCGCGAAAACTCTGCCCGCCCAACAAGATGACCTGCCGTCGCGGTACAGCGGGGATTTCAGAGAAAACGGAATCCAGAAAAACACTGGCTGCCAAAAAGGGCGGAATCAGCGGACCCCGCCTTGCTTCCAACAGAACCGAAGCTTCCTCCAGCAGATCCGCTCGTCATCATCATGACTTGCTTCCTCCACAGGCACACCGACTTGGGGAGTCTGGTATCAAAGCGGCAATGGTCATTATCTGGTTGAAAACGGAGATGTGGTATACACGCGCTAAATTAGTACATATATACAAAGCCTAATATACTTAGAGGGACGGCGGGGGAATAAGACAACATGTAAGAAAAAAAACAGTACAATCCCAGTATCGTATACAGTAGGGAGTATCAAATCACGAGAGGCTGGGCGGTAGCAATGACGGGCGGCTCGTAGTTTATATCCAACGTGTGCATCGAAATCTTGTGATCCACGCCATTGCAGTTGATGGTGTTCTGGCGCGAGCACGTCGCGGTCGTGGTACGCTCCTTCTGGAGCATGCGCCGATCCTGGCCAGCTCGGGGCAGATACGTGTAGATCGTGTGAATCGCAGTGCGCACGCCGTCCTCCTGATATGAACGACAAGTCAGTGCCATCTCGACAACCTAAATGAAAAAACACCACGAACCGCGCGAATCTTCTCGCCAACAGCGGCAGCCTTCTCCTTCATCACCCGGCTGCTCGTCGCCTTGGTCAGGGCATCAGCCAAGTCATGCGCGTGCAGACTCGGGACCCTCAAGCCAGCCTAGAAGCCACACCACATCAGCCATCCATCCGACCAGGAAATACCATAACAGTCAGGAACTCACCCCGAGCTTCTGCACCCTCGAGGCCCAGAAGAACTGGTCTCCGAACCACGGCTTGATCAACGTCGGAATGCCTGCCCTCAGACTCGCTCCCGTCGTGCCAGCACCCCCATGGTGCAAGGCGACGTCGATCCGCGGGAACAGCCAGTCATGGGGAATCTTCTCAAGAGGATAACATTCCGGCGGGTATTCGGGCTCGGTACCGTCGTCTCCTGCATGAGCCATGCGCGCAGACCATCCCTTCGAGATAATCGCCCTCACGTCGCTCTTCAGAACCGCCTTGATGATACGCCTGGTAACGCGGTTCGGGTGGGGCACGGTGATACTGCCGAAGCCGATGTACACGATGGGTTTTGCGTCGGCACGCGCTTTGGCCATCCATTCCACAAGCGTGTCGGGAGGCGTCCAGTTCTGCTCGGGATTGTCGAGGAACCAGCTGAGAAAAAGGTTAACCTTCCGCGACGTAAGCCAACCAAACTAAGTAAACGCACTAGCCGGACACGCAAATGGAGTCGCTCCAATCCAGAGGCTTGGGCACGACAGCCTGTTATCATGTCAGTAAACGTTCTTGCAAAGAAGGAGCCGCGTCACAATACCTGAGAGAAGTTGTAGATGAAAGGGATTTTAGACTGTGCCAGATGTCCCATGTCAGTGTTGCCGATCTTCAACGTATGCCTGCGCCATCTGTTGATCTGCCCCGACGTCGCAGTCCACATGACGTTGCTGAACAGCACGTATCTGTCCGGTGTAGATAAGCTGGAGTTGCTTCGTGTCAAGGAGGGATCCGACTTACGACGCGCTGTTGAATGTAGAGTATTCGACTGGAGGCGACAAGAAGGCATGAGGGAATTCAGCAGTCCTACAACCGCGTCAGTAAATGAATGGATGGCAAATGCCTTGCTAAACGCGTACTTGGTCCATGGCATGGTGAAGGTCCGGAAGTAGGGAATGTCTAGAGACAAATTGCATAAGTGACTGAACCGCGAACACGACGCGTCACTCACTGAGGGCTTCTGCAATGTGAACACCTGCCATGGCTGAAGGGCTCTCAAGCAACACATCGGCACCCTGGCACGATTCCCATGAATCAAGAAGCACTAGCATAACTCATCAGTCCAAGCTCAAACCACCAGAAGTACACCCAGAGCTTACACTGATCAAGCCACGGACGGAAGTTCTGCAAGCTCTCCTTGAAGAACTCCGGCGAGAACATCTTGTTCTCGACGCTAAGCTTCATCAACGCACCCGGATCGCCACCAGCCTGCTTATGCCCGATACCGAAGCTCTCAATCCACTCCTTGTACTCCTCGTGGGTGACGATGGTGACACGGTGTCCCTCCTTCATGAGCCCCTTGCCCAACGCGATGTACGGCTGCACATCCCCGCGACTCCCGATCGTCAGACACACGAAATGCATCCCGGGCCGAGCATTCACGGTCTCGCGGTCGACGTTGATGACCTTGGGCAGGGTAGCGCGTAGCTCGAAGGGAACCTCGCTCTGGCGCGCGATGGCCAGTGTACGCGCCGGCGGGGAGAAGATCTCGACCATGCTAGCCTGCTTGGGGCGCATCGTCGGGGTCGTGCGCAGGAGCTTGTCAGAGGAGTGCGACGCGACTGCTTGGTTGACGCGCGCCAGGACATCGTCCCGGACCTGGTTGGACTTGAATTGGAACTTGAGCTCGGGCTGTCCGATGAGCTCGAGGGTGAGGCCAGGGCATTTAATGGGGAAGGTGCGGAAGGTCTTGGCGCTGCGGACTTTGCTGAGCGGAAGGCGGTACTTGACTTCACCGCTGGGGAAGGACTTGCTCCAGTACCCGATGAATCGGGAGGAGATCACGAAGACGCCAGAGCACGAAATGCTACGGAAGAGACGGGCCCGCACGACTGGTAGGGAGGAAGATCAGAGACTGGACAGATGATGCGCCACAAGGTTGACTTACTCCACAGATCAGTCTCTTCACCGAGACCAAGAGCGTCCTTGACGTCCTTCTCTCGTTCGTTGGCGTAGACAGGGTCGACGATCTTGTCCTCGAGGACACTTAACGGTCCAAAGTCTACAACGACAGGGGAGCCTATTGGCGAGGGTGGGCGCTGTTGACGGGCCTTCGCCGCTGCAATAAACTCCTCCATTTTCTCCCAGACGGCCATCTGGCCGAAGGGAGTCAAGTGGAAGACATGCTCTTCATGCTCGGTGTCCTCAGAAGGAGGAGCAACGACGTGGAACGTGGAGAACGACCGGACGCCTTCCTCTCTGCGCAACACGAACTTGGTGACACGGTCCAAAGGACAACTCAGCCGGATACCGTCATCGGGACCGGAGAGGCTGCTGTCCAGAATTTCACGTCGACGGTGTCTGTGCATGAAGATGGCACCTGTAGCTGCGTGTGAGAAAGAGCATGACCACACTGCATGTTCTGCCTACCTAGAATTTCACGCCTCCAATCCTGGGCTGCCTCAGGCGTGTCGAACTCAGCATAATCGTATCCACTGTTACCGATCTGACTGAAGACAACGTTGAGGGCACACGGTCGGCTTTCATCGTGTGGGAGAACTTCTTTGACATTTGATACTGTCATGGATCCTTTAGTAAATAATGAAAGGGGAAAGAGAGATGATGCATGACGCACGAAGTACAGTTCGCAGTGGGCGGACCCGATCTTCCTCGCTGCTGGACGCGCAGGTGACGAGCATCTCGGGATAGAGTTCGAGCCACACGCGCTGTTTGGCGCGCCATCCCTTGCGGTGTATCGTAATGGATCCCGCCTTGATAACCGTCTGACTGGCCTCGGTAGGTGACTGATCCGAGGACAATAGAGATGCGTGAAAGGCCAATCGATGGGTCGTCAAATGGAGGACACCCTGCAAGGACGGACGGATCGGTTAGTGAAATGGCAAGAAGCGGTGATGATGTGAGTGGGGGGGTGGGGGCAACTGACCAGTATGAATACGCCGTTGAACATGCAGCCGTCAGCCTCCAATATCAACTTCTCGGGCTTGTCGCCGTCCTCTGCCAGCGCGCCGAATTCCGAGATCAAGAGACGAGTAATTTCGTCAGGCTCCAGTTTCCACGAATCACCGTCCGTAGTTGCTGGACGGTGGAAGGCAGGGACGGGAGACGGCATGAGGGTAGCATCGTCCTTGACAGCCGCTGTTTCCTGCGATGATGCGTCAGAGTCGCTTTCTGATTCATACGATTCGGGCTCCTCCGTGAGGCTGCCTGGAGTCCAGGTCGAGCCCGTCACAGTGAGTTTCGTGGCCTGGCGCACGTCTGCGCGCTCGGAGGGCGTCAAGTCGCTGCCAACGAGGCCGCGGTAGCCACAGCGGCGGACGGGGGCATCCTCTATCTCAGTGTCGGTGCGCTCAAGATCGAGCCCGGGGTCGGCGAGGACCTTGTCGTACGCTTCGGCGTGATTGTAGATGGCGGAGATGGTCGGCGGCGGGATGCTTTCGTCGGCGACGGAGATGGAGTCATCGTCGATGCTGGATGCGCGGGACGACGAGCGCGATAGCAGCGAAGAAAGCGTCATGGCTCGCTTCGGAGAACAAGGGGGACGCCAGGACATGTCTTTTCAACTGCTTTATATGACTTCGCTGATCAAACACGCGTTAGTACTGTAGCCGAACTTGTAGCCGATCCTGACGGCTTCGTGCGAACAGGAATGACCAACCTAGTGCGAGCCTGCGAGATGAGAGAGCGAGTCAGAGTCGGGCTCGGGACTGGCTCGGGAGGGCTCGGGCTGCCAGCAATAGGCCGCGGGTGAGGTAAGTTTTGCAGACAAATCCATGCGCACTCCTCTGTTAAGAGGCGTTTGAGCAGGCCGTTTCGCCTGCCTATCCACATATACACCACTTTGAAGCCGGGTAAGCAGCAGCGGCGATGAATGTGCAACGCAACTATATGGGACCCGGTTATCCTTTCACCTTTTGGGATCTTGCACATCAGTATAGTTCCGAGAATTTATCCACTGCACTGCACTGCAGACTCTAAATTGAAGTCGGTTCTGCTACTTGATACATAGTAGACTGGGCCGTCGTCTTGGCCTTTTGATACATGATTGAAGGCATACATATGTCGGATCATGGCCATCTCGCCCATCTGTCCGCCACCATCCGCCCTGCCCGTTGTCTCCACAACCTTTTATGACTCTCCATTTACCCCGTCCTGCTAGCCATTGTCTGCTTCTTCAGCAGCGCCCGCCGCCCACGAACACCTTCCCGTAGCCGGTCTAGCACAGGCACAGTCGTCTCCCATGATATACAGGCATCTGTCACCGACTTTCCGTACTGCAATCCCGCTGGCCCAGACGAAGAAATGTCCTGTCGACCTTCCACCAAGTTGGACTCAATCATGACTCCCATAATGTACGCGGCGGTATCCTCCGATTCCATCTGGCGAGCCTGTTGTCGATCGATATCAGCATTTGACGAACGTTGTCAAAATCAAAATGAAAGGGTTGCGCACGATGTCATCAGCAACCTCCACCTGCTTCTGGTGCTGCTTGGAGCTATTTCCGTGGCTGCAGTCGATCTGCAGGCAGTCAGCCGCACGTCCTTCTTTCGTCCGTGCACGTCCTGCTCACCATGATTTTAGGCGCCAGTCCGGCTTTCGCCAACTTGGCACCAGCGTCTCGGACAAAGTCCACACCGTAATTGGGGCCTGATGCACCTCCACGAAGAATAACGTGCACGTACGGGTTCCCCTTCAGAATCAGAGAAGCAGTTAGCCGAGCGCCAGAAGACACCTCCACAATAATTTCGGCTCACCTCCGTCTCGATGATACTGCTCAGGCCTTCCTTCCCCACAGAGAGGAAGACATGACCTGATCGTGCCGCACGACAAGCGTCGATGGCGATGCCGACACTGCCATCCGTAGAGTTCTTGAACCCGGTAGGCATGGAAAGCGCCGAGGTCAGCTCGCGGTGCACCTGGGACTCTGTTGTCCGGGCACCGATAGCGCCCCAAGAGACAAGATCAGCAGTGTACTGCGGTGTGATCGTATCGAGGAATTCGCAGCCTGTCGGTAGCCCCATTTTAGCAACATCGAGGAGAAGAGTGCGCGCAATTCGGAGTCCTCTGTTGATCTGGAAGCTGTTGTTCATGCCGGGATCGTTGATGAGCCCCTTCCAGCCGACTGTGGTGCGGGGTTTTTCAAAGTAGACACGCATAACGATGTGGAGATCGTCCTGGGCGTCGTCGGCATAAGCCTTGAGTAGCTTGGCATACTCAATAGCCGCGTCGACATCGTGTACAGAACAGGGGCTATTGAATAGAGATAGTCAGCACGTCAATCAGATCTACGTGGCTTATTTAACTTGCCCGACCACGACCATGAGCCGGTCATCATCGCCTTTGAGAATGTTTTCGGTGACTATACGACCTTGCAGAACAGTATGGGCGGCCATGAGAGTCCTGAAGAGCCATTGAGAGCCTGAAACAGATGTCTGGTGCTACTACTTGCAGTGGGAGGTCCTCCTGGAGGATTTGAGGTGGGATGAGGGGGCGCGTAGCCTTGACGCGGCTGTTTTCAAGGCGGGCAAGAGCATCTTTGAAGGGCATAGCCATGTTCAAGTCGAGGGCTAGTGTTGGTGGTAAGGAATGATGCTTTGGAGTTTCGGATTCTGCGATCTGGACTTTTATACGTACCATTCGCCATTTTGCAGTGATTTTCTGATGCGGATTGATGATGAAGTGCAGGCGTGCAACAGGAGCTTGATAAGCCGACGGGGTCGATCTCTTATTTTCCTGCTTGGCCGGACAGAGAGTAAGGGCAGTTGATGGAATGAATGCATGCTTGAAGATGCGCATTCAAATTTTGACTCGAAACGGCACCCACGTGGCTGATGCTAAGCTCGGAACGATCGGCCGGCGCGGCAGCCAATTCTGTTTCGCTCATTGACGACCACGTCCAGACCGCCGTCCCGACGCGTACACCACCACCGCATCCTCAGCCATGGACTTTTCTGGTCTCACCAACGCCGAGCAGGGGCACATGAACCGGGTCATTGAGAAAAAGCAGGTGCGTCGCACCCGCTGCCAGCGACCCGCGCAGACCATCTGACGCGTACGAAAAAAAGATGCAAGATTTCCTCAAAATGTACGCCAACATCGTCGAGAAATGCTTCAACACCTGTTGCAATGATTTCACAAGCAAGGCGCTGTCCACAAAAGAGGTAACCACCGCGCTGCATGGCGCGCCAACGCTCATTTGTTTCAGGAAACATGCGTGATGAACTGCGCGGAGAAGTTCCTCAAACACTCGGAGAGGGTTGGCACGCGTTTTGCGGAGCTGAATGCCGGTGCGTCATCTCCCCTGGCGTGGCGCTGGCTCGCGTGCTGACCGCTATTTTCCAGAGGCCATGAGCGCCGCCCAAGACCCGTCTTCTTCATCATAATCTCCATCTGTACATTTATAATGCATTCACTCTCTCCTCATCGTCATTTTCTCCCGCGCAAGAATGTCTGGTAGCACCACTAGTATCCCCGTACTAATTTTAGGCACGTTTGCATTGCGACTGCCAATGTGTATGTGCCTTTCTTCGACCCTCTGCTTCTGTCACTAACGCATCTTCAGCCCCGTCAGCGCCGACGTGAACTTCCCCTTTTCAGGCCGTACATGTCGAATGGGACATGGCTGGAGGTCCGTAAATGCTATTCACAGTATCTAATCTCGCACGGCTGCACCACAACGCGACTGACCGAACTGACGGTAAGAACTGACGGTAAGGAGGCACCTACTAATATGATACGACAAGACTACTGTAAATAAGGGTGAGTTCTGGGGCTTCCAATGATCTTATAATGTCTGCAATACTCAAACCTCCCGTTCGGTCTCTTCTTTTCACCAGAACTTCTTTATATCTCAAGACCGAGGCCTGTGGAGCTGCTATTGAGACCTTGACGGCGATAGGCCCAAACGGCTGTCTTTGGGGTCGGCTTCATGACGAGGCGCTGTAGCGATGCCTTTGGTATCGACACATGCGACTCAACTCTAACCTGAAGCGATCACTGATCCAAGGGTCCCCTCCTATCCGCTCCTGCGTTGACGACTGGCCTCAAGTCTCCAGAAGCTTGAGCCCATCAGACGAATGGGTGTGCGGTGTATAAAAGACCGGTGCGGAGACGCTTTTTCCATCAATTTATGTTATTAATAACCAAGTTGAGCTCATGATTCTCATTGACACCCCAATTGTGTAGCACCACAGAGCACCACCAGTATTTATCACGGAACGAAAGTGGAACGAAGACGTGACTCTTCAATCCAGCAACATGCCGCCGGTCGGTCGTAAGTTGAAGCCGATGCAGGTAAATTTGTAAGGGTTGCTCCTTGGGGGACCATTGCTGTCCATTTGCCCGAATTGTGGTCCCCATCACAAGGCGTATCGGTATTTTGGTATCTCCTCCCAAGGACCGACCTCACAATGGACGAGGAGGTGGTAAGAGAACCTTGACGAACGATGATAGGAACAAGTATGTTCGCTGTCCTTCTGGGGTCATTCGCATACGACTTCAAAACGAAACTCTCTAGGAAAAGCCATGGCATCCATCGCATGCGAGTCAGCACATTCATGAAGCAAGTCCTAATGGAATCTCCCCCCAACGTTCATGTGAATGTCTTCGAGCCTTCGTGCTGCCAATCCAACCGCGTTTCTGTCTGTGTGGTGTGTAAATCGGTGTGTAGACAATTTCCCATCTGATTATGTAAACCCAGTCAAGCTCATGGTTTTCGTTGACACTTTATTCGGTTGTGTACCGCTAGCTGCAATACGAAGCCAAGCCAAAAGGAACTTCGATACTTACAACGTGTTGGCAGTTCTATGCCGGTGGCAAAAGACTGGAGGGCCTTTGTTTGCTTGGTCTCCCTCGAACTGACACCGCTAGTCCGCCACCGTGCCTTTGTATGGATCATTGTCTTCCGCAACCACCCTCGGGTCTGGTATCCGACATCTCGTCCAAAGGACCGACCTCTCACACAATACTTTCAGGGCTCTGTCATCTCGGACCGGGTCGATTGTCCAGCTATCCCCTATGCGTCCATAGCGCAGACCACCCAAGAGGTGAAAGTGGATTGATTTCGGCCATTGAGAGATCGCGATTATCTGCATGGACCGTCTGCGGACCATGACTCTATGCTAAAAGCCACGCGTTGGGAGGTTTTGCGGTCCGGTTAGTTGTATGTGAAAGGATTGAGAATCAGAACGGGTGGCGCCGACGTGGGGACGGCGCCGACGTGGGGACGGCGTTTAGGTGGAACAGAGGTGGTTACCAGCCTGAGGATGAATACAACACGGTTAGACTTCTCTGAATTCTCGGACAAGAGGTCCTCGATTCTAGCGATTCTAGCGTCCTCGAAGGCCACGTTCATTCTCGTCGCTTCCTTCGGAATATTTCGAGAACGGTGTGGATCTTGCGGTATGTGCGATGTGGCGTGACTAGTGCCTGCACACGCTCATGATTTCTATACGGCCGTGATTCTTTCTCGATTTTCTTCCAACAGAGACCGCTCTACTTCAACAGAAAGACTACTTGGCTCATGAGCGCGAAACGAGGAATCCGATCGAAGAGTCGTGCCACACAACGTTTCAAGTGCTATGTGGATTCTCGCCACTCTATACATACTCCTCGGTTGACCGTGGACGGTACCGACAAGATGGCATAATGGACCCCGAGGCTGAGGGAGGCAGACAAGCTTCTATTGCTGTGAGTTTATAGTGGTGTAACTGAGCTGAATGGGTAAATTTCACCTAGATACCATCAATCGAGTCCACGTAGAGCGGGGTTGTCGGTACTAGGCCTCGCACGCGTGGACATATACTCCAAGTTCGCAGCTTACATGTGATGGGTATTTCGCCGGTGGGCTGGTCTTTTGGGATTCACATTCCCTTCAGGGTCTTGTTATCAACGTTATTACTGCCTTCAGTGTGCATGTCCGACATGGCAAGTAGCCGATTGTGAAGGTGACCCTTCCGGAAGATGGAGATTACGGGTTGATCTTGCCTGCTGTTGGATTCCTGGAACGAGGTATGTATCATCAAGTAGACTGATGGCTGATGCGCAGCGTCGGATGTACGGATTTTCTCTCACAAAGTACAACGACATTTACGATGAGCTCCAGGCTCACCTTCATTCGAGCGCTTGAGAAAGAACTTCCGTTTTTGATCCAGATCTCGTCCTCCTAGTCTACCACCCGGCTAGTCTACTCGACCTTTTGTGTTGTTTTGGGAAAGCATTGTTTGGTCTTTCGACCGCATGCCTGGTGTCGAACCTGCCACAGTGGAAGGTGAAGGGAGTGACAAATGATCGGTCCATGAAAACGTTCTGGGGTGCTCTTGGGAGGGTGTCCAATCTCTTCACACCTCGAGTCTCCAATAGCGGCTCCCCTGGAAATTTGGCCGGCCGACGACCACGGTGCGTGTACCTCCTTCTATAGCCTTCTCAGGTTATCCAGGCCGTTGGCTTTGATATCTCAATTGACTTCACGTCCTGGATCAGTGCAAGTCGAGGAACGCTGTCAACACAATTTGACCCTGATCTCGAGGTCATCCAAGTTAAGTTTGAAATTCGCTTACCCGTCCAGCGCGAGTCTTTATGGACAATTCGAACTTGTTCTCCTTACGGTAAATCCGAAAAAAATCAAGCCAATGAGAAACACTAGATCTGTGTTTGCGAGTCTAATAGACCCTAATAGAACCTTCTTTTTCCTCCACCCCCGGGTGCTTCTTATAGATACTCGTCTGCTGGCGCCTGTTATGCGAACTTTCCTTCCCTCCAAGAGGAACATATAAGGGTTCCCCTTCAACGTTCACCACGCTCCGCTGTTCGTCGTCTCCCTTCACTACCTCGAGCTTAGAATGCACCATCAAGAGCTCATCGGCACGAAGGCAGTTCCTTTGACATTGACCGCCCACGATAATACCCAATACACATTCAATCCTGGCGAGTCCGGGTTAACGACCGTCCTGTTCTTTTTCGTGGCGGCAGGTTCGTCGCGGTGCTCGAAGCAGGTCAGAGGGCTCCAAGAGCTTTTGGAGGGTGCGCACCATCCCGCGATACTTGATTTGATTGCCCATCATTGAGGCGGGGACAGAGCGCGACGCTGCATCAAAGCAAAAGGTGGACGTTTTGGGGGTTTGCCACAATCCCCCGAGTCAACTGAACTCGTTCGTCAACACGCAAAGACTCACAGTAAGCTCGACAATTCCCTCCATTTCAAAGAACCTTTACGCTGATCACTCAGTTAACAGTACCCGTTACTGAGTGATCCTGGCGGCATTGCGCGGAAAGCTTATCGGTTGCAGCGAAGACCATCGATTCTACAGCGGTGGCGGACTGAGCGCATCACGTTCATTATAGATGCCAGCGGAGTGATATGGTACGTTCGAGCTGCTTCTGGCTTGGCCGATCGCTCATCTTCTGTAGCGATGCGTTCTTGACCGAGTCCGAGATTCTGTCATCCCCGGCACCCTTACAACACGTACACTTCGTGTCTCAAGTCCTCGCTCGGCTCGACGGGGAGTCGTCACCACCACCCCCAAATACCCATCCCAATGGACTCGAGTCTTCTCCCACAGACGGGTCGACCTCGACCTGACGAATTACGACCACGACTCATTCATCATTTACGTCTCTCTCCTCTTGGGCATATGCGTTTATGTGTGATATATGGATTACATGGGATACTGGATTTGAGATTGCTTTCTCGGGGAACCATGTTGTGTGTTGTACTTACTGTCATCTACATTAGCTATAATTTCGTCTTGGCCGAAACCACTTGGCTCAGCCCTCCCACGATTTCCTCGACTTCCCGCTCCATCCGGTCTATCAAGACCTTGCAAGTTGGAATGTCATGAATGAGGCCGACTGTCACTCCTGCACTCCATATACCATAGTCAGGGTCACCAGATTCATACACCACCTTACCCCGCTGCCCCGATACGAGCTCGCGAACGTCTTCAAACTGGGCACCCCCCGGACGCCGCTCTAACGAAACCACTTCCATCGATACCTTATTCTTGAAGACGCGGGCCGTGTTATGCAACGTGCGGAAGATGTGAACCGTATCGGTCTCTTTGGCGCCGACGATCTTGTCCTTGATATTGGCGTGGATCGGGCTAACGACGCGTCACTCTAACCGAGCAGATTCTGGGGTGCAAAAAAAAAATTACATACCTTTCCACTGTGCACATAAAACGCGTTCCCATATTGACACCCTTCGAACGTAGTCATTAGCTGAAAGACGATCAAATCGTTGGTGAGATGGAACGTACAGCTGCGCCCAGAGCTAGGGCTCCCGCGAAGCCACGTCCATCTGCGATACCACCCGAGGCAAGGTAGGGTATATTCAATTCCTGAGCTGCACGCGCAAGCTAGTAAGTGATGGATATGTCCGCTTAGCTTGGATTCGACGCATTTGCATGGATGGACCATACCAGGACGAGGCCACCGATGTCTTCTTCTCCGGGGTGTCCGGCGCCTTTCACGGAGATTGAATTAGCCGACGCCGAGAGGCAGTCTCGAGGTAAGATGGACATACATTCAAACCCATCGATACTGAGGATGTCCACGCCGAGCTTCTGAGCACTCTACGAGACGTGTTATTGAAGTAGCGTTCATATAAAGAGTGGTTCACTAACTTTAGCATGACGAATAGTCGTGCATTTATGCACGACGACACAGCTCTGAGACTTAAAGTACTTGATCAACGGACCGGCTAATAGCAAGTAATTAGGTCAACGGAAATCCGCCGATGGCGTCTGTGAGACGCACGGTTATTCCCAGCCGTTTCGAAGATCCGCACGCCTTCCTCGATGGCAGCGCGGGCATAGCCCTCATAATCAGGTGGGTTGATGCTCGGCAGCAGCGTTATGTTCACGCCGAACGGCTTTGACGTGAGTTTACGCGTCTGGCGGATGGCTTCGCGGAGGGCAGCTGGGTTGGGCTGTGTGAGAGCCGTGAGGATGCCTACGTAAGGATTGAGATGAGCTTTGGCCGAGACCCGTGGGTGTCACATCGGAAGAGTATATAAGAACGGACCCAGTCCTCCTGCTTCCGATACCGCCGCCGCAAGCTTGGGAACACCAACCCTGTGGAAGAATTTATTCGGGGACTGCATTGCGACAGAGAAAATGGACGCGTAGTTACCATTGCATGCCACCTTGTATAATAGGGCTGTGGATTGATACGTATTCAAAGATGCCAGAGACCGTTCCAGACACTTACACGCGAACGCCGAGTATCTTGGTAACTGCAGTGGTGATAGGCATGTCTGTGGACTGGAGAGCTGATGTTGGCAGGAGGAGAAGGTGTAAACCAGTCGGCTATGGACTGAGGGGTATGCGGGGAACGAATATCACACGCCAAGACCTGCAATCATGCAATGTCATTGTCATGAAGTTCGAACTGCCGGTCGGCAATTTCGGCACATGTACTGAAGTCTAGGTCTTTCAGGACCTGGTAGAAAAGTTCGAAGACCACTCTCTGGTTTCCTAACCAACCAAACTTCGACTCGATTATAATCAAAGAGAACTAATAACTGTTCATACATCCAACCATGTCTCCAAACGACCCATCAAAATAATCCTACCAGGTCGGCAAATGGATCCTTGCCTTTCTGCTGTTGGGCTTGAGATTGTTGGGATGGTTGCACAGGCTGCTGGGGAGTGAAAGGCTGCGATGGCTGCGCAGGCTGTTGGAGAGTGAAAGACGGAGAGGCAAAAGAGGTTTGCTGAGGCGGACTAAACGACTGTGCACGGGAATAGTTGGGGGTACCGGTGCCTGGTGTAGAAGGGAGCATGATGGAGGCGGGAGGTGTCGCCACTGACACAGGCGAAGACATCGACGACGACATGGGTCTCATCATTCCTGCGTTCATAGGTGATGGCGAGTGGGTGGGTAGGGTGTTGAAAGGCTTAGGTTGAGGTTGCGTGGCAGGCGTAGCTTGTATTGACGCAAAAAGTCCAGCAAGATCATCCACGCCGCTAGTACTCGGTGCGCCTCCATTGGAGGTGGGAGCAGAGTCATCGAAGTCAATGAGAGAGTCATTTTGGGCCGATGACAGTTCTGCGGGGACAGGATTGGCTGCTGCGACGTAGTCACCGCGCTTGTAGGCATCGTATCGATTGAGAGAGGTGTTGATCTGGTCGTTGATCTGAAGATACGTGTCTGGTGCTTGTTAGACAGAGTATGGGATCGAATCATTTCACAAACCTAATGACTCCGGATCGTGCGTTTCTGCATCGGATATCCACTTTTGTATCTTCGGCCGCGCCGCAGATAGTATTGATGCCACTTGCTGTAAAGCGAAATCTTGAGCAAGCGTGTAAAGTCGTTGGTATACTGCTTACATCGTACACGTCCCCGGACACCATGCGTTCGCCCCGCGTTGTGTCCGCATTATCAAGCATTTCGTTCAATAGAACAACCTTGGATTCCAATTTGCCGAGCTCGTTGAGAGCCTGCGAGCGGTAATCAGGTTTCGCGTCTGGATTTGCACCCGCCAGGGACTTCATCAGCTCCTGTGCAGCCGCCAGATCCCTCGGTGTTCCTCTCCGAATAAGCTCTTGTAATTTGGCCGACTGGGCGTCACGGTCCTCGTTCTCGAGCTCCTCAGCTGATTTGATATTCTGCCACACCACATTATGCGCGAGTCAGAGCATGGATGTTAATTGTACGCACGGAAGCGGACGCCACGTTGGACTGGCGCGGGACGGACTCGCGGAAACGATATCCCTTGAACATGAGCAAACGGTGCATATCCCAGATATTCTTGAGATCATCCTTCCACCGCGAGTCGACACAGATGGTCTCCTTCCACGTATGTATGAGATCGAGGATGCGGGACATGACTGGGCCCGGGAACGGCGGAGGGCGCTCAGGAAAGCGGCGGACAAGCTCGTTTAGGAATTCCTTTGTTGATACTTGGAGATGAAATGGATATCCGCA
This sequence comes from Strobilurus pachycystidiatus, assembly GCA_019915135.1. NCBI lineage: Eukaryota > Fungi > Basidiomycota > Agaricomycetes > Agaricales > Physalacriaceae > Strobilurus > Strobilurus pachycystidiatus. The sequence goes on from JAHLMK010000004.1 coordinate 1,693,377, forward strand.
CGACTGAACGAGCGTATCGAGCAGGGCGAGGGCGAGGATAGCCACATGCGGATTGCGGTTATTCGTCAGCCGTGCAATAATCATCGCTGCCTCGCGCGGCCTAGCGGTCCATGCGTGAGCCTGTCAGCTCCGGAAAAGACCAGCAGACGCACGTGTTCGCCTTCTTGCTGTTGATATAGTCCGCCACCTCAATGTGGACCGCATAATTGGGCTCGGGCAGTGACGGGTCGCAGGCACGCGTAATCAAGATCTCCAAGGGAGATACCTTGAGCCAGTTAGAGCCCGTCGGGCTGTTCAGCATGGCGAACGAGTTGTAGAGGACGGACACCGTGAAGGATGATGGTCGGAGGATAACCAGGATAACTTGGGACGTGGCCGCGGCCATGCCAAGCAAGGACATATCGCAACACAGCCACGTTCCTAGATACAAGCGAGATTAAGGCTATAGTGCGCCGACAGAGATAGAACAAATACAGAACATTTCATTTACAGGCGTTTCGTGGCGAATCAGTAATATATGTATGACAGAATTACGCCACACATCATTCAACCTTGAAAGACTCAGCCAAGGAACTCATTGCACCAAGGCTTCTCTGGAGAACACCCTCTATGTGCGCCTTGACTTCCTCATCAGGACCCTCCACCGTCTGACAACGATCAGAGAGACGAACCTCAGATAACAAGAAGCATACCATAGATGTGGCATCAATCGTGATGTCGGCGTCGTCCAGATGAATGACCTATCTTTCCTGTTGCCGCTCCATCCCAAAAGTACCAAATTGAGCCTCCAACAACGCATTCAGTCGGTTCACTCTGATGGTTTGATCGTTCTCAAGCGTGGCATGAGGATGCTTTCGAAGCGGACAGGTTACTATCACGTCCCAGTCAGTGATTCGTAATCTCCATATACTAGACCTTCAAGCATATCCTCACATTTGACAGAGGCTGGACTCTGATCTATTCCCAGAAGCAAAGCCAACGTGGAGTCGGCCAACATATCATTGCTGGCCGATGAGTTCCATTCCAGTGTCACTTCGTGTTCCTTTGTGTGTCTGACAGAAATCGCATCCATAACCTACAATGTCCCCTCAGTAACTTGAAAGGGCTGCTTCTTGCCATGATTCAGTCGATACTCACCCAAATCGTTGCAAGATCATTCGTATCCAGCATAGTATCCTCTACATGCCCAAACATGCCCTCCAAGTGCCATCGAACAAGGTCCCAACCCACTGTCAAGACCAAAGTCTGGCGCTGAATCAGGTTTGTTGTCTGCAGCCCCGCAAACTTCTCAATATCGCCAGTCCTAGGATTCAACAGCATGCGCGTGCCAGTGTCACCGTTCTTGATCAGCGCACCAGAAAGGACGTCGCCTGGTCCCTTTTCGGTCAAGGTACCGAACACCTTTTGAGTTCGTTCAGTTTTGATGAAAGCAGACCTTGAAAGGGTTCAAACCTTGGCTATTCGTTCAGAAGGGATGCTCAAATTGAGAGTCTCCAGATTTGCGGATGTGTATATCTTGAGCTCCTCGCCACGTTCCTTGTATCTCTGTGTCAACGCAGCTCGAAAACGTAGCATCGCATTCTTTTCGCCGTGTACTAGGACCTGGAGGAAAGTCCAATGAACGCTGCCCCGAGGCAAAGACTCATCATCACTTACCACATACCGAGCCTTGATTGACTCGATGAACTCGCAGTTCTGCGAGTAATCAACGTGGGCACTGAACGAGATACTATCCACAGATATCTTGCGCGGTATCGTCCCTCCCTTGACAGACTCGATCTCCTTAGGTTCTGTCAGGATGTTCTGGACAGGTGACGGGTCAACAACTCAACGCTCTTCGTTCGCTTGGACACGACACTCACCCTCGCCATGCTCCCTTCACTAGAGAACCCCGTGATGATCACCCCATTGCGAGGGTCAGGCGCCCACAGCTCCAGCAGCTCTCGACTTGAGCCCGCCTGCATCAATCCTGGTCTGGTGATTATGACGCATGGCGGTCCCGCGGCGATCTTTGCCTCCCAACCACGCGAGTGAGAGATGTTTAATACGTGTCTGTACGAGAAGCGATGATTAGTCTCGATCAGTTGAAGGACAACAACCAGAGGCGACTTGCTTGAACACGAAAGGGTTATCACGTCTGGCGAATCTCGAACGAACGTGATCGTTCATGGTGTGAATGTAGGTCTGATACACCGACATGGACTTGCGCGCCAGCCCGGACGCGTAGTAGACCGGCGTCCCGTGCAACTCCGGGTGTTCTGCCCAGTACTCGTCCAGAATCAACAGAAGCTCTTGCGCACGACCGAGGGCAAAGGCAGGCAGGAGGACATGACCACCGCGAGTGATAATCGAATGGGCCAATTCCGTGAAGCGAAGCTCTTTCTCCGCTCTGCTATCCATCGTATGTACCCCATGTGTCGACTCGACTATGAGTACGTCAGGTCAAAATGAACTCTGAGGCACTTCTGCTTTGACGAGATGTCGGTCCTCCTCTCGAGAGTAGTCCCTCGTGTAAAGAATGCGTAATCCGAAGATGGTAACGGCGAACATGCATGCTCCCAGGACGTGTCCGGCGTGGTACGCGGTGAATGATACGCCTGGGCATGGTGCAACTTCTTGGTGGACCGATATAGGGATGATAGAGGCCAGAGACTTTTGCAAATTCAAAGCGGTAAATAGGGCGTTGTCCCTGTGAATGGTTCAGTGCTGTATTCGGTGATTTTGGCACGACTATGATACGCACTCCATTCGAATGAAATCTTGCATCACAATTTTGTGAAGCGCCTTGGTAGGATAGGTCATGTAGACCTTCCCTTTGCCGTCTCTGAAGTTCGTCTGGACTCAGGGTCAGTTCAAGACATGCGCTGCACATCTCACCCAACTTTACCTTCTCCGTGATGTAGGTGAGAGCGGCGGCATGATCAATATGAAAGCTATGGAAACTGCTCGGTATGGCTCCAAGATATAGGATGTTCGACGTACTGGGTTATCAGAATAGCATCGACAGAGCTCCAATCGAGGTCGTCAATGAAAGGAAGAGACTCAAGGCCATGGTAAGCGGGATGTGAGCCCGCATCACAGACGACTGTTCTTCCACGATACTGAATGACACAGCAGGACCGACCGACCTCTTGCCCCGCACCGAGGAGCGTCACACTTATATTCAAAGCATCAGACATAGCGCGAAGGGATAGCGAATATATTCCTGGTCGTAGTTTCTGGATAGGTGACAAGCTACCCCGAGTTGAGAAAAGTGATGAAAGAGCCCATGATGACTAATGTGCTCATTATCCGCACAATTTTTCGGACGCCACATAGAATCGGTGAGAAAAATATGTCCAATATCTATACTAGATCATGTCCCATGTCCAAGTCATATCAGTACTTCTAACTTGAGGTAGAGGTCTCAAGTCCAGCCATTTTATACAGATGGTGGCTCTCTGAGCTCTCATCGACCAACTTACGGAGCCAGCCATCCTCTTTCTTCAGCAGAACGACAGGAGAGTCAAATTCGACCTAAGATGAATTAGTATGTATGTTACGATTCACAGAAGTCTTTTCTCACAATTCGTCCAGCATCGAGAACGAGCTGTAAGCCTTTCAATTCCATCGAACTCATGAACATTGGAAAGATAGCTCACAATTCTGTCGAAGTCCATGATGGTTTGAAGGCGGTGCGCAATCGTCAACAGTGTCACACCGCCTAGCTCATTTCTGAGCGACCGCTGGATGATGGCATCCGTCTTATAATCTGCCAAATTGTCAACACAAGCAGGACACGCCAGGAGCGTGGGCCTACCTATAGCGGACGTTGCTGAAGACCAGGTTAAAATATGCCTTCATCCTGAAGAGCAGCGGCTCACCTTCATCGAGGATCAATAATTTGCTTCCCCGTACAATCGCACGCGCAAGGGCCAGTATCTGTCGTTGACCAACGGATAGGTTGCTTCCTCCACCCGAAATGGCCGAGTCTAATGTGATCTTCACTTCGTCACTCTCCTCTTGGAGGGAGAAAAGACCAGCAGATCGCAACGCATCGTTGAGCACTGCATCCTCATAGTGGCCGAAGGGATCCAGATTATATCGCAGCGTTCCGGCCAACAATTCAGGCTAGACTTGCGTCAGTCATTACCACAACAAAGTGGAGAAAGTGGTTATCTGACCATCTGCGGGATGATAGTAATCTTTGACCGTAGCTCATCGAGATTCATCGAGTGGGTGGGTAGGCCATCGTAGTAAACTTCGCCTTCAGTCGGTATACAGCGAAGCAAGGAAAGAGTCAAAGAACTCTTTTCGCGACCGTCAGCATCGCTGTTACCTTTAAGGAATGGCATACCTTTCCGGAGCCGGTTCGACCCACTGCGAGATCTGAATCAGAATGTGCCAAGCAGCTCAACAGGCAAAGCTTACCGATTCCGATATGTTCGCCAGATTTTACATCGAATGACAAGTTGTGCAATACCAAAGGACCGTCCTACCATTCAAGCTGACGGGATATTTTCGAGATGAAAATGCTGCACGAACCTTACTGTACCGAGCACACAAGTTATCGACTTTCAGTGAGCCACTACTAGGCCAATACGCAGGCGGTATGCCAGAGGCGCTCGGCTTCGCTTCTTGTTGGGCACGGAGGTAATGCAGAATGCGCTCCAAGCTGTTGGCTGTATGCTATTTAGTAAACGCCGCTGGCGATATAGTACAAAGCACCGTACCAGAGAGTTCGAAGTTGTTCAAGTGTCGAACCCACCACAGAATAGAGCTGCTGAACATCACTGTACCTTGTTAGTGCCACACCCGATTGAGAGCTATCGATACACACTGGCAGTCGTGATGGAGAACCCAGTGTTTGAGGCGATAGCGCCCGATTTGTTGCCGTAGACGAGGTAGAAAGCAAGCGACCCAGTGAACAATCCGGCCAAAACCTCGGTGCGAATGCAGATCCATCTGTACGTGAATCAGCAATTAGACATTGCAGGCGAAGCGTTACATGCCGGTTCAGAGTGAAGAAGGTAAGCGTCTGTCGGAGGTAATCATCGAGACGTTTCAAGGATTCCCGAATGAAAAAGTCTTGGGCCCCGTAAGCGCGGATGGACACTGTGAAAGTCATCGATTCAAGGCTTCACTGGAAGAGAAACGACTATGATCGTACCAATCCCGGTGAGGGCAGAACCAAAGCTAGGTTGATAAGTAAGCATCAAATACGCGTTCGAGTAGCCTCGACATACTGTCCAATCACAGGTGCCTTGGCGTTGGCTGTCGTTCTCTTCACAGGAAGCTGCGCTCTCATGTAGATCTGTCCCAGCACCCCGCCTAGAGCTGTGATAGCCAATCCCGGGACAATAAATGCAGGACTAAAGTACATGATCGACGCAAATCTGACCACCAATTCGACATTCAGGTTAGATAAACGTCGGAGCTGATTTGCGAGACCGTTATCCACTAGGACGAATATTGTCAGATGGAGAATTATTTGTTGACAAACAAGGGCTTGCCAGTGGCTATATCCACTGTCGCGCGAGCGATCACGCGGGAGGTAGGCGTAGAATCCAACCATCTGACGAAGAAGTAAAGCATTAGCTCCGCTATGGGGAGAACAGTTTTCAGGTGACATACCTTAAGGTAGTCCCAGTGACCGCGGTGATGAGAAAGTTGTGCACCCGCTTCGCTGCGCGCATGGATCCATATGTGAACATCACGTACGCGACACTGTAGAAGGTAGATGCTACGAGAGCCAAAATGCTATAATTCTTCAGATAACTGAGAAAAGGTGAGCCAGTGCAGAAGGAGTGAACGATAATGCTCACTGTGACGCCGAGACGGTCGCGGGATCGTGGTCTTGGTACTGAGAAGCCCAATCACCGAGATACCAATTGACGTAGGATAAGAGCGCCTCCTGAGAGGTCAGGGCAACAGTGTATCCGATCCAAAATAATGCGGTGAAACGGCTGAGGTTGTTCGCGTAGAGCTTGTCTGTATGTCCTTACATCGGCCGCCGCTCTGACAAAGAAAGCATGTCCACTTACAGGCATCCCATTCAACATGGCCTACTTGCATCTCCTCTGCCACGATCAGCTTCCCGTTACCACCACCTTCCGGTTTCTTTGAAGAAGCTGGATCAACACTTTCGATTTGTTCCTCGATCTCGACTTCTTGGACAGCAGCATCAGCTTCACCGAGCATTTCCGACACAGATCCCCAAGTGACTAGACCATCGCGGTCTAGACAAACAACGTGAGATGCCAGAGACCGCGTAAGTGGAATGTTGTGCGTCTAGTGAGGTCTAGTGTCAGACATTGCTCGACAAACTCGTCGCGCACTCACCGTTAGCAGAACAGTGCGCCCTTTCATCAAGTTCCCTTTGAGGCATTTATTGACGATCCATTTCGCGGTGTGTACATCCAATGCAGCAAGCACGTCATCCACAAGAAGGACCGTGGCGTGGGAGTAGACGGCTCTCGCGAGCGTGAGTCGAGCCTTCTGGCCGCCACTTCCAAGGACCGTGAGTCGAAGATCACCAATGGCTGGATAGAACGAACCTCAACGTTAATCCTTTCTCGCCGACCTCGGTGAGATCGCCACTCTCCCAGAGTTCCAGGTCCTGAATGAGAGCACACTGGTGGAGTACTGGAGCGATGCGGTCAGTAAATACTGGTAATGAGCGGCGAAAGGATGCTGACCAGTGTTGTAGCGCTCCTCGTCGTAAGTAGATCCAAACAAGATGTTTTCCTGGGTAGGGCTGTAAGCGGGAGAGAGAAACTACAGCCAAGGATGTTTACCTTGACGGTGTCGTTGAACACCCACGACTCTTGAGCAACATACGCCACTCCTCCATCGCGAGGTAAATGGAACCATGACGCCACACCGTTCGAACTCGGGATGTAATGCATCTCACCTTTATTCGTTTGCTTCATTAGTTGCTCGCTGTTAGCCGTAGAGATTTACATACCCAATAGTGCCATAAGCAGAGAAGTCTTGCCGGAGCCAGTTGGACCTGTTATGATAGTGATACCCGGGCCGAAAGTCAGTTCCTTGTTAACACGAAGTTTGAAGGCTCGTTCAGCAGAAGTCGTCCATGTGAAGTGAGCATTGCACAGGCCGAACTCCCTCGGCGGCTCCAGGATCGTTGTTGACTCCGTCGACTCCGTGAAGGCGTCCAATAGCTCCGTCTGTTGGACTATCAGTGTCTGATTTAAGGAAAACCTCGTGAAGTGCATACGTTGCGAAAGAAATCGTCGAAGCGATCTAGCGAGACCTTGCCTGCAGAAGGACGAGTCAAGGATCAGACGATCGAAGTATTAAATCTTGTTACCTGAGATGAGCGTCCCCATCTCCAGGACTAGTTCTTTCAGATTGTTGCGTAGCACCTCGAATATATACATGGACGAAAACACCGTGGCAGCTGATGAAGTGTGAGCATTTTGTCATTAGTTTACAGCAGGAACTTGCCAGAGAGTTCGCGATGCATCACAAGTGTCTGAGGAATATCAGCAAACTTTCACTACCTAGAAAATGGCGCATACAAAGGTCGCATAGGTGCCAACCATGGATAAGATAGGAACAAAAAAACTAGGGACCAAAACGTTAAATCTGGTCATAGAAGAGCACTCAAAAGAGCGTACTTCAGGTTTCCCACGAGCAGATCAAGGAACTTGCTCCGCCTCAAGTAGTGAAGCTCTTCCTCGCGTTTTTCCGAAATCTGTGCGCGAACCTCGCTCTCCCATCCGAAAAACTTGATCATCCGTAAGACGGACATCACTGAAATGAATGAGTAAGAAATCGGGACGTCTAGAAGATCGAGCACAAACCTTCCGAAACTTTTTGTACGCGGGCATCAACCTGTTCATGCAATCACTGAGCTCATGAGGAATCCTCGTGAGCGATTGACTACAGACCTTCTTCATGACCGACACTCGTGCCTTACGCATCTGTTTTGTTAGAATTGCAAGAAGCGGGATAGAAGCCTATACAAAGAATTAGACATAGATGGCGATGAGAGGGAGTTGTGTACAATTATGACGGCGAGGCCAACAAGGGCGCTGGGATCTGGAGTCAGTAACATCAATGGAGACAATCCGATCATACGAACCTCCAGTCGAGAAGTAAATACAGGAAGCCCACGCAAAGGAGAATTTGCAGGGGAAAGAAGATCGCTACAAACTCGTTGTCAACCCTGTTGTTCAAGTCGAATGTAGGACCATAACTACATACCTTTAATCCAATATGTGGACGTGTTTGCAACGATGTACATGTCGGTTGTCGCCATGGTGTTTATTCTTCCCGTTAGGTTCTGTGAGCCTCTTTTCCCCTTCTCCGACGAGGTTGCATCTTCCTGGTCCGATCTATGATGTTGTCGTATCCGCAGCGTATGTTCGAATATCATCTGAGTGAGAATGGCCTCGACACAGGCCGTGACTCTTGTCTGACACGCCATGAGAGGACCGCCCAGAAGGTGAGGGGATGTGGGCTTACTGCGATGTGTGTAAACGACTCTTGAGTCATTGCCCGGAGGAAAGGGACGGCGGTCAACCAGAAAATCCAAACCCAAGGACGGACAGTCGCGTGTTCGCCGCCGGATTCGATATGGCTGTTGGCTCATCAGACATGGAGTGGCCGAAGTTAAAGTGCACTCACGCGAGAAGGCGATTGACTCCGATTGGACCAGCAAAGACTAGAATGGCCTAACGAGACAATGTTAGCCATTCTGAAGAGGTGATAAGATCGTCCGCGGACCTTGACGATTTCTATGCTGACTAGTACGAGAAACTCGCGTCCTGGATTGATATCTTCGTCAATGGATGAAGAGGGCAGCACAACAAGTCGGCCTACGATAATACACCAGCAATCCCCAGAATATATGTCGTTGTTTATGCGCGCCAGAGAAAGGGTCAATGAAGGGAAAGCTCCCTTTTCGGAGCGTGTTGGCATGAAATTTGTACGCGAGGAGAGGTACCCGCTCTGAGATGCTCTCTGGTCTGCGGAGAGCAGAGAACGTGAACGCGTCCATATAGCTATACACTCGGAGCCCGAAGAAAGAGGCTTTTTGCTCCGGGTTGAGCTCTGTGGTGGTATCGTCTTCATCCAATTGCGTGTACTCCGCCGGAGTTGCTAGCGGGATGACTACTCCGGCCACAACCAGCAGAGCAACTGTGGTCCACATCCGCCATCCGTCGGCGATATCTAGTGGCTTCCACGTGTAGGTTGCGAAAGGGAAGATGTCGCGGTAGATGAACGTGGCTGCAGAGAGTGCAAGGACGGCATGTAAGTGGGCGGCGGCGCGTGGTTTGCGCAGGATTGACGCGCAGGAGAGGATGACGGTGTAGCCCTGTGTTCGTGGTCAATTCGACGTCTCTGTGGGAGAAACAAAGACGCACGGCGGCAGTGGAAAGGCCGACGCGCTTTCGCAAGTCATGCTTGTCACTGGTCAAGAGCAAGGACAGGCTCAAGCCAAATACAAGCAGACAGCATGCTGCTCTGACCACCAAGAAGGCCGTGACGACGCGTCTCCGTGCTGTCTTCAGCTCTGCTTTCCCGCTTTTGTGTCGCTCCGCGACTAGCTTCACTCCCCACTGGATGCCAAAGAGCAGCACTGACGCGATAGTCGTCCAGAACGGGATCCAGGACGTGTCGTTCCAGCCATGCGAGCCACCTCCTACAGCGCTGCCGTAAAACGTGTGCATAGACATGAGGCTGCGATGAGTTCTGTCGTGATATCTTGCAATACTTATACTCGACTGCGCGCAGTCGTAGGTCATAAGTAGCCGAAGGGTCGGGGACTTGCACGCGGTCACTAGATAACGGAACTCTAATCACTTGAAATTGGCTTAGTCCGTCCAGCTAAATCCTCGGACCTCGGATTTCCTGCGATTCGGAGAATGCCTCATGTTCACTGAGAATGTTCAAGCGAATGATCAGACCGAGCGTCGCATATCTCTCGATACAGTCAAAGGTAGCAGAAATCCATGAGAAGTATTCAAGGAATGAAGGACAGAAAGTAGTGTACATGATAGCAAAGATGGATGCAATAAATTAGAACAAGTGAAAGGTACGAAAGAGTCTTGAACCTGGTCCATCCAGATCGCTTAATGGCAGCGCTCGGTGAGCCATTGCATGATGACTCCGCTGAACGACTTGTAAGATGGACTCAAGAATACGAAAGAGAGAGTAGACATACAGGTTGTGTTGGCTCTTCATCGAACACTGGGGCAAGTCAGTCGAAAGTACAGACAGAGGAAGAAGGACGAACGGAATAACACTAGAAGCAGAGAATGTGAGTTACATATGACGGGTATCAAATGAATAGTCAGACATACAGATACCGGCCGGTCAGTGATTTTGTCCAGTTCCCTGAAACGCGTCAATCCGTGAACATGTTGACAAACCACGACACCTACAGCTCCTTGATGAGATCCTTCACTGACGCGCTGCCATCCACGTCATTCTTGTTCCCGAGCTGTATTGCGCAATCATGCAACCACCATCCAGAACGCGTTCTTTGAGATACATACCACCAACAGTGGAACTCCGGTCAGAGCGGATTGAGCGAGGAGTTGATGCAATTCAAAACGAGCGCTGTTGAACTTCTCCTGCTGGAGAGGATGAACGAATATCAGTTCGGCCTGGAACCCCGGAAACGGCTTGGCATACGAACATCGGCGGCATCCACCACGAATCTGTAACACCATGAGATGGGAAGCCTGATGGAGTGTCGTCTGAGGGTACGCACACAATGGCATCTACGCCATTACAATAGCGTTCCTGGAGAAAATCCGTCGCAAATCATCCGGAACACATTGAAGGGCGCACTCACCCACATGGACCGGAATTTGGGTTGCCCTGGAGCGGCGATGTTGAGCCCGTTACGATGAGGGACGAATCGCAAGCTCACCAGCAACATCCCATATTTTCAACGTGATGTTTCCTTTTCGAACCTTCCTAAAGTTGAATGCCACGGTGGGAACAACATCCTCGCTCCACTGGATCACTCGGTGAGATAGGTGGGAATGGCCCTCGGTGTTGGACGCGCATACCTGTCCGTTTCCAATCACGTTCACAAATGAAGTCTTTCCAGACGCCTAGTGCACAGACGTGGGTTAACGCGTATGCCTTAGGCGGTGTCCGTGTCACGAACTTGGAGACCAATGACGGCGAGTTCAGCAGCTTTAGAGAAGAATAATCTTGGCAGCGTTGTAAGCGGCATGCTTCGTGCAAGTCAATATCATTACAAACCCAAGAAACCATTCATAAATCGAATCGAAGACACCCATTGTGGGGGTCAAGAGCAAGAGGCGACGATGCCGTCAGAACTCAGGACAGTTGCGTTCGTTCATTCGGACCGACCTTCCGATATGGACGCTGCACCCGGCAGCCTGGCATGACATTTTCAATGACGACCATGCTATATGTTCTGCTCGAATTCCGAAACGGCGCAATAGAGCAGCACACACACTGTATCCGCAGGACGGCATCGTGGTCCAGGATATGCCGTACTTCGTCCACAATACACGGCGAAAGTCTTGTGGAGGGATGCTTGTCTCGTTGTCTCCGTCTGGGGTATGCGGCTCTGATGCAACATTCGTCTCTCCCGAGATAAATCTTGGGAGCGAATCTGGACTTTTCACCTCTCTTTGCCTTCGTCAACATCATTTGCTGCGTTCCCGAACGTCGTCCAAGTCCCTTACGCCGCCTGCAGCTTGCCCTCAATGAACCCCGTGATCTAGCTGTCCATGACACTATTCCTCATCGATCTCATTGTTGGAACGGCCAGGAAGTCCTTCGGTGTATACGAACTGTGTCGCGTACCATTCTCCACCATAACCATTTGCGACCACACCGTATTTTCCGGCAGGAAAGATCTACATATCCTTCACCTGCTCCTCGAGCCAGTGCCACAATTTGGGTCCCAACTCTGGATCATTGACAAATGGCCCAGGTCTGCCCACTTTACCCCACGGAGCGATATACTGCACAGGCGTCGTCAAACTTCACTCTGCGGACTTGATCAACAAATACTCGCTTTCCCATTAGTGTTTTCGCTCCCGGAACCAAAGGCTGCCCAAAGGAGAGTATACGCACCCCATTTTGGGGGCCATATACAGGTACATGTCAAGATTATACCTGTTGCATGTCTACTGATATCTGTCTTCAGGTTTCCTGGTAATAGTCACTCTCGTTCAGCCCCAGAAAAAAACCTCGAGAAGACGAATTGACCTGGATTACAGTAGTTTGCAAGGATGTCGAAGTCTCCATAACGTTTCGCTGTTTCCATGGCCAGTAGTGCATCGCCCTTCAAAGAAAACAGACCAGTGGATGAACCTGGGACGCGTCCGGTCGTGACGTACGACTTTACTTTGCGTGTACAGTATTGCCGAGTTGGCCTTCAATCTTTCTGGACCGTCCTTCAACCAGTAAAACCGGGAGGTATGCCTAAATAGGCCTGTCGACGAGGAAGTCGCCACAATCCGCACTTTCTCGTTAGTGGTCTATCGAGAGGCTGTAAATGTGAGAATTGGGACGAGCAGCTTTGTGAAGTTGAAGTGGCCTATATGGCAAAATGAGTGGGGGACAGGAAAAGGATGCGTCGGACGCACCGAGAACGTTAGTGCCAAATTGTAAGTCATAGCCTTGTACGGTAACATCTTCCACTTTTGGGAAGGCGACGCCACTATTGGAGTGTTAATTAGACCACACAGCTGAGATCTTACTAGTACCCACCCATTGTTGAATAAGTAGTGAAGTTCGGTTTCCTTGCTGTATAAAGCGCTGAACAATCACGGACGCTGCAAAGATAAAAGACGCGTACATACGAGCTGAATTCCGCAACAGCGGCTTTAACCGATGGCAAATCGGCCAAGTCAAGCTTGAGAAATATGGCGGTCTTCCCTGTACTGTCCGCCAGCTCTTTTATAACCTCTTCTGAACGAGCGGCCGGGTAGACTTTAGCGTTGTGTTCTGTCAGAACCTGAGCAAACCCGTGAGCCGTTCAATTGCTCTAAGGACTGCTCGTACCCACTTACCTGTACAACGTCCTTGCCAATCCCGCTTGACCCTCCTGTTACGATGGCGACCTTGCCAGTTAGGTCCGGGATGGTCTCCCCTCTCCACTTGAACTTTCCAGAGAAATAGGCTTCTTTGAACCACTGCACAAGGCTACTATCACCCCGGATGGATTCCAACACATACTCGAAGACGTTGACCATGATTGCGCAGAAGTGATGTGAAGTCGTCAAGTCGAAAGAGGTCTGAGGTCCGATTCTTATCAGGCGTGTTCGTCAGCTCAGGTCCTGGTTCAGCTTAACCATTGCGTGGGCTCAAGTACTTCACTAACGTTGACGACCAACTGAAAGTTTTAAGTGTCAGTTTGGGCAGAAGTGTCAATCCCCCAATGAGGCTTCTCAATTCTGAAATTCGCAGATTGCCACGGAGCCCACTTCTGCTCATGCGAACGGGAGCCTCGAACCGCTTGGACTTGTATCAGCTTATGTAGAGACCCTCATACATTTCCCACTTTCGGCCAAAATCAAACGCTGACATGTCGAAGGCTCAATTGAATCTGTAATCGTATTATTTTCCTCAATGTATATGTTACTGTGCTCGAATCGAATATGCAAGATAAAACAACAAATGATGAAAAAAAGTCGGCCTAAGCCATGACTGGGTATCATTCGGACAGCGCCAGGCCCTCGTATCCGTCGGTGTGAAGCACTTGTGGAGGTGGTAAACCCCCCATCTGAACATGATGCGTTATATTGGGCATCATTGTGTTAGAGTCCATATTCCCATTCCGCATCAGTGGGTTCTCTTTCCGAGTCCAGGATGGTGCAGGCGCACGAGTGACGGCTCGTGGTCGGGGCCCCTCCGCATACTCCGTGGCAACGTCGACCTGCTGAACGGCCAGCGGTCGGGTCCCATCTATAGGAACAAAGTCCCGACTGGACACTGGTAATGCGACGATCGAGTACTGTGATAATCTTCGTTAGACATGAAGACTTGATGGAGCGAGTCCACGAACCTCGACGCTGAACGATGGATGACTCGAAGATGCCGGTAGTGCCTTGTGAACGTGCAGTTCGCCCTCAATCAGTCCCTCGCTTCGTCGATAATTATACCAAGAGATAGTCGATACTTCCGTTTCAAAGGAAGTCGTCTTCTTGCGTCCTCGCCGCTTACTTCGAGCGGCGCTAGGATCAAGGAAAGTGACCCTGCGACGCAGTTGTACAGAGATGATTTGTTTCGGACTGATCACAGACTGTGCGTCCGAGCCGACTCGTAAAAGGCACGAAACGGCAGATCCTCGAGTGTATGCGAGCTGGATAGAAAAGGGTGATGAGCGAACGATGTCGAGACCACAATTAGGAAGATTCTTACGGGGTTGCTGATGTATAACTGTCACAAGGTCATTAGAAGCCACGCAAAAGGAAGGCAAATAGCTGGCAACTCACGTTTCCTGTTATCATCAAATCGCCACGCTTTGTTCTTCCCGGGCACTGTATGGGTATCTCAGCCCAGCCGGCTAGGTCGGCCTCCGGTATTGGTAATGGTACACTGTACATGTCCGCGGCTTGGCGCATTGCAGACATCGGTTCGGGGCGGAATCTAGGCGTGAAGAGGAACTTCCTGGACATCCTGAACTCAGGATGATTAGCTGGTCAAAGTCATGCGAGATGGGCCGGTACGCACTCGAGATTGGACTTCAAGGTACCCCGTTGGACATGGGCAACGATTTCGTAGACGACTTGCACACAGTTGTTCGTCTCGAAGAAGAACTCTGGCAAACGGAAGTGGCGCGGAGAGCCAGAAGCGTCGATCGCTCTGTCGGTGGTAGGGACAGTCGTGTCAAAGGGAATCACAGTAGTCCCCGATAGCTTGTTCCGCGGCTCATACACCAGAAGTGGCTCTTCAAGGAATATCTCCCTCGACACCTCGGCCTCTCGCAAGACGATGGAACCGCGAATCTGTAGACAAGTCAATAATAGAACAAACGGATGAGAGATCGAGCCCGGCTTACAGATACTGTTACATTCTTTACGCTCGTCGGCTCCTTCAGACAGAGCTTTACGCCACCTTTAATGATATCTCCAGAGTAAAGATGTGGTATTGAGTTGGGATTCTTGGCATGACTCATGATTTCGAGGGTCGCCCAGTTGGTGGGTTTCTTCTCGAATGGATATGAGTGCAAGGTAGGAGGAGGAGTAGCAACAGTCGCAGATCGTGGCGGGGGAGTATACTGAGGCACAGGCGCCTCAGTACGTGAGTATTCAGGCAGCGCCGTGGCGGACGCCATCGTTGAAAGACTACTGTGGCGGCGGTGAGAAATGTGGCTCATCGTTGTTGAAGATCTGTGAGGGGAGGGGAGGAGGGATGTCTTCTTATACAGGACAAAAGGTGAAGAACAAAAGCGTTTCGAGGCTTATTGTGTGGACTACCAGAGGTAGGAGTGCATTTACCATCGAACAATAAGCGTTCGTACACCGTTACGGGAAGTCTGTGCGGCGGGCCATGCAGTTGATCAATGTTGAGGGCCGTGAGCCACGTCGGCATCGTGTCTGAGCTCGCTTAGATGACAAGCGTCGTCGACATTAGACCCGTTACTGTAGCAAAAACATCGCACGAAATACGGCGGCAGAGGGCCCGAGGCGCGAACCTACATGCGGCCACAAACAGCAGTCTATTGTTTCTCGCTATTGTTAGCCTGGGAGCAGAAACATGAGGCGGGACTCTACTATTGTGTGCACTAATAGATGGCGTCAAACGAGACTGTGGCAACGAATGGTACACCGAGTCTAGAGATGGGACAGCTGGACGTCGGTGTGAAAGAACGAAGAGAAAATGGCCGTGCCGCCGTAGGCGGCCTCCAGGCAACTCAGGCACACAAATGAGATTCTGATGATGTCAACCCAAGGTGGTAGTTGAAGACGATGACAATTGTCCCACCACGTTTACTTTGTTGATTGCCTCTGCCACGCTTGCGACGTACTAAAAACCAAGCATAACGTGGAGCACACACTGGAGGTCGCAACTTGAAGCACCGGAACTCCTTAGAGGCCACAGTGACCTGTCATCAGTGCACGAAGGCCCAATAATCAAATTAGCAGACGGTTGTTACCTCTATTGTACGGGTGAGCCTCGAACGCGCTCTTTTTACCTCTTGTATACTCATTCAAGTTGTCTTCGGGCAAAGTATCGAAGAAGGTAAGGAAAGCAATGAAGATTCTTGGCATTGCAAATTGCATCTGTAAATGCACCCCAACGAAACGACAATGAGACCCGCCTCAAGCTCAGAGAGTAAGAATCGGTTAACGCGACACAGTATCATTCCACCATAGTAAACTGTCAAAGTACGCTTCGTAGGGCTCGTCCGACAAGACTCAGATCACGAACACAACCGTCGTCTCGCCTCAACGTAGCCAAGACTCCGCATTCCTTCCATCTGACCGGTACCCAATGTTTAGAGGGAAACGGGGACACAACCAATGGAGATGAGTGTGCCTGTGAAGGAACCGTCAGCAACCGCTTCAGTGACCGACACGGAACAATATGTTGGGCCATACCATGGGTGTTGTCGGTGCAGGTGACGGTGTTGGTAGAGCTGAAAGCAATGCATGAGTGTGCGGTGTTATTTTTCGCAGGAGATATTTACCAGGCACCGCTCGAAGTTCCGATGACGGTGATGGGCGTGCAGTCAAGACCAACGAGGACGTCGACGTCGTCGAGGACGATGCCCAAAAGGCCCAATGCGGCAACTGCAGAGGGGTCGGTAGCCGGGACGACACTGCTGCAGCACTCAGGAGTAGAAGTTGGGGGGGCCCCACCGCCCCCACCGCGGGGAGCAGGGGTGGCGGCCGCGAGGGTGGCGAGAGCAAGAGCGGTGAGGGTGGCGAATTTGAACTGCATGTTTAGAGGCTTTAGGAGTGTACTTGAACTGCTGCTGGGTTCGAGTGAAGAACCAAGGAGTCCTCGTCGAGCCTTTTATACGCTTTGAAGCATTCCGAGCCTGCGAAATAATTCGTCCATTAGTCCTCACGATGCGCAGGATTGGGCAGCAACCATGAGACCGGGCAATGTCGAAGTGGAGCGCATTCAAGAGTGGAGCGCCCAAGCAGTTAGGAACGGCGGAGAACGTTGGGGCAAAACAACACCTGTAGAAATTTCAAGATCGCCCTTGTGATGATGACTTCGAGAGGCAGAGATTGGTTGGCGACAGGTTCACGAACTATACCTTTGACGTGGAAGACACGCCGCTGAGGTCATGACAGAGTGAACACACGTTCATCACAAGAGAAGGACCGCAGAGATTGATTGGCGCGAGGTTTGCGAGATAGACCTTTGACATTGAAGACACATCGCCTGCTCATCGCTGAGGTCATGGTAGAGTGAATGTTTGGGACAATGTATTGAGAAGACTCTGACCTTGATCATCACACCCATCGACGTCCGGTCAAGTGGCCTTTTTCCGTAACGGTTTCTGCTTCGAGACGTCTCGTTTATGAGTCTCCCTCGTCGGCCCAGATACGCCGTTCATCTTGAGAGGTCCTCAGCGCAGCGCATACCAAATAATGGACACGATCCACCTGTCCACAATGAGGCTATGGCATCGTGATGAACCGTAGTTTGAGTCAGTGGTAACACGATTGGGAACAACGCAAACCAAGCATTCTAAGTCATGTCCAGCGTTCATCGAAGTCATCATCATATGTGTCTGGAAGCTCACTGGTCAGTCAACTATACGTGGTTGGAGGCAAAGGAGGACCGGAAACAGCCGAAGCGCACTCGCGCCGCATTTCGCCCTAATAAGGTTGCGCCGCCACCACGTGGGCTTGGAACAAAATCGCGCTCGTTTCGTTAGGACATGCTCGCATCACTAGGGCGGCAACGCTCTAACCACAACACAAGTGTCACTTGCTGCAGCAATGAGATATGGTACGGAGGATTACCCGTAGAACCAGTGGTAGTTGTCCAAAAGACTTGAATCTACGGTGATGCTAGCTCAAGAGCTAGCATATCGTATCTCTCATTTATATCAAACCCGTTTCAAGTTCTGGAACTAGAAAGTGGTAAACACCGCACAACCTTGAAGATTCAGTCCAACATGAAAGAATGTACAGTACGCTTGTGTAACACTCGTCCAACAAGACTCAGATCACGAACACAACCATCGTCTCGCCTCAACGTAGCCAGGACTCCGCATTCCTTCCATCTAACCGGTACCCCGTGTCTAGAGGGTGATGGGGAGACAACCGATGGAGATGAGTGAGCCTGTGAAGGAACCGTCAGCGAACCGCTCGGTGACCGACACAGAACATTATATTGGGCCATACCATGGGAGTTGTCGGTGCAGGTGACGGTGTTGGTAGAGCTGAAAGCAGCGCATGAGTATTTGGTGTCATTTTCTGAAAGAGATACTTACCAGGCACCGCTTGAAGACCCGATGACGGTGATGGGCGAGCAGTTGAGACCAACGAGGACATTGAGGTCGGAAATGACGATGCCCAAAAGGCCCAATAAAGTGGTTACGCCGGCATTGGAAGCCGGGACGACACTGTTGCAGCACTGAGGGCCAGTGGGCTCAGTGCGGGGAGTTGGGGTGGCGGCCGCGAGGGTGGCGAGAGCAAGAGCGGTGAGGGTGGCAAATTTGAACTGCATGTTTAGAGGCTTTGAGAGAGTACTTGAACTGCTGCTGGGCTCGAGTGAAGAATTCAGGAGTCCTCGTCGAGCATTTATATGCTTGAAGCAATCCGAACCTGAACAGTATTCTGTCCATTGTCACTTCCGATGCGCAGGATAGTGAAGCGAACATGAGACCGGGCGATGTCGAAGTGGGGCGCGGAAACGATTAGAAACGGTGAAGAATGTTCGAAAAAATCAATATCTGTAAAAGTTTCAATATCTCCCGTGTGCTGATGACTACATCATGCGAGGCGGGACGCATAGATTGGTTCGCGAGATAGACCTTTGACGTGGAAGACGCGCCGCTTAGGTCATGACAGAATGAATGCTTGAGACAATGTATTGAGAAGACTCCTACCTTGATCACATCCATCGACATCGCGTCAAAACTTACCCTTTTCCGTAAGGGTCCCTTCTTTGAGATGTCCCGTTTATGTCAATTACCTTGTTGTCCTTTGGTCACGGTCTTCCAAACAGGAGAGCATTCATTTTCGTCTAAACATCGGCACTGAGTGGATAGATGGCAGTCCACTGTCGTCACTAATGAGACGTCGAGCTTCAAAGAGCGGGAACCTGGTGTAGACGGGGAACTCGAGGTCTGGCGCAGTGAGAGGACGTAACCGCTGTTACCGCTCGAGTCGCACGATATGCGATTGGCGCATGTACCGAAAACAGCCACGCTTTGAAGCTTGAAGGGGTGTACATTTCGTCTCCGAATCCTCGGATTCAACTGACGAAATGATGACTTGAGTCACTAGTCGTAGTGTTTTGGAGAGACTCAGCACAGCGTATACGCACACGATCCACATGAGGCTATCGTTTTCAGCCGTAGTCAGTCACGTCTTGGAACAACACAAACTGATAGCAAACAGTGTCCAGGGCATAACCATATGTGTCTGGAAGACTGCTGGTCAGTCAACTGTACGTGGTTGGAGGCAAAGTAAGACCGGAAATAGCCGAAGCGCCACTTGCGGCGCATTTCGCCCTAATAGGGTTATGGTCCCGCCACCACCCCGTCGGCCTGGAACAGAATGCCGCTCGATTCGCTAGGACCTGCCCACATCATTATCCGAGGGTCATCCGCAAGTGTAGGCGCAGAAAAAAAACAGTACAGAGGTTGACTTCGTCGGGAAGATCTCTATATGATCAGATGAGTTATACCGTCCCGCTGAGCGAGGTAGGGAGTACGAACCGGAGGAAGCTTTTGAATACATTGTCAGACGAACACTCGCGTCGTAGCATATATCCCTCATTCTGAGCGCGCGTTGATGCTGATGGCAATGCCGTGACATGGAGGGAGGGAGAGGGAAGGTGAGGGAAGGTGACAGTCGTCGCCTCCACGGTCACTGTTGCACTTCTCACTACAATTCTGGTGATTATTTACGGCCATACTGAGCTCTAGAAGCTCACATCATGCGGCGCAGAGAAGATAACTCTATCTTGCAGACCCAGTGCCGCTCTGTTGGCCATTTTTCGACTGCTAGACGGTATCAGATTGAAAGATGAAACCTAAATGCAGTGAAAGTATGCTTCAGATTCAGTATGGAGTCAGCATAAGTATTAGGCGTATACGTAGATGTCAAAGCGTGTGATAGTGGCGACTACATTACTACATATAATGCAAGTGAGTGTCCGGGAAAACAAGTGAATCATTAGGCAGTTGGGTATCAGTCCGTTACAATGAAAAAAGAAAGCATAGGCGCGCGCGTAAGAGAAAGGAAAGGGAAGTGGTGGGAAGTGTCGTCACAAATGGCGTCGGTTACCCCTCACGCAGGTTTGCTTGGATTCGCATTAGCATCGACGTTCTCCACGAACCGTCCCCGCTCTCCGGCCTCTGGTGCTTTCCTGGATCGCAACCAAGAGAAAGTGCTCTTCCCACTGCTCTTCCCGCTGCTCGTTGTGTTTGTACCGGAAGATGACGCACTATTGGGAGCTGCCGGGGGGCTGCCCGTCGCTAGGACTTCGCCGGGCGCTTTCCCAGAACCAGGCTTTACCTGCTTCGCGTCAGACTCGGTGACGCCCTGGGCAACGGTCTTGCCTTTGTGTGACGAGCCACTCGCCACAACAGCCTCGGGGTTCTTCCCAGCTTGTTGGAGCTTGATGAGCTCCTCGCCACGGATGCGGAGGAACTCTTCAAGGAGAGCCGCATTACGCGAGTTGGCCTTCCATGCGGCGAGCACGAAGTCGCCGGCGAGGGGCACGAGGCCGACACCTGCGCTGACTGCATTGTTGACGAGCATCTGGCGGAGGAGCCAGCCGGGAATATCTGCCTGGCGCGCTTTGCGCACGACAAGGGTATAGTTGAGGATCACGTCTATGACGTCTCCAGCGCCAGGGATCATGCCAATCCAGAAAGTCCAGCCGACACGGAAACCACAGAGCGACATGCCCTTGTCGAGGTAGTGAGCCCGTCGCTGGATGGATTTCAGAATCTTGGCATCGCGGGCTGACAAGCCAGGAGGAATCTCGCGCTGATGAAAAGAGGCTGGTCAGTGGGCCGAAAGAGCGGAGAGACAATTAACATGCCTTTCTGCGCTTCTTCCTGCCTTTGGCGTCGGTGTACTCCTCGTACAGCGGATCGACAGGCGCATAGCGCTCCATGTGCTTTGCAAAGAGCTTCTGGCCAGCTTTGTTGAGGAGTTTGTTGGCCGACATGGTGGTGGTAAGAGAAAGAGAAAGAATGGAGTGCGTGCTATTCTTACCATTTGGCTCCGCTCATTGAGGTGACGTCGCGATGATCATCGCAGCCACATGGCAGCTCGGAGATCGGACCGTTGTACCGGATTACTCCGATCTTGAACTTTGCCTGAGTTGCACCCTCCTGCACGACCACGACACTCATATGTGAGATTGCTTTCCGCGAACTGTTCCAAGGCAAGAAAATCTGAACGATTTACCTTAGGATGGCTGATCTGCTGTCTCTCTTCCCTCAAGAACTTTTAGACAGCATCATCGATTGCCTCGATGATGACAGGCAGACCATGAAGGCGTTGTCGCTCGTCTGTCGCGCTTTCCGGCCACACGCTGTCGCCCTCCTATTCTACGAACTTGACGTCAAGAGAACTCTCTACTCTCCTGCCCGGTGGGCAAAGTTTCACCAAATGTGCCTCGCGTCGCCACAAATTCCACAGACCTTTCGCAAACTGCGTCTATCCGTCTTCTTCATCGAACAGGGCGGTGGGAAGGCCGTTCTTGTCCTGCGCTTGCTCTCCAGCATCGAAAACCTTGTTCTCGGTGTCACGCCCCCACAAAACCTGTCTCCATATCTCAAGTCTGCGTTGGTCTGCATGCCCGTTGTTTCCGTTACGATCGAGGTTATGCATATAAAATCCAAGGCAGAATTTTTCAAGTTTTTGAACGAGTGCACGCCCGGCGCGAAAGCTCTGGTGCTCGATAGAATCACCTGCTCGCATGAGCCAGAGACATCTAAACCGATAAATCGCGCATGCGCATTGGAGAAGATCGAGGTTCTGTGCGCGCGGCCGATCACGCAACTTCTTGACGCGGTGGCGGAAGAGTGCCTAGGATCCCTGGACGCGCTACACACCCTCAAGCTTGGATTGCAGTACTATGGTGACCCGGCTTTTGGACGCCTAATAGACGTACAATCAGTCAGAGCAGTGAATCTGGCGCCGAAACGATGTAAGAATCTTCGATTCTTATCAACAGGTCACTAATGTTTGTGTTCCAGATATTCCTCCAGCGCCTATGGTCAGCAATCCTTCTTGTATCCACCACCTTCACGACATGGTCCTGCACGTAGACACCCTGCCCTGGTTGTTGAGCTGCCTATCCATTCCGCCACCTCGCTCGTCGTCTATCCGAAAGATTCTCATCAATTTAGCGCAATACGCGCATGAACAACCGAAATTCATCGCAGAATGGGGTCAATTGGACAGACTACTTTCTGAACCGCACATGCGTGCTCTGCACACGGTGGAATTGTGGCGTTGTCAGGCTGATGATTGGAACGAGATACAGATCCTATGTCCCCGACTGACTGCGAGTGGTGTTTTCAAGCGCCATGAGCGCACCACCAGACGTTCTGGAAATGGGTCGAGGGGGCCTTGATGTTCACTGGTAAGATGCTGTTCATTTAATGCCGGATCGGCTTACAGATAGGTGTCTGTGTATACCTTTCTCTTTTGTAACCATAGGAATCGCGATAATTTGTCAAATTACGGTCCAGTCTCGTCGAGGGTCGGTGGTGATTTTTGGTATGGACTCTTCTTCCATTCTTTGCGACTCGCGGCATTGGGTGATGCCCATCAGAAGGTACTCAACTTCGTCTAGTGCTTCACTCTATGGCCTAATGCGCTGCTATCAGGTTTTGCTGTGATATCGCTGTGCTGAATGTCTGATTCTTACATCTTTCTGTCGAGATCCTTTTTCGTCTTCATCCTCACAGGCCGGACATACGTATCCAGCATCAACAGAGGCCCGAGCCGAGTTCGCGATCTTCGCTTCAACATTGGATGGGTGTCCCCGTCCCTAGATCAGTCCGTTCATCCTCCCTCATTCCTCATTCTCCCGGCAGACGTCAAAAGGTTCCGAGGTATGTACGAATCAATTTCTGTTAGAGTTAGAATGAGCCTTATTGACCCGGAAATGCACTGCGACGTCAATTTGAAGGCTGACTGCGTAAACAGTCCCTTCATTCGCCGGATTTTCTGAATGTAACATAGGTCACCCTGAGCCTCAGTGGATGTAAATTGAGCTGTACTGTTTACTACGTTCTATCGACGACTCATAGTAGTGCTCTGGTCCGGAGAGATTAGAGAGAGGGTTATATCCTTGTCTACTATGCAGTACACCTTCGATCAGCTCGCAGCGAGCGTGCTCGCTTTACAGTTCCTCCAACTTCCACGCGAGTTCGATAGCCTTTGAATCTTGATACACCGTCGCATGCTTGCTGTGTTCTGCGGCGTATCTTTGGACCGACGTGAGTCCACAACACTTTGATACCCGGCCCGGCTTGGGACTGCCGCCAGCGCTGAGCGCTGAATCCTGGCTGAATCAAACAATGACATCGACGTGGGCCGATGATCCTCCTTTGTTTACTGATTGTGCTAACGATGGCCATCGTGGAAATGAAGTCAGACTCAGAGGCATTTATCTGAGGCCGACCCTGCCCGTTACGCTGGTTTTGCGCAGATTCATCTATCTTCCGTGAATCTCATGACGCTGTTTGCGTCCGGCACGACTTTACACCGCCACGAGTATAACAGCCAGAGGATGCATGGTACTTTACCACAGTTCCCTTTCACTTTCTGCCTTTTCAATCCGAACAGTGACAGCACAAGCTAATCGATGGATTGCTCCATGTACGCGCCTCCGGATTTCAGCTCGTCCTCTGGATCGAGCTACGATTCCGACGAATGTCATCCGGCGTCGCTCGCAAAAACCAGTTCGCACAGTTTAGAGCTCCTGCAGATGGTAGAGCTCCAAATGAGCCCACAAATCATCGGTATGCGCACCATAGACGCGTCCTTTCAACTTGAAATTCTGACATGATTCCTCAGCGTATCTTGTCGATCGCGTCTCGGAGTGTGTTGAATTTGCCATGGCGCGTTCGGAGGCTGTACATCGACATGGAAAACACCATGTCGAGTTTGAACGCAGTCCCGAGTTTACGAACTTCGCCACGGATGTGATGACCCGCGCGGAGGTATCGACGCCTGTGGTACTGGCGGCGCTCGTCTATCTAGACCGCGCACGACCACATCTTCAGATCGCCTTGAATGAATGGGCTTGCGAACGGGTCTTTCTAGGCGCCATAATTCTGGCATCCAAGGTCAGTTCCCGCCTCTTGGGCTTGCAAGTAATGATTGCTGACTCGACTGGCATGTAGTACCTGAACGATTCGACACTCAAAAACTCCCACTGGGCATTATGCACCGGTGTCTTTGGGAAACGAGATATCTCACGCATAGAGCGCGAGTTGCTCGATGTCCTCGACTACGAGCTGCAGGTCACCGAGAGTGATCTGATGAGCCACCATGCTGGGCTATGGGCGTATCTCTCAGATACGGCCATGTCCTCTCCCTTGGATCTTTTTGTACCCGACCTTGCGCCTTCAAGTCCATCCTCTTCCGAAGGCTCATCATCCCCTCGAACACCGTCGACTCCTTCCTACGATGCACATCACAAGCATCATCATTCATTGCGATATCATCGCGGGAAATTACACGACTTGCTCAAGTCATTCCCGATACCACCCATACACCGACTTCACTTGCATGTGCCCGCCCGACACGCATAGATCCTACCGGACCAAGACCCTGTTATTCATAGTTTATCTTACGCAGTTATTCTAGATAGGTTTGTAATTTGCTCTCTGAGTATCTGTAATGGCGATGTATAGTGAAGAATGATACTTGTGGCCAAGACGAAGCAAAAGATACGACTGGGCCGAGAGAATTGATATGCAGCCACAAATGCGGCACGCTTGGCTAGCGCCGGCGGGGACTCGGAGTCCAAACTCAGAAACTGGGCCAAGTACACACCAAGGATTGTCTGGGTCGTCGTCACCATCCAAATCGACCTGACTGCTTCTGATGTTCGGAGTCAGTCGCAATCACATCGTCGGCCAAGGGACAGGAAATCAGGAATCCTATTGTTGAAGATGAGTAGTCAGTGAAATTGCCGTATGTGCTACAAATAAGTTAGGATTAGATGACGGATAGTCTATTATGTAGATACTTTATGTCGACGAAGAGGAATCCTTTGGAGGAGCTTCTTCATTTTCGACTTTTGGCTGCACCTCTTCATCGACGGTGGGATCCTCCTTACAGGAAGCCTCCACCGTTCCCGTTTCCTGGACAGCCTCAGCTTCCTTAACCTCTATCTCCAATTCCCGAATTTCTGCCACCTCGTCGATTACCTCCACTGATCCAGTTTCGGCAGGGCTTTCCTGTAGCAACGTCTCTGGTTCCAGCTCTGTCTTGACCTCTGGCTCTTGGAACGCATCCCGTGGCGCATTCGACTCCGGTTCGTCATTCATTGCCAAAGCATCCGCTTTAGCAGAGGACGACTTCTCCACCTCCACATCATACCCAATCTTGATGTTTGGCACCGGGACGGCAGAAGTCGCTGCTTCCGCTACGCTTCCAAATGCATCCCACTGTACGGCCTTCTCCAGCGCCTCTGCCTTCTTTGCTGAAGCCTGCGCCCGGTCTAGCTGGAGCTTCTCCAAAAACTTCTTCTTCTCCAAAGCCGCCTGCTCATCGAACTCCTCTCCAACCACAAAGACCGGCAAACCCTCTTCTTCCTGTTCGCGCTTCCTGGTCTTCAGCCTCCCTTCCTGTGCCAACTGGCGTAGCGCCGTGACCATGGCATCAGGTTCAGCGAAGTAGGCCGTGAAGAACTCGGGATCCGTGATCATCGCCTCCGGGTTGGACGTGCCCCCGAAGTTGAGGTTGTTCCACCACTCCATGATAGCCTCGAGCGTAACACCGTCAGGTAGAGACAGAGGCCGGAATTTGCGCTTCATGGCACCGTCAAGATCTTTCCGTACTTTGGCCTCGACAGTATGGTCGCGTTCCGCGATGTTGTAAGCGATTGACCCTACACAACGTGAGTTATCTCAACCAGTGAAGAAGGATGTTGAGCTTACAAGGTGCGTTTGAATACATGCAGTGGCGTCCAGTGGGCCCTTCTGTGTCGCCGAGATAGTGACGGACGGTTATCACGAGCTCTTTGAGAGGCTTGGGTTCTTCGCTGTGCCACTCGGCGGGCTCAACCCAGGCATGGAGAATGGCGCCTGGCTCGGGCGTTTCGAATGTACACTTGACAGACTGTGAAAGCTTTGTGAAACCATGAGGAAGAGACATTGGATCAGCAACTAACCTCTCCAGGGAAGCAGCTAACCGCCCGGTCCGCGATAGCCTCCATCAAACCGACGCACTTGTTGAAGACGCGTTCACCAACATTCTCGTGCCCGTTTCCAAACAGGTAGTTGTCCATTTCCTCAAGGGATACGTATTGGAAGCCAAACATCCGGTCCGTATTGTGATACGCGACGAACACGCCGTCCATGTTACCGATTCGTACTTGGAAGCTTGAAGATGTTAGTACTACATCACCAGCGACTCACGAAAAGAAGGACAAACCTGTATTTCAAGAACGCAGAACGAACCAGATCGTAGAACTCTTTCTCGAAGCTGTTTGACGGGCCATGGAGCTTGTCAATGAGATATCCGGAGTTGTTCTACAGCAAGGCCATCAACTCGTTGGGACGAGCGAATCTTGAGAGAAATAGACGGACCTCGAAGTTCAGGAGATCCATGCGAATGGACAACGATGCTCGGGTCTTGATGTCGAATACACCGGTGCCAGGCAAGCGATGATCTTGACAATCGAGCTGCGATCGCATGACAAACTTTTGCGACTGCACGGAGGCTTGAGTAGATGCTCCCAGCATAGTTACAACAAAACATACCTTGGAAAACCTGAAGGCATCACGCAATGATCCATCTTCCGGTTCTGCGGTACCCACTGGTCCGCCGTTCCTCATGAAGTCCGAAAATTCCTCCTTGTCAGTAGTGAGATACTTCTCCAACAAAGTTCCCTAGGAAAGCGTCGGCAAAGTTCTTCTATCGTATCAAAAGAAACGAACCATCCACGTCAAGACGTTCTTCTCCGCCTTCATATCCGAAAGACTATCGATGGCATATCGGCCGTCCTTGTGGTTGAAGACGACAGTAGTGGGCATTCGCTGACCGGGAGTGAAATTTCTTGCCTGACATACATCTCTTTAGTTGCCTCGTGAAGACCAAAAAAGGATGCAAACCTCTGTACTGAAGCCGGCGATGAATTTAGTAACGTTCACTGGCTTGTGCGCCGAGATTAGGAAGTAGATGTGTGATAGCATTCCGGATAGAGAAGAAGTCGAGCCTGCGTAAGTCCGGTCTTCTCGTTGGGCAAGTTCCCATAGTTCCTTGATGAGAATGGCGGACTGTCAGAATAGAAGGGAGATAGCAGGTACTACTCACTTCATCGCGAGAACTGCTCGTGAACCCAGGAAGCTTCTCGAACGCGAAATCTGTCACTTTCGGAATGGATTGTACAGTGGGTGTAAAATTGAAGACACCGGACCGAGGATCTTGAAGCCAGTGGATACCTGGACTGTGATTGCTGTGAGACGCGCGAAGCTGCAGAAAAGAGGTGGAGCACACTTGAATAGAACGCGATCCAAACCGTGCGCCAACTTGGCAACGGGTCTCTGCTCTGCTATGGGTGTGATGTCTGTCTTGGGTCAGTATGCATGCGTTTGAGGCTCGTCAGATCGGGCATACCCTTCAACGTCGGCTCTCTAGTATGGAGCACATAACCATCGGCGGCGTTGACCAACGGGCCTAGTTTCGTAAGCTGGTTCGCCAGGAAAGAAGCCCTTTGCTGGGCGATTTCCGCTTTGGAGAGTACAGGACGGACTCCAGTCGTCGGCTGTGCACCCGTTGAAGACGGTTCTAGCCAAATCTTAGAAAGATGACAAGAGTAACAAACTCAACACGCACTCAGTGTCCTCCTGTACGGTTTGTGCGCGGTACTGGCAACCTTGAGCACCTTTTGGCCCTTGATGGTCATCATCGGTTTCGGCGACGGCGATGGCGCCGCCACCACCTTCTTCTTCTCCTTTGCCTTCTTGGGCTTCACGGATGGAGCCACCGTGACAGCCGTCGATTCAGCCGCCGGCTCCGACGCGTCCTTCGGCAGAGCGTGCTGTTCCTGCGTCTTTTTCTTGAGGCTGGCTATCTTGTCCAGGGTTCCAAGGAGAGTGGTCGTCATTTGTTCATAATGCTTCGAGCCTTCCGCCGAGGCTAGCCGCGCACGAGCTTTTTGATCCTTCCTCTTTCTGGACTTGGAGATGCGCGGCGGCGGCGGAGTGGAAGGTCCAGCATCTTTCGCCTCCGTGACCGCCGCTGCCGCTGCCCCGAGGGCCCGGCGCCCGAGAATGGACGAAGAGGTGGCAACGACGTGCTTAACGCGTAGAAGGGACATAATGAGAGAATTAGCAGGAAATCTAGTGAAAGCGTCAAGATGAGAAAGGCATGGGCTTTCAAGTGACGCACTTTGGGCATTCCACCACTCTTCACACCAGCCAGAACCCAAGAGATACGGCAAGGCGGGAATAAATGGACCTGAGAGTGACAGAGAGGAAAAAAGGTAAGACACGTGCTACGTGTCGAGGTTAGGGCTCCCAATTGAGACGTCGGGCCGATAGGCCGACAAGAGCTTGCAAGAAACTAAGGTCAATCTTCAGCACCGTCCCAATAAGAGAACCTCAAAGCCATTTTGGCTACAGCGAGACAAGCTCAAACAGAGGTTGAACAGCAGATACTGTACTAAGATAGGCAAAACATGTACTCAGTTCCATCCCCGTACACGACAAGTATCCTACGAATTCATCGAAAGTGACGCGACTCGTAACGTCCTAGACAGCTACACAAATGTAATAGGAGGTACAGCCGAAGGACCTCGGTTGAGAACGGCCCAGTTATCAATGCTGCAGACGAATTGAGGATCGTTCTGCTGCTCTCGTTCGATTGAGGTGCAAGACCTTTTGAAGTGACCACCATGACCAGGATATATGTAAACAACGAACCGGAGAAGAATCGAGCAAGAGAATAATCTGCGACTTAGTGTAAGCAAAATTGGAACCTATCGAACAAGCCATCTCAGCATGCTTCCCGATACTGCAACAACACTTGATGCGGCATGGTACTAATACCGCTTCAATCCGTATCCATTCTATCCTCGGTATTCTGCTCTTCCGCCTGCTCCTGTACCGCTCGCAAGAACGGTCCAATCCCCGTTCCCGCCTCCTCCGGAAGACCCAAGCCCCGGACGAGACCGCCCAACAGTCCAGTACGCAATGCTTGATCGAAATTGGAAACCGCGGCACGGAATTGCGGCGAACTAGAGGGAGGAAATATTAGACTTTGAATGCAACTTGAGAGAAATCATAGAAACACACTTGATGATGCGTTCAACGGCTTCAGCAGAGGGCGGAGTAGGTAGATCAGGCGGCAAGTGAGGGAACAGAGTGGATATCAATTGCGGATGCGTCGTGAAAAGCGGGGTAATATTGGCGGGAGTGAGAATGTCGGAGAGAGATATTTCAGGAATGGACTGTGACTGGTTATTTCCGGCCATCTGGGTGAGAATTGAAGACAGCTGCTGGATTTGCTCTGGGGTTGCTTGGAAGGTGGATGGGTTTGACCTGTTACGAGCTGATGAATGATAGTCTCGTTGTAATTTCTTGGACGACGTACGAAGAAGAAGCCTGCGCGGAGGTCGATGCCTCGGACGAGGTGGAGGCCCAGTTGAGAGTGTACTCGGGATCCTCGAGCAGGCCGTTGACATTGCGAAGGAACTCGTCATCGCGGGCCGACGAGGCATCTTGCATCCAGAACTATGGCGGCGTTCATCTCTGAAAAGTTGACGTGAAGATGTGGCTTACAAAGTGCCTTTGATCAGACGACGAGAACTTGAGGACATATGTTCTGCCCGACGCCTTGACCAATGTGGCGTCCGAAGGGAACAGGATGAGATCCTGTTTCGGATGAGAATTGCTCGCAGAAAGAAGGCTTGAGCTGACCTCTTCGACCGTGCCGGTCGTTCTGTTCTTCCACATGAAATGCAACAGGTCGTCCTCGCCATGGACAATCTGGATGGCGCCCTTGGTCGCGACTGGGTCGACAAAGTTGGTGTCGCCTCTGCGGAAGGCGCGGCCAGCCTTGAAAGCGAGCAATACTTCGGCCATTTGGAGGGCGATGTATGTGGTATCTAGTTAAGTAGAGGATACAGTTCGCGACGCGTCACCTGCATTTCAAACTCCGCTTTCCTATTTCGTACCATCACCATGTCATTCGCCTTCGACGAGGCGTCTGGTTCTGCCTGGGAGCCTGCACCTCAGGCTGGAGATATTGTCAAAGACGCCCTTAGGAAAGAGCAATTACTGAAGTCGGTCCTTTCCCGACCTCAATTGTTCCAGTTTGAACCAACCTTGTATATTTCAGAGAGATTGCTGCATCTCAGAACGATCTTCGGAGTGCGTAGCACTTCACTGCGAAAAATTCACCAGATACTGAGGAAAGTGAAGCGTTGTATACCCGCGTGCAATCCGTCCAGAAAGAGGTCGAGAAGCTCACATCTGGGAATGGGACACTCCAGATGTACATCGACAACTTGACTGTACAGATGGCCAAGAGGCGAGGAAACGAGCGCTAAAGCGGCTTCTCGTGCTGTGTTCTTGCATTATGATACCCTAATTCTATCCTTCGTCTGGCTCTGACCACTTTCCGGCAGTCATCGTACTCAGTAACTTCTCTTCGAGTCGATCCAGAGTCGATCTAGGCGATATCTTCAATCTTCCACTTCAAGTTCTGTGGAACGAGACCGCGCTCATCACTTTTAAAACCCAACAAGCCACTTTCGAAAGCGATTTGCCTCCAGTCCTCATTCATCGGTAAATGTACGTATCTCCAGCCATCCCAACGGTGATAGAACACTCCGCAAAATAAATGCGATCATCTGGCGTCGTTGATAATTGGTCTCGATTACAGGAACCTTGAATACCAAGTCCGCTCAAGAGCGGGTCAATGGCCTTGGCGATAGAAGCTTGGAACCGTAGCTGCTCAGTTGACCTTTTCACCCTTAGCATATCGCGCCGCCCGATTATCGAGGTACAGTGGCAGGCGCTCAGCTCTACGACTAGTGAGTCAAATCATCATTTTGCCAGTTGAATCCGAGGACTCGCAGACGAAATGTAAACTTCTTCGAGGCGTGGCTGTTTTCAGTACATGTACCAATCGCATATTGTGCGACTCGAGCGGGTACTTACGCCCCTCACTGTGCCAGACCTCAAGTTCTCCGTCTACATTACACCAGTTTGCCGCTCGTCGTGTCATGAGTGACGACAGCGGACTGCCATCTATCCACTCAGTGCCGATGTTTAGACGGAAATGAATGCTCTCCTATTGCTCTTATATGTGCAACACGAAGTACAACAAGGTAATTGACATACACGAGACCAGAGACCCTTACGGAAAAGGGTGAGTTTTGACGCGACGTCGATGGATGTGATCAAGGTAGGAGTCTTCTCAATACATTGTTCCAAGCATTCACTCTGTCATGACCGCAGCGGTGCGTCTTCCACGTCAAAGGTCTATCTCGCGAACCAATCTATGTGTCCCGCCTCGCATGATGCAGTCATCAGCACATGGGCAATGTCGGATATTGATTTGTTCGAACATTCTGCACCGTTTCTAATCGCTTCAGCGCTCCATTTCGATCTCTCCCGGGATCATGTTCGCTTCCCAGTCCTACGCATCGGAGGACTAATGGACAAGTATCTTTCAGGCTCGGATTGCTTCAAACATATAAAATGCTCGAGGACGTCTCCTCGATTCTTCACTCGAACCCAGCAGCAGTTCAAGTACTCTCTCAATTCCTCTAAACATGCAGTTCAAATTCGCCACCCTCACCGCTCTTGCTCTCGCCACCCTCGCGGCCGCCACCCCAACTCCCCGCACTGAGCCCACTGGCCCTCAGTGCTGCAACAGTGTTGTCCCGGCTTCCAATGCCGGCGTAACCACTTTATTGGGCCTTTTGGGCATCGTCATTTCCGACCTCAATGTCCTCGTTGGTCTTAACTGCTCGCCCATCACCGTCATCGGGTCTTCAAGCGGTGCTTGGTAAGTATCTCTTCCATAAAATGACACCAAATACTCATACTTTGCTTTCAGCTCTACCAACACCGTCACCTGCACCGACAACTCCCATGGTATGGCCCAATATATTGTTCTGTGTCGGTCACCGAACGGTTCGCTGACGGTTCCTTCACAGGCTCACTCATCTCCATTGGTTGTATCCCCATCACCCTCTAGACATCGGGGTACCGGTTAGATGGAAGGAATGTGGAGTCCTGGCTACGTTGAGGCGAGACGATGGTTGTGTTCGTGATCTGAGTCTTGTTTGACGAGCCTACATTCTCTTCTGTTGGAATGAATCTTAAGCTTGTGCGGTGTTTACCACTTTCTAGTTCCAGAGCTCGAAACGAGTTTGATGTAAATCAGAGATACAACATGCTAGCTCTTAAGCGCAAGCTAGCATCACCGTAGATTCAAGTCTTTTGGACAACTACCACTGGTACTACGGGTAATCCTTCGTACCATATCTCATTGCTGCAGTAAGTGACACTTGTGTTGTGGTTAGAGCGTTGCTGTCCTAATGATGCGAGCATGTCCTAACAAATCGAGCGCGATTGCGTTCCAAGCCCACGTGGGGGCGGCGCAACCTTATTAGGGCGAAATGCGGCGCGAGTGCGCGTCGGCTGTTTCCGGTCCTTCTTTGCCTCCAACCACGTATAGTTGACTGACCAGTAAGCTTCCAGACACATATGCTGATGATTTCGATGCACGCTGGACATGACTTGGAATGCTTGCTGCCCAATTTGCGTTGTTCCAAGTCGTGTTACCACTGAAACAAACTACGGTTCATCACGATGCCAT
Organism: Strobilurus pachycystidiatus; assembly: GCA_019915135.1. Taxonomy (NCBI): domain Eukaryota; kingdom Fungi; phylum Basidiomycota; class Agaricomycetes; order Agaricales; family Physalacriaceae; genus Strobilurus; species Strobilurus pachycystidiatus. The sequence goes on from JAHLMK010000004.1 coordinate 1,726,553, forward strand.
GGCCTCATGTGGATCGTGTGCATCATTTGGTATACGCTGCGCTGAGGACCTCTCAAGGTGTACGGTGTATCTGGGCCGACGAGGGAGACTCATAAACGAGACGTCTCGAAGCAGAAACCGTTACGGAAATGGGTGCGACTTGACCGGACGTCGATGGGTGTGATGATCAAGGTCAGAGTCTTCTCAATACATTGTCCTAAACCTTCACTCTACCATGACCTCAGTGATGAGCAGGCGATGAGTCTTTTCATGTCAAAGGTCTATATCGCAAACCTTGCGCCAACCAATCTCTGCGTCCTTCTCTCGTGATGACCGCGCGTTCACTCTGTCATGACCTCAGCGGCGTGTCTTCCACATCAAAGGTTTATCTCGCGAACCTGTCGCCAACCAATCTCTGCGTCTCGAAGTCTTCATCACAAGGGCTATGTTGAAAATATTGAATAGTTCGAACAGCCTCCACCGTTCCTAACTGCTGGTGTGCGCTCCACTCTTGAATGCGCTCCACTTCGACATCGCCCGGTCTCATGGTCGCTGCCCAAGCCTGCGCATGCTGAGGACTAATGGACGAATCATCTCGAGTCTGAGGCCCGCAATGCTTCAAGGCGTATAAAAGGCTCGACGAGGACTCCTCAGTTCTTCACTCGAACCCAGCAACAGTTCAAGTACACTCCCAAAGCCTCTAAACATGCAATTCAAACTCGCCACCCTCACCGCTCTTGCTCTCGCTACCCTCGCGGCCGCCACCCCTGCTCCCCGCAATGATGCCCCCCCTGCCACTGCGAATGAGTGCTGCGAGAGTGTAGTCCCGGCTACCGACCCCTCCGCAGTTGCCACATTGGGCCTTTTGGGCATCGTCCTCTCCGACCTCGATGTCCTCGTTGGTCTTGACTGCACGCCCATCACCGTCATCGGGTCCTCGACCGGTGCTTGGTAAGTAGCTCTTTCAGATAGTTACAGGCAAATACTCATGCATTGCCTTCAGCTCTACCAACACCCTCTCCTGCACCGACAACTCCCATGGTTTGGCCCATCATCTCGTTCACTGAAGCGGTTGCTGACGGTTCCTTCTCAGGCGAACTCATCTCCATTGGTTGTGTCCCCGTTACCGTCTAAATATTGGGTACCGGTCAGATGGAAGGAATGCGGAGTCTTGGCTACGTTGAGGCGAGACGATGGTTGTGTTCGTGATCAGAGTCTTGTCGGATGAGCCCTACGAAGCGTACTTCGACACTTTATGAACTTTTTGGAATGATACTTTGTGCCCTGTCAACCGATTCTTAGTCTTTGAGCTTGAGGCAGTCAAAAATACATAAGTCTGGTACTGAACTCAAATTTTTAGCTTGCATCACCGTCATGCAGATCTGGATGACTGATGGCTACGGGGTGGCTACGGGATGGCTCGACAAGCTGACATCAAGTCGACGCGTATCATTGTCTTGGATCAGGTCAACTACGTCCTGAAATAAATGGAGGCTTTGCGGAATATTGGATGACCTTGAGTATGAATGCACGAGTTTAGAATGAAGTTCAGTACTGTAGTTGAGAGCGACGCGCTTTCATGTGAGCCATCAATCCAGGAAAGGAAATATGGGCTGCTTGGTCCGTGCGCAGGGAGAGAGGGTACAAATAGCGTGCGCGAACATGCGAACACCTCATACTTACCTTGATGGCACAAGTCCCTTCACGTCCCGGATCTGTGGGCCATGGAGACCCTCCATAGCACGGCGACCTTGTCCATACAGAGGGTGTCTGTGGCTTGTATAGGCTCCGGCTTATGCACCGTCTCAATATTTTCCTGTCCCACTTTGGCCACTCTGGCTGGGTGGGCCTCTTTTTTTTGGTCGGGAGGCTGCTCTAACCCTAACCCTAGTAACATGCGCCACAGAGTATACATCTTTACACCCGTATATACAATACAATCCATCATTCAAAGACGCAAGATCTCATGTAATTCCCATAACTTGAATCCGGTCCGCCAGAAGGTGTAGGACAATGCGACACAATGTAACAGTAGTATCTCAAAACTTCAAGTCGGAGTCAAAAGGTGCAAGTAGAAATAAAAATATAATAGATCCTCATTCCCTTCATAGCTTATATCGCTGATTTCCTACGATAATGCATGACTAATTCAGCACTCTGCCGCCATACATACTGCCTGACCGCAGCAAGGCTCATGTCCAACGGCAACAAGATATCGTTGCATAGAATCTCGTACACACTCTCCGGCGGCTTAGCAGCGTTGGTCAGAATATGATGAGGCGATGTTGTGTTCACCTCGAAGGAACCACGCGAAGTGGTCCTTGACAGTGGTGTAATCTTTTCCAGTTTCTCATGAACCTAAGGGATGCTCAGAACTGGCTGGGGAAATGGCAAGAAAGAGACATACGTGCAATATGAGCTTGCGCACTCTCAAGAACCGGTTTGCCGTCAACTTGGATTGTGTTCTATGCCATGATGAGTATCCAATCATCCCGGAAAAGACAGACGTACGTATTGATCAACTCAGGAAGCTCCTCGCGCCAAGGTAAGAGAACGAAGCTCAGCTTGACCTGAGCAGGAGCCGGTGGAATCTTATTGGTCAAGAGGAACTCGAGCAACCACATCGGCAACGTCTGTTCCAGCTCAATGACGCGTCTCCTCGCATCAACCTCGTCTCCCGAATGCGAGAATGACAGATGTGGCTGACCATGATACCGAACCGTCCATCCACCCCACCCGTCTTCTTCCGATATCATAACATGCAGACCCGGAGGGAACGCATGCACAGGCGCGTCATTAGCGGGTGGCGCATTGAACGACTGCGCAAGTAGCGTATCCAGCGCCGTCTTCGGTTTATCGTCCTGCTTATCCTCGTGCTTAGCCGGCATGGGCGTCGTCGAATCCTCAGGCTCTGCCACCGGCGCCGAGGACGACGGCTGGATCAGCTCGCTCGTCGGTCTCGCGTTCTTACTCTTCCCAAAGTTCTTCAAGCGGCCCATGAGACCCCCACCAGGGCTAGCGGCTACCTCCGAGCGATCTTCAGAAACCGAGATCGAGTTCTGGCGCTTGACTGTGAAATAATCATCGCCGCCCTTGGAGGAGTCGAGAGTGGTCGATCGCATACGACGGTGGGTCTGCATGGGTGTAGCGTCGTTCGCAGGGATAGTTGGCAGGGCGGGATTCGGGAGGGACATCGGTGGGATGGGGACGGGGGTAGTGACGGCTTGGATTGGTATGAGCGGGGTCCGTAACGAGGCATGTTCGTAGGACGGCGAATGCGATGCATTCATAGCGACAACCATATCAGGCGCGCAAATGACATTGTGCCCCAGGGACATGTACGGCTCCAGAGGAGTTTCACGAGAGTGATGTGAACGTCGTTTGATTCGGCTTTCCTCCTTCAAGAAACCGAGAAAGAGATTTCGGACGACCCATTTGCCAAGGTTGACTGCAAAGAGATGTCAGGGAAACGTCGGAAGGTCCAGTTGTTACTTACTTTTGCTCTCGTCAGTGAAATTTGGACGCCCTCGGAACCCAACCTCGTCAGCGTACACCTCAGCTTCGAAACACCGATCGCTGATGTGTACTGACAAGACACCAGCCTTGGTATCAGCAGAAGCCCAAGGGGACACGACGGCTTCGCCCTCTATCCTCTCCCTCACCAATTCCAGCGCCTCTCTCGCGCTGTGAGCATGCGCACAATGGTGCTCATCATGCTCTGCATCTGACAGTCCCTGTAGCACTCCCTTCCCATACACACCCCGGCACACACCCCGAGCTAGATCCCACACAGCAACCTCTCCTCGAGTGTCGACCGTCAAGGCATGTACCCTGTCGTTGAGTATCAAGGCTCTGACCAAACCAGGAGCCCCCGTTATCATTTCAGATGGCGCCTTGAGCAAAGGTTTTGCCTCAGAAGCGAGCTCCCGTGCATGATAAGCCGCCTCCGCAGAGTCATGTTGAGATGGCGATGGGCTCATCGTAGAGTTCTGAGGCTTGAACGACATCACCGATGCGGCTGAGTAGAGCGTAGCAACTTCAGGATCTTTCCCACCAGCAGTGTAGGGAAATGGTGATATCAGCTTGATGAGTGACTCGTAGGGAATGCCATAGAGCGTCCCATCCTCCTCTTCCTCGTTCTTGAGAACCATAGAAGGAGCCTTCAGAGAAGTTTCGTCCGTGCTCCGTTTCTTTATTGTCGGCGGGCGAGTCTCATACGGAGATGTCACTTCCAGACTGATGTCGCTGTAGTCCTTCCGAAGCGCGAGAGCCCGATACGAACGTCGCTGAGGCACTGCCCATTTCCGGATACTAGAATCGTTTCCAGATGCGGTCCACAACATCTGGTCGTCCAGCGCAACAATTGCGTTTACCCCGCCAGTTACGTCAGGAGCGCCATCCTCGACGCCATCTCTACACAAGACAACACATTCGCCCTCGGCAACATCTGCACACCCTTCGACGTCTACTCGGCACACCCAGCCCGCACGGTCACCAGAGTAAAAGCACTCGAGCGACGGCGATGAGGAGAATAGATTCCAGACACTCTCGTCATGGTGGGTGAAAGTGTGTAGACACCGCTGAGACGCAAGGGACCACAACTTGATTGACGCATCCGCGGACCCCGTAAGCAGATACCGGGCGTCTTCACTAATGAGAATAGCGCGAATGTTGTCCGTATGGCCGACTAGTTTACTCGTGCGTTTACCCGACCGGGGATCCCATAGTCGTACAACCCGCTCCGGAGAACCTGAGGCGATGGTCTTGCCAAATGGATCGGCAGCGATAGCGTACACGGAGGACTTTGGCGCGGACGCATCCAGAGGATTGAGAGTTACGATAGGATCAGAGTTCCGCGACAGGTCCCAGAGTTTGATGGTGCGGTCGAACGAGCCAGACGCGATCCACTTCTGTGAGGAGCATTGGGCCAAACATCGGACAAAGTCTGAATGGGCGCCAATTTTGGAAGGCTGGGTATCTGACGAATGAGGATTCCAGGCTTTGATCGTTCCGTCGGAAGAGGCGGTCACGACGGTCTGGTTAGAGTTGCATAGGATGATGTCGTTGATCCAGTCCATGTGTGCTTGCGTAGATTGGCGGAATTTGCTGGGCTGCGAGTCGTCTGAGGCCAACGAGTGCAGGCAATGAGAAAAGACTGACCTGTGGGGGGCTGTCCGGATCCATTTCCCATGAAGGATGCAATACTTGAGACGGTCTCCGCCGTTTGTTGAAGGGGGCCACATCGCCGAGAACATCTCCGTCGCTGACAATCCGCTCTTCCTCGCCGTCATCATCGTCTATCACGTCGTCGTTCCAGCCGGTCATCATCTCCCAACGTCTGCCACTCCGAATCCGCCATTTCTCTTCGTGCTCTTGGTCCCACTCCGCACGCCTGCGCCGCATACTGACGCCCAGATCCCAGCCCAATACCAAGCCATCTCTGCCGCCCGAGTACAGTATGCCTTCCGGCGCATCTCGTCCTTCCAATACGGTCGTGTCATCCAGTGCCAACGCCGACACTCCGAGACGATGCTGGGTGCCTGGGGGAGACTGGTTTGGTGATGAGGTGGATTCGAGGGGGACAAGAAGAGGTCCTGGACGTCCTATGCGAGATACGTCGTGCGGTGGGAGGGCAAGTCGCGGCACTGGCACGGGAGATGGCGAGAGAACGTAGGAGACACGGCGTTTGGGAGCAGTCATGCTGAATTACTGGTGGGTGACGGCACAACGGAGCGCCTCTGTTGGAATGGACGTCTACAGATACAGCAGAGAGACAGAGTGAGAGAGCGACGGGCGCATATCAAGGTCGCTCGCGGGGGCGATGGTGATGGTGAGGGGTACAGCGCGTTCAACTCGACCCCACGAGATACCACAATACGTGCCTGGCCGGCGTTTACCGGGAAAGTTCCGTCTCTGAATTGTGTTATCCTCAAGCTAGAAGGTTGTGCTTCGGTTGCTACAATGATATCTCTGATAGCTCTGGCATCCAGAATGTCAAGTAAAAATGACACAGTATTACGATGGATGTAGTACAGTGCTACTACGTGTGGCGCATTGACCTACACCTTCTTGCGAACCGGATTCAAGTTATGCGAATGAGGACATGAGATCTTGCATCCTTGAATGATGGATTGGATTGCCTTGTATATACGAATGTAACAAAGTATACTATGTGGCGCATATTGGCTAGGGTTAGGGTTAGAGCAGCCTCGCGACCAAAAAAAAAAAAGAGGCCCACCCAGCCAGAGTGGCCAAAGTGGGACAGGAAAATATTGAGACGGTGCATAAGCCGAAGCCTATACAAGCCACAGACACCCTCTGTATGGACAAGGTCGCCGTGCTATGGAGGGTCTCCATGGCCCACAGATCCGGGACGTGAAGGGACTTGTGCCATCAAGGTAAGTATGAGGTGTTCGCATGTTCGCACACGCTATTTGTACCTCCCCTCCTCGCGCACGGACCAGGCAGCAGAGATTTCCTTTCCTGGTTTGATGCTCTGATGCGCATCTGCCATTCACGCCCTTTACTCTTCTGCTGTCATACAAGATCGATTGTCATTCACTACCAACTCCCAGGCTGAAAAGAAGAAAAACCTGGAAGTATTATACTTGGATCCATGTGGCTCGCCGACACAACTGGACCGTCTCTCTTGATGACTAGATCTTTCCTGACTTGCGCGACAACCATCAGCGTCGGCGTTGCACTTTGAAGCACTCCATCGCATGGCATCTCAACAGCTCCTCCGTTGGGAAAGGCGGCCGGTATGCGTCGACAAAGCACCTGAGTCTGTGTATCTATTCACGTCTCTGCACTGTATTTGCCAAGATCAGAGCGCCGGGAGAATCGCCTGGCTTAGTCTTTGCTTGCTGCGCCATCGCGGGCGAAGACTGATGCCGTCGCTCATCGAAACACTACTGCCGCACGCATACTTGGTCGTGATTTCCTTTGGTCTGCTTCCGGGTACCTCAGCTCGGTTGTAGACGCAAGGCTGTATCGCGCAGTCTCGGTCTGTGCACACATATTGGGTCGGTAGTGCACTGAGCCGCTGCTATACAAACGTCGCAGCTTCTCCGAGGACGAAACAAACTCCATACGGGTCAGACAAGCGAGTTATGCAATGCTGGCTGACTGGCAAGGCAAATCATCCCCAATGCCGAGCGCGGCCGCAATCTACAGAAGACGTTCCTGCCCTTGGGCGGAGCTCGAGCAGCGGTCGTTCTCCTGGACTCGGACTAACCCAGGTCTTGTATGCTCGGGCATGTATCACGAGCAGGGGAAGTGATGTTAGAGCGAGGTGGAACGGAGTAACAAAGTTGACTGGAGCTATTTTATAAATGGCGACTTGGCGACGAGGCTCTACCTACTTGTCGTCGTTGTCGCCACAGTATCTTTCGCTTCTCGACTCCAGTTGCTCAGCGCATCAGTCAGTATTGCTTTCTTTGTTTCCTACACTCAAAGCTTAACCATACCCTCCCGCTACTCTAGACATAACCACAAACATCATAATGGCATCCCAAGGTCCTACGAAGAATGCAACAACTGGATATGAGAAGTACATTGTTCAGCGAATGAGTATCAAGCTGAAGTTCCAAATCCTTGCCGTATGCACTCATCTCAAACACGGCTGGATACAAACTAATGGACATTGAAACAGACGTGCCTCATCCTCGCCGCGACTTCTCCCTTTGCATTACCTATGCTACTTCTCAGGCTTCGTTCCGGTTCAGCCTTTGACGCTACATTTGTTACCATCATCTCAGCCGCCTATCTCATGACCATTGGAACCATCCTCACTCTATGTCTCGCGAAGAGCACGCTCTCCGCATACGGCAAGCACATTCAAACAGAACCGAATATTAACAACTACATCTTCACCGTTCGTATCTCTGATCCTCAACTGTATGTCAAGCTAAACAATCTGCAGGGCCATACCCTGAAAGGTTCATGTCTCTCTACCGTTTCCAAGGCGTCTGTATACATGAACGTCGGCTGTATGACAGCCTTTGGCACCGGCGTTGGATCCCTCCTCTTCCACTTCTACCCCGCTGGTACCCTTGCTATTGGCGCCATCGCTGCAGCCACTATCCTCATCGAATCCGTTGCCTCGCAGTTCAAGCAGGGCACTCTCATCAATGTACACACCCTGTCCGCTGTCTCCACTTTGCGCGGTGCCATGTCAGAGAACAAACTCGGCTCTGTCCTTCCCACTCTCTAGATACGATTGCACATCCGCAAAGCGTGGCTGTTTCGGGCATTGGCACATGTAGTATACCAGTAGAGGCGTTGGGCAAGGATCGGCATCACGGACATTCACGACTAATATGTAGCACTAATGATCAATCTAATCTCTCCCAATCATCGATTATAGCATCCTCTATCAATCGCGAGGCAAACACGTTGCAGTAAAGCCGATATTACTATGTCTCCTTGATGAGTAGTTCCATCTTCTGATTGCCGACAAGGTCGTACCGTTTGCTGTTATCTTCCCACACCCGTCGCACACATAGGTCGAACATCACGTCTGTGGGAACGGTCGAAGCAATATCGATGCTTGGCCCTGGCTCGGGGTACTGTATCTGCCTGGACTACTATTCCCATAGCCGCTTACAGGCACTATTAGAGACGACGGTCCTTGTTCCTTCATGGATGCCAAAAGCACCATGTCCATTGACGTCGAGGCTAGCGCTGTGCCAGTCCTTGCTACGAGACCCAAAGACATCCGCACCAAAGGTCTTGTAGACCGTTGGGTCGCACTCCTTGAGGTGCATTTAGCTTATGTGAGTCCACCACCCCCCGGTCGTCGCGCATGCTTCACGCCTCATTCCGCCCTTCTTCAGACATTTGTTGCCGTAACGATCGCTACACCGCTCGCGGTCTTCGCGCTTTCCATCCAAGCATCCGAGGGCTCTGTACAGCGTTACGACTCACTCCTCTCAGGAGCGTACGTGATGACTATAATCACTGGGATGTTCATCATGCACTCTAGGACTATCTTAGAGAGCTCCCCGAACGTGAGTACCGCTCCATCTTTATCAACTACATGCTCCTCCAACTGTGTTCCAGTTTGTCGAGGCCAACCAGGACCTCTACAGGAGGATGCCATGGCATGTTCTGAGGACGGAGGTCAGCCGAAGACATATCTCTTTGTTCCCTTTTGGTTAACAAGGGCCCAGCTTTTGACGCGCATCCAGTACATCTACGTCTCGATGGCCGTCAAGTTTGGCAGCTACCTCAATTTCCTCAGCTTCGGCTTCATGGCCTCGGGATGGATGGACTTGCTCTGGCAGCGCTACCGCCTGCCAACAGTGGCTTTCGCAGGAGTATGCGTTTGCCTCATCGTGGTGCAAAGCATCATCGCCTCAATCCCGAGCCAACTGTCTACGCATTTCCTGTTCAGGAGGGCCACCGCTACACTTCTGTACCAAGCGATTACTTTCACTTGGAGCGGGGCCTTGACTCCGCACGCGTTCTGGGTCAGAGGGGAGAGGTTGAAGCAGGAGAGAGCCATGAAGAAACTCAACGCAGAACTTCATGCATGGATCTTCGAACGGGGGGACCACGAGGAGTTGTGGATAGGCGCCAAAGCCGGCGCTAACGGGCTTAGGAAAATTGCGCTTGCGAGCCTTCGAAGCTCCGCGTGAGCGAATCCCCGAAGTTATCGGTGGATCTGTGAATACAGACCATCATCGAGTCTGCGAAAGACTCCCAGCGTCGACTCCGCCATACGCGGAGCGACTGCAGAAACACATTTTAATCAGTATCGAAATTGTTGTACTTGCCACCAATCATGTAAACCATCTCTCACAATCCAGCTTTTCAACCACCCCCAACAAATTGTTCACACTTGAACGCGAAGAGATAAGCTACTAAGAATAACGATAGGTCAGCGATAGCAATGCAATAAGGTATGGAGGTAAATCGGCTGGATACTTGATCTACATGTTGTCGGCACAATGACAGTCACAATTAGCAACAGCACATGTTCCATGAGACGGCGTGCCATCTCCATCGAAGAACCAATCGAAAATATGCGACGCATGACCTCCATGCCTACAGGTCTGGCAAATAACGATAGCGTCGTCAATGGTGTCTGGAATGCGACTGTCGGTTAACACCATGTCAAGATCAATTCAACGCACCAGCATATTGCGATTGCGAATGTCCAAGCTCGACTTCACGCGCAGCATCCGGAATCACGCTTAGTGTCATGAGACACACAGAACAACGAGGCAGGGAGCGCGCGCAATGTGGGCAAACCGTCGCCTAAAGCTCACAGATCAGCTACACTAGGCGAAGGACCGTCAAGCAAAACACTTACTTTCGTTCTGCGCAATTCCGACCCATCCCCATCATCGCTAATCGTCTTGTTACAGTAATTGCATCGAATCAGAATCTGCCTCGGTGCCCAGTCGACAGGTGGTGTGTACCCATCCTCGACAAACTCTTGTACAATCTGCCCGCGGCTGACGTCAAAGTCTACACGATGATGGAAGAGCCTGAAGCCATCAAGGAGATCCCTATAGGCGTGCAACCACCGATCCACACGAACGTCTGTGAACTTTGACGGACACACATATGAAGCCATGATGGCGGCGGTCTGGATGTCTCCCGACCTATCGACGTATGTTTGGAGTATGTCCATCCCGGCTTTGGTCAGTCCTGTTACGATGATGGCGTCGATATCGCCCCCAGTACTTCGATCTCTCACTCGTCGAAGGTAGGACGTGAGGGACTTGTCATCCAGAAATTGAAAAGCGATGGCCAGACGCTCTCGGAAAGGTATGAGCTCCTCTTCCAGTACCTCCGACCAGTCACCAAGCGCGAGATGGGTCAGCAGTGCTCGGAGATACGGGTCCTGAAGTTTTACGATGATACGCTCGCAGTGCTCTCGTAGATCCGACGAACGAATGCCGCCCGATCGAGAGTCGGAATGGTGTGCCGTCAAAGCAGCAAGCATGCCAGACATCATGTGATGGCTTTCATCTAAGGATCGTCAGCAATGCTCTATTGGATACCGACCCAAGCAAATACCTTCGCTTCCTAGCAAAAGCTTGACTGCGCGATCATACTTCTTCGTGAAGACGAGCCAGCACGCTGCGCGAGCTATCTTGCCACTGCTTTCCCATCTAGAGGGTGGGGTCATTAGTACATGAATGATTTTGCAAGCGCAAGTAGTACCTGTCAATATCCTTTTGCAGCTCAGATTCCCGAAGACTCCATCCAATGAGCTGCAGCGCAACCTGTCTTTGCAGCTGCCGCGAAGTCGTCGCCGCAGGAGTCCACACCGTGTCGATACTCCAACGGGACAAAAGCTCCTTCAAAGCAGCGGTGAAATTACCATGCGTCTCTCCGACAGGCGATAGCGCCCTCCGCCCTTGGTGGAAGTGGTCGCCCTCTACAGAGTCAAGCAGAGTAGCGTGTGCTGGGACAGCGTCGATCTGATGAGGTTCGATGCCCTCCCAAATGCTAAGGAGGCCTTCGTAGCTGAAATCGTACCCATGAATCATAGGTGTTGGGTCGCACAATATCCCGCGAGAATCTAGAGTCGAGGTTAAATTAGCCCTCCCATCTCACAAAGATAAAACTTGCATGATATCCATCCCCATAAATCAGAGAGAAGTTCTGCCGCCGCATCATGAGGGTCACTCCCATTTTGCACAATTGAACTGTTATAGTCGGGCTGAGAGAGTGTGAGTGGCGATAGACAGATCGGAAGCTGAGCACCACACATTTTTTATCCCATACCCACTGATCACTCTCTTCCTCATGACCATCGAAATGTCATCCTCGACAGTCGCCGCCGCGCCTTTTGACGAGTTCTTTTTGGGCTTACTGGAGCTTCTCTGACGAGGATGGGGGGATAGCGAAACTCTGTGGACCGCTTCGCGCCTGGGACGAGATATGGACCTCTTCAACAGGTCACCACCAAGCGCCGACTGGAGGTGAGATTCATGCACACGAAGCGAAGCGGGACTAAAGGACCGCTTGTCCGGTCGAGTTGCAGCCAGATTGGCCGCCTTCATTTGAGATACCGATCGGGTGCCAAGCGGAGACTCGGCGTCTCGATGATCGTATGCAGAAGGCGTGAACGTCGTTTCGGGCTCGGTGGGCCGACGATGTTCTCTGCCGCGGGAATGTGAATTTGAAGTCGCCCCGCTGCGCGTGGGTTGAGATGGTTCAGGGAGATCCCAAGGTTCCGAGGGAACCTCGTCGTCGACAATGGCAGAGATGACGCGGAAGGAGTAGCCGGCGCCCATTGCCAGGTCGCCACGAGAGCTCCATGTTGCCTGTTTCGGAGTGTCGTATACTGAGGACAGTTCAAGGTCTCCATCTCCGTTGACGACCATTATGGAGGAAGTCAGAAGACTGTTCTGCTCTTGTGATGGAGGCAACAAGGCGAAAGATGCCAGAGGTTGATTGAATGTTTTCGCTTTGCTAGCTATAAGCTTTGGCCCATGAAACATCCTGATTGACTTACTTCTACGCGTATCCGAAAGGACAATACCTGTACTTGTCGGCGGCGCAGGTTCCTTGATAGATTCGTGTCCACTTGAGCCCCCACTCCACGGCAGATTGGGCCACGACCTCTTTCCTATACGACTGGAGGGCCCGGAATCACGAGATTTCTCGGTATCAGACGAACCATCGTTGGTGACAACATAGCTGCGCGCCTCCATGATGTCCCACATACGGACATGACGGGACCCTTGATACAAAGTTGCTAGCATGCCTCGTCGAGTAGGCGAGAATTCTATGGAGGTATAAGCTCCCGGCTGGGATTTGACGCCGTCCCCAATAGCGTCTCGCTCTGAGAAGCTGAGTATCGGCTGCACAAGTTTCCTCGTATCCCAGACGCTGACGACACCTTCCCCGAAGCATGCAACGCGATAAGAATCAAAAGGATCTGTAGCTATTCCCGATACCTTGGCGCCAACATTGACTGCCGTGTTGGTTGTGCGAAGGTCGAAGAGGCGGAGCCATCGAGAGGAGATACTAGCCAGGACGAGGTTGGTCGTTTGTGGGAGGAAGGTCAGCGCCGACACGACTTCAGTTGCAGCGTGAAGTTGTAAGATTCGGCGGTCGAATTTACTTCCAAGCTCTGCATGGGGAAGTAGCGGCTGTGGGCGCAATACTGCTGTTGTAGATTCGGGTTTCTCTATAGGAAACATCATGGCGGGCATGGTGGACTCTACATCCCAGATGACGATGCTGCATTCGCCGCGTACTTTATCGAGACCCATGGCAAGATAATTTGGGTCCGCGCCGCAGAAGGAGAGCGTATTGCAGGAGCGGTAGCTGCGCAAAGGAAGAGGGGCAACTGGGCCGGTGGATAGCAGGTTGCTTTGACGCGCAAGCTTGGAAGCCTCGAGCCGAATGAGATCCAGTCGTCCCGTCGAGTACCCGACAGCGACGAGGTCGTCCAAGTTGCGGTCTGGCGACCAAGCAAAGCACTGGGATGATTGAGAACCAAATAGATTATACTCGAGAATGCCTGCGCACTTTCATATGCTCCAGACCATGCTTGGACGTTATGTGGCGAATTTCAGGATATTCTGGCGTCCATTCATACAGCGTGAGCTGGGATCGTCCGCCGACGATGAACCTGTTGCCCTGGCGGGGATCCCATAGTAGACGCTTGTCTGATTGGGCCGCGACCATTGCGTTTAGCTGCTCGACATCGTTCGACGCGACGATGATGGTGGTCAAATGACAACTTGAACGAGATGATGTCAAGTGACAGCTTGTCTCCCTGCCACCATGTCACGACCAGAACCTCTCCGTCTGCCGTCGACCTCAAAGCTGCCCGGCCGACGCACTAGGCCCAATCGTCTCGCTTCCATAGTGGAAAAGAATGTCCCGCAACGTCGGGCGTCGGTCTCGGGCGGCGGAGCCAAGAACCAGCGCACGTCCAAGACGTCCCAGAAGCTGGTTCTGCTACCATCTGCTCCCCAAACGAAGCCATTACTCGCGGATGTCGACGAGGATCTTACGCTTGGCTATGAGACCGATGCGGGCGTCGTACGCGACTACAAGAGCGAGGCAGAGCGAATGTCCAAGGAGCAGAGGCATCGAGCTGGCTTCAAACGGCTCACTGCTTATTGTGTATCCGAGTCCCTCAATATGAAGCTGCTAGCGTCTTTTCTCAAGCGGGAACATAATGTTTCTCCAAGAGTATTCGACGAGGCTCTCTACGTTGTACGTTCGCCCTCTATTCTCCGCCATGTTAGAACTAATCGTTACAGATGTATCATCTCCCTCTCCTGCCAGGATACGGCCCCAATTCCAATATACGGTCTTCACAACCTTCCCATGCAGACGCAGGCAAGGCCATACTATCACGGCTGTCCGAGGCAGAGGAAAACGGCTACCAAGACTCATACTTCACACACCAGGCCGAGACACACAGAGATGGCTACATATCATCCTCCCCCGTCACTACCAGAACATTCTCTGGACGGACTACATACGAAGCGGAGACAGCGTCTGAAGCAGAGCCCACGCCTGCTACTGTCTCGGACACCGAGCACGAATCCGAGTCCCCACTCTCCCCTCGGAGTCGTCCGCCTAGATTTTCCAAACGCCAGCCTACCACATCAACTCCGCCCGTCAGCGAAGATGTCGCAGAGGTCGTCTTCTTCGAATACGGCGTCATTGTCTTCTTCGGCCTGGACGAAGGCCAAGAACGCAGCGTCCTCGAAGACATCGAGAGGGTCAACATCATGGTCCGGAAGATCGCGGAGGACGACTGGGAGGTCGAGCAGTGCCACTACGCGCACGACCCATACATATCCTACCCCCGAATATACAACGACTTCTTCACGCTCAAGTCCCGCTCGCACCTTCTCAAACTTTCCATCGCCCATGCCCTCGCGCAATCCACTCTCCTAGCCCACTTCGAGACCAACGCCCAGCGCGTGCTGTCGTCTCCTCTGACTCTGTCCATTCCCCGGCAGCTGGCAGAGTCCGGCGCGCTGCAGCTGAAACGGCACGATGCTCTCAAGCTCACGGGGCGTCTTTTCAAGCTGCGGCGGGACGTCAACTTGGTGTCGAACGTGCTGGATGTGCCGGAGCTGTTTTGGAGCGAGGCGAGCTTGAAGGAGCTGTACGACGCGGTGCGCGAGTACATGGAGATCAAGGGAAGGGTGCAGGTCTTGAACGACAAGCTCGGGGTCGCGAGTGACTTTTTGGATGCCATACATGACCACTTGAATAATTCGGCCATGGAGAGGATCACCTGGATCGTCATTTGGTGGGTGTTTCCATTCCCCTCTAGATGGTTCCGCGCTCAATCTTTGCCATAGGTTGATCGTTGTTGCGATTTTGGTTGAACTTGTACGTTTTGACGCTATCCGTATTGGCTGTTCGCTCATTTACATTCAGGGCGAAGTGTTGGCGCGCCTAGTCGTGCATGCCACCATGGGCACAGCGGGACCTGCGCTGTCAGTGTCCCGAGAAGAGGCGTTGTGGACCTTAGATCGGCTGGGATCATTGTGATATAGTCATCGAAGATGTATCTGATGTTGAATATCTACATTTTACGTTCACAGTCCAATTATCCCCCCAGTCAATCGCTGGACCTAGACTTCATGCAAATCTGTTCTTGACGAGAGTCAGAGGAGCATTATGCCTGTTTGAAGAAGGCTCGAATCATAACAACTGAGCCAGAGTTGAATGTCTTCTCATTCTTAGCGACTGGGTTATCATCCGACCATATTATGTGAAAAGTAATGATATTAGCAATGTGGATAGTCTAGAGTTGTTGTCACATAACGACACAATCGTCCTTCTTATTCTTCTCCTCCGCCTCCGCCGCCGCAAGAAATGCCTTCTCCTCCTCAGACAGCAGCTGCATAAGACTCAAAGTCAATATCACGAGAAGAATAATCAGAATGCGGGCCGACGTACGCCTTTCTTCGCCCTCGCCTGCAGCGCTCTCTTCCGACTCTCCCTCTCTGCTCTCGCACGTCTACAACATATGATAATACAATGAAAGGCGAAAATGGTAACGATACAATGTGAGTGGGGAATGATGATCAAGCGTTCCCAAAGATGGGCGGCGGCGCGTATGCATTAGTGCGTGGGATGGCGGGTTGCGGTTTATTGTTCGGATCAGCATCAGCGGGCGGCGGGAAAGGAGCGGGGATGGTGACGAGGAAGATATCAGGGGAATCGCTATAGCGTCATGAGCGAATACTTGGTCTTAGGTAAATGGCCTGCTTACCTGTCTGTCTTGGAGAACAACATCGGGGAGGAGGTCTTGGCAGACGGTGTGGGCGCAGGCTTGGCACTTGCAGACGGTGATGGTCCAGCTTTGGGTAAGGAAGTGGGTATGTGTTTCTTTACAGCGTCCGTGGCAGCGGTGAAAGCCTTAGTGTTGACAGTCGGCGCGCTAAGGTTTATGTTCAGAAGCCGGCTGGACTGGGCGACGGGTGCGGGCGTGCAATGATGATCACTAGGGAAGCGGTGTGAAGGACAGAATTGTTTGCGGCAATTCTAGAGAGGTTCCGTTAGCTTTGAGCGGTGGGATGACAGACGACGGGACGTACATCACACCGTATGGGCGAGTATAGCACCTTGTTGCACCGGGCGCTCTCGCACGTAGGCTTGGACTTTTGCTTGGCCCTCCCCGTCATCACGCTGCACTCTTTCGTCAGATGGTGGTCCATCCGGATGTTGGGGTCTTGTCCGGGCGGTATAGCGACGGGTTCGTTGCATAGTGGGCCTGCGTGCCATCAGCACACGGACTACGAGCAGCAGCAGCAAGAGGTGTACATACAATGCGGCGCGATACGATTATGCTTCGTCTCGTCGTAATTCGGGCAGTCATGGTCCTTGACGAGGAAATGTTCCTGGCAAAAGGCCTCGGAGCAGTGTTGGCATTTGAAGGGGAGAAAGTCGACGAGAAGGCAGGTAGGGTGGGAGCATTGCTTCCCGATGGCAAGGAGCTGTTCGTCGTGATCCATAGTGTAGGAAAAGTTTATAGATGAAGATAGTGGGTATGCAAGAAAGTGTCCGATGTCCGGTCGTTATATAGAAGGCGATGGGGAGGCTTACGCGTACAGGCCCAGGACGCGTGTCCTGGTGGTTAGAGAGCAAGTGCTGTCAGCCCCGCCCTGACAAAGCCCAAAGGGAAAGTTCGCGATCGTTCCTTCGGCCCGGTGGTCCGGCCGCTTGACCCACTCACTTTCCGAGACAGCCCTTTCTCTTTTGTTCAGCTCCGGAATCATACCGACTCCACTCCAACCGTGTGCTGTCTCAGCGTCTGGCTCATATTCGTTGTCTGACTCCTACGATAATCTCAGCCAGCGTTCAGGGCTTCTCCCATGATGAACAGAGTTCTTCGTCGAGAAAGATCTGAATTGCGATCGGATGCAGTTTGCAAATAACCATCCTTGCCGAAGGAACTCGTGTACACGGACATGACGTCGTCAAGCTCCCTGCTTCATTTAAAGAACGCTCTCGAGCTTGAGAATGTACACACCAACCATGCCTCTCTCTTTGGAACACCTGCAAGCTCAAAATCTGTTCGACCTGCGCGGCACAGTCATTGTCATAACTGGTGGCGGGAGCGTCAGTCACCTCGTACGGGTCTGCAATGATACATTCAACTGAAATCCTCACATTGAAGGGAATCGGCCTTATGATCGCTTCCACGCTCATAACCAACGGTGCTACGGTCTACATCGTGGGCCCTCCGGGAACACAAGATGATATGGCCAAGTCGGATCCTATCTGAACTTCGATAAGATTGAAGTTGACACCCTTCTCAGGACCTGTGACTTGTACAACGCGTCTGTATCCAATATCTCAGGCAGCGGCAAAATGACTTGTCTCGAAGCCGACATTAGCCAGAAGGTGAGTACGCGCCGGACCTGCGCGTTCTTAGCTATAGTCTCACTGATATTTGTTTCGCAGTCCGAAGCTAAGCGTCTTGCAGACGAAATTGGTAGACGGGAGCCATATGTCACTGCACTGTTCAACAACGCCGGTATCCTCATCGGATCCTTCAAGCGTCCCCAGGTTCACACCGCCGCTGAATACGTCTCCAAGTTCTTCGACGACATCCCCGCCGAAGCGTTCGATAAATCCCTCAACACAAACGCCGTGGGTCCCTACTGGTTGACGTTTGCTTTCCTGCCGCTTCTGGAGAAGTGGAAGCTCTCTGACGAGGAAGTTACGAAGAAGTTCCCGCCACAGGTCATCATGACGAGTAGCATGAATGGGTGGACGAAGGATTCGTCGACAGCCGGATTGTCCTACCCATACATGTTTTCGAAGAGCGCCATTGGACATGCGACATCTTCATTAGCGCATGAGCTTCTGCCCTTGGGCATTCGCGTGAATGGCATCGCCCCAGGTAGGCCATCCATCAATATTCGTGGCAACTGGTACTCATCAATTCAGGACTGTTCCCTAGTGCTGTACGATCCCACAATACTCACTGAATCAAAGCAATGACTGACAGTCATTCTCCGATGCAGATGTCACTCCCCGGTGCACCGACAGACGAGACAGGGACTGTCATAGTCCCAGAAGATTACAAGATCGAGTTCGAGGTACCGTACAATGAGCATGGATACGGACGACCTCGAGACGTTGGCTCGTTGGCACTATTTTTGCTTGTGAACTTCTACGTCACGGGAGAGACGGTATTGATTGACGGAGGCGTGAGTGTCAAAGATTTTGTGGTCTGTCGTGTGTTGGCTAAACAGTTGCGCGCAGACGATGTTGAAGCATCCAAACTCCTACTAGGCAAGCTCAGAGTGCTGTCATAGATGGTGGAGAGCAAAATAGATGGTGAAGAGCAAAGGATGATGATAAGGGTACAACAGATACAGACGCAGCAAACAGAGATAAGTATTTACACAAATTATAGACATAGAGACGAAGGCAAAGATAAAGCAAACTAAGAAGATTCGACCAACGGCGGGCTCAGAAAGTCCGGTGGGGCGCGTAGGGTGGGTGTTGGGGCGAAGGTGCTCTTTGGTTGAGCAGGAGCTTCCATATTGACGTCTCCATTAACTTTGGACTCCGAAGTCGACTTTGAGACGTCTGATGGGGAACGAAGCGTAGGTGCTGGCTCGAATTTGTTGTGTTCTGCCACTCCGTTAGCAGTCGTTGGCTCAGATTGAGGCTGAATTGGAGTCGTCGCGGTGGGTTCCACCATGGCAACGTCTCCGTTAGCACTCGTTGGCCCGGATTGAGGGTGTGCAGGAGCCTCGGCCATTGTAACATCTCTCGCAGTCTCCGCTGCCGCGATTCCCTTGCCATTTTGCGGTGCCTTCTCCACAATCTCAGGCGTCTCCGGCGTCACCGCTCTTTCCTCTTCTGCCTCCATTTCCTCCTCGCCATCCGCGTCAATATCGCCTGGCGGGTGAATGATCCGCGTGCGTGTATCTGACACCTGTACCGGAGTGTACGCCTTGAACACGCCCTGCACGCCTCCGAGCAAAGACGATGCCTGTGGCGACAACGTCACTACCGAGCTCTTCCTCTCTACCCTGCGATTTCTCTTCCTGCATCGATCGCACACACTCCCAGGCCCACACGGCCCAGGACCCCACTTTTCGACGCACTTGCCGTCCTTCTCGCGGCCCGGCTGACCACATGCGCGGCAGATGCGCTGGCCGGCTTCGTTTGTCGGTGGGTACGGCGGCGGCGGGATGGCGGGAGAGCTGGTGCTGCGCTCGGGCGTGAACGCGACGGCGGAGACGGTCTTGACGCGTTTGGGCGGCGGGGCTCCGGTCACGACGGGTGCGAATACGTGAGTTTGGAACGAGGAGGAGGTCGTCTGGGGAGGTGGCGTCTTGCGCTTCTCGCGGTAGACTCGGCGTTCTTTGTTGACTTCTTCGACGAGAGGGATGGGCAGTGTCTCTAGGCGGGGCATTTCCTCGCCCTCGACGAGCTCGGCGCCGCCACCGACGGCGTAGAGGCGGTCGAGACTGACGCGTGCGGCGAGACTGCGAGCGTCGATGATGCTCAGGTAATCCCGGAGCTGGTGCCATTGGTCGGTCATGGCTACGCGCGACGCGAGCGCGGACGAGAGCGCCGTCTGGAGGTGCGTGATCGTCTGGGACTGGGATTCGATGGTGGCATGGAGAGTGTCGGTCCCGTCTTCGTCCTTCCCATTCGCGCCCTCCTTGTTGACATCTTTATCACCGCGCCCTTCCAACTCTGCCACCCGCTTCGTCAGCTTGTCGATGGTTTTGTACGCCTCACTGAGCAGAGCGGCCAGCGCCGTGTGCGATGCCGGCGATGTCATGTCGATGTCCGTGTCCGTGTCCAGTGTTGTAATGGAAATCTTATCGCGCAGCCGTGCTAGTTCCTGCAGAAACAGATAGAGCGAATGCAGTCAGCGCCAGCCTCGCCGATTTCAGTCGGACCGCCCCGACACCCGCCACTCACCTCAAAGCCAAACGTCGGGTCGAGTCGCGATAAGGTCTCAGATCACCGTCTTTGAAGCGGTCGCAGCAGCACTGCCATCCAAAATGTTGACCATTGTGTTCATCCAACATCGCGAAGACAACAACTCACGAGTAGTCCTATCTGATCGTCGGTTCCCCGACTTCCCGACTCCCGCCTTGCCTTATGTATCTTGTGCGCAGTGCCGTTCCTTTTAGTGCAGCGCCTGTCCCTTTGGGTCTGACTCCTCCAGCGCTTGAGTACCCGAGTATATGCAGCACTCAATGAGAGAGAAAGCAGGCTTGAGATGCGCCTAATGCTAGTGGCGGGAGAAAGAGGTGAGAGCGGACAATGGGCGGTGGGACCACCGCTCCTTCGGGTCCCCGTTTCCTCTTCAAGCGGAGTTTACTTTTGTGGCAGGCGGGCCTCGGCAGGCGGCACATGACGCGGAGATCAGACTTTGTCATCGCCGCCACCTGTACTTCTGCCGTCTTGTTCTCATACTGTAGAGCATCACAGGAGATCAACTAACCATTCATGAGATCCAATCTTCAAGTCAGGCCCGCCGTACATGAGAAATCTCACGCCAATCTTGTATATGTTCAATGTAAAGAAGTCCAGGAGACAAGTGATATGAGCAAACTGGAGGGAATCAATCGATAATGGTGAAGGTCGCTTCAGTCAGGGTGAGGAGATGTTCGTTCACCTGGATATGTATCTCATATGTATCAATCAGAGGTTTCAAGCAAGACCAAGAGTTTATTCTGTCGCAACAAACATGTTCCTCACTGCCAGGAGGGTGTCATACACCATATCAGAACACCTCCGAACCGCCAACACAAGTGGCGGAGGACGAGCTATATCGGCCGGTTGCCACAAGTTAGGATCGACACCCCGTTTCGTAAAATAATCGTCGTCCACATAGCGATGGCGAAAGGCTTCAATATATTGATTGAGATCTCCTAGGTAGTTGTCGTAGTACCAACGGGAACAGCCTCCAACAATGAAACTAGCGAATCGCGAGAATGACTTGGGAGGCCGGCGGTCGGGATTGGCTGCGTTGGCCCATATACCGAACGGGACATACTCAAAGTATGCTGGGTATGCACCCGCGAAATCCCAGTCTATGACCCAGACGCGGTTGTCCTTGTCAAGCATGATGTTTCTCATATGCAGGTCAAAATGACATAGGACCAGAGGCATGGACCTATCAAATTTGGGATAACGCCAGACATTGCCACCTGACTCGTGACGTATCACTTGGAAACGGTGATATTGGTGATCATGCCAAGCAGCCATGGCGGCGTACGTCGGGAAAGGCCCGTCGCCAGAATCCCCAAAGTGACCGCCAAAGCAAAGACGCGGATTCGCTGTGCCGTCAAAGGGACCTGGGACGTCTGGACGCAGGAGGGGTACTCGGCGTAGCTGCTGGATGTAAGAACGGAGAGAAAAGACGATCTGCAGACGGCGCCACCAGCTGAGCTTGGGCCACAGAATGTGCAGACTGTCTCCGTCGATGTAGTCCATGACAAGCCAGACTCCGCGACCAGTGTCGTGGGGTATAACTCGGTGTACTGAGGGGATGGGTATCGACGTGTGGCGCTGGACGTATTGCATAGTGAACGCCTCGTTCCCATAGTTGCTGCCAACGTGTTTCACCACAAGTGTGTAGGGATGGAGACGATAGACAGGCGCTACGCCCATAACGTCCTCTGGTATAGCTCCAATGAGGTCCCGCTTCCAGTCAATCTTCATAATGAGACTCTGGAGCTCATCATCGGAAAGGTCGTCGACGGGTGAAGGAATGTGATTCCGGCGCGTGGTTGAGAAGGAGGGGTGCGGCATATGAAGTTCTTCAAGATGGTCGCCACAGTCAGACTACAGATTTGTAGTACACCCATCACAGCACCGCGCAGACAAGTGCTCACCTATTATTCTCTGAGAGCAATTGCGGAAAATGGTCAAAGAGTCCAAGCGATTGAGAAATGACTTGTGATGGGAGTGGACAAGCCAGAAGGCTGACTTTCACGGCAGGCGGGCCGCACCTCCGCAGGCCAGGATCATTCCTCACCGCCACACCGTTCCTGTTATAATCTCTTCATCTGTACTGTGCACCGAACATGTCTGGTCCCGGGCTCTCCCTATCGTCTACTGTCAAACTCTCTTCTGGTACTTGTCACATGCGTTCTTCTCTGGACAGCCTCACATAGCTTGGACGCAGGCTTTCGCATGCCCGTGCTAGGGTTTGGCGTATACCAGAACTATGACGCCCGGCCTTCGGTCTTGGAGGCGCTCAAGGCTGGATATCGGTGTGCACCTCTGAATCTTTTGCGTCAAGCCACGGCCTCTCAAGTTCTAACCAGACACGTCGACTCTGCGCAGGCTTATCGTAATGAAGCAGCCGTCGGCGAGGCCATACGAGAAAGTGGACTGCCGAGGGAGGATTTGTTCATTAGTCAGTACCCATTTTGACTCATCGTCTTGTGTTAATAGTCTTCGAGCGACCAAGTGCCTTTCAAAGACCCACGGTTACGAACAGACACTCAAGGGCGTCGATGAAAGTCTCAAGAAGTTTGGTTTGGGTAGGTCACTGGTACCGTACGAGCGCTGTGACTCATGCTCACAAGCTCGTCATTTCAGAATATATTGACCTCTTCCTGATTCACAATCCTCACTCTGGGACGGAAAAGCGGCTCGCCACATACAAAGCGCTTCAAGAAGCACGAGCAGCGGGAAAGATCCACACAGTTGGCGTGTCAAACTAGTTCGCAATCCATGGCCATGTTGGCTTCCAGTCTGACCTTATAATATTATCTACAGTGGTGTCCACCATCTAGAGGAAATTCGCGCAGCCGGTTATGAGCTGCCCGCTGTGAATCAGATAGAAGTACGTCTCCGGCGAGCTCTCCAGCCATCATGTTATCGACTTTATCGCCAGCTCCATCCGTTATGCCAGCAACGCCCCATCGTCAATTATTGCAAGCAGAACTCCATCATTGTGCAAGCCTACTGTCCTATCATCAGAGGGCGGATGGACGAGCCAGTGATTGTAACGCTTGTGGAGAAGGTGTGTAATTGAGTAAAACTAAACAGGACCAGAACGCGTCTGACCATGATTTCTGGGTAAAGTATGCTCGCGACCCCGCACAAATCCTACTTCGCTGGTCCCTCCAGAAAGGGTGAGTGCAAGTTCAATGTACTGTATGTAGTACTGACGTTGACACCTTGTTCTGTAGATTTGTACCACTCCCCAAGAGTGGGACTCCAGCTCGTATACATTCGAACTCGCATCTCTTTGACTTTGAGTTGACGTCGGATGATATGGAGGCTCTTGATAGCCTTGATAAAGGAAAGGAGGGCGCTATATCTTGGAATCCTGTCGATGCGGAATGAATGCTTCGCCAAGTCGTGCATCCCTCACCGCAACACCGTTCCTGTTCTTTTCTCAGGTGTTCGGCGGTTGCGAAGGGACCGTCCGTGTATCTATGCATATTCCATCCAGTTCATCACCCATTCAGATTTGACTCGTCGATGAAAATTGAGCGATTGCTCCTTTGTATCGAGAACTCGACCATTGATAAGTATACAACTGTTGTTTTCAGTCACTGTCATTGACTAAGTGTCATCCTACAAATACACTCTGCGATGCGATGGTCTTTGCCTAATAAGAACTCGGATGCTTCAACATTGTCTACAGAAAATTGAGCAATCAACACACGACGGGGAACACCAGCACTCACGCCTCCGTCAATCGATACCGTGTCCCCCGTCACGTAGAAGTTCACAAGCAAAAACAGGGCCAACGAGCCGACATCTCGAGGTCTTCCGTATCCATGTTCGCTGTAAGGTACCTCAAAATCAAGCTGTAAATCCTTGGGGACTATGACGGTTCCTGTCTCGTCTGTCGGGGCGCCGGGGAATGACATCTGCAAAGATTGACTGTTAGGTATTGCCTCAATTCGGTGAGCAGTGTGGGAGCGTACCGTAGTAGGAAATAGTCCTGAATGGAAAGGTGTGTGGTGAGTACCGGTGGCCGTCAGTATTGCTAGATGGCCTACCTGGGGCGATTCCATTTACGCGGATACCCAGGGGCAAAAGCTCGTGTGCTCATGAAGCTGTTGCTTGTCCAATCGCGCTCTTCGAGAACATGTAAGGATAAGACAGTCCGGCTGTTGACGAATCCTTCGTCCACCCGTTCATGCTACTCGTCATGATGACCTGTGGCGGGAACTTCTTTGTAAATTCCTCGTCAGAGAGCTTCCACTTCTCCAGAAGCGGCAGGAAAGCAAACGTCAACCAGTAGGGACCCACGGCGTTTGTGTTGAGGGATTTATTGAACGCTTCGGCGGGGATGTCGTCGAAGAACTTGGAGACGTATTCAGCGGCGGTGTGTACCTGGGGACACTTGAAGGATCCGATGAGGATACCGGCGTTGTTGAACAGTGCAGTGACATATGGCTCCCGTCTACCAATTTCGTCTGCAAGACGCTTAGCTTCGGACTGCGAAACAAATTTCAATGAGACTATAGCTAAGTACGCGCAGGTCCGGCGCGTACTCACCTTCTGGCTAATGTCGGCTTCGAGACAAGTCATCCTGCCGCTGCTTGAAACATTGGATACAGAGGCGTTGTACAATTCACAGGTCCTGGAAAGGGCGTCAACTTCTACGATGTCGAAGTCCAGATATGATCTAACTTAGCCATGTCATCTTGCGTGCCCGGAGGGCCCACGATGTGGACTGTTGCGCCGTTGGTTATGAGCGTAGAAGCGATCATAAGGCCAATTCCCTTTGATGACGAAAATGTCAGTTGACCGTATGCAGATCCGTAAGAGGCGACTTACGCTCCCGCCACCAGTTATGACTATGACTGTGCCGCGCAGGTCGAACAGATTTTTTAGCTTGCAGATGTTCCAACGAGAGAAGCATGGTTGGCGTGTAGATTCCCAAGCTCGAGAGGAACGTTATTTATATGAATACTGGAGAAGTACGCTGTTCTTCTTACGAGTTCCTTCGGCATGCATCCGATATCGCGAGTACGTTTTTTTTTCACCAAGAAGGTCCATCCTAGGATTGAGGCGGTGAACACCGGTCATGACCATTGAAGAAATCGAGCGGCGAATACAATCCAAAGAGCATAGAGTTGGCGTTCAAGTCGGTTGATTGCAGAGCTGACATTGGACGATGAGAACAAATTTCAAGGAGAAGTGTGGCTGTCTCGGAAATTGAGTGGGTCAAGCGCACCGAGCCGGAAAACGAATCGGAAAAACAATCGAGAAGTTACCCTTTGGGCTTGGTCAGTCAGGGCGACAGCACTTGGTCTCTCAACACCAGGACACGCGTATATGCGTAAGCCTCTCCGACCCTTCTATGGCGACCGGACATCGGACAACGATTGAACTCGTTCCTTTGCACTCTCTCGGAAGAACGGCGAGAACTCCTAGCCGGAGGAAAAATAATGATCATACATACAAGTATTGTTCAAGTATGTTTATCTCTGTCAGTGAATGCATCCTACAGAGACGCTCTGATGCGTGAGATGGTCCTCTGATGCGTGAGATGGTCCTCGCTTAATAGGAACTCGGATGCTTCAACAGTGTCTACAAAAAATGAGTAGCCATTACACGACAGAGAACACCAGCACTCACGCCTCCGTCAATCAGTACCGTCTCGCCCGTGACGTAGAAGTTCACGAGCAAAAACAGTGCCAAGGAGCCGACGTCTCGAGGTCTTCCATATCCATGGTCATTATGGAAAGGTACCTCGATCCCAAAACTGAAATCCTTGGGGACTATCACAGTCCCTGTCTCGTCATCTGTCGGTGCGCCGGGGAGTGACATCTGCATTGGAGAATGATTGTGAGTTCTCGGTTGATTCGGTGAGTATTGTTGGAGCGTACGGCACTAGGGAATGCTCCTAGATTGAAAGTTGTACGGTGAGTACTAGTGGCTACGATTGGCGGTGGGTGGCCTACCTGGGGCGATTCCATTCACGCGGATACCCAAAGGAAGAAGTTCATGCGCCAATGAAGATGTTGCTTGTCCAATGGCGCTCTTCGAAAACATGTATGGGTAGGACAACCCGGCTGTCGACGAATCCTTCGTCCAAGCATTCATGCTACTCGTCATGATGACCTGTGGCGGGAACTTCTTTGTAACTTCCTTGTCGGAAAGCTTCCATTTCTCTAAAAGCGGCAGGAATGCAAACGTCAGCCAGTACGGACCCACGGCGTTTGTGTTGAGGGTTTTATCGAACGCTTCGGTGGAGATGTCGTCAAAAAATTTGGAGACGTATTCAGCCGCAGTGTGAACCTGGGGACGCTTGAAGGATCCAGCGAGGATACCGGCGTTGTTGAATAGTGCAGTGACATATGACTCGCGTCTACCAATCTCGTCTGCGAGACGCTTAGCCTCGGACTACGAGGCGAAATTTAGTTAGTCAGAGTGCATGTAGTCTGGACGGTCCCGCGCGTACCTTCTGGCTGATGTCGGCTTCGAGACAAGCCATCTTTCCGCTGCCTGAAACGTTGGAGACAGACGCGTTATACAATTCACAGGTCCTGGGTAGGGCGTCAATTTTCATGTTCTTGAATCTCGAAAAGAATCCCCACTTGTCCATATCATCTTGCGTTCCCGGAAGGCCCACGATGTAGACCATAGCACCGTTAGTTATGAGCGTGGAAGCGATCATGAGACCGATTCCCTTCAATTGCCAGAATGTTAGTATGCTGCATGCATTCTGTTCGTTGAAGGTGACCTACGCTCCCTCCACCGGTAACGACTATGACTGTGCCCCGCAAGTCGAAGAGATTCCTAGCATGCAAATGCTCCAGAGAGAGAGGCATGATTGGTTTCAAATTCCCAAGCCCGAGAGAGACGTTCTTTATACGGGTCATCCGCCTTGAATACGTCATGGACGTGTTACGAGTCCCTTCGGCATGCATACACCTGCATGATTCATCCTTTCAAACTCTAAAATTCGAGAGTCCATCCCGATATCGAGGCAGCGTGAACGCCGGTCCAGAATACATCACGTAGGAGTCGAGTGGCAAGCATAAGCCAGTGGCCTTGTTACGCGTTCCTTCGGCATGCATGCATATGTGGCTCATCGTTTTTTTCGAGTCCATCCTGATTGTGAGGCTGCGTGAACGCCAGTCATGACTATCGTGGAAGTCGAGCGACGCAAAAGCACACAGTTAGCGTGGGAGTCGGTGCGATTCCAGGATTGACAGATGAGAACAAAAGAGAAAGGTCTTGTAGGCGATGAGTAGTGGCGGTTAGTGAGTGAGAACGATCGCGAAGTTTCCCTTTTAGGCAGACGATCAATCACATTGGCCGCAGGGTTGACACGGCAGACTTTTGCTCTCTCAACACCAGGACACGCGTAAGCTGTCTCATATTACCCCGGACATCGCACACTTCCCAGCATAGCGTCAATTCGCTCGACACCAATCTTGCATAATCTCTTGGTCTCTACTGTAGGCCGAACATGTCTGGTCCCGCGCTCTCCCTCTTGTCTACTGTCAAACTCTCTTCTGGTACTTTTCATATGGATTCTGCCCTGGACACTCTCACACACCTCGGACTCAGGCTTTCGCATGCCCGTGTTAGGGTTTGGCGTATACCAGAACAATGACGCCCGACCATAGGTCTTGGATGCGCTCAAGGCTGGATATCGGTGGGCACCTCTAGCTCTCTTGCGTGAAGCTATAGCTTCCTAAAACTGAACTAGACACGTCGACTCTGCGCAGGCTTATCATAATGAAGCAGCCGTCGGCGAGGCCATACGCGAAAGTGGTCTGCCGAGGGAGGATCTGTTCCTTAGTCAGTACCCATCCTGACTCATCGTCCCGTGTTAATAGTCTTCTAGCGACCAAGTGCCTTTTCAAAACCAACTGTTACCAACAGACACTCAAGGGCGTCGATAAAAGTCTCAAGAAGTTTGGTTTGGGTAGGTCACTGGTACCGTACGGGCGTTGTGGCTCATGCTCACAAGCTCGTTATTGTAGAATATATTGACCTCTTCTTGATCCACAATCCTCACGCTGGGATGGGAAAGCGGCTCGCCACATAAAAAGCGCTCCAAGAAGCACGAGCAGCGGGAAAGATACGCACAGTTGGCGTGTCGAACTAGTTCGTAACCCATGGCCATGTTGGCTTAGTCTGACCTGATCATATTATCTATAGTGACGTCCACCATCTAGAGGAAATCCGCGCAGCCGGTTTTGAGATGCCCGCTGTGAACCAGATTGAAGTACGTCTCCGAGTTCTCCAGCCCCATCATGTGATTGACTTGATCGCTTCCCCAGCTTCATTTGTTATGCCAGCAACGCCCCATCGTTGATTATTGCAAGCAGAACTCGATCATTGTGCAAGCCTACCGTCCTATCATCAGAGGGCGGATGGTCGACCCATTGATTGTTACGCTTGCGAAGAAGGTGCGTATCTGAAAAAAAAATACACAGCACCAGAACGCGTCTGACCTGACCGTGTTCTCGGGGGTTAGTATGCTCGCGACGCCGCACAAATCCAACTTCGCTGGTCCCTCCAGAAAGGGTGAGTGCAAGTTGAGTGTGTCGAATGTACTGACGTTCGATTGGCACCATGTTCTGTAGATTTATACCACTCTGCAAGAGTGCGAAACCAGCTCGTATACGTTCAAACTTGCGGCTGTTTAAATTTGAGTTGACCTCGGATGATATGGAGGCTCTTGATGGCCTTGATAAAGGAAAGGAGGGCGCTATGACTTTGAATTCCGTCGATGCGGAATAAATTCTTCGTCACGTCGTGGGTGTGTGAAATGAAAATATACTATGTAGGGCGACTATATGGAAACATCATTAACCAGATGACTCGTAGCAGCAGTGGGAGCAACAGTCTTCGTAATTGATCAACGAAGTTCAATGAACTTTGACCTGACTTTGACGAGGCACGGAACATATCATTCTGTGGCTGTGTAGTCCAATCACCTTTTGTCTCCAACGGCCATGTCGACTGAGAAGGTCTCCTTCACCGTCCGCCGCCCGCCGCCCGTCTCGCGGGCCTCATCCGGCGCGGACTCGGATTCATCCTCATTCAAGGCTCCCGCCCTCCCGCACCACCGGATCGCGCAACTCAATGACTCGTCGCTTCCCGGCAGCCCTCTTTCCCAAAGCGTCACACCGTCCGACTCGGACAGCGACGCAGACGATGACGAAGGGCAAGACGAGCTTGTAGACGCATTTGACAAGCTCAGCGGCGCTCAGCGGTGTGTTCCTCCCTTTCTCGTGCCCAACCAGCCTTTTCAACTCACATCAGAACCCTTCAATGCCTTTTCCTTTCGCAGAGTCAACCCACGTAAACGGCAGGCCCCGCAAGGACCGCTCGTCATTCCCGCTCTCAAGAACAAGGACTGGAGAGCCCTCGCACGCAAGCGCCGCACCGCCAACCAATTTGTGCCGCCGACAGCACAAACGGGAGCGGACGGCAGTGTAGGTGGCCTCGGTACCAAGGATTCGATCAATTCTGGTCCCGTGTTGCAGGGGCTGCAGTTCTACAACAAGAACAAGGAAACGCCGCAGGAGGGAGAGGCGGAGGCGGAGGTAGCAGTGGCTGATGAGGATGTCAAAATGGAGCCCGTTCCAGAGTCAGAGGACGAACTCGCTCTACGTGCTATTCTTGCTGGCAACACAGACGGCATACAGGGACCCCATATAGACATCATCCCTACACCTGTATCCGAAGACGATGCGTACAAGCAAGACGTCGAAGAGCTCCCAGAATCCGCCACCCTGTCGGACTACAATCGAGTCCCCGTGTCGCAATTTGGCGCTGCTATGCTCCGTGGTATGGGCTGGAAGGAGGGTCAAGCGGCGTCGCGCAAACCTGGGAAAGGGATTGTCGAGCCGTACCTCCCAGAAGCGCGGCCTGCTCTGCTTGGAATCGGGGCCAAGGAGCAGGAAGTGCTTGATGATGGCTCGAAGAAGAGGAAAGGGGCTAGTACTCGGCCGGAGCGCAGATACGTTCCTGTTGTCAAGTTGGCAAAGGAAGGCGGCTCAGAGCGCCGAGAGCGCTCTCGGTCTCCTCGTCGTGAAAGTGACTCGGCACGATCTTCTAGGCGCGGCTCTCCTGATCGCAGCAGCCGACGACGGGACGATGACCGGGACAGCAGCAGGCGAAGGGATTATGACGATCGGGACCGTAGACGGGATAAGGACGACAGGGATAGGCGCGACAGAGATAGAGACAGCCGCGATGATAGAGACAGGCGGCGCGATCGCTCCCGAGATGGAGAATCTTCGAGTCGCGCGTCAAAGCGATATTGATCGCAAGCCTATTGTACAGTACGACGGGCATTTTCTTTGTCTTTTAAATGCTTACCTGTGTATCTCCGGGAATGTCAGAAACCATATAAGGATTGCTACGTTCCATTCGTCACTGGCAGCAGCAGGGGCAGGTGGTATGGCACGGTATAAGGATGTAATCCTCCATGTTGTGGCTAATGTTCAGTGCTTCATGACCATCACCTTCACCCCTGCTCTGGGCGAGATTGTGCGCATCCCTGTGGATCGCGATGCGGAGACTGTGCGATTGCGGTTCACGGCTGTTCTGTTCTATGGGGAGTACCGACGATACGTGCGGGATGGGGCTAGGGTGCAGGTGTGGTGTAACATTCCCCCTCCAGTGCCAGCTGCAGCGCCAGGTTCTTCTTGGGCGGCGCTGGACTTCACTGAAGCTACAGGAGGCGCTAGTCGACGCTCAAGTCGGAGCAGTGATAGCTCGGACCTGGGGGGCGGGGAGTCGGATTTTGACCAGGTCGTGTTAACGGCCACTGTTCACGCTCCGCTTGATTCGGGCCCCGGGATTCTGTCGTATTCATTCACGTATAGGATCTTGTATCCTACTGGCAAGATTCAGTGGTTAGGGAAGGTAGATTCCAACGGGGCGTTCACTTTTAGTCGACGAAGTAGTCGGAGGACCAGGTAAGCGTTTCTCTGAGTGTCTGTTTGGTTGTGTAAAGTTGACATTCGCATAGAGAAGCAGCCGAACCACTGAATGGCTTACAAGACACAGGAGCATCTCTCTCTGCTGAGGATTCCGTCGGCCCACCGAGCAATGAGTCTGTCGTCAACTATTCCATTGAAATTGTTTCCCAACGCCTTACTCCACTAGCCAGCAGCCTCCAAGTTCAACTTCCATCAATGTAAAGCCCTCACAAATTCCACGGCTGGTGAAATTGAGAAAGAAAACCTTCCTGTGGCAAGCATGGTGGGACGAATTCGGTCTAAATACGATTGAAGAAGAAGGAGTCCACGACATCGATGCTAGGTGAGATATCCGAATTGACTCTTGGCATCGGGGTGGTTGACCGAAACGTCTTGTAGTGGCGCAGTTTTCTACTCGGAATCTGATTCAGATCAGAAGGACAAGGACCAGCGAGAGACATGTACACCGCCTGCTCCTGAAACATTGCCTGATGACTCGATATCGTCTAGCTCCCTTGAGTCTATTCCTGTGATGTACGCCTGTCATTTTCTTGTAGGATGACCTTTTCAACTCAACATCATCTAGCCAAGAGCCGGCTCCGAATCCGATGCCATCACTGTCAGTGTCAACTGAACTTGACTTGTATTGCTCTCATAGTCCGATTTTCAGCCGACAACCAGTACCACGAGTACCCGTACCTTCTGTGTCTCACTTGGAATTCCTCTCCGTACCTGTTCCTGCTTCCGAGTCCCCGACACCGAGACAAACCCCACTAATGCTCTGGGGTTGGCTCCTAGATGAAGACATCTACGAGCCGGGGACCGCGCCCATCTGCACTTCCCTTTCTGACCGTTATGAGCGGTTTGTCAGCGCGATGAAGACAGCGCGGGTCATCGAGGCGGCGAGGTTCAAGGGGTTTGTTAGTGTCAATTACACCACCCCCAACATCAACACCAGCTCCAGTTCCAGTTCTCAAACATCACAGTCGCAATTCTGCTTCCACTTTGCCTCAAACCGGAGTGCGCGGGAGCGGAGGAAGAGGTTGAGTGGGGAGGAGGTGGGGCGGTTGATGGATGCGGCGGGGACGACGAGGAGGCCGCAGTGGATTGAGGTGCCTGGGTCGGCGTCGGCGGTGTATCTGGAGGTCAAGAAGGATTCAGAGAGGGAAGGCAACGGGAGCGAAGATCGTATTGGGGAAAGGTTCTGATACGAGAAATGGATGTGTAACAGAAACCTTCGTTCGTTCGTTCATTTACATATGTGTAGTCGCTCTTTAATAATCCCCATTAGTTTTGAGTACTACAGCTAGGAAGAGATGTAGAGCTATTCATCGCAGATGAGCACAGCTCAAGTTGGCTTCCTCGTTTCCGCAATTCCGTGTCAGAGAGGGACAGACCATTCTGAGTATAGGCCCTACCCTACTATCTTGGCGCATTCATTACATCGTACTTACTGTTCACAAAGAAATACCCCTTCGGCTCAATGTTTTACAGCAACCTTCAATGTATGCTCATCGCACTTAGTGGCTTGCCGAAGTGGGCATGATGTCATTCTCTTCGCTGGCTTTGCTTTGAACGCTCTACCCCGGTCCGCCTTCACTTTAACGCGCTTTTCAGAAATCAGTCTCAGTCATCCTGTGAACATCGCCCGCTCGCATCGTAAGGTCGGACAATCCAAAAGCTATATGAGCAGCGAGGTTGGTCTCATCTAGCACTATTCTATTCCTCTCCAACTATGCCCTCAGAACCACTTGAAGCCGAATTTGCCTATCCTCCTGTCCTCTCTAAAGATCAAGAGGATGAACTCCGACAGCTGGGACTGGAGGGACCACTGCAACGCTCAGTCTCTCCCGCCACTGCAAACCTTGGCTCCCCCAGCCTCGGCGAGCTGGAACGCGCATTTACACGAGAAGGTCTACATGTCGTGACTTTCGAGAAAGGAAAGGGTGAAGACCCTAGAGAATGGGGTAAAGGGAGAAAATGGTGAGGCTTTGCTTTATGTTCCCTCTCTCAGTGCGTTTGTCTAATCGCGATCTGCAGGTTCATCACATTATCAACCGCCTTCTTATGTCTGGCCGTCGCACTTGGCAGCTCTATCGTAACCGGAGAGTAAGTGATTATATGTGTGTCACTCGAGTTCGATTTCTCATGTACGCGAACAGCCTCGCAGGTCCAGTCACAGACTTAGACACCACCCAGGAAATCGTAAACCTGACCGTGTCATGTTTCGTGATAGGCTTCGGTCTTGGGCCTCTCGTCTTTGCTCCTCTTTCAGAGGTAGTCGGACGTACACCGGTCTACTGTGTCAGCATGTTCTTCTACTTCATATTCACCCTTCCGAGTGCTCTGGCCAAGAATGCTGCTACTCTTGTCGTTGCACGCCAGATTGCTGGTCTAGCAGCTTCAGCTCCGATGTGTAATGTCGGTGGAAGGTACATTGTTTCCATTCTCTGACTCTGACCCCGTCGCTTACCGACTTGACTCACTCAGTGTCGCCGATATTTGGAGCATAGAAGATCGAGGCATTCCAATGGCCATCTTCTCGTTTACCATCTTGTACGTCCCTTCTTCTGCAGCGGTGTTTCTCAACTCACCTCTCTACGCGCAGCATGGGTCCATGTGTCGGCCCTCTTCTCGGAGGATGGATTGGCGAACGCGCCGGGTGGCGCTGGATCTGTGCGTCCATTCACCCTCTTCTGACCATTTTTTCTAAAACTGGACTATCAGACTGGGTTCTATTTATCTTCGCCGGTGTATGTTTTGCGTTCACGCTATTCATCCCCGAGACCCTTGCTCCGGTCATCCTGCGTCGCAAGGCAAAGAAACTTCGCAAAGAAACCGGAGACGAGAGGTACAAGACGCTCGAGGAGCTGGAGCGTGTACCCTTATCGGAGACACTCAAAGTAGCGCTGCTTCGGCCCGTTGTGATGCTTTTCAAGGAGCCCATTGTCATCTTCATGTCTTTCTGTGCGTATTTCCATACCAATTTCCTCCATTCATCTGCTCATCCTTCTCCAGATTTGGCGTTCGTCTACAGCCTGCTTTGTACGTTGTGCATGCATACCTTTGCACGGTGTTCTGACTCCTGATGCTTTCATCAGATCTATTCTTCTTTGCCTTCCCAATTGCATTCAGCGAGATAAGAGGATTTAGTGGTGGAATGACTGGGGTGACGTTCATCAGTATCATGGTGAGTCTATCGCGTGCGAATCTGATATATTAAGCCTTACACACACACTTTGTAGTTGGGTATCGCCCTTGCCATGTGTGTTGTCCCTTTCCAGGAGACGGTGTATCGCAAAGCAACAATAAACGGCGTCTATCCGGAAGCACGTCTCTTCCCGATGATGGGCGGATCCATGTATGTATCTCGTGTGTCTGTCTATGTGATTGCTTGCTTATGACTTCCTCCCACAGTGTCCTCCCAGTCGCCCTCTTCATCTTCGCCTTCACTGGTGCTTACGAATGGGTCCATTGGATCGCACCATGCATTGCCGGTGCCCTCTTCGGATTCGCCCTGATCCTCATCTACATTTCCGCCAACTCGTACATCGTCGACAGCTACAGCGCATTTGCTGCGTCCGCCATCGCCGCAAAGACTTTGCTGAGATCGGAGGTGGCGTCGGCCGTCCCTCTGTTCGTGAATCAGATGTTCCATAACATGGGTTTCCAATACGCGGGCCTGCTATTGGCGTTGGTGTCCGCTGTCATCACGCCGATACCGTTCATCTTCTTCAAATATGGGGAGTCTATACGCAAAAGGTCTCACATGGCCACGCAAGCTCCCAAGTCAGCCAACGTAGGGAAGTATTAGACTACTATTGAATACATAATCGCAATTCATATTCTCATTCTCACTAATATACCTTATCCTCCAATGTCACTTGTTACCTTATATACATTGTGTGAAGTTTGCGATGGGTTTTGTATCTCTCTTCACTGCCAATCATAGAGAGGAGGTTACGTTCATTCACGTTGTTCCCGCATGCAACAGATTACCGTCTAGGAGGGCAGCCCCATGCAAGTACGTATGCGGAGGTCTGGCTGCTGGCAACAGTTGACTACCGTGCCACGCAAGGGTGGACGTTGAGCGTTTCCCCTACATTGATTGACTGGCGCGAGGAATGAATCATGATCAAGAAAGAGAAAAGCGCGCGCTTCGGGGACCCACCAGTGCAATGGGTGAGACTGGAGGCTTGATTTGGGCGTTTGTTTACCGGCGATGGCCAGTCACTGTGGCCTGTTGTCGCCGGTCAAGTTCAACACGACTGTGTGTTCGACGTGTGGCTTCACTATCAGTACTTCGCAGACGTCGCAGGGACAATCAAGATAGTGATGGAGTGGACCGAGCGGAATCCCTCCGAGACGACGCAAACGAGATGACTGTGTGTGCACAGTGTCACTGTGTGATTCTGATGAACGACGTTGATCTATGCCACACCAGACGTAAAGTCCGCTATGTCCCGGGCCGCCTCTCTGCTCTCTCCGGCGCTCTACCGACTTGACCTGTCATTATTTGATACCTACGAACCTGCCACATTCTTGTTCTGTGCCATCTTTCCACACGTAAGTAGTAGTTCCGTCTCATGTTTTTGATTCCCAGGCTGAACAATAGTTGACGAGACTCGAGAGACAATAGACTGCTGCTGATAGCCGTGTGTAGGTCCACGCCTCGGGGATCTCGCTCACTCTGGCGCTGTTTTCACGGAATGCCAGAGGTCTCTGCTGCAATATCCGGTATAATGTCGAGTTCAAACACGATGCCGACGTGTTTTATCAATGCGCCCGCCCAGACTTTCCGGTGTCTACCGCTTATTGTTCGAGGCACGGGAGAACATCATATTGCACTCGTCACCAGTCCACACATTGAGCCTTGAAACTCTTCTTTTCTTCGCATGTCCTCTATAAGAAGACATGCCTCTGCTGCTCTTTCTTTCACAATTCTCCAGCAACAATGAGCCACATCCTCAACCGCCGCCTGAGTAGCCTTTCGACGATGTCGTCTGCCACTGTGTTGCCAGAATACTCACGTACTGAGACGCCTGTGCCTCAGTATATTCCCCCGCCACGATCTACGAATATTGCTTTCCCCCTCCTACCTTGCACTCATATCCATTCGAGAAGAAACCCACCAACTGGGCGACCCTCGAAATCATGAGCCATGCCAAGAATCCGGACTCGATACCCCACCTGTACTCCGGAGATATCCTCAAAGGTGGCGTAACGATTCGTCTGAAAGAGCCGACGAGCATAAAGAATGTGACAGTATCGGTACGCCGATCTCTTGTCTGTTCGCCGCTCTACTATCATTGACTTGCTCACAGCTTCACGGCTCCATCCTCTTGCGAGAAGGCGAAGTGTTAAAGGAAACTTTTCTTGAACAACCACTTCTGGTGCATGAAGCACAGACCAAGCTATCGGGGACTACTGTGATCCCCTTTGATACGACTGTCCCCACCACCGAGGGAGTGATCGACGCTTCAGGGTCTCCGTGCCACTTCCGCTTGCCAGAGTTCTTCTTCGAGGCGAACAATCCCGTGCAAGTCGTCTATGAAATCGTTGCCCATATCCAACGGGCTACCTTCCAGTCAAATCTCAAGTGCGTACCGGTCCATGTGATGCATAACTTTCGCCAAGTTAGTTTTCCATGATTCAGGTTGTCCATAAAGTTCCTCTTTACGCCCAGGTTCCGCCCCGAACAGATGTCTGCAATACGCCAAGCCGCTGACATGTACAGTCTTCCATTACCATCACCGGAAGCCGACCTAGCTGGTTGGGTTGAGATACGCATACAGTGCCCGGCAAAAACAAGGCGAGGCGACTTTATGCTAACAGGGAACGTAGGTTTCAGCTTTGGTCTTCCTTCCGTACGATGTTTGATGAATCTTGTAACAGTTATACCTCAGCAACCCGGCAAGGACTTCCTGATTGTGGCCTCTACATTAATCGCTCATCACCCTTCTCTATCCAGCTCGCATACACTCGAGGATCTGCCGTTTCGTGCCTTTTACGAGTCAGGCAGGACGCACAGTCTGAGATCAATCCGAGACAGATCATCTCGGTGCAACTGCGTCGCCAGATCACTTTCCTCAATCCTAGCCCCGCGCGAAGTAAGCGGCGAGGACGCAAAAAGACGACTTCCTTCGAAACGGAAGTATCGACTATCTCTTGGTATGATTATCGACGAAGCGAGGGACTGGTTGAGGGCGAACTGCACGTTCACAAAGGGCTACCGGCATCTTCGAGTCATCCATCCTTCAGCGTCGAGGTTCGTTGACTCCTTCAATTAGCTCTTTCATGTCTAACGAAGATCGTCGCAGTACTCGATCGTCGCATTGCCAGTGTCCAGTTCGGATTTTGTCCCGATAGATGGAACCCGACCGCTGGCCGTTCAGCGAGTCGACGTTGCCACGGAGTATGCGGAGGGTCCCCGACCACGAGCCGTCACCCGTGCGCCTGCACCATCGTGGACTCGGAAGGAGAATCCACTTGGGAACATGGACCCCCATCGGGCGGGGATGTTCGATAGATCGCCAGCTCAGATGGCGGGTTTACCACCTCCACAAGTGCTTCATACCGGATACGAGGGCCTGGTGCTGTCTGAATGATACCCACCTATGTTACAATCGAGTCTTCCACCAATTGTCGTTTTGTTTTGCATATTTGATAGCAGCAGGCCTATTATGATTAGGATGAGAGGGTCTATTGGGATAGAAAAGAAATGGAGAC
This sequence comes from Strobilurus pachycystidiatus, assembly GCA_019915135.1. NCBI lineage: Eukaryota > Fungi > Basidiomycota > Agaricomycetes > Agaricales > Physalacriaceae > Strobilurus > Strobilurus pachycystidiatus. The sequence continues at coordinate 1,764,625 of JAHLMK010000004.1, forward strand.
TGGCATTTCTTGGGTGGACATGATGGTTCACTAGTAATACTAGCGGTACTTCCTTCCTTCCTATAGAGTGCAACTGGAGTGCTGACAGAACAATGTGTCACCACGATGCCCCGCTCCTCGAAGATTCACTTCCCAACGTTGACCGACGCGAGAGGTCTGGGTATAGTGAAAAGACTCCGTTCACTTTGACGATCAATATGGAGGGTTTGATCTAATTATTGTCACAGTAATACGACTTCCACGCCTTCGGGAAGTAACGAGGCAGGACCCTGTTAACGAGATCCGCCTCTTCTGCCTCTGAGACGGGATAATCAGATGAGAACACGAAGATCTCGAGGCGCAGCGCGACAAGAACACTATCCAAAAAGTCATAATCTTCCACAGGCCTGCCCTTAACATAATCATCCTCCCCAGGTCCCGGAGTAACAAAAAAATAAACCTGTTTCAACGCAGGTCCTGCATCTCGGAAGACGTTCAAAGATAGTGTTGACCGAAGGACGGCGGGTGAGAGCGCCATGCGACATGAGAACCTGACGACGTGCTGGAGGTCGATTGCCGGGAGGAATTCATATCTAGGCATAGCTTTGGGTAAATGTCAATGAGAGCGAACAAAATAGATGACGGAGCGGGACATACGCATCTCGTCCCAGCCATCCATTCGCACCTCTCCGAGCACACTCTCGATGTATAGATGTGTTGCTTTGGTAGCGACCAGAAGCCTGTTCAGACAGTGGATGACTCGTCCGTCATGAGTCTGTATTGTAAGGACCTCCAATTTGCGCACACTAGCCACCGGGGACTGCTCTGCATTTGAGAACATATCGTCGCAAAACACGATGTTATGTGTTCCCCACAAGTGGACAGTCAAGCTGTTGAGCACCAAAGACGGCTTCGTATCCATACTAGGTTGGCTATCATTGGCATAGTAGTCGATGACTTCGAGTTGTAAATCTGTTAACTGGGGCATGACGCTTAGCAGATCGAAAAGACGCTTCTTGTTGATCGCAGTCGTTATGAGGGCAAATCGAGTGACGGAGGAACAAGCAGACAGGGCGTCTCGCATGGCTGTGAATTGGCCAATGTCATCGTAGATCGGCTTCCACCCCGTAAGTTCGAGGACAGTCAGGTCGGGCATCCGCCTAAGGACGTCCGGAAGACTTGCTATCCCATCTAGACCGTCCGAGTCGGTAAGGTAGAGCTCGCGCGTAAGACCTGCCAACTCCGGGTCGAGAGCAAGCAAATTCTGCAAAGAGCGTGCTATTTTGTGAAGATGTCCGTCCAGCATGATGGTCGAAAAGTGGATTTTGCGAACAAAGGGGAGCATCTCACTCCAAAGGAAGACAAGAGGATAGCAGAGCGGGTGTAAGCCACTGTTTTCTGGTATCATCATCTCCAGAACTTGGAGTTTGATTTCAAGCGGGATCCTATACACCGGCCTTATCAGTGTGCGTTCGGAGATATACGCCTTGTTGGCTTCGGGGAAGTAACGTGGGAGCACGACGTTCATGAGGTCGTTCGAATCCGCTTGGGCATTCGGCTGATCTGCGGTGAAAATGAAGCGATCGAGCTTCAATGCTACTAGAGCCTGGTCAAGGGCCTTGTATGACTCGTGAGGCGTCTGCTCTAGATTGAAATTCTCCTGTAGACCTGCGACGATGCGGAACTCCACCTCCTGCAACCGAGCGCTTTGCTGTGCTTGCGCTTCGCCAAGGACGTTCAACAAAAGTGCGGAACGGAAGATCGAGGGGGACAGCTGCATACGGCACGAGAACTTGGTGACATTTTCGAGGTTTATGGGCGAAAGATTGTAGATGGCAAATGCTGCATATGTTCGTCAGCACATTGCATCGCGAAGACAGCATTTTACCGACGCTGAACACTTCGACTAATCATGATCCTGTCGATTTCCCCGACCACACTCTGGATGTGCAGATGATTTGCCTTCGTTACCGCCAGAAGTTTGTTTAGACACGGGACAATTTGAATTTCCTCTGGGTTCGCTATGACCAGCTCCAAAGTGTGTGCACTTTTCACCGCGGTGTCCACCAGCATGTCGCAGAGTTGGATGTTCGCGTCGCCGACCAGGTGAATGCTCAACTTGTTGAGCGCTAGGTGCGGATTTGGTTTTGAAGGTCTCGTATCGGTATTGTCATGATATTCTAGAGCCTCAATGTGCAAGGTCTTGATCTGCGGGACGGCTGCAAGTAGTGAGAGTAGACGTTGACGGTCGACTCCAGTACACGATAGGGAAAGGGTAGTAAGGGACGACATCTCGCGGATCGCGGATTGGATGGCTGCAAAGTTGGGACTCGGAGTGCGGTGGAGTTTCCATCCAGTAAATTGCAGGGACGTGAGGTTGTTCATCCGTCCCAGGAACTCTGGAAAGACCGGAGAAGCAGTGATGAACTTGAAGGTCTTGTCGGAAAAGTCTATCAAGCAGAGTGAGCGCGTGAGCACCGCTAGATCAGGATCGAGTTGTGCAAAGTTTTGGAGGGAGATGTGAGGTTTGTGGAATTCCGAGTTGAGGATGATAGATGTGAAGTGGACTTGGCGGACGTGTGAAAGCATGTCCTTCCATAGGAAGGCGACTGGGTAGCACCGGGCAGGGGAATCCAGGCCATCAACGTTGGCTTTGAGTTCGGCAAGTATACGAAGCTTAACGCTCAGTGGGATCCTGTAAACCGCATATTTCTGAAATCATGTCTGCAATTTCTGCGAAATTTGAGCCAAAGACAACGAACCGGATCGGTAGTTTGAATCCCGGAAGAGGTCCCAGCGCCATCGAGCCTCATTTCGTTCTGAAGCTGAGTATAGTTGTCAGGGTGAATTCAGAAAGACAGAAATGAGATGAAGAGAGTTATTTGAGTTACGTCGATTGAACCCTAGGTATCCCGCAGTTTGTTTTTCCTTTGTTTTTCCAAGATGAAAGCCGAGAGAAAGAATACTAACCCTAACCCGAATGGACTTTAGGAAGGCTCTCTATAGTACTTGGACAAATATTCAGGTCTATGATACGGCTTACAATACTACATCAAGATTAGGCACACAGAACAGTAGTAGAAAAGGGAAATAAGATACACTTCAACCTTTTACTCTATAACCTCGTCCACCTCCATCGCATCCTCCCTACGCTTCTGTCTTCTCTGATACACCTTGATCTTCCTAGCGAGAGCCTCATCTTTGACACAATCCGCCAGTGTGAACGAAACGTGGCACCCAGACGCAGGACACTTCTTCTGTATGTTCCTTTGCCCTCCGAACAGTTGGGCGATAGCATCCCCGGAAAAGTGGTGTTTGCACTTTCGACTGTTGGACGCGTTAGAAGATGGTGCAAAAGGAGGTGCGGGCGACGTACCATGTAACGGGGTTTTCAATAACGCGGAGAGTTATAGGGCACTTGTAATCCTGGGTTACGCCGCCAATCTCGATCTCGTCGTCGTCGTCGCTGTCGTCGCCATCTTCTACAAGACCATCAATATACAAGTGGACGCATGAAGAGAGAACACCCACCTTTGGGAATCATTTCCGTTATGGGAGGCATGGCGGTGTCGGGGTTCTCTGCTTCCTGTGAATCTTGTCAGAGACAGAAGATGAACAGGAAGATGGGGATTTACAAAGAGAGTCTGCCTAAAGTCGCGATATTTCTCGTCCTTGGCATACTTTTGGCGGGCCGTCTTTTTCTTGTGCTCGTCCTCTTTTCCTACGACACCAGAGTTGTATCGAGAAACGACGTCCGACTAATTAGTGGTTATTTCTTCGTTCCAGGAATTCAAGTTGAGGTGGTGCGCACTATAGTGTCTCCTTGGGCAAGTTTCTGTCTGATATCATCCAAAGTTTGGGCATGGAAGGTCATTGTGCTCTCGATATCGAGGAACTGCTTCATGATGGTGTCTGTTTCGGATTTATACTGCAAACGAGCTGAGTTCAACCTTAAAAGAGAAAAAGAGAAGGAACGGCATACCTTTTCAAGATCGTTCTTACTCCCATGCTCAATTAAAGCCGCGCCAACTTCTCCAATAGTAGATACGTTTCCCAATAGACTGCCTATCATCTGAGACCAGTCATTCGACAAGCCCTTGAGCTTGATGATATCCCCGTCGCCCAACGGGTAGTTGGGAAAGTTCTCCACATCAATGGGCTCGTCGTCTTCGTCTTCATCCTCTTCGGCCTTGGGTTCGGCAGCCTTGACCACAGTTTTCCGTTCCTTTTTCGCGACCTTGCGGCTGCGCGCAGGCTGTTCCTCCTCGTCGTCCTCGTCGACGTCTTCCCGACCATTTGTGGCCTGCGTAGCGCCATCTTCAATATCGGAGGACGCTTGGCGGCGTGCGGTTGTGTTGGTGCGGCGACGTGAAGCAGCAGGCATGGTGATGGTCAAAGGCAGAGGCGCGTGTGTCACAGTGCACGTGGGTGGCTGTCACTGTCTGAAGACTGAGTTTAGGGTTTAACCGCTCTTTCCACCTGACGTCCATCATGAATAGCAACGAACATCTGTCTTATCCGTCAACGTCGACTGCAGTCGAATCTACGACGGCTGCCAAGGACAAAGAAACTCTCAGGGACCGTCTCTTTGTTGGCAACCTTAGCCCCACCGTCGATGAGTCAGTTTCCCTCGATGTTTCTTCTACACTGTTCGACTGACGGAAATCAAGATTCACCCTGTTACAACTCTTCTCCAAATTCGGCGCCATAAGCAAATTTGACTTCCTCTTTCACCGTGCTGGGCCGCTGAAGGGCAAACCGCGAGGCTACGCATTCGTCGAATTCGAGAAAGCAGACGTGAGTTGCTCCTTTCCTCCCTGAGAAATGTCGTCTCATTGTTTCCGAACGACTATCTTGGAAAATTTATATGGGTTGATTTGTGATGGTTGGACGAAAGCAGGCCCAAAGCATGAAGCAAGAGCAACGACGTTGACTGGACTATTTCTGTAGGATGCTGCCAAGGCTCTGAGTGCCACCCACGAGAAGCCTCTGAGAGGGCGTAATTTGGTCGTGACTCATGCGCACCAAGCACCAGACGACTATGCGTCGAACGGCGGAGTCGTACGGCGGAAGACGCTGATGGAAAGCGGTCGTCCGACAGCATTGAGCATGCTCAAAGACAAAGGTGTCAAGCGAGACAAGTTAGTGACCTATCTGCCTCCCCCCAGCTTCTCCTAATATCGCGCTCTACAGAACACAGGACAAGATCGCGCAGATGGAGGCCAAGTTACGGCAGATGGAGGCAGCTTCTTTACCACCCAAACCACTGCCTGCCTCGTTGCCGCCGAAACCCACATTCTCAGCCAAGACGGCACAGCTGCCTCCCAAGCCAAAGACGGCGCTACCCTCACTGCCCCTGCCGCCCAAAGTGGCATCGTCTGTTTTCCTACCGCCAAAACCACAGGCCCCGCCGGAGAAGAAGAGATCTGCGTTGTCTGGGGTCAAGATTTTGAAGCGGAAGGTCGATTCTATGTAGGGGATACACGATTTCTAGTTGGTTACGGGTACTTCTTGGTTTAATTTTTCATGGTCTCTTACTATTCCCGATCTTGGGCGCCTTCTGATCCTGAGGATGCGTGGCCAGGTCAATTAAGAGATACAAGGGAAACAAACTATATCCTGACATTCTACAATGTTCAAGCAGAACTGAGGTTTAGAACGCTCCTGAGTAGTGAGCGCTGCGTTTTCTGCGTAGGACATCGACGACGGCCAATGGCGGTGAATTGGATGACGTAAATTGGGGCTACTGCCCTTCATTCATCTACACTGACATGCCCTAACTATGGATGCCCGCCTTGGTCCAAGAGGTCGCACGTTCTCAAACTCGACCGGCTTTGCGTCCTTAACGTCGGCAACCAGCGACCGCGCGCATGCGCAGGAGGAGTATCACGTCCATCGTCGGTGGTTCATCGGCCCGCTCCCAGAAAAGGTCGTCACCATTGTCTCCGACGACGACGCGAATGCGAAGGGAAAGCGGGACATATCGCAGCTTGTAAAGGACCATGCGCTCAATTTCTTTCTGCAGGAGGGCGGGAGGCTGGAGGACTGGGGCGAGACGAGCGAGCTGACGACGAGAGAGGAGATGCTGCAGAAGTGGCGGGATAGCGAGTGGGGCGCGGTGCTGAGCCGCCGCAGGAACGCAAAGAAGAAAGGCCAGCTGGCGCAGCGCTGGGTCGGGAACAGCTTCGAAGTCGGCGACTTTGTCGGCGTCAACGTCCTCGCCGCGCAGAGCAGCGAGCTCGTCATGAGCGGCGTCTCGAGTCACAAGGGCCTTTCGGAGCTGCACCTGCCTTCTCTGTTTGACCAGGTTGAGTCTGTGGACTGGCCATCGCGCAAGGACACCACAGAAACTTTCATGACGGCTCGCTCGGAACTCACGGACCTGGATGCCAATGATTCTGTCGATATCCCTTTCCGAACTGAATCTCCTACCCAGGAGGCTGGTCCTAGTTCTCTTGTCCCCATCGAATTGTCCCAATCCACAACAGGAGAAACTGTGCCAGAAAGCTTCAACTCTACCACAGTCCTCATTGAAGCACCTCCGCATCAGTCATCCAGTCTCAATAGGGCGCGCTCTGAAATCGTGCACCGGCCCATTATCAAGAAATCCACCCTCGCGCAGAGCGACTCTGTTGCCATCCTGGCGTCCTCCTCATCACCCTCCAAGGATAAGGGCAAATTCAAGGTTCATTATGCAGATAAGCCTGTGTTGAGCCCAATCCTAGAGCCGGCTCCCGTAAGCGAGGTGCTACAGCGGTCAGGGGATGATGTATTCTCCACCAGCGCAGGTGCCATGAGTGCAGATGCAGCAGATGTTGATGCTGGCATGACCGCGAATTGGGGAGACGTGGTTCTACGCGGTGCGTGTGTTTCATCCTCTTCGTAGCTCTGGTCTTATCGCGATTCAGATAGGATGCTTGTGCGCGTCAGCTACTCCAAATCCGAGGTTGTGGGTCTCCGGTTCGACGAGTACCAGAGCCGCATGACGAGCGGATTGCAGCATGCAGCATGGGCCGAGTTTCTCGTGGTGTGGAGGCGCGATCAGATCGAGCTCTACGAAGACTATGTTGGTTTTTTTTGTTTATGCTTCTCTGATTGAATGTGATCAACTTCTTTTTTGTACAGAGTATACCTGGGAAAGAACGCCTTACACGCCACAAGCACAGAGCCTTTGTGGTGCCCCTCATGGCTGCCCGGACCAGACTTTCTATGTATTCATTTGTCGACATGACTTTCTGTCTAACGTGCCCACCAACGCCGACGACAGGTCGCAAGTCTCGGGGCCTATTCCGGAAAGAGGGCACAAACATTTTTGTCTTCAAAGTAAAGACGCGTTCCAGAGCACTTGACTGGATTTGGCAGCTATGGTAAATGAATCCAACCAACTTCCCGGAACGCCTAACTGATCAATTGATTTCGCTGTCTTTCGCGCTTCTCTCCGACCGTCGCTTCTTTTTACCGGATGTGTTTTTCTGCTCTTTGTCTGCGTAAAGGCGCCATACAGGCGGTCAATTGCCGAGGATGATTGAAGTCCACAATCCGACACTTGACACAAAGGTGAAAATCGATGTGCCGCACATCTCGACGGTGGACAGCGACAGGATGTTTACGCGTGCGAATATCATACGCTTGTGCATAGAGTCCCTGCACCATGTTCCTGACTGGCAGGAGATTGTGGAGAGGCAAATGCATGGTGGCAAAGTCCTCGAGTTGGCGTGGCGGATCGACACGAATCTGGACTGGATCTGGCTCGAGACGGACGTCTATGGTTTACACCGCGCGTGGGCTGTCTTATGTGGCTTGGCCCTCAAGCAGGTCGGTTGGCATTTTCCGACTCTTCGACTCTCGGGCTCAATGGCCCTCATAGGCGCATCTCGAGATTCGACTTGGTGATCACTATCCCAATAAGGTTCCCAACCCCAAGAAGGAGGATGAGGAACCGCCTTTCATTACCGAGCCTCCATCGATCGAAGGCTACGTCGAACGCATCAAGCCACACACCAAAATCCGGCAGAGCGTGTACCTGTCTACGCATGACGGAAATCTCTTTCTCCTGCAGCCTGGGAATGCCCATCCCCCGTCACCTTTCTTATCTGAGGAGGATGAGGCTACAACAGACGGTCGTACGCCGCTTCGAGATCGTGAAGTAGCACGGGGTGTGGACCAGATAAAGGACGCTTTTGGCGTCACTGACTTGAGAAGCATCCTTTTGGTCAGGAGGGCGAGTGCACCGGTGCCGACGAATGTTCACTCTGAACGACCAGCTAAAAACGACGAGCACTGGGCCAATATCTGGCTCGCTAGTACAATTGTACCGGAGGAAGGCGATCATGCAGACGAAGGGGGCGAAGAGGCCTTAAACAAGCATGAGGACAAACAACACGTTCGTATGAGGCGATCGTTTGAGCTCCTCCTTACTAGCGGCCATGTTGTCCGCTTCGAGGTCAGCCCATCCATTCCTTTCTGAGCGACGTTTATTTTCTGACGCATCCATCATAGTGTCACTCGTGTAAGAATGCATTGGACTGGATCGAGCGGCTACGCGCGTTAATTGCGTATTGGACGTTGCGGCACAAATGTGATGCGAAGGACGAGATGGAAGTGGCTTCGGCACGGAGACCTCGTTTGACACCCAGGCATCACATACACGCTTTGGAGGAGGAGTTACCTCCCCTTCCGCCGCCAGACCCGGCAGCTCCCCTTCCAGCCTTAGCGAACATGTACAATTGGTGTGTGCTGCAAGGATGCAAGTCCATCATCCGGGGTGGCAAAGTCCACATGCGTCGGGGCTTGCATGGTCAATACAGGTTCGCTTATGGTCCATTCATACTTCTCGAAATAACCGCTAAACAAACAAATTTCCCTTGTTCCCAGGACGGTCCAGATGTTCCTTGTATCCGGGACGCTGGTCATGTTTCGGGTGAAGCCCCAAACGGCGCTGCATTTGACGATGAAGGCGAAGAAACGGGTTAACCTCGCGGATGCGTACGTGTCGTCTGGGTACTTTGCGGTTCTGGCGCTTCCCGCCGGGCAGTACGATCCTGAGGTCAACTCGGTACCACGGCATTATCAAGATGGCCTGGAGGCGGACGATCCCGAGGAGGACATGTTGTTCATGATCTCGTACCGTCCCAAATCCACTGATATCCCTGCCTTGTCGGCGAAGCGGAAGCTGGTCGTATTTCGAACGAGAAGCAAGTTGGAGCGGGATACTTGGTGCTGGGCTCTCAACACGGAGATCGAGAGACTCGCGCGTGCTCATAAGGAGCGAGAAGTCTTATTGAGAGACAGCGGTGCAGTGAAGGACCGGTGATATGTATATTTGACTCTCTAAGTATACTAGATCATGGACAGATCGTGGACAGACACATTTCATACACATACCTCATAGTCATACCGTATACATTATTCAGGTGCATTTAAATTATCTTCTCCCAGTCAATCAGATCGTTTCGCATTCTATTACGATTCATGCATAGGTACGTCTTGAACAAGGAGGCCCAAATGGAGGCCGATCTACGCTAAGGGTGGAGACAGTGTCGTGGCCAGGATGAATTTCTTCAATGAACCCGCTTTGAATGTTCGGCCACAGTCAGGGACGTTCAAGTTCAGCAGCATAACATCGGCAGTGTCCCTGGGCACCGGGCTAGCCTCATGTCCGCCTCGCGTTCCTAACGCGCACAGCAGGAGAGTCAACTCCATATAAACAACAACGCTTGATCTTGAAGCAGACAGATGAATGTTCGACACGCCAGAGAGGCGTGTTAATAAGCACAACTGTATGATACTTATCAATGTACATGGTGAAACGTTGTAGGGGTATTGCGTGCGAGTACAAAAACGGATGTAAAGTGTGTGTAGTGACTGTATACAAGGCGATGGAACATGGAGCGTGATGAATGGCACAATTGCAGAGATAAGGGAGAAAAATTGCATGGAAGATTGCATGATGATGATGGACTGAGTAAGACTTGGAGATGAGAACAACCGATATGTAACCTGCGAGTGGATGAAGAGAAGATATAATGCGAGTGCATGCGTATTCGTAACTTGATGATAATGCGATATGATTGAAGATGAGAAACATGGAAGAAGATTCAGTGACACGGACGGATACCGCTGGCAGCGTTGAACATCGTCGCCCTGATGCTGCCAAGTGTCTCGCGCTGGTGAGGCGTGAGTAGACCCTCGCCTTCACTGCCGGGCGTATCAAAGAACAGCAGCAGCCTGTTCAGATAGTCCTCTCCTTCTGACATGGTGGGTATCGCCGCAGCCTCATCCTGAGGATGCTGATACACCAAAGTGCCATCATGATAGAGCGCGGGGAGGAGGCCATCTGCGGAGGGCGGGTACTCGATTGGCTGGGCAGGCTTACTGGCAAGTGGAGTGTGGATCTGGTCGTCCACGGCCCGGGCAGCGTGAGTGTCATGCTCTTGGGGAGACGGGAGAAACTCGAGCGGAGACGCATGCTGTTGTGGCTCGCCCAGCATATCGGAGGATGGTGGAGGCGGAAGATGTTGTCGGTGCTGCAAAGGAGGAGGAGGAGAGGGATCATTGTTCGAGGAGGAGGAGGAAGGCAGCTGTTCGGTGTCCCAAGGGCTGCCCTTCAGGCGCATGGCAGTCGGCTCGACGGCGTCAATGTCGGGCATGGGGTACTCGTTGTAGTCTGGAGGCATGAGTGACAAGAACGCCTCTTGCGTGTCCAGAGTACCTGCACCCATGGCCCTGGCTTTTCTGGCGCCGCTCTTGGGTCCGCATCCGGTCCAGACGCCACCACGGATGCCATGACGGTGCTTGAAATTCTCAACCCACCCCGAGCTAGCCTTGAAGCGATCCTCAGTGAGACCCAAGCTTTGGGCGATGTCGCGAGCCTTTTCGCGTAGCCTCATATCAGACAACGATGTCTTTGTAGTTTCGGGGTCCGCGAGCCAGGTCACCATTCTGTCTTCAATGATAGGAAATTTGGAAGGTCTGAAACAAACAATAAGAGAACAATAGGCGTCATGGCCGAAAGTGGAACTGACCGATGCTTGGCTATACGCATGTCCTCGTTGGCGGGGACGTTGAGCCATTTTGTTTTGTGTTTCAGGATCTTGCTGATTGTGCTGCGTTCGACGCCATACTTGATAGCGATGTCCTCCTGTCTGGCAGCTGGAAAGTCCCTGTGGAACTCGCAAATGGCCCTCCGGTCGAGGTTAAAGAGCCGCTGTTTACGCTGCTTTGGTTTGCGCGCATCCACGGGAGGAGGAAAGGAGGCAAAGGTCTGGGTATTGGACGTGACAGAGTGGGAAGAAGTGGTGGTAACAGTGCTCAGAGCCGGAGAGGCAGAACGGTCATTGGTTGACGCGTTTTGATTGTAGTATCCTTGGGGAGGAGGGAATGGTGAGTCGGGCGTAGGTGGGTACGGCGACTGCATTGGCGGACCCAATAGACCGCCTGATAAGCGCTGCCGGTGACTCTGAGGAGAGGCTGGCGTGTGAGGGCGCGGCGAGTCGAAGAGAGCAACCTATACCGCAGTCAGTATAGGCAGCAGTTGATATCTATAAAAGGGAGACTGACAGAAGGAGAACGGCGGTCTTCTGACGTGTTCAATGCGGTATTGAACGGTGCCGGCGCTGCTGAGCGTCGGCCCAGCGTCTGCGCATGCTCCAGAGCAGCGCGCTGGCGACGAGTAAGGACTCTGTCGGGGCCAGCTCGGGAGTCAACTTGCGGAGAAAACATGGCAGAGTGGTTCGAGTGCTGCAGAGCTTGCGGAGAGGCATACGAGGACACCGATGTGACAGGCGATGGATATTCGAGGTCAGGACTGGCTGGAAACGAGGCTGGATGCTGCGCCATCGACGAGGTGGGCCGATATGGCATGTCCCAGTGGACGTCGGCGTCGGGGACGGTGTCCATCGAGGAAAACGGGCGATAATAGCGGGCAGCGGAGAGAATGGGCGACCTGAGCATTGTAGACAGGCGTTGAGTGGGAGAATAGGACAACACTAGGCTAGCTTACCCAGAAAGAGGCCTTATAAGAGACAGGCAGGCTCAGAAAAGACTTTTCCTGGCCGTCTTCTCCAATCTGCGAATGGCAGATCGACAAGTTCTCAACGACGCGATCTCTCGTAGAGGGTTGCCTTTTTGGGCAGTGTATCCCCATTTGCACCTCCCCGTCTGCTCTTGTTCTCGTTTTTGTCCTTGTCCCGCTCGTCCTGGCTCCAGGGCCGCCGCTCTTGTTCCTTTTCTAGATAGTTTGCGCGTAACCCTGCATTTTTCCCGTCTCTTTGCGCGCCCTCTGCGCCGACTCTCGTCCTGGCCATTCATTATGGTTTTTGCCACGCGTCTTATCGCTGAATATCCACTCGTAGACTTCATTGTCACCGGACACCCGTTCTGCACGAGGCAGGCTCTTGTCACGCGAGTCTTCAGCAGCTTCTCCTTGCACCGGACAGCGTTTGCCCCCCGTGGCCGCAGTGTGTTAGCGCTTCGGAAATGAACATGCCATGTTCCGTTCTGTTCTGAAAAACTCCTAACGTCTTCATCTGTTTCTCCCGCTCTTTGCCTTCCGGTCGAGGGGATCTCGGCATACTGTCTATTATCTCCACCAAACACAAGCCACACTCGCATCAAAAGTCAGTGGCGCACTACCCCAAACTTCGCAGTGTATCTCCCTGCGACCAAAGAACGACAGGCCGCGTTTCCTTCTATCTAGAAATGCCACATACTTCGCCCTCCATTTCCTCGCGACCCTCTCCCAGACTATGCGATGAATGCTACTCTCTCCTCTTTCGTCTTTCATCCTAACGACGTATCCTCTCGACCATATTCTACTTATTGAGGTCTTCGAAACCTAAACCTTGTTTCTTCTGTGCCTTCTATGGCTCCAGACACACTTTCGGTACCCAAACGACTCACACGAGGCCTGATCAATCAAGGGTCTGAGTCTTACGCACGACTCGATACCAAATCTTCCGCAGGCTCATCGATTCCGAGGTAGGTCAAGTGCCTTTTCAATTATTCTACCGACAGTACATACGATCGTTGTTCAGCCGTTCCGAATGTTCCGGACTTGAAGCTTCAAGTCCGACCGGGTACAGGTTCTCACTCAGTTTCCAGCGCCTGATCTTCTATGCTTCAATGAGTGGCGGAGATCGGCTCTTGAGCGTGTCAGTCAGCTCGAGTCTCGCCAGAGAGTCAAATGGTTTGCCAAATGCTTCTACTGACCGGTCTCACAGAGACAGTCATGCGGACTAGCTTTAGGACCTTGATCGATGGACGTTCTGGCATCTTTGGCCGCCGGAAGGAAGCGACTATGACTCGAACTGAATGTGAGAATCGTCTTGGAGGTTTTAACAGAGATCCATTCAGTACGCTTGGTATGGCTCGGCGGAGGAAATGAATTATACTGACCCTACCCTTTGTTCCAGGTGGTCATCGACATCGATGGTCGATTGTGGCTTCAACTGAGACCCGTTGCTGGAATTCTCTGCGTATGATCCTGAATATGTCGAGCGAACGTGCATATGCGACCTTCGGCTTCTAGTTCTCGTGTGTTCGGATACGTCACGAGGCGACTTCGACGCTGCGCTCTATAATTCCTGAAGGGTGTGACTTAGTACCCGAATCTGCCGTGTTAACTTCGCTAAAATACAGCTCATGCAGGGAAGCTATACAGCAGCTCGCCACTGAATACATATCTAACTCTCAGCGCCAACATTTGGGGCTCAAAGTCAGTCAACCAGAATCGAGCGGGGAGGCAACTTTGTCGAGATACACCCTCGACAGCTAAAACCTGCGGCGCGAGACGTACTTTACAACAGATAAACGTCATGTTCAGGATGTTTTCTTGGTCTGAAGTATACTTAGACCGACCAGACGTCCAGATGATCAGGTACAGACTTCGAAAGTAGCTCGCCAACTCCAATAAGGTGTACTGTCTTCATTTCAGCCATCCGTGCTAGTGGTAATACTTCCGAGTGGGATCAGAATCAACCCAATGCCATTTCCTGCCAGGGTGCGGTAACAAATCACTTGGAACGAGTTAAGTGCCTCCGCTGCCGGTCGGGGACCTGCTGCTTGCCAGCGTGTGCGGGACCGCTTACACTGTGTACCAAATTGCAATGATTTTAGATATCAGACATTAGGCGGTTGAGCACCTGTCTAGTCTGCCCGTGCTCGTGTCGAGGTGGTGATGGGCGTAAGCCAAACATGCGAGTTGATGGGCCACGATGCGTCACTGATCGATGTGATCGTTTTCGTTCCTTTTTGATAGGGGCACTGACCTGCCCAATTGGGATCCGACGGCATGGAACTTCTCTCATCCAACCCTGCCTCAACCTTAACCTGAACCTAAGTACAAGTTGTTGAAGTCCACCGAGTTGTGGCGGACAGCGCTCTGCCTAGACGAATGAACGTCATCTCTTCGACGACACGACAGTCTTCTAGGCTCTCTGTTGTCATTGGCCGCTAAGTATGGCTCTACGTGGACTTCTGAATATCTCTCTCGAGGTCAAGGTCTGCGCCTGTCAAGTTGCTGCCCTTCTCTTCGATATTTCATCGTCGAATCGATGGCCTAGATTGATTGGAATGGAAAATCTGACATGTAGGATCGCTGTTCGCCTGCATCATCTCTTCAATCGCTGACATTTCCCAGGTTGATTCGGGAGCAAACGACGTCGATGCAACATATTTTTGTGTGTGGGGTCGTCTTCCCAAGTGTCTAGAGCTCGCAGCTGATGAACAACCTGCACTAACACCGTTGCCACCTTTCAGATTTACCTTGCTGAGCGGGAACCACAGGTAGAAATCCAATTATCCATACCGAGTTTGACGGATATCATAGTGATACGCGCGAGAAGACCCATTCAGATTCTACTCCAGTCTGTCAGTGTTATTCATCGCTTAGACTACCGGATACGCCCCGCTCGTCGGTTACCCGTATATGGTAACCGATGATTTTCTAAAAGGACCGACCTCGTGCCTAGGCCGGTCGAGCCAGGTCTGTGTCGCGTCGCGTCACGTCTTCCGCTCCCCCATCCCATTGAAACCAAATGAACGCCAGGTGATTAGCGCTCAGCACTGGTACTTCGGCTGTCCTCCGAGTCATAGCAATCGCCTCCGTCCTATTCGTATACAACAACCCGTATCGGTCCTTCCCGGCGAGCGCAAACCCGGCTGCACCCGCCAATGTATAAATTACCTTTGTCTTTGTCGGTTGTAGCCCAAAAACCTGGTTTCATACAGAATGCTGAGGACCACCATTACTCGCATCCCGACGCGGTCGTTCGTTGGCCCCCGCCTCTATTTGCGGGGTGTTGCGACTGCGACCCCGCCACGCTCTGATCTTTCTCTTACAAAGAGTGGTTAGTGTCTTCGTGTACTTTGGGATACGGATGCCCATCTCGTTTACTGCAGAGTATCTTGAGGCCAAGGCAGCAACTGGGAAAAGTGCAGAAGCTCCCAGACTCGACACGGCTGACGCCACTTCTACCTTACCCGTGAACGGAGACTGGGTGCTGTTCCATCCGGTGTACACGCCGGAGGAGCTCAAGTCTGTCAAGGTGAGCTGATTCTCCTTGCCGACAGATTGAATACATATTGAATCTGACTATCTTACAGGTCATCCATCGTCCTACTTTCACATGGCAAGACAAGCTGGCCCGTAGCCTCGTCAGGACAGCTCGGTGAGCGATAGCACAGAGTCGTTTTCTCCTTCCAACAGTCGACTCATATCTCCTTTTCCTCAGATGGGGATATGATTTTGTCACCGGATACAAAGAGAAGCCCATTCCCCCCGGCAGCAAGATGACAATCGAGGAACTGAGGAAGGGTGGTTATGTCTTGACCGAACAGACGTGGCTGAACGTACGTCTAGCTTCCAGTTCCATCTGTCAGGCAGCTCATCACATCACAGCGAATCCTATTCCTGGAATCTATCGCTGGCGTACCGGGGATGGTGGCTGCTACGCTCAGGCACTTGCAAAGTATGCGTCTCATGAAGAGGGATTCTGGATGGTAAGCTCAAGCATGTGGTTCCCGCAGGAAGAGGTCAATGCTGACGTCTCAATACAAGGATCCATACGTGTCTCGAAGAGGCTGAGAACGAAAGGATGCATCTCATGTGAGTTCTCTAGTGTTCTTTGGATTATAGTACGGCTCATCGTTGGCAGGACGTTCATGAACATTCGCAGACCTTCGCTCCTCTTCCGCGCCATGGTTCTTTGCGGCCAAGGCGTCTTTTACAATTTGTTCTGTGCGTTCCCGTCTCTTTTGAACGGTCTCTCGGATTGGCTCACAACTTTTTTCGTTAGTCGCTGCCTACATGCTATCTCCGAAGACGTGCCACCGTTTCGTTGGACATCTCGAGGAGGAAGCTGTCCTTACCTAGTAAGCACCGTCAATGTTTCGCCTCCGAGTCGCTCCCTCACATACCGTTCCTCGTCCAGCACGCACTGTATCGAGGAACTCGAGGCTGGGCGGATCCCAGAGTGGTCGGATGCGCCGGCACCGCAGATTGCTATCGACTACTGGCGCCTCAAGCCTGATGCGAAGCTCATCGACGTGGTCTATGCGGTGCGCTCTGACGAGACGAGCCATCGCTTCGTGAATCATAGTTTCGCGAACCTCGACCATAAGAATGATGTCAACCCATTCGCCATGCGGGAGCCGGATATGCATACCATGGGGCAACGTATTGCGTACGTCCTTTTCTTATGGTTGTTGTACTGTACGGCAAGCTGACGGCTCTTGGCAGCTTCGAGAGGGACGAGGCTGAGCATTACCTCCAGGAATCCCATCGCATCATGTTGCAGGATACTCGTGCTGCCATTGAAGAGGCCAAGCCTTCGAAATAATCTGAGTATCTGTCTCTCGTGTAGTTTATTATCATGTAACTCTCCTTATTGTACCACACATTCACCTCACTCCTTCCGGTAATCATATGTAGACACAATCTAGAGTTATCTTTCCTGGACCTGTAATCCCTTGGTTCAGCGGCAAACACGATGCCTCGAGTTTGTTGAATTTCACAAAACAAGTATGATTTAGCAAAGGCTCGACGAGAAAAGCATGGACTCCAGCTCTATCATAGTCTGAGGGCAAGATCTTGCTTGAAGCACGGCATCCCTGACAAGACACAGTCGATAACGGGCCGCCCCTCGCATTGATTCGGAAGGGGGGAAGGCTTGAAAAGAGACAGTGTGTAGAGCGAGCGTCCTTCAGTGCGTGTCTCCTGGCCTTCTGTCGTGATCCTGTGCTGGATGAGTGCTTTGAACGCCCAAACGTCAATTTCTGCCTCTTAATTTGCCTGTTTTTCGCGTAATATTCCGTGTTCGTGTGCAAGTCAATATTAACGGTAGTTTTATACATAGTGAGCTGTGTGTGCGCAGAGTAGCAGGCAGTGCATGACGAGGGTATAGGCTCAAAAGCCTGGTGGTACCAACGGTTTTGGCTGGTTGCCCTGTGGCTGACCAGGGTACATGGGAGAGAGCATCTGAGTGGCGAGCAGTGAGGAAAAAGATAAGCAAGTGAGGCGCGAAACGTACCTGCTGCGCGCCCTGCTGCTGCTCGAGCATCTCCTTCTCCTGAGCGACAATCTTGGCCTCATCCTCCAGGCTGAGGGCGAGTGGGAGGGCGACCAGGAGCGCGGACGTGGTGACAATCCAGACAATGTTCCCAACGACCTTGGTGGTCTTTTTGAGCACTGAAGCGGTCTTTGCAACGCGCGAGGAGATGTTGTGGCGGGTTGTGGGGGGAACAATGTCTACGAGAGCGGCAATGCGGTCCATGAGAGTCTCGTCGGCGGAAAGCTCGGAGGAGACCGAAGAAAGCGACTCGCTCGACGACGTGCGCGATGACGAGGACGAGGCATACGGGCTGTTGTTGCCGCCGTCCTCCTTTTCGTCGATGATTTCAACTTTGACCATGGTTGACTGGGAATGACGAGGAAAATCCCTGCAAGCTGAAATTTTGGTAAACTCCCACGTGAGTAAGCATGCCGCTTTTGCCGCAGTCCAAATTTGGCCAATTTATCTACTCAAAGTGTTCAAGTTACACTTGTTCAAATTGACTATTGTTGGCACTTAGCTAGTCTCGTACCCATCCGTTCTGGAGAGATCCCTGCCCCTTCCTCGTGATACTCGGAGATTCGGACCGAGCCACGTTTTTCACCATCGAGGCACGGGAGCAGGGAATCTCTCCAGAACGTCTGGGGCATTTCGTATACAAAACCATGGGTCCGTCACTCCGTCACATAATGACGTGCTTTGATCATCATTCCCGCCGGTTCGCACTGCCTGATATGTCTAAGAGCGCTCTCTCCCGCCCAATCAAATCAATGATAATTTTCAGCATGAGAGCCAGAAGCTCTACAGGGCCCCAGAATAATGCTCCATAATCTTGTACATCATAATGAGAAACATTGATACTCTGAATCAAAGCTGACAATGCCACTAATGATGCATACAGCAGCAGATGATAGATTGATTCTTTTGAGCTGCAGACGTTGCTGAAGTTCATTCAGGAATGTGTCGTGTGATTGTTGGTTTGATAAGGGGTACTAAACTCAGATATACAATGTCAGTGGGACCAGTAGTTGACAAGGGAATGTACAGTGGGCGGGAGGCGGGCGGGTGTAACGAGTGACTGAATTTGAAAAAGAGGGGACCCATGGTTTTCTATACGAAGTGCCCCAGACGTTCTGGCGAACCCTCTGCTCTCAAAAATTAAATCCGAAAAACGTGGCACGGTCCGTATGTTCCGATCGGCCGAAGTGAGCCAGAACGGATGGGAACGAGACTAGCACTTAGCCAACACTTACCCTTGCGTTTGCGCATCTCATTGTTGTCATTGTCTCCGACATGTTGCAGTTTGATCATACATTCTTTGAAAGTCAAATTGAGACCAAGTGAGAGCTCGTGACGCTCAGTACTGATCACAACTCTCAATATCAGTGGCCCAAAATTTGACGTATTTTAACTTCAGCTTTGAATTGTAATTTGTCACGGTCCGTATGGTAGGGGCTACTTATGTACAGTAGATTTTCATCTATACAAGCATCAAGCCACAGTCTCTACGCACTGCTTTATGGTGCTCAAAGGGATAGTAAATAGTGGGTGTAAAGTGAAAGCGCAAATGATGAAACTTATTCGTGCATAAAACTGAACTTGAAATTCAAAAGTTACAAAGTTTTCCAAATTAGGTAACTTACTTTTTTTGGCACGAATTCAATGCCTACCACGTGACTCCGGAGCCGAGGGCGGCCCTGAAAGCTACACCGAAATCGTAGATCATATAAAGTCGAGTTGTATCCTCCCACCTCCATCGCTGTGCCCCACATTGTCCACGTCCACGACGACGGGATGCCCTCATCATCAGCGCACACGCCTGCTTCCCCCGGTCAGAACGGTCGGCGCCTCCTTGCTCGCCGTTCGTTCTTTGTGCTCACTGCTCATCGCATCCAGTGCTCGTCCTCCCGACCCCGTCCATGCAAAACCAGATCCACGAGCTCGCAAAGACGCTCCCGCCGCCCCGCAAGCAGAACACCGCCTGCGATGCCTGTAGGTCGCGCAAGGTCAAGTGCAATCGCCTCCCCGGCCTGGACAAGGTACGCAGCCTGCCCGCTCATTCAACCGACGCATTCAGCCCCGTTCTAGTGTCAGGTAGCATACTAATATGCCGACGTACCCATCCACACTCACATGTCCATTCCAGCACTGTCTTTCCAAGAATTATCCGTGCACGTCCGTGGCGCCATCAATCTGCTTCCGCCGAGACTGATTTTTCTCTCGCGTTCTCATCACACAGACACTTTGTGCAGCAGGCCACTAGCGAGAAGAAACGCTCTTCTGCTCCAGGACGGCGGAAATTATCCTCCGCCACAGCCAGGTTCGACACATTCTCAACTCCATTGGCATCTTATCCTACTCGGTCTCTCGGCCTGGGTCATGATGGCGCGACGCTTGCAAATCATGTCCGGCTCGGGCTGGGCGGACTTTTGCGCCTTCTTCCATTCACCAACGACCGTGCTAACTCGTGTCACCTAGCCCTCCATCACCGAACACCGTAAACAAGTGCGTTCTCGTGCTATCCACGACCGCATCATACTGATCGATTGCTCTATAGCGGCTCTCCGACGCTTGATAATGGACCTACCACCCATCTGCCGATGGTGTCGAGCGTTTACCGGTGTAGCTTCTACCCTCCGGTGACGCTCGACTCCTCCACGCGGGATGTCTTGGTCTATCTTTTCTCACCCCCCGATAACCTAAAGTCAGCCCCAACACTAAACACGTAGCTTTCGATTCCTAACTTCGTCTCGTAAATGCTGTAGTGATCGTGATCCGACACTATTTACGCATACAAGTTCGGCCTACTCCGCCTGGGGCGACCAAGCGACAAAACTCGAAGACGACACCTTCAGAGCAGAGTGAGTCCTCTATCTTGGCAATTCTCACCACAACATACATTCCCGCTGTCCCGGCACCAATTTCCTTGTATTCGACTGCGCGTATCTTCGGTCCCTAATTGGAGACTCTTGTTTTCCTTCTTTAGGTTTGCGCTCGACCTCGTGGAAGTCTTTTTCCAGATTGTACACACCCGGCTTCCCCTGCTTAACCCCGAACAGTTTCGCAACAGTCTACGATTGCATCCTTCGCACGTCAGCGCCCGGCAAAGATCTACACCCAGCACTTGTAGCCACGGTCATATCCTGGGGCGCCAAGTTCTCCGAGCATCCCCTTCTTGTCGCTGACAGGCAAAACAACAACGGGCACAGTCTTCTAGCGAAAACACTAATCGACAGGACCAGAGAACTTGCGGAAGCGCTCAAGGTCCATCGTATTCCCAAAGATGAGCACGTCGTAATTGGCCTCCTGATTGAACCACTACAGAGTCGTAAGTCCACTGATCAGCTTATTATTATCCGCTGCTCAAATCATCACCACAGAGACTCCCGATGACCAAACAGGTATTATCTTTGCAGATGATCCCGGCCAGGGTTTTGATTCGTTTTTTTCAGGATACTTTGGCTTCTGGCTGGCTTCAGCGACCCGGCACCTTCTCGACCTCGGTGTACTCTCTTTCATGTCCGCGATGGCGATACAATCTCACTCGGCTATCTAGATTAACCACAAGTCGGTCATATCCTCTGCTTCTCGGGATCCAGAGGACCGAGGAACCATGATCTTCGCCTGGTGGATGGCGTGTATATGTGATGCATATGCATCTTTGTATTACCGCCACAAGCCAGTCCTGGATGATGACGATTACGATATTGACTTTTACACCGTGGATCCCATCAGCGCGGATGTTCTTGACGGAACGCCCTCTCCGAGGGAACAATTGGAGGTACGCCATGTTGGCTAAATTGAAGGTGGGAAGCTGACATGCGGTCATCTGCGTGTAGTTCTTGGTCAGTCCGCGTTTGCCATGCTCTTGGCGTGAACGTGATCGTTTCTTCTCTAGGGATATTACCGCGCTGCACATTCGCTTGCGAGAACGGCAAGGCATATGTCCCGCGCTCTGTGGAAACCCGCCACTGATTCTGATGGGGTGCCTTTTGAGGTGCTGACGACTTTCTCGTCTGCGCTCAGTGAGTGGCGAGATCGATACCTTCAGCTCGTCGGTGTTCCTAGTAACGAGAAGGGAACGTGGGACTTTGTGACGGTATGGTTTACTCATCCTCTTGCTGAACCGGTGGTCTGACTGCACAAGGCGGTGTCGTCGTGTGCGAGTGATGCTCAGTACCACGTCATGTGGATTATTCTCTTCAATGCGTTGGATGACTTTGGTGTGAAAGAGATCAACGAGGCGACACGGATAGGTGCTGCGGCGACGTCAGTCACTAATTACGCCACTATCGAAGCAGCCAAGCGAAAGCTTGCTGACGAAGCCCTCCATGGAGCGCTTCGAATAGCGGCACTGGTGAGTCCCGACCGCGAGCCTTTGGGAAGTTTCTTTAGTCATCCCCTGCTTTCTAGGCTGGTGTATTGACGCAGAACCAGTATTTGGTACGTTACCTCCGGCCGTACAGCCCCACTCCCAATCAATCAATGATTAACATAATATCACAGCGCTTGGATCCTGCCGTTATGCATGTGAGCTGCATTCAGGCGGGGACGCTCCTGGCCAAACTCGGACGGTCAGAAGTGAAGAACTGTATTGACGGGCTGGATCAGTATAGCTCGTCGTACGAGGAAGCGGGGGAACACGCCGCTGAAATTCGCAGGATATATCGCATGGGCGATGCCGATTTCAACCATATGCTCTCTGCGACTCCCCGGGCGGGGATTGACATGTCCTCTGTGGCTTCGGGGCCCGTTGAGCCGGAGGACATGATGGTCGACGAACCTGACCTTTGATACCCTTTCGTCCATATCGTCCCACCTGTTGTTGTAACCGTGTCGTTGCTGTTGTTGTTGTACTTTTCTTTGCTTTCGTCGTTTTCTTGCTCGCCATGTTTTTCTGGAACACGGACTGTTGTACTCGTAGATAGTGCGGATACTTAGATGAGGCCAGGGACTGAGAAGTGACTCACAGGTATGGATCTGTCTAGGGACTTGGACATTGTTCGGTATGAAATGATGATCATGAAAAGACGGTCTTACAAGAAAAGGTCAATCAATAACATGGGATGTGGTGTCTGCGCCACACAAACACACACGCCCTCGTTGACATTGAACGGCGACCGAGCTTTGCCGAGTGACAATGTTTGCTGGGAGGCCAGGGACTGAGAGGTGAATTCTCTCCAAGGTCTTGAGTGTGGTCTGAAACGACGGTCTTGAAAAATGAATTGATTACATGTAGTTTCGTGTGGTTTGTCTCGTTCGTCGTGGTTGAACGGCGACTGAGCTTTGCCGAGTGACAGTGTTTGCTGCGGAGGCCAGGGACTGAGAGGTCATCTTCCTAGGGACTCGAGTGTGGTCTGAAAAGAGGTTCTTAAAGATTGAGTGATTACATGGTGATTTCCTTGGCACCAGTGTGGTTTCTCTTGTCGTGGTACCTGTCTGCGCCACACGCGTTCGTCGTGGTTAAACGGCGACTGAGCTTTGCCGAGTAACGGAGTTTGCTGCGTATATCTCACATTAACACAGAGAGTGAGCCTGAGTTGAGAGCCAAGAGTAAAATTATATTTGGATATATTGCTCAAGACAATCAATCAACCCAAATCACCTCGTCGTGGGTGGGTAAGAAGGCTCTCGGACGATACTCTGTCTGTGCGCTGGCCTCCATACGCATCTTGACTGAGCGATGGACCTTCACTCTCTCCATCCGAGTCGGTATGGGACGAGCCCGAGCGAGATTAGGTCTGAAATGAAATGAACAACATCAACTATCTGTATGAGCCCGGCTGATTTGGGAAGAACGTACCCGAACCACGACACCCACTTATCGTTCCCTTGCTGATGTCGAAACCCCATGGGAATGATCTCCAACACCCACCAGATCTTCCTAATTTTCAACTGGTCGTATATTGGCGATAGCGCATCGCCGAGCTCCTCGTCCTCTTCGGAGGCCAAGCTAGCGCCACATGGCCCTGAGGTGTCTGGTTCAACGAATTCCTCCATGGGACGCTTTCGACGGAAGAGAGCGTCGAGGATCCGCGATAGGAGGGACGGCGGTGGTTCGTCATGCATCGTGCGTACTTGTTTGTCCTTGGTCGACCTTGGGGGCGGGCGGGGTACGACGGAGGGGTACAGCGTTGATGTGTCGAGGCCGAGAGCGCTTAACATGGTAGAGTCGAACATAATGCCGGTGTTTGCTTTGAAGCACTCCCGTACCATCCAGCGCAGAGAGAGGCGGGCGAGAGAGTGTTTTGTACCGTTTTTGACAGAGCCGCCCCCGACGTCTAGGAAGGGGATATCAGAGAGCGAACAAATATAGGAGGTGGATCTAGCATTACCACAGTGACATCCCTACGATGAGAATGAAGCCGGTATGAGAGACTCAGTCAAGTACATGCACTAGACCAGACATACCGCGAACCACACTTCCTCGATATCTGTATACTTGTCATTTCCTGACTCGGATGGCAGCTCGACCTCCCGGTGCAGGACTTGCTTAGTGTCAGGTTTAAGTTCCTCCTCAGCCCAATGTGCAGCCGACTCCTTGGAGATCTCAGATGTAGAGTCATACCAGTGGCGGGGAGGTGGGCGCGTGGGCGTACGAGCCACAGCAAATCTCCGGTCTGAGCGACTAGGAGTCCGGTGCCACAAGTTCGCCTTGAATTTGGCGCGGTGCTCGTCGAGGGCTAGCGCATGTCGGAACGTGCGGATGATGGTGTTGGAGGTGGTAAATGGCAGACTGCGGGATACGAAGCCTACGGCGTCCACGGTTTCCCTAGCCACTTTCATGAAAACGATTTCCTTGATAGTCATACGTATTGGAACTGACCAGACACCCATAAAGTCAATCCGCACATCCATGCAGAATGCCTTCTTGAAAGCTGTAGACTCCTCCCAGCTCAATTCGTCCGTTGTGACGTACATGTTGTACGCATAGAGTACTTGCTGCCAGTTGTCCGGTGGGAGAAGGCCGACTTTGTGCAGCATCCCGGCGAGACTGAAGCGATGATTCGTTGGCCTTTTGTAAATTATCACGTTATGCCGCGCACCCGAGCTGTATATGCACCTCTTGAGAACCCAAACATACATATCCGATCTCCTGGATGGTCTGGAGCGCGCAGATTCAGATTCGCAGTCATAGAATCGAAGAGTCATCACATACAATTCTGCATCAAGAATCGATATCCATCCAGAGAATGAGCTTCAGTAGATATGCTTCATTCTTGCGCTCACTCATAACATGTTCATCGAGGTCCCACGCTAACATCGTGTCTAGGGTCTTATGACCGCCTTCAGGTTCAGGTTCAAATCACACTAATGTCCGCAAACTCACCATCATCAAGTGCGTCAAAAATTGGAAGCTCTTTTGGAATGGGGTCGTCCCAATCCCAGTCTGCACAGCATCGTCGATACCAATGTCCCGCCACAAAACAGTGACCCTACCTGGTAGTACACCAACTGCTGTGAACGATCATCCTTCTTCAGTAGGGAACAGAAATGGACAATGTTCGAGTTGTCCCCATCGAATTGGTCGCCTGTTCCGTCAAAACAGAGGACCAACGTGCGGTTGTCATGCATGGGAGGTAGCACCGATGGTCGCTTCACGGGTGGCTGTGGTGTTTGCTCTGACATTGACACAGGCGCGAAGGGAAACGAGACCGACGCTCCAGGGACCTGCCGACCGCGATAGTGAAGACCTAGAGGGGGAGCAGAATCAAGCATGATGGCAAGTTGCAACCCGCAAGTTGCAATCAATTTCCGAACCGTCTTTTGAAACGTCCCGGCGTTCTACGTCATACGGACCTGGAGACGGGACATGCAATTAGCTATGAAAAGGAGACGTTCCCGAGGCTTTCCGCAAGGATACGGCGAATAAGAGATCTCGAAGGTTGCGTATGTATTGTGGAAGACCGCAGACAGGCGGCCAAGGTGGGATCGGCTGTTCCGCAGCACAGGAAGGGTGTGGACTTGATGTATAGGTTGAAACGAGCTGTGTCGACGTGGCGTAATGGCAATCATCATATTGGCATAAGGGCAGAGGTGCCATAGGTCCCATAACGTAGACATAGTTGAACACTGAATCGATAGCTCGATTAGGGCCAGACTTTGCTCCTGTATGGAGGTGTGAAGCATCTTTCCGGACACTCCGTACATAATCCTAAGATTTCCCTCCAGATTTAGAGCTGTACAATGGTAAGAATAAACAACAGCTATGATGAAAATAGACATACGATTCCGGCCCAGAGTTCCTCATGATGGTGAGCTTTCCTGCGGAGGCAGCGGTGACCATCTGCTGCTCAATCGACTTGTTGATCTTGGCGGTCAAGCTCTGCGATAAAAGTTGATTGAAAAGCAGGAAAAAAACTGCAAATAAACGCACCCTTTGCATCTGCGCCTGCTTGACCAGTATCGTCTTTTTGGGCGGAATATCCCGCCTGCCCCGCTTCATGTTGGATGCCGCTTTGGATGCATGCCTGGCCGCCGCGGCGGGCGACTTCGCCTGCAAGCCCTTCGTCTTGCCTTGAGCCATGAAAGTCGGGACGGAAAAATGGGTGACAGTAACGGCGTCACGGATTCCCACGTGGACCTCAGTCCCGCCATTCACCGACCAACCACATCCTCAGCGTTAATCACATCGGGCAAATGGCGGGATTGGCGTCGTCTTCCGCCAACATTCTGCGCGCCGTGCGCCGCCAGGGAACGGTGCGCCTCTTCTCTCGCCGTGCGTAGCGTCGCCTAGCTCACTGAACGACAGCGAACATACCATGATATGGCCATGCTGCCCGGCCAGAAGGCCGTCGTCGGCTCGGGCCCACCAGGCTACAGCGCTGTCTCTGGACACGTCGTTACCGTCTTTGGATGCACCGGATTTTTAGGGCGGTATCTTGTCTCGAAGCTCGGTACGTCTGCGGTCGACATTACTCCGGGGTCATGCATGCTCATCATATGCGTGAACAGCCAAGCTCGGCACGCAGGTCGTCATTCCGTACCGCGACGAGGACGAGAAGCGCCATCTGAAGCTGATGGGCGACCTCGGCCAGATTGTCCCCATGGTTCGTTCCCATTTCACCCGCAAAGCAAAGTTAATGAACAGTGTAGGAATGGGATATTCGCCGGGAAGACCAGATCGCAGAGTGTTTGAGGCACTCTGACATTGTGTACAATCTTGTTGGCCGCGACTACGCAACCAAGTCTGTTCCCCTCCTTCCAACTTCCAATAAGGCTTTCGTTTTGATCGTCTTCGCAGAAACTTCGACTTCCAGGCAGTACACGTCGACGGCGCAGAACGCATTGCGAGAATCGCAGCTGAAGCCGGCGTTCCCCGCTTTGTGCACGTCTCTCATCTTAACGCCTCGGATTCCTCGCCATCTCTGCTTTACCAGGCCAAGGCCGCTGGCGAAGAACGTGTCAAGGGTGTCTACAAGGATGCCACCATCATCAGGCCTGGGTCCATGTTTGGCTACGAAGACAAGTTCCTGAACAACATGGCTAGTAAGACACCATTCTTCTCTTTATCCGGTCGTTTCTAAGTTCCCGTCCCCTCCAGTCTGGCCTATTTGGTGGAAACTTAACAGCGCCCAAACCAAAGTCCGACCCGCCCATGTAAGTATCTAGACCTCTCCAGTCATCCTCTCCTCATCAGACGCGTTCTTTAGGTTATAGATGTCGCGCAAGTCCTCGCAAACCTCATGGAGATCCCCCAGGCTCCTGGCACTTTCAACCTTCCCGGCCCTTCGACGCTAACATACGACTACCTCCTAGACCTAGTGACCTCCGTTACTCTGACCGCGCCGTCCAAGGCACCCACCGTCCCCAAGGCTGTGGCTATGATGATCGCGAACCTCGCGAGCAAGTCGCTTTGGTGGCCGATCCTCAGCCCCGACGAGATCACGCGGAGGTACATAGACGATGCGACCGTTGCTGGGAACTGGGCGGAGTTTGGGGTGTCGCCGACGGAGATTGAGCAGCATGCGATTGCGTACCTCAGGCGGTACCGCTCTGGAGATAATTATGACCGGCCGCCTAGCTTCCCTCCTAGACCGACGGTGAGTGCTTTCATTTTTTGTTTCTGTGACTTGGGAGCTGATGGGAATTTCAGGTGGAAGAGGCTTGAGAGCTTGTAATTATCTGGCTAAATGAGAAAGTAATTAAATCCTGGTCAGAGTGTTGTCAAATCAGTGCTTGCTGTGGCGAAGTTCATGTGAGGTGAGGGTACATGCGCAATCCTTGACCGAGACACGTACAGGGTGCTCCAATGCAAGCAGAGAGAGGCACGGATTCGACCACCAGTGGCAGAGTTGGCACCTTTTCTGACTTTGTGAAGGCACTGATGCTTCCTAGCGTCTTCCTCCTGCTGCTGCTCGCTCTGACTTTCACAGATCTAAAATAGAGTTGAAGTCGCCCTGTTGCCGCGAACAAGCGTGTCGTCGAATACGCAAAGATGTCCACACGCACCCTGCTCCGCGACAAGCTTCTCGAGTTAGCCTACTTCTCCGACACTTCGTCGCGCCTCTCTGACTGGACCCTTAGATATGAAAGGGCATACGTATTCACGTGCTACATATGTTGAACTTGAACCACCATGACAGCCAACAAAGAGTTGTGAGTTCTACATGATTCCCACTCCAAGAACGGTACCTCTCATGCCAGTGTGTTGTAGATTTCCTCGTCGCAAGCCGGCTGATGAACCCCCACCACTGCGTGGCACGTTAGTGAACGGTCGGCCGACCCCGACATATGTCCTCGCCTGGGTTTGCCCTTCTCGTAAATTGTTCGACAATCTCGGAGACGGGAAACATGGGGGAGTGGATAAGTGCAACTACAGAGACGTAATTGCAAAGAAATGGGGCGCTTGGCCGGAATTTGCGTACGTCCCCAGTTCCACTACTCGTTGATTCCTCGCGTTGATCATGGTCATATCGGCTAGCTATGGTCTTTCGCCCACGACCGCCTACGGGATGGACAGTGACTACTTTCTCATCGCCATGTACAACCTTCCTAGGTTTGATCACATCAATCGAGTCCGCGATGTGGCGGGGGATCCTCTCATTCAAGCAGCAAGGGTCTCTTTGGGCGTAGACCAAGACCCATCCCTCGAGGATACGCTGCAGTGGTATCGATACCCGCTCCATTGGCTCGAGGTGGGGGAGCGACAGAAGGAGGAGGGTGGCCGGGACACGGACTCTGCGCCACAAGTTGGTGGTCATTAGTATATTGCATTTTGAGGAGTAGTATCAAGAACACAGCTTGTTGCATGTCTGTGGAAGTTTCGTCTCTGAGTATTCATGACGATGAATGCTTCTGCGACGCCATTCTTTCTTTGGCGAGTTGAGCGCGCCCGGGCGTAGAACTCAGGAAAACTCAAAGACGCAAAGTCGTTCCACGCACGAACACGTGGTTCGGATATGCTCTCTCCTCAAAGCTCTGTGTCCCTGACTGCGCTCTCTTGTTACTATAGTATAGTTGAACCCATGTCCACCAACCAAATGTCAGTCTGCATGAATCCCGCCCGTCATACCTCTCAAGCTTTGCAGATTTCCCCGTCGGTTGTCCGCTGATGAACCTCCACCAGTGCGTGGCACGTTAGTGAACGGTCGTCGGTGCCCCGATTATGTCTTTGCCTGGGTTTGCCCTCCTAGTGAATTGTATAAGAATCTCGGAAGTGGGGTGAATTGGCTCAACTTCAGAGACGCAATTGCAAAGAAATGGCGCGACTGGCCGGAATTTGAGTACGTTCTTCTGATTGGAGATTTTTTATCCCTCACTCATAAATTTCGCTAGTTTTGGTCTTTCGCCTATGGCCGACCTTGGGGGGGATGGAAACTTCTATCTCATCGCCCTGTTCAATGATCGGGACACTGATCATCTCAAACGAGTCTGCGATGTGGCAGGGGATCCACTCATTCAATCGGCAAGAACCTCTATGGGCGTGGACAAAAACCCACCCTTAGAGGCCACACTGCAGTGGTTCAGGTGGCCGCTTGGCTGGCTCGAGGCGGAGGCGCGACAGAAAGATAGAGCCAAACGGGCAGAGGAAGAGGCCAGATGGGCAGCGCTGGAGAGTGGGCAGGATACGACCCCTGCGCCATCGCCAAAACTCGTGTCCGATGATTTTTAGAAAGATACCCAGATTGAACGCCGTCTGCTGTATATTTAGCTATCTGAAACTGACTCATTCTACTGACGACCGGGACGCTTGTCCTCGACGCATTCTCTTATCTGAGCCGTGGAGCTCTCCTTAAGTCTGACGCTGTCTTTGACCGGGAGAACATGAGCTCTGAGACTCAAGCTTGATATGCACGAACACGTGGCGGCGTGCTTGACGCGTTTCCTCGGTCCCTGATCGCGCTCCTCTCAACTTATGTAGTTGACCCTCATGCCCAACAAAGAAATGTCAGTCTGCTCTCTTATTCTATTTCAATACACCCTCTTATCTTTTTCAGATTCCCTCGTCGCAGGCCTGCTGATCAACCT
Source organism: Strobilurus pachycystidiatus (assembly GCA_019915135.1). Lineage (NCBI taxonomy): Eukaryota > Fungi > Basidiomycota > Agaricomycetes > Agaricales > Physalacriaceae > Strobilurus > Strobilurus pachycystidiatus. The sequence continues at coordinate 1,794,624 of JAHLMK010000004.1, forward strand.
CCACCAGTACGTGGCACGTTGGTGAACGGTCGTCGGTGCCCCGATTATGTCTTCGCCTGGGTTTGCCCTCCTAGCAAGCTGTTTGAGAACCTCAGAAATGGAGATAACGAGGAAGTGGATTGGCTTAGCTGCCAGGATGTGGTTGCTATGAAATGGGGCGATTGGCCGGAATTTGAGTACGTTCTTCTGTTCTCGATTCATATTCCTCACTCAAACAACTCAGTTTCGGCCTTTCACCTATGGCTCATCTCGGGATGGATGGGAACTACTATCTCATTACCCTGTTCAACGATAAGTCGAATGACCACCTCAACCGAGTCCGCGATGTGGCGGGGGATCCACTCATTCAGTCGGCAAGGATCTCTATGGGCGTTGACAAAGACCCATCCCTAGAGGCTACACTGCAGTGGTTCAGGTGGCCGCTTGGCTGGCTAGAAGCGGAGGAGCGTCAGCGGGACAAGGCCAGATGGGCAGAGCAGGAGGCCAAATGGGCAGAGCAGGAGAGGGGGCACGGCACGGCTTCTGCGCCACCGCCACAAGTCAGTGTCCAATGATATGTAGAAACCTAACGAATACCCAGGACACACTCTGTTCTATATCTAGCTATCGAATTTGACGTTTACACCATTGTTCTGCATCTACTGACGACCGGGATGCTTGTCCGCGAAGCGATTTCTGATTTGACCCGTGGAGCTTTGCTCGAGTCTGGCGCTGTCTTTGCCCGGTCAAGCTTGAGGAAGATTTGAGAGTTGAGTTCAAAGTTGTCATGCACGAACACGTGGTGTGCTTGATGCGGTTCTCTTTACTTGGCTGCCATGTCCAAAGAAATGTGAGTCTCCACTCTCATTCCAGTTCAATATACCCTTTTACCGTTTGTAGATTCCCTCGTCGCAGGCCTGCTGATCAACCTCCACCAGTGCGTGGTACATTGGTAAACGGTCGCCGGACTCCCGATTATGTGCTTGCATGGGTCTGCCCTCCTAGTAAATTGTATGAGAGTCTCGGAGGTGAGCGAATCGGCTCAACTTCAGAGACGCAATTGCAAAGAAATGGCGCCACTGGCCGGATTTTGAGTACATTCTTCTGATTGTTGATTTTATCCCTCACTCATATTGGCCAGTTTTGGCCTTTCGCCTATGGCCCACCTTGGGGGGGATGGAAACTTCTATCTCATTGCCCTGTTCAATGATCGGGACACTGATCATCTCAACCGAGTCTGCGATGTGGCGGGGATCCACTCATTCTTTCGGCAAGGATCTCTATGGGTGTCGACAAAGACCCATCCCTCGAGGCTACACTGCAGTGGTTCAGGTGGCCGCTTGGTTGGCTCGCAGCAGAGGAGCGACAGAACGAGAAAGCCAGACGGGCAACAGAGGAGGAGGCCAGATGGGCAGAGCTACATTTTGACTTAGACACGCAGTCTGCGATACTTCCTGAAGCTAGTGTTCAATGATGCTTAGAACTCTAACGAGTACCGCCGGAGTGTCCATCCTATCGAAGTTGCCGCTCATCTAAGATTTCTCATTACCAGATTGCTCGTCCTCCGAGTGTTGTTCACAGTACAATGCCTCCTGTGTCGGCGGCGACTCCTTCTTTGTGGTGAATTCAGAGTCTTGACGCGCTCCCCGCGGGCGGAAGAACTCAGAAACGTCATTCTACTGCCACGCACGAACACATGGTTCGAAGACATGTTCCCCTGATCGCGCTCTCTTCAACCTCCCATTCTACGTGCGCTCAGTCTAGCTCTCAAGCTTTGCTGCTTTGGAGACTTCACTCGTCACAAAGCCTCGAACTCTAACCGCTATGTCAATGAACAAAAGATGTCAGTCTACATGATTTGTGTTATAATCATACTACTCACCTCTCAGACGTTACTACAGATTTCCTCGTCGCATTTTAGTTGATCAACCTCCACCAGTGCGTGGCACGTTGGTAAACGGTTGTCGGACTCCTGATTATGTGCTCGCCTGGGTATGCCCTCCTAGCAAATTCTATAACAATCTTGGAATTGGGCTGCATTCGGGAAACTTCCCAGACGTAATTGCAAAGACATGGGGCAACTGGCCGCAATTTGAGTACGTTTCTTCTGATCGTGGAGTCCTATTGCTCACTCATATTTGCTAGCTATGGTCTTTCGCCTACAGTATGGCCTTCCTCGGGATGGATGGGAACTTCTATCTGATTGCCATGTTCAACAAAAGGAAGGCTCAGGCTGATCACCTCGATCGAGTGCGCGATGTGGCGGGGGATCCACTCATTCAATCGGCAAGAATCTCTATGGGCGTGGAAAAGGACCCAACACTCGAGCCCACACTACAGTGGTTCAGGTGGCCGCTTCGCTGGCTTGAGGCGGACGCGCGACTGAAGGAGAAGGCCAGACTCGGACTCGGATGGGCAGCGTTGGAGAGTGTGCAGGACACGCCGGCTCCTGCACGACCAACCCAAGTCAGTGTTCATCAACATATAGAGACTTGACGAGTACCGAGAACACAGCCTGTGAGATGTTTGCCCTATTGAAGTTGACACTCATCTCATATTTCTAACTACCAGATTGTCGTCCTCCGAGTATTCAGATACCTTCCTGCGACGCGATTTCTTTCCTGGCGGCGGGCGCATTGAGCTTCTTGACGGGCGCTCCGGCGCGGACGAGGAACCTCATCAAAAGTCATTATACTGCCACGCACAAACACGTAATTCGGAGTCGGATACTTCGAGCTCTTTGTCCCTGATTGCGCTCTTCTTGTTGATCTCATGTCCAGCAGACAACGTCAGTATACGTGCATCCTGTCGCTCAGTCTACCTCTCAAGCTTATGCTTGTCAGATCTCACTCGTCACACAATCTCGAACATGTCAGCCAACAAAGAGATGTCAGTGTACATGATTCTCGCTCATCATACGTCTCACCCGTTGCAGATTTCCTCGTCGCATACCAGTTGATCAGCCTCCACCAGTGCGTGGCACGTTAGTAGACGGTCGTCGAACCCCGGATTATGTGCTCGCCTGGGTTTGCCCTGAGTTTGTATTGTATGAGAATCTCGGAAGTGGCGTGCATTGGGGCAACTTCACAGATGCAATCTCAAAGAAATGGGCCGACTGGCCGGAATTTGGGTATGTTCCTCTAAATGTCAATTCCTATCTTAACTTCTATCGGCTAGGCATGACCTTTCGCCTGTGGCCTACTTAGGGTTGGATGGGAACTACTATCTCATTGCCCTGTTCAATGATCGGGACACTGATCATCTCAAGCGAGTCCGCAATGTGGCGGGGGATCCACTCATTCAAGCAGCAAGGGTCTCTATGGGCGTGGACAAGGACCCATCTCTCGAGGCCACGCTGCAATGGTTCAGATGGCCGCTTCGCTGGCTCGGGCCGGAGGCGCGACAGAAGGAGAAGACCAGATTGGCAGTGCAGGGGATTGGGCAGGACACGGCCCCTGCGTCACCGCCACAAGTCAGCATCTAACGATACTCCGAAATCTGACGAGTACCCAGAACATAGTTCCTTGTCTATCTACTTAAAGTTGACGATCATACCATCTTTCTTTCTGCATCTTCTGACGGACGGGAGGCTTGTCCACGATGTGTTTTCTCATTTGATCCGTTCATCTTGATGCTGTCTTCGCCTGGTAGAGCTTGAAGGTTGAATTCATTCATTCATGGCTGTCGTCATGCACGAACACGTGGTCATCGTTGCTTAACGCGTTCCCTGTCCCTAACCGCGCTCCTCTGTTTTGACCACCATGTCCAACAAAGAAATGTCAGTCTCTATTCTCGTTCTATTTTGAGATTATCTCTCATGTCCGCAGATTTCCTCGTCGCATACCAGTTGATCGGCCTCCACCAGTGCGTGGCACGTTGGTAGACGGTCGTCGAACCCCGGATTATGTGCTCGCTTGGGTCTGCCCTCGCAGTGAATTGTACAAGAATCTCGAAATTGGGGAGACTAGGCTCAACGTCAACGACGCAATTGCAGAGAAATGGGCGACTGGCCAGACTTTGAGTACGTTCTTCTAATCGACGATTCCTGTCCCTTACTCATCTTGGCTAGTTACAGCCTTTCGCCATTGGCCTACCTCGGGGTGGATGGAAACTACTATCTCATCGCCATGTACAACCTTCCTAGATTTGATCACCTCGATCGAGTTCGCGATGTGGCGGGGGATCCACTCATTCAATCGGCAAGAATCTCTATGGGCGTGGACAAGGACCCATCCCTAGAAGCCACACTGCAGTGGTTCAGATGGCCGCTTCGCTGGCTCGAGGCAGAGGAGCGAAAGAAGGAGAAAGCCAGATGGGCGGAGGAAGAGGCCAGATGGGCAGAGCTACAGGGCGGCTCAGCTGCGCAGGCTGCGACTCGGATACCGCCACAAGCCAGTGTTCCATGATGATTTGAAGCCCGACGAGTACCGAGAACACAGCCTGTTGTCTGTTTACCTTCCTCCGCAATACCACCGTTCTGCATCTACTGACGACCAGGCGGAGCCTCGATAGACATGGCGCTGATCTACGTAGACACTTGTCTGCCATGTGTCTAGCGCGCGACCTTCACCTGGTTGCGAAAATGAAGCTTCTACGACGACCTATCAGCTCCAAAGATCGAATATACTCGCCGCACCGTGTCTTATGGTCAGTGCAATATTGAGGTATCTTAGGAGTCCTGCCTCCAGACAAGCCGCCATGGCAATAATTGACGAAGAGTCACCATGCGATTGCTGTAAACACTAGCCCGGAATATGTTGCGCCCAGGTGTCCTGCTCAACTGCCAAGGCCTGCTCTGGTATTGGTGGGATAGATAAAGAACAAATAGATTGGCAGTCTGACGATACCTCCCTATATCTTAACACCAGTGTGGATGGAAGCAATACCGCCCCAAAGGTCGGTCCATGCACCGCCGTCGATGCTGGGGCCGGTCTTGAAGCCCGCATCCCTAATCATCTCTGCAAACAGAGGCTGTGGTGGGAACTTGCGGATGCTCTCGACAAGGTACTGGTACGAGTCGCGATCCCCGGCGAGAATGGTGCCGAGAAGTGGGATGATGGAGAATGAATATTGGTCGTACATACTAGACATTGTCAGAGGGAGAGCGCGCAGAGAAAGATGGACACTCACGTGCTGAGAAGGGGGTTGTTGACCTTACTGAACTCAAGGCATGCAAACGTCCCTCCTGGCTTGAGAACGCGGTACGCCTCGGAGAGCACTGCCGGTATCGACGTGCAATTCCGGATACCAAAGGCGATAGTGTACATGTCGTATGTGTTGTCCTTGAATCCATCGAGTTCCTGGGCATTGGCCTCATGGAACGAGATTTGGGGTGCTAGAGAGCGAATATGAGAGAGAAAAGTGCCAAAGCGCGACAGGACGTACTGTTGTGATACATCGTCTTTTTGAAGCGCTTGAAGCCCTCTTTCAACATCTCGGCGTTGATATCAACCACCTCGACGGTCGTCTCTCTGTCCGCGTATTTTTCGCGGGCATGGTCCAATATCCGAAGAGCAATGTCTCCGGTTCCACCAGCAACGTCGATGCAGCGCAGGGGGCCCTTTTTGCCTGGATTCAGTTGGGAGACAAAATCGTCTTTCCAGAGGCGGTGCACCCCCAGCGACGACGCATCGTTCATCAGGTCATAGGACGAGGCGACGGAGTCGAAGACCTGCTTGACCAGCGTCTCTTTGCTGTCCTCTGGAACGTCCCTAAAGCCGAAGGATGTCGTCCTGGGCTCCGACGACGTCGAGGGCGGCGGCGGCGGCGGTTGGGTGTTCAGCTGGCGCACGAAAGGGCGCAAGGGCAGTCGGCGAAGGCAGTTCATCATGACGGTGACGCGCAAAGTCAAGTCGCGCTATTCGTATTGCCTGATTGAGTCGGCCAAACTCGGTGTCGGTCTCGACTTGTCCTTGTACACCGACCACCAACATGGCAAGGCCCCGACCTACTCACTGTAAGCACAGATGCTCAGGCTGCGACAGACTCTGTTTAAATCCTGAGCAATTAAACAGTTCTTTCCATACCTCTGGGACAAATCCACCCCACATTACGCGCAAAAGTCACCCAGTTGTGCAACGCGCTTGATCCTGACCTTCAGCCTATTGTCGTCGCTCCTGCTCGGCTACACTTCACACTTGGCGTCATGAATCTTGGCTCTCGTCAAACAGGCTCAAAGTCTGTCGAAGAGGCACTCGCTCTTCTTGGAGATCTTCCTTCTCGACTTCCTCTCGTCGAATCAGCACCTCTCATCCCCCTTGACGTTCTCGACGTCCTCAAACGTCAAGGGAAGAGGAAGGCTCATGTTCTTCACGTCGGACCTCAGAAATCAGGCAACGAATCCCTCTTTCAGCTATTCAATCGCATCCACTCCATCTTTCGAGAAGAAGGCTTCATAACTGAGACGCGCCCACTGAAGCTGCACATGACCCTTCTCAATACCAACTTCAGGCGGTTACGCCATGGAAGACCTCATCCCATTGATTTCGATGCTATTCGAGACGGGAGTGGGGCACTTGGGATTGCAGCCGATTTGCTCGACGATTTCGATTTTCCTTTGCCCATGTCCTGGGGAACATATGAGGCTTTCAGTCTCCATCTATGCTCTATGGGAAGTTACGCTCCAGATGGAGGCTATGTTAGTCTTGGAAGTATCCCTTTGAAATTATAGGTATGTACGCGTGCAATGACATGTACCCTGGACTTATCACTAATCTGCACTGCCAGCCCAACTGATAGTAAACCGTTCGAAATTGAGCAACGACTCTTTGACAAGATTCAATCTATCCAAATAATATCCTCGGACAGTCTGGCCTTCGGTTTATACCGTTTAGGTCCATTGTCGTGCTTCGTTGCCTCCATCCGCGTCTTCACAGATCTGTGGACCTTCACGCTAGTATGCCGCTTCGGTATATGTCGTCCTTGCGCAAGGTTGGGACTGCGATGGAAGCTTCAGCCAAAAGACGTCGCGAGAGGTCTGAAACGCACCCAAACCACGACACCCATTTATCATTCCCCTCCTGGTGTCTGAAAAACATCGGAACCACCTCCAGGAGCCACCAAAATTTCGCGATGTGGAGTTGATCGTATTTTGGTGATAGCGCATCGGCCAGCTCCTCATCCTCCTCCGTGATGAACGGGTCGGGTTCTTCAGCTGCCCGACCTTGTCTGCCAAGGAAAATGGAACTGCTCTTCCGGCGCAGTGAATTGAGGGCCCGTTTCACCAGCGGTGGTTTCTTGCCTATCGTCAGGATCTGCAGATCACTGCCCGAATGGGCCGGCGGACGTGGTAACACAAAGGGATACAGCGACGTAGGGTCGATTCCAATGTCTTGGAGCCGGTTTGAGTCGAACATTATCCCAGTGTTGGCCTTGAAACACTCGCGTACCATCCAGCGAAGGGAGATTCGGGCCAGCGAGTATCGCGTGTTGTTCTTGACAGACCCTCCGCCGACGTCTGCAAGGGATGTTAATCACTATCAAATTACGGGCAGTACCACGTACCACAATGGCACCCCTACAGATGCGGTATCAGCCACATTGTTCCACATCGGGACACTGCATGAATTGGACGTACCGCGAACCACACCTCCTCCACATCCGTGGGCCGCGCGCTGGTCTCCGAATGGATTCTCTCCATCTCGCGCATGAACCGCTCGTCCTCTGGATCCCACCTCGCCAACGCAGCCCTCTCGCGTTTCTGGTGCAGGCTCAAATTGATATTACTTGAGAACTGCTTGGTGTTCTTCCGGCTCGTCGACGGGGACTGCCTCGGCGTGCCCAGTTTTTGTTCCTCCTGGGTGGGACGGTTCCATAAGTTGGCTTTGAATTTGGCGCGACGCTCGTCGAGGGCTAGGGCGTGTCGGAAAGTGCGCACGATGGTGTTGGAGGTCGTAAAGGGGAGATGGCGGGGTATGATGCCTACTGAGTCGACAGTATCCCTGCGATAGATTCAGAATGCGAAAGACTCGAATCGCCAGTCAAGTTGCACCTACCAGACGCCGACGAATTCGATTTGCACTTCGATACAGAATGCGCTCTTAAAGTCCGTGGACTGATCCCAGCCGAAAGGATCCGTCTCTGTGTACATCTTGTACGCAAAAGGTACTTGTTGCCAGTTGTCAGGCGGTAGAAGGCCTACTTTATGAAGCATGCCAGCGAGACTGAGAAGACGCATCAACACCATTGACATATCCCGCCTTATAGTAATCTACATACCTGCGAGCTGTATAGGCTCCTCTCGAGAAGCCGAAGATACATATTCGGTCCCCAGCGTGATCTGAGGATTCAAATGAGTATCTCTATGTGTTGCGCCGTATTGACAAATCGTCACATACAATTTTGCATCAAGAATTCGTAACCATCTGTCCACCATCAGTCGAACTCGACAACTTGAGAGGACCATGGCACTCACCCATGACATGGGCATCCAAATGCCAAGCCACCATAGTGTCCAGCGTCTATATCCCATGACGAGTTAATACACACTAAAAGCAGGGTCAGAGAATATAGTTCACCTTGGACACATTCGACATGAACCGGGAAGCCACTTTCGGCGAGATGTATGTCCCAATCCCTGTCTGTTAAGCGCGCAGGTCAGGTCAGGTCATTTACGCGTCGTTCGGGTTTGGGTTTGGGTTCTGGTTCGGACGCGATCACCACAACACATACCTGATAGTACACCATCTGCTCCCTCCGATCATCCTTCTTCAGAAGGGAGAACAGGTTCACGATGTTGGAGTTGTCGGCATCGAACTGGTCGCCGGTGCCGTCGAAGCACAGCACGAGGGTGCGGTTGTCGTGCGTGGGGGGGATGATGGGCGGGAAGGCGTTCGGGTCGAGCGTGTGCTCCTTCCTCAACGGATTGTGTGGCCGCAAGGTAGAGTAGGGCCGCGCGGTCTTCGGGATTTCCGCCGAGAGAAGGTGGCCTTGGGGTGAGCGGGAATTGGGATTGAGAGGAAGAGGCTCGGCGACCGTGTCATAATGTTCGTCCGAGTCTTCAACGATGGTCGCAGAGTTGGAGGGCTCGAAGACGTGGGAGATCGTAGAGGGCATGGTCATTGGTGAGTATTCGCAAGGTAATTTGTTCGTGAGAGGACGTTCGTGTCAAAAGTGGGGAGTCGTTGTAGTCCGACGAGCGACCGGTGTCTACTTTATAGACGCCCAGAAACGCGGGGAAGTGGTAAGGATCACCATCAATTGCCGGTGGTGCCTTGGTGCATCAAATCGCCCTGCCTAAAACATGGCATTCTTCGGAATGAACGCATACAGTACAAGAGACACAGCAATTCTAGTCATTGCGCCACAGGAATGCATTTATTGTGGAATGAAATGTCATGGGACAGCGCCATAGACGGCAGCGCCACGAAAACCTGGGTTTCGGGATCCACGAAACGAAACGGAACGGAGGAAGGTAAATGCAATAACAATAACATGAATCCGAACTCCACGCGGACAACTGTGGCGGCCGATGCCAGGCCAACTCCTGGTCGGCTACGAAGACTCTGAAGTGGGATATTAGTCTTCTGACAATCGTAAGTTCAAGCCCCCAAAGAAGTCTTCAGATCCTACACCAAACTTGTTATACCATAAGATAAAGACAAATACACCTTTCAGTTATACACTCCCACTCGCCTCTACTCGTCTACAGGGTCAACGCTTTACCCATAGTGGGCTCAATCTTCCGCTTTGAGTCCATGAAAGCGCTGACCTCCTCATCCGTGATTGCAGCTCTCCGTGCTTGGAAATCACCGACGAACTTTTGCAGCATCTCTATACATTTCCCCTTGAGCTGACCGGTCAACAGTCGGCCTGCGCGGTATTCCTAAACGCGCATTCTCAGCACACAAAGCATCGGGGACGTCGGGGCACAGGTACGTACCTCTCCCATTTTTGCCAGCTCTTCGTCATCCTCCATGAAGAACGAAAGGTATTGATAGCTAACATCCACATCGGTGTTCCCCCCCAACCGCCGGTGCTCTTCCTCAGTCTCCTGCCCACCCGAAAAGCCGTGTCGGTTTATCTTTTTCTTGATCTGGCCGGCAGTGTCGGTCATGTATATACTGCTGTTAGGGTCGCTAGCGCTCATCTTCGTCTGGGGGCCCTGCAATGCGGGGAAGAACTTGGCGTGCAGAAGCGCGGGCTTGGGGTATTTGAGTTTCTGCGCTACGTCGCGGGTGAGGCGGAAGTATGGATCCTGGTCGATGGCGCATGGGATGAGACACGGGATATTGGAGACCGTGCCGAATATCTGGGGGAAGGAGTTGGAGAAGGACGGCGTGGCTTGGATGGCGGCAAAGTGGATTTTGCCGATGTTGTCAGAGTCGCCGAAGCCGAATGTCGCTTTCGCCTGGCTGTAGGTGATTTGACGCGAGATCTTGGAGACGTTCTCGTAGAATGGGCCGCCGACGAACTCGTAGTCGCTGAAGATGAAGGTTTTCGACAGGTCGAAGCCGACGGCGATGATGTCCCTTGCATTCATGCGAGAGAATTCCTTTACTTGTTCCACCTTGAGTTCATGCTTGAAGAGGAACTTTTCGTCGTCTAGGATGGTTGATCAAGGGATCGCGTTCAAACGGTGGAGAAAGAATTACCAGTCAGCTGGATTACCAAAGGCACTTGGAAGACATCCTGTAGCCATCTAAAGTATGTCAGTGTTGTATAGTATGCAATTAGGGCATGCGCACTTTGTGAAGGTGAATGGAATCATGTGTCCAAGATGCATGCTGTTGCTGCTTGGGCCACGTCCCGTGTAGAGAAAGAATGGTTTGCCTTGTTCGTAGCGATCTAGTATTTTATCGAGATCACTAGACAGAGATAAGGTCGTTGGATATTGGCAGAGTGAAGACACACACCGATGCGAGAAGAACATGCCGCGTCGAAGGAAGATGTGTGGCCGCTTCCCTGTCAGCTTTTCGAACCTCGCAAGGAGCGCCTCGTCGATTTGACGCGTTCCAAACTGGGAAATGAGCTTGTCATAGTCGATTGCTTGTTGCTGTCCGTCTGCCGACACCGATCCCTGCACGTCCCAAGGCGTAACCACCTGATCGGACGACGCTGCATCGCCTGCTGCCGGCTGGACAGCTGGTGCTGCGGGTGTCGCTGCAGGCGCCGTGGAGGCAGTACTTTCGGAACGATCAATGTGACTGGGATTTGCAGCAAAACCTGGCGACGCACTCGGCGAGAGACGAGCCCGCCAGCGCGGCGCCGACCGATTCGACAGTGGCCGCCGCCGTTGGCTCGGCAGAGATGCCGTCTGGCAGTGGCTGGGGCATCAACGAGGCCATGTCGACGGGCGCGATGCAAAGACGATGGGAGGAGGAGTCAGAAATTTGAGAATCAGCAGGCGAAATGACGGAATCCCGTGATGCGATCTCCGTGGCTGCCACCCTCGCCCATCCCTGTTCTCCTCCGCCCACAATGCCGCCAGCAGCCAGCACGGCGATTCCGCCCGCGAATGCGGACCTCGCCACGACCTGGGCATTCCTCGAGGATGGCGTGGATCACATCATGACCAAGTTGCAGACCGGTGTTTCGTACTCAAAGGTGCGTACTTTACAACTGGAATTCGCGCCATAATTTGCTAATTAATCCGCACAGTACATGTCGCTCTACACCGTGGCGTACAACTACTGTGTCTCCCCGCGCAACAATGCTTCGCACGAGTTTGGTGGCGTCGGCCATGGCCGCTGTGAGTGCCCGCTGCCCTGCCCCCCGTGCGCTGTGCTCAGCTGTCTTCCCCAGCAGGGGCCAATCTCATGGGCTCTGATCTGTACAACAATCTCATCCGCTACTTTGTCTGCCATCTCAAATTGCTTCGGGACGTACGTACCGCTCCACGTCGCGTCCGCGATGCAGCCTGATCACACGCCCCAATTTACAGGAGGCCGACACCATGCAGGAGGAGGCCCTTCTGCGATACTACGCTGCGGAATGGCATCGGTACACAACAGGTGCCAACTACATCAATCGCCTCTTCACCTATCTGAACCGACATTGGGTCAAGCGGGAGCGCGACGAAGGCAGGAAGACCGTGTATCCTATATATACGGTGGGTCCGCACGCGTACAGCGTGCATTACCATATTTATCGCCCTCATATAGCTTGCCCTTGTTCAGTGGAGAGGCAGTCTGTTCGGACCAATACAGCAGAAGAACACGAAATTGGCCACCGCGATCCTTCGTTTGATTGAACAGCAGCGCGATGGTCAGACGATCGACCAAGGTCTTGTCAAACAGGTCGTGGACTCCTTTGTTTCTCTTGGGCTCGATGAAATGGATCCCAACAAAGTCTGCCTCGACGTCTACCGGGACCACCTCGAATTACCTTTCCTCGACGCCACCGAAAAATACTACAAAAAGGAATCAGAGTCCTTCCTCTCGGAGAACAGCGTTCCCGAGTACTTGAAGAAGGCAGAGGAGCGGCTAAGAGAGGAGGAGGATCGCGTCGAGCGCTATCTCAACACTCAGACGAGGAAGGTCTTGATTGCCAAATGCGAGGATGTGCTCATTCGACAGCACTCGGAGCTCATGTGGGAAAACTTCCAAACCCTGCTCGACTTTGATCAGGACGAGGATCTGCAGCGTATGTACGCGCTCCTCTCACGGATACCTGAAGGGCTGGAACCGCTGAGGAAGAAGTTTGAAGAGCATGTGAAGAAGGCTGGTCATGAGGCAGTGTCCAAGCTCATCGTCGACGGCGGAGAGAGCGGCGACGCGCTGGAGCCGAAGGCCTATGTCGATGCCTTGCTGGAGGTTCACGAGAAGAACGCTGCGATCGTCGACAGAAGCTTCAGAGGTGAAGCAGGATTCGTCGCCAGCTTGGACAAAGCCTGTCGCGAATTCGTCAATCGCAACGCGGCGACTGGACCTTCGCATTCCAAATCGGCAGAACTTTTGGCAAAGCATACAGATCTGATGCTGCGAAAGAACAACAAGGTGACGGAAGAACAGGATCTGGAGGGTGCACTCAACCAAGTGGTACGTCTCAGGACTGTCCTTCTCAATTCCACTGACGCCTTCCAGATGATCATCTTCAAATACCTCGAGGACAAGGATATATTCCAGCAGTTCTACTCCACAAAGTTATCGAAGCGTCTAATTCACTCCGTTTCTGCGTCGGACGAAGCTGAGGCTAGCATGATCTCGAAGCTGAAGGAGGCATGTGGATTCGAATACACCAACAAGCTGCAGCGAATGTTCACCGGTACGTACTATCGCTTCGACATCCGACCTTCGTATTCACCTAATCCCGTAGACATGTCACTGAGCAAAGATCTGACTGATCAGTTCAAGGACCGGATGGAGCAGAATCACGACGACAACGACATTACCTTCTCCGTGATGGTTCTTGGGACGAACTTTTGGCCGATCAGCGCGCCTGATCACGAATTCATCGTGCCCAAAGAGATCTCGGTGACGTTCGACCGCTTCACGAAGTACTACCAGACGAAACACTCTGGGAGGAAGCTGACGTGGCTGTGGAACTACTCCAAGAACGAGCTTCGCACGAACTATTTGAACCAGAAATACATCCTGATGACGAGTTCGTATCAGATGGCGGTGCTGGTGCAGTACAACAGACAGGATACATTGAGTTTGGACGAACTCGTTGCTGCCACGTCAATCCGGAAGGATCTGATGACGCAGGTACTGGCGCTTCTTGTCAAGGCGAAGATCCTGGTAAACGAGGAGAACGAGCAGTTTGACTTGAATCCCGGTATGTACCGTGGTTCCATTCTTCCCACTCAGTGCCTAAATTCTGTCATGTGTAGGCTTCAAATCAAAGAAGATACGCGTCAATCTCAACCAGCCCATCAAGGCCGAGGTGAAGCAGGAGACTGCCGATGTGATGAAGACGGTTGACGAAGACCGGAAGTATGTCATACAGGCGACGATTGTGCGCATCATGAAGGCGCGCAAGTCGATGAAGAACCAGCAGCTTATCCAAGAAGTGATCTCGCAAATCTCACAGAGGTTTGCACCCAAGATTCCTGATATCAAAAAGGTTCGTGCACCACTTTCTCCTCCACTTTACTTCGCCAACTCAATTGTCTTTTGCAGGCAATTGATACCCTCATCGAAAAGGAATACATGGAGCGGGTGGATGGCACCCGCGATACCTTTGCCTATATGGCATAGTTCCTCACATTGTACTGTCTTATCTCTGTAATAGTCTTTCATTGTAGCATTATACCACACATGTACGCATAAGTTAGCCATCTATTCATCATTTCGCCCACGCCACAATGATATGCGTGAGTACAAGGGATACTCATGGACCCTTAGGGAAGTGGCTGTGTATTGCCCTGTTTCCAGTTAGACTTTCCCAACATACTTCCACCATGATACACACGTTGTTTCAATTTTGCGAGGCGGTGAGTCCCTGGTCCAGGTCAGGCACTGCGAGTCCCGACTCCGATCGTGAAGGTTACGTCACGAAGAACGATCGTTTATTTGGGCAGCCGCCGGCCCGGCCCTCGGCGCCGGAAAGAAAATATGATTTTCCAACCCTTTCAACAACCACGATCATGTCGGTGAGCGGTCTGCGCGACGCTCTCTTGGATGGACTCCGGGATCTCCCAGGGACTCGCGAGTTCCACCTGCACGTGCTCGTGTCTTCGCCCAGAAAACACAACGGGCTTTTCCCATTCGCGATACCCAAGCAGAGGGCGTATCTGCAGGACATCCTCGTGCTGCTCTCGGAACAGAAAACCCCAGACTCACCCCGCATCATTGTGACCGGCATCGAGGTCTCGGTCTACAACATCCCCACCACGGGCTGTGCCATTCTCTACGTCTCAAAGGTTGATAGCACCGGGCAGGCCTCCACTCCTTCTCCGACATCAGCACTTGTTCGTGCCTTGCTGTTGTACTACGCGGACCCGGCGACGCGGCCCCTGGACGCAGAGCACTTCTGGGTCCACCTCTTTGCGCGCGCGCAGAATCAGTACCTGTTTCCCAACTCGTCGGACTTTGCCGGGAAGCGTCCTCTGACGGACGTGCGGCTCTGTGGATGGTGGAAGAGTCTCTTAACCGGTGTGGCCGCCGAACTTGACCGACGATCGAACGTTAAACCCACCATTAGATTGAACTATGTTCTGCCAGGATTCTCTGAGCTCGAAGCCCATCATACGCTGAGAGTCTCCTCCTCTACATCCACATCTACATCAGTTTCTTGGGTCTACGGTCACCCGTACTCCCAGACAGATGTTCCCCTCCCTTGTCCCCCTCTACCTACCGAACAGCGTAACTTGGGTCACTATATTCCCTGGTTCGATGATTGCCCAAAGTCTCGCTTCCTTGACGAGATTGCATACACGACAGAAGCTAATGGCGTGAAATCACCTGTCCGGAAACGGTCCCGCGCCAACTCGCATGGAGATTCCGTTGCGCCACAGATCTCCGAGCCGGCAAAGAAGGAGGAACGGCCTCTTGGGGAATTAGAACGCGTCTCCCCGGATGAGTTCTGGGAACGCATGTCCTTCCGCCAAGAATGCGTAGCAGGTGCAGTGACGGGATTCTTCACGCTCGGAATGACGTTCAAGAACTCCGCGTCCGCGTCGCCTGCACTGGCGCGGTCTTCGAAATCACCCCTCGAACCCCAGCCCGGCGAGGTGTCGGCGCAATTAATCAAACGTGTCATTAACACCATGCACACGGGTGTGGAGTTCCCTAACCTCGAGCTCGCTGTCCGGGCGACGGAGACATTGGAGGGTGCTATCCGCGGTCTGTGCGACGGAATCGCGTCTATTCATGCCCCGATTATACAGGCTCCACGTCCTGTGCGTCCAGGCAAACGGGACACTCGGTCGGACGTGACCCGACCGAAGACTCCTGAACCTCCGTCCCTCCTCGCCCCACCCGCCCCGCCCTGTACCCCTCCACCGCGTCTTACGAACGGAAAGAGGATAATTCCCGACGTGTCTCCCAATCCCTTCCCCGAACCAGAGACGTCGCTGGAAACCTACAATTCACACATCTATGGTTCGATATGTGTGAGCAATGCGGACCTGCCTGCTAAAAGTACATCGACGTCGAAGGAAGGCGGTGGAGATGTGTCAACGGCACCAAAAGTGACGGTATTAGCGGTACGGAAGAAGAAGAAGAGAACCGAATAAGATTTTGCGAGCAGGTCTTTCGACTTTTTTTTGTTTATTTGACGCACGCGTGTGGCTGACTGCTTCTAGCAGGTACATTACGGGCATCCTGTTCCTTTCTTTTTGTGTTATCTAGGGGTCTGTGCTGGGGCTTTTGCGTGATCCATGTCAGATGCCAGGATCGTACGACTCTGGTGCGGTTTAGTATGTTATGCTTTTGGAAAGGTAATTGTTCACGTCAGTATTGGCTCAGGCCCGTCTGCGACTTCTGATTTTTACTTGGTTTTTTTCAATGGGCCACCAAACCAAACTCATTCAAAAAGATTTCAATAGAATTCTACCACCACAAGTACTAATTGAAGTGTTCTCGTCACAAAAGGATGAATGGCGCACTTGACGCGGCATTGTTCCTTTTGGGATGCGTTCCCAGCGAGCCTCGTGGCTGCCTCGCGGATAGCGGCTGTCTTTGAAAAAAAGTACTTCGTGGGATTCGCCCAAGGCTCTGCGCGTCTTCGACGATCCTGGGAGATTCTTCGATGACGAGAGTGCTCTGGCTCTGAAGCAGGTTTCGAGGGATGGGAGGTCGGTGTGTTCTCGGAGAATGACGGTCGCGGGTGCTGTGCAGCGTGCCGGCATGTCTTTTGTTCCCAGTTTGGGACTCCAGTTTACACGGCTCGCGATATGGAAAGGAAGGTGAAGGCGGCTCTGCAGGTTCTTTGATACGAAGCAGACCCAAATGCAGTGCGTTGCCGGCCGGGACGCAGACTTCCGCGCTGCGTTGATGACCGGCAGCAGGGATGGAGAGTGCAAGAACGCGCCAGAGGAGGTCAAGTGACCGCGAGGGTGGGACCGATGAGTTGGTTTGGCTAGAAGACTGAGAAGTCCTGATGGATCGTGGAAAGGTGTTCGGCTTCTGAAACAAGGTGGGCCGTTGTTTAGAATTATCGGGGTTGTGTCATTCTGAGTTCTGAAAAGAAGGTCTACCCTCGAAGAGAAATGTGTTGGGAACGAATGAATGGGGCAGATGGACGTGTCCTTGGCAGACATCGAGCCGAGGCGACGATGGAGGGTGTGGGCAAGCGATTGCAGAGGTATAGACTGATACGAAACAACCCGTTTTGTTGTGATCATTAATGCTATCAAACTTTCAGTCGAACAATGTCATCGATTATCTCCCCGGCGGCCGTAATAACAAAGATAGTGTTGGACAAGGAGCAGCCGACTGGGGTTATTGCAGCATCTTCTGCTTACAGGACGCCTGGGAACGCCAGGACGTCGGAGCGTATCAGAACCAGGTGCACATGGACTGGGTTGGATAGACTCGATGGGATCAGAGAAGGTGCTATCTGGGTGAGAACCTGCGGCTGGGGAGGATTGGCTGTGTCGTGCTGTACTCGGAGAGATGAAAGACTCGGATCCGGGTAGTTCGCAGTGACAGTCGCTGGAGCAGGCTGCGTTTCAGCAGGGTCCCCTTGCCAGCCGCGTTTGAGGCTGGCATGCGATTATTTTGTTGAGCATCGGTGATGAAATATAACGGACGGAGGAAAAGATGCTTGGCCCTTGAACGATCGGAAGTGGGTAACGCATTCCAAGCCGAACTTCTTTTAATTATCCCATCCGACCAAGTGCTACCCTCGCTGGTCGCCCTTGTTGCCGTCTTCGCCTTTCCCATCACATCGCCCGCATCGTCAGCGACGGTGTCCAGCCCGCCCTGCTCGTCGCCGGCCACAGCGAGCCCGCCGCCACTCCTTTGCTCGCCATGTCCGTCAACCACGCCAGCGGAGTAGCTGCCCATCCCCAATCGCTTCCGTCTTTCGCCCAGGCATTCAGCCCGTCGTCGCTGGGCCAGATATCCCAGGGCAGCCGTATTTCGCTGCCGCCCATCCAGACACGCCCGCACTCGCGTCTGTCGTCGCCAGGAGGCGGCGCGGCGTCCTATTCACGACCCCCCTCCGAAGAAGCCTCCTCGTTGAGCAGGAAACGCGCGCACCCCGACGACGGCCAGCCATCCAATGACTCGGACTCTGCGTGCGTACCCAAAATGGCCTGTGGTCTGCGATTAAAACTTACACGCATACAGCACACATTCGCCGCGGCTCGGTCGTGTCAAGGAGGAGCCAGAGCAGGACATGCTGGACTCGAGCCCGCGGCCGCCGCATCGGGGCCTGCAAGACACCTCGGGAGCGCCGCCGCCATCGAGCGTGCACCCGCTGAAGCGGCGCCGTGTGACGGTCAGCGGGCCGCCGCAGCCTGGCGCACTGAACACGGACGTGCGCGCGCCTGCAGATCAGGCCAACTCGACTCCCATTTCGCCCGTGGTCATTGGATTCACGATCCAGCGCGACAATCCCAACGCCGTCGAACAGGTCCGCTCGATGATCACTGTCAAACAGCAGCAGAAGGCCCTCATCGAGCAGCGCCGCGGCAGCGTTGCCGGGCTCGTTTCACCTCCCACTCTGGCCACTGGGCCCGCACCGTCCGACTCGGGTGTAGCAGCATCCAAGCAAGCACCTGCGCCGCCTCCTCCGCCTCCGCCATCCTCGCGAGCCATTCGGAAGAGTCCGAACTCTGGGACTGGCGCACGTCGCCTTACCAACGCAACGAGCCCCAGCCCTGCACAGATCCCTCCTCCGCAACTGCAGAACCAGCCACAGCCGTCTCCCAACCCCCATTCCCTGCCACCCCCTCCTATCAGTTTTGCGCGTCGCCGGGCCAACCAGATAGGAGGCAAGAAAAAGCCTGCCGACATCGTCATCAGCCCGCGCGAACAACACACCAAAGAGCAGCTTGCTCTCTCCATCCAGAGCGCGCCTCCCATTCCCCGCGCAGATGGACAACAGGGCTCTTTCTACTCTGGCAGAGCTACTATGACTTTGCCCCGTCTGCCATCTGTTTTGGGTGCCGGCGAAAACATGAAAAGGGTGGCCACAGGCAATGTGCCCCCAACGCCTACGCGTCTCTCGCTCCTGCGCAACCCATCAGGCTCGGGGCATGTTTCTCACCCCATACCGGGGATATCGGGGAGATCTCCACCAACTGCCTCTGTCGCCATCGCTTCGACATTGGTTCCTCCGACACCTAGTTCACTGCATCACCCGGGCTACACAGGTGAAAAATCTGCCTTCTTGGCACCGTTCGAATCCTTCTACGATGCTCTTAATGACTCAAAGCAGCTGAAGAATTGGCTTGGCGATCAGCTTCAGAAGTCTCAGGCCATGATGCAGAGTCTGAACCACCAGCAGGAGCAGCTGCATGAAGTGGTGGAGAGTCTCGTGGAGAAAAAGGTCAGCGCGATGCGGGCTGAGATGGGCGGCATGCAGCGGCGGATCGAGCAGTTGGAGGACGCGCTCCGGGTCGCTAACGGTGGTGGCCTGGGCAGGCGTTCAAGCCTCGATTATGCGGGGCCTTACAAGCTCGCCAAAGATAAGCAGGTGTCAAGGAATGGCCTGATCCCACCAGAGACCTACACGTTCCCACCAGTCCCACCCGTGGATCGGGAACGTCACAGTCTGCTGCCTGAGCACGGCCGAATGTCGTCCCCAGGGTGGAATCACCATGAGAGGGAGCGTGAGCTCGGACGCGATTCAGACAACGGCTCCCCAGCGCCTTTCAGCAGCCGCCGGTTGTCGATATCTGCGTCGCGTCTGGACCCACCGCGGAATGAGGGTAGCAGTCGGCTGCATGGCTCACCGACGGCGTACAGGGAGGGATCGCATCCTTTGACGGGGAAGCTGATGAGGGGGCGGCCGGGGCTGACTAGGCAGCAGTCGAGTCCGCGGATAGCACCGCCTGAGAGGGAGCGCGAACGCAGGATCTCATCTCCCCCGCCTCCTCCGATTCGGCGGGAAGATGACTCTAGAATCAGATCGCCTCCAGACACGGGGCGCATGTCGGTGGACCACGATGACTGATTCCGTCTGGTCCGGGAGGATATACGAACGCTGTTCTTTCTCTCCGTTTTTGATACTGATGCTCTTGACGACACTCTTGGACTCGCGCTACATCCATTTTCCTTTTTTTGGTTTTTGGGGCTTTTCTTCGTACTGTGTGTCTCTCTCCTCTGCTTCGCTATGCACTTTCTTCGTGTCCCTCTCCTCTCATATCACCTGTTGCTCTCTTTTTTGGTACTTGAAAGTTTTGGTCATTTTGTCGCACGATCAAAAGCTGACGCTCGTTATCGTTTCTATGTGCTTTGTTAGTTTGTTTTTACCGTTAGTCTTATGGACTGTTACGCTCCTTACGATTTGGCATTATCTTTGTTTCATTTATCTGTACGTTATAGACATCTGTACTACCAGTCGCAGCCAAGAAGCTTTTTGTCACCTCAAAAGTCTGATGCGAAGAGGAGGTGAATTCCTAAAGGAGTAATACGATCGTTTTGACTTGCTGCTACCACCACTATTTTTTCTGAGATGGCTCAAATCAGCGGGAAAGGCAAAGAGAGGGCTATCGGTTCGTGGGGAAAGCTCTTCCTCGTGAAATCATGCTTACCTTTGTAGAAGAACCCATAGCGGACTCTGATTCCGACTCGAGCTCCAATTCGAGCTCAAGTTCAGATTCGGACTCAGACTCGGACTCGGAGCCCATAACACAGGAATACCTGGATTCCCTATTAGACAAGGCCCGAAAAAATGCTGCTAGCTCGTCCTCGTCATCGGCTGCGTTACAGGAAGATATCATGTCGCTCGACGCGGAGCCCACACAACAGTGCGTTTTCAGCAGTGTCTCTACCGGCCGTCAGCGCAAACGTTCTTGAAGGTCATTACCCGCATTGGATCCCGGGAAGCTCCCAGAACCATATTTCGAACTGGACGACGCTAAACACACCCGGCCGAAGACATTCAGAGATCCTGACCACATCGCAGTCTCCGAAGCGACACCGGCACCGCCTATACGGCCCCCAGAATTGACCAAGTCCGGGAAGGCCCTTACGAAGAAGGAGCAGAAAGCGGTAAGTCATATCCTTATTATAGAGGACTAAGATCGTCTGAACGGATGTGTGCACTGGGTTTAGCTCAAAAAGCAGACGGCTGGGAAGGACTGGTTTGACATGCCGGCTCCCGCTGAGGCGGATCGGCCCCGGCTGTATCGCGAGGTCGAGGCACTCCGGCTGCATAACCAGCTCGACCCAAAACGGTTCTACAGGAAGGACGAAGGCGAGGGAAAGGGCGTCCAGGGCCTTCCGAAGTTCTTCGCGGTATGTTTCACCTACGCTTTCTTTTCCCTCGGAGTCTTTCTCATGCCATACCAGATTGGAACCATCGTTGCAGAGAAGTCGCCCTTTGGGGGTGCGAGCTCTGATAATCTCACGCGGGCGAATCGGAAACGGACGCTGGTGGACGAGCTGGTGGATGACGCCGAGGCCAAGCGGTACGCGAAGAGGAAGTTTGAGGACTTTCAGCAGGTCAGAGGTGCGCGGGGAAAGAATACGGCTTACGCGAAGAAGAAGCGCGCCAATTGGTGATACGGTAACACTACTAGTGTGCATGGTCATATTTAGACTATCCTGTCCGAGCCACACCTGACGCACGACGTCCGAATTTCCATCGACAACTCGGCGCGGGCATACAATCATAACGCGTGGGCACACTTCGAGAAGACGCTACTTATCAGTCCCCAATCGTGGATGTGTGTTTCCAAGTCTTTATCATTCTTGAAGGCACCTTTGGCACGTTCCCAAGCTGACACTCCTCACAATTTCCGCGTGTTTACAAGTTGGTGGTTAATCTTTCCCCTTCTAATGTCATGAAGTTAGTTCGCTGCGAAGAAGAACTTCTTCCGAACATTGCGCGTGTCGACGTCTACCTGTCTCGCGTCCGTGAAAAGTGGGGTCGGGGTACAGGCCTAGATGCCAAAATTACAATGGAAATACACGAGGTTCTCCGACACGAGGAGACGTCTTGTGGCGGGGCGGGTATGCTACTGTTCAATGTTGTGTATCTTATCGACGTAAAAGGAGGTTGTGTATCCGACTAATATACTTCCAGGACAATTCCACAGTCTGCGGGGGCATGATGCTTGCACGCAAGGCCCCATTTAGTGTGCCGTAGGTGGTGATTAGACTAACCTTGCGTGGCGTCTATTTCACGGAAAGTGAGTGCCTGGTACTATAATGGACGTGTAGAATTATCCGCGGGGCATCGCGTCCGCGACTTCGGGATGTTTTTTACCGAGGAGGAGTTTTGTCTGCACCAGCAGCTTCTCCGAGGTCGTACAAATGAGTCACCAACTATAGCTTCTAAGAATAATCAGGGCATAGCAATGTGAATTCATTAGTTACATGTAAACGGTGGCGGGAGTTTCAAAGCAGGTCCAGGCCATGAGTCAGTTCATTGGAAGACATATTCATAACATGAGAGGCTGTTTCGAGCAGGGATTCGACCGAGTAAGAGCGAACGTTACGAGGTAGATGATTTCTGCCTGTTTCATTTTTGATACAGTCTGATTCATGCGCAGAGTCAAACTATGAAAAGATATGATTGTTGCGGTCAATTGTTTACTTTTTAGGCTTCTTGGCACTTGAATGGAGTGAGTAAGATATCTCGAGAAGTTGGGAATAGACACTTACCCATAGGTACTACGCGAAGTCTTACGACCAGTGACACCACTAAAGTCAAGCGCACCACGAACGACCTTGTACCTGGCGAAAAGTCAGATAGTTGTTGCATGATATATCAAGTCTACTAACTTGACACCGGGCAAATCCTTGGAGCGTCCGCCACGAATCAGAATGACACTGTGGTCCTGCAAGTTGTGGCCTTCTCCCTGAATGTACGCCTGCAGCGAGTTTCCATTGGTCAGCTTGACACGGGCGACTTTGCGCTTGGCGGAGTTGGGTTTCTTCGGTTTGGCGATGATGATGCCGGTGCAGACACCTTTGCGCTGGGGAGAGGTGTCCAGCAGGGGCGCTTTCGATTCCTGGGAGCGTCGGACAGGGCGCTTTTTGCGCTTCATGGCCTGGTTCATCGTCGCTGCAGAGGGAGGGGAGGCGTGGAAGGAGCGGAATTGCAGCGCGCGCAGGCAAATGGAGGAGGTTGCCGGTGTTGACGGTAGCGTCGGGCGCGAGAGCAGTGAGGGCGCCATCATCGCTGGACGCGACATGCGCGACGTCGAGGCCAGCGCGTGCACCAGTCTGTTCATCGTGCTGGTCGACGAGTAAGGGTGTTTCGGCTCTTCCCGGTCATCGGAGCCTCGGACCGGATGGAATTTTTATCACTTTGCCTCCCACCGTCACGATATGGTCAGAAAACGCGGCCCAAAAGGCAAAGGACCCTCTGCGAAGAAGCCAAAGGTTCTCAACCGCGACGACGGCCGCATCAAGAAATGGAACACGGCGTCGGACATTCCCATGGACGAGGAGGACCAGTGTATGCTTATTTTCTGCAATAATGCACACCATCTAATGATCATTGATTAGTCCATGAGTCGCGAGACAAGGTGCTCCTGGATGGCGGCGGCGACGAGGACGACTATGGCGACGACGAGGAAGTCTTTGCGCTCAACGGCATCTCCGACGACGATGATGAAGAAGACTATGCCATGGATGATGCCGAGGACGCCGACGGGATGGATACCGAGCAGTCGGCACCCGCCAAGACTGCTTCCAAGAAGAAGAAAGGCAAAGGCAAGGCCAGCGTCGATGAGTCTGAATCAGACAACTCGTCGGAGGACGAGGAAGAAGGCTGGGGTCGGTCGCGTGCTGCCTACTACTCGTCCAACGCTGCTCAACTCGAGTCTGACGATGAGGAGGGTCACGAACTTGAAGAGCAAGAGGCAAAACGACTGCAGTCTAAGGCGCGCCAGGACATGACAGACGATGACTTTGGCTTGAATGATCCCATCGACTTGACTGGTACAACGGAGGACGAGTACGTTACTTACTTATTCATTGAGCTTCTCTCAACTCTTCTTGTAGTGCATTCGCAGAGCCAGCAGCGCCTGTTGTTCAACAATTACCTACCGATGATGTTGCACTCATCCGTCACTTTGAAAAGACCGACCCAGAAAGTCTGGCACTCGCTCGCGATTGGACCGACACCGCATATTCTATCACAAAGACCCAACAACATCTCAAGGCGTGCGTTCTCATTGTCGCTATAAGATCAGGATGAGCTAACCGTCTTGCAGAGCTGTCGAGGCCGAACATCCCAACTCTCCTAGACTTGGATTGATGCACCTTTACTACCGTATGCACAATTCTACAAGTGAAGGGACTTACTGACGTGTTCTATAGAGGCTCTCTTGACGTACGCCAGCACCCTCGCATTCTACATCCACCTCCGAAGCTCTCCAAAACACGCCCAACACCCCGAAACTCTCAAGTCGCATCCCATCATGTCCCGTCTCCTCGTTCTCAAGCAATCCCTCATCACAATGGACGAAATGGACTTCGGCAATTCAGACTCCGAACTGGAAGACGACGACGACGAAGATGATGAAGACGAGGAGGACATGGACATGGAAGCGTTGATGGACGACGCCCAGAATCTTTGGGGCAAAGAGGGCCTCGAAGACAACGAGCTGTCTCAACTCCTCGAGGATGCCGAGTCGGAAGCTGAGACTATTCCCAAAATCAAAATCAAACCCCTCCAAGCACCCGCCATCTCGGCCGACCTTCGTCCCAAGAAGAAGCGCAAAACCTCGGCCTCATCCTCCGCAAGCGTTGTGTTCGACCTCGTGGAGCCCGAGTTCAAGTCCTCCAAGCCTTCCTCATCCAAATCCACCGTTGATGCTGCTGATGGGTTCGGCGAAGCAACGGAGTTGCAGCATGTCGACGCGGAGGACAAGACGGCGCGCAAGAAGACTCTGCGGTTCCACACTAGCCGTATCGAGAGCGCCAGTGCCCGTAGACGCGGGGCACGGAACGACGCTGTTGGCGGTGATGATGATATTCCCTATCGGGAACGCAAGAAGGCCAAGGATTTGCGTCTCGCGGAGGAGGCGAAGACGAGGCTGGCGAAGCAGGGTGGGGCGGATTTGGACGATGCTGAGCCTGAGCCGCAGGGTGGGATGGACGTCGATAATGGGGGAGACGAGGAGGCTGATGGAGAGGGGTACTATGATCTTGTGAAGAAGGCTACCAAGCAGAAGAAGGAGAAGAGGAAAGCGGATCATGAGGCTGCGACTGCTCGGTTCGTCTTTCCTTATCCTTTATATTTTCGTTTTTTTGCTTACACTTGCAACAGTGTGGACTACGAGGAGGAAGAGACGTCTGGTCCTCGGTCCATATCTCGCGCCATCATGAAGAACAAGGGACTCACGCCCCATCGGGCAAAGAGTGTTCGCAACCCGCGTGTCAAGAAGAGACAAAAGTTCGACAAGGCGAAGAAGAAGATCGCGTCGCAGAAGGCTGTGTACAAGGGCGGGGACGCGGGGCGATACGAGGGAGAACGGTCGGGTATTTCGAAGGTGGTCAAGTCTGTGCGCCTTGGATAGTCTACTATATGTTACTTTGGCAACACAAGTACCCACCTACCGCACCATCTTCAGGTTTTTTCGTTCTTGGCCTCCTTTTGCGTCGACTCGATTGTTCAGGGTTCAATAGGGCGTACATATCGTTCTCGATACTTACTCGCCACAACTCTTTAAGTCAGCACGGCAGCCTGGTGTCCTCGAGCGATGGGTGTTTGTCCACCCCATATACCTTTACCTATGGACAAACTGGGCGTAATCTCAGCCACATCACGGAGGCTAGGTAGGGCCTAGCGTGCCATGCGTACTAGTGCAGCCTGGTCAAGACGCCTAGGGCTTATAGAACTGCGAAAGGGTGAGATCGCAGGTCGACGCCTCTTTGACGTGATCAGGGCCTGGGCCAAGACCGCGCGAACTCCATCACGTGCTCGCGCATTCAACACCTCTGTGTCTTACACTGTTACAGTGACCTCTATGTATGTCTTCATCGACTCGAATCCCTTTGTCGTTGTTTCGTTCTGGATAAAATCATTCTCTCAGCAATGAATCTCACTCCAGCTTCTGACACTGGCTCGTTATCGCGTTATCCGATCCCCTGTTGCTACGAGTCCACCAAAAAATATAGTGTGTTCTGGCATTGACTCAACAAGCAGTTCCGGGTGAGTCCATTCCCGCTAGAACCAGAGGCTGATTCCCGATGCCTGATGGCTGACGCATGCACAGATGCATTGGTCGAACAATGGTAATTCATCATCCTCGTGTTCATTCTGAAATTCAGGATCGCTAAATACCATATCCGTCAAGATCGCTCAAGCCTATTTGTTTGGTCGTCTTGTAATAGCCTTTAAAGGGTTCTTATTGTGCATAGTGGCTATAATACTCCGGCGAAACTTTTCAGGGAC
The DNA here is from genome assembly GCA_019915135.1 of Strobilurus pachycystidiatus. Taxonomy (NCBI): domain Eukaryota; kingdom Fungi; phylum Basidiomycota; class Agaricomycetes; order Agaricales; family Physalacriaceae; genus Strobilurus; species Strobilurus pachycystidiatus. The sequence continues at coordinate 1,821,012 of JAHLMK010000004.1, forward strand.
CCTTTGTAAAGTCAACCTCTCTCCCTCGTACCATCAGCTCGTCCAAGAAATGAGCCAGTCCCCGGCGACCGAAGACCCGCATAGGTAAGTCCTGCATCTTCCTCACCGTGTACAGGCCTTCTAAAGTGACCTGTCAACAGTGCGGATGCCTTTGAAAGGCCCATGCAAGGAGCCGACGCGTTGATTGAGCACATCTTGTTTGACGATGTCCTTTCTCTGGTCTTTAGGGACGTCGTCGGATCTGGACGCTACCAAAGCGCGTACGCATTCGGTCTTTCCCAAGTCTGTTGCAGATGGCGCCGCCTCGTCCACGGCGATTCGGCTCTGTGGTGCCAAGTACGCATTACTGAACAATACATCGACCAGAGCCTCCCAGCACGACAGCTGGCGCGCACTGTGGGCAACCACTCTTTCAAGGTCTTCCCCAGAGTCGCACTGTCGCTCGAGCGTTCTCGGAGTCGACCCATCGACATCACCATCGTCATCCCCCTTTGCGGTAAAGGCCGTTTGCCTTTCACCTACTACCATGCGGAGCTTTTGGCGGCTCTTCTTCACGACCACGTTGGACGCGTTCGCAAGTTCAGACTTATATGCCCAGGATTCTGGAAATACCACGCTCTCATCCTCGCGATCTTCATCGGCCGCCCTCTGCCCAACCTTACCGACCTCCTCGTCAACAGGTCCTACGATCCCTGCCAAGAATTCATGCTCGACTTCGACATCCCAACGCAATCGCAGATCGCTTGCTCCCTCCCAGCAGTGATCACTCCAGAAGACGTCGGATCCGTTGACGAAGAGGGGCAATCTCGTTTCTATCCCAACCTTAGCACTGTCTTTCTGAAAGGCACATTGCAGCGGTGGGACCTCTTTGCGGGGAGGAACCTTACGAACATGACCATCAATCAAATACCCTTCCAGGCTCGCCCCACAGTCGCCAGCCTGAAGGACATGCTAAAGCTGAGCGCTTCCACTCTCGAATACCTCTGCCTCGACGGCGCTATCCCCTTCGTCGAACCCGAAGGCGATGAGATCATTCCCGTCGTTCTTGACAATCTCGAGCAATTGGTTCTAGGCTACACTATGCCTGTCGAGTTGGCTGTATTCGCGGACCACTTCACCCTCCCCGCGTTGACGTGCCTCGCTATATCCAACCGAGACCAAAGGCAGCCCGCTGACATGGACTTCCAACAGGAGGCCCAAATCTATGGAGATACGCTGATGGCTTTTGGCACCATCCTCGAGCGTTTTCCTCTCGAAAACCTTGAGGACTTCACCCTTTCCGACGCTCACTTTGGCTCGCCCCCGCCATTCGTCCCCACCGAAGAGAGTGCACAGCGTGGTCGTGTCAAGCTTGCAGACCTGCCTGTCCCGTACCAACTAGTTCAGCGACTCAGCTCTGTCACGGAGCTGCGACTGGACAACCCTGACCGTTTCTTCCTCGCCGGGATGCTCTATCCCCAGCTCACCAAGGTGCCCAAAACTCGGGCTTTTGAGGACGATGACGACGACGACCACTGGTACAATCCCGCCCCGCTTGTCTTCTCCACCGTCCTCGAATTTTCGAGCCGTGTCGACACTGATGACCAGGCTCATCGCAGCATCATGCGGTATCTCAACGACCGTTGGGATATGTACTTTGCCGAAAAAAGGAATAGAAGCGATGGGACGGTCTTGAGGAACCATCTTGTCGACTCGCTGAACTTGGAGTTTCCCTTATTGACTATCGGCGCGTCGAGGGACGTGAACTGGAAGGCGTTAAAGTTGGCCAGAAGCCACGAGGTCACTATTGAGGATGGGACTGTGTATGACCCTATCGTCGGTGTTGCTCGACTCGCAAGGCCGTGGACGCCAGATTCTGATGATTCTGAGGAGGAAGAGGAGGATTCCGAGTGATTTCAGTAGTCGGATAAGTGTTGGGATAAGTGATAAGGGAAGAAAGTTCAACAAAACCGTAGTGTATACTTATATGTACTTATATCTGTTGTGTGTTGCTTTTCTATTCTACCGTGTTATCGTGCTTTCTATACATATAGTGTTCACTCATTCAGTTCAATTCACGAAAGACTCTTCCATTTAAAACTTCGACGCCACACCTATAACGAGTCTCACTTTGCTCTTTTTGCACCACCCTCTAGCAAGTTCGCGACCACGCCTGCACTCTCCTGATTCCGCTGCAGCCGCGCGTACAGCACCTTGACCGATTGCGACACGTCGACCATGATATTTTCCTCAGTCGGGGGCGCATTCTGCATCGACAGCAGCGGAAGCGCGCCGATACCAGTCTGGCGCATCAATTCCGCTAATAAATCAAGGTTCTGCTTCAGAGTGGCAATATCAGCTGGGAAAGGTTAGCAACAAGAAGTCACGACTCGGACGTCCAACAAACATTCTGTTTGTACGGGATTGCTTCCCGGGTGGTACGCGTTTTGTCTGAGTAAAGCAATTGAGCGAAGGATTTTTTCCAAGATAGGATGGGCACGAACATCCCATCCAACGCGCTCCGAGCGACGCTCTGTAGATGAAGCACCTGATCTGATATAACGCGAATGTTTTGTTTGAACACTTCAGGCGACTGTGCTTGGACAGGATCTACGACAGGTCCGCCAAAGGCAGGATTGACGCTGAAATTGGGGAAGGCAGGCGCGATGGGAAAGCCAGAGCCAGACGCGAAGGGTTCTGCCATGATGGCAAGAGGCAAGTTAGTTTATAACGTCCGATCTCCACGATTATATATATGATACAGAGCAAAATAAGTGAAGTTCCATTGTAAGTAATTCTAATCGTCATCGCTATCACTCGAGGAATAGTCATCGTAATCCGGCGCGCCGCCTGCAAACTGGTTGAGCGACATAGGCATCTGGTCCTGATTATGCGGCGGCTCCTCCTCCATATCCTGCAGGAGGAAGTCGTCCTCCTCGTCCCCATCCTGGTCTTGGTCCTGGTATTCCGGCTCCGGCTCTGCCTCTTCCTGAACCTCTTCCAATTGGCCCTCCAGCATGTCAGTGAACAGGTCTTCGTCAAAGTTCACCGCCGGCGGCGCAGTTGGAGCCTCCACCTCGTCCCAATCCTCATCCTCTTCTTCTTCTTCATCGGAGTCTGGTATAGGCGGAATCAGAGGAGCGGCCGCTGGTCCGGGCGCGGGTAGTGGCATGGCATAAACTGAAGAACTGCCAGGTAATTCGAGCTTCGCAGGTGCGCGAGGCGGAGGCGGAGGAGGTTTCGCAGGCTGGGCCTTGACCGTAGCTGGTTTAGGCTTCTTCGGCGGTGTCGGGCGACTGATCTCAAACTCTTCGACATCCTCTGGAGGTCGTTTGGAGTTCGGTTTGGGTTTGGATTCGACGGCTTTAGGCTTGGGTTCGGGTTTCGCCTTAGGCTCTGGTTTCGCCTTGGGTTCTGGTTTAGCCTTGGGCTCCGGCTTAGCCTTTGGTGGAGGCTTAGGTTTTGGCGGCGCTTTCTTCGGTATGGGAGGAGGCGCAGGTGAGGCAGACTTGACCTCGCCTTCCTCCTCCTCGTGATCATGATGCTGCTCTTGTTGCGGTGGCAGTAGGTCCTCTGGAAGAATATCTGCAAAGTCATCGTCGAATGACCTGGCCTTGCCTTTCGAGCTGACCGACGACGGCGCAGGTACATTGGGAGGCGGCCCGGCGCGTGGCGGCGGCTTATTCGAGCGTTTAGCCTCGTAATTCAGTTCGATTTCCGTATCCATCTTCTCTAGGGTATATTTCTGTTTCAGTTGATCAGTTTGATGAATTGTCCAACACAAGAGGACTCACTCCAGTCTGGATATCATATACCAGCGCACACAGGACGTCACGGGCCGTGCGCGTGAACCCGTGGAATGTGATCGTCTCCTGCGTCTGAATATGGCGTCAGAAAGAGTGCAGATCAAGTTGTACTGCGTGCGCACCGACGCCGACAGATGTTCCGCCACAACGGGGATCTGGTCATTGCCTGGAATGGGCTCCTTGACGGTGAGCTCGCCGTTCTCGTCCTTATTGAGCGATGACGGCTTGAAATTGTCTGGCAGTGGTTCAGAGTTTCGCATCGTGCTCAACGGCCAGCTACGCACATCGCAAAGAGTAGTATTCGCGCTGGGGAAACTTCTTGCTGGCGGCAGGCGTTGGCTCATTGCGCCGTACTTGAAGGAACTTGGTCAAGGAGGAGCCTATCTGGACACTTTGGCGGCCCGTCGGGGCCCATTGTTCAGGTGGCGGCTTGTTCGGCGGCGCCGCCATCGTTGACAACGATGAGGGAAGGGAAACAAGGAACAGTGCTGGCAGGGTCGAGTCCGGTCCGCATCATCCGGACCTCATGTTCAACAATTTCACACGGTTCCTCTTGTCCTCTCTTGTCTGTTTGCTCTCTTTTGTTCTTCACTTCCTGTGTCGGAGATACGCTCTGATACACCGACGACTGCTCCAATGCTGCTCTACACTTTTGTGACAATTGTTTCACCACCATGACACGCGCGTCTGTTTCGGTCAATAGATCACAGCTTGTCCAATCGTAAGGTTTTTCGCGTTTCTGTGTGCTTTGTACTAGTGATGTAGCACCTGTTGTTTTAATCGCAACCAATAGCTTTGTTTCAGCTGGTCTCAAGATCACAGGTATCGTTCGCCATCCATCTTTTGTTTCGACGGTGAGCGAAAGAACGCGCAGACTCGGCCAGACTGATTGTTTGAACTGCCTTAGTCGGGGAATTGACGATATTGACGGCCGGTACGCCTTTACATGCTACCTGTTGCGTGACAATATCTGGCATTGACAGGTTTGTACTCAGTACTCATAGGATCCTGCAACCTGTCGATTAAGTTTTCCGTATCAAGCTCATTCCTCGGAACAACCACGGTCGCTGACTTTGAACTCTTGCGAAGGTTCAAGGCGCCTCCGGTGTCAGTATGCTCTTCTTCTGCGTCAATAATTCTGCGTCAATAAGATATTTTTCCTTTGAGTTCGACTGAATTTACTCTTGCGAACAGTGCTTACAGCTGGATCTCATCCCTGTCAGTCATGCATCTTGCTTGCAAGTTGCTGGGGCTGCTCATAAGACCGGCGTCCATCATGATGCCCTACGATGGACTGGATATCTCGCCTGTCGGCAGTGGTACGCACCATCCCTGTAATCTCCCAATGTTCGTAGCAACTGATTAGCACAAACACTGGCCTAACAGTACGCTCTCCTCACTTTTGTCCTTCTCTTTGTCCTCTTCATTGTGGCAAAGGCATGCGAAATTGCGCTCACAAGATACGTACGTGAATACAGAGAGCAGTCCTTGGTGCATCGTCGCGCTGTGGTGATATGTGAGCCTTACATATGAGTTCCATATATGATTTGGAGTGTTTCTCACAGGTTCTCTTTGCTGCAGACATGCTCAGTATCTTGGTCACGACATGTGCTTTCGTGTGTAACCTTGTGGCTCTGAGATACCCCGGTAATTCCACAGCTCTCGACGAAGTCTACATCGCGAGCGGAATGATTACCTCTATGTGTTCGTCGAGAGTCTACCCTTCGATTTCCTGTAATGAAACCCTTCTCTTCTTAGTTCTCTTTGAGATCATATACCGCCCAGACATGTGCTGGACCTCAATCCTACATCACCTAGTCGTACGTACGTCTTCAACTCTTCACTTCTGTTACTAAAGGAACCTAATCCTTCCAGGCAATTATGTTGATAACGTTCCTGGTGGTCATCCCAGAATCCTTCTCGCATCCCTCTAATTTCCATGACGGGATTCTATGGATGTACATAATTACCGTCGCGACGAACCAGACGGCGCTCATCGGTATGCTTTCTTACCGCCTGCAGTTCCCTATCCCGAATACACAGGCTATTTTCAGAGTGGCTGCGGTGCAAACATTGTACGTGACATGTCAACATTGTCAAGTACTAAAAGGACCCGTGTTTATACAGCTAAGTAGTCTGACGGAAAATGCGGACAAATTTTGTGAATTTTGCCCCCAAAGTCACCCCCTAAATGCGGACAGACCTGCCTGTCAGGGTTGAGAGTCAGACTCAAAATGCGGACAACGGTGACAGAAATCACGGACAATATGCACCGATACAAGCTGTGGCGTGCGCCAAGCTGGGTACTTTGAGATTGTCAGGCCCACATTCTCCACATCTGGTCCAGGAAATTGTCCATTGTTCCCATTGTGTGATCCTTCAGTCACTTCGGGGACAAATGCGCCTGCGGCCCGAAATTTTTGAGCTATATAAGGAAATTCCCACCATGTTGGCCCAAAATGCGGACAAATCACGCGGCGAAGCCGCGAGCAAAAATGCGGACAAATCTATTGCCCAAGTCGAAATTTCCCGTCTGAGTTCTTGACTGTATAAACACGGGTCCTGTACTAAACCAGACTAAACTTCACTGGACAATGACAGCCTTGTCACGGCGGCAGCAGTGATATACCTCGTCCTGACATGGGGAACGCAGCTCGTCAAAGCACCATCGACCTTGGGCGCTATCGTGCTCGCTATCGTTACAGTCGTAATGCTCTCGTACATGTATGTTCACGTCCTGAGATCTTCCTTACGTCTCCCGAACTTACTGACACGCACGTTCAACGCTTAGATACGGTGCCTTCGAGCTCTGGAGCATCGTGCGTTATCTCGATAGCTTGCCGAGGATTCCTCTTCCGCCGGAGGAGGCGCGGGGTCTCCTCATGGCTGAGTGTGGTAGCATTGCAGGTTCGAGGGCTCAAAAGCCTGAGAATATCTGCGGGGTTTGAAGCAATGACAACATCCCGTATTGCTGTTGCGACTTCACGGGGAACTCTGGAACATCTTATCAATGTCTTACAACTTGAATAACACGGATCCCGTAGCCCGCCCGTGAATAGAGACAGTCAAGCTTGCGTAACCCTCAATGCTCGCATACCATATCGGCAGCGGCGCATGCCTAAGCTGTGCATCCTGGCCCTCTGACACCCACCCGCTACTGCCCGGAGAATTGCGGGGATTGAAGGCATGATCGCGAACGCACTAGAAAGAAGAGGAGAGAACCGAGAAGAACGATCACCGGTGTGAGCCTAATCACAATACACGACGTCGGCATCGACCACTCGAAGCCGAACAATGAGGTGGAGGCTATTTTTGTAGGTGCTCAATTGGAGGTATTTAGGGCAAGATCGCACTATTGAGGTCGAGGAAGTTGGGCGGAAAGCGAACATGCGCGGGTAATGACGAATGAAGCTTTCACTATCTAGTACTTGGTGTTCATAGGGCACTGGCATTTTCCGAGCTATGAATAGCTCGTGTCCGTCCGAGTCTTCTCTATGACGCATCGATTGCATCCGCTCGAAGTTCCGGACGAGTCATCTGAAGAATGAATTTCGTCCCATTTGAGCAAAGAAAGCTGTCTATGTAGGGTAGGTTGGTAGAGATTGGTTCAGAACTGGTTCATGCGCCGAATGAGCAAGACACGTCCTGACAAAGAATATCTGACATACGCAATTTGTCTTCCCCGCAATACAGACGGGGTATGTCACGAGAGCGTGTATTGGAGACGGAGGCAAATGAAAGAAACTTGGCAAACTGTCATGTGAAACCGTTGGCGACCATAGCCACAGGCTCCGAGACAATACGTGTACTGGTCTGACCGCTGTCGTGTGGGGGTCCAGGAGTGGGAGTGGGGAGCAGGCACTCGGAGCAGGGCAGAAATCACTCGATGGTGATAGTAACACCATTGCGCGCTGAGAGAAGAGTGTATTCAGTAAGAGAATAAGATAGGTAGGTATAGCGAGACGAGACAACAATTTACAAACAAACAACAAAAATTAGAGCGAACCTAGTATAACAGGACAAAGGCCACCGTGCGTCGTCAGGTCTTGTGCCTCGACACCTTCTCGACGCCAGCACCTAGACTCGTCTTCCGAGCCTGGACAGTAAGGCTATCGTCCTCGTCGTCAGGACTGTCCTCAGCGGGACTGTCATCGTCGTCGTCCTCGGCCACTTCGTGCATGGGGACCTGAACGGCGCGTGTGTCATGCTCCTTTTGCTTTTCCTCCTGCACCTGCTGCTCCGCCTCTTTCTCAGCATCTTCGCGAGCCTTGCGTTCGCGCTCTTCCTTGCGACGTTTGACCCAGCTCATGCCGCCGCCGTCATCTTCATCGTCGCCGCCTACGAATCCTGTGCTGCTCTGAACTTTCCCCCACATCTTGCCGCCGACTTCCCGCTGGCTCTTGACGCTGCCCATACCGCCGTAACCCCATTCCACAAATTCGGGCTCGGTGTCGGGTGCAGAAGCAAAGAGATTCTTGCGTTCGCCATAGACGCGCCCATTGAGCATGCGTTGTGGCTTACGCTGAGTGTGGAGGGTTGCGAGGAGGCCGTCAGCGTTGCCGGGATGTTTGTGTTTCGTGGATGGTTTCGCGGAGCGAATATTACCGCCACGGTATGATGTTGTACTTTGAGTACGGAAGAGGGAGTCGGCGGTAGCAGTCGAAGCAAAGGAGTTCACGGAAGATGAGCGAGTCAACGCGGTATCCTACAAGCGACGTCAGTGACTGGTGGGAACAACGATAAGTGAGACAGACACACCTTGTTCTTCAACCAGAAGATACGCAGTAATCGCGACTTTTTGGCCGGTGCTGTCATCGAGTCTATGCTCTGGGTGGGTGTGAGACTGTGCATCGAGGACGATGCGCTGGAGGATGCATCGCCGGGTTTCTTTCCGCCAGGGAGAGTGAAAGGAAACAAAAGTTTTGAGTTTCGAGGCGAATCATCACGACTTTCGAGGTCGACTTCGTAGTTGTCGTCGTCGTCGTCGTCGTGGACAGTGAGGACGTTTGGGTCTGGCAGCGGAGCAAAGCGTATCCTGGACATGGGTACGGGCAAGTGGTGGTGGTGGTGGTGGAACTGGATTAAGAGTGAATGATTCATAAAAAGCACTTTACATTGCTTGGCATGTTACGAGGAGGTGTTCGGGGTCCCATCACCTTTGGCTCCGAGATCGAATCGGCGATCTCACAACTTTTCCTTATTCTGTCGTGTTCTCTTCCTTTCTTCAACACATTCACTATAGCATTCATGGCATTCTCAGTCGCTATCTTGAACACTATGCTCTGAAGATTATCTTTACTGCTTCTACGAGATCTACAACCTCCCATCTCGTCGGATGTCGTGCTTCAATGTCTGCCCTGCACACAGAGAATAATTACCAGATTTTTCCTGTCCTGACGAGTTGTGGCTACACCCGAAAAAAGGTCGGAGATATTCTGACACGCGCAGATTTTGCCTTGGCGGACCCTGGGCGGGCCTGGTCGTCACGACGCGTCGCTCCGGCTGAGTAAGGGATCAATGCGGCGCGCTCGAGAATTTTCCAACCAGCGGCGCAATTCGCCTCTGCTCTGTGTTTCCATAGCTTTGCGGCGCGCCGGCTCCCGTGCTATTTGCATTCGGTTATCACGCTCCTACTTGGCCGCCACGTCGATTGTACACAGTACAATTCTCACGTCTCATTACAACAGTCGGCATGCTTGACGCGTACTACGCCTGCCGGTTCGCTCTGTCATACACTCAGTCTCTATATATGTTCAGGACCGCCTCAAGACCACGGTCCTCGAACGTTCATGCGCTTACCACACGCCGAGCTGATGCACATTTGTGGGTGCCGCAGCCCGTCGCCGCATGTCATTTATCAGACCGGACTGGAATCGGGCTGGAATCGGGCGGGCTACTACGCAACACATCCACACGTACATCAAACAACGTCATCTTTCTCTCGCCGTTGCGATAAGAGAATACACAAGCCTGCTTCAAAAACGAGGGCAGAGGGTTCGGACGCAAGTTTCTTGTTCATTTAATATCAGTGGAGATTTGCTCCCCCCGTTCAGCCCGCTCATGTTTCAAGGAATCCCAATACATAGGCAGAGAGAGAGGGTCTCTAGATGTGGGCTACACCGAGTCCATTCAAAACATGTCGAATCATTGCTGATCTCTGCCACCTTGACGCCACCTCCGATGAGCATGTTTTCAGTGAAGGATGATGTGTACTCTCTTCCCATCACGATCTGCCACGCTTACACACCCGTCGTAGCCTCCTTCTCGTCGGCGGACTGTGCGACATGCCCGTGATAAGCATGAGGTGCGACACAGATCCACAAGGGCTTGAGAGATGGCCGAATTCGGAGTTTTGGTGGGCATGCGATGTGCGGTTCAGATTGTTCTGATTTCATGCTACTCTTTGCCCACAGCGCTTATTCTTGTTGCTTACAGTATTGTGAATAGTTCACTGGTTCCCATCTCTTTCGCTTATACCCCGGTACCGCCCGATATCCTAGACCCTGCGTGGCAATGGGCCATATATTTGACCTCTGCCTGGGTCGCGCAGAGACCCCAAGTCGCTTCGGATCAGTTCTGCGTGGGCGTATCTATGCGTCATAATTCCCGAAAACATTACTTAACCTGTCTTATCTACCCAGTTTAACGTTCAACCACGTTCAACCATCAATACCTCAATCCCAACAAGAAAACCGATCAATCCTCGGTGTTTTCCGCCACGCACGTTCTCGCACGCACTGGAATCTCCGAAGGTGATGGCCTGAAGGTAGGCCTGTAACCGGCCCTTCACAAGACGCTTGCTCATTGTTATGAAGGGCCGGTCACAGGCCTAGCCAGTATATTTATACTTTACCACCAACGATCGTGGCCCCGCCCCATCCCGCTTTCTTTACAGTATTCAACCAGACCTCCCAGATAGGTCTGGTTACGCGCTTCCGGTTTCCGTACACTCTGGACCGCTCTCAATATCAATACTCCCCTGATAACAACGATTTCTGCCACGACATCCTTCCATCCTTTTCCCTCATCAGTCTCCCGTTCGACGGAAATCAACCACAGTCAATCCATATGCCATTCATTCATCCATTCATTCATTGACAATGACTTTCACCAGTTTCAATAGTATGGCCATGCCGAGTAACTTTCTCTGTCACATGCACTCGCCGCCCATTCTTTGTCCTCCCGCGCACGCGCACCTCCCATACATTCAACCTTTGTCCTCTCCCTCTCCTCGGAGGGAGACCCCAGAACCGATGTCTGCCTTGGCGAATATCACATGAGGGTTAACGTTCACCGAGGAGTCTCTCTTTTCCACTCCGCTCTGCGATGACAGGAACAGCCTTTGTTGTGGTCGTCTGCTTGCGGAAATGATATTGCCGATGGTGAGTTTTCTTTCGCATCGATGGATAAGGACTACGACAGACAAGCTCTTCATTATCTACATGCGTGTGCCCTCGAGATCTCGGCTTATGAATACCTTTTTCGCGTGTATTGATGGATCTCAGGAGATGAGTCTGGTATGTCCGCGGACTCGTGCTACACATGACGCATAGATCGTGATGCGAGCCAAGACCTTCTTGCGGCTTCAACTCGAGCCTCGACCATCATACAAACACTGGTTATGAGACTGGTCACCGAAGTGGTCTCGGTGAGATTAGCTTGTTTCATTTCCTTCAGATGCGGAGCTGAACAAATCTTGTCAACAAGGCTCGCGAACTCGAGGTTCGAAACGCCAGAATTCCGCTGAAGTTGTTGCCAACACTGCTGCAGGTATTTGCGATACAACATCGCGCACTCGTCTAACATCGTCGGTCCCATAACTGTATCTCACGATCTGTCAGTAGGCAGTAAAGTCTATTCTGCATCCCTTGATCAGCTCACATGACCGACTGGGCAATACACGGCCAGGCTCGTCACTCGTGGGGAAGACGGCTGGAGTCCGACAGACGCCGACTCTGGCATTCGCATAATAGCGGGAATACCAAGCGTACTTGGCGAGCGCTGTTAAGTCTATCATCAAGCGCCACCACAAACTTGTCGGGGTCCTCAGTACTAATACATCATCTCCAGCAGGACTGACTTTCTGTGAGATTTGTTTGAAGTTGTCCGCTGTATATGTGATCTACACGTAATTTGACTAGTGGCTCCCCACCACCATATATTGGCCCTCTCCCTCACCCAGTATTTGAATTGCTGCGCGAACGCCTCTCCTTCCTATCTCAGGTAAGAGTTGCATTCGAGCTGACTCAGTGGTCGTGGCCGTGGCCGGCTACAGTAGTAGACATTGTTTATACACCATGCAGCAAAGTTCTTCGAGGCGGCTTTGAATGTGGCGCATGAAAAAGGAAAGGCCGTCAAGCCGATACATTGAAGCCGAAGTCGCCGAACTTTCCCTCAACTTGCTCAAAGTTCTACAGCCTGAAGGTCTCATGTCTTCAATTTTGACCGTTCGTCTCCCGATGGTGATGTGGCACGTAGCAGTGCTACGCTGCTGTATGTTGAGACTTCGAATCCGTTGACTGAGACCTCCCATGCGTGACAAGTGGCAGAAATGAGAAAGTACGTATTGATTCTAGTTTCATTCTTGGAGCCCTTAGACCATGAAATGGGGTACTTTCAAGAAAAACGAGCGAAACGAATTTGAGGTTGTCGATATAGTATATGATACAGTGGATTTACCGCCGTCAACTGTTGTACAACAATCATACATCTTATACTTATTCAGCTGTTATTTCCCCGTGTAGCACGGCCTCCGTGAACTCGAGTCTCCTTCAGCCAACCATGCTACGTTTGCGCCCTCTCAATCGGACATCATCCAGGCGTCGTTTGACGGCCACCCACTCTTTGCCCATCCTCGCTTCGTATGCCTGCATGACTGAGGCAAACAAAGGTTCCGATTCTGGATGTGTGGACGAGAAGGCACGTTCCAGAACATAGAGATCTACGGCTCTGTCCTCGGCCAAGTTGGACACATAGGATAGCCCAAAATCGATGAGATACAATGTGACTGGAAGCCCGGAGCGACCAGGATGCCGAAGCATCATATTCGACGTGGTGAGATCCCCATGGACGATATCGGCAAGATGCATTTTGGCGAGCTCTGTGCCAACGAGGGCCATGACTTGGTCAAGCGAGAGCCCATATTCCTCCAAGGATTCCTCCACCGATTCCTCGACTTCGTAATCCTCCGGTTCTGCGCCCGGTATCAGTTTCCTGACACTGCGCCCGTCGATCCATTCCAACCCCAACACGCCCTCGGAGGCATCAACCATCCGTACCCCAGGAACATTGACCCCGGATCGGAGGCATTTGAGCAAAGCTCTAGCTTCACCCGCCACACGAGCGCGTGTCAGCGACGCGTCCAAAGATGGATGGCGATATTGCTTGTTGAAGCGGTGTTTCACCAGAATTGGCCTCCCAGCAAGGGATCCTTTGTACACTTTGGCCTCTGCACCCTGTGCGATGGGTTGAGCAGTTGATATCAAGCTGTTAGAGGACGAGATGGCCATGTCGGTGGTGGTGTGAAGACAAGAACTTCGAAGGGATTTACTATTTCACAAACACGTGCTCCCGATGTCTTCTTTCGGAGATGAACTTCATCGAGAGCCCTCCTTTCGTTTGGACTCGACTGACGGTAAAACTCCGGGACTCTGGACTCTGTTTCATTACCACAATACATATACAACTGTCCCTCGCCTTCTCGCGAAGAAACGGGTGCCAGACCCCCCGTGCACTCTTTCCTGAGCTCTCTTGTTGATTCTTCAGATAGCAGCATGTATACACGTGGCATCGGACAAGAATCAACGCCTAACACTACCTGATGAGCTCTAGATCGACCTTGTGTTATGCAATCCGCAACGCCGCCACCAGCTCGGCGCGTTGCAATGAGGCGGCAATCGCGTCTTCAGCATTTACCTTCACAGACTGAATCACAGTACAGGTCCTATTTCCGACGAATACCGATAGCGGTGGCCGAATTTCTACTTCTTCCTGCATCATCATAAGTAGCACACTGCGGTGTTTGAAGGCGTGATCAGAATCAGATGAGGGTTCGAAGTAGATATCCTTGCAGAAGAGTGTGCGACAGTCGAGGGTGTTTTAACGGAAAGCTTTTGTCTGCCCTCATTATGATCCCCGCTTTTGCTTACCTAGATGCAAGACAGTCCTGGCTCCTCGAATTTCCGAAGAGTCGGCGAGAGGCCCGAATCGAAAGCGAGATACCATTATTACCCCTCGTATCGTAGTATAGATCATGAGGGGAACGTGAAACTCGTGTCAACCCGAAAATCGCCCAACTATGCGGGCCGCGCCACACAAGGCTAGGTGATCAGCAAGAAGAGTCCAGCAAATAGCGCCACCGAATGCAGCCATGTTAGCGTTATTAGCACCGCAGCGCTTCTATTACATCGAATGAACAACTGTCAATACTTGACAGATATCGGAGAACATACCCATCGGTTTGAGGGCTTCCCACGATCGTTACATTCAATACCGCAACCAGACCATCAATGGCGTTCGTCACCCCATCGATCGCCACGGTCGCATTGTGATTGATCCCGATACTCGTATTCGAAAGCATCCCAGATACATAGATCACATCGGTGTGATAAGTATACCCATTGAAAGACGTGTTCCCAGAGAAGGTAGACTCGTTCGTGAGAGATAGAGTCGGTATCGGAGAACCAGATATGTTCCCGACGATATAGTCGCGTCCGAGGTTGTATCCGTTTGGCACGATGTTGTGTTGCACTGAGGATGGTCAGCTAAGAAACCTTGCGATGCATTCACAAGAGCGTCCTCACGTGAAATGGGCATCTCGTAGGAACACGCCATGAATACCGCGCCGCTAAGTGAAGCAGGATCAGCACACGCAGACGCTCCGCGCCGGAAAGGCGACACTTGCCTGTTCTCGTTCGGGCCGTCTTGCACCCAGTACCGAAAATGGTTTCCGCCTACGATCGTCTCTGTGCATGTACCCAATGCAGGATCACCATAATTGTATCGAATCACGGCCGACTCGTTGACTAGGAGAGTGGATTCAGCGCGTTGTTGCGAGGAGTTGTGGTCGGGAGCACGTACGGTAATCATTACCATCACCTAAATTTACCTGTTGAGCAGTTCCCTGATGTTGCCCCAAGCATTCACTTGAGAAGTCAAGTGATCTGGCAGGACGTGGTCAGCGGGGTAAAGAACCAGACACGTTCATCGGCACGCACAGAAAATAGTTCCGCAAGCCCCCGTCTTCCACTTGGTCCTCGAGCACCTGTGCGTCCGAGTTGCCTGATATTATAGCATTGACCGGCTCTCCCAGACCAGGCGGGAATGTCGTCCCCAATATCTTCTACATAGAGACCGGTCAGTGCCCGTAGCCAGGACTCAGCAGCACGTTACTTGCAGTTAACAAAGAGCCTCCACTCTCGTACGGATCATAGTATCCCGCTTCTGGTACACTGCGGTCTGCGCGTGGTCTCCACAGAGACAGTGTATGGAGGATATTGCGAATGTCCAGCGCAAGCGAAAGGCATGGGAAGGATAACAGAAGATAAAGAAGGAAATACGGGAATCTAGTCATGACAGTGAGAAAAGAAGCAGGTGAAGAGAGGGAAAGGCTCACCTTGGCTGATATGCCCTGGGCGCAAGAACCAAAGAGTCCTTTTCCGACCTGAGCAGGCTATTTTTGCTTCCGTATGATTATGGTACGACTTGACGGGTATAGTGTGGCGCGCTGATCACTGAATATGGCAAAGCAAAGGACTCCATGTCGCGTCAAGGAGACACGAGTCACTCGGAGCTGGCAGGTCATTGCGGTACTGGCTCGCTGAGCAGGACCGTCTCTAATTGCATAGTGGCACGTAAGATTGTACGCGCGCACCCGCTTCCTTGCCATGATATAGGATCCTAGAGACTGGGTTGAGCTGAGTTGACTGTCACTGTCTGAGTGAAGACGACGAAAGCAGACCCAGCCACGTGCGACTGCCGACGGCAAAAGTCGCGCTCATTTCCTTTCTGGGATCACTCAATTCCGAACTTCAATTCAATTCGGCATGTCGCGACAGTCGCGTGCCAAGCAAAAGCTCGAACTTCGATCAAGCAGGTCGTTTCACCTCTCTGCCGCAGTCTGCCGCTAAGATACCCTGTAAGCTCACAGTGAGTGACCTCTTGAACGACTTTAGCCTTGTTAGAACGCTTGAGCATGCCATGCTCGCATAGTTTATCCTACAAGCATGACTGGAGGTCCTAAATTATCAGACCCAATGCAGGGCCAGATCAATCTTACCTGTCAACTTTGATTAGCATTCAATGGCCCGGCGACAACGTTTTCGCCAAGCCTTTCCTCGTCCAGCACTTACCCACAACTGACGAGCAGAGGAGACGACTGTTCGGTGCCCAGTCTCTGGGACCAGACATCGAGGCTCCAAGCGTAATAGCGATGGCCGACGCGCTGCCAAGACATCGGCATCCAGTGACCAACGGACACGCGCCTGACGAGGAGCGCGAAGCAGGCATCGAGTTGCAACGCCGACACACCGGCTCATCCTCATCCAGCTCATCCAGCTCTAGCAGCAGTTCCAGCTCCTCGTCAGACTCGGACATATATGGCTTTCACAACTTCCATCTTCCCACTCTTGCGAGCGCCATTCGCTTTCGCGACCGGTTCATGAGGAAGGGAAAGAAAAAAGTCGGGACGGTCCAGAGCCTCAAGGCGGTCGTCTTCTCGTCCTGTATGTTTTACACTCGTTGCTCCTTATATGTGGCGTTGACAGTTGCTAGGGATCAACTTGTTCTTTATCTTCATCCCGCTGGCATGGGTAGCCCATTTTGAGAATTCACGCGCTGAACATCGAGAAGAAGAGCCGCATTGGCCGTATGGATTGACATTTACTCGTGTGTGACTTTCAACCAGCTCGTCAGAAGTCAAGCTAATCTTCTTAGTCTGTTTCTTGGCAATCATACCATTGGAACGCCTCTTCGAATACGGTGGTGACCAAATGATGTTCTATGTCGGAAAGGACTTGGGTGATCTCATTGTCGTGACATTGAACAAGTAAGGAATCCTGTGTATCCGCTCGAAGTGGCGTACTGACTTACATCTAGTGCCGTAGAGGCAACTCTTGCCATTATCCTTCTAACAAAATGTGAACTGAAACTACTTCAGTCCACGATCATTGGTACGAATACTCCCTCGATACGCCCTCCTACCCCGTTGCTCACTCGTGTCCCAGGTGTTATCGTCCTACATCTCCTACTCATTCCTGGGACAGCTTTCATAACTGGCGGTGCACGTGTCATATCACAAGATCTACATCCCCATCTCACAGAGCTCAACCATACTCTCCTCGCGATCGGTGTTCTTTCGCTTCTTCTCCCCTCTGCCTTCTTTAGCTCCATCCAAGGCGTCGGGGCTGCCGCAGAGGCAAGCGTCAACGACACGAACAGGAAGATGTTCCTGCAAATGAGCCGCGGACTCGCTATAATCCTGCTTTTTGTCTACTTTTGTTCTAGGATTTTCTTGCATAACCCTCCAGGTGACAATAACGCGCTCAAAATGGACCCCGCCGCCCCTCAGGAACTACAACACGAAGAGAGGGAGTTTGAGGATGGCGACCCAGAGATGAGCCAATGGGTGTGCATCGGGATGCTCATCGCGACGATTGCACTCATGGCCACAACGGCGGAATGGGTTCGTGGCATCCGGTTTGACAAATTGCTGTACTGTACTCACCTGTCTTCAGCTCGTCGACAGCGTCGAGTTTGTACGCGAAGAAGGGTCCATCAACGAAGAATGGTTTGGTCTCATTCTCCTTCCCATCGTCTCCTTCTCCGCAGACGGTGCAATCAACATCATGTTCTTCTTCCGATACCTTCTCCGACACTACCTTGGACGACCATCCCCTCCGTCTACCGTCGCAAAGGCGCGCGCGATAGACTTGGCTATTCAATTTATTCTCTTCTGGACTCCATTGGTCGTTCTGATCTCATGGTGGACAAACAAGCCGTTCACACTGCTGTTTGACGTGTTTGAAGTCGCACTGACTATTGCAGCGTGCTTCGTGGTGAATTATGTCACGGCAGATGCCAAGACGAATTGGGCGGAGGGAATAGCGATGGTGTCGTTCTATTTCATGATTGTGAGTGATGAATAGCCCTTTTGTTTCCTTGTATCAACCTGCTCCCAGGCAACCGTCTCTTGGTTCTATACGGGACAAGATTCCATTCGCCAGCTACTGAACTGCCCGGGATCTGTCGCGGAAGGATTGGCAGAGGGTAGCAGCGGGGTCGGCGAGTGAAAATTGAGTGGAGGTGGCACTTGATATGATCTTTGACGAAATCACCAATTCACTATTGATGTACATCATATAATATACCTACTTGCACTGCGAATATATGGACGCTGTCGTACACTCCACTGAGTCAAGGATGAATATTGCCTTACTTATAAGTCTCCGCCTTTCCACACAAGGAGCTCCAACCCCAAAGCTGTGAGGTGCTTACAGAACTTAGCGGAGGGTTGGCGGAGGGCGCGCACCTTTGCCTTGTCCGTCTTCTCCCGCTGCTCGTTTGATTGGGCGTCGGCCTCCGTTTGCCATTTGGCGCCGCTTCCTGACCTCCTTGCTCTCCGTTGGCCCTTGGGCGCGCCTTTGCCTTCCCCTTTGGCTACAAAGACGGTCAATGTCCGCCACATTCGGCAGCGTAGGCCTGGGGCAACACGCACGGTTTCGGGCTCGGGGTCAGGCTCACAGGCGAGCTCATCTTCCTTGTGGTCATCGCCGTGGCTGGGCTGCTCCGTCAATCAATTAGCCGATACATCCAGGGTGCTAGTATGCCTGTCGGGAGACGATGTTGCTGGGGACTATGTCGCTGACGACGACGTCGTCGACGCGTCCGGTCGTCGTGAACGTAGGCGATGCAAAGAGGGGAATTTCATACACTCATGACGGTCAGCAGCAAAGGTTCAAGCTGGGCAGGCTGGGAGGACCCGGGACGCTCAGGCAAAGGAGTGTCCGGAGTTGGCAGATTTTAAGGCACGCGCTCCCACTGCCGCTAGCGCGTATGTACGGGCGCCGCTCTAGACGCACATGATGGAGGCGGGCATGGCGCACGCAGTGACGGAGTGTCGGGCGCGCAGCGCCGCCCAATCCCGCCCCAGCGGCCAAAACGTCGGGATCCTTTGCAGATTTGAGGGGATGCTGGAGGAAATCCAAAAAATGTAGGCGTTGTGGTGGACCAGCCAGTACACCTAGCCATCGATGTACCTCACCATTCGAAAGCTGTACACTCAATCTACCTCCCAATGACAGGATGAGATGTCCTAAGTCCCGACGCGCCGTACAGAGCGACCGACATTTTGGCGGGAGCGGACACTCCTTGGCGTGAGAGTCCCGTAGGCTAGGACCCGTGTTTATACTGCCAAGTAGTCAGACGGAAAATGCGGACAAATTTTGTGAATTTTGGCCCAAAAGTCAGCCTCAAAATGCGGACAAACCTGCCTGTCTGGGTTGAAAGTCAGACTCAAAATGCGGACAATGGTGACCAAGAGCACTGACAAGATGCACCAATACCAGCCGTGGCGCGTGCCAAGCTGGGTACTTCAAGATTGGCACTCCACATCTGGTCCAGGGAACTGTCCATTGTTCCCATTGTGTGATCCTTCAGTCAGTTCGGGGACAAATGCGCCTGCGGCCCGCGAAATTTTGAGCTATATACGGAAATTCCCACCATGTTGGCCCAGAATGCGGACAAATCACGCGGCGAAGCCGCGAGCAAAAATGCGGACAAATCCATTGCCAAAGTCGAAATTTCCCGTCTGAGTTCTTGCCTGCATAAACACGGGTCCTCGTAGGCTGGGGCAAGTAGTTACCGCGTGACTTGCTCTCTTTGTCTTCCACACTCATCGACACCATTCGCTGGGCTTTCGAAAACAACAACTTTCCCAACCCGCTCTACATGTAATGTGAAAGCATGGTCCTCCTGCTGCAGCTGTCCTGTCACTGTATTTGGCGTAGGCGGGCGCCGGTCGGATTCTGTCCAACTCTGCATTACACTGGCCGTTTCTTGGCGCAGCTCAGCTATGGACGTATTCAATGGTCTACGTCACAAAGCCACACGAGCATCCAGACAACGGCGCAGCATCTGTTTAACTTGATGGTCAGGGTACGAAAGGCGCTCTGAATCTATGCAACACAGAGCATCAACATAGCCGCTCGGTCCTCTCGGGAGCGCCAATTATTCGCGCAGCGCATTAGGCATTCAGCTAACGGCGCGGTGTCTGTTTCATCTAACTGCCTGGGTATGAAAGGCACCCTCTAAGCGACACAGAGCATCAACATCTAAGTAGTCGGTCCAGAAATGGTGCACGATGTCGCAGCTCTTGTTATTCTTCTTGTCACTTCTCTTCGCCGATAGACTCATTATCTTTAGGTCATTGATAATGGCTCTGGAATGTGCAAAGCTGGAAGTAAGTATGAAGTTCCAAAAGACCATCTTGAATCTCCATTGTCCTTTGGTAGTAACATCCTACAGTTGCTGGCGACGAAGCCCCTCGTGCAGTATTTCCGTCCATCGTCGGCCGTCCTCGTCATCACGGCGTGCCCAACGGCTCACCCTGGTATTATGTCGGGTACGATGCCCCATCATCTTTCTTCATCCAATGCTAACCATTTCTCAAGCGACGAAGCCCAGTATCCTCCGGCTCAAGTATCCCATTGAACACGGAATCGTCACCAACTGGGATGACATGGAAAAAATCTGGCATCACACCTTTTACAACGAACTGCGCGTTGCGCCTGAGGAGCACCCCATGTTGCTCACCGAGGCGCCGATGAACCCCAAGGCAAATCGCGAGAAGATGACCCAAATCATGTTCGAAACATTTAACGCTCCTGCCTTCTACGTCTCTATCCAGGCCGTGCTGTCTCTTTACGCGTCGGGGCGCACCACAGGCATAGTCATGGACTCGGGCTATGGTGTTACGCATACCGTTCCCATTTACGAAGGCTTCTCTCTTCCGCACGCCATCTCACGCCTCGACATGGCAGGCAGAGATCTTACCTCACAACTCGTTATGAACCTTGGTGAAAGAGGTTACGGCCTGCATACCGCCGCCGAGCGCGAGATTGCGCGCGACATCAAAGAGAAATTGTGCTACGTTGCATTGGATTTCGAGCAGGAGCTACAAACCGCTGCAATGTCCTCCATCTTGGAGAAGGACTACGAACTCCCTGATAGGCAGATCATCACGATTGGTAAAGAACGGTGCGTCTCTGTATCCGGAGTTTCTCTTCGGCGTCCTGACGAGCTATTACAGGTTCTGTGCACCGGAAGCTTTGTTTGACCCCTCCATGTTCGGGCTGGAAGGTGCTGGAATTCACGAGATGACGCAAGTTGCCCACGGCATAACGCCTACCGAGCCTGACCTCAACTCTCAGCTGTAAATCCATCATGAAATGTGACATCGATGTTCGCCGCGAGCTGTATAACAGTATCGTCCTTTCCGGCGGCACCACCATGCTGACTGGACTTCCTGATCGCATGTCGAAAGAGCTTACAGCAATTGCTCCGAGCAACCTAAAGGTGAACTTGAGATCACTTCAACCTGAATTGTCAGCTCATCCTTGCCAGGTTCGGGTGGTGGCTCCTCCCGAAAGGATAAACTCTGCCTGGATTGGAGGCTCCATGTTGGCTTCACTCAGCACGTTCCAGAATCTATGGATCACCAAGCAAGAGTACGAGGAGTCAGGCCCAGTCATCGTTCATCGCAGTGCGTTTTACTTGTGATTGACTGGCCCTTGACACTGAAGCTTTACTTGCTACCCTAGAATGTTTCTGAACTACCTTGGTATCACGCTGTCGAGTAAGGGTGTCCTCGTCCTAAAAGTCGCCTTACCCAAGCCGGTGTCTCCACGGACTATGGATACGACACAAATTTTACTAGACAAATGCAATGCCCTCCAGGCTATTGCTCATAATCATGACCTTGATGCATCCCTCCGTACGACCTGGGCGTATAACGCTATGGGACAGGATGCCTAACGACCTGATCGTCCGATAGAACTGCTCCTTCTCTCTGTCAGACGTTATACACCACTGAAATTCGCTTTGGTATAGAGTATTTTCTTCTTGTTTCTCCTCTTATTATGCTTCTCAAATCTAATCATATCAAGCATCTACCTCCTCTGTTGCAGCCTCTTCGTCTACCGCGGGCTTTTTAGTTTCAGCATTCACAGTATCCGGCAGAGGATGTTCTCCGATCGGCAAGGTCGATAGGAATAGCAACGTCGCCATGCCCTATTACGACGTCAGTCAAGAAAAACCAGTGTCATGGAGAACTAGACATACAATCTGCGCCAAGAAAACAGTTTTGAGGGCCAATGCCCAGCTTTCCGTCGCCTTCTGCTGTAGATCAGGCGGTAGGAACCGAATCGAAGCGGCCGAATCGAGGATGCCTGCAATGATCTGGCGCAGACAAGGATTACTTCGAGCTCTGACATGTCTGTGAGAGAGGAACCAACCTCGTCAGCACCATCTCCGGTAATGCGTTGGCGTAGATTTCGGGCCAGTAGGCTTTGGGTGAGCGTCGAAGAGAGGGCGACACCAAGCACTTGTCCAGTCGTGCGGAACAAGTAAGATACTAAGCACTGATGAGCTTGTCAGTCGCAGACGAGAATGCTAACGTACTTCCGGTCGCGATGGGGATCTGTTCCCGAGGTAGACTTGCGAACAATGCCAGAAGCGTTGTAGTAAGGACACTTGAGAACCCGAGACCCTGCATGTTGTCAGTCAGATCAGGATTGCGTGGTGCAACGATGTGAACACACCGAAGGCATCAATGTAACATAGAGAACCCATTCAGGAGTGTTGTCGTTCCTGGTATCGCCATACTAGATGAGATCGAGTTGCAGGCAACTGAAAACGGACTACTGACCAATGCCACAAAGAAATGTTGGCTAGGACTACGCCGAAGGCCGCGGTAGCTTGTAGCCACCAGTATTTTCCAGTGTGTCTCATGTACCAGCCCGCGGACAATGAGCCAACAGCCACGCACAATGCGTTCGGGATCAAATGGGCTCCAGCGTTACCAGAGGACCGCAGGTGAGCCGCTGTGAAGAAGAGAGGTACGTTGTAGAGCTAGAGATATATCGGTAAACAAACATAGAGAGACGAAGAGCGAAATACAGACCGTGGAGAAGGAAAGGATGGCAAGGAAAAAGTTGTTCTGCGAACGGTGTCAAGACGAAGGCTTTTTGACTGAGAATGATTTACCATTGCTACGAACGCAGGTGTTCTCTAGCAAGCTACGTCAGCAAGTAGAAGATGTCAAGACAAATAACACACCTGCTTTAGCATGCTCAACGGCATAACAGGCTCTACTGCCCACCAAAGTTCGACCAAGATGAAAAGAACAGCAGCCACGAGACTAGCTATCAGAAATCCAAGCACGTGTATGTTTTGCCAGGCATATCCTGCACTCGTTCGATAGCTCATCCCGACGAGGAGACAGCCAAGTGATGTTGCGAGCATAAGCGGCCCTGCGAAGTCGATGCGTCTCAATTTGTCTCGGATGCTGTCTGCTGGTGCCGACGTGAAGGATTCCGGTTCGCGAACCTGGAGCCAGAGAAAGGTGAGACCCATCAGAAGGAAAGGCCCTTGGACGTAGAAAGCCGCACGCCTGGATACGTGGATGAATGGAGTGTGTGTTCAAATATATAGACATGAACTGACCATCCTATCGTGTCACCAAGCCAACCACCAAGAGGTGCGCCCACACCACCTCCGAGACCGAATAGCAAATTGGCGACTGGTGGAAAGTCATTCAGTGATGTATCGAAATCAAGACGGAGACCATACATCCTTGATACAATCCCCGACTCTTCAATGGTACAACGTCGGATACGATGACAGACCCTACAACCGCCATACCCCCGCCACCCATTCCAGCCAGAGCTCTGAAGAAGATTAGCTGATACATGCTGCCAGCGAATCCGCAACAAGTAGTGCCGAAGCCGAATAGTCCAGCAGCTAGCATGGCGCTCCCGCGACGTCCAATGATGTTACACAGGCGTCCATAGAGTGGGGTAAAGCAACAGACAGACAGAAGGTACGATGTGCCGATCCAAGAGGACAGCTGCATTGATTCGAAGGAAGAGGCCATTGCCGAGAGCAGTGTTGCAACTATGGTTCCATCCACGGATCCAATGAAGGACATACTGCATAGCTGGATATCAGCATGAGGCTTTAGACGGTAGTTTCGAAAGGAGCACTAGCCTCCATACCCCCGCTGTCGTAAACGTCGTGAGCCGACCATACTGGAGCTTATCAAAGCGCGCGACTCACCCATCAGCATCCAGAATTGCCCATTCGTCATGTCATGGGGACCCTGCGCCGCCTTGGGCACTAGTGGCGTTCTCTCGGTAGCCATAGCTTTGTTTCAGAGAAGGTGAGAGGACTCGAATACGAAGAGAAAGCTTGTTTGCTTTAGCAATCCGAGCAAGGCCGAGACGAAGGATGCGGCATTGGAGCGGACTGCGGGCCGATATCCCGATATTTCTAAAGCGGATGCGGACCCTGACACCGCTTGATGTAGACCATCCTGACCCCTGCGGACCCTCTCCGCCTCGGCGCAGGTTATAATTTGTCCTCATGCATATCAGCGGGCGGCCACCGCTCCGCATTATTCCAGATTATTCACAGTGTCCCCATTCGCATACTGTATCTGAACACCACACATATCTCTACTAATATTTTTCTATTGATGCAATCGTGATAACCAAAGTCCCCATCTTCTGTCGTCGTCACCATATTCAAGACACCATGTCCGCTCGTACGTCTTGTCTATGTTTCTTAAAGATGATCCAACTGAACACATCTGTAGCGATAGCTACTGCTGAGGAAGCAGTCTTCGACGCTTGGAGTTCCCCAGAGGCAATCAAAGCATGGTGGGCTACCCCCGAACAAGCATTCTTCCACCGGTAAGATACCGATGGGGCTCAGATGCAGCTATAGCTAATACGCCCGTAGTCCATACTCAGCTGGTAATGCCTCGCGCCAATCCAGTTGAACTATTCCAAACTTATCTCCCCTAGAACTCGTCGCCTCTCTGCGTAATCCCATCCCGGATTCATCAGCCTCCTCAGTCCAAGGCCGCAAGCTACGCACCATCTTCAAGAAGCATCAGGCCGCCGGGACAGCCTCTCTTACCATAGGTGCACCGGACCCCATCACAAGCCATGTCATGGCCGACTTGAGATATGAGACTGTCTACGTTTCTGGCGCTGTCTGTTCGCTCACAGACACCACTACACTGGAGTTTGGAGCTGACATGGCCGACTACACGTGAGCCTTCTCTTAAGACGCGTTGAAATCCACTCATTCGCGACTTTCGGTAGATACGACACTGGTTAGTGACAACGTCTTCTGCAAGACGCGTCCCGACTCAAATGATACAGTTCCGAGGAAGGTCGCCCAGCTTTACCGTTCCCAAGTTCTTCACACCCGAATCAACAACTTCCTGAAATACAAGAAGGATCCTCGTGCCACCGACATCGACTATATGGTCCCATTGATCGCAGACGCTGACACCGGCCATGGAAATGCGACGGCGGTAAGTTTCAGGTGTTCCAATGATCAACAGCAATATTCATACCTATCTCAGAACATGAAGCTGGCCAAACTTTTTGTCGAAGCGGGAGCTGCAGCGATGTAAGTGCGTTTTGTCTTCGACTCGTCCGATGCTCAAATGCTCTCAGCCATCTCGACGACCAAGTCCCAGGTATGAGTGTCTTGCTCATCGTTTCTGACTACAGCCTGACGATCAAACTCAGGAACAAAGAAGACTGGTGCAAAGACTGCTGGACGCGTCTTGGTCCCGGTCAGCGAGCTGGTGAACCGATTGCTCGCACTCAAGTTTCAATTCGATGTGATGGGTACGTCCTATCCGAAACTATGGCGACCCACACCTATCGACGCGTCACACTCAAGGTTCCGACTGTGTGATCATTCAGCGCACCGATGCTGAGACCGCCGGATACATCACCTCCACCATTGACGCGCGCGACAGGCCCTTCATCCTTGGCTGCACCAAACATAACCTTTCGGACTCTCTCGTAGCAACCATCGCCGAAGCCGCTTCTTTGTCTGACGCTACCGACGCTTCTTGCGGAAAAGCCGAAGACGCATGGGTCGCCTCCGCTTCGCTTGCCACTCTTGACGAAACAGTGGCGAAGGCCGCCACACCCGAGATATACGCGGAGTACCTCGCGAAGAGCAAGGACAAGACCGTCGCCCAGGCTTCACGGATCGCGAAAGAGATGGGAATACAGTTCTTCTGGGACTGTGAAGCGTCAAGAAGCCGTGAGGGTTGGTACAGGTACCGCGGAAACATCGACTCCGCCATTATGCGCAGCGTGGCCTGCAATAATTATGCAGAGTGAGTTCAAATTTTCATTCCGCTGATTGTGCTCCAGCTGACCGCGAACTTTTGCTAGTATGCTCTGGACCAGGCGAGTCATTTTGTTTTTACACGAAGTTGCCTGCTTCTAAACGCGACACAACGTCAGGACACCAGCTACTGTTGAAGCCGACCTAGAGAAGTACGCCTTTGAGGTGAGGAAGCAATGCGGAGCAGACAAGTGGCTTGGGTACAACTTGGCCATGGATGTCAAAGGCAGTGGTGTGTACACATCCCCTTTGGGTGTATGTCACCCAGCTTACATTCTTTCAGACGAAGAGATCAAATCCTTCACCGCCAAACTCGGAAAGCTGGGTTATGTTTGGCAGTTCTTGCCCCTCGCTGGGCTGTCTGCTTTGGCCGTCGGAGTCGAGCGAGGTGCCCGCGCCATCCGTGATGAGGGCATTCTCGGTCTGATGAAGGAGGTTTATGAACCTGGTAAGAAGGCAGACGTGTCCGTTCTTGGGGTCACCTGGAAGGGTGGGGACTTGAGCGATGCATCGGTCGCTGCAGCGACGTTGAAACTTTGAGGGACGTATCGGCTGTGTAGCATGTTCTGAACAACAGAATGCTCTGAAATACCAACTTTGAACATTTGCCGTCCCACTAGCCATGATAGACAAGGTGCTGAGACATTCTTTCCTTTGAATCACAAGTATTCAAAGAGCGGCGAGTTCGCATACTTCACTAGCTCTGATTCTGATACTCATGAACAAAATTAACGAGAGGTGTTTGCACTTTACAACTTCAACTATTCATTCGAGAGAGATCTACTGTATTCTCTCATTCATTTCCGCCATCATCTTGCTCTGGGCTTTCATCCCATTGAATAGATGTACAATGTCACGTCCAGCCATCAAGTACCTAGAATGAGTTAAGCCGCGTTCGAAGAGGACGTGGAGGCCTATCTTACCGAATGCATGGGTACTTCTTTGTCAAGTATTCCATCTGGTCTGGTCTCGTCTCAAGTCCACCAAGGCCCACGAAACGCTTCACTCCGGACGCAGCTGTAGCGGCATCGGCAGCAGCGGCGACTTTCGCGACGGCGTCGAGGAAGATTGGATTGTCATACTCTCCAGGTATGTCGAGGCTGAATATGGCGGTCAGTACAACTCGAAGAAAATGTCAGAAGAGCGACTGACTCTACGCAAAGATCACCACATCCAACGAGAAGACAGTCTATGCCTTCTACAGCGGCGATGGCTCTGAACCAACAATGTTAGTCATGCCAAGTTACGGTAGACTTGGACGTACTCGACGTTATCGAGACCTTCTTTGGTCTCAATCATGGGCATAATGATTGTGGTGTCGTTTGACACCTTTGAGACGGCCTTGAAGTGGATACCGGTCGCATATTGGGTGATCGCGTTGAGCTATGAAGCTTCAGAGTCTGGATTATGAAGTAATGAATGGGACAATTACCATGGTCATACTTCGGTGGCCCTACATGAACAGTGAGCTTTATCGACCATGATGGAGGAAAGACAAACAATGGGAGGGTATTTTGCAGCCGCGACTGTAGCCTTAGCGGCTTCGACGGTAGAGACATGGGGAACCTGAGTGTATATGTGAGAAAGCATGGGTAGAAGATGGCCAATACGACATACGATGACGGCTTGAGCGCCGGAGTCAAGACTTCTCGAAATCCATTCTGGTGAGTTGGTAGGAACAACTACCATAGGTGTGATTCTGAACGCGATCAATCAATTGAAAACGACAGGTACGTCGCGGATGTCCGTACCCAACGTTCAAGCAGGCTGTACAGACAGCGCTGGCAGTCTCCAGCCCAGTAGCAGAGTGCTCCAAGTTCATGAGGATAGCGTGGTAGCCCGCGCGTTGGGCCAGTAGTGCCATCTCAGTGGACAAGCAGATCCGGAGTCCTAGAGAGGTGGCGATCTGACCAGCCTCCATGCGCTGTTTGACCAAGTTGGGTCGCACGACGGCGAGCGCTTGTTGCATGTCGGCTTCGGTTGCTGCTGAGGGGGCCATGGGAATGTTTCGGTGTGATTCAAGGCGAGTGCAAAAGCGAGCGGAATCGACCTGAATGTTTTTCCCATTCTGAAGGAGAGGCAGTAGTTATCTATGACGAGAGAGATAGGTATCCCGCCTCCTCCGCCAGTGGCAAAAACATATTGCGTCTCCGCCGATCGCGCCACGCTTATTTTTTCTTCATTCATATCGCGTGCCTGTTACCATTTCGGCATCTTCCGCCAGCTTCCGTCGACGGTGCGAGGCGGCGATCATCCTCCGCCTCTTTGAAATTTACAGATAAGGTCCAGCTGGCTTCCTTCAAAACCAGTATGGAGTGGGATCTTCCAGAGCCGCGGGCATTCCACATCACCTCCTCTGTCCACCATGGGTTTCGGTTCTGACAAGACACCCGCTGACAAGGTCGCGCCGCCTCCTTCCTCTGAAGGCCAGAATGTCTCCTTGGGCAAGAAGGTACTGGTGGTTACTTTGCACCTCGTATTCATCCACTCATGAGTGCGAACAGATGCTGTATTACATGTGGGACTCGGACCAGCATCTCAAGTCACCCGAAGAGCGACACCTGCTTCGGAAACTCGACGCTGGTATCCTGCTATGCGCGTGCTTGGGATGGGTAAGTCTGAGCAACTGACTTTGCCTATTCGTTGACTCATGACCCTCCAGTTCATGAAATACATTGAGTACGATCTCTGACTACTCGACGTCAACCTCCTTTCTAACTCTGCACGTTCAGTCAAGCCAACCTGTCTAATGCATGTAAGCGTTTCGTGGCTTCTTTTCTCGATGGCAGCTGACAACAACCGTAGACGTATCTGGTATGAAGGTTCGCAGAGTTTTGTCCGTGCGCCGAACAACGCGTATTGAAACGCTATGACTCTAGGAAGACCTGGACATCCAGGGAAATGAATACACGTACATGCAAAGTCAGTCCTAGATTTTTCTGCAGTGTCCTCGAGTGTTGCTGACCTCTATCCCAGCGACCTACATTGTTGGGTTCGCCATCATGCAAATCCCTTCTTCGTGGATCGCCCTCAAGGTTCGCCCGTCCTGGTGGCTCTTTGCCTGTGAGATCGGTTGGGGTACATTTACGTCAGTCACTTCTCATACGACAGAGATAGAGGTAATACTGACACAGTGAACTAGCTTCGCACAAGCCGGAGCCAGGAATGCACAGATGATGTACTTTTTCCGGTAAGATTTCGTGCTGACGCGACGAACACCTTTGTAAAGTTCACATCATCGTTCAGCTTCATGGTCGGTTTCTTCGAGTCTGCTTTCTCGCCAGTCATTATCTTCCTCCTTGGATCGTGGTGTACGCGCGCGCACCTTTTTCGTAGTATGGCACTGACCTTGACCTCTAGACACGAAGCCCGAGCTGGCAAAGCGTGTCGCGATGTGAGCAGACTTTCGTTTCCTTACTCATACACGAAATCTAATGGCTTTGGACAGTTGGCATCTCACGGGTTTCATAGGCTCCGCTTGTAGCGGTTTCCTTCAAGCCGCCATCTACCATTCCATGGGCGGTCTGCAAGGACTAGCTGGTTGGAGGTGCGTTGAAGCATCTTGCGCACATTCAACTACTGACCGCCGCTTGAACTTTAGGTGGCTGTATATCATCTGCGGCATCATGACTATACCTGTTGCTTTCCTCTGCTTGTTCGTTCTTCCCGATTATCCCGAGACCTGTCCGTCGTGTCATTCTCTTTCCGCTGCGAATAGCTGACCCGTCCTCATCAGGCAAGGTGTGGTACATCACCGAGGAGGAGCGTCTGATGGCTGTCCGTCGCTGCGCAAACGCCGGTCGGGTTGAAATCGGCGGTCTCATGAACTGGGCGTTCTTCAAGAGAATCTTAACCAAGTGGAGGTTCTGGATGCTCATCCTTGCGTACATCTTCTATGGCAGCTCTTGCCAGGCGAATAGTTATTTTGCCATTTACCTCAGTACGATCCTGCCACTTCTGGGCATTATGCAAGGCTGACTATCCCCGCAGAGTTCATGGGATACTCTGTGAATTCCCGAAACATCATCCCAGCTTGTGCGCAGCTCGTCTCGGCTCTCACTGTGTTCCTCTGGGTACGTCCTCTCGACGTAGATATCATTCTGCCGCGAATCTCATGTGGCAACAGGGTTTCGGTTCTGACCTTACTCGCAACCGTTTCTGGTGGATTGTCCTTCCTTTGGTATGTTGCCAGTTTTGTTCGAAGGTATGGTACTGACGAAGATTGTAGATCTTCATCCAGTGGTCAGGAAACGCCATCCTGGCCATATACCCTGCCAATGAGAAGGCTCGATTCGCGGCTTTCTTCATCATTGCTGGAGAATATATCAGTAAGCAACTCTCTTGCGCTGAATGACTTGCTTGCTGACCTACGTTCGTAGCTTGCGTGTTCTGGACGTGGGCGAACGAGATCTGCGCCGAGAATGCTGAAGAGCGTGCCATTACCATCGCTGCTATGAACGGATTCTTCTACGCCTTCAGTACGCGCGCTCTGCTACTGTATAACCTCATTTGATGCTCACCGCCTCAACAGATGCTTGGATTCCCAACGTCATCTTCCAACAGACCCAGGGTCCCACATGGCGCCGCGGTTTCCCCACAACGTGGGCGTTCGGTGTTGCCGCCGTCATTTGCGTCTTCATCATCCAGTTCTTCCACAACCGGGAGATGGCCAACAAGCAGGAGCTGGCGAAGAGAGAAGTCGAGTCACAGACAGATTCCGAAGATGTGAAGGAAAAGGGTGACTTGGTCTCCGTTGCACTCGCTCCGACTGTCCCTTCGCTTTAGAGTCATGATGCGTGTTTTGTAGTAATGGCAGAGACCTTTTGACACTGGGTACCGATTGAACACAAGCGCCTGAACTGAGCATTTGCAGCCCTCAGCTTCTGGTCAAGTCTTCGCATCGATCCGCGGTCTAAGCCTGTGCCAGGCGAGATATCGGCCAAGGGATATAAAGCTCGATTCAATTCTGTCTCTTATGCAGCAGTTCGAGTGGCCCCGACTGTCTGACGGTCAGACGAAGGGGATCGTTAGGAGAAGTAATCTTCAACAACGAGGTTAACAAGACAGCCCTACTGATTGAAATGCCTATCCCGCAGCCTGGAGAATCCTCCGGACCTCCGTGAAGTCTGCGTAGACTTCAACTTTGGAAGCCTTGATTTCCTGCGGTTCACACTAGTCGAAATGAGTTCATAGTTCCGATTGTTTGGGGATACGAAGACTAACCTCGGCGTCCTGGATCGTCAACAAAGTTATCGATTGGATAGTCGCAATCTCCCGCGTGAAACCGAACTCGTAGGTCACTGTGCTGAAAATTATTATGCGATTACCAACGAACAGCACTGTAATTTGTTGGTGTGGAGCCACGCGACTAGGATAGGTCAACTTACGCTCCTTGGTGCTGTAACAGGTGTCAGTAGTCGCTTGAAAAGGCGACCCAGTCGACCACTGACTCATGTTTCATCGACTTCAAGGGCTTAAAGAAGGACGAGGAGAAGGCATTCCAACCGTCGTGACCGAAGACTGGCGGAGTATTAGCGAAGACAAGGGTCACATCTCGGGCAAGGTAGTCCTGAGCGGTTTGGATATAGTCTAGCCTGTCGAGAGACGCGTAGAACTTCATCTGACATGAGCAGCAAGCACGATGATAGACATCCGAGGCCACTACCTTTGCAGTCCAGTCTTCCAATGCTTGGCTTGACACAGAAAACGTGGCCATGAGATGATACAAAAGCGGGGTGGTCGGTAGCACTCGTGCAACTAGCTTTCTTATGAATAGTTTCACGACAGCGGAGCGGCTTTGTTGGGACAAGATCGACAGCAATCCTGATGCCCTTCATAAGTTTGCGAGCATATGTGGTGCTTGCCTGAGTTGATGTACAGCCCGAACGATTAAAACGAAAAGTTTATTAAAATGATACCTAAGAAAGGATTAGCTGCGTCAAATTGAGGCAGACAAGTCACGGACCACTACCAGAACTCTCTGCGTTTCTGCCGAATGGCCACCACAAGCTGGTGTCTCTCGCTCCATTTCTCCCTCTCCTTCTGGTGTGTCTCGTCCCGCTTTCTAAGTAGCGCTTTCCGCTTGCTACTTTTCAAAGACGCAACAAGGCCGACAAAGTTCTGCGAGACTTTGAACATTTTGGCAATCTTTCCTCGGCTGTATCCCTCCGGATTTGACCGCCTCAGTGTCCGTATCTCCTCGATAGCTTCCTCCGAAATATGATTCCGCTTAGGTGTAAATTTGTCCTTGCTCGGTCGCGAAGGCGGCGGCAAAGGAGCGCTAGACCGCGGCGTTTGCGGCCGGAGTAGTGGTGATACCGGATTGGAGGTGAGTGAAAATGGGGAAGGAGCGGTCGGGGGAGGTCGGTGGATAAAAGTGAGCTCGTCGGAGAGCGGGGTGACTACTGCTTTTGGGTTGGCGACGAGCGGGTCGGGCGCACGGTACGGAGGGCGCTCCGAGGTTCCCGGCTTCGGGCGGGGCCAGCGCGTGGCATAGCAGCGCGTCGCGCCGAGGGAGCGCGCCAGACGTTGCATGATGGAGCAAAAGACAAAAGCAATGTCGTGACCGGCTCACGTAGTAACGTCACTCAAACCCTTTCAGGAAGCCACTCAACCGGAACGCAGATATTCTGTTTGACCACTTCGGCGTACTCAATGCTTCACCAGTAATACCAGCGACCGGACACGAATTGGACATTTGCTTATGCCAATAATTGACCCTGCGGGGCAGATGCAACATGTTTGGACTCCGGAGTACCTTGAACCTACTTGAACCCTTCCTGACTGCATGTGGAGGGACGATTATCGCGAGCAGACCACGCTCGAAATCCGCCTCAGATTCAGCGAGCTCCAGTTGCCGCTCTTCTGACTCTACAGTCAAGTATGTAACGCGCCAATGATGCTGTTTGTTCTTTGGCAGGTGTTCACGCTGCTTCTACCAGCTATTGCCTCGAATCTTGTGTCGGAAAAATCGAAAGCTTGATACAAGGTCACGTAAGTAGGTATACAGTCGTGTAAGTCTGTAAGACGACCACCGGCCCTATAATAATCAAATCATCATTACATGACGTTTCAAGTACATATAGTGACTTTTAGGACTTATAAGTGACACAGGCTTTACAAGGACTCAGAAGTACGTATAACAGGCCCCCGTGGCAAGTGTAAAAAAAAACAAAATGGGCGCTTGAGCGCCGCAACAGTCAATGTGCATAGTGTCAAGCAATGATATATTTGGGAGTATGTACTTCATACAAAGAGCCCACTCGTATGGGTACAGTGTTGTGTATAGTGCACCGAGATACAGCATTCAACTAAGTCAACAGTCAGTCAATCATTGAGGAAGCGTCAATAGGGATACACACAAAATGATAAACCGTCTCCCCCCGAGGAAGTGACATGTAAGCGGCGAGCAGGGCAGGAAGGACACGTACCCGGGCCACTCTATAATCTTTATACAAGACGCTAAATGTAACATTAGCACCTTGCTAACAAGCCAGGCAAGGAAGAAAGCGCACCAAAGGATGCACCCATCTCACTGTAGCCGAGGACTATCGGAAGTTGAGTCGGTCATCTGCTAAAGCCGCAAGCGAGGTCCGTCATTCGTTAACGAGTGAGGCGGGCAGTCGCGCCAGAATCCGCGTGTGTGATCCCGTCGCAGGCGCAAAGAAAGATATAGCTCGAGTGACCTCGTGTAACCTCGGTGACCGGTGGCTTGTGGCTGATGGTGGTGGTTGAGGTCGAAGAAAAGTAGAGGCGACCAGTTTATATATCCAGCGTTGGAGCATTTGCGTCATCGTCTCACGGACACATACACGGCGCTCGGGATATGCTCCCGATTCAAATTTGATGCTTCACAGTGAGTGAGATCTTGAGAGGCTCTCGTGGATTGCTGGTGGATAGAACGGATAGCTATTGTGGTTGTCGGCAAGGAGTCGCATCGGTGACGTCGTTCGCGTCGGCTTCCGCGTGTACATCCCGGATTAGGAAGGTCGCCAAACCCGCACGCTCCGCATTGGCGCGCCAGAGGTCAGCTGGTTTCTAGGCCCTTATAAGTCCTTACGGTAGCTTTGTAATTGACTTATGAGCCGCGTACAAGGTGAGTATAAACATCTTACAAGCATGTAATTAGCTAACAGGCCTTATAACAGAGATTCCATTTTTCCGACATGCAAATCCCTGGAGCAGAACGTTGGGAATACACGGGCGGCGAGAATCGGTATTACGGTCAGGCTTGCGCGGATGTAATCCTGAATGACAGAGACCCACTCCATGCGCGGCAGTGAGCGCCCACAAAAAGCTTCATCGTTGGCCGAATGGCCCGGATTATCAAGCGCTCAAACATAAAGAGAACTCGGCGAGCCTACTCTCGTGCACATCATGAGGGAATTCCTCCCATATCTTCAATCGCAACTGTCTGAGGGTGCTCGCATCGTCTCCGCTGAGGACGACGAGTTCGAGACACTGCTCATGAGATGGAGTGACATTGACAAGAAGCTACCTGCGGCGGTGGTGCTTGTCGCGACAGAGGATGATGTTGCTACGACTGTATGTGCTTCTGGTCTTGCGTCTTCCCAAAGCTCAAGTTTTCACGCGATGACTATCCAGGTGTTCTACGCTCGCGCTCATGGCATACGTTTCGTACCAAAGTCAGGCGGCCATAGCTTGTATTCGACGATAAGGGGAGGAATCATCATCGACCTCAGTCAACTGGACCAAGTCACTGTCGACATCGACCAGCGATTGGTCACAGTGAAAAGCGGGGTCCTCATCAAGCAGGCCAATGATGCCTCGGCTCTAAACGATTTGTATCTTTGTGCGTTTCATTTGCATACTTCTATTCGTTACGATGTTCTTATCCAGTTTATCAGGCTTGGGAGGCATGAACACTGTTGGCGTCATCCCAATGGTTCTCGGCGGCGGTCTGAGCGCGCTCAGTGGACCCTGCGGGCCTCCAGCGTCCAATATCGTAGCCGCTACGATTGTGACCGACTCTGGCAAGTTATTGGACGTCTCCCCTACCTCCCATCCAGAATTGCTTTACGGACTTCGCGGCGCGGGCCACTTTTTCGGCATTGTCACCTCGCTCACTCTCCAGGCTTACCCACGCAGCGTTCTCAACACTCCTGACGGATCAGTCTATAGCGGATCGATCATGTTCCCTGCTTCGCAGGCCGAGGAAGTACTGGCCATGCTCCAAACCATCTCACAAGATGAAACACAGCTGCATGCTGGGTTGTGTGTCATCACTGCTCCCCCACCTGCCCGCCAGACCGTTATCCTTATCATGGTGTTCTTCTTTGGAACTGCCTCTCTGGCGGAGGAGTTTTACGCCCCACTCAAAGCCCTCAATCCGATGGCGTATAACTGCAGCAGTGGTCCTTTCGCACGAATGAACGATGCCGGGGAGGTGTTTGGCATGAAGGGAGGGTTCAAGCGCATGCTTGGGACGGGGCTCAAGAATATCAAGATTCAGACGTGGCTGGACATTATCGCTGTGTATGATGACTTGGTAGCGGCATGTCCGGATGCCTGTTTGGGCGGGTACGCTATTGAGTGGAGTCAAAGTCCAGTCAAGAAGGAGGCACCCGACATGGCATGGGGTCACGCAAACATCAAGATGTGGGCGGTGAGTGTTGGCCTTCATCGCTCTGCGAAGTGTTCGCTGACAATGTGCTCAGGAAACCTTAGCCTGGTACACCGAGCCATCTTCGCGAGAGCGCGTCGACCGCGCAGAGGCGGATGTCCTTGCTCTGGTAAGGAAAGAGGGAGATCCTGAGGGAGAGGCGGTTTATGGGGACTGGACGCGCGACGAGCCTCTGGAGAGACGTTTCCCAGGAGCAGATCGGATTGCAAAGCTCAGGGAATTGAAGCGA
The DNA here is from genome assembly GCA_019915135.1 of Strobilurus pachycystidiatus. Taxonomy (NCBI): domain Eukaryota; kingdom Fungi; phylum Basidiomycota; class Agaricomycetes; order Agaricales; family Physalacriaceae; genus Strobilurus; species Strobilurus pachycystidiatus. The sequence goes on from JAHLMK010000004.1 coordinate 1,857,103, forward strand.
CAGTGGGATCCCGAGGGAGTGTTTACAAGGGAATTTCTCTAGAATGAGGGGCAATTTATCATTGATTGAATCCTTCTTAAGATAACCGGAATTTCGCCACCAAAAGCCCTCAGAGAGAGACAATGGTATGCGAACAGATAACTTGAAGAGACAGGTATGCATGCCTCGATCTGTCTGAGGTAGACGTAACGCTAAATCCGACGGAGTATCGTGCATAGTAGTCATGTGGCGTTCTGAAAGCTTCTGCAGTCTCTTTCAATTCCTGAGGTCTCCGTGCATCTTGAATATCACATGCAACTCAGGGAAAGAACAGCAATATCTTACGCTCAACGACGAGTCAGCGTGGATGGACTATAGAGCGTAGATGATCGGAACCCACACTCTACTGTCTTTCAATTCAAACATCAAGTGCATCGCTGAGCTCTAGGTCATCGATTCATCAACGGGACCAGTACCAAATCTCAGCGCCTCATACAAGGCGTCACGAAGGTCAGCACCGCCATCCTCCTAGATTTTCTACAGTACAGCATTCATACAGTGAATGTCGATGGTCTATCATCATCTTATTCTTGTCCAGCAATGACGCTTGGATACTCGAATGTTGCCCTCCTGCCTGCTCCGCCTACTCGTACAAAAATTTTACTGTAAGTACGCGAATTCATCAATGAAACGCGCTGACACCAGGGTGATACTAGTCACCCGCCTGTCACCCGCCATGAGAGAGCAGACAGCTATCACCCTGGTGTCACCCGCCCTGTTATGTAGAGCCTTGTAGAGCAGAAGGCTGAGACAGGAGCAAGAGCTAATAAGCGATGCCCATATATCACCGCTCACACGAGTCCCCACCTGCGTGTCACCGCTCCTAACACCGCCTTCACCCCCGCCTCATAAAGCGGCGTCTCCCTCTCTCTCATATACCCACCCTTCACGACCCTTATCATGTATGTCCCTTTTATCACACGGAGCAAAGAAGAGTCCGTGTCGACTCGGAAGCGATTGTACCGACGGAAGGGAGGCGGAGGAGGCGGCACTGGCAGCTCGAGCAGCGGGAAGAGTGGGTCCAGTTCCAGTTCCAGTTCAAGCGGGAGCTCCAGTTCGGGCGGGAAGAGCACCGGTTCTAGCAGCAGTGGGAAGAGCGGCTCCAGTTCTTCTAGCAGCGGGAAGAGCTCCGGCTCCAGCTCCAGCTCCAGTTCATCCTCGTCTTCCAGCGGGAAGTCGAGCGGTACAAGCTCGACCGGAAAGTCATCCAAATCCAAATCTTCCTGGACTGGCTGGAGCTCAAGCTCAAGTTCGACCAAGAAGTCCAGTTCCTCCAAAACACCCAAGGCGTACAGCAACGGCGGAGGCGCTGTTACGACCATTGCAGCAGGGAACCTCTTCGCTGGCCGGACAGCAGGCGGTGGTACGAGAAGCAGCATATACGGGAACAGGTGAGGTTTTTCGTTGTTCCGTTTTTCTGAGTGCTGATCGTGGTCTATGAAAAGGATTTATGGGAGCGGATATCCGGGTATCGCAGGTCGTGGCGTAGCTGGTCGTGGATTCCCCTTCTACTTCTGGCCACTGGCTTGGGGAACTGCCGGAGCCGGAACGTACCATTACCTGTACAACGACGAGGTGGGCGTCTTGATCTTGACAAACGAAACAGCTCCGATTCTAACACGCTATAAAGTATGGCCTTCCTGACAACTCTAGCCGTCCAGGCGGCTTCCAAGCGACCGCAGCGTTCCAATCCGCCTCCACCAGCACCATCTTCCGGATCGTAGCTGACAACAACACCGTCGTGGACCTCATCGGCGACATCAACGCGAACTGCTCGTCAAAGCTCACCACAACATCCACCACCGCTGCACCGTACAACGCCAGCCTCGTCCACCCAGAGCAGATCGTGCAGTACTATCGGGCTAGCAGCGCCGCGCTGAGCATCGATGGCTACAACAACTCGGCAGTGTTCTCCACGAGCGACAATACCACAGATACCCCCATACCTTCGTCCGTGGACTCTTCGTTATTGGAATGCCTGAATATCACTATTGGCACGGCGATACCCTTAGTCGACGGCGCGGGAGGTTTCAGGCCAAACCTCGGCACATTGGGTTTGCTGTACTTGATCTTTTGGTGGATGAAGGAAATACTGTAAACACACGTCGAGTTGTGTTGTGGATTTCACGACCTTATTGTATACCCTATCATGATGATTGAGTTTGCGAGAGTCTGGTCGAGCCGCCGTCGCGTAGTAGTAGTAGTAGTAGTAGTAGTAGTATCGAATGCGTCTGGAGCAGTCTAGAATTTGTGGTCTAGGTTCAGTAGTCGGCGATTGTGGGCGTCTGTAGGCATAGGCTACAACTCACGAGAGAAGTTGAAGCAAATCGCAGGCTCTGCTTCATGAGCATTCGGTGAAAAGGGGCTACATACGGTTGTTCGTGAGTAACCGCGACACTATCACGACTTTGATTGACTGGCTGGTCTGGAGTGCAGGGGCAAGGGTGACCCGAGTGCCCCCGATGTTGACGGTGAGAAGGTTGGGATGGGCGGGCATTCGAAGAGCGATGATAAGGGAGGGAGGAGGACTGGTTCTCTCTCTCGAGTGCGCTGGAAACCAAAACAAGCAATGTCAGGGATTCGCAGAATATGGATTACCATTGGTTGCCTGGTGGCCATCTTGTTATGTAGGTTCACAAGCAAGACAAGTGTTGGGCTTTGAAATTGTTTATTTGTCCTCAGTACATGACTGCAATGTTGGTGTTGTGGGAGGGAAAGATCGTGGATGAATTGGAAGGGACAGTCTCTACGACGTCTGGGGGTACAGCTCCTCCTTGGTCATGATGCCTTTTCGAACGGACTCAATACACTTTCGCAATAGTTAGAAGAGCAGCATACCTAATTCCTCCCTCAGACCCTTGAGCTCATCCAGATAGGACTGGTACTGCGCCTTGTTCTCGACTTTTTCGCTGACACCCTCGAAGATCCTGACGGCGGTGGCATAGTCGTTGACACGGCGAGCGGCACGGACGGCCTCCTCGACGACGGCGGGGCTGGGCACGAGATCATGTGCGAAGCAGTTGTTGAGGCCACGCTGGACCTCGAAGAGGTCTTCAGCGTTTTTGAAGAAGGTGACATAGCGCTCCGAGAAAGCCTCGAAAGACTCCTGGGCATGGCCGTGGGCAAGGCGGACCTGCGCTGGGCGGGCGGCGAGGCGGAGGGCGGGCCGGGAGGCAATGCGAACGGCGGACAACATGGTGGTTGCGGGATAAGAGGCGGGCTGGACTCGGGCCGATCGCTTAGGGTCGGGTTGTCAAATGTAAAATTCGAAGATGATATTTGCTGTAGAACACCCTGAAGTATCAACCTTTCAATGGCAAGGACTGTTGCTTCCAGGTTGCTTCAAATGTAGGAAGCTTCAGGTCATGGCCAGCCAGGCCAGGAGCCACTTCGAGCTGTGGTAAGTTTCTGCACGTGATCTATACGCGCCTTGCTCCGCACCACGACCATTCAATGACCCGTCAAACGATGATGCGCATCATCGCTCTCCCTCTACGCCGCCCAGCGCCCTCCGCGCGTGTCCCGCTCCTTCCTACACCGCGCGTGATGACATACTACCACTTCCAGCTCAATCAACCGCAACCCCTCCCCAACGTCACCAGCGAGAAATCGGCGTCATATCTACCCGAAGGCGGCATCGCAAAATGGGCGCAGAACAAGGCGGCGAACATCTGGTCGGGGTTCGGAAAGGCGAAGGACGGGTCATGGCAGGTCCGTCGTCGCGACAAATTGCGCCAACGGTATTGGCTGACCCATCGCACAGTTGAAGGTGTTCCAGTACGGGGAGCGCCTGATTGACCGGATTGACTTTGAAGAGCTGGCTCTGAAAAGTATAGACCCTTCTCTTGGACCGACAATATCCCATCCGGCGCGTACTGAGAAGCCAATCGTGAAGGTACAATCGTTTGGACTCTTATAAGTGTGCAAGCACTTATAATTACTTCACAGATTCCCCTCGTCTACCCACCTTCCGTACTGTCTGGGGACTCCTCAGTAGCCCTTCTCAAATCCCTTGTCCAAATACGCTCACCTAAACACAAACGACTCTTCTGGGTGTACTTACTCGCAGCCCCGTTTACGGCCCCATTCATGATCATCCGTACGTTTCTTCCCTCCTAGCACAACCCTTTCTAACACTATCTTCATAGCCATAATACCGAACATACCGTTTTTCTTCTGCGTCTGGCGCTCATGGTCGCACTATCGTGCTTTCCGTGCCTCAGAATACCTACAAACCCTCCTTGATCATGACGCCATAGAACCAGAGGCAAGCAAAGACTTGGACGACATATATAGCAACTACGCCCCGAAACCTCTACCCGCACCATCCCCAGAAGCGACCGCCACACCAGAACCGCCCTTCGATGACCAGCTGCTCTTGACGCGCGAAGGCATCCCTCAAATACGGACCACATTCGAGCTCGATTCTACGGCAGAATCAGACATGTACAGAGCAGTGGAACAGGCACGTGTGCGCGAAAAGACATAGCGACGTGGTCTGTAATTTAGTAGACATTTTATCTTACAACAAGAGTATGTAATTCACAGTAGCGTGAAGAGCGAAGCAGTGTATCAAACCTCCCAACCTTCGCAGTCTATCCTTCAGTCTCTCTTAGTCTTGCTCGAGGACGTCTAGCAAGGTCGGTATATGATCATTCGTATCTGCTCAAATTTCTATCTCACTTGAGCGAGGACGCGCCATTCTCGTCTCAATCTGCGCCATTTACCTTGCCAATTGGTCTAACAATACAAGAGCCCTGTCGCTACGAGGCATCAACGCTTCAAGTGACACTCGAATGATCACTTCATGTCGGTAGCTCAAGGCAGGTCTTGAACGTTGGACCTCAAGCTTGGCCAAAACATACTTCTGGCAATGCTGCTTACGTTGCCTCAGCGGCCAGTGCCGCCGATGGTGATGATTGCCGGAAGTCCTCGCGTCTGAAGGACGCGTCTTGCTCACTCACCACGACCGCTATGAGTCTGACCCGCCAGACGATGATGCGCATCATCGCGATGCCTTTACGTCGCCCAGCGCCCGCTCCCCTTCACTCTACACCTCGTGTGCTGACGTACTATCACTTCCAGCTCAATCAGCCTCAACTTACACTCACTGTCAACGATAAGAAATCGTCACCATTCTTCAGCATCATAAGTTGGGCACAAAACAAAGCCTTGAATACATGGGCTGGGTTTGGCAAGGCGAAAGAAGGCTCTTGGAAGGTTTGGCTAAGCCGCATGATGGCTTTATCATTGACTCATTCGTCGAATAGTTGAGGGTGTTCCAGTCTGCAGAGCGCATGATTGACCGTATAGACTTCGAAGAGTTTGCCCTGAAGAGTATAGATCCTTCCCTTGGTCCTACGATATCCCATCCAACGCGTAAGGATCTAGAGAAGCCAATCGTTCAGGTGCATATATTGTGACCATGTAGCGTATCAATACTTACAAGTTGGTTACTAGATTCCTCTTCTCTACCCTCCCTCTATCCTAACCGGAGATTCATCCATATCCCATCTCAAATCTCTTGTCCTGGACCGTACACCCCGTCACAAACGCATGTTCTGGGTCTTCGTACTCGCAACCCCGCTCACATTCCCGCTCAAGCTCATCCGTACGTTCTCTCCGACTCACCTCCCTCTGTCATATCTTACTGAATCTCCTGGAAGCCATCATACCAAACTTCCCATTCTTCTTCTGCGTCTGGCGTGCGTGGTCACATTACCGTGCTTTCCGCGCATCGGAATTTCTACAAACTTTTCTGGATAACGACGCGATCGTACCGGAGCCCAGCCAAGAGCTGGAAGAATGCTACGCTCCCAAAGCTAGTGCAGAGGATACTGCCACACCAGAACCGCCTTTTTCAGATCAGCTGCTTTTGACGCGAGAAGGCATCCCTCGTATACGCGCTGTGTTCGAGCTGGACTCTACAGCTGAGTCAGACATGTACAGGGCTGTGGAACAGGCTCGTGTTCGCGACAAGACATGATGTCGTGAAATCGTGGTACTGTATTTGCGGCGGTGGCGTCGTTCTAAGTACTTATCAAACATTCGATGCATGTTGTAACTAATAGTAGTAATTGACTGCTCGTGAAGCACCCTACCGCTCTCTCTCAAATCCTCCAAATACAGAGTGCAATTCTCTTTCATAATTACACACATTATACGTTCAATGTCCGTGGCTTAACGAGCCTAATATAAAAGGAATTGTCATTCCCCCACTGATCAAGGCAACACGCGTCGAAGTCTTCATCTCCTCCTGTGCGCCTTCTGACACCGGCTGTAACACCGTGGCTACGTACAGAAACGTTCCTCCCTAAATAGGACGTTCATGTATGCGTGTTTTTAAGTTGGTCACCACTAACCGAGAGAAGCATCGCTATACCCGTCCAATCGGGATGGTCCATACCGCCGACAAAGTTGAGGAAGGCGTATGAGCCAATGGTTGCTAACGGGGTCGTGGATGCAAAGATTGCGAGGTGTTTCTTGCAGTCGGCGCGTGGGAGTGACATGCCGAGTAGCGACGTGGTCAATGCGAGGGATGTTGGTGCTGGAGTGTATAGTCAGAATAGACGCATATCGGTAATATCGTGTTGTCTACCCTTGTGTACGATTATAGCCAGGAAGACGACGAGGGATAGATTCGAGGCTTCCCCGGTGCCGGAGAAGAAGGATACTCCCAATGCTAGACCATCGGCGATGCTGTGGATGACAAGTCCCAGAGTCAACGGTAGGGCCTTCTCCTTCGCGGCAGTCAAAGCTGGGCCGTCAACTTGTACAAATCCAGGTCGCGAGGCACCTTGTTCGCTTTCCAGTTCTCCGAGCTCTGCGTCAAATTCCACGGTCGATGGGGCGTGCATGGGGATGTCGTGGGAGTGCTTTGCGATGAGCTGCTCAACGATGAGCATGGCGATGAATCCAGCAAGCAGGGAGAGCGCGACGCGTCGGGTGACCTGCTCGGGCTCTAGTGATGCACTGAGGAGGGCTTCAATGCCTCTGGTGCGGATATTGGCCTTCGTAATTTGGGTAGATGACTATGCACGACTGACTCTGGTATGATGACTCCGAGTGAGGTGCCAAGGAGCAGGCCCGTTCCAATGGTTGTGAGACGTGAGAGGTGGTATTCTGTTGATAATTGAAGGGTATTCTTGCAGATGATTCATCAAATTACTTGACATCGCAAACGACAGCGGCATTATCCCGCACGCAAAGGATGTGGCGCCCAGCGAGGCGGACATGAGGAGGAGGGCAAGCATGCCTATGGCGGTAGCAGGTAGAGTTGGCAATGGCCGAACGGGTCAAATCACGTAGGCGGACTTTGAATAAACTTGGCTCTTACCACCATGCCTCCAAAACCCGACGACGACGAGATCTCCCCGCCGCAGCGCCCGCCGTCGCCGCCGGTATACACGACGTTTGGCGTCCGTGGCGTCCATGTACGTGGCGCACTCGACAACGCACGCGACTTTGGCTCATTGACACGCTAGACACCCCTTCGCGTTGCATAAATTCAGGTTCCCAATTTTTCTGCCTTCAATCCCCGCGACTACCGCTTCTCGGGCATCCATCGCATGAACCATGTTGCATGGAACTGTGACGGAAAGAAACTGGCGGCAGTCGGGATCGATAAAATTGCCAGAGTGTGGAACCCGGAGAAGGGCATTGATGTTCGGGCGTCGCAGACTTTCTCAGGCGGGCACTCGGAAGAGGTCGACTACATCTCGTGGAATCCCACTCATCCGGAGCTTTTTGTTACGTCGAGCAAGGGAGATAGAAAGCTTGTCTTTTGGGATGCACGACGTACGCATATTCCCACTGCAAAATTGTGGCACGCTGAACTTTGCCCCCAGAAAGCCGAAATACGCAACAAGTTGGCACCAAGGGATTTCCTATGCAAACGAATTACTCTCCAGACGGTCGAACTATCGTCTACAATACTCATCAGCACCATCTCGGCTTGGTCGAATACTCGCAGCCAAAGGATGGCGGGAAAGAGTCGTGGACGGGTTTGGACAGCCCAACAGTGGTGAGTGCGAGTTCTATACATCTCTTTTCTAATCGCTCATTCCCAACCAGATTCCGGCGTCGACGGCCATGTTCAACCATGCAGGGGACGGTCTGGTCCTGACACATCATGCGGAGCATCAAATTCGCGTACTTGACTACCCCTCACTACAAGTACGAGAGTCGACGGCGGCCCACGTTGGTGGATGCGGCGCAGTAGCCCTGGACCCTCGAGGAAGGCAAGTGTCTTCTATTTCTGCCCTGATGTCCAAGTAATTGACGTACGCCCAGGTATCTCGCGTCCGGTGGACATGATTCCATCGTGAACATGTTCGACCTGACGGACTGGATATGCGCGCGCACAATCACTTCATGCGAGTACGTGCCTACAGATCTAGTTGTTTGTTACGATAACTGACGAGTTTGAAGGTATGAGATCAAGGCTTTGAGTTTCTCGTTCGACGGAGAATACCTCGCCATCGCGAGTAGTGGTCTCTATGTAGACATCGTGAGTTGTGCTACCTGCGGTCTTTTTCGGCGTGTTTACACACCTGCTTTCAGTGTGCCACGGAGACATCTATGCCTCTGCATCGCGTTCCTGCCCCTGCGTCCGCGCAGACAGTAGCATGGCACCCGAATAGATATGTCATCGCCTACTGTGGGCAGACAAAACTCAAGGAAGGTGGCCCGCCACCTGCCCCTGTTGTCAGTCTCTTTGGCCTACTGGAGTAGCTTATCATGTGGCAAGTCTCGTATTACTTTGTATACGGTGAAACCTGACTCGATGCAGATTTTTTTTGTTGTATCGCTTCTGTCAATAGCCACGTTCAAAGTTGAGGTAGCACGGGGGTAGCACACCTAGGTAGCACCGAGGTAGCACAGAAGTAGCACCAGCCAAAACATTGCTGGCTTGTCACGGCGTGATTTTTGAGTCAAGGTGCACTGGCTATACCAAATGAGGAAGTGATGGCGCACAACAACGCTACCTCATCCTAGTCCGGAGAGTCAACCAAATCGGCTCTCTTGCGTCGTGGCGGCATGAATCTATGCGACGAGGAAGGAGTGAAGAGATTGCAAAGAGAAGACCCGCGGTGCCTAATTTTGGCTGCCGCCGGCATGTCACAAATAGTCACACAGAATAACGGTAGATACAGACTGTGCTACTTCTGTGCTACCTCGGTGCTACCTAGGCGTGCTACCCCCGTGCTACTTCAACTTTGAACGTGGCTAATGTATTGTCTCAACCGCGCCATTGTGATGGATACCGCACGACTCTTACTCTGTTCATAACGACCGATGTCTCATCGCTGCGACGAAGGAACTGCCAGATATCCCATTCAACCCCAATGTCTGGTGGCGGCGTTTTGGGCATCGGTTTTCTCATGGTAGGGTTTCACTGTCTCTTCCTCAGTAGGCCGTGTGAGTTTCTCCGTCAGCACCCAGAAACAGGGCCACAGTGCGCAATGAAATCGTACCCGCCGCTGGGACGTTTGGTGACATGAATGTCGTCACTGCGAGCAAGAAGTGTCTTGTCCTTGCAGCCACGTCTCCTGGCGCCCAAAACTTTTACATCCCGCCGGGTGTTCGGTTCGTGGTCAACCTCTCCTCGCAGCTTTCTCTCAATGTTGTGGGTAGAGTGACGTATTCCGTCCTCTTGATACAACGACGCGCGCATGTCTGGGGTCCAGATGCACTGCGGTTCGATCCGGATCGCTTCATTGACGAAAGACTTCATAGATATCTTACACCCAATCCCTTCGTATTCCTTACTTTCAATGCTGGCCCCCGAATTTGTCTTGGGCAGCAGGTATGTTCTTCGGTAGGAGTTGTCACCTGCTGAAACGCATCTAGTTCAGCCTGAAGTCTCGTTCTTCCTCGTCAAGCTACTCCAGGACAACTCTGATATTGAAATGATTTCGAACGCGCAAACTCTCAACTGTCGTCCTCCGAAAAAATGGAAGACTGAGGGTGGTTCACAGCCCGAGAACAGGTGCTTCACAACACGCATCTAACAATCTACCTTCATGCAAGTCTCGCTCATTTCCATCTCTATGTGCGTTCTGACGAGATAGCTTCTCAGGGTGGCTCATGGGTTTCATATGAAAGAGTCAACACAGCCAGAGTTAGATGAATGAGAACGAGTAATACCGTTGAATAGATGTACGACCATGCTGGCGCTTTTCGGACGTAGCACCTGTTACGATCGTCGTCGATACACATACATGAGAATACGCTGAAACACGACATTCAGGCAGTCGGGAGCCCGCCTTGTAACCTGGCAGTGGATAGAGGACAACCGCGTAGCAATCTCAGCGGTCGTAGCTTTGTCCGCGGGCGAACTTGACGGTGACGGTCAGAAATCGTCCATCAACTTCGAGTTTGCTTTGTAGTTTGAGCCGTTGCGCTCCCTTCTTTGACAACTTCACGACTGACTTTGGGTATGTTTCGCAAATGGAATGGCTCGGTCACACAAACCAACGGTAGTGACAGAATACAAACTCTGGAAATTTGGCCACGTTAGTGTCCGGCCCACTAGGCTGATGTCACCCTTTTAGGTGAGTGCTAGCTGACTCTGATAGACATCAGTACAGTGCACAGTTACCAAGGAAAGTACGCGGCCCGCTCATGTCATCCTTTTAGGTGATGTAGCGCTGCTATACTATAGAATGCACCTGGAGTGCACAGTTCGCAAGGACAGTATGCGGCCCGCTGATGTCATCCTTTTAGGTGAGATGCACTGATAGTTTGAGAGTGCACTATTAGGGAGGAAAACACCTGCAGTATATAAAGAGGGGTGTTACTACGTTTTGAGATCGTATCCCCTGTTTTCCTACTACTGCCACTTACTGAAAATCGAGAACCAACATGTCTACTGCCAAGGAGCTGATTCTTGTTCGTGATGTTCTTGAACTCGCCTTCACTCCCCACCTGACGCGGGAGACCAAACAGGTTACCGGTGCTTCTGGCTTCGTAGCATCTCACATCGTTGATGTGCTCTTGAACTCCGGCTACGCCGTTCGCGGGTTTGGTCACACTGTGTTTGCTGTTTATCGGCCGCTGATTGAACTACCTAGAACCGTTCGTTCGAACAAAGTAGAAATCATCCAGAACGCACCCATCTCCGCCAACAATGATGGGAAGTTCTCTGTGGTAGGTATTGACGATGTGGCGACGGGTGATTTCACGGAGGCACTGAAAGGTAAACATTTGAACTGCCTCGACATTGATAGGAATTGATTTATCACGTTGTAGGCGTTAGTGCCATCATCCACGTCGCGTCCCCACTGGCCGTAGGCGGCACAGCTGAAAGCAATCTGGCTGTAAGCAAATGTTCATTGACTCAGTCTGGAAATCCAATAGTTGACGTCTGGTGTGCACATTAGCTGGCCAAGAACGGAATAACAAACATCTTGCGTCAAGCTCTGGACGCTGGTATCACAAAGGCTGTCGTTACCAGCACATACGGTACCCTCATGGATCGTACGTACCGCGTGTCGTTCACAGTATACTGAAGTTATTCGTATGGCAGCGGAGGCTCTCATGACGAAGCCATTCGAGGGCTACACTTTCACGACGGAAGGTCAGTAGTGACTGCTGCCTTTTCGTGAACGACGCTTAGACTTTTCTTCCCCAGATTGGGGCAAGGCTCCTGAGGAAGATTTCGTGAAAAATGAAGGCAATCCCATGTGGACCTATGTTGCGACCAAAATTGTGGCTGAACGCGCTGCGTGGGATTTCGCCAAAGAGAATCCCAAGTTAGACCTTGCCATCAGTAAGTTCTGGTCTGTTGTGTGTCGCTCTCGCTTTGCTGACCTTGTACTGTGTCGTAGTTAACCCGCCCTTCATCTTCGGACCGTTGCAGAAGGACTTCCCAGCCCCACCGATAAGCAAACTTTCATCCAACGAGCATATCTACTCCCTGGTCTTCGGTGATACTGGTCGTCCCCTCGGTTTCCAGCTGCCACCCAGCTTCATCGATGTGCGGGACGTAGCAACTGCTCATGTGCGCGCCTTGTCTGTTCCACCAGCACCCACCAAGAGATATCTTGTCTCCGGAGGATACTTGCTTCGGAAGCCCGCCGTCGAGTATCTGACAAAGGCCCATCCGACGCTCAAGGAGCGCTTGCCATCATTGGCCGATGAACAGGACGTTGACCCCAGCAGTCTTTCCAAGATCGACACAACAAAGGCTAGAAATGAATTAGGTATGGACGAGTACATTCCGTGGGAGAAGACGCTTGACGATACCGTTGCGTCTTTGTTGGCTCTCGAGGACTTCTGGAAGCAGACTTGAGTAGGGGGCCGGTCGAAGGAAATGAATCACACATGAAGTCGAAGTGTTCGTGTTCGTTGGACTGTCAGAGTCAGTGCGCAACGTAAAGGGCATGAGATGTAATTATGCATGAGCTATACAATCAGTGGTCCGACTCGTCAGTTTTCCTCAACCAGAAAGGACCTAAACAGGAATGAGAGTGTCGTCTCATTGTTCGTGATCGAGTGCTTACCAACAGGATCGTTAGAATGGTGGAAGGATGTGGTCCATGATCCTAGCACACCATAAGGAGACCTCAAACCGCCGACCTGAATGCCCTCAGAGCTCCATATCGGGTTGATTAGCTCGCCGGAAAGCTGGGCAAGACAATCAGTGAGTTTTAGAAGGTGAATGATATGAACGACTTACAAACCGCCAACGGACTTGGTTATCGTTGGTCATGCATACGTGACCGCTCATCGTTGCGCTCGAGAGCGTTCCCATGTCACCACCAAAATCGATGCGGGGGTGACGAGGATGACGAGGATCCTCGCGGACTTTCAGGATGCGCAGCTTGACCTTGATCGAACGATAGACGTCACTATTATCGGGATCCTCGAAGAGGAGGGTATTGAGGCGTCCTCCAATGTGGGCCTAGATGGCATGAGGATCATGGAGAATGCCATTATCATTCAGAGGACGCTTACTGCTGACTGATTGTATTCTGAAAGAACTGTGAGCAAGTTCCGAAGATAGTCAGATTAGAGCTACTTACCCATAAGGCTGAGATGATCACAGAAACAAAAGCCACACTCCCAGTCACCTTCGACCCCTGCCCAATCCCGACTCCAATCCTCCTCGCTGGGCAGAGCAATTTGTGTGCGAGTTAACTTCAGCTCTGTAGTCTCGTCAACATGTACAGCAACAGAATGCCGTATCGCCTTTAGAAATTCCCAGTCGACGGTGCCATCTTCGAGATACGGGCCAAACTCTGTTGCCCAGTTGTAGTGGCGGAAGTCGTATACGAACGACCTTGAGCGGACAATAGCTCCGTGGTGATTATCCTCCGGCGTTTGCCCATAGTAAGTGTGTAGTTTCGCCCTCAATTGCGTTTCCTGCGAGCTTTGCGTCCAGGGAACCTTCCCGTCATCAATCAGCCTCCCGTCGGCAAGGTATCCTCCGACCCAGACAAGGTTCCGCGAAAGAGTAGGCTGGGTCGGCATCCATTCCACCAGCTTTATGAGCGTCGCAAGAACTGCACAGCGCTCGGATGGGCGGCATTTTCGACAGTCTTCCAATATTGTGCGCGCCCGCATGATGGCCTGAAGCTCGGCCTGCCAGTCGAACGTGTCCGCATCCCGACGCGTTCCATCAATGTACACACAATCTCTTGGGTCGTCGAGATCCTGACACAGGTATAGCCACCGCCATAGATGCTGGTCCCCCTGGTGGTAGATTAGACGATTGAACAACTGCGATGTTTGAGAAAGGGCAGCAATGTCGATGGGGTCTGCATGTAACAAGATTTCCTCGACGGTCTCGAGGGGAAGGTCGTGGATGCTCATCGGGGAGTAAGCCTAAGGGCCGTATGATAGCACGGCGACATCGAGAGATGACGAAGGCGGTGGTAATTTGGCTGTCACAAGTTGAACGTATCGATTTGTCATAGTGCGCATAGTGGAAGAATAAATATCAGATAAAAATCTCGAACAAAGCACAATCTCAAACAAAGTACATCTGGGACTGGGTATACATATGTACAGTGTGTTGAACATGGAAAGGGATTACAACACTAGCATCGCGGGCAGGTTACATCTAGAAAATTTGGCATCAGGAATGTTCCAACTCACAGAGGAGAAACACTGACGGATCATTGAGCGGTAGCATACACCGCATAGTTACTGACTCGCTTAGTAGAGAGAAAGGCAGGAAGATCCTCGCCAGCTTCCCTCAGACAGTCAATGGGAATCAAGCCAGGTGGGGAAAAGACAGCTATCCCCTTCCCTTTGCCTTCTCCGACATCGCTAAGAGCCTTCTCAACGAGAGCCCAACCATCGTCGAAAACCTTGACCACCTTGACGCAATCGTCGGTTGCGACGGCCAACTCGTCGTGAAGTGTGGGAGCATAAGGGCGGCGGATAATCTCCAAATCTAGTGCAGAGGAAGGAATAGGCGCAAGAGCTTCGCTGAAGGGATTGACAGGCGAATCAAGGAGGTTCTGGGCCGTACCCTCATTGGCTCGTTTATCGTCCAACCAGCTGCCACCTGATGAGTTCGGAGGCTGGGGAAATGCGAATGACTCTGAAGGAGTGAAGGGACGAACAGACATGGGAGTGGCGATTTCGGGAATGAGTTTGTCATTGTCTTCGCGGACAACCAAGTATTGGGAGTGCAGATCAGTTGACACGCTCCTGCTGCTGTACACAGAGGCGGGGCGACCATCATGGAAGCTCGTGTGCTGCACATTTATGAGAAGGGGTGGCGGGCATTTCTGCAGAGTGGGGCCAGGTGTATGGGTGTCACGGACCTCCACCATAGGAGGAGGAACGGGTGATGTCGCATTGTCAGAAGAGCCGACACTAGCGAAGTCGTAGCTCGTAGCAAAGCTGCTGCGAGCAGAAGCAGTGCCAGCGGTGGCTTGAATGCCTCCACCCCATTGCATGCCAGCTCCATCCCTGTTGAGACGGGCAGTCCACCAACTGTTACGATCCGAACGCTTCGCGCGGTATCGGCGACGGACCAGGAATAGGATCAGTGCGATAAGGAGAAGAGCAAGAGCAACGACAATGGCGGAAATGACACCTGTCGAGATACGACCGGTGGGCGAGGCAGAAGAGGAACCATCAGTGGATGTGGGTGGGATTGAGGTTGAGCCAGAGGTCTTCGAAGCGCCATGAACTGAAGTGCCATCGGCTGTAGACGATGGCTGTATGGAGTCTGAACCCGAGGAAGAGGTCGGTTCAACCTTCACATTGACATAAGCATCGCCGAGGGCGACAGTATGACTAGTCCCACTGGTCGTACCGGCAGAGCCTGGAATGGAGCTCGACAGCGCGTCAGAACCAGATGGCAAGGAGGCGGCGGCGGACCCAGAGGACGAGTTCGACGAGACTGGACTGTTTGAACTCTGGGTGGACGAAGGGGCAGAAGCGCCGCCGCTAGCACCCTGCGAGGAGTGGGAGCCAACCGGCGACCCGCTCGACGAAGACCCCGAGGCAGGGGAGGATGTAGTTGCCGGACTGTTATCAGATGAGCCGCTATTGGAGCTGGTATTGCCTGTGCTTCCATCGCTGGAAGTCGGAGGCGTGCTGCTCGACCCCTCGTCGCCTCCGCTGTCCGACCCCGACCCCGATCCCGACCCCGATCCCGACCCGCCATCCCCGCCGCTATTGGCCGGTGATCCACTTCCGCTGTCCGAGTCTGAGCTGCTACCGCCATTCGACGACCCGTTTCCCTCGCTGGGAGAGGAGCCAGATCCAGAGTCACCTCCTGAATTCTGCGTCGATGTAGGAGAAGAGGAGGCGGGTTTCGTTGACGTGGGGGTAGCTTGCTGGTTTTTACCAGCCACAAGGGCTGTTACAAGCGGGCTGACAATAGGTACATCGGGGAGGTCCACAGGAAGGTTGATCAGTGCGGGCTCGCGATGTTCGACCAGGGCGCGGTGTTTGCGCATGCGGTAAAGGGATTCTGGGGCAGGCTGCATGTTTGAGAAAGACGAATGTTTAGTAAAGACTGGGAGATGGAAAGAGTGGCACGGCCGTCATAAAAGGGAGGGGCCTTTGGAAGGGACTGTCAGTGAGTGTACAGTGAGTAGGGAAAGAAAAAGGAAAAACCATCGCTTGGTTGCAAACCTTTTTCATCATGAGAAGCACAGGGTCCTGATATCTAACGTGGCGAAACATCAGGCTATCAGTTGCAGGAACTTCTCACTACTATTTCAGGCCCACTCCACTGCCCTCCTCTCTTTCGAACTTCTGAAGTTCTGTATGAGTCTATATGTCGCGTTTGTGTCATTGCAGGTGACAATCGCGAGACAGAAGGTGATAGAGATGTCCAATTTCCATGCGAATTTCGTGCTTGTGACATGCATCCGAAGTACGTATCCTCGCTGAACACTAACTTCGGGCAGTGATTGAGGTGGAGCTCTGCTGACTTCGTTGCATCAAATTTGATCAAAGCTCATTACCATCATCAACGTTGGTCTGTCTTTACGCCACGCAACGCACCTCTTCCCTGCCCTTCCCTGCCTCTTCCTCGCGGACTTGTGATGCTCCAGGATGGTTCTTATTGACCTATATCAAGACCCTTCAAGGCTTATCACGACAAAGATTTCCGGAACATACTGACCTTCAAATTGATTACCACCGAAGCCCGACCCTGTGAAGTGATCCGTTCCCTCCACGCGTGAAGCGGCATATTAAGCGGCATAAGTTTGATGCGACATAAGTACAGTACCCTTCGCGATACTCGTACACTGGACGACACTGTACTCGTCTAGTGTACGTAGGTGTACGCCTTTCGTGAAGGGAGAGCAGAGTCACCACCTTCATGACCTATGCCTATTCTTTAGCAGGAGCCAAAAGGGAACAATGGACAAAGTCGCCATGTGGACGCGGTGGTCAATGCACGCCTCATTTGGGGCATGCCATTGTCCGGTCAAGAAAGCCACTTGGAGCCAGTCGTACGACCACTATATAACACCCACTGGATGCAATGAGCAAGGAAGCGGAATTGAGTGCCACGATGAGCCGCCGCGCCACTGCGACCGGGACCCTTCGACAGTATGCCCGTGACCACAGTCCGAGTCGTTGCCAAACACCCACGCCAGACGACGACAGGACCAGACGCGACCCAGCATCCACGGACGCCTCTCTTTTCGTCAAACCGCCGAACAGTTCTCTTTTGAAGAGGACCGATTCTGTCGAAACCATCCGCGGATACGTCGGCCCAATCCGAAACCCTCTTCGACGCGCCCTATCGACCGTGTCTCTCAATACGTGGACGGAACAAGTCTTTCCAAAGCGAAAAGAACCTATCCCGCTGCCCGAAGACATTCCCGAAATACCAGACGAGGATGACGATAGACCGTGTGTGGCATGGCTGCCCCAGCCCACTTGGACACCAAGACGCGTTCCCATGAGCGTTCCCTATGGGCCATGGTTGACGATACCGAGTTCTTTATGGGTCGAGCGAGGTGTACGATGCTTGACGAGGCAAAGCCTCATTCCGGAGCGCTTCAATCGCATTTCAATCAGACCGCCACTCGTCACGCCCGAGTATGAAGCCGCTTTGATACAGCGAGTGAAGCTGGCAAAGGTGAAGGCTGAACGGATCAAGCTGGGCGCCGAGGACCTTGTCGCGGAAGTGTTGATGTACGAAAAGTTCCACAACGTCTGGCTTGGAGATATCGAGGAGGACGAGTGGGTCGCCTTCATCAAAAAGTTTAGCGAATTATGTTGACAATTTTCAGGACAACTCTGCTCGTACCAGCCAGAATGCTTGTTCTATGCAAAGGCCAGGTCGAGGATATGACGACAGTGATGCCGGTAGAGCTTGACATTCGATTACTGGACATGCGATGCCGTTCCTTCAACTACCCAAGGATGAACCGCGAGCCTTTTGCGCACCCCAAGGACGTCAACATAGGGTATAACGAAAGATCCTCGTTCGGCCATGGTGACTACACCTTCGACAAGGGCATCTGCATCCGCCCATCCTGGCGTAAACTGTCCAGTCGCTTTGGTCTCCCTCGGAAGCCGATCAGAGTGAAAGGCCGCGGGATATTTGAATTCCAACGAAAGACGAGGAAGCACCCGGAGTACGGCGACGAGGACTCGGAGTACGACGAAGATGAAGGGGAGGAAGTGGGGAGTAGTGAGAGGGTTCACGAGAATGCTATGGCGAGGGATGGTTGGTATCTGAAGTTCTGGGTGCCTGTTCCGGTGAAATTCCTGCGCAAGGAAGGGACCAAGGCTTTCAGGATACAGGCATCCGCCTGGATTGGAAACGAGGAGGATGGTGGAATCATAGTGGGCGAAGCTGATTTTGTCGTTTCTGCGCTGCGTTTCAAGAAGGGGCAAGTGGTCGATGTCGACCTGGTCTGATGTATTTTAGTTGGGAATCACCATGTAATGTAGTCCTTTCGTAACGCTTGTGCCGCAACCGCAACGAGGTCCATGTCGGACCTACGGCGTCGTTCTTTTGCCGCGGTACTGTAACGAATTGTACAAGTGTTATTGAGTTATCGGCATGATTAGCATCAGGATCTCGAGAACATGAGGGGACGGAATCAAAGAGTGATTGGTGATCGACCGACAGACTAATTTGGGAACTCAATAATGCTCCCCTGCTCCGTTCAACATACGCCCTGCATGGATCTGCATACACTTCAAGGGCTGCTCAGTGCGAAGCAGACATGGCGCGTACATAATACCTGACGGGAAACAATCCAGGAAAGGTGCAAACATAAGACGGACTCTGAAACATTGAACAGTCCTTCGCTGATGGAGAAGCCTTGCACGTCCATCAGATTCACAGCTGAAGCTTTCTAACTCGCCACATGCACTTGCTTCATGACCACCATTCATTCGTTGCCAGTCGAGCTCATTACCCGCATATTCGTGCTCGGTGCGAATTTCGACCACCCCTACACTAATTCGCCCTTTCTTTTCAAGCCCGTGCAGAACACATTCTACAATTCACCACCTCAGGACTTCCAGATCACCGTGTCCCAGATATGCCGCAGCTGGCGCACCATCTCACTCCGCACCTCGTGTCTTTGGTCCACACTCCACTTCCACGAGCCCGCGCACATCCAAAGGGCTCGTGTCTTCCTGTCTAGATGTCGTCCCGAGTGCCCCACGACTCTCGACATTCTGATTGCCACGGTATCAGAGCCGGAACATTTACCAAACGTCACGCTCTATCAGGACGAACTTCACACCATCTTCCAGCTCCTCGTCCCCCACGTCCGACGCTGGAGGTCATTGCATCTCAAAATCCGGAACAACGACTGCAAACTCATCGCGCGTCAATACCTCTCATCATGCGGTCCTGGGCTCAACCTTGAGACCCTTCAGCTCTACCACTTTGAGGACTTTCTAACCTCCGCCGACTTGTACCTTGCCACCTATCGACCTCCCGTTACAATATTCGAAAACACCCTACCCAAGCTTAAGCACGTCTCGCTCATAGGCGTCAACCTTCCTTGGGAGAAGTCGCCCTACCTCCAGAGTCTTGAGTCTTTGGAGCTGGCGCTTCACCTGGACAATGTGCGGCCTGCCTATGTCCATTGGGATAGTATGCTTCGGCAGTCCCTCGGGCTGAAGCGATTGTTTCTGCACTACAGTGGACCTAGAATTTCCGATGGCACGCAAGCGAACGCCTGGCCTTCATCGGCCACTTGGTCTTGCACTCTTCCCACCGCGCCTGTCACACTCGAGACGTTGGAGGAGCTATCTTTAACCGACCTTGACCCGGAATACTTGTGCAGGACGCTTGAGGGCGTCGCCTTCCCCAGTGTTAAGAAGTTGGCCATGGACTTGCCCGACCAAAACTACACCAACTTTGTTGGGATGCTGGTCGGGGCTCGAACAGTGTGCAGCCGGTCGTTGTCCACTCACAAACCCCTTCCGAATCTCCATCTTCTCGTCGAGTTGACTATAGAGGCTTTGGAATGCTCCCTCGCGATCTTCTCGGATCTCATTCGCTCCGTATCGGGTGTCCGAAGGCTGGACGTGGATTTTTCGAGAGTCTGTGGCGGGGAAGGTTGGATGGCTTTCATTATAGTCTCCGAAGGCAACGATGACCAAGCATCAGTGGCAACGGATGAGCATGATGTTATTCATGTCGACGAGGATTTCGAGTCGTATTCTAGATGTTCGCACCGGACACCCACTCCGCCCTACATTGCGGAGCCGATTGCGACCAAGGCTGAATCTGAAGGCAGCCTGGAGTGGGGATTACCGCGGGGTCCAGTCCCTCGCCCTCTTAGCTCGCGAGGTCACAGCTTAGCTCGGCGAAAGCCTCAAAGTCCGTCAAGTGACGTGCCCAAAAGGCATCGCCTGAGACGGATACTGCCGCGGCTGGAGCGATTTAGGCTTAGGGGACTAGGTGGTCTGGCGTTCCGACGCATCGTCACCGCTGCGATTGATGAAAGAGAGATTGAATGGGTGATGCCGTATTGTGAGAGCACACTACGAGACGACTTCATCCTGGCGAGCATCGTTGCGATGGGTGGATGTATCATGCCCGAAAATGCTGGTATTGTTCCTGTAATTACGGAGTGTCTCGGCGAAGAAGAGGAGGAGGAGGAAGAGGAGGAGGACGATGATGACTGAGGCATTTAGTCAAGGTGAGTATTTCGCGGATATCTACTCAAGGTTTGCTAAATGACGCTCAGGAGATAATTCCTTCGATGGACCTCATGTACCATCTGAGTCCCCGCTTTGCTTTCTCGCTGTCAATGTCTGTACACCTGCTTTCATCGCTTCATATTTCCATTTCTGTTTGATGGCTTTCTGTATATCGTGCGGAATTGCTTGTATATATACATTGTATCTGTAGCCTTTTGTATCTAATATTCGGGCTTCGTGATGTCGAGGAAGAGTTTGAGGACGCCACAATTCGGCCCTGCCGACGCGTGACATGCCGAGATAAGATAAAACCATATTTACCGATCAATTTGAAGGAAATTTGTGTATGGGGTTGTCTGTCCACCGTCTGGGAGGGTGCGCGCAATGGCTGCGACCGCGAACACTGGCGTTTAGTGGCGCTGCTGCCGTCGGCCTTCTTGCGTCCGTCGGCTATCGATCGATATCTCTGTCATGTGCGCGTCCAGTCACGCCACGACTCGCTGGTGTCTGCAGGCTATCTTTCTTCTCCACCACCACCTTCGCCGCTCCAATGTCCATTAAACCACCCCAGGATGCCCCCAAATGGGACCACAGCGCTGAGCAGATACTCAGCCTGACCAAAGAGAGCGTGGCCCAGCACCGCGCTCAAATGGACAGGATCGGTAGCCTGCCAGCTAAGGACTGCGACTTTCAGTCGGTAAGTGGCCATTGTAATCACATTTTTGACGTTTTTGAACTGTTCTAGGTCTTTGTATGTTTCCCTTCCCATCGTTCGACCACAGCCGCGTTTAGACCCATCTTATTCTTAGCTTGCACTCGCGGAAGCAGACACGCAATTTGAAATCCTCTCGGAGCCTTTGTCCTTCTACCAGAATGTCTCCCCGGAGAAGGACCTGCGCGATGCCTCCAATGACGCTGAAGGCATCGTTCGTGAATACGGTGTCGACGACTCGATGCGGCTGGACGTCTTTAAAGCCAAGGTGGCTGCCCAGAAGAACCTCAAGGACACAGGCGCATGGGAGAAGCTCTCTGCTGAGGAACAGCGTCTCGTCGAGAAGATGGTCAATTTGCTTGTCGCTAAGCCAAATGCTCTCTCATCGGATACCTAGGTTCTTGACGGCACGCGCGCCGGGCTGGCTTTGCCGGAGAAGACTCGCAATGAACTCGTGGAGCTCAAGAAGGAGCTTTCCAAACTTTGTCTGGACTTCAGCGTATGTTGTCTTGTCGTTATCAGTTCTTCCTATACTCAATCGCTTGTTCTAGAAAAACTTCAACGAGGAAAATGTATGATTTCCGTGATCAGTTCGGGGGCATTGAGCTCACTCCGATTTTCAGGAAGTGATATCGTTTAGTGCGGAAGAGCTAGATGGTGTCCCTGCGGACGTGATCTCTGGATATACCAAACGCACTGAGGAAGGGAAAGAATTATACGATGTCACGTACAAGACACCGGACATCTTCCCCATCGTAAGTTGTTTTACTGTAGTGTGATTGCCTTCATTCTGACGGTGCCCTGTAGTTCAAATACGCGAAGAACCCGAAGACTCGTCAACGGGCTCAAGAGGGACACGAATCGCGCCTTGAAATCAATGTACCTATCCTCAGCAAGGCTATCGAATTACGTCGCAAAATCGCTAGCTTGCTTGGCTACAAAACTTGGTATGTCTCCTCCCACGAGTGTCAAAATCACAGACCTATGACGGACCTAGGGCGGATTACATTACTGAAGTCAAGATGATTAAGAGTGGAACCGCCGTCGAGAAATTTTTGGATGACTTGGAGCAGAAACTTCGGCCCGTGGGACTGAAAGACAAGGAAGTCTTGTTGGCGCTTAAGAAAGAGGAACACGACGCGTCCGGCCTGGACTTTGACGGCGAGCTGTACATCTGGGACTACCGATACTATGACCGCAAGTTTGTGGAGAAGACCCTCGATCTGGACGACGCCCTTGTCAAGGAATATTTCCCTGTCTCTGTTGTCATCCCCACAATCTTGTCGATTTACCAGAACCTTCTGAGCGTCCGCTTCGAGGAGATCAAAGGTGGCTCAACTTGGCACCCCGATGTTCAGCAATTTGCGGTCTGGGAGAAAGACGCGAAAGACGAATCCGGCTTTATTGGATACTGCTATCTTGATCTCTTCCCGCGCGGTATGTCCATTAGTATTCAACAGTCAACTATTACTAACTTCTCCAAAGCTTCCAAGTACGATTGTTCTCGTCTCGCTATCGTAGGTCACTGACATTATTCCCTCCCACACTAGATACTCTCATGCCGCCGTCTGGCCGCTGCTCCCGGGATACGACCTTGCTAACGGCAAACGCCACTTCCCACTCGCTGCCATGGTTGCAAATTTGGCAAAGCCTACGCCGGATAAGCCTGCTCTTATGAGGCACGACGACGTTGTTACATTCTTCCACGAGATGGGACACGTCTTCCATGGTCTTTTGAGTCGCACCAAGTTTGCTCGCTTCCACGGAACGAGGTGGGTTTCAATTCTCATCCTCGTGGATTCGCTCTGACTTTGCATGAAGCGTTGCCCGTGACTTTGTCGAGGCACCTTCGCAGATGCTGGAGAACTGGTGCTGGGAGCCTAAGGTTCTCCAGCAGATGTCGAGTCACTACCAGACGAACAAGCCCTTGTCTCCCGAGCTTATCGAAAAACTCATCAAGAGGTATAGAGCATTGTCCATTTTACGTCTTCTGTAACTGAAGACCTGCAGTCGCTACGTCAACGCCGGCCTCTTCTATCTTCGCCAGCTTTTCTTCGCGAAGTTCGATATCAAGGTACACACCGATTCTGGTGAGAATCATGGACTACGAGTGCTGCAACAATACTGACTAAACTTAGAGGGTGCTGATTACACCAAACTGTGGAACGAACTGCGAGAACAAATATCCCTCGTGAAGGCGGGCAAGCCCTGTCCAGGTCAAGGAACGTTCGGCCACATTACTGGGTATGTTGTTGACTGACTTCTGAACTGCTTGCATATGACGTGGCTTTCGTAGAGGATACGATGCTGGCTACTATGGCTACACTTATTCTCTTGTCTTCGCGGCTGATATGTATGGTACGAATCTTTTCCCCTGCACGGATTTTGTTCTCATGGTTCATCGTAGCGGCCGTCTTCAAAGGAGATCCCCTTGACCCTCTTCGTGGTCAGCGATATCGGGAGAAGATCCTCCAATTCGGTGGCTCCCGTGAAGAGATCGACTCCCTGAAGGTTCGACCTTTCGTTGGTTCTTAGTAAATCATACTGACCATGTCTTTCTTAAGGACTTCCTCGGTCGTGAGCCGGACACCGAAGCTTTCCTGAAGGAGCTCTTTGGGGCGGATGCGGCATCAAAGGCGAGTTTGTGATATCTTGAAACTGCGAAAACCTTTACATACAGAGCGAATGTACAATGTGATTGAATAAATATGAGAGCTCTGCTCCGACAAAGCTGTTGGATATCATGAAAAGAATGGGAGGCTTCGAGCCTGAATGAAGACAAATCTGATACTAAGCAAAATACGTTGGATCGTAAAGGAAAGATCATAAAGATATTCGTCGTGGCGCTCATGTTTACTCGCATGTGCCGGAGTAGGCAGCATGTGTGTCCGAGGACATGGAGCCCTTGAACTCGGCAAAACTTGAACGGTCATCGTCATCGGTGAGGATTTGGTCTATGCTCACGGCCCACTTGTAGTGGCCCTCGGTCTTGGAGTCGTAGTTGAACCAAACCCAGCCGGTGGCAAGGTAGCGGATGTTGCCAGTTGCTTGCGTGGTGCAAGTGTTGACGCTCGACTGTTGAACGTAAGGTTGAAGGTAAGACAAGAAGAGGTGAAGGAATCTCACCGAAGCCGTGCAGGTTTTGCCCTCTGGGGCGTTCATCTTGATAGTCACCTTGCTAATATCATTGTAGGAGACATCGATGCTAAGTGACGGTGCATGGTCAGCGAGAGGGATGGTCATGTGGAAATGAATAGACGTACGTGCTTGAAAGCGTGTTGGTGACTTCGGTGCTGACGGTAACCGACTCTGAGACATCCACGACTTCGGGAATACCGATCTTGACCTCGAGAGTGGACGAGACGCCGATGCTGGAAGCCTTGCTGACAGTGTACGACGTGTCGGAGTTGAAGCCTTGATCGACTTCGATGTCGACTTCGCCAGAAGTACCAACGAGTTTGCCTGAGGTGGTAGTGGTGGTTTTCTGGCAGATTGGGTCGTCTTGCAAAGATAGAGCGTGAGTTATACAAGACAAGCCTGGAAATAAGGCAGACATACCGCTGAAGCTGAGCTCGACGACCTCGTCGGTGACGCAGTATTGCGCTGGCTGGGAGAGGAAATCCTCAGGGTTCGTAACGATCTTGCGGGAGCCAGTGCCCCAGGTGTCGTCGGCGTACTGCTTGATCGCATCCCATCCAGGGACTAGGTAAGTAACAGTAAGTTGCTGCATTGAATATGATAACAAGGGAAGGGACTCACGCTTTTGAGCGTCATCAGCGCTGAGATCGCCACACTGGCTCGCACGCTTGCTGAGTGCACTCTCGGTCGATGCGACGGGGAAGCGTCGGTAGAGAGTCCCATCCCGCTTGTAGGCGACAAATTCGCGAGCGACTTCGTCAAGACCTATGTGCGCCACATCCCGAGGGAGGGCAGCGGTCAGGGCCTTGAAGGTGAAAGGCATTGCCAAAGTGGTGCTTGCAGAGAGAAGAGAAGCGAGGACGGTGAAGCCGAGCATCTTCAGAGTACAAGGGATAGGAGTGGGGGAACGGAGGGGAGGAGGAGGCTTGATTTTCGTTGGTCTTTATCTCGTTATATAGCATTCGGAGAGTGTTCGAGTGTTTCATCGTGGCAGAATTCGACGTCAGACTCTGAAGACCAGGTGGCAGGGATATTTGTAGAGGCGGTGGGAATCATGCGAGGATGTAAATCCAATGAGTTTGCAGGTGCCCTGTTTCAACCTGGGCATTCATTCAAAGGGGTGGCGCGTAGCTACAGAGGAAGATGGCACTTGAAAGCTTTATCGTGATCTGCGCGAACGGGCGTGGATACTTTCATGATGCGCTTATCCATGTTTGCAGGGTCAGAGGGAGAAAGTGGCGCGAGCCAGCGTGAGCCCCGGAGGAGTTCTAGAATTAGGAATCTTGAGAAGTAAGGTTGAAACATGGAGTGAACTGCGATACATTGAGTGACTGGGACAAGGTTGTTATTCTATACGTGCGAGATGAGTACATGTGAGGCGAGTTCGAGCTTAAAGATTGACATTGATGCTGCACGAAGAGTTCACTCCGAGTCGTGAGCTTGTTGACTTGACCGCGCGATGGAAAGGTGGGATTGTGGACCATGAATGCCGTTGGAGGTGCTGGTATACCTGTTTTCCACAGCCATTGGCATCGACCATGAACCCAACTCTGGTGAATTCTCCGAGTCCTACTGTCCCTCGCGTTCTTGCTCCCTACAACCCTCTAGCGCAATTTTCCAACAGTGGATATGTCAATCGTCGACCTTGTAAAGAGACCAACAATTGCCGAGTCCTCGTACAGGTATGAGAGTGTGGACAGCGGACAGAATGTGGTTGATTCTGGGAGGAGCAGAAGAGATCCGTCAAGGACACGAGTCGGATAAGCTTGTAGCACTGGAAGAAGTGTGTGTCTCTTCCGCCGAATTGAGTGATGGAGTACAGTAGACGTCGTAGACGAAGTGCGGCTGGGAAAGAATTGCCATTTTGGGAGGTACCGACTGATTCACGAAAAGTTTGGCGCGCTTATGTCAGCTCAAGGCTTGTCGTCCGCGACCGTCAGGATGAGCAACTACCCACCACCACCGCCCGGTTTCATGGCGCCTCCGCCGGGAATGGCGTCGGGCCAAGCGTCGGGCTCAAAGATGACGCCGGAAGGTACGCCCCGCCAGCCTTGTCAGTTGAATTCCCTGTGCGATCCCACATTTCTTACAGTCATCGCCCAAAAGTCTATGAAATGGAAGCAGATGCAGCGCAAGCGATACGGGGAAAAGCGCAGGGGAGGCTATGTTGACATGGGCAAAGTGGTGCGTTGTGCTTGTCTTTCTGTGTGCGTCAGCGCGTCGCTCATGCGCCGCGTCTTTTCTGCAGGACCTGCCGCCGGAGCACGTCCGCAAAATCATCAAGGACCATGGCGACATGAGCAACCGCAAGTTCCGCAACGACAAGCGAGTCCATCTTGGCGCCCTCAAGTATGTCCCTCACGCCGTCATGAAGTTGCTCGAAAACATCCCATTTCCCTGGGAGCAGGTGCGCGAGGTCCCCGTGCTCTACCACATCACTGGCGCCATCACCTTTGTCAACGACATCCCCCGCGTTATTGAGCCGGTGTACCATGCCCAGTGGAGTACTATGTGGCTGGCCATGCGACGGGAAAAGCGGGACCGACGGCATTTCAAGCGTATGCGCTTCCCTCCCTTTGATGACGAGGAGCCGCCGTTGGACTATGGCGACAACGTTCTAGACGTCGAGCCTCTCGAGGCCATTCAGTTGGACCTCGACCCAGAGGAGGACTCTGCCATTGTCGATTGGTTCTACGACCCCAAGCCGCTGGTAGACACACCCTCGGTCAACGGCTCGTCCTATCGCTACTGGTCCTTGGACCTGCGCGTCATGGCCAACCTCTACCGCCTAGGAAGGACCCTTCTCTCTGATCAGCCAGACCAGAGCTCGAGCTACTTGTTCGACAAGAAGGCCTTCTTCTCCGCCAAAGCCCTGAACATGGCGATACCTGGAGGTCCCAAGTTTGAGCCTTTGTATCGAGACATGGACACGTTCGACGAGGATTGGAACGAGTTCAACGATATCAACAAGGTCATCATCCGCCAGCAAATCCGTACAGAGTACAAGGTTGCTTTCCCCCACCTCTACAACTCCCTCCCTCGCTCTGTTCAAATCTCTCCCTACCATGCCCCGAAGAATGTGTACATCCGCACTGACGATCCTGACCTCCCCGCCTTCTACTTTGACCCTCTCATCAATCCCATCTCTCTCCGCGGCGCCAACCCTAAGAATGCCCCTTTGGTCTCACACGAGGACAGCGTTTTTGGGCCCAACGATACCGACGATGACGATTTCGCTCTTCCCGACGAGGTCGATCCGTTCCTCGTCGACAAGGACCTGGAGACGGAACTCACTGCAGATGGTATAGCACTGTGGTGGGCCCCAGAGCCGTACAATCGTCGTTCAGGTCGTATGCGTCGCGCTCAGGATATCCCGTTGGTGAAAAACTGGTACCTCGAGCACTGTCCTCCCGGGCAGGCCGTCAAGGTTCGAGTGTCGTACCAGAAGCTCCTCAAGTGCTTCGTTCTCAACGAGCTCCACACTCGCCCGGAGAAAGCGATGACGAAGAAGAACTTGTTCCGTCAACTGAAGGCGACCAAGTTCTTCCAGACGACCAAATTGGATTGGGTGGAGGCCGGTTTGCAGGTTTGCAGGCAAGGCTACAACATGCTGAACCTTCTCATTCACCGGAAGGTAAATATTCCTTCTTCGGAAGGATGACTCGCGTCTCACGTCATCTTTTCAGAACTTGAACTATCTGCATCTGGATTACAACATGAACTTGAAGCCCGTCAAGTAAGTCACGCAAGTATCGAGCGCATCAGTTCGTTCTCACAGTGTTTTGTCAGGACTTTGACGACTAAAGAGCGAAAGAAGTCTCGCTTCGGAAACGCCTTCCATTTGTGTCGCGAGATCCTGCGCCTTACCAAGCTTGTTGTCGATGCGCACGTTCAGTTCCGCCTGGGTAACGTGGACGCTTTCCAGCTGGCCGACGCCCTGCAGTACATCTTCGCTCACATTGGTGCTCTCACGGGAATGTACCGTTACAAGTATAAGTTGATGCGACAAGTGCGCATGACCAAGGACTTGAAGCATCTCATCTACTACCGATTCAACACTGGTCCCGTTGGCAAAGGTCCTGGTTGTGGTTTCTGGGCGCCTGGATGGCGCGTATGGTTGTTCTTCATGCGCGGTATTGTTCCTCTGCTCGAGAGATGGTTAGTCAAGTTCCGCTTAGCTATCAGTCTATAACTGACATACATCTCAGGCTCGGTAACTTGCTGGCTCGTCAATTTGAGGGCCGTAACAGCAAAGGAGTCGCCAAGACGGTCACCAAGCAGCGTGTCGAATCTCACTATGATCTCGAACTGCGTGCTGCCGTCATGCACGATATCCTCGACATGATGCCCGAGTCCATCAAGCAGAATAAGTCGAAGACCATCCTCCAGCACTTGTCTGAGGCTTGGCGGTGCTGGAAGGCGAACAGTGCGTCCTCTCCGTTTCCATGTGTAGCACTTGCTGATTGCCACCCGCTCGTCAGTTCCTTGGAAAGTGCCTGGTATGCCCACTGCGATCGAGAACATCATCCTGCGTTACATCAAGAGCAAGGCTGATTGGTGGTGCTCGTGAGTAAATCTCTGTCATTGAGTGATTCAGTAGGCTTACAATTTGCAGTGTCGCCCATTACAACCGAGAACGTATTCGTCGTGGAGCTACAGTTGACAAGGCTGTCGTCAAGAAGAACCTCGGCCGTCTTACTCGTAGGTTTCTAAATTCATAGTGTCATCCTTCGCTGATTAGCTCCAGGTCTCTACCTCAAGGCCGAGCAAGAACGTCAGCACGGATATCTCAAGGATGGTCCTTACATCACCGCCGAAGAGGCTGTCGCCATCTATACGGCCACTGTCCATTGGCTCGAGAGTCGTAAATTCGCGCCGATTCCATTCCCGTGAGTAAATGATCAAAGATGCGATGCAACTCAGACTGACCTTACTAGGCCGCTCTCCTATAAGCACGACACCAAGCTCCTTGTGTTGGCTCTGGAGAAGCTGAAGGAGGCTTACTCGGTGAAAGGTTTGTTGTCGTCGCTTGTGACTTTGCAGCTGTTCTGATCTCTTCGCACTTTTCAGGGCGACTCAATCAGTCCCAGCGTGAAGAGCTCGCTCTCATTGAACAGGCGTATGACAATCCTCATGAGTGTAAGCCCCTCCATTAGCTCAAGAGACGGTCATTCTGAACACACCTCATAGGCTTGTCTCGTATCAAGCGTCTGCTTTTGACGCAGCGAGCGTTCAAGGAGTCTGGAATTGAGTTCTTCGATACCTACGACAAGCTCATCCCGTGCTACGATATCGAGCCTGTAGAGAAGATCACCGATGCTGTGAGTATGACACATCTGTCTAACTACTCCCTATCACTAACAGTCGTTCGCAGTATCTTGACCAGTTCCTGTTCTTTGAGTAAGTCGATCGTTGTACCTTGGCTATCCATTCTTACAGGTTTCTTCACCTTCTAGAGCTGACAAGCGTGGTCTCTTCCCGGCCTGGATCAAACCCGCAGACACCGAACCGCCACCGCTTCTCGTTTACAAGGTTAGTGTCTACGTGCCGACACTTGCTTTTTGGCTTACGTTCTGTGTAGTGGTGCCAAGGCATCAACAACTTGACCGATATTTGGGAGACCAGCGAGGGCGAATGCAATGTCCTCATGGAGACCGTTTTGTCGAAGGTCTACGAGAAGATCGACCTGACCCTCCTCAATCGCCTGCTCCGTTTGATTCTAGATCACAATCTGGCGGATTACATCACGGCGAAGAACAACACAGTGTTGACCTACAAGGGTAAGATCCTATACTTTCTCAACTTTTCCTCCTGTTAACCCTCCTTCCAGACATGGCACACACAAACGCTTTCGGGCTGATCCGTGGTCTGCAGTTCTCTGCATTCGTGTTCCAGTACTATGGCCTCGTCCTCGATCTCCTCATCCTTGGCTTGCAACGTGCTTCGGAAATGGCCGGACCCCCGCAGCTTCCCAACAACTTCCTCCAATATCGGGATAGCGCAACCGAGACGCGTCACCCTATACGTCTCTATTCGCGCTACGTCGATCGCATCCATATCCTGTTCCGGTTCAGTGCAGACGAGTCTCGCGACCTCATCCAACGTTATCTGTCCGCCAATCCCGATCCTACGAACAACAACGTTATCGGGTATAACAACAAGCGCTGCTGGCCTCGGGATTGTCGCATGCGACTCATCAAACACGACGTCAACTTGGGACGCGCCGTGTTCTGGAACGTCAAGCAGAGTTTGCCACGATCGCTCACTACCATTGAATGGGAGGACACTTTCGTCAGTGTCTACTCGCAGAACAACCCGCAGTTGCTGTTCTCGATGTGTGGCTTCGAAGTCCGCATTCTGCCGAAGATTAGGACGATGAGTGGCGAGCAGTTCTCGCTGAAGGACGCTGTGTGGAACTTGACCAACGAGCAGACGAAGGAACGGACTGCACAGGCCTTCTTGCGTGTATCGGACGATGGTAGGCTTCACGCTGATGCAGCTGTCCACTCAGATGCTCATGACTGTTCACAGGCGTCCAGCAGTTCAACAATCGCATTCGTCAAGTATTGATGAGCTCGGGTTCGACTACTTTCTCCAAGATCGTCAACAAGTGGAACACTGCGCTTATTGGTCTCATGACCTACTACCGAGAAGCTGTGATTCACACCAACGAGCTGCTCGACTCCCTGGTGAAGGCGGAGAACAAGATTCAGACCCGTGTCAAGATTGGTCTGAACAGTAAGATGCCTTCTCGTTTCCCTCCGGTGGTCTTCTACACGCCGAAGGTAAGTCCCCTGGTCTGATTGGTGTCTGTCCTCAATTGACACCTATGCAGGAACTTGGCGGTCTCGGAATGTTGTCTATGGGTCACGTTCTTATCCCGCAGAGCGATCTTCGATGGTCGAAACAGACCGATGTTGCTGGTATGCTGATGCTCATCTTGACTTGCCATCTCTGTAGCTAACGTCTTTCGTAGTCACCCACTTCCGCGCGGGTATGAGCCACGAAGAGGATCAGCTCATTCCCAACTTGTACCGATACCTTCAACCTTGGGAGGCTGAATTCCTTGACTCTGCTCGTGTTTGGTCCGAATACTCGATGAAGCGGAAAGAGGCCAATGCGCAGAACAGGCGCTTGACATTGGAAGATCTAGAGGACAGCTGGGATCGCGGTATTCCGCGTATCAACACTTTGTTCCAGAAGGACCGTCACACGTGCGTTCGTCGCCTTTCTTCACTAGCCATCACCTAACCTGTCCTATAGTCTGGCGTACGATCGAGGCTGGCGTGTAAGGACGGATTGGAAGCAATACCAACTTTTGAAGCAGTAAGTCACTATGCCTTCAGCCCTTATCACATCGTACTGATGTGGTACTGTAGCAATCCGTTCTGGTGGACGTCTCAGCGCCACGATGGAAAGCTTTGGCAGCTTAACAACTACCGTGTCGATGTTATTGCTGCTCTCGGTGGTGTTGAGGGTATTCTGGAGCACACACTGTTCAAGGGTACCTACTTCCCCACGTGGGAGGGTCTGTTCTGGGAGAAGGCGTCTGGATTCGAGGAGTCGATGCGATACAAGAAGCTGACGAACGCGCAACGTTCTGGTTTGAACCAAATTCCCAATCGTCGGTTCACGCTATGGTGGAGTCCGACTATCAATCGCGCCAATGTCTACGTTGGTTTCCAGGTCCAGCTTGATCTTACGGGTATTTTCATGTGGGTTTTTTTCAACGGTCGCTTAGTGTACCTTTTTGCTTACATTGTTCCATAGGCACGGAAAGATCCCAACGCTCAAGATCAGTTTGATTCAAATCTTCCGAGCTCATTTGTGGCAGAAGAGTAAGTCGACCTTTTCTCGCTGTCTTCCAGCGCTGATCATATTGTGCAGTCCACGAGAGTGTTGTCATGGATCTGGTATGGACCAGCCTTAGGATATCTCTCCATCTTACTAACGGTCTTCATAGTGTCAAGTGTTCGATCAAGAATTGGAGCCGTTGCAGATCGAGACCGTCCAGAAGGAGACCATCCATCCTCGAAAGAGTTACAAGATGAACTCGTCTTGTGCTGACATTCTTCTGTTTTCTGCCTACAAGGTCAGCCTTTTTGCTTTGCATCATCAAAGGCAACTTGACGCTAACGTTGTTTGCAGTGGAACATCTCAAGGCCGTCGTTGGTGACCGACGTAGGTCAGCTTCCTCTGCATGTCGACGCTCTCTAACATTTCCGCAGGTCAAAGACGTTCTGGATGGAACTACTAGCAACAAATACTGGATCGATGTGCAACTCAGGTGGGGAGACTTCGACACCCACGATATTGAGCGTTACACCCGTGCCAAGTTCCTCGACTATGTTTCCGACTCCATGAGCATTTACCCATCGCCCACTGGTGTCATGATCGGCATGGACTTGGCGTACAATCTCTGGTCGGCGTATGGTAATTGGTTCCCGGGTATGAAGCCTCTGATCCAGCAAGCCATGGCGAAGATCATGAAAGCCAATCCTGCTTGCCACGTTCTGCGCGAACGTATTCGCAAGGGTCTGCAGTTGTACTCCTCGGAGCCAACGGAGCCCTACCTCAACAGTCAGAACTATTCGGAGCTGTTCTCGAATCAGATCATTTGTACGGTCGTTGTTCGCCTCTGCGCATACCTATACTAATCGCTTCGCAGGGTTCGTCGATGATACGAACGTCTACCGAGTGACGATCCACAAGACATTCGAAGGAAATTTGACCACCAAACCCATCAGTAAGCACGATTATCAGACCTCTTTACGACGAGCTAATTCATCCTTTAGACGGTGCCATCTTCATCTTCAATCCTCGATCCGGACAGCTTTTCCTCAAAATTATCCACACCAGCGTATGGGCCGGTCAGAAACGTCTAGGTCAATTGGCGAAATGGAAGACTGCGGAAGAAGTGGCTGCCCTCGTACGGTCGCTACCCGTGGAAGAGCAGCCTAAGCAGGTCATTGTCACCCGTAAGGGCATGTTGGGTACGTTGCAGATTACGCTCTTCTCGCCCTTGTCCCTCATCATTTGTTAGATCCCCTTGAGGTCCATTTGCTTGATTTCCCCAACATCGTCATCAAGGGAAGTGAGTTGCAACTGCCCTTCCAAGCCTGCATGAAGATGGAGAAATTCGGTGATCTCATCTTGGTGAGTGGAAGATACACACATCTGACGGCGGCCGACTCACGGTAATCATGTAGCGCGCCACTCAACCTCAGATGGTTCTGTTCAGTCTTTACGGTAAATCTCGCCCTTGTTCAATTATATGCATCAAAGCTCATATTTTCTAGATGACTGGCTCAAGTCAATCTCCAGCTACACTGCATTCTCGCGGTTGATCTTACTTCTTCGAGGACTTCACGTCAATAACGAGAAGGCTAAGATCATCTTGCACCCCGACAAGAACACAATCACCGAACCCCATTTCGTTTGGCCATCACTAAGCGACGAGGATTGGATCAAGGTTGAAGTCGCTATGAAGGAACTCATTTTGGCCGTAAGTGTACGAGTCCTTGGGCATGGGCACTCTCTTAACACATTGTACAGGACTTCGGAAAGAGGAACAGCGTCAACATTGCCTCCCTTACCGTCAGCGAAGTTAGGGACATCATCTTGGGTCAAGAGATCGCTGCGCCCTCGGTACAGAGACAGCAGATGGCCGAGTTGGAGAAGAGCTCGGAAGCCCAAGCGCAAGTAACGGCTGTCCAAACGTTCGTATGATTACTTCTTCCGTTCTTCTCTGCCTAACCGTTGTCCAGTCAAACTACCAACGTTCATGGTGATGCCATTTCGACGTTCACAAGTACGTATCCTTCCTCTTCTTGCGAAGGTTGTACTAATCAATCTCTCTAGCTACCATCTACGAACAGCAAGTGTTCAGCAGCAAGTCCGATTGGCGTGTCAGAGCGATTTCGGCGACCCATCTTTCACTTCGTCTGCAGCACATCTATGTCTCCAATGACGACGTCAAGGACGATGCAGCATCATTCACCTACGTTCTCCCGAAGAACATTCTACGAGCCTTCATAACGGCTGCGGACCTTCGCACTCAGGTTGCTGCCTACCTTTACGGCGTATCGCCCGCGGACAACAAGCAGGTCAAGGAGATCAAGGTAATCTTGTCAAGTCTGCGTTCCCTGAATGGCTCACTCATCTTCATTTCTAGGCCGTAGTCTGGGTTCCACAACGTGGAAGCAACAACAGCGTCGAGCTTCCGCAACAGATGCCAAGGGATGACTACCTGTTGAAGGATCTTGAGTTCTTGGGATGGATCAAGACGCAGGCGCTCGAAATCAACCACTTGTCGCCGACCGATGTTACTACACAGGCCAAGTTGATGGCAGACCATCCAGAGTTGGGCTCCTCGTGCATATGTCTGACAGCGTCGTTCACACCTGGTTCGGTTTCGCTATCTGCTCACTCCTTGACACCAGGAGGGTTCGAGTGGGGACGAAAGAACCAGGATAACTCGAACAACCCTCCTGGTTTCAACCCCAACATGTCCGAGCGGGTCCAGCTCCTGCTGTCTGATCGCGTCTTGGGTATGACCCTTGTGCCCGTCGGGAAGGTGTGGAATTATGGTATCGGGTTGACGCAGCTCTGGTCGCCAAACTTGAGCTACGCGATGACGTTGGATACGCCCTTGTTGTTCTGGGCTGAAGAGCATCGACCTGCGGCGTTTTTGACTGTGAGTGTCTGCGTATTGTGCCGGTGTTGATGATGATTTCTTACGCTTTGTTCTTAGTTTGCCAACCTGGAGCAGGGAGACGACAGTGCGGATGTGGAGAATAGCTTTGCTTGATGTGGCTTGGGATAATCAGAATGCTTTTGCTTGAGTTTGAGATCGCCGTCATTTATTGTAACATTATGTATTGTATGGTAGTGTATGTCCTTCAATGATCTTGAACTTAGTCTGTGCCGTCGTCCTTTGAATTCTTGGCGATATAAGATGGCGGCTTGAAGATGCCATTGCCAATTGATTGCCAACCTGAAGATCAAAATAATGCGCGGTCCACGTGGCTCGCATTCACCTTGGCTGGTGACGTCCATCATCATTCTCATTTATCTGACGGCGAGCCGTTGCTCGCCATGACCATCCTGGAGAACAATGATCAAGACCTTATGCAACTATGGAACCTCATTCTCGAGCTCAGCGAGCAGCTAAACCAGAACCGACAGCTCTCCGTCTCCCTGCACTCTCGGGTTAATGGCGCCTCTGTGTGTGCTCTCAACAATTGACTAGTGCCGCGTTGACACCGACACAGAGCCAGGCCATTCATAACAAGACGGGATTTGTTCTCAGGAGATTCAATCTGGATAAAAGTCAAGGTGCGTGTGCTACTTTTCCAATGGAGAGGCGCGCTTTCTGACGCGGCCAAGAGGTTTACGATGAGGAGCTGCACAAGATGAATAATTCCGTCAAGGAGGAGAACACAAATCTTCAGCATGATAACAAGCATTTGAGCACCCTCATCAAGGACTACGAGCAGACTTTGGAGAATCTGATGAGTGCGTTATTGCTTTGCCCCAGGAGAATTTGCCTAATTTTTCTCCAGGCAACTTTCGCAATCGCGCTGTATGTCCTGCAATGCCGTCCATCCGTTGTATCTCACCCGATTATTCATTAGCAAGACGTGCAAGAACGCGAACTTGCCCTCGTTCGCGAATACGAGACCCGCCTCCTCGCCTTGGAAGAGCAAAACGCCGCACGCGACCTCGCCACGAGCACCGCCGTCTCCGAGGCCATCTCACGACTTTCACACATCATGCGGCAAGCCCTGCGGGCCCAGTCTGGCGAAGACCCCGACGCGGAAGAGGTCATCGCAACAGTGGACCACGCACTAGAGCGGGAGATTGAGCTGGCGCGACTTGAGAAGGAAAATGAGGAGCTGAGACGGATGATGGGGTTGTTGCCACCACCGACGAAAGAGGACTCCCAGCAGCAGGAGGCAAGACCATTCTATGAGCCCATCCGGTTGCAGAGGACGGTCTCGCAGGTACCGGCGGCGGCGATGGGGCCATATGGGACTTTTAAAAGGACGCGACCTCCTGGATAATTTATCGTACGTTCCACGAGCGCAGATAGGGCGCGTGTGCTGACGAGAGTCTCAAGACTGGATCGTATTTATGGTGCGCGGCTGTACACGGTCGAATTATATCCTGCTTGCTGTGGTGTATGTTTTCGAGATGCTTTCAAGAACTTTATACTCTTTCATCTTTGGAGCCGGAATCTTTCTAATATGCTGGTGTCCACTTCGCAAGACCCTACAAACATGACAAATGGCTATGAAGAATGGAAAAGACGTTCACCTTCAGAAACATCACCGGCGCAAGAAAACGCATCGCCCAGTCAATAATTCATACACAGGGCGCCGTCGGATAGTGGTGAGGCTTCTATACATCGCGCAAAGCTCAAACAGTATGTCGCCCAATCTCTCAATGACAATAAATGTAAGATATAGTCACTTCATACTGAGATTCAAATAACGTCCGAGTCTTCGATTACAGGTGGTAACATTCATCGAAGGTACAGTAAATGCTGTCCATCAAACGACAACCTCCTGGCGTAGCCGACTCGGCCTCCTCTCCCAGTTCCACGTCCTCTGTCTCTTAGTATCATTACGCTGCAGCAGAATCGTAGCTACTGCGCTCGCATAGTAGTCCTTGTCAGGCGGTGGTGGGATTTGTGGCGCATATTCTGGTGGGTCCACGTCCATGGCCATGGCGTCATCCTCCTCCAGGGAAGACATGATTATATCGTTCACGAAGTTCTCGTACGAGTAAGGGTCATGCCTGGTGTCGGTGGTCACGACCGGCGGTGGAGGCGGTGGCGGCGTTGAGTTATATTGTGGCGCGCGGGCGGACCGCCGTCGTCGCGGATGCCGCGGCTGATCAGAGGTAGAGCACCGCCCTGGGCCGAGGAGGAATGGATTCTCGGTGATTTCTAATCGCGCAGTCGGCCACTTGGGACTTTGAGCGAAATTGACGTCGCAGTCTATGGGATGGGCATCGTCGTCTCCCTCGTGGAGCGTGTATAAGAACGCGCTGTGGTCGGGTGGCCCGGGACAGATCTGCATTGCGCGGTGTGTGTGTTTGTGGAAAGTTGGAAATCAGATGGAAAGGTGGAAGGTGGTGTCGTAAAGCCGCGAGTGGCGAAAGATCGGGGACGAGAACAAGAAGGATGGTGAGGTGAGGGCCTGAGCGTTGTTTCTTATAGATGAAGCATGGACAATAAGAGAACAATAACACTCGGCTTCCTGGAATGGCTCGGACAAAGTTGAGTGAGCATTGACCACGCAGTTTAATACGGACCGACTTCCGAAATTGGTTGTGGTGGACGGATGTGGGTCCAGTGGCCAAGGCCATGATTACGACTGACGGGCGAATTAAAATTCCACCCCACTCTACGTTCCAACATTGCCAACGACACCCAGATTGGAGGAGCACGGCTTGCAGTACGCGATCGAGGCGGTCGCGCCTCTACCCTCATAGAGGTCTCGGCCGGTCCAGCGGGAGCCTCTTGCGGAACAGATTTAGAAGAGAGTGGTGAATGTCATGAAATGAACAGTTTGTGAGCACCGAACACCATCAGCTCTGAAGTGTACGTTGATTGTGAGTCTACAGTGTGTATGGGGCGAGCTTCAAGTCCGTGAAGTATTGGATGGGAAATGCTCACACATGGTCAAAATAGAGAAAGAATGTATCAGGCCACTCATCGGTATATGAGAGGGTTCTTCAAAGTCCACAAGCCTGTCTAGCATGCTGCATTCCTCACGAGTCCTCAGGCTTGATTGTGACAACAGGAGCTGTAAGGCGGCATCAGTGATGGCGCCACTAGTAAGAAAGCCGCGACGCACAGACGAGTGGATGTAGCTGCGCCATACAAGTGGCCACCCACATCAGGGAGCACGCCGCAAACGCGAGCGTGAGGTCATTTCGTACGACCCTGTATTGCAGACGTTCAATATGTAGCTAATCCTGAGCTAACCGTCGGGGTCCGGCTGATAGCCATGGGGCAGCAGCTGACTCATGGTTGAGGCCTTTGGGCACAGAAAGAGCAGAGGCACTCCTCAGTAGAGCGACAATAGGAGCAGGAAGAATGGATGCCATCATGTGTTCGATGATGGAGGGATGCCCGTGAGAATTGTTCCGCCTGTTTCCGCAAATGGAAACGTCGCTTTCGAGTTACTCCTATCCTGTGTCCAAAGTTGTCAACTCAACGTCTTTCAATGTCTTGACCGCGAGTCGCGCCCAGAATGCTTCCAGGAACTCCTTCCCGTCTGGCCTCTCTTGACAACAACGCGTGCATCTCTAACTTACTGGCCGCTACATCAACCATCAACGATCAGCGCCCGCCTATTTTTACTTTATGTGGGCACTATTTTTAATGTGGGCATCCCTTGACATGCATCTACATGCTCAGCGGGCGCCCCTAACTTTGAGGCCTGAGAAACCTGGCCCGTCTAGCTTTGCCTGTCACTGTCATCATCCATTCACCATCAAGGCCGTCAACCCCACACCTTGCGTTATACCACTCCCCGTCTTTTCTATATGATTATGTTCACCGTCGCTCACTTTCTTTTCACTCTCCTTACCTTGACGGTATCCTCCGCCTCAGCGAGCTCTGCACTCTACCCGCGTGTGGTCTCAAACCCCGACCCAGTTGTCGGAGGCAGCCCAACAACAGGATGGCAGCCCATCCCTGATGTTCCGGGCGCGACGATGAATGACTGGGTCCTTGACGCCTCCATTGGCGCCAAAATTGTGGGTGTTTTGTGCCAAACCCCCTTGAAGAGGAAAACTAATCCAGGCCTCAGCCTGTTCTGCAGTCTTCAGATCGCGATTCGAATACTCTGAAACGGGCAATCATTGTCCTTCCAGGCAATGTAAGACACCATCAACGATCATTCTTCCATGTCTGACGGTTTTCCTCCCCTTCAGCCCCGGGACTGCTGGTACTGTGAGTCTTTCACATAATAGCTACAACAAGCCGCTGACTCGGAATCACCTCAGACTGGAACGTCATGAACAACGCTCTTTACCTCGCGAATGACGGTGATCCCGGTGTCAAACTCGAAGAAGTCTCGATTATGGCCCCCTGCTTTCTTGAGGAGCTGGACCGTACAGCTGGTGCTTTGAAGAGTGACCAACTGTCCTGGCGCGATATGACATGGGTCACTGGCCAATATAACTCTGGCCCTTCCTCCATCTCGAATTATAGCAGCTATACCGCCATGGATACCCTCGTCAACTACTACATGGACCAGTCCAAGTTCCCGAATCTCAACGTCGGTTGCCCAGAGCTGCTATCCAGTCGTACCATAACTAATGTCCCCTCAGGTTGTCGTCATCGCTGGACATTCAGCCGGTGCACAGATGGTCCAACGATATATCGGCATGCGTAGCCCCACCGTATACGATGAGCGGCTGCATTTCTGGGCTGGTGAGTGCCGGTCACTTCATCAAAAACCCCGTCGTTGAATCCCGTATCATTCATAGCCAATCCTGCCTCGTTCATGTGGCTCACAGAGGATCGCCCCATTGCTACACCGAGTGGTTGTGAGGACATAGACGAGTTCAAGTTTGGCCTCTCCGGTGGATTTCCAGGATATTCGACTGGCGACGTCAAACGACTTGGGCGCGATGGCCTCATCGCAAGATACCGTGCCCGTCAAACCCACTACGCCTGGGGTCTGGTTCGTTTCAAACCTTGCACCATTTTACGAAAAGACCCTCATCGTCTCATAGGAAGATGACGAATCTGGAGATACATCCTGTCAAGCACAGGTAACTAATCGGAGCACATTTTATTGAGGCGCACTTACTCACGGTTCATTTATAGACTCAGGGCGCGTCGCACCTTGAACGTGGCAAGAATTTCGATGCCATGCTCCAAGGGATGCCGGGCGGTGTTCCCGCCAACACAACCAGGGATTACGTCGACGGTGTCGGGCACGACAATGCAGCGATGATGCAAAGCGACGCGGGGTTGGACAAGGTAAGAGCCCCTCACATTCAACAGTGCCAGTGGTCTAATTTCATTTCAGCTGTTCAAACTGGACTACAACGTTACTGTCGCCATCAATCTTCATGCGACTGACTCCCTCTCGTCGGCCGCCCCGGGCAGTACCTCCCGTAGTTCTAGTTCTAATTCGAACTCAGCTCTTTCTGTACGGATACCGCTGGCAGGATTAGTCTTGTCCCTCTTTGTTTTATCATTCTTTTGACTGGGCGTCGCTATGCTTGGATTGGTGGGAAGTATCGTACCACAATATACCTGATTTTCTTGAATAATCGCGTCGTTGAGTGCGCGAAGCTCTTTATTCATATCACGCGAAGTTATTCGCGTTAATGACGCGAAAAGATCAGGATTGCGAGGTCCTTCGGTGCTCCAGCTATGTACCAGCATACCAACTAGTACAATTTTGGGCGTTAGTAGAGCAGACGACGTGAATCGCCAAGACAGGCGCTGAAAAGATGCAATGAAGATCTACAGTGGTGGTGGATTCTACACAAGGGCGGTGACCCTGATATTTGAAGGTCCGCCGATCCGGCGGCATCGTGCGGACTGTTTCAGCCTCTTCCTTGTCTTTCTTCTTCTTCTTCTTGTGAATGGACTTACACCTGTAGCGCCACCCAGACCTGAACGATACGCCACTCACGACTCCCATGTGGTTCGACGCGAGACTGACGTGATAAGACACCTACGTTACTGCCGTTCTACAGCTCAGTATCTCCCCACTTTCGACGACAACGCTCTGTGACTCTTCTCAGTCTCCAGCTCGGCCTCCGGATGACCCATACATGCCAAATGGACATGCCACTGCTCACACGCGGTCTTGACTGTGCTGTCGTGTCTAAGAATACGCCTCGGGAGGTTGGACGGGCCAAAGGCTGTCTTACACTGACTCACAGGACTTGTTCATGGCGTTATCCCGGCGTACTGCAGCAGTCTTCCGTCGACAGCAGTGCCACAGTCCACAGTGTTCCGTCGGCTCAGGCCTATGTTCGGGAACGAGAATGGTACTGGAGAACACCGGCACTGGCTTATCGTTTGACCCGTCGACCAGGAGGCGTACATAAGACTGTAACCTATTGCCGGCCGTCTTTTGCATACAGTTGCAGTGTTGGGCTGTACATGTGGGACTGGTAGGATCATTCATTCCTCGTGAGTCGTACTGCTCCCCGATCAGTATCATGATGAACAGATTCAACAGGTGCGGTCGGGGCTCTGCTCGGAGCTAGCGCTGAAGGATCCTTGGATCGACGACGGCGCCCCTTCCTCGCTGGTCAGGGAGTAAGTAAGCTACTGTATACATAACAGGAGGTATGCATGAAGGCTCGAGCGGGCTACTAAGAACAGAAACTGGTGCACGGACTCGGATGCTGTGGAAGTATTGTCATTGACATGCAAGCTTCTACGCCTGGGAAGGTGATTTGACAGTGATACAGTACTTTTGTGTTCTCATGATACTTACGACGCTTCTGGAGGCTGCAGCGGATGGCGCCCGCGGAAGATACTCACAACCGACCGAGCCCTAGGTTGACGTTGGCGTTGGAGGATAACGTTGGGTGGCGGCGTTTGCCCGGGCTCAGGTGGCGAGTAATTTAAGCCTTTTGCAGAGAGAAGGACGGGTATTGGAGTGATGGACTTGATGTAGAGTGACGGATGATACAAAAACAGAGCAACAGTC
Organism: Strobilurus pachycystidiatus; assembly: GCA_019915135.1. Lineage (NCBI taxonomy): Eukaryota > Fungi > Basidiomycota > Agaricomycetes > Agaricales > Physalacriaceae > Strobilurus > Strobilurus pachycystidiatus. The sequence goes on from JAHLMK010000004.1 coordinate 1,899,301, forward strand.
GCTGTGTGCCGCGGTACAGTACCCTTGATAGACTTGAGGAATTTAAACGATCGCGGTTGGAAATTGGCGTTGCATTTGGCTCCGCTGACAGTGAGGGGCGCGACCTTCCTTGGCCTTCCTTGTGCTCCTGTGCGGCCCCTGCTTTGTTCATCCCTTTCCAGCGACGACTATGGTGTTGGCGACGCTGCTGGACCGCGCCTTTGTCGACGACCTAGACAGCACAAAGGTCCGTTCTGAGCGGTAGCCCTTGATTTATGCAAGCTTACTCCGGTTTCCATACAAGTTACCTTTTCTCCTCAAACCACCCCAGCGTTCCTCGTCGACGGCCACCTTTCTCTCCCTGCCTGACCAGCGAGACATGCCGCCCTCGTCGTCGTCGCGCACGCTGTCCACCGACGGCCACGACCACGGCGGCCGCAGCAGCTCCCGACCGCCCAGTGCGAAAGGCAAGGGCAAAGGAAAGGAGAGGGCATTCGCAGCGAGTTCCTCAGAGCAGATGGTGGCTGTATCTCCTCGTGGTGAGTCTCCTTTCGCCCGCTGTGCTACGCATTAACGCCTCCATTTAGCGGCAGACTCGTACCCGTATAGCTCGCTGTCGTTCAGCTCCGAACGGACGCCACCATCGCCTCCCAAGCGCTCACGCGGCAGCCTGCTCGTCGTCGCCTCGGACGCCCTCTCGTTGCGCTTCGGAAAGCGGCGCAGGACGATGCGCCAGCCGCAGCCTCCTAACATGCCGATAATACTGCCGGGCGTGATGGAGATATCCGCCCCGCGTCCCGACGTCGAGGAGGAGGAACGGCAGCAGCTGCGCGACGCCGCTGCACAGGCAATCGGCCTGACGTCGTCGCTGCTGCAGCCGGACCCGCCACCCAGGCCCGACGACGACGAGAACGATCACAAGGAGCAGCAGCACGACGGCGATCGCGACTTTGCAATGCCCACGGACCCGCCGGCAACTGTGTCGCCCCCTGTGTCACCATCGTATCTCACCACCTTTGCCGCCGCTGCGCCGATGCTCCCTCGCCGTCGGCCGGGCTCTCTCCTCTCCCACAGTCGCAGCAACTCCATCACGCCTATCCCCATCTCCGACTTCCCTTCTTCTCCCGCTGCCCTGTCACCGTTCGTACAGGCCTCGGCCACCCTACCGAAATACTACGCCCCATCCTCTCTTCGCATCTTCGCGCTTTCTAAGCAATGGAAAACCCGGTATCTCATTCTTTCGCAGCCGACCGCTCTCGTAACCGCCAAGGCCAGCCCAAATGTGTCTTATCTGCATCTCTTCAAGACTTCCGATGGAGAAGAGAGGGAACTAGAGCGGCTCGAGATCAACGAGGACAGCGTTGTCTTCGTAGCAGAAGAAGAGGTCGGAGGCAGGCGACAAGTTGTCAAAGTCGGCGGCGCCGACGTCGGTCTGCGCAAGAAGGATATAAATCACGAGGAAGGCGGCCGCACTATGTGGTTACTCCAGATCTGCGACCAGGCTGAAGCACAGACATGGATAGCAACAATCAAGCAGTCGATATTCGGACAGCGGTATGTGTATTTATAACCTTGTGCGTATCACACTCTGAAGCGCAGCAGAGCCGTACGTGCTGGCCTAGGATCTCCAGGTAGTACCCTGTCGGGTGTCGAGCCTCGTGGTGATATCGACGTAATGCTCTCAATGAGGGCCCAGGGCATCATAAACTCTCCTTCGCCTCGAGACAAGCTCGACTTTGGTGCCTCTCGCTCTCCGTCGGCCAATCGCGAGAAGACATTTTCTTCAGCGTCATCTCTACATTCAACACGCTCACAGGCGACGACGGCCAGGCCTGCTACCGCAGGGGCAGTTTCGACGCTCAAAGGGTTGTTCAGCGTCACCACGCGTCCTCGATCTGCGACCTCGGGGGAAGCTGATCGAGGCGATAATGAAGAGACCTTCGGATCAATGGGTGCTAATCTCCTCAACATGGGCGTCACCCAGCCGACACTGCCAGTCGTAACTGCACAGGATCTGGACAAAAAGATCATCACGGACGAGCAGCTTGCCGATGGTCCTGGGATCTACCATCCGTTCAGTGCCAACTCCCGTCACGAACGCGTGAATCGTGCGCTGTCGATGGGAGCCGTGCCTCTACAGCCGCCTCCTCGGTCTAAGCGATGGACAGCAGACACATCAATCTATCATCATACAAACGGCGCTCAAAGCGAATCGGGCATATCGCACGAACGCGGGAGCACTGAGCCCAATCCTCTGCTGCCTAAAGGATTCCGTACTCCAGAGCAGAAACCGCGCGCTCCTTCGATTCGAAGTGTGTCGACTTTGGCTTCGGCTGACCGTGCCAGTACGACTAGTACCAAGCGCAGTTCGAGCGTGAAGAGATGGTCTCGACAGTTACCCCTGCCCAAGCGTCTAACGCCTCCCGAAGGCCCCCCTCCCGCTATCCCCTCTGAACCCTCCCCACCACACCCTCATCCTAGTCGCTACTCTGGTGAAAGGCCTCCTAGTCGCGATTCCTCCGTCAACTCCGTAACAAGCGGACAAAGTCGCGTGTCCACGCTGCCCTCATTCAAGAGGACTTCAGGATCATCGTACCTAAGTGTCACCTCAACAACGAGTACGTCTCATTCTATTGCGCCCTCCCAGAGTAGCAGCGTCATCTCCCATACCCATACGCGATCGGGTTCTTCCCATCGCACCTCTATGCCTCCCCCTCAACGGCCGGCTCCAACGTCTGCACTTCCCCCTGCGCCCGTAGAGGACCAGTCAGTACGGAAGTCTGGGACGACTAGGTCCTTCAGGATGTCTCTGAAGGCACCCAAGCCTCCCCCGACGATGGCCCCTCCACCTACGCCTGATGACCGTCGCTCACGTCACAGTAGTACTGGCGCGTCTCTTCGAAGCTCTCTGGCGACCATACCTTCCTCTCCTAATCCCTCAATGAACCCCCTGCGGCCACCCGCCGTAGTCACACCCTCCCCATCCACAACGACCACCTCCTCCCGCGCGTCCTCCCTGAAACACCGCCTTCGCATCCTCAGCGCGCCCTCACCCATCAACGTCCAACCACCCGGCGCCATGTCTCCCCTCACACCCACGCCGCCGCTCACACCCACATCTAGCACACTAACCGGAACCGGAGAAAAAATCACCTACGACCACAGTTATCTGCAACTGTACACGCCTATCACGCCCACTGCTGCGAAATTGCACGTCCCCGATGATGATGAGCCTGTGCTGCGCTCGCTCTCCCCGCCCCCGCGCCGGATGTCGAAGCAGCTCGTCCCCGCGGACCTGCAGCAAAAAGCTCACGAGCGTGCGTCTTCGCCTGAGAACGTGCCGCTCCCGCTGTCGCCGCGCGGGTCAGTTGTCTCGCTGGGTATCTTGACTATGTCCTAGTCCGACCAAGTCTTCATTGTAAATCTTTTGGGATTGGGGTGGATTAAGTTAAATGTGGTCATCAACTTTTTATAACTTGTCCTTTGCTATATTTTGCTTTGACGCATACGACCAGATCACATCATGTAAATTTACTCACAACTCACGGATCTGTAACGTTTTTTTATGTAGACGTACAATTGGAATTTAGGGCAATGTCGGTTTGCTGATTTAGATGCAAGCTGTTGGGTTACCTTGTCTTGACCTTTTTTGTGAGCTTTTTGACCGAAGAGACTGCAGTGTACTGTGTATGCTCCTGAGAGGATGCGGGTACATGATGCGGTGGGACGCGTTTTGCCGACAAGAGCGACTCCTGATCGATGATCCATTGTCATTGTCTGGTCAATGAGGTATAGTACAGCTCGACAGTCGTTGGGGTCAGAACCTTGAGGAATTCGTATTCACGCGATGCCTTCACTTCACCCAGTTTAGTCTTCAAAACGGTGGGGATGAAGCTCATCTATACTTGACTGAGATCATGTAGTCATAAAACGAGAGCACAAAGTCGCCAAAATCACTCCATGTTATAAACACTTCCGAGTCTTTAATCATAGCTTGGCGACCGCACTTTTCTCTGGACCTCCTCGCCGTATCCACTCCTCATTCGCAAGCTTTCTGAGAGGCGCCTTCAAAATTTTCCCAGTCTCTGTTCGTTCTAAGAAGCAGGAAGTCGTTAATGTGAAGGCCACGAAAGAGGACTTCTCTCACCGAGTGGTTCGTCTTGTACCAAGATCATGACTGGAGCTGCGAAACGGGGAAGCCTAAGAACCCCATTGTTAGGCGATACTAGTGACATATATTGGAAGGTGGCTCACGCTTTCTCGGCAATGGCCAACAAGTTGCTTTCTGAGACTTTGCCCTTGTATCCCGGCTTGGTACTGACGATTGCTACAACTAGCTCTCCCAGCCTCTTATCCGGGACGCCAACAGCGGCGGCATCCAACACTCCCGGATCGTGATAAAGCGCGTTCTCGACTGAGATTGAGTCCTATAGACAATGTGAGGCTATATTCACGGCTTCGAAGGGGACTGTATACTTACAATGTTCTCCCCTCCACGAATGATGATATCCTTGATCCGATCCTTGATATACAGGAAACCTTCTTCGTCGACGTATCCAAGATCACCGGTTTTGAGCCAACCGTCCTTGGTGAGGACTTTGTCCGTTGCAGCTGCGTGTGCAAGGCTCAGTGTCCAACTGTGTCCACGTTGGAAAATCGACCGACCTTGGTCCTTCCAGTATCCCTTCATGATCCCTGCCCCACGAACCCAGATTTCGCCTATCGTACCCGTCGGTACGACAACACCATCGGTGTTGACAATTATCAGGTCCGTTGCGAGGAGTGGAAGGCCTCTAGAGACTCGTCAGAATAAGGTATACATGAAGAGTAGACGCGACTCACGCGCTGGTAGGTCGTAACTCATAGTCGTGCCCAGCTGCAAAAACATTTCGTAAGGAGATGAAATGCCATGGTCAAACCAAAGCGCACCAAAGGACACGACCGCGGCGCTGGTTTCTGTTAGGCCATAACCCTGTGCACTGTTGATCATCAGGATACCATACCATGCTTCCAAGTATAGGACAACATACACAATCGCCCCAGTGAATGCTTGTCTGATTCTGTCATTCATTGCTTTGGCCACTGCAGCCCCGCCGTGGTTGACAGACACCACCGTGGAAGGCCCACCGATGTGTTCTGCCAAGTCCGACAAGATCGAGGGTACACTGAGCCGTAGAGTGTCAGTCAGGATGTATTCATACTTCAATTTTCATTGAAAAAGACTCACCCGCCAACGAGGGTGATGTTCTCATCTTTGACTAGTCTACGGGCAGGGCAGCGGTCACACAATGGACTCGAGCAAGTGGTGAAATAAGTACTGACTTGACAGCCTCTTTCGGGACCCATTTTCGCACCATGATGAGCTTGAGACCGAGGAACATGCCTATGAGCTAAAGGGACGTTATGGGCAAAATAAGACACAGCTGACGCGAGGTCACGGACGGTAATGGAGAGCCCAGTAGTGTGGAACAGAGGCGTCGCCAGCAACGCGCCTTTCTCTGGACCTTCAGTGGGTTCAGGTGGAAACTTTTCACCCCGGCGGACGCAATCACGTCCGGAACTCGAGGCAACCTAAACATATTCAAGTATGAGATGTAACATCAAGACGAGATGGCATGCAATCATACGTTGAAGACATTGGTCAGAACATTCCGCTGGGAGCTTAAGACGCCCTCTTTATGTAATCGTTAACAATAAATATCTCCTCAGAGGTGCTGAACCCACTGGGAAGACCGGTGGTTCCTGAAGTGAAGATGACGGTGGCGTTGTCTTCTGGCGTGATACCAGGGTCTTGTTTGATCACCTGCGTCGCGTCGCCTTTATATCCGGCCATTGCTTTGTCGAGGCTCTCCATACCCTTCCATGTGCCTTTACCTTCGTGACTCTCGAGTACGAGTATCGCGCTGTTCAGTTTCGTCGCGCTTTTCTCGAGCAAAGTAGCGCGTTCGGGGTCTACGACGATTATCTTGGCTTCCGTCAGAGTAAGACAATATGTCAGTGTGTCCAGAGGTAGCATCCTAAGGTGGTCGATGAGATCAGACTCAAGCGAGAGAAGGATGTATGTCATAGAACGCACGCGTTCACGAGAACAGTCACAGCACCGAGAAGATCTGGTGATATCATGAGATGGGATGAGTAGATCATCTTTGTGAACGCACGGCAAGCCCACCAAACGGTGTAATAACTTGGGTAGTTTCTCGAGCAAATGACTACGCGATCGCCTTTCTTGACGCCATATACGTCTCGGAAGATAGAAGCGCACACCAGTGTTTTCTGGAGCATCTCTTTGAACGTATAGCGCTGTTTCTCATACACAACGAGTGTCTTGTCCGCTTTCTCCTGCGTGCTCCATAACCAGTACAACCGCAAGGAAGGCCATAGGTTCTTGAACACCGGTATAACGCGCCCATCAACTTCCTGTCCATCATTGTTAGACGAGCGAATAAGCGATATAGACTTTGGGGATCCTCTTACCCGTCGTTCCGTCTCGAGTAAGCTGCCTTGTCCAGAGAGGAGCTTGTCGGCTAAATTCGAATGAATTACAATGCCGTGGCAGCCTAGAAGTCTGAATGCGTACTCTGAGCTAGAGTGAAGCGAGGTTTCCAGTTGGATAAGTCTGTCATGATGCAGAGGATGGAAGGCGGCTTTGTAGATGGCCGGTCGAGTACTTATACGTCTCAAATGAATGGGGGCCCCAATAACTCCCCGGCTGCAGGAACGCGGGAGCACATGTACAAGAATCTCCGATCTTGCAGGCCTATCAGGCGGTACGCCTGAGAGACGTGTCGTTCAAGCTATCCGGGTCCCAAATGAAGTCCGTTCAAGAGGTGATTGATGCGTCAGAGCCCCGACGAGAAGTCCCAATGAGTGACAGCATATGTTGCATGCCTTGAACGGTCTTCGCGCGCTACTATGAGATCCTAGATCAGTGGGTAAGACCGTAGAGATTTTCGCAGACTTTGCGGAGGAAGGCAAGTTGGGCCGAGCCCCGGGTAAGGCCGCTTGACCAATGACCGTCATCACTTAAAAGTTAGTCCAATCGGTTGCAGTCCGGTCTATTCGACAATCCTCCTTACCCAGATCCATGAATGTAGAACACCCTACCAGTCGTTATAATCATGGGCCGCAGTGCTAAATTCGCGAAACGAGTTGTGCGTCCTCTTCTTTCCCAAAAGTACTTTTACAGAACAATCCTTGTAGCCCAAGAAGAACAAGTCTACCGCTTCTGCGTCTACCTCCCAGCAGCAGGTGCAGGAGTCGAAGAAGAAGGCCGGGCTCAAGAGCAAGGCAGCGGGCCGAACAGAGGCAAGAAAACCGGGCGAACATGTACTTGGCGGTGCTGATTATGTCGACATCATGATGGGCGGGCGACGGAAGGCGCGGGAGGCGGCGAAGAAGCTTCCGCCTCCCTCTTAGGAGATGTGTACGTTATCCGCGCTTTGACGCTAGTCTCGCCGCTAACACAATGTGCAGTTTCTGTACATCGTCACTTGCAATGTATTAGATCCTATAATGGGAAGTCTATGCAGACCGTAGTCTCTCAAGCAACCAGCCCTTCAAATCCTTCAGTATCCCGGCGTTGGCCGCCGAATGACCGACCCCAGCGTAGATGTTGTACGTGACGCCGGCGCCCCCATTCATCTTGAAACCTAAGTTCTCTAATTCAGCCACAGACGCTTTCGAGCGAGGAAGAGTAATGATCTGATCCTCATCCCCATGAGCTATGAAGATGGGGACGGACGTGGCATGTTCGCTCAAGTTCTGTTCATCTAGATGTCAATGCCGTATACAGGTTTGAACACGATACGAACCTTCTTCAGGACATTTGGAGCAATCATTCTCCCGCTCAGCATAACTATCCCTCCGAGCTTCTCCTTGCTTGTGAGTCCCATCAAGAGGGAGAGGCTAGCGCCTTGACTGAGTCCGCCGAGGATGATCCTGTCGGCGCTGATTCCATTCTTTATTTCAATTTGCACTAGCTGCGACACGGATTCGATGGATCGCAGCATACCCGCCTCGTCGTCGGGCGCATCGGCCTTGAAAGCGATGATGTCGTACCTACGTTCACATTAGGGGACAAGCATGCATATGTTTGAAGTTTTCGACTGACCATGCGGGAATAATTCGTCCTCCGGTGACCGTTACTGGGCGCGTCGGACTGATGGGTTCTTGAGACGGTGGTCAAGCTGCACAACGACGGACAACATACGCGCGGGGTAGAACCCATTTGACATGCCCGAGAGACGCGTCGGCCCCGATGTGGTCTGCGATTGTTTGCATGCCATTTCCCGAATCTCCCATTCCCTGTTATGTGAAGTCCAGGGTTTGGGCAAATTGATAGCTGGAAGGAACACGTCTTACGTGCATAAGAATAACCGTCGCTGTATGGGCTGTCCTGGCTGGGACGATGGTGGTTGCCAGAGATGCGGCACTCATGATGGGATCCTGTCCTTGATATTCATGGATTATAATAAGAATGAGATGACAGTGCACACCTTTGCAATGATGTCGCCACGGTTGTGTAGATAGAAATAGGACAGCAGGGCAACCAGGAATATGCAGATGAGACCCGTTCGCGAAAAGGGAATGAAAGTCATGGTTCGAGTCTTGAGAAACGCCTATTTGTACGTGTTCAGGGAGCGGCTTTAATAAGCCTACTGATTCCTGTCAGCTATCTCGCGTACAAAACGCGATGTTTCGGGCGACAATTAGAACTGGACTGCATCTCTAGACTAAACACCATGACCGTTCAAAGCGCCACATCGCACTTTTGGATCGGATCAGCGGCCCGTTTGCCATCAAAGTGCCCTTCACTTCGTCCCACCATGATTACCGCCGTCGAATTTTACAGCGGCATCGGTGGCCTTCATCTTGCGTTATCCAGAAGTTCGTTGTCGCAGCAAACCGATGTCCTTGTTTCTTATGATTGGGATCAGACTGCTTGTCGCGTCTACGCACACAATTTTCCTTCGACACCTTCCCGCCGGATCGATATATCTACTTTGACATCAGACGATATCCCTGCGGCGGATCTCTGGCTGCTTTCTCCTGCATGCCAGCCGTACACGACACTGAATCCAAATGCGAAGGGTGCTGAGGATCCGCGGGCGAAATCTTTTCTGCACCTGATTCAGAAGGTCCTGCCTCAGATGAGCGAAGTCCAACGGCCGAGTTACATGCTCGTAGAAAACGTGGCGGGCTTCGAGGTACGTTGACTGTGCATCTTTTTGCGATCCAGGAATTCACACTCGTTCAAGTCAGGTCTCGACTACGCGTGAAACGCTCAGAGACACCTTGATCTCATTGGGCTACTACACGAAGGAACTGGTTCTCTCCCCTTCGCAATTTGGGATTCCGAACTCGAGGCGGAGATACTACATGCTAGCAAGAAGGACGGAGTTCAACGAGGAGCTAAGCTTCCCGTCGTCTAGTGGCTTGCCCGCTATACAAGCATACTTGTCTCCTTCAGTCGAGCACGAATGCGATATACCTCCGAGGATACTAGAGAAATGGGGGAGACTCTTCGATATCGTTCGAACTATTGATGCCAGAAGCTGCTGTTTTACTCGAGGTTTGTGTCGTTATTCTTGTTCTGCAAAGCTCTAACGTTCTACAGGATACACACAGCTGGTTGAGCGAGCAGGATCTATACTTCAGATGGAACCTTCTCTGGATGTGATTATCTGAAGCCCTCTAAACCATGATACGTACGCTGATTTCTTGCTCAGACCACCGAAGTTTTCGACCGATTCCTTGCAGCTCAAGCTGCAGGAGACTCTGATGCCGTCCGACTGCTTCAACCTCTGCATCTCAGATACTTCGCTCCCGAAGAGCTTCTGAGGTTGTTCGACTTCAATCCTATCGGGGAAGGAACGAAATCCTTTGGTTTTCCGCTGGACATATCGCGTAAATCACGCTATAGGTTGATTGGGAACAGTGTGAATGTACGGGTAGTACGAGCGTTGATTAACTTTCTATGCGGGAACGGTATACGCTAGCTTGGAGGCCTCATGACTAGCCTATACTCCACGTCCGCCTTGCGGTGCGACTTCGTTTGGGACATCACCCTGGAGGAGACGGCGACGTACATGGAGCGTTACATACGCTCGCAACTGGTGGTTAATACTCCCCCGTACTTACGGTGCTATGTATCTGTCAATGGAATCTGACACCAAATCACTCGTTGGTGCTCAAAATTGACGACCTTGCCCATGCTCAAGCTTCCCGCGACACTGTCCTTTTACAGACTTCGTTTTGTCTCTTTACCTATTGCCCATTCACTGTACAACGATCCTCGCACATGATACTTACAGGCCAGGTGTGGCGCAATTTTCTTACATCTACTCAGGCAAGTCGAATTTCCCGGGCTTCTTTGTGAATCAAAATCTCGCCAGCTTGTATCTATCAGCCTGCTCCACTCCCTAGAGGGATTGTTTCAAGTTGGCTGCTTCCTAGATAGTCTCGTGATACCATCCGGCTCCATCCACCCTAAAAGGGAACCCGGCTACAGACCGAGACTACTTCCTAGATGAACAACATCGAGTTTACTGTTTCAGTGACATCGCACTATTGTACAGTCCTCTAAAGACAGTGATATTACGGCTACTACACACTGCCAACCGTATCGTTGCTGAGAGAGGCATCTCTGGTGGGATGGGCATGGTCAATGTTTCCATTCCCTAAGTGCTGTATCTGGTGGGCCACACAATTATGTAATCGATTATTTGTCTTGCTATTGTCAGGCGGCGCCGAGTGCCGAGTGGCTTGGTTCTTCGCCTCATTCATGCACCAAGCAAATATTGTTACAGACCTGCGTCTCTTGACCCCCTTCTCCATGACCGCCTGACTGTGTATTCCGACCTAGAATGAGCCGACAAGACACGACCGCCTTCTCTCTGCCGGGAGTCGGACATCTTGAAACATCAGCGGGCAAGTCATTGGAGCCTGCCCTCCTCTTTAGCGCCCCGAAAGATGTCAATTTTTGCAATCCTCTTGATTCGTTCCTGGTCGTGTCCGTCTCCTCTATCCCAAACACCAAACTGAATCATATGCTGGGTGGCCTGGGTCGGTAACCATCCAACACTCTCGCCTGTATCGGACATATCAATCGAAGTCTAATTCGCGACGTGGTCGAACTCCGTTCTCATGCGGTAATGTGCTCATGGAAGTGTGGGATTTTGTTATTCACTGTGTTGTGGCCATGCGAAACTGGTGTATGTGCAGTATCATGGGCGACAGATCCTAAACACCAGATCGTCAATCACAACATGATGAAAGGACTAGTCTATAAAGGACGCATATCTTGTGCGAACGCTTCATTCTATTCCTCTTCACACTTGCTCTCAACGCATCATCTACCATAATGCACGGACTCCTCGCTTTTGTCTCCTTGGCTCTCGTCTCGTCAGCGTATGCTCGTACTTTCACAGTTAAGAACAACTGCGCGTTCACTGTTTGGTGAGTCGCCTTTGACACGGTGATGAGCTACTTCTCACTCAAGCGTCTATAGGCCTGGTGTACTTCGCCTCTCTCTAGACTCTCTCACACAGCCTGACATATCAACCCTAGATGTTTACCGACTTGCACGCAGGCACCGCGGTTCCCGACCAAGTGACTGGGTGACTATACTCCTTGTCTCGCAAACCGAAAGTAGCTGATGAGACCTATTTAGCTGGGAGGCGCCCTCCGGAGATTCTATCTCATTCTCTGTTCCCGACAACTGGACCGCTGGTCGTATCTGGGTGAGTTTAGCAGCTCGTTTATTGTTACGATCGAGAGGACTCAACTACCCATGCCGCAGGGTCGCACAGACTGTGACTTCTCCACTAACCCAGGTCCTACGTCCTGCTTGACTGGCGGATGTAACGGTGGTCTTGAATGCGACGCCGACACTGGGACGGTTCGTGTCATGCCAATCGGTGCGGCTGTGATGCTGATAACAACATACGCAGGGTGTTCCTCCCGCTACAGTTGCTGAGTGGACTCTCTCGGCCAGTGGCGATGCTGATTGGTATGATGGTGAATATTATCATACTCGCGTCGATCAACGCCACTAACGATCCGGCAGTCTCCCTCGTGGATGGTTTCAATCTGCCTATGTCGGTGGTCCCGAGTGCGGACTGCTCTACGGCTTCGTGCCCAGTTGACCTCAACCCGGACTGTATGTCCCTGGTATTTCCTGCAACAAGCTTGCTAATTGCGACATTGAAGGCCCTGCTGAAATCGCCGGCCCAGCTGCCTCCGACGGAAGCAACGCTGGCTGCAAGAGCGCATGCTTAGCCAATCTCGATGGCGACCAAAGTGAGTGTCTGAAATCTCGACTGTGGAGAAGAACTCAACATGTCGAACACTCGCTAGCGAACTCGGCCAACTGCTGCAGCGGCGATCATGACACGGCTGAAACATGCCCTCCCGATGGTGTTCAGGACTACCACTACTTCAGTACGTCCAGGCCGCCGCCGTTCTTCATTGAGCGGATACTGATGATATGATGCAGAGGATAACTGCCCCAACGCGTACGCCTACGCTTACGACGAGTCCTCTGGCACTGCGCTCTGGCAGTGCTCTTCCACCCTGGCGTCCGACTACACTGTTACTTTCTGCCCTTAAAGGCCTTGCGACAGTTTCTAGCCGAAAGATCACCATATTTGTAATAAGTCTCTTTCGCAGATACTTTCCTCTAATTATACCACCCATCAGTAATCATTCGTATGTGCAGCTTCGTCCACGTACTCTGGTCTCGAACATCTCGGTCTTTCGAACGAATAGACTTGATGAAGAGTCATCTCCTGTCTACAAGCCGCAAGTTTACCGACTGTGGTCTCGTACGAGCTGCGGGGCTCTCGGCGGACAGACCATGGACTGAATAACAGCACAGACTGGGCGACTGTATTGTCACAGCAGTATCGAATGTTTCGTGTCTCCCTCGGCGTTCCGCGATTTGCACTGCATCGCATATATGTTCGCCGTTAGCTCTGAGAAGCGCATAAAGTTAGTTCGAATCGCATGCTGCCTCGCTTGCTGAAGCCTTAGACTATCACTATGAACGGACGACGCTTAATTTCTTTGTTGCTGGTGGTTGTCGTTGAGCAAACAGTGGCGCAGACCTATCCCGCATTCTGCAACAATCCGGATTACAATTGGGTGGGTGGGTGTATCGAATTGAACAGATAGCGCTGATGAACCTTTATGAGCAGTCGCAGAATTCTTTGAATCAGACTGCATGCCAGATCGCCGAGGCACTTGGTGGCGCTTGCACTGACGGTTCTATCCACTCTTGCTCGTCGTGATCCGGGCAGACTTACTGAAGCTTTGTGTAGGCTTTATCGTACAGGCCCTTCCGATAGACATGCATTATGCAGGGTTGTTGGAAACCTCCACTACTGATTGTGTATGCAACTACGTTTACTGGTCTCTACTCAATGTGTGTGCAGCATGCCAAGGCGGTGGTGTTTCCGAGTACGTTTGATTTATTATATTCCTCGTCCCAATGCTCTGACAAGAAACTTATTTCATCTAGCTGGTATTCCTGGAGCAAGAATTGCACTTCGACGTCTGTCAACAAGTTCCCAGAAATCATACCTGAAGGTGTTGCGATACCCCACTATGCCTTTTTGAATCCGTTAGCGAACGGTTCATTTGATTTTGCCACCGCTATAAACGACACGGGTGCGTACTGAGACAGACATACTCGTTGGCCGGTGGGATAACGATGTCCGTAGGCTCTGATGTACTCGGACCGCCCATGCATAGTCATATTGGCCCTACAGAGTCGGTCCCTCACTGGCAAGCGACATCCACCGCGTCTCAGACTTCGGGGACAGCCTCATCCCATGCAGGTGCTATCGTAGGCGGAGTCGTCGGTGGTCTCGCGCTGCTCGGAGTGATTGCCGTCCTTCTGTTACACTTCTGTGTCCTCACTCTGCGGGCTAGGCGTGCAAAGAATCGAGAGGCTCGCAAGAATGCAGTCACACTGGCCGCGGGCAGTGTAAGTCAATCTATAGGTCTACCGATGCCCTTGTTTGTTAACAGTATGCATCCATGTAGAGTGGGAAGGCCTCTTTGCCACCCAAGAAGGAGAGGGTTGTAATAGACATTACACGGCAGACTGAGGTTCCTCCTCCGTATGAATGGTCTCCGACTGGACAATCATTGAGATCACGACAGTACTAGTTCTCTGAATGGCTTGATGATTTCGGCGTGTAGAACGGACAGAACAGACAATACTCGAGCTACAGATACATCATGATGGCAATGAATTGCGTTCAGGGATTCAGCTGCAGTTCAGAGATCAAGCTGAAGTTCGTAGTGTGGCGGCAATTTCCGAACGGCAGGCTTGTACAAACAAGTAAACAAATCAACGGTATACTCATCACGGCCACTAGTCTCTTTAGCTCGAGGCGAGTAGCGACCTCATAGCCTTTCTATTACTCCTACGACGCGCTTTCCAGATCGCGATGGAGTCTTTGACCGAGGATGCGCTCAAGAAACTCGTCGTAGCTGACCTCCGTGCCATGTGCAAGGAGCGCAAGATCGTTGGCTTCAGCAAGGCGACTAAAGCAGCGATTATACAGAAGTTGCTGGACCATCAGGATGGCCCTGGAGCAGCCAAGAAGATCGCGAATCCAGAGACGACTACCGCGAACAAATCTCCGGCTGAAGCAGTACAACTTGCGCCCGTCGTGCAAAAGTCGAGTGAAGAAACTGCTCCGATGGTCCCTTTTCAGCAGCGAACGACAAAGCCAGCGACAGTCGAGGGGACAGAACGCGTCTGCGCCAATTGTGGCCAACCCGGACGCTACAAAGATGACAAGTGCGTCGAGAAATGGGGTTCAGGCCCAAAGGGACCAGGTACTCTGTGCTCAAAGTCCGTAGCCTTCAGTTCGACCGCGTCGTATGACAAATTGACACGTCGTTTGTCATAGATGCTACCGTCGACGCCTCAAACAGGAAAAGGAGAGAGCGGGACAACAATCGAATATCTCACCTCCATTGCAGTCGTCACCAACGAACACCGAACGTCCGAACGCTGTTCCCGCACGAGTCATCGCTCCTTCCAAATCTCGCAACGTTTCTATGCTATCTGGACCATCAATCGCGACAGAGCCTTCCCAATCTGTCCCTCTTTCTCAGTTCTCTTTTTCATCCCAGTTTCCGCCGAGTCAACAGCAAACTGCGCATAGTCAGCCTACTCAAGCTCCCGATCAGCGGACGAACGCTCTCAGTCAGCCGAACGACGCGTCTAACCAACCTCCGAACTTATCTCTCCCTCAAATCAACGCGTCAAAACATCATTCTGTCGCGCCATCCTCTCCTACGACTCTTGGGGCGCGTCCTTCTTCTCCTCTCGCTGACTTGCCACCAAAACCTGCCTCGACAAACCCTCCATCCGTGAAGAAAAGGAACGCCCAGACCCAGGAGAACGATCCTCCAAAGACCAAGAAACAGAAAACAGACATGCATCCGAAACCTAAAACGCCGAACCACATTGTGAAGCAACCTAACCCATGCACTGTCATTCCGAACACCGTAGCCTCGGCGCCAGCATCTACTCTGCTTCCCGCGATGCCGCTTCCCTCTAATCGCAAGCCTTTGATCCACAGCACGAACGTCAAACGATTTACTCCACTTATCGTCAAGCAACCCATCTTCGCGCCCGTAAAACCACCCCAGAAAACTCTCTCTCAGCAAGGTCGCTCTCAGATATATCTCGATTTCCCCGACACAATCCCTGTATCTTTGGAAAACATCTCCTTCCCTCCAACTCTATCGAACCGTAAACTTGTGCCCCGCTATGCTCTCATTCTTAGTCAAGTCGAGGAAAACGATCTCAATTCTTGTGTGCTAGTCTCAAAAATGTTTCGATACGCTGGTATGATCAACAGTAGCCTTCCAGCGGTCATTTACTGACGCACGGCCAGTTTATATATCTGCAAGCTATCGACTATTACATGCTTGTCCTGGACTTCGCTTTGGACTTCTTCTGCAAATTTACCCTCAGAATATGACTGATATGTGGCCCTATCTACGCCAGCGACATGAGGAGCTAGCCGATCGCCGAGCAAAGTACCATGCTTCATTTCTTCATGCTGCGTTCAAAGGAAAGAATCTAATCGCCTCGCGCTTATGGACAAGTCCCGATCACGAAAAGCAGATTACAGTTGCGATAAGGCTTGTGCATTCCTTACACCCAGGAGCGAAGGCACTGACAGCATACACCATTATAGGTTCCTCTTGACGAGACTCTTCTTCTGCGTGTCGGTGGGACAGACGAGCGATTGGGTGGACGGACAGATCATCGACGTACGACAGCTAGTCCAGGGCGAAATCTGGTGTATAACTATGCAACACCTCGCGTCGACGGAATCTTTCTACGTGCTGGAGGCGACGTGCGAAGTGGTTGGACGACCGATGGACTGCTCCTCTCCGAAGCCAAGAAGCAATATTTCTGTTCGCGCCGACTGGTCGGATTACATCGAGAGCCGCACTCAGCCTTTGGCGATCTCTCCACCGCCGTTGATGGAGCATGTGCGCTGGACTAATCATGAGGAGTATGAACGAGGGATCAGTCGGCATTGGTTGAAGAGGATTCGACGCGAGGGGATGCTTGGCTTCGTGAAGGAGCACATTGCTGAGAGATATGTTCTCGCTTGTGTTGTGGATAACAGGTATGTGCTATACCTGCCTGGTCGTTATGGTACTCAATTTTGCAGTGTAAGCGGCAAGTGGAAGTCTTCGACGGAGATGGCGCAGGACTTTGCCGGTCTTGACAGCGTGGCGAGTTTGAGCTCAAAGTCGCGGGTACAGAAAGTCAACTTGTTCCTTCCTGCGTTAGTTCTCTTTTGGCTCTACTCTTCGAAAGAATCTGCTAACAGTCGGACAGGCATCACCACGTAGAAAGTGTACACTTCAACACCGCCTCGGGAGCTGCTTTGCATCCCGCGCTGGCGATTATCCAGACTCCTTCCCGAGAGTACTTCATACTGAAGGATAACGGGATGCAGGTCGGTAGTGAGGAGGAGGGCGTTGTGCAAGTTTGGATGGATCTGTTGCGGTGTGCTAATAATGGTGAATCTCTCTGACGACAATGCTCCCATATGCTATGATATACCCTCTTAATGCTGCTTATTCGAACCATGTATTGCATGCCACTTTGATAATTTACTCTTTATGGTGGGGAACTCAATCGGAATGGCGCGGCCAGGATTCGAACGGGTGCGCTCAACTGCCGCCGGCATTTGCCCATCAATAAATCTCGATTTTTTTTTCTCTTCACATCCCTCCATGTCCCGTCTCATCGTCAAGAATTTGCCCGCGTACATAACGCCGGAGGAGCTCAGGAAGCACTTTGAGCAGTCCGGGCGACCAGAGGGTACCTTGACCGATGTCAAGGTCGCTCACAAGCAAGATGGCACCTCTCGACGCTTTGGTTTCGTTGGCTTCAAAACCGACCAAGAAGCCTCTGCGGCCAAGGCATGGTTCGACAAGACATTCCTAGGCTCCACACGCATATTCGTCAACACTATAGAGGTGTGTTGTCCTCTTTTTCTCTCGTTTTCTCGGGAAGAAAATGACATTTGACTCGAGAGTACAGGGTGCTAAAGACGCTCCGACTCCCCGCCCAAATAAGCGACGACGCACCGATGAGCCGACTCCTCGCCCCGCTGAGCCCGCCAACAAGGAGAAGGAGGTCAAACCGAAGGACTCCAAGTTGGACCAGTACATGAATCTCATGCAAACGGCGAAAGGTCCTTCGTGGGCGAACGAGCCTCAATCCCAGCCTGAGGCCTCGACGAGCAAGCAGACACTCGACGCCGATGTTGAAATGCGAGATAGTGAAACCGCCGAGCCCGCCAACCAGGAAGGCATGTCCGATTTGGCCTGGATGCGCCGGCATATGTCGAAAAAGGTCGACGAACCGGAGGTCAAGGCGTTCGAACAGTCTGACGATGAGAATGGTGGCGGAAAGCAGAAGGTTTGTTGTCTATATATCGCTCGTTAACCAAGCTTATGTGTCATATAGGCTCCAGTAGCGCCTTTCGTTCCCGAGGCGCCAAAGGATTCAACTAAGGACACTATACTCCAGACTTCGCGGCTCTTTGTTCGCAATCTGACTTTTTCGTGTACGGAGGAGGAACTCACAGAGTTCTTCAGTCCGTATGGTACTATCTCCCAGGTGAGCTTTCTTTCTTCGCCATCTTCGCTTCGTCGTGCTCGACGAATCATCTACACGATGACAACATATATAGGGACATCAGACTCTTCGGAGGATGCTGATCCTTCAGGGAAACCGATAGTAGAAATAATTTCTGAACTCTCAATATTTTGCCATGCTCGCTGTAGACATCATACTGACAATATCTCTTCCAGGTGAATGTCTCCGCCAATTGCTATGTGATGAACAATTGTATAGGGACATCAGACTCTTCGGGGAATGCTGATCCTTCTGGAAAATCCGATAGTAGAAATAATATTCTGACTTTCATCTCAATCTCGTCTCTTCCAACGTCATGCTAATTCGCACCGTCTTCAGGTACACATACCTCTTGATCCCGCCACCAAGAAGACAAAAGGTCTGGCTTATGTTACGTTCGCCAAGGCGGCTGACGCTCTTGCGGCGTATGAGGCCTTGGATCGAAAGTCCTTCCAAGGGCGACTTATTCATATACTCGCTGCTGTTGACCGGAAAGGTGGTTTCCGGGTGGAAGAAGGGGAGGACCGCAAGCGCACTGTGAAAGGAGAAAAGGCATCGAAGCGCAAAGCAACCGCAGGCCAGGACTTCAATTGGAGTATGTTGTACATGAATGTAAGTCGCGTCCTTGATTGGTATTCGGTACTCTGTGGCTCATTTGCGTGCAGAGCGACGCTGTAGCCTCATCCATCGCGGACCGAATGAACATCTCCAAGTCTGACATCCTGAACCCGGATGGGTCTGACAACGCCGCCGTCAAACTCGCACTCGCAGAAACGCACATTATCCACGAGACCAAGACCTACCTAGAATCGCAGGGCGTAGTGCTCTCCGCGTTCTCATCTCGTGCTCGCTCTGATACAACTATCTTGGTCAAAAACATCCCATACGGCACCACCGAGGAGCAAATACGCGAGCTCTTTGAGCCTCATGGTACACTCACACGTGTGGTGGTCCCTCCTGCCGGCACGATGGCTGTGGTAGACTACGACCGTCCTGCTGACGCAACGGAAGCGTTTCGTGCTGTGGCCTATCGACGGCTTGGCAGTTCGGTGGTCTATCTGGAGAAAGGACCATTGGGTGTTTTCACGGACACGGACGCACAGCCTTCTGCGCCACAACTCCACATTTCATCTACCCATGCCATCACCATCCCCGAGCAAGCCGAAGGTGCCACGCCCGACGACGAGCCATCGTTATCGGAAGGATCTACCCTCTTCGTCAAGAATCTGGCGTTCGCCACGACCACCGAGCGTCTCACCCAGATATTCCGCAGCCTACCCTCGTTCTCGTTTGCCCGGGTGCAGACGAAGCCAGACCCGAAGAGGCCAGATGGACGTCTGAGCATGGGTTATGGATTCGTTGGATTCAAAGATGTTGAGGGCGCAAAGAAGGCAATCAAGAGCATGCAAGGTTTCAATTTGGATGGGCATTCTCTGCACATCAAGTTTGCGGGACGTGGAACGGAGAACGACAAGCCTGTGGATCCGGCAAGTTCCAAAAGCAGGACAACAAAAATGCTCGTCAAGAATGTGCCCTTCGAAGCGACCAAGAAGGATATACGCGAGCTGTTTGGGTATGTTCTTTTGTTACACTATGTTTAAATGCCTCGACTCATTGTGTATCCGTTATAGGTCTCATGGACAGCTCAAGTCCGTGCGTTTGCCGAGGAAGTTCGATTCCAGGACTCGTGGTTTCGCATTCCTGGACTTCGTTTCGCGGACGGAGGCGGAGAATGCATATGCCGCGCTCAAGCACACTCACTTGCTGGGTCGTCATTTGGTTCTGGAGTGGGCCGAGGAGGGCGAACAGGATCTGGATGTTTTGCGGAAGAAGGCGGGTGTCGGCTTCGGCGATGGCAAGCTGATGCCGGGGAAGAAACGCAAGCTGCGCATGGACGGAGGTGATGGAGCGGACGATAACGACGACGCCGAGTAATTCGTGTAGGTTTCTATTGTGCTCTCCGTGCTATAATAAACGTGTCGTTAGTGCCGTTACTGGTTGTCATCTCAATTGCAAAGCACAAGAGACCAGCGCTATTGTTCTCAGGTCTCGTCGTGGGTGCGGCTTTTGTACATTGTCACCACATCGGTCTGGCGGGTCGATTGAGGCTGTGTATACAAAAGGTCCCGTCTATAAGTGCGAGGGTGCGCGACGGTGCACTTAGTAGCTGCCCTCTGAACATCACTACATTCATCGGTTATTGACCGACTTTGCCCCCCTTCTGGGTCTTCGCGCTGTAAGTCCCGCTTTGCAGTTCACATCACCGACTCACAAGCTTAGTTTCACAGTCAGTTTCGACCAAAGCCCGCAATGGATTCTTTCGACATCGTTCTCCTCTCTCTTGACGGTGACGAACCTACACAAGCCGTTAACGAATCCTCTGCCACTTCACCGCAAGTGGTGCCCAGCGATGCGGCGAGGGATCTTTTCAGTGGTCCCCAGAACTGTGTCATTATCTAAACCCTCCTCTCGTACGTCTTCACCCGTTCAGAAGATGGCCCAAAAGCTGAGAGTATCTTAGATGTCACGAACGCACATTCGGCTTCGGTATCATGGCGCCCCCTTTGTGCGGCGTTACACACATTCCTCTCACAATCCACGTCAGGCCTATAATTCTTCGAGCTGAGCTCAGATCGCCACGCTCATTTGTATCACTAGTTATCGTTTCTGGACGCATTTTTCTCCTAATACTATCCACCTACTAAGTATAGTATAGTAGTAGCACTGTATCTCTATTTACCCCACAATTGCGCCCGTAGCTCACTAGGAAACGATTTATTACGACATCAATAGCTTTTCCTTCGTCCATAAGATATATTTGACGTCCGACTGGAGGTAGATTCTCGGTTGTCGAGCGACAAAGACCAGATCGGCCGTTGCCGATCATCCGAATCTGCACTTGGCAATGAACTACCACCTGCTCATACTCTTTCCTCTTCCTACTTGGCCAGTCAGCTATAGCTTTTCACCTTTGGGATGCGGTGAGGGTCACGTCGACGACGTCCCTACTGCCTGTCTTCCTCGCACTCATGATCAAGATGAGACTGCGAGCGAACGAGTCTCAATCCAGGGCCTGTTAGTCGCGTTCTCTACCTGCGAGCCGTGAAGAAAATCTAGGGTTACTCTGACTTGCGCGGTGATCCTGGAACAGTCGTTGCTACACCAATTTGGGTTGGCGCTCGCATCGCCTGTCCCGTCGTCGATGATCATTGCAGATTCAACTCCAGCCGAGAAGCTGCAAATCTCTGTCTTTGGCGCCTCGTAAAACTTTGAATTCACACTTGTTCCGGATCATCCTTTGATTTCTGCTGCTATGTACTGTCTTTGCCGGCGCTACATGAACCAAGGAGAACGCTAGCTTGATCTTCACCTATTGCTTTAAATGTTAAACGTTTTGATGTTACTATTGCTACCCCTCTACGGATATCCACGCCAATTCTGTTGGCGCTCGAACTCCGCTAACTTTACGAATACTTAAACTTGCAGGATGGCGACACAACGAGGTGTTCCAGGGTTCCATCAAGGCGATTGGTACGCTGCCATCAACACCGCTCGGTCTGAAGTACGCATCATTGTTGACACCCAACAGTCCATCGTTCCAACTTCATGGGAGCGAGCAGCAGCTGGAGAGGAGGAGCTGTGGAGGAAGTCTTGCCGGCTGCAGGCTTCACTCTGAGTCACCGTCAGTGTTGGGAGGCTCATAGGTATGAGCCTACTGATAAGCCCTTGCCGAGTGTAGTGGGATGGGGCGGCCCCAGATTCCTACCATTCCCGTTCGTGCCCCGTATCGTGCTCTAATCAAGTACAAGTGGAAGGAGGGGGATGTATGGCTCGGTGATGAGAAAATGTAGCCCGGACGGAAACGCATGTTTGACATCGCCGGAGGTGATGGGGTGGACGACACCGACGGCGAGTTATCCGTACGTCTTATTGTACTCTCCGTGCCAGCATTAATCTAACAGTAGACTTGGTCGTCAATGCCGTTGGTGCTGCTGTAACGGTTGTCGTTTGAGGTGCAAAGAACAAAAGACCGCCGTTATTGTTCTTGGTGGCGCGTTGTCCCGACATTGGACTGTCGGGACGGGGGTGATTGCCGGACTGTGTACACAAAAGATTCAAGAAGAATATAAGAGTGGGAGTGCGCCTGTTTGCGCTCAATAGCCACTCTTTTGACACCCCACACCCCCTTGGGTTCCACCCACCTCTTCTTCCCGCTCCCCGCGCTGTAAGTCCATCGTCCTGACTTCAATCCAACATCGCCGACTCATCAGACTTAGTTCCACCGTCGTTCTTGTACCTCCAATTTCCGAAATGGACGCTTTTGACACCGTTATCGTCTCTCTTGACGGTGAAGAGTTTACCCAAATTGTTAATGAGGCAGAGCAGTCCTCTACTGCTTCACTACCCAACGATGCAGCAAAAACTCTATTTAGTGGTCCTCAAAACTGTATCATCAGCTAAACCTTCCTCTTGTGCGTCTTCAACTTCGGAGTGAGTGATTCTCACACTCAAGGAATTCTAGATGCCATCGCGATTCGCGAGCAACTACTCATATTCAAATTCATGGCGCCACCCTCTCTTTTCAGGCGCAACCTTATACGCTCCTTTCACATCTCATGCTAGGCTTATACTTCTTTGAGTTGAGCTCAGATTGCCACGCTCATTACTAAGTTTGTACCACTACATATCGTTTCCGGATGCGTTTCGTCAACACTTGCTATGCTTGCACTGTATTTCTCTTTACCCTAGTAACGCTGTAGCTCTATAGGAAACGATTTCTTACAAGTCATGATCTGCCTCGTCTCTAGCCAGCACCGACGACTAGAGGTAGATCGATAGTACATCAAACGCGGTTGTCGATATATAGTGGTTCGGCCGTTGCCGAAAAATGTAAATCCCGATTGCTCCCTCCAATTACACTTGACAAAGAACTACTTGTCTCACCCGCTTACTTTCCGCTTCCCAGTGCGCAAGGCAACTTCCAGTGAGCGGCTCCATTTCGTCGCGTAGATGCCCCCGAGACTTGTACCCACCTCGTTTGGATATAACGTATAGGCATCTAGAGCTACACCAAGTATGCCTTGATATCTGTTCGACGTCCCGCTATGTCTTCGCTCAAGAATCTGATTCGGTATTAGCATCAGTGGAAGCACTCCCCACGATAGGCATAATATGGCCTCACATGCCTCAAGAGGCTGTTGCTCTAGCTCTCGCTTGGTCATCAAACTCTCTCTGGGCGTTTTCACGGCTATTGGACAGAGTAATGTACGACACCGGCGCCTGGCTGAGGCTGTGGAGCCGGACCATATAGAGGCGCGTACAGAGGTCCGTCTCTCAGTGATCAGAATCATTGAAAACTGGAACTTGGAACTGATTGCATCCCTCAGACTGAACAATCAACATCATAGAAGGGCCCGGGGAGCGGCCAGGGCAGGCAAGAAGACATCTTACGCGTTCCAATGAGTGGCCGATGATGCATGATGAGGCGCACAGCCCGGAGTGTCGCTTATTTCCAGTCAGCATACACAGTTCTCAGGTCCAGCTCTATCAGAGCTCTATAAAGCCCCCACTGACATGATCGGTGAAGGGTGAGTGCATTCCCAGAATTCCACGTGCTCCGTTCGCCTCTCCCCTCCTTTTAGTTCAAGATGGCGGCAGCTTGGACGACACATAACCCTTCGACACCCGGTTCCAATATCGGGTTTTTCTATCCTCCTCCTCCATCTCCTACAGTCGTCAGTTTTCCGTCGAACGACGCCCACTCTCCTTCATCATCACGTTTTGGCAAGGCTCCTCCTATCCCGACGCTACCTTCACTTTCCGCCTATAATCTACCATCTAATTTCAATCCCCATCCTATCAACTCCAATGAAAAACTGCAACACGGTCCCAACCCCCCTCTCCCTCCGCTCATTCCCCCGCCGCCAATAAGCCCGCCGGCCAGGCCAGGATCATTACTATCTTGGAAACTCGTCCTCATCTTCATCGGTCTCGTGCCGCTCACGATAGCACTGTCTGCACTCTTTACGACCATTGGAGCGGCGATTCTATCATTACCCGCCTCATTGGCCGCGTCGGGCGCCCTCGGTGGCGTCATTATCAGCATTCCACTCTTGGTCGTAGTGTTTTTCCTCATATCCCCCTGGTCCCCACCCCTGCCTCCAGAGGATTTCTTCGATGATTCCTCTATCGCAACCACAGCCGTTAGGCGCTATCTCAAAGCAGAATATTTTGCGTGTGGGCTGTTGGCAACATTTGTTGGTGCCTTCTCGGCGCCGATTGGCGCCGCGTGTATATCTCAGAACTCAGGGAGCGCTGCGAAGGCAGGCGCCCTAGGTGGCATAATATTCCTTGTGGGACTTCTGATATTGGGCCTGATGTCATTTTTCGGATGGTGGATTCATACACGGCGTAAATTGCGCGTTCGACAGAGAAGCAGCAGTTAGTTTTAGGTGAAAAAGATTCTTCAGTGCTGAGAGGTCGAGTCACTGATTGTGTATAGTGTAATCCATGGACGTCACAACCTTATTCTATAACAACCTGTATAATATGTTTTCCGCTCTTGTTTGCCGGCGGGTTTCTACGAAGATAGCGGTATAATTCAATCGCGGATTCAACTTTCAAGTGTCTGATAATCACACCAGGCATATCTCTCGCTGAGGATGGGAGCCTCGCCCCAGAAGAGTCACGAAGAACGGCCTCCTCAAGGCATCCGAGCTGTGCTCCATTCCAGGCTTGCAATGACAGCAGAGGCTATGGGATTCGGCTCGAATACATGATCTGGGTGAGCTAGATCTTGTCTAAAGACAAATCTTATAGAATGCGGGATGAGGTTGGATACTGGAGAAGCTGCAGTACGCACTCACACCCCATGTTTATCTTGTCATTTAACACATCATTGCACCCAAACTCGGTCGCGGCGCTTCTGGCACGACTCAGCTGTTGAGGCGGGAGCCTCGAGCTCGCCCAATCGAATGGCTTCCACAAGTGGCCGTTCCTCAATGGGACCTTGTGTAGCCACCTACCTACCTACCTACCGATAGAAATGATGTACTCCATCGGCGTCATGTCGGGTTGTAGTGGACTGCAAATCATCATTGCCAAAGGCCGGACAAAGAGACCAAGACGTGAATTACCTGTGGGAAGTACATTTGCGGTACAAGCTTCGAAAGGCGCCTCGAACGCGTTGTGCATTCACCATATGCAAGTGTGGCGAGGACAAGTAGAGTCAGTGACGTGAGTCAAAGGGCAATTATCTTCGAGATGAAGGCGAATAGCACCATGACGCCTTTTATATGTCGCACTGTTCATCCCCTCCGGTGGAAGGGCTGTAGTGCTCACTGAATCAACACTGAGTTGGTACTGAGTAGATCGCGAGCCCATCAAGCTGGGTGGCTGTGCACCGAGTCGGTTATTCCGCTGCCAACCCTGACTGGAGACATTTCTGTCTTCTTATCATCATGTGGACGCGACGAAAACACTTACGAGTCCGACGAGATGCGCGCGCACTCTAGTCGTACGCCTAGGCGCCTGGCCTCTCTACGCAAGAGCTTGTAGCTGTTCAGGGCAGAAAGGTATGCGTAGAGGCCATCCCACTCACTCATCTTTAGCAGATCATTCACAGGCGTGAGGATTGAGTGGTTTCGTCAATACTTTTCCTTGCGGAGACGGCTAGGGACGGAATGGCCAGTGCTCCAGCTTGTCCTCCTCCCTGGCTCCATCTTTCGGTCTCGGGGCATATTGACCTACCGCTGGCACAGTTACTGCAAAATATCATATCGTTAGCCTCGGCTCTTCGACCTTTCTCCGAATGTAAACCAACACCTCTGGTCATCCCTAGAAACCGATGATGGACATCTGACATTGGAAACACGGTCCTCACAGACTCTGTACTTCGAATGTGTCTCGTCTTGAGCACCTCCCATACATTCCTCTCGGAAATCATTCATCTTGGACATCAAATATGTCCCAGTTGAGGGTCGCTTATCTGCGCGTGACACTGACATTCATCAATCCTGCTATACGTACCGTCAAGCACCCATTCACTTTTCAGGACTGTCGCACTCGCAAGTTTGTCTCGACTCGGATGGAGCTGCTTCGGCCCATCGAAGAGGTAGTTGTTCTGTTTGAAGATGACACCCGTGAGTGCTCTTCCTTCCAGTCCGGTCGACGTGTTGATCGCGCGATACAGTAGCCCCGGTGACATTGTATACTCAGTGCCTAGCTTCGAACGCGCTGTCGCCGACTCAATCTTACGTAGCAGATGTATTTAAGCTTGCCATCCTGATTTGAGGACAGACGACTCTAAGTTTGACCATCATGTCCCCGTCGAAAGATGAAGCCGTTCTTGCCAGTCTTGGTTACAAGCAGGAGCTCAAGCGGCATTTCAGCTGGTTCGAGCTTCTCGGCCTGAGCTTCAGCATCATCGGTGTCGTGCAGTCCATCACGTATGTTTGTCTGTTCCGACTTCGGCCCGTCCTGATCCTCTCCGATAGCTCTGTCTTAGTGTATTCGATTCCCTACGGGGGCCCAGTGTCCATGGTCTGGGGTGTGAGTGTGCTGGCTCTATCGTTTTGCGCTTTTCATGACAAAGAGCCAGTGGGCGACCACGTCCTTCTTTCTTATTTTTGTTGCGCTGGCAATGGCTGAGCTTGGATCGGCTCTGCCTACATGTGGTGGTTTGTACTACTGGACGTATGTCTATTCATCCGACAGGTCCAGAAACCTAGCTTCATGGCTCGTGGGCTGTGAGTGCCCACCTGATGTATTGTCCCATGAGTTGACCATCAAATCGTATCAGACATCAACACCACTGGGTATATTTCGGCTTTGTCAGGCGCAAACTGGTCGGTGGCCACGCAGATAATTTCTGTTGCTTTCATCGGCAGCGGAGGCTCTTTCACACCCACGACTGCGCAAATCTAGTATGTTGACTTTGGCCATGACACGTACACATTACCATTTCCTCACCTGTCCTCTAGCGCCGTCTTTATCGGCGTAACTTCTGCCCAGGTTCTACTTGCTTGCATGGCCACGAAGGTTATGGCGCGAATGCAGCTCTTCTTCATCTTTCTCAATGTATCGTCAGTGGAATCTCTTTCACCCCCGAATCTCTTTCGACCATCCCGCAGATTGTTCTTGGCTTTTATCATCGCTCTGCCTGCTGCAACGCCATCCGAATTCAAAAATTCTGCCAGCTTTGCTTTCGGGTCTTTCCAGAACTGTAGGCTACAGTCCCACTCCCTTGAATTGCTGCTTTGTTCACCACTCGGCTTTTTCTTAGTTACACTTTGGCCGAGCGGCTTTGCTTTCATTATGTCGTTCTTGGCTCCAGCGTGGACGGTCGGTAAGCGGTGTCTAGGCTATAATGTCAGTACCAGCCCTCATTCTTTGACTTAGGCGCCTTGGATTCAAGTGTCCATATCAGCGAGGAGGCCAAGAACGCCAATGTTGCCGTTCCGCGAGCGATCATCATGTCTGTTTCTCTGGGCTGCCTTCTCGGCTGGAGTAATACTGTTCCCTGCCATCTGAACGATGCCCTATCTAACGATGACCACAGTAACAAACATTGTTGTGGTGTTCAATATGGGTACTGACCTTGATTCTATACTGAATGACCCGATTGGACAACCCATGGCTGTCGTACGTGTTTATCATCTGCTTACCGTTCGTGCGCGGTCTGATAGTCAATCCTCTCAGATTCTGAACAACAGTCTCGGTCGGAAGGGAGTATTGAGCGTAATGTCCTTCACCATTGTAACGCTGTAAGTTCTGACACTCGTACGCCGATGCTCTCGTTGAACTTTCGTCAGGTTCATAAGCTCTCTGGATCTGGTACGACGATTTCAATTACCATGTGTATTCTGAACTGCACCTCACGAATCCGTAGCTTACAGCTGCCTCCCGCCAGATGTTCGCTTTCTCGAGAGATGGGGCCCTTCCATTGTCCGGCGTCCTCTATCGCATCAACAGGGTTACGGGTACACCGGTCAACTGCGTTCTGTTTGTTGCCCTCGGTGCCGCTCCTCTCGGACTGCTTGCATTTGCCAGTCCTGCTGCCATCGGAGCAGTCTATACGCTACCCATCATATGCCAATACGTGGGCTGGAGTATGCCCATCGTGGCAAGGTTCATTGGTGGGAAGCCATTTGTTCCCGGGCCCTTCTCCCTCGGAAGAATGGTACAATTTTAGCTCTCAATATTGTGGCGCATCGATAACTCAATCTGGTATCATTTAGGGCACCCCAGTGGCCTTGATCGCGGTGTCTTACATGATGTTCATGTCGGTCATCTTTTTCTTCCCGTCTGAACCGGGTCCAGCAGCGAACGAGGCAAATTATGGAGTAGTGGTGTTTTGCGGCGTCGTCTTTTTGTCCCTGGTGTACTACTTTTTTCCTGTGTATGGAGGACGGTACTGGTTCAACGGTCCAGTCACGACCATCGGGGAAGATGGGCTTGGAAGCAGTGATAGTTCGGAGGAGAAAGTGACAGCAAAGGATGAGTGAGAGTCTTGTGCGGTCATACGAGCCTAAAGTATGTTCAGAGTATGTTATACACACCTCGAGTACTGTACAGAGACTTGACTTATTATCTCGAATTCATTTAATCGCTCAGTTATTAAACTCAGTTAATCGAAAATATCAAAATATATGGCGCATGTGACTAAGTCAACCCGGTGTTGCTCAGCCAGACACGTCAAGGACACGTCGCGTCCCGCGTCTTTTCTTACTACCACCACCAACCCTGAGCGCCATGGTTGAGATAGCGCCACGGCCACTACCAGCCGTCCTTTTCTTGGGGCTTGTCCCCGTAGGCGCCTGGTTCATCGTCCGACCCTTACTGGATCCTGCCCCCCCAATTCCGGCACTGTACACATCACTCGGGTTCTCGATATTCGCATTTCTGGCAACAATACATCTTGTGCCGGCGCTAGGACCGACGTTCATTAGGGCCAACTTGAAAGGAAGAGACTTATTGAAGGTTTATGCTACCCCAATGTACGTCCGAAATGGGAACTATCTAAACGGTTCTGTGAATGATACTGCACTAGACCGGAGAGTCTGGGTCTCGTGTGTGCATCTGTATACATATTAACACTTTTACTGTTCATTCCGTTCGCTTTCTCCGATTCTTTGACGGCGCCCACTGTGACTGGAGAAGGCATCACGGTGACTGAGTTTCCTCTACATCAAGTACGTAGCTATTCGTCAAAATCCCGCCAGTGCTAACATTCTTGTAGCTTTCAGTCTATCTGTCTTCAATCCTATCCCTTCTTATTGCGACAATGCTCGGGTTTCTGGACGATGTATTCGACATTCGTTGGCGCCATAAACTTCCCATACCAATCATCGCGTCAATTCCCCTCCTCATCGTATATTTTGCCGAAGGCGGAAATACACACGTCGTAGTACCGCTGCCATTCCGAGCATTGTTTGGAACTCTAGTGAACCTTGGTTAGTTCCATTGGCACTACCTCCTTCCGCGAGTTCTCACCTCCGCTTCAGGACCTCTATATTATGCGTACATGTCTCTCCTGTCCACGTTCGCGACAAACAGCATAAACATCATTGCTGGTATAAATGGATCTGAAGTGGGCCAGGCCATCATCATAGCGGTTTCCGTCATCATAAATGATCTCTTGTATCTTCCTTGGCCGATGGGGTTTCATCTTCCGCTTCACCTGCTGGGAAATAGCGCCGAGATTGAATTTGGAGGCGTCTGGAACGCAGGCATGGCCTACGGTAGCAAGGTCCTCGTCGAAAGGCATCTCCTTAGCCTTTACTTCATGTTACCACTTGTCGCCGTCTGCTCTGGATTCATCTATCACAACTGGTTGGTCTCCTACTGCGTGCCTTTTTTCCTGATATGAACCGGCTTGTCAGGTACCCAGCTCGAGCATTTCCCGGAGACACCTTGTGTTATCTTGCTGGCATGGCGTTCGCGGTTGTGGGCATTCAGGCTCATTTCTCGAAGACTTTGCTGCTCTTCTTTATCCCGCAAGTATTCAATTTCCTACTGTCTTGCCCGCAACTATTCGGACTGGTGCCGTGTCCGCGGCATCGAGTGCCCAGGTGTGTGGAAGCGGTTGCCGGTGGCGTATTGTTCTCACCTCTCAATAGATTTGATTCCGACACCAATCTTCTGCATCCATCAAAGGCATTGTTCTTGCGACCGCCTACGAAGCTGACTACATTCGTACTGAACTTGTTTTCTGCGCTTGGATTGACTGAGACGACGACCTCTACATCAGGCGCCATACTGGAGACTACCAACTTGACTATATTGAACTTTTTGCTGCTTCATCTCGGGCCCATGAACGAGAAGAACCTCGTGAAGGTGCTAATGTTCGCTCAGGTGACGTCGATGCCATTGTCGGCTTGCAGCGGATTATTGATCGTCCACAGATTGCCGGAAGCATTTTCGCTTTTGTCGTTCGTTATGGACTCGCGGGGCTGGTTTATGATGGCGATAGACGCTAGCGACATTTCTATCTCCACGCGATGTGATTCGTTCGAGACGGAACAGGCTCCAACGCATGCCATCACTGGTCTGTGAGCGGAACGCAATAGAAGGGCGATTTCGGTCGACGGAGACGCGCTAGAGGGGCCTAGACAACCCAATTCCGACGCACCCCCGCCAGCCGTATGTGCGGACTTGGTGTTTGAAAGTAGTTATAGCGCATTTGTTCTCTTTCATTGCGATGCGAGTGACATTATCTTGCTCTAGCATGTTATAACCGAAGATACGACCCGGCCCAAGATTCCGAAAGAATAACACTCTTCATTTGCGGCGAGGAAAGGGTGGAGTTCCGTCGGGAAACATGACGAGTGTGTTTGCGGAATCACATGCTCCGCTTGACAGCCGGAGATCAGACAAGGGCCCCTTTAATGCGGGGAAGTAACACTGGTCGTCCTCACCCTCTCTTAAATACCACCATCTACATCTCTTCATCCCCATTACTTGTACCGCCAGGATGTCCTCTGAAAAAGCCGCATTTGTAAAAGAAGTCCAGGAAGTTGAGCAGTGGTGGAAGGTATGCCATTAACGCCGACTCTGCTTTACCCCGCATTCATCATCGTCGTCTAGAGCCCTCGATTTGCACGAGTAACGCGTCCATACACTGCTGCGCAGGTCGTCGCAAAGCGCGGCACCATCTCTCTTCAGTATCCTTCCAACATCCAAGCCAAGAAGCTATGGACCACCCTCGCCGAGCACGCGAAGAATGGTACACCGTCACACACGTATGGAGCGTGAGTTCGGCTTTCATCCATGCTATCGCTGACATACTCAGCAAACGCCCTTAGCCTTGATCCTGTACAGGTGACCCAGATGGCCAAGTACCTTGAGACTGTCTATGTCTCCGGTTGGCAGTCGTCGAGCACCGCATCAAGCACCAATGAACCTGGCCCGGATCTCGCAGGTAGTTGCAACTCATTACCTGTCCCTGCTTCCGTGTTAATTTCGACTGACAGACTACCCGTCGAACACCGTACCCAACAAAGTCGAACACTTGTTCATGGCCCAACTCTTCCACGATCGGAAGCAACGGGAGGCGCGGTCAAACTTGTCTGACGCGGAACTCGCCAAGACGCCCTATGTCGATTATCTGCGACCCATTGTTGCGGACGCTGACACCGGTCACGGTGGTCTCACTGCCATCATGAAGCTGACCAAAATGATGGTGGAGAAAGGCGCCGCAGGGATCCACGTTGAAGACCAAGCTCCGGGAACCAAGAAGTGCGGTCACATGGCAGGCAAGGTCTTGGTGCCCATTTCCGAGCACATAAACCGCCTCGTCGCGATCCGACTTCAATACGACATCATGGGTGTCGACAATCTCGCCATTGCTAGGACCGACTCGGAAGCTGCAACCCTCATCACATCTAACATCGACGACCGGGATCACGCATTCATCCTTGGCTCCACCAACTCCTCCCTACCGCCTCTGAACACTGTCATGGTCGAAGCTGAACGCGCCGGCAAGTCCGGCGACCAACTACAGTCAATCGAGGATCAGTGGATAACGTCTGCAAATCTACAACTCTTTTCGGCACCTCTTGCAGAGGCATTGAAGAAGCAGGGCGCCAGCTCTTCCACCGTGCAGCAATTCCTCACTGCTGTCGCCCACGCGTCCTATCCTGAGGCTGTGGAAATTGCGCAAAAGAAGTTCGGTCTGAAGACCGTGCCGTACTGGAACTGGGACGCGCCGAGGACGCGAGAAGGTTACTACCGGTATCAGGGAGGCACACAATGCGCGATAAACCGTGCTATCGCGTTCGCGCCGTACGCTGATTTGCTGTGGATGGAGACGAAGTCGCCTATCCTGGCCCAGGCGAAGGAGTTCGCTGCTGGTGTGCATGCGGCGCGTCCGGGACACTGGTTGGCGTACAACTTGAGTCCATCGTTCAACTGGGATGCTGCTGGACTGGGAGAGAAGGATATGGAGTCGTACGTGTGGGAGTTGGGCAAGCTCGGCTTTGTTTGGCAATTCATCACGGTAAGCTTCCTCTCATACCTATCTGGGACATCACTCAAAGACTGTTTAGCTCGGCGGTCTCCATTCGAACGCGTACATCTCAGACCTCTTCGCAAAGAACTATGCGAAGACGGGCATGAAAGCCTACGTAGAGCTCGTGCAAAGGAAAGAGCGGGAACTTGGAACGGATGTCCTCACACATCAAAAGGTACTTTTGCCTCATTCTTGCGAATAGGCAATTACTGACTGTTCTTCCAGTGGAGTGGTGCAGACTACGCCGATAATTTGATTAAAACAGTGACTGGCGGTGTGTCGTCGACTGCTGCCATGGGCAAGGGTGTAACAGAGTCGCAGTTTGGAGGCAAGTTGTAGTGTAAGATATTCAAACTTATTGGAGGCTTTGGACAATGCTACCTTAGCACACTGTAATACTTCATACATCTCTCACGAATCGCATGTACCTCTATAAAGATTTCACTCTCGTGTTGCCGTCTTAGGATCTGGGATCATGGCCGTTCTAAGTTCCCAGTGAACTTCACGGACCCGTATCCGTGTATCGCTGGTACGCGTATAGAATCAATGCAGCTTCGCATGTCGCCCTTGTCCCCGATGGGAGATACTGAAGACGTTGTTTTCGCGTAGGAACCATCATCAAGATACATACAAATGTCCACGAAAGAGTGTCTATGAATTGGCGAATGCCGCCTTGCTCGATGAGAGTTCGGCGCCCAACTTGTATCCCAAAACCTGAACGTACGCAAGTCAGTGAACGCGAGGACGAAAGATAGCGCTACATGACGGTACCTTGTCCCAGTCGAGCTTTTGTCTCGTCATCGGCAGGGCGCGTCGTAACCC
The DNA here is from genome assembly GCA_019915135.1 of Strobilurus pachycystidiatus. Lineage (NCBI taxonomy): Eukaryota > Fungi > Basidiomycota > Agaricomycetes > Agaricales > Physalacriaceae > Strobilurus > Strobilurus pachycystidiatus. The sequence goes on from JAHLMK010000004.1 coordinate 1,932,804, forward strand.
CTTGAATGTCTTTTCTCCCATTTCGTGATAAGTCTCGCTGAGCGTTGTCTGATATTTGCCTTCCTCCGACTCGATGAGCGCCAGTATCTTCGAGGCAGACGCGGGGGCGCAGAAGTGACGATGGCGGGTGGTAGTGTTAAGTTGATGGTGTGCGTCGTGGACAACTGGACGTTGCCCTGCTCGTAGTAATGCACGTTCACGAGGATCTTCCCGTCGACCTTGTGCTCGTTGAGGTCCACGATGTATTCCGATCGCCATCTACCCGACCTTCACGAGTTGAGTATGGGATTGGGAGAGATGATGAGAGGAGAGGATGAACGGACCAGTAATTGGTAGGATTGTATTTGTTCGCGACGAGCTGGATGACGAATTGGTTTGGAGAGGTGGTGGAGGAGAAGACGGAGGTGACGCCTTCGTTGAAGTGAGAGGCGAGGTACTTGAGCGTCGCTGTCTCTAGGGCGGAACTGGGGGAGGGCGGGGGTCGGTGAGAGACAGTGGAAGCTACTAGGGAAAGGGCACCAACCGAAATGGTTCAGCATCCGCGTCGGGCTCGACCGTCTGCGGATCTGAGGCTTCCTACAGCCATGAGTAAGTATCGCTTCCACACAGCACGGAACACTGCGCACCAGCGCCAGATGATCAAACACGAAACTCGTCTTGGATCTCGGATCCAAGAAGCGCTCGGCGCTGTCCTCTGAGGATGGAACTCGGCCCGCCTCGCTGACGATGGTCTGCCGCGCCCAGTACAGTCAGTATCAGTTTGGCATCACCGCGAGCGGGCGCGATAATACCTGGTGGTCCGTCCCGGGCACGTCGACGGTCATGAACTGCGCCAGTTATATTCTCGGAGCGCCGGTAGCACGCCCTCTTGCAGCGACTCGTCGTCGGAGATGATGTTGCGCACATCTTCGTCAAGTCAGCCTCAACAGAGGAGGAGCAGGGATGGAGGGCACCATTGAGAACGTCGTTGATTTCTCCGGGTGGAGACTGCAGGAGGAAGCTTGCAGCCGCGTCAATTCGCTCTTTTGCGTCCATAGCTGGGAGAGATTGAGGAAGGTGATGAGTGTATGAGGAGAGGCGCGATCATCCCAAAGCAGTAATCGCTCTGCGTTGGCGCACTGCCCGATTGGGTGACTCAACGCTTAACTCTAGTTTCTGTGAGCATTATGAATTTCTTATACAGTAACCTCATTCTTATTTGTCTTGATAATTAGTACATGATTTGCGCTTCTACTAGAGCTCATGCAATGGAGTCTAATAGCCTGTCCTACCAGACACGACGCCAAACGCTGGACCTCCCTTCCCAAACATCTTTCTCAAATCACCCGCCAACAACTCGGGAACCTCGTGTGCCGCAAAGTGACCACCCCTCTCATGGTGCTTCAGGAAGACCAGATTCGCGGTCGTTTCGTACCACCTACATTTGTTGGCACCATGCTTTGAAACCATAGAGAGAAACTCACGTATGCGGACGCCCACTGATATCATTTGGGAACAACGAAATGCCCGCAGGTATCGAGGGCTTGTTATATGGTGTTGATGATGACGCTTCACCACTCTGTACCACTTCGTAATAGATGCGCAGAGACGCGGCGGGTCCTGCGTCGCAGAAGTATATATCGAGATCCATGTCAAAACTGAGGCGGAGGAACCAATTAGCTGCACTGCGCAAACGGTGGTAACAAACTGAACGCACTCTCGTCATCGTCCCAGGGATAGTTATCTGTCCAAACGACTAGTTTCTCGTATATCCACGCAAGGAGGCCAACCGGGGAATCTGCCAGCGAGTAACCTATTCGCGCCAGCTTGAGCCACTGGCACAAAGCCGAGGAGTCACAAACTGAGCATACCCAACGTCTGCGGCTGAGTCGCCTGCTGGATGAAATATCCATTGCCACGTGAATTGTACCAATCCCGCCGCTTCATGAGTGTCTTTTCCTCTTCGGAGTAGGGAGTCAAGAGGTGGCGGAGGTACAAAATGGGATGAGACCACAGCTTGGGTGGAAGACCCCTGCCAAGCGATATGTGATGCGCTACCCAGCAGAAGAAGCTTGAACTCACTGTGGGAGATTGGAGTGCCACGCCTTGGAGTGCTTGCCTCCGTAATCGTCCGCGATTTTACGCGTTATCTTGATGTAGTTGTGTTAGGTTGTTCAGAGAAAGTTCGCGCCACTTACAAGGTTTCCCCAGTCGCCCCCTGAGTTACTGCAGAGCATATATATTAGCTTTGATGCTAAGCAAGAACATAGCAAGGAGCCTACCATACTGATCATACCCAAGGGCAAGCATGAGCTTGTTACCGACCTACAGTGGAGATTCAGAAAGATTGACGTCTCAGTTCCAACTGATATATCGAAACAAACTCGCCTCAGCGTATTGCGCCATTCTGAACCCAGATTTCGAGGGAGCCTGAGAGAATCCATATCCAGGAAGCCCAAGCGCAACGACGTGGAAGCTCGGGTGCTCTGGCGAAGCCTCGACAAGAAACGGAAGAATCTTGCGCACTTCAATGAAAGATCCTGGCCCTATGGATCCGGAACGCGTCAATCTCAGTCTTCATCGGTGAAAGTTGACATACAGCCGTGGACGAATAGCAACGGAATGGCATCGACCACCTCGCTCTTCTTGTGCACGTAGTGGATATCGAGCGTGCCAAAGCCCTCCACGTCAATTGGGCGAGTGAACTGGGGCAACTCGGCGTTCAAGGCCTGCTCCTGTGCGCGCCAGTCAAATCCAGTCTTCCAACGCGTCACTAGTCTCTTGATATCCGCGAGCGGCGCGCCGTATTTGAAGCCCACGTCTTCCAGCTCGTCCGGGAAGGTGGCGAGTTCAAGCTTCCGCGCGAGCAGAGTCAGTTGTTCGTCAGAGACGGAGATCTTGAATGGTTGCTCGTCTGGCATGTTGGTGGTGCAGGCGTAGGTAAGGGCTGCATTCGAAGCTTTTATGTGAGAAACATGGAATTTGATGAGTAAGAAGCTGTAGGAAGTCGGCTTGCTAATCCCGTAGACTAGGGCTTGGTTTACAAATATTTTGAGTATTATAAACGGTTTGCAACTTTTTCAGCCAGATTTAGGGTTTATAAACCGGTTTTTAAACCCTCGGGTTTCTCGGCCAGTCTGCCGGAATTTTGGCATGTACTTCTCAAATTTTTGATCTGCCACGCTACCGATGCTTTCAACACCTTCCATCTACATCCTGGCTTACATTCTCATCTCTGGAGCATGAATCAACATTTTCCACATTCATGTGTGGCACAATGCCTCTTTTATGCATGTGGTCAGGGCATAAAGCACCTAATATGGTTATGTAATATAAACAATGAAAACATGGGGTCCTGCCGCCGACCTGTTTCTAACGTTTATAAAGGGTCTGTTTATAAACCGGTTTGCAAACACCCTATTCTAAACCAAGCCCTACCGGCGTAGACACATGAGCTTTGACAGTAAACAGTGGATTCTTTGGTCATGCGTGCGTCAGGGCAAATCCACTGTGAGTCGGAGTGGTTCACATGTGAGTCGTTGGAGAGTGGCCTATGATCGAGGCACGCTGATTTCTGGGGGTTTCCGCGGTATGTACATCTGCAAGTACCATTGCTAGAGTAGTCAATATCTCCCTGAGGCGCGAATTGAGCATTGGCCTACCATGGGAGGCCCAATAATCCATGCTTCTGTAGTTACATATGCATCAGGGCCAGATGGTTCTTGAGGCATGGAAGAATTCACAACGCTTCGATTTCGAGATGGGAGTGTATGGAGCGTTGTACTTAGAGCAACAGTCGCGTGGATGAAACCTGCCGGCCGAATTGCACGTAGAAACCACTGCTCCTCCAGTTGAACAAACCATGAGACCCTAGACTTCAGCGGTGTAAGGCCAGTTTGAGATTAGATTTTTGTCCGCTTTCGATTATACAGCAGACGAAAGCTAGTATACAAAGACTACAGATATCCGTATTTTACAACATATAATCCATCCGTACATTCACTTCTCAGTATCGAATTGTCCTTCAGATTAGATAGCCTTGCCCTTCAACCTCTGCCCCTCCTGGATCTTCTCCTCATTGTGCGACATCTTCCCGGAGAGAACCTTCGCCTCGCCCTTCAATTTCTCCATGAAAGTCGACTTGCGACCAGTGGATCCTCCGCTGCCATTAGAGCTGTTACTCTTCCCACTGGCCTGCGTCGACAGGTCATTGTTGCCAATAGGCGTATTCGCATTCTTGGGCGAGTCAGGCTCGACAAACTTGGTGGAGTGACCAGAGTCGGCCACATTCGAAGAGGCTGACTGCGGAAGGCTGGGTGCGACTTTGTTGTCCTAGAGAAAGCAGAACAGTCAGCAACGTGCTAAAATTGAGGAAGGATAGCCAGTACGGCAGGGAGGGAAGAAGCGGATTCCTCGCGCACTTTCCCGCTCATATGGTACATACGCCCGTGAGGGTTCAAGGTCGGCGAGGGAACTCCAGAGCCTTGTTTGGGTGGATCACTCACAAGGTTAGTTTCCTTCCGCCCGTTGACCCTCTCGAAAGACTTGTTGCTGTCTGCGGATGTAAGAGCGGGGAGGCCAGTAGCCTCACGTTGTTCGACGGGCTTCATGGGTGTGGGAGGAGGAGTGAGGTCGGACTCAATAGCAGTGGTACTGTATGGAGCGCTGCCTGCTCCTGGGAGAGTGGTGATAGCGGCTGAAGGAGGAGTGGATGGCCGGACGGGAGTGAGCTGACCGGGGGTTTGTGCGTCACTTCCGGTCTCGGCTCGTGTGCTGAGTCCCGAGATGTCTGTCGCCTTGCGCGTGGGTGCGGAGGAAGGATTGGTAGCCGGGGTTAAGAACGCCGTCACATTCTGCGCGTCGCGTTCATCTGGGAGTGCGGCAACGTTGGTCTCGCTGGAGTTTCCTGGAAGCGAACCTACGCCGCCACGGGAGGGTTCGACGACCTTGTCCTTGTTGCGTTCGTCTGGGAGTACGGCGACACCGGCCTCCTTGGCGTTTCCTGGAAGAGCCCCAGCGCCACCGCGAGAAAACTTTTCGTCCTCGAAGCGTTCTTCTGGAAGAATGGCAACGCCGGACTCGTTGGCGCTTCCTGGTAAAGAGCCTACGCCGCCAGTAGAGGCCACTGGGCTGTCTGACTTGGTTGAGCCGGCTAAAATAACGTCAGACAGATATGGCTAAGAAATGGTTTGAACGCACGGAAATAGGACGCGACTGATTGCGGGATGTACTGCCTAGCAGTCTCGAGATAGCCGCCGACAACGGGCTTGGCAGTCTCGACCATGCCGCCGACAGACGACTGGGCAGTCTCGACCAAACCGCCGACAGACGACTGGGTACTCTCGACCAAGCCGCCGACAGACGACTGGGTACTCTGGACTAAACCGCCGACTGACTGCAGAGAATTGGGATCCACAACAGGATCGCGGCCGTAATCGCCTGGCATCCTGGGCCCCGGTGTGCTCACAGCAGGCTGCATCATCGGCCTGGGACTCGGAACCTCGTTGCGCAGCGCAGCGGTGGTATCAGGCTGCATGTTCGGCCTGGGACTCGGAACCTCATTGTGCAGCGCAGCAGCGATATTGTCGTCGCTGTGCAACGCCGCGGTGGTGTCGTGCGCCCACTCGGTGGCGGGGGTCGTCGGGAGGGCTTTCTCGTCTAGGAATGGCGCGGGCATGTTGTGTATGAGAAGTTAGACATCTCAGCCGTGTGCATTGGAGTTATATACGGCTGGCGAGGCGGAGCCATGACGGTGCATGGTGACGTTGGTGGATGACGCACCAGCACTGTCTCCTCATTCATTACGATCAACAGGTAGCGAATTCACTTGATTGTCTGCTGTGTTCCTGAAAGTGCCTTAGCTCTGGGATACTGCTGCAATGTCCATCGACCTGACTCTTGACCGCATACGCGCTTTGTACGAGCATCTACCACCATTCACGCGTCCGACCATCCATGTCGCGGGGACGAATGGCAAAGGCAGCGTCTCCGCCTTCTTATCCTCCATCCTAAGCGCGTCTGGCTTGACTGTGGGACGGTTCAACAGTCCCCATCTACTGGCTGTCTATGACTCGATTGTCATCAACAACAAGAGTGTCGATCCAGAAACATACACGACCGCCAAACAAGCCGTCGAATCTGCTTCAAAGAAACACAATCTCACAATCAGCGGCTTTGAGGTTCTGACTCTGACCGCACTCATGGTGTTCGAACGAGCGCAGGTGGATTTCGTGATCATGGAGGTGGGCATGGGAGGTCGCTTGGATGCGACGAATGTGATACCCAGCTCCTGCATCGCGGCATCCGTCTTGACTGCCGTTGATCTGGACCATCAGGCCTTTTTGGGAGACACGGTCGCGGAGATCGCGAAAGAAAAAGCATCTATTGCGCGTCCAGGGAAACCGTTTGTCCTGGGACATCAGACGCACCTGGAGGTCGCTGATGTGGTCAACTCATTGGTGGAGGCTGTTGGTGGAGACGTCAGGCTTGCGCTTCACGTCGTTCCTCGTACTTGGGATGAATCTGTTGACGGTCCTGCGCGTCCACCATTCTCGCTATCCCCGCCCTGGCAAGCCCCTCCGCCTCTTCCTGTCCAATGTTCCATACCATCGCTCCCCAAACTCATCCTTACCCGCACCTTCCTACGTGGAGACCACCAACTACAAAACCTAGGAGCCGCCCTCGGTGCGATTGATGCCCTGCTGTCCCACCCGTCGTCTGCTGAGCTTGGTCTACGGCAACGTTTGACCAAAGACGCCATAGAGGCCGGGATAGAAAACACTCAGTGGCCAGGACGCCTATCGTTCCACTCAGTGCCGGTGGGAAAGCGGGAACTCCCAGTCCTAGTCGACGGAGCGCACAATCCCGCATCTTCCTTGACCTTGGCGAGGTATATCTCGGATCTCGTGGCTTCAATCGATTCTCCAAGACGCATATCCCTCACATTCATCCTCGCACTGTCGAATTCCCCTCCAAAGAAGCCAATCGATACTTTGTCACCGCTCTTTCCGCTGAAGGTGCCGTCCAATGTGGAGGTAGACGTATTTACGATGCGGTTTTCGCTTCCAGAGGGTATGCCGTGGATTAGATGCGAGGACCCCTCGGTGTTGCGGGATGCCATACAGAGTCTTGCGCCCGGTACGAAGGTGGAGGTTGCAGGTGAAAAGAGTTTGAAATGCGTTTTGGAGGATGCGGCTGGGCAGGATGACAAGCTGGTCATTCTCGCCGGCAGTCTCTATCTAGTAGCTGATTTCTATCGTCTTTTGAACAACGGCATGTAAATAAGACGACGTTTAGAGCTAATTCACTGTGGAGGATGATGCGTGCCGGGAATAGGGTCAATTGATTACCTTTTTGGGCGATAAGCGACTTGACTGTGTACCGTCGCCTGCAGGCTGCTCTTGGTGCCGCCTTCCGCTCTCCATGATGAGCACCTCCAGTGCAAGATTGTCGCACACTGAAATCGTGTCAGGCTTGAAAAGCCCTCCTCCTCCTTTTCAGAACAGAGACGCGTCGACAGTTCCCAAGTGCGTCGTTCAAGATTGTGTCACTCAGGCTGATCCCTCATATACATCGCAGACGACAATGGGGCAATGCCCCGTCTGTGATAAATGTCCCGAAGGACAAGACATACCGCGCGTCGGGAATGCAGGTGTGTCTGGTCATCTGAAGCATGGCTATCACCCTCACGACTTCGCCAAGGCTGGCCATAGCCCGTTTAACTCAAACGCCACGCGAGATACGCTCACAGGCAACAGGAACTCGAGGAGCCATCTGGCATCAAGCAACGGCGTAGTGCGCACCCTAGCTCCTACCGCTCCTGTAGGAAAGGCCGTGCAGAATCCAACGCCACCGTTGAAGAGGAGGAAGCTAGCTGACACGCCCAAAGAGCCTCCCACCCAACCTAGTGCGTGATTGTTTGATTCCAAGATTGTCCACTCCTTACGCTTGACTGTCAGGATATGCTCAGACCCACATTGAGATATCCGACGACGACGACGATGAAGACCTCGGACAGCGAGTAGAGCGACCAGGCTCAACAAAGCTGCTTCCACAAGCTGCATATTCGAAGGGCTCACAAAGCAGTTTCGATCCCATCATGCTCAAGGAAGCCTCACAACAATCCTCGCAACGGTACGACGCAACTCGCGCGGCACCTCAATATACTTTGCCAGCGGCCCATCCCGGTGATTCCACGAAGTGGGTTGCAAAGACGTTTGGGAAGAATCGCAATCCATCGAGCGATCCCATAGAGACGTACTCTGACTCTGACTTGGAGGTGGACGATCAACCGGTGACTGCTAAAGCCCTCAACAATCGAGCCAGCACTTCCAAAGTCTCGGCGATCAGAAAGAACTTTGAGCCTCTTCCTCCTCCCCCTCTGCCTCCTCCTCCTCCTCCGAGGCTAGATCTCGCAAATATCAGTTTCAAAGGTGCAGCCAACAAGACGAAGAAGGGCAACATGAAAGCGAAGGTATATATGCCCCACATTCGGCTTGTCGTTGTTACTTATCCGAGCCACAGAATCCTCAGAATCAACGGCAAGCTCCTTCTCGCGATGCCGCGACCGTCTCGCTGGTCCAGACAGCTCGACAGAAAGCTAACGGTAAAGGGAAGGCATCTGACCCATTCGTCAAAATACCTCTCAGAAAGGTCTACCTCTCGGGCATCGATCTCGAGGAGTGTATGCTTTTCTTCCACCCACGAGATAGGTCGATCCGGATTGACCACAATTCTCCCCTCGCGGATTCATTCAAATGGAGGTTGGATGACTTTCGAAAGTTTGAGGTACGTATCAGTCTCTGTTCACTGTACTGAGATCTTCATGTTTTCCAGTACTCGAAGGAACCGGAGAAGACCGAGGGAACAGGGCTACCCGTTATTATCATGAGTAGGCTATCCCCAAGCATACATCCTCTCATTCTCACTATACATAGCTTTCAAGGATGGCGGTGAATTGTGCATGAAAATCAACGCCAGGGACAACAGGCTCACATCGGACGACTGGGATGCTTTCCTCGCTAGAATGATAGCTGAATTCAAGGATGTCGAAGCGATTCGGTAAGCCGCTCCCGGTATGTTTTCAACCGTGAGATTGATTGAGACCTGCAGAAATTCGAAAGTCATGTGGCAGCGCGTACAATTGACCCGGCGCGCAGATCAGAATCCTGAGCTCACGCAGTCCGCCTCGACCAGTTCGAGTTCGATCAGAACCGTCAAGAAACCCGATATGGCGAAACTGAGGCAATCGAATGCTGAAGACCATGAAGAGGAGGACCCAGCATTCAGAGAGACCATTGCAGATTATACGTATAAGCAGTCGTCGTAAGCTCTTTCTAGTCGCCTTGCACCGGTTGGTTACTCACTCTAGACAGAAGGAAGAGGGACTGGGGTTCGAGTGCACCGACTCCGTGAGTATAGGTCATGGTACACTCAGAATCTCTCTAACGGCTTGTAGTATCTCTGATCCGCAGCAGCGACGACGATCGGGACGGCAAGCACAAGCTGAGCACGACAAAGCCGCCGAGAAGGCTCTGGCGAAGCCGCCTCTTGAGAAAGCGGATGAAGTGTAGGGTGTCAGTTGTTCACTCGCAAAGACCACCCTTTGACTTGTCCTTGTAGCGTGCTTGTATATCCATGGGGAACGCCGGGTGCTGTCAACTTGAATCGAGGAGATATCGCGCGATTGGGCCCATCCGAATTCTTGAACGACAATTTGATAGAATTCGGTCTGAAGTATGTGTCTTGCCCTCTTTCTGACTACTGGGATACTTGCTGATGCATTCTAGATTATGGCTTACAAGGCTTGAGAGGGATAACCCAGAATTGTTCAAGAGCGTTTATGTGTTCAGTTCTTTCTTCTACGGCAAATTGAAGACCAAGAAGTGAGCCTTTGTACCCCTTCTTCCTAGCACGGCGGCTTACAATTTAGCAGAGGGGAAGAAGATAGTGGCTATCAGCAGGTTCGCAGATGGACGTCCAAGGTCGATATTTTCAGCAAGAAATATTTGATCGTGCCCATCAACGAAAAGTATGCATATTTTCCTATGTTAACCCATGGACGGTCTCGGATTAAATCTCGTCCCACAGCTACCACTGGTATCTGGCAATAATATGCAATCCGCACCACGTTTTAGAGCCCCCTCCCGAGATAACCTCGCCCTCGCAGAGAACTCGACAACGTCTAGCAGTGGCTGCACCGGTAGAGGAACCTTCCGTGGACCCCTCAGAATCTGTGGAGGAAGCATCCATGGACCCACGAGAGGTAGATGTGGAGGAGAGACCCCTTTCGCCACCACCTGCATACGAGACATCGTCTGACTCTCTGGAAGTCGAGAATATCTGCCGGCTGTCTCAAGATATGGATCTGCACGACAATTCGAGACCGTCTACGCCGTCACGGAGGACCCCTCCTCCCGTTGATGCATCGTCGCCTCTGACTCCTCTGAAAGATGAGGAGCAGGAGGTGGAGGATGAGGATCTGCATATGGCCGGTGTCGAAGAAGTGCCTGGTGAAGAGGACGTAGAGATGCTGGATATGACCTCGCGGAGCACCACACTCACCCCACCGCCCGAAATGGCACCTCAACGCGAACTCTCGCCAACCGTGTCTGACGCTCCGCCGAGACGTCGTACTCACCAGCGCCCGTCCAGGGTGGAAGATAGTGACGATGAGTTGGCGTTCAATCTCGGGACGGGAACGTCGTCCTCTGAGGACGCGTCGACTTCGGGAGCGAAGGCGATTCCTCCCGGTAGATTCTATGCTAGCACTTCAAAGAGGAAGCTCGATGAGCGCGATTCGGATGTCGAGGTTTGTGGGGACGTTCAGCCAGCGACGACGTCGCCCAAGATGAGGAAGTATGGTGGACGGAATGCGAAGGGCAAGGCTGTTGAGAAGGGTCCGGTTGTGGTGAAGGAGCCTCCGAAGGATGTGTTCGTACCTTCGTCTTCCTCCAAGTTGTTCGTGAAGTTGATTCCTCACTGCTAGGACTATGATCTTTACTGTCGACTCCCTTGGGAACAAGCACATCAAGGTCACCCAGATCTTGGCGACTTATCTAGCCATGGAAGCTGCAGACAAACGACAAATAACCAAGACCACCAAAGCAATGGGGAAATGGGGCTCGAACGTGAGTGAGATTGGTTGAGCTCGGCAGGGCATATTCAACACTGTTTCCAGGTACCTGTGCAGCCCAACTTCTGCGATTGCGGACTCTATTTGATCCATTTCGTCGAAACTTTCATGTCGGATCCGGAATGCTATTATACCATCCTCCATGCCGTATGTGTTGTTGTGTAGCCTTGAAAACGCTAGCTAATTGATGATCTGTCAGAAAAACGAACCTCACGCACGACGGCAGGAGCTGTGGAAGGTCGATACTATCGCTGGTGTGGACGGGCAACCTGGGATGCGCGACCGCTTGATCAAGGAGGCCAAGGACCTGTCCACTGGGTGGCTTGCATGGAAGGAGCAGAAGGCGGCGGAGGACAAGGACAAGGTGAAGGACGACGCGACTATCGTCGACTCCTCTGATAGTGAGGTCGACATCGTCGAGACAGTCGTGGCGCCAGCAACTACCCAGAAAGGGAAAGGTCGGGGAGGGAAGGGGAAGGCCAAGTCATGATTTTTTATGCTCAGACTTTTCTTCACTGCATGCTTCCTGCTTGCATGCACGCATTTTCTTTATCTTTATCGTCGCATTTTCCCATCTCTCACGCACTGTTCAGTTACTCATCCAATACAGTATAATTATAGTCACTGCAGACATAATGTACTCTACTATACATCGATCGCCTCGTCGAGGCGTATATCATCGACGGCCATGCCGCCGGTCCATTTCCATATTGTGAAGCGATGGTTGACGCCGGGGAGGGTAGGGAGGCAGGTCGTCGCTCCGCACCCGCCGGTCTTGTCCATAGGAATGATGTATACGATCTCCTTTACACGCGAGTGGAGGAGCGCCATGCTACACATGATGCAAGGCTCGTGGGTGATGAAGAGAGTGAGTGAGGTCAAGAGGTAGTTGGCGCCGTTGACGTCGCTGGATCCGGCGTGTTCGTGTTGCGCACCTATTGCTCTCACGAGATTCTGACAGCAATGGCGCAGAGGGTGGGCGGTGGATGTCCGTGTGTCCGAAGCGAGCGCGGTTATGGGACGGAAGAGTGGGTCGTGGGTGTCATATGGGATCGGAACATACGCGGCTATGGGGAGCTGGAAGAGGGGGGATGAGTCGAGGGGGGAGGGAGGTGTGAGAAAGACCCACCTCGCCTCTTGAACGCGCCTTTCGCGCCTCCGAGATGGTATGCTTCATGGCTTTAACTGCCCAGGCGACTTTGCCGGATGTCCAAGGTTCTGATTCGCCTTTCCGTCGCGGGGCGAACACTGTGGGCCACAAGGATGATTTTAGGGCGAGTTGAGTGGGGGTGAGGGCTGCAGAGGACGGGACGCGTATGAGAATCGGGTCTGGCAGCCCAAGGTCTTCTGGAAGGGCCGGACATGTAGGGAGGGTAGTCAACAGGAATCGGGTTCGCCCATCTGTCTTTTGGACGCGTTTCAGATGTCCGAGATCTTCGTCGTCCAAGCCGGATTTCTTGAGCCATCTTGTCTGAATTAAGTATGGACGTGTAATGAGTCCAGGGAACGTACTTTAGCATGAGCGTGAGGTTCTTCACATCCGGAATGTCGACTACCCATGCTTCGACTGAACAGTATCAGATCAGTCTCGGCAGAGAAGAGAAGGAGGATTTACCTGTCCGAATGCTCTCCATGTCCTCTTCCTCGGGCGGCGGCTTGAGCCTTGTGAACGGAAGGTCATCTTCTGGTATAACCTCGTTGGGATCCAAATCCTCGTCCATAATGCGAGGAAGAGCGTTGGATTCATCATCATCGGAAGCAGTGCCATCTTCACTCGATCCAGCTACGTCGTCGAACCAAAGCTTGTGTCCGTAAAAGATGCAAAGCTCTTGGCCTGGTTCGATGTCGTGGACCGTCGTATATCTGATCGAGTCCGTCGATGTGTCCAATTCATATGAGACATTGGGGTGTCTTGAATGATTGAAGAGGGATCCTGTAAGCTTTTGTTAGAAAAGTCCTGAGAGCCAGGACGCGACTCACCAAGGCCCAAGGCTAACGCCATCCTCCCATCCCTCCATACAAAGGTGTAGTGATCCAGTACTGTGTGTTTACCATGCGCCTCGTATTCGTCAGGCGAGAAGAACAAGACGGGACTGATCTCGACAGTTGTCTGTTTTGGAATGAATCGATCAGCTGAGAGGAGGTTATTTCGCTGGCTAGAACGACGGTAAAATCAATTTACAAACCGTACACGCCTCGTCCTTTTCCCTCTGCGACTTGTATACGACAGCCGGTGCTGTTCAGATGGAGTGGCGATTTGTCCATCACTGCCGGAGAAAACAGGCTCGCAGCGCAGCGCAGGTAGTGACTTCTCGAGATGATGGAGCGGGTCAGACGGCGGGATGCTCGGTCGGCGGGAACTTGCCATTTACAGCCGCATTTCTCACGAATGCAGAACGATCGGACACTCGACTCAAATGACATGTTCTGACTCTCGCTCACATGCTATGAATGATGTTCACTTCAACCCGGCAATCCAAGACCTTGGCTCCTGTGTGAACCGCAGAGACTTCATTTCGACTCTTCCTTCGCTTCTGGCCAGAGCCCTAGGGCCCAAGCACTTACCCAGTCCTAGCTGCATTTAGTAATTCTAACTGTTCAGTTCCCCTTGCTTTGTTCTGACCTCCCAGCCTGAGCTGCATTTCATTTGGCTCGCTATCACATTGCAACGGATCTTTCCTTATGCGGGCTACTAGCATACCGTGACCGCCGTCAAACGGCCTTTGTCTCACTCTCGGCGGTCCCTTATTATGTGTGCGTTTCCTATCGAGCGGGGTACCGTATCTATATCTTCCCCCCTCTCGCGATACAACATCGCAAGCTACTATGGGTCTACAGGCGTTCTGTTCTGTCAACCCACCAAGGAGGGGTGACAAGACGGTTCGAAGGAAACAGCATGGGTTCTTCAGTACCTTCAGGTCCATCCTGAGACCTACACCGTACGTTTCTTCCCCTCCCGATGCCCAAGTCTCACCTCCCACATATAGAGATCTAGAGACTTTCCGTGCGCCCCATATCTCGCGGCCATACCCACATCCCCCCAGTCGTTATGCCCTACGAAAACCACATCCCATCCATCGCCTTCCATACGAAATCCTAGCCTATGTCTTCGTTCTGGCATCTGAGGAAGACCCCATGATACCAGTGGTGGTATCGCATACTTGCCGAGCATGGCGGGCTATCGCTCTCCATTCCCCGCGTCTGTGGACCCACATTGACATCGACCACCGAGAGCGTATGTGGGGCACCAGGATACACCGAGCGAAGGCCTGTCCATTGCACATCAGGGTTCGCTCCCCGGTGCCCAGGCGTGGGGTTATGTACGCTGAGGCCGTACAGAGGAGGATGTACTTCGTCTTGCCATACATGCCCCGATGGCAATCGCTGGACATCAAGTTCTCGAAATACGCGCCGTTCCTGTGGAACGCTGCTTTATCCGAGTGCTGTTCAGCCTGGTCGCGATCGCGGGCGACTAGCCTGACGGAGCTTTCGCTCGTCCATTCTCACAATGACGACTCCAAAGAGTTTCTGCTCTTCGGTGGATACGCTCCTGCCCTTCGGAGGGTGACTATAGACGGTATCAACCTGACGTGGCATCCTTCATTATTCCACAACCTCACCTGTCTTGACTATACACACCATGGATTCACATCCGGTGTCCAGGCCGTCGAGGATGTGGTATACATGCTTCAGATCTCTTGTCACCTCCAGGAGCTCAGCCTGATGTTCAGGCGCAAGCAGCCGACGGCAGCATCGTCTTCACACCCTCAAGTGTCGGTCCGGCGCCGCATCCGCCTGCCACTGCTGACCTCCCTCCATCTGCGCGTCATCACATCAGACATTCCACCAGAACTTCGCCATGTCGCTTCGCTGCTTCGTACTCCAGCGTTAAGGTCGCTCAGTTTCGTGGACGTTCGACGGCGGCGGGTGTCCTACCCTGGAACGCACATCTTCTTCAAGCAGTATGCTTTCCCGAGCACCTTGCAAACCTTGAGGCGGGATCCGGGATGGTGCGAGGGCGATGGGAGTGTTCAATGTCCGTGTCTAGAACCTCACCTACATTCTGCGTGTCTGCCACATGATCGTCATTTGGCAGCGTAGTCCAGACTTTCATGAAGATATCCAATACCATCTGACTTATGTAATATTCTCCTACATATACGATGAGCGCGTGTGCTTCATTGTTGCTTTCTGTCGTCCACTTCGCGAGCTGAGCAGGATGTATCGCCTGTCGCGTTCATTCACGCGCCGCTCTGCTGGCTTCACCCTTCGTCCCGTTCTTCCGGCCCGATGTGGCGGTGCACTCCATCGGCCCGATGGAATCCACAAAGCCATGGCCAGAAGCGTACTGTTCTATCCCACTTCTCAACCTTATTCTACGATGTCGACTGCACCGTATGGAGCGCAAGGCCTGTTCAACCTCGATGGCTTGGTAGCTGTTGTGACAGGTGGCGGAACCGGGATCGGGTACATGATTGCGAAAGGTCTTGCCGAGAATGGTGCCAAAGTGTACATCACTGGGCGGAGGCTGCAAGTACTGGAGAAGGTGGCGAACAGCGGGGCCGTGAAGGGCACACTCATTCCGTGCGCGTTCCCGTCCATTTAGAGCTTATCGCGCGCTCATCAGCTGTCAGGCTGCAGATGGACGTGACGTCCAAGCCGAGTATCTTAGAAGCGAAGAAGTACATCCAGGAGAAGGAGGGCAAGCTGCACATACTGGTCAACAAGTGGGTAGCTGCCTATACGTAGCGCATAGGCTGATTCAATGTGCTCAGTGCGGGTCAAGTTGGACCGACGTCCCCGTGGTTCAACGACTTGTCTGGTCCAGAGCACAAAGATGCTGAAAGTGTTGGGAATGCGCTGTTTAGCGAATCGGCAGAGGGATGGAAGGACGTGTACGCGATTAACGTCCACTCGATATACTTTGTGACGACCGCCTTCCTCGGGCTGCTGGAGGCGGGAACCAAGTCTCGACCTGGGTACCTGTCGACTGTCATCAACACGACAAGCATTAGTGGGCTGATGAAGCTAGCTCAGGAGCATGTATGCGTCCGAATTGTTGCAAATTATGAACATCCGATTGACAATCCGCCACAGTTCGCGTACAACTCCGCCAAGGCAGCTGCCTCGGCCTTGACAAAGCTTCTGTCTACCGAGTTTGCACTCAAGAAGATTCCTGTGCGGGTGAACGCCATCGCGCCAGGCGTGTATGAGTCGGAAATGACGGCAGACGTGATAAGTCCAGAGGAGGTGGATAAGACGGGCAAAGGCATCCAGCCGGTCCCTGCCAGAAGATCTGGAACGTAAGTGCTTCTTCCAAGGATGATGAGAAGCTTACTGAGTCGCGTCGCGACGCGCTTTCAGTGGCGAGGAGATGGCCGCGACCGCGCTCTATCTAGCCTCGCAGTCCGGATGCTACATGAACGGACAGGAGCTGGTCATCGACGGCGGGTACATGGCCGTGAACCCATAGAATAACATGCCGAAATAAATAATAAATATGTCCCTAGCGTATTTTAATCCTGATGCGCCTTGATATGCGCACGAAATCACCACGTGCGACGGGAGCCAGTGGCTGTGCCGCGGTGTTTCAACAAACCAAACTCATCCGAATCGTCGTCAGTCGCTTTCATGACGAACGCATCCCGCAGGCCGATGCAGACTGGCGTCCAGGACTACTCTGCCGTCCCCCAGAGTCCCCGCACCGCCGTCCCGTCCGCCCAGCAGCACAATCCGGCGCGTGCCCCCTCTCAGCGCTCGACGGGTGCCGCCAATGTTCAGCAGGGGAGAGGCTCCATAGCACAAGGCGTGGCTACGGGTGCCATTGGCGGCGCATACGGCCCATATTCTGTGCGTTTTTCTCCGCCTTACCCTTGTCGAGGCTCATATCGTGCAGTACAACCCTCAGCAGAGCAAGGACATGCACAATGCGTCCCGGTTCAGTGCCGCGCCCTCTGAGAGATCCTCAATAGCAGGCGGTGCTGACAAAGCTGCCCTCGCCGACACCTCCAGCGTGCCCCAGTACCTCTGGGACAAGGACCCCGACCTCGACGACGCCCTGCACAATCCTGATCCCGTGCGCGATGCTAAACTAGATCGCTCCTTCACCATTTTCTCCGGGAGAGGCTGGGCCAACGCCAGCGCCCTTGTCGTCCTCGTCGTCGGCCTGATAACCCTTTTTGCCGGCTACCCCATCATCGACTATTATGGGCGCACCACCGTGAAGACGTCAGGTTTCAACCTTGGTGGTATCAATGGCTCGGGGCAGGTGCCTGACCTACCAGGGCTACCCACTCTCATCGACGCCGACACTCCGTCTTCAGCGTACACAAGAACGGGCTTCGACGGCAATAAGTATAACCTCGTCTTCAGTGATGAATTCAACTTGGACGGACGAACATTCTACCCTGGCGAAGACCCTTTCTGGGAAGCTCAAGACATGCACTACTGGCCCACGGGCGATCTCGAGTGGTATGACCCCAGCGTACGTGTCAGCGGCTACCGCCCGTCAAAGTGATGTTAATCCTCCGTCTGTCCGTATAGGCCATAACAACAAAGGATGGTCAGCTTCAGATCACTATCTCAATGGAGGATATCCATGATCTCAACTGGAAGAGTGGCACGTAGCTTTCTTTAAGCTTTGGTCTCTTTTCCTCAAGTCATAAACAGGCATGCTCCATTCGTGGAACAAACTCTGCGTGACCACAGGGTACATCGAAGTCTCTGCTAGTATGCCTGGCTCCCCCGACGCTGCCGGTTTATGGCCAGGTATGTCTTCATCTCCACCTCCTCATCTTTCTCATACTGAATGCTCTCAAGGTATCTGGACGATGGGCAACTTGGTGAAGATTTTCTTGAACCGACCCGGTTTCTCAGGCTGATGATTTATTTCGCGCAGGGTCGTGCAGGTTATGGAGCTACTACCGAAGGAACTTGGCCGTATAGCTATGACAGTTGCGACGTCGGAACCTTCCCAAATCAAACCACTGCTGATGGGAAACCAGAGGCAGCTCTCACCGGCGATGGCTATGGCGGAGTGATCAGCTATCTTCCTGGTCAGAAGTTATCGGCATGTACTTGCAGTGGAGGAGACCACCCTGGACCTTCCGTCAGCACAGGCCGTGGTGTGCCAGAAATCGATATCATCGAGTCCCAGATTGACAACTCACGGTTGCAGGGCGAACAGTCCCAGAGTTTCCAGATCGCCCCTTTCAACTACGAATATCAGTTCAACAACGACAGCTCAGTAACCACCATCTATGACGACTCGATAACTGCTCTCAACTCGTACAAGGGTGGAATATGGCAGCAGGCTGTTTCTGCGACCAGTTACTTCGACAAAACCGAATACGGTGGCAAAGCTTATGGGGCTTTTGGTGTCGAGTGGTACTCAGACCCAGACAACCGAGACGACGGCTACATCGAGTGGGTCAGCGATGGGGAACCCAGCTGGAAAATTACTGCAGCAACCATCGGAGCTGATGATACGGTAGAGATTGGCGACCGCTTGATATCCGAGGAGCCCATGGTGAGATGACCAGCCAACCTTCATGGTCAGATTCTGACATGGGATGACAGTACATTATCTTCAACTTGGGAATGTCTCCCTCTTTCCAAGCCCAGGACTACAAGCACTTGGTATTCCCGAGTACGATGTACATCGACTATGTGCGCGTGTATCAGCGGGCGGGTACAAAGAACGGACTGACCTGCAATCCGCCAAAGCGACCTACCGCAAAATACATAGAGGAGTGCGTATCTTCCATCATGTACAGCGTTGATCAGCGGCTGATGGCATATTTTTCTCGCTAGTCATATTGATGCATACTCAAATCCCAACTACACAACATGGGACCAGGCTGGCTACGACTTCCCTCGGAACTCCAAGTATGACGGTTGTTAGACCAAGACATAGAGTCTAGGGCATCCCCCGCCCCGCCCACGCACGGGTCACGATGATTATCTATTCCCGCCCCCCTCCACATCTTCACATCTACGTTACATTTAGCACGTTGACGGACACACATAATGACATGCTATCCCTGGGAAGTCATACTGGAATTCCACTCATTATGCCGGCTCTGTACCCACACGCATTTACGCATAGGACATTTATTTATCATACTAGTACATCGCCCATACCCTGGATTAAAATAACATCGTTGTAGCGTGCACAGTGGAGACGTGGATTATTTTGGATGACCAATGAAACAGGTGCGAGCGCTCGGCGGCGAGTATTTTTGAACTGTCGCGTACGGCTGATTTGACGGCTGGACGTTGGACCACCGCCCAACGTATGGTTCGGAGTCTTCGGACAACCTCGAAGATCACGTCTAGATTCACTGTGCCCTGTACGCTGTATGTATTATATTTTTGAACTTCGACGCATCTAAATCTCGATGCCATGGTCCATTCTCCAGCGTTCATACTTGGCCAAGACGGACGGTGTTATCTGTCGCTTCGTGGCTTTGGCGGCAGTGATGAAGGCTGCGCTCGGAATCTACAAGCGACGGTTCAATGAGACTGCATGCAAAAGGCGAAGAGGGGATTGGGTCGTACATATGGCGCGTCGATGTCATTCTGCATGGTGAGCAAGGCGGCCTCTTGACAGAGGGCAGTGATTTCTGCCCCGGAGCATCCCGCGGTCTACGAAGATGTCGGTATGGTATATATTTGAACGGGAACGAAAGGGAACCGACCATGTGCGCTATCTGATCAATATCGACAGTTTCTTCGACTTTCATTGTAGACATGCGAATTTTCAAAATTTCTTGGCGAGCTTCATGATCCGGAGGGCCGACGTAGAGTATACGATCCAGACGTCCTGGTCGCATGAGTGCGGAGTCCTGCCATGCTTGTTATGGGTATGACGGGAAAAAGAAGGAAGGTCTCACGATCGCTTCTGGTCTGTTTGTAGCCGCCACAATGGTAACGCCAAGTAATTCTTGAACGCCATCCATCTCGTTTAGAAGACTTGTAAGTACGCCTTCATGTGAGGAACCAGCGGTTGATTCCGAAGCTGTTCGGGAGGTGGCGAGAGCATCAATCTCATCCTGTCCAGATATTGATTAGCGTGGAAGGAAGAAGTGCGACATGAGAAAACCAACGAAGAACACAATGGATGGAGATACGGCCCGAGCTTTTCGAAAGATTTCGCGAACTGCTCGTTCAGATTCACCCACGAATTTGTTCAAGAGCTGCGGATCTCGATTTTCAGTAAAAACAGATTGGCGTGAGATGAACACGGTACCTCCGGCCCTTTGACGGCTACAAAGTTGACGCCACTCTCACAAGCGCATGCCCGTGCGAGAACAGTCTTGCTGCAACCAGGTGGCCCATAGAGCAGAACACCTTTTGGTGGTTTGACCCCAAGCCTTTGGAACGCCTGAGGGTGGCGTAATGGCCATTCAACACATTCCTTTAGCTTCTTTATCACACCCGCCTGACCACCAATATCGGCATATCGGACAGGTGGCGCCTCAATGAACAGGGAGCGCATAGCGGATGGACGTATGGTTGGTAATGACACGGCGAGATCTTCGAGAGTGATCTCCAGTGGGCAGGAGGTCGGGTTAAGAATGTGGCGCTTGATAGCTGTCGTACCCGCCTCGCGTACAACAGCACTGAGATCAGCACCCACATATCCGTGAGCGCGTGAGGCGAGCTCCATGAGGTCGCTTTCTGCTATCGAGTTAGGTGACTTGGAGAGCAGAACCTGGAGAATCGACACTCGGCCTTGCAGGTCCGGAACGCCGACCTCAATTTCTCTGTCGAAGCGTCCTGGACGGCGTAATGCTGGGTCGATGGCGTTAGGTCGATTCGTTGTTCCTATGACCACGACACGTCCGGAGTTGGGCCCATCATCCTCGATACCGTCAAGGATCGTGAGTAATGTCGCCACAACGCGTTTTTCGACTTCTCCGCCTGCTGAATCTTCTCGCCTGGGAACGAGTGCGTCTACTTCGTCTAGGATGACAATGCACGGACTCTTCTCCTTCGCCTCCTTGAATACGTCCCTCAGTTTCGACTCTGTTTCGCCATGATAAGCCGAAGACAACTCTGGACCATTCACAACGAGGACAGCCGATTTCGTAGAAGCAGCTATCGCACGTGCGAGATGTGTCTTCCCCGTGCCAGGAGGGCCATGAAGTAGGATGCCTCGAGGTGGTTTAAGGTCTATTCATTCACCATGGTCACAGGAAATATCCGAGCAATGAATGACAAGAACATACTGAAGTGGCGAAATAGTTCCGGCCTGGTCAGGGGAAGCTCAATTAGGTCGCGAATTTGCTCGATCTGTGTGTGAAGGCCTCCGACAGAACCGTATGACTCGGGCTGTTGTGATGACGCCGAAGACTATAGCCAAATTTTCAGTGACTTCGACGTCCCTCAAAAACGTTGCCTACCTCAGATACTGGAAGTTGATTCTCAAGTATGGTGACAGTCGTGTCCCAGCTAGCCAACCAGATTTGAGGTGAACCAGCATTTAGATGAAGATCGCCGAGTTGAGTCTCAAGGTCGTCACTGGTGGATGACGAAATACCAGCGATACTAAACCGTCGGCGCTTCGATTCATAGACAAATTCTATGACCTGCTTGGAAGTGACATATTTCAGGTCAGCTGCCACCAGCGCGCAAGTAAGTAAGCCGTACGTCCATGAGGTGATTAATTACTTATCACTTCTCGCGCAAGGAGGGCGAGCCAGTCCTTCGACCTCGTTGCGTCCTTGCCCTTCCGAGGTGCAACCTCCCGTAATTTGATTGACACGGCATCTCGAGTTTGGCGAATAGATGGAACGCCAGGTAGCTGCTTGGACCCAGTCAGAGGAATGAGGCGAGCTCGTTGTCCGGCCTCAAGACGAGCTGTCAAGGCAAGGCTAGGTGATACAACCAAGGCTAGCGTGAAAATTTAGATGAAAGTGTTGAAAAAGGTCGTCTGTACAAAGCTTACAGTCTTGCGAGATGTCTGCACAGGGCCATACAGAACCAATGGAAAAATCCTATCGGATAGGTATCAAGTGACGCGACTAGACTTGGAGGTAACCAGGACCAACCTCAACATTATCCATGTTATCTCCCTTTGCTAGCGCGACGACATCACCGGTGCAAAGTTTGACAGCCTTGAGGACCTCAGGATGCAAGATAAGGCGCCGGGCGGCATGATAGGTGGTTTCGTTGAGTTCAGAGAGTTCTACTGTGAAGGTTTTCGTGGAGATAGACGCCATTACGCCACAAGAATCGTGAAGTACAGCCTCAGCTTACTATCTTCGCGGAATCCTTGTTCGCTGATGTTTTCGAGATGAGACAGATCGCGACGCGTTTACCCGAAGAGTTCGGATAGGGGGCCTTGATAGGTAGCCGGATTGAGTGAGAGAGATCCACCTGGGCTCGATTTTGAGTACACTGAGCGCCGCTTATTCTGTCGACTGCACGCTAACTCAGGCCCCGGGGCGCGATGTGTCAAACGAAGAGATTCGATCCGCCTCCGAGATGCCGCATCCGAAAAACTTGATCTTTGTAACTCCGCCATATCTCGTCCGCATAAGGAAATTCAAGAAAGATCAAAAGATTCAAAACTCATCCGAGACGTTCATGTCGTCGCCGTTGACTTCTTTGCTGTCTTCCACGTAAACCAGAACCTCCACCGGCCCCCTCTCTTGCGCTCGCTTACCTGACCTCTTGTCTAGCTCCAGACTTTTCGCGGCCCCACAGGAATAATATGAATTCCTTATCTTGACGTACTTTGCCCTTCAGACTTGAACTCCGCGCCCTTGCCTTCATCTCCCGAACTCTGGTAATCGAAGAAGTTTCAATGGCCACATTCACAGAAGATGTGCCTGTCATCCATACAAGCAGTGAATTCTTGGAGAACTTTCCGACTTCTGATAAGACGCGGCCTCTGCTATTAGGGTAAAATTTGAGACAAGGACGAATCCATGCTGCGAGTGTACGCGACAGGAACAACGGGATCTAGAGGGATATATCTCCTCGCTAATCACCCTTTGTTTCAACTTACTTCGCTTGTTCCACTGCTATTCAACCTCGACGCCACAGCACTACTATAATCCGCTTCCCTGCTCACAGCCGTGTCTGGTGGGAAAACCGTGCGTACCCAGCTCTGTTCTGCAGACTGAACCGAAACGAAGTTGTTGTGTCGTTTATACGCACTCAGGCTGCATCTCACATAGTGCACCGGATATCGTCCGCCGCTCCGGACCGCCATGTAGAGGAGACACATTCACAAGATGTTCACAAGCGACTGAGGTATGACGGATGACAATCGATAGACGGTATGTCTCTCTCGCAATGTGGATCCTAGAGAATTGATACAGCAAGGAAGAAGGATCATTCACACTCGTAAAGGATGACTTTCCTGACGAGTTCTCTAGAACCGGCATTACCTTCACCAGTGGCTCGGGTGCGTCGCAGAGCTGAGAGCATACATTGTAGTCGTATCTTATTTGATGCAGCTCATTTCCTGCTGTGACTCATCTCCAGATTTTGCTTCCTTCTCAGGTCTATATATTGTCAATGTGAGGGGCCCGACGCGGCTCCAGCTAGCACTTCTAACATCATCGCTGCCGGCGGAGTTATCCCTGTCGAACTGTCCAGGACCTTTCTTGCTGTGTGTCTTCTTCGAAGTCTGGAAGAGTGACTGCAATCTCACTGTAAAGGCCTTGCACGCCTTTTAAGCGCCAATGATGTAGCCGACCAGTACGCCTCTTCTTGATCTGCTAGCGAATGCTATGCTGAAGCTGTTCTTAGCTACTCGAGAACCATCGTTTTTCCACAGTCGCGGCACTGCGTCAGATACGCCGCCTTCTCCGCATTCGTGCCAAGCTGTTAGTGATCATTGTTCGAGAGATGGTCGGAAACATGGGGTTCCTCAGCCTTGCTTCAGTGCTGAGCGACGGGTACGTATCAGGGCTCCTGCACTGTGGTTTGTTTATGGGTCCATGTGTTCTGCTAACTTTTCTGTTTCATCTCGAGAGAAAGCCAGAATGACGGTGGGTTTAGGTCGGGGCTTCCTGCTTTTTCGAGACCCCAGAAGGATGACGATCCTACGCTTGGAATTGGCCTCATAGTACCCGAGGTTCCCGACACGGCGGGCTGTAATTTCTACAACATAAAACCGACCATGAGTGTCTCCGATAGCTACCACGCCGTTCCTGCATGTTCACCATATGGCTTCTTCAATAGAGACAGATAGATGGCTTTGCTATCCGTGAGTATGGACTTGAAATATTGGGCCGACGTCAAGATTTCATGACCCGATTCGCTTCGAAACGCGTCCTTCCACAAAGGACAACTGTCTCTTAAGTACGATATACCCCTTCTGATCCCTTGTTATTCTGTTCCCGCAATCGCCAACAACGCGTACACGCCACCCGGTATAGGATCCTTCCGCCTGCGCGTGTATGCATCTGGGAATAATATTGTGGTTCAGGGAAAGAAGATATGATGGAACGGGTAAAGAAATCAGAGGAGAATGATAATATTATCGAAATTAATGACCGCTTTCATACGATGGCGGAAGAAGTGGCCCTTACCTGACGAGATAGCTGTTATCTGAAAGTTGCCTATTGGTGATCATCTTCGACGTTAGGCGGCTATCCTACAGCAAGTAGAGGGGAATCGAACTGTGGAATCTTCGAGCGCAAGACATGAGTGAACGGACGATCTCGTATTTACACAGGACTTCGTCATATAATCCAGCTTCTTTGTATCGATGGATTGATGCCAATGGGGTTACGGCAAATTCCTAGTCAGTTGGGGACTCGAGATTTGCATAAACAGGGCAAGGGACAGGAAAGTTGATCATTGTATACAGCCCACCTTCGCTTACAGCGCCGTGACTCCGTAGCTGTATAAGCAGTGATTCGTCCAGGACTTCTTAAAGGCTGTCACTACTGCTGCTCTCCTCCCATCCTCTCGCCCAATTCCTCCACCCCTCATACACTAAGTTTTTCGCAATGTGTCAACAAATGGCGTACGTCGTTCCATGCTGACCACTCAACGAGCGCTGACCGTCCGGCAGTGAAGGGACTCGGTGGACGAAGTGCATGGTTCGTCTTTCTTTCACCGTCCGCTCGACCCTTGACCCAAGTATCTGCTTGCAGCACTTCCAGCGCCATATGGTCGTGGCCATCATGGACTGCAACTCCAGGCGGTGTGCGCGCAGTCTACAACATCCCAAAGGCTGTCGGGATCCGCAATGTACAAAAGTGGGTACCTTGTTCGGCCGCGGAAGCAAATGCGCGATCTCATCCTTTGATGGCTAGAATTTCGGCGCGGAGATCCAGAAAGATATCGATACCGTCGACGAGTACTGCTTCGCGTGTCGGGCGGCACAGGATAGGGCTCGCCGGAACGTGCACATATGAATGTGGGCGAAGTCTCTGTTTTATGTTGTCCTCCGAGTCTGCCGCGAGGCTCAAGAGTCAAGTCGTTTCTGTAGTATACATACCCCTTATGACAATTGCATGTTCACCTGAGGTTCCTGCATGACATCAATGCTTTCGCCGTGCTTTCACTCGGACCTGAGAGTGAGCATATGTGATCAATCTGTTAAAGAGACAAGTTTTTGAGTATGTCCGGTGATGAAAACTAAATATATGTACCGTAGATGAGTATCGGGCCAAGAACAAAGAAGTGGGTTGACAGATGGGGTTTGGTCTGTAACAGTGTATTATGCCAGGAGAGATAACGGACGCGAGCTTGCTGACCTGGTCCTATCTTGGCACAAGACTTAAGCTTTTCTGTGGAGACCGAATCGAATATTTCGTGTAGTGTCGCGTTTAGTTCTGAGAACGCATGGTGTGGTCCAGGTGAGCGGTTCGATTCCCAGACAAACTGGGGTGTCGTAAGAGACGCCACAAGCTCGTCGGGTTGGACCACAGGGGGCTAGACAGATGACCACCGGCATCATTGTGTACCAGTAGGTACGACCTGTCCGCACGACGCCGGTTCGCCTCAGAACGATAGGATATACGAACGTGTGTCTTACTGTCGTTGTTGACAAGTTGCCGGCGCTTTTTGGGCAGGAAAGTGGTGAAGCCGGGACTCTGGAAGAAGCACATGCCCGTACCAAAGATTGAACTTGCATCGTGCTGAGGTGCAGTGTCGCGAAACTTTAAGTGGAAGTCAGCTGATGCATAGCTAGTGCGACGTTGCTGCAGAAACATTCAATGCCCCAACAACTGCCGTGATGACAAAACTGCCTCCAAACTCTAGATGGCCGGGAAGGTAAATGAAAAAAGAGACGCAAACTCCCAAATAGCAGAGAAGGTAAAGTCCACAGGACGGCCATACGAGTTAGCCAAGCATTCTTGACCAAGACAAAATGTGAGACCCACGATGAACACGTTCAGAAGACGGGTATTTGAACTGTCAAGGTGAAACCGGTCCGGGTGTCTCCAGTAGTACGCTGCAGTATGGGCAAGTCGAGACTCTGCCGTAAATCACATAGCGAGTAGTAAGCTCTTGAGACTTTTGTTTTTTGTTTTTGCTGTGCAACGGTGCTCAGCGCCACACTAGTCCTCATAACCAATGGTCGATCCATATCGATTGAGTGAACAGGAGGGTACGCCATGTGAATGACGCACCATGGACGCATTGCATCCTGGTTGGTGAGAACTAGGCACGCTCGAAGGTGAGGAGATGCAGATAGCCTTAACACGTCTGTCACTGGTCAGGACACGAACCATGGTGAAGAAGGTCCGAAGAGCATGTCTGACGTGCCATTCGCGTTGGATACCGCGAGAGTCTAAGGCTGCCACATTTCGACGATCCCTGATTCCTTGAATGTCGGGCTAAAGGGACGGGGACGCCACAACGCGCAGGTAGATTTATCGGCAGTCCTGGCGCGTGATGGTAGGCCAAGAAGTGACTCCACAGGTAAACGTGCTCATGGTGGCATAAGACAAGCAGCGACCGACGTGTTGGATCAAAAACGTTGTACGACCGAGACCCCGTCTCATCGGCCGATCGAAAACCCCAGGAAACCCCCGATGGTCAAGCCTCGCCATTCCGTCTTCGGGTTTCTTGCAGTGGGTCCGAGAAATCTAGACTACTGGTGCTACCCAGCTTTCACATCAAATTGACCAAAAATATATGTTGTCTCCAGTACTCTTCAGCACAACAATTGTCAACGTCAAGTAAACCTCCAACACGATAGACATATTGTCATTACAGATATTTCTTGAACCACTTCATGCTGGAGGCAAACGCGCCCTCCTTTCCAGCTTTCACCTTGGGATCCGACATATCACCCCTCACCGCGAAACCATGCTTGCAACCCTCGAAATACTCCCTCTTATACCCCGGCTCGAACTTGGCAAAGATCTCATCCACAGCGGTATGGATTTCTTTCGGAAACTGCGCGTCCTCCTCGCAGCTGTTGATCAACAGCGGGACCTTGGTCGTCGTCACGTATTTCTGTATGATCAACCTGATGAATACTGTGCATAAGACGTGTAAGGAAGACACAAAACCAACCTCAAAGTCGGCGGGATGGGCCAGACGCGACGGGTGCGACGTCGCGCCGACCTTGATGAGACCGTCGAATGCGAGGTCGAAGACCAGGCGTCCTGTGGCGAAGAGTCAATGCCTTCGTGACCAGGAATTAACAAAGTAGTACGGACCTCCCAAGCAGTAGCCCGTAGCACCGAAATCCGTCACGCCCTGTTCTTTCAATACCGGGATAACTTTGTCGATGGCTTCCCGGACGGATTCGAGAGGATGCTTAGCCGCCCACGCCTCCCTGTCCCATCCCTGTAGGTAACAGATTAGTGTCTACTCATTCGCTCGGAGCATATCCACGCACGCCTTTGGTCATGGCATCCTCTGGAACGGGGTCTCCGTAGAGATAATCAATGAGAAAGGTCTTGTGATTCGCATATCAGTCTACGTAGTATGGCACACGTCAGTGGCTGAGACCCACTTTGAAACCATTCTTTGCAAAATCGTCTGATAATAAGCGTTTTCAGAGGGGATGCACTAGACGAGAGATGTGGTTTTTCATCTTTACCTGTGAGAAGCTGGATCGAATGTAATAAGTGCGAGGAGAAGATATGAAGGTAAGTCATACTGACTTGGTTGTTGATGAGCTGCATCCCAAAGACGTCCGGTAGGAAAAGAACGACCTTTTCTTTAGCATAGTCCCCTTCCGGAGTCGCTATATAACAGTCGATGCCGCCAATCTGGTCGAATTTGCCTGTCAGGAGAAGATTCAGCTGCGACTCGTCTGCCTCAGTCTCCGTACAACGTGCCTGTGGGAGTTCCGTCATGTGTAACCCCTGGATAGAGCTGAGATGAAGAGATGATGAATACACGTTGAAGCGCACCAGAAAAGCAATCATCACAGTAATCCTCAGGCGTAGACATGGTGAAGATGGTGGAAGTGATGGGAACGGAGCAGTGGACATGGTATGCTTTATATCGTCGCGGAAGCACCATCAGAACCATCGACGATCAGCGGCAGCGCGACTCGCGTACACTTTTGGGAAAAGCTCACCAAATGCATAGGTGCACTCTCAGGATTGACTGCCAGTGACATGATCATGCTAGCGTAAACTTGCGGTGATGATCGCGCGCGTGCCACAGCAGTGATTCCTGGCGCAAGAACTGACGAAGGTGCTTATCCGAGTTCGATACGCGTCGCAAGAAGATGAGATGCGAAAGCAATGACATCGGAGGTGATGTTATGGTTTACACCAACACAACACTGAGGCACGCATTGATATCGTCGCGGAAGTATATTTAGAACCATCTGTAGCGCGACTCGACACTCTTGGGGAATATTCACCGAAGGCATAGGTGCACTGACATGATCATTCTGATTCATGCCAGCGTGAATTTGCGATGATGATCGCGCGTGTGCCATAGCAGTGAGTCCTGGCGAACTCTGGAGGAAGAGCTGACGAAAGTGCTTATCCGAATCCGATACGCGTCGCAAGATGATGAGGTAAAGAAAGCAATGACATCGGACGTGATATAATGGCAAACACTAACACAACGCCGTTCATCAGGACAGCCTGAGGCAATCTGGACCAAGGGAAGAACGCACATAAAAACCAAGCTAAAAGTGATACAGCTATAAATACAGGTGATCCCTCGGAAAGGTGGATCATCATCATGAAACCGTTTTCGCGATGCCAGTCGCGGCAATCCGTCGACGCTTGTTCCCCCTTCGAATCTCACCCAAGTCCGTCTCGATTTCTTGCTCTTTGCATGAGGTGATGCCAGACAAGCTCTTGCCGAGTCCGCCTATAGCCTGGCTCTGGTTCGTTCCGCTGCCCTTTGGCCTTCGTCGTCCGCCTCCGGGACCTGTAGTACCCGGTCCGCCGTTAACACCATTTGCTCCCGTGGGTATGGATGTCGAAGTGAGCGGCAACGGGAACGGAGAAGGGAGCTCGTCGACGGCGAGCGAATGTGGATTGAGGAATGGTCCTGTCGTTATGGGTATCCCACTGATGCCGCCGGTCCCATTCGTTGATGCGGTCCCGAGGGCTCCTAGGGGTGTCCCTGGCGGAGATGTGCCCATTTTATTTCTGAGCTTCCGGGTGATGTGGCCGCGCGACTGCGAGTCGAGGCTGCCGTCTGCGGGGATGGTGAGTGGGATACGGGTGGATGAGAGTGATGGAACGTACCAGCCACGGTGCCTTCGCCTTCTTTGTCGTCTCGTGCACGCCGCCGACGCTCCTCGATGCTCTCCATGAGGCGTTCGCGGACGCGCTCGTGCCCTTTCTTCCATTCAATCTCGACCTTTTCTCGCTCCTCCTCGTAGGCCGTCTGGGCGCACTCGAGGGCGTACTTCTCTTCGAATTCTACTGACGCTAGCAGGGCCGAGCGCTCGAGGGACAATGGAAAGAGTTTGAGCTTGTACAGCTGGGATGTCTCCGGTCTTGTGGCGAGCGTGGAGGAGTTGAGGGTGAGGGTGTTGACTGTCTCGCTGTAGTGCCGTCCGCTGTCTCGGGGGTGAGCCAGACAATAGGGACGCAGAGAGGGAAAGCACGCACTCGTCCCGTCTATCATGGATCTCCCGCCCAATTTTGCCCGAAATGTCCTTTCTCTTTTTTTCCCGTTTGACGTCGTCGATGGCTGGCACTGTATGCGTCGGACACGCGTGAAAATGAGCACTGGCGCCGCAATAGGCCAGAGGATGCGCACCATGGGGTCTGGATGGACCTGCGACGGAGCTGTGGCCGTGGTGCGGGTAAGCCATGTTCATTTCGAGTGCCGAGCGCTTGTTGTATGCGTGCAGCCACGAAAGCGATTATGGAGGAGGAGAGCAAAGCAATTGGGTCGGCCCGATCATGTTGGTCCAGGGTCCACATCCGGCAGGCAATGGCATTGTGTGAAACCTTGATCACATCGCTTCGTCCTCCTTAATCAGTCTCATACAATTCAAAACAAACAGCGTCTTTCTATAGGATTGACGCATGCCAGATATACAACAGTCAAGGTTAATAGTATGATGAAAAGCCAGTAGCAAGTCTACGCGTCGCCTAGGATGTCTTTTATCCCTGCAAATCCGTTTAGAGGACCCAACGAGTGAAAGACGAGACATGCTTACGGTCAATGATGTTCAGATACGCCTCGGTGGCTGGACTGTCCGGATATTCATCGATAAAGCTGACCCCGTAATCTGCGCTTTTCCCTATCCGCGGGTCCAGCGGCACGGATCCCAATAGCTCGAGCCCTGTTTCCTCTGCCAGCCTCTTGGCACCACCGGTGCTGGGTTTGAAGATCTGCGACTCCCCATTGCATTTCGGACACACAAAGCCAGCCATGTTCTCCACTATACCAAGCATCCGCACGCCGACCTTCCGGCAGAAATCGATCTCTCGTCGAACGTCCTGCAATGCGACCTCTTGAGGTGTCGTGACAAGGATTGCACCGTCTATGCCGCTTTCTTTTAGGTACTGCACAACGCTGAGATGTTCGTCCGATGTTCCGGGAGGGGTGTCCACGATGAGGTAGTCCAGGTCTCCCCAATCCACATCTTTGAGAAATTGGGATATTAAGCCGTTCTTTTTGGGACCGCGCCACATGACAGCATCGTGAGAGGAGGGGAGCATGAAGCCCACAGACATGACGCCCAGATTGTCTTGCACGTACACGGGTGACCAGCCAGACGACGAGGAGTGGACTTGTTCAGAGGCGATACCGAGGATTGTAGGTATGGACGGGCCGCAGATGTCAACGTCCATTATTCCCGTCTGGGGAGCTTCGTTGAGCACTGGGATGGGATAGCATAGTATAAGAAGTCTGACCTGGGTGTCTTCGTCAGCAGCAAATGCCCAGGCAAGCTGTGCGGTGAATGTAGATTTACCGACACCACCTTTGCCTGACAAGACTAGTATTTTTCGGCGCACTGAGCTCATCCGCTGTTTGATGAAGGGAAGAGCGGGGTCCGGGCCTTTCGTTTCCCCAGAGGCACAGGTTTCCTGGTTGGCGCAGCCTGCACAAGCATCCACTTTTCCAGCGAGTTCAGATTCTGTTCCCTATTAATAATCACGAGATTAGAGTTGATTTGAGGAATAGTGGGTTAGAAGAGCATACCGGACAGTGCTCTGGCGCATTGGATGGCACAGATAACGCGCTGGGAACAGGCGAAGCAGACTGAACTGCTATCATGGTCGTGGTCGATGCTTGAGCAGATTGATGGCCGATTACATCATCAGCTTCGACCTTTGTCCGGCCAGTCATGGACGAAAGCAAGTCGCTCGAGGCGCTTGCGAATCTGCTCAACTTGATCTCGGAAAACCCACTGGACATTGCGCTCCATGCTCAGCATATCCGCTTGGCGCAGTCCCTTCCGGGCATGGACGCCGAGGTCCAGTCCGCCATCGAAATGTTCACGAGCTTCTACGCTGCCGGCGACGACGTTTGGCTCGAATTGATCAAGATAAAGCGGAACTCGGTGGACTTGGATACCGCGGAGGGGGTCAACGAGGTGTTGGCGCTGTACGAACGCGCGGAGAATGATTATTTGTGTGCGTGATTTCGTTACCCATTTATGGACAGCAGTCGAACATCTCTGCAGCAATTCTCTTGCTCAAAAGCCACGTCGAATTTCTACTGGAAGGATACAACAAGTATGCCAGCGAGGAGCAATCAAAGCCGCAGGATCTGGAGGACCTCTTCACGCCAGAGTGGACGCGCACATCTTTGGCGGAAGTCACCAAGAAAAGTACGCTCCACATAGCGAAGGTGCGTCGCTTTCATGGACATGCATGACTTGTGCCATAATACGGCGCATAGAGTCACGAAGTCTGGGACCTGCAGCGGGATTGGGAGCTCGAACGATTGGAGAATAGCTCCGGGGAAGACAGGTACGCTGGGACACCATTCCTTTATTGCCATAGTTCTGACAAGTTACAAGGGCGAACACCGTGGAATGGTTGACTGTCATACTACTGGAAAGACTCAAGCAACCTCATGCTAGTACGATAACCGCCTCTTCTTGTCTGTATCGACGCTCAACCGCCACGCAGACTCCGACGAAACCTTTCAGACATACTCTTCCTTCACCACTAACCACAAGCCACCCGCGGAGTACGAAAAACTTCTTATTGACGCGTCCAAATCTCGCTCACACGCAGTCAAGTCCTTTTCCCGGCGAGATGTTATGGAGGACACGCTAGTATGGTTCTACCGACCTTTCTATGAACGCTTTTTTGACTTACTCTTCTAGACCAAATCCGGGTTCTCGTTGGACGCTTATGCGAACTATTTGGCTTGGGAAAGCCGCTCGAAGTATCCAGATCTAGTCGCGACGAGTGGTCTATTCGAGCGTGCTATCGCGGAGGCTGCTAAGCGGAGATTTGAGGGACAGGCCGATGCAGAGACCTATCTGCGCTCATTTTGGGCATCGTATTGTGACGCCGCTGTAAGTGCCCTCTTATGTCGTTTTGTATCGTCGGTCTCATCGTGCGCAGCGAAATCTGTCCGACGCTGTCGAGACTGAGTTGGAGGTGCTGAAGAGAGCTATCAGGAGTGTACCATCGTCAGGTGAAGTTTGGGCCCGGTATATTCGGTTGATTGTAAGATGGTTCATATGGTTCAAGATTGACCTGACCTTCGTGTACACAGGAACGGTCTTCGGCGGATGGTGTCGAGGATACTGCGTCTGCTATTGCAGGTAAGAGTCTTTCTATCGCTGTTCTCATCCTGCTCAGTCGAGAATATAGACTTGTATGACACTGCCATGGGCGCTGCCTTCTCAAACTCCCCTGAGATTGAACAGATAATACCTCTTGTACTGGCTCGTGCTGGATATGAGAAACGTCGAATCGAAGCAGAAGAAGGCGGTAGGTCACTCCTTGCTTCTGTTCATGCAGACTCTTTTAACTGAATTTCTCCAGACGAGGAGACATTCGCTACCTTGATCGTGGTTGTGGAAAGTGCCATTGAACTCATCCATAAAGGTTTGTGCTACTTTTTAGGACTTCGGCGTGCGTTTGACGTACAACTCGTAGTCCCCGCCGGAGACCAATGGTTCAGACTCGAGAAATACCTGGCCGAAGTCGTAAGTTCAGGTGTGCATATTCTCGACACCACCTAACTCGTACGTAGTATCGATCCGCCGGACTCACGGACAGCGTAGTAGGATTATGGGAGGCGGCAGTCAAGCATTATAAGAATAGCTATAGCGCACTGACCTTGTACACTGACTCCCTGGCGTACGTCATGTACTACTTCTTGCCTGAGACTCTTGCTGACCTTGTACAGGAAAGCGGAACGAGTCGACGACGCGCGCAACGTTTTCATCACTAGCCACCGCAAGCAGCTCGACTGGCCGGAAGGCGTGTGGGATGCCTGGCTTGCTTTTGAGCATCTGCATGGCTCTGTGGACGATATCAATTCCGCCATCGACCAAATTGAGAAGGCGCGCGTTCAGCTGAATGCGAAACGGGCGAGGGTCAGCTGGATGACTTATAATATTTGATGCTGGCCGCTGATTCGTATTGCAGGATGCTGCCAAGACGCAATATCAATACGCTCAAGTCGCCGCAGAAGAGAGTACTACTGTCCCCGTCACAGAGGCGCCTATCCCAGTGCCACAGGATACTGCTATGCAGGTTGATAAAGAGCCACCTGTTGCTACGGAGAGAGGCACTAAGCGCCGTGCGGAGGACGTAGAACCGGAGGCTGCGCCGAAGAGGCAGAAGACGTCTGAAGACGCTGCCACCTTGAAGCGGTCAGTGTTTTTAGGAGAACCAGGGATGCATGCTCAACGCTATCCACAGGGATCGAGAGAACTGCACCGTATTCGTTGCCGACATGTCTTCGGACGTCACAGAGACTGACCTTGCTGATCTCTTCAAAGATGTAAGTTCTGATTGACGATTCTCTTGGTCTTTTTTGAGACTTTACAGTGCGGTAAGATACGCGAAGTCAAAATCACTTCATTCCAGAATGGGTTGGTGGCGACCGTGGAGTTCATGGAACGTGTACGTCTTGTCTCGACTTACTTGATTTCAAGTGCTTTCTTCCTGACTATTGACGTCGTTCCAGGACAGTGTCCCGCAAGGTCTTACAAAAGATAAGAAGCGTATACACGGCCAGGAGGTGTCGGTTCATCTTGCATGGAAGTCTACGTTGTATGTCACCAACTTCCCGGAGGAGGCTGACGACGCGTACATTCGTGATTTATTCAAAAAGGTTTGCTTCACAGTGTGATAAATTGTTCGTAATGACGTCTAATGGGAGCCATCGCAGTACGGAACAATCTTTGACGTGCGCTGGCCAAGCAAGAAGTTCAAGAATAGCCGGAGGTTTTGTTACGTCCAGTATACATCTCCAGTGAGGGCATCAATGACTATAGACTCGACATTGTGGCACTGACTTGCGCTTATAGATCTCCGCGGAGCATGCACTGGAATTGCACAACAAGGAGCTTCAGCCTGGGCTGTCACTCAGTGTGCTGGTCTCAAATCCCGAACGTAAGAAGGGGCGAACAGATCAGGACGCGGATCAGCGAGAGATATACGTTGCTGGCCTGCCGAGGTTGACCACAAGTGACGACCTGCGCAAGCTCTTCCAGGAGGTAATAGCACTATCTTTTGGACAGTTCAAACTGAATGCTGATGATCGATCAGTATGGCTCTCTCAAGGACGTGAGAGTGGGTACAGATAAAGACGGGCGCTGTAAAGGTTTCGCCTTTGTCGAGTTCGACACACCAGTAAATATCGTTTCATTTGGCCTGAAGTTTTCAGAGCTCAATAATTCGCGTAGGAAAGTGCTTTGTCTGCTCTCAAGGCTAACAACATTGAGTTCAAATCGCGACGTCTGGCTGTCACCATCTCTGATCCACGCGCCAAACGCACACGGTAAGGATCAACCCATCTCTATATCATACAAAATGTTGAACAGATTCAGGAATGCCCCCGACACTGGCTTCGGTCAACGGGCTGACACTCGAAATCGCTCCGTCCGTGTTAAAAACCTTCCACCCAATACTGAGACACAAGAGGGTTTATTGCAACAAGCGTTGCAGAAGATAGCCAACGTGAAGCGCGTCGAGATCATTGGCAACACATGCGAGGCCTTGGTTGAGCTCGTCAACGCAGCTGTGAGCTTTACGTCTTTCTACCCTCTGGTCCTTGCAGTACTCATAACTTGACTTGTGTATCAGGAAGCGGGAAAGCTCCTGCTTAGTGCGGAACCCATGATGTTCGGTGGAAACAGACTCCAAGTGCTCGAAGAGACGGCTCTTCCGGGAACCGCATCCCGAGACACCAGCAAATTTGTCCCTCGTACGGCGGCGTCTAAACCTCGAGCGGGCTTGGGTTTGAAGAAACGTGTGGCTATCGGTTCTACATCTTCAGTGACTGCTCAGCAACCTAGCGGTCAGAAGCCCCAGGCGGTTCCAGCGTCGACTTCAACAAGCACAAAGGGACAGAATGACTTTAGGAATATGCTGAAATGAAGGCACAGGATATTGGGTATACGAGTATGAAGATAGTATGATGCTTTATACAATATGGACTTGTCATTCATGCGCTGCATGTATCAAAACAATTCGACAGAGTCGTAGACGACGTTCGGGCTCAGGAAATCGTCCCCTGAGCTTCCGCTGATGATGTTGATGCTGATAGTGTTTTCGGACGCGGTCAGAGTACCATCGGGGATCGTAAAATCGTCTGTTGAAATTGCTTAGCGTCATCTGCTCAAGCATGAGACTCTGTGACTTACAAACTTGATTCAGTCCACGCCAAGTTCCGCGGGTAACACTATCAAGCAAACCTGAGCAATTGACCACGGCCCGGAAATGTGTCGTCCTTACCCTCTAGAATCGATCTTCGTAGGTGCTGAGGACAAGTGATTAGATGAACGTGTAGCGGCCCGCCTGAGAAGCCGGAGACGTACCAGCGGGGGCATCTGACGTCCAGTTGTTGACGGTAATCTGCGGTCGTCCACCTGCAAATGAAGAGGTCGTTCGAATACGGAGCGTCCGTTCGCCTGGGCAAGGGTTGATGAGATCTTTGGCTAGAGTTGATTATAGGAAGAAGCTCACCGATCTCTGATGACGAGGCTGTCCACGTTATAGTCGTCGGGTTGTTGACCTTGGGAACAACAGTATTGTAGGCTATAGAACGGTGAACCAACTTGAGACTTACATCTATGAATTGGGCCATGGGAAAGTCAGATTCAGAGCTGGATCCGACGGTGAAAGTCACTGGGCCCCAAGAGCTCATTCTGTCATCAGAACTAGACAGCGGATAATCCTCAGCACATGTCAGAGACTCGGTACCAGAACTCACGGATGCATTGATTCGATGAGGTCCGCATTGAGGAACTAAAGGGCCTAAATTTCATCTCATGGGGAAAGGAACAATTAACTGACCCCAGCTGGCGTGCCATCGACAGTTCCGATGCTCCAAATGGTATTCGGAGTGTTTAATGAAGAGGCCAGGGTAAGGGTGGCGGCATTTCCCCCAGTAATAGTCACACTGCCGGTGGCAGCTTCGAGTTCTCCTTGGTAGAGGGTGGCCGTGTATGTACCCGGCTTCATAGAGTCCCTGCTAAAGGAGCCGCTGTACCACGCGATGAGTGGATACTGCATGATATCACGAGGCCAGAGAAAGAAGGTGTTTACCTGGATGCAGACGTCCAGTACTGGGCAACATCATTCTTGATCGTACCAAGTCAGCGGGTGCTCGCAATGAAGGAATGATAAGGAACGTACCGCAAAGCCGATAGTCACATCGAGGCCATTGAGAGTACCTGAACATGTGCCAGACACGGAGCCACGGTCAGATGCTGGGACATATCCCTCGAGACCCAAGTCTGCCAAGAAGCTCATGTCGAGATTTCCAGACGGGGCAGTACCACCTGTAAATGCAAGCGCGTACCTACATATTCGGACACTGAGCTAAAGTCAAAAGGAATGCCACCGTTGTGCCTTACGGTCCAAAAAAACCCGTGCGATACGACTCTGTCTGCTCGTGGTTAGAGTTCATATAGAAGTAAACTTCCTGCTGAGCGGAGCCTTGATTACCGATATCTAACCTCAAAATCAGATAGATTCCTTGGAGCCGACGGAAAAACTTTTGAGCAATACTAACCACGAAAGAAAGGACCACCAGACGAAGTCTCGTATCCAACGCCGGGGATGATCACGTATGCGCCAACGCCATTGCCGGTGACCCCGTGGACTTGATCTTCTATGAAGCGGACCTGTTCAATGTCAAAAAGGCGCGTCGAGGTTGAGCCATTGTTGTTGGATGCGTACACTCGAGTAAAACTTGGATCTGGTCTGCCCGTCGACCAAAAACACGTCAGAACCTTCAATGGCGGTTCCTCCTTCCACGTCAGACTCCGGGTGTCCATTAGGCAATGCCTCTTTGTTCAAGCGCGCAATGAAGCGCAACTCCCCGACCGTTGGTTCCGCCGAGGCATATGTACCGATGTAAAGCGTGTCTTCGCCAGACCGAACGATGTAGTAATGACTCTAATACCTTTATTCAGCAACACGGAATTGGAACTCGAAGCGCGTTCGAACTCACGATCGTGTCAGTTGAAATCGTGACGACACCGATATCGTTGTCGACAGTCGACGAGACAGTCGCCGAGCCGAGTCCAGAGCTAAGTTGCGTGAATTTCGAGGAATCTTGCAGTTCGGTGCCGTCATAGACCAGGGAGATGATGTCCCCGTTACTGGTATTGACTTCAATGAAAAAGCAGTGTCAAGCTCGTTACGCGCAAGGCGAAGGAACGTTATGCTCACTGGTCACTACGAGTTTACTGCCCGCATCCACGACCATGTTGCTCCCCGAGGTGCTGATACCAAAGGAGGCGAGTGCCGTATGGGCAAAGGTCAACACTGCTAGAGCCAACAGCCTCATATTGATGTCGATGGCGAAAGGAAGGGAAAGAATAACGCTCTTATAGTGAGCGTGTGGGAAGAGGAAAAGAGGGAAGTACTATGTATAATCATACAGTGGAGCCGGTTCTTATAGCTACAAGGCCCAGTCCGCAGCTTGGCGAGAGCAATCACTGAGGCTCGGAGCGGCTGGTTGTCAGAGGTAGTCGAGCGATATGCCAGAGACAAAACATCGATGGGTGAGCCCTACAAAAGTTCCAACTGATTTCGGGTAATAACCTACTGAATTAGCCACTGGACCCGCCTCTCAGTCTCTGGACACCAATTCACAACCTCACGACTCACGAGGCACGACCAGGATTGATGAAGTGAACGGGCCGCGCCACGGACCGCAAAAGCATAATAGCTTATTTCGTCGACGTCACCTGGAATACAACCCCATGTAAAGAAACTCTTTCAATCAACGCTTGTGAGGCTGCCGTGCGACGTTCCCGTATCAGATTGTGACAAGCTCGCTTTCTCGTCCAGCGACTCTCTGTCTTCATCTTCACTCGA
Organism: Strobilurus pachycystidiatus; assembly: GCA_019915135.1. Taxonomy (NCBI): domain Eukaryota; kingdom Fungi; phylum Basidiomycota; class Agaricomycetes; order Agaricales; family Physalacriaceae; genus Strobilurus; species Strobilurus pachycystidiatus. Next base: position 1,971,807 of record JAHLMK010000004.1, read on the forward strand.
TTCCTCGTTACCGGCCGCCGCGAAAGAATGAGAGGGATGCAGTATCACAGGCGTGGATAATGGCGAAGATGACGAGAACGACGCTTGTGGCAGACCTGAACCTTTCATACCAGAGTAAATAAATTTTGAGCAGATGAGATATCGTAACGTTCGTGTCTATTCACCATTGATGGTACCGCTCGTAAGGAACGGTCGCGAAGGAGGTCGAATTGAGGGGGAGGGACTTGGCGTCAGGGCTGGCGTTATAGGTGAGTGAGAGTGGCCACCATCATGGGCATGACTATGACTATGTCCAGCGTGATGACCATGTTCGTGGCCATGGTCGTGCTCGTGCTCAAGGTCGTGTTCATGATCATGATCATGAGAGGCGTCATTTGAGGAATCGTCCTCCTCTTCTGGGATTGTAGAGACGAAATTCGAGCCGTGAGCGGACCGCGCGAGAGGGAAGGTGTCTGATGATTCGCCACGAGAGCGCCAGTCTGAGTTGTTGTGGTAGCGAGGGTCATCGACAGGAACGAAAAGATCTTGATCTTCGTATTCCTCGTGGATATCCGACATCGTGGTTGTCGCGTGGGTAGAAAGCCGCGGAGGTATTCTGTGGATGAGACCATAGCTGCCAAGGGATTTAGCGTCCGTTTCTAGGGCACAACGGACAATAATATGCCATACCCAAAAACGCATCCGAGTAGACCGTTGCCACCCCAATGTCTATTAGGTACGAGGACAACCTCACGGAGCGCACTGGATCGAAACGAAGTCAGGCCTAGGCTTCGCGCACATGAGACGGTAGAGCGCATACTCAAAGTCATGAGAATAGACATAGACACGGAGAGGTTTATCGACATGCTAGCGGAGACAGATCAGGCGCGAGTCTGAGTCTATCAGCAAAAGCACCTACTGCTTCCACCAAATCGTAAAAATCGTTTTCTGCTCCGAGCACGCCGCCAGACCAGCCGGTTATGTAGTCGCCATAGGGAACCAACCCCGCACTTTCGGCAGGGCTACCTTCAACTACATCAAGGACATGCCAAACATTGTCGAGAGCAAACTCGGGCTCGCATATTCGCATACTAAGACCGAGCAGAGAGGGCTGGAACTGCGGGTCCGCTGTCTGAGAAGAATTCTGGGACCATGCGCGAGAAGGAGTTATGGGAACGACTGCGTGGCGCAGGTCAGATACGCGTCCAGCAGACCAAAGGACCAACCTCACGTGCCTCGCGTCTCCTGGTTCTTGCTGTTCCAGACCATGAGATTCAGAGTACGCCCCTCGTGTGCTTCGACTATCCGTTCCAGCTCGGCGACATCGACAGTGTTCTGGGCGAGGGAGTCGCCGTCGTAGCCAACCACAAAGTCGAAGAAGGGCTCGATGGTCGTGTGCGATGCGGGCGACAGCGGCGTCACCCGCAGAACGTGTAGGGCGCGCGTCGGCGCTGTTTGGGATGCAGACTGAGATTGGCCCATGACGGGTTCAGCTAAGTGTAGTGCTGCTAAGTGTAGTGCTGACGTGTTACATATGAGTACAAACTGGCCATTTCTGGCTGCTTTTAGTGTAAAAGTGTCAGCGATGCCGTGGATTGGTCCTTCGCAGGCCCCAAATCCGGCCGCACAGCGTGTGAACGCACCATCACAGGGAAATTTTTCCGCATTGACCAGGAGGCGCGTCGGAATCCCATAAGTTCGTCTGGAAGCGCGTTTTGCGGCGGGATTTGCACCGGAGAAAGAAGAAACTGGGGCTTGCGGCATGCGGTCTGTCTTTGCCCTTCAAATCTTCCATGAGCTTCGTGTCTAACTTGGCAGCCAGGTAACTTATGTTTTTCTGCCGTCGACTGCTGTCCCATCCTTCCGCCTGTCCCGAGCTCCGGCCAATTAGAAACTTCTACTACTCTGCGACGCGCTACAGCCCTCCTGGGGTCAATGGCTCACACATCCCACTAACTCACCACTCGGCACCCGCTACGCAATCTGCATCGCGCTCACAACTACCACACGTAGACGCAACGCAGTCGGCATACGATGTTCTACGGAAGGCGCCCCGCGGAACCAACCAACTCCCATCTCCCGAACTCTCCAACCTCATTTGGTCGGCCACGACGCCGGAACAGCTTAGGCTCGTCATGTCCTACGTGCTACAACGCACCCTTGCCGATGATGACCAGGTATTCCTACTTAAAGGGCTCGTTCAATCGCCACAATACCATAATCTGCACCGTACAGAACAGCTCCAACTCGTCGAGGTGCTGGGGCAGTGTAACGGCTGGAAATCATTATCATCCCACTCATTCCATCGTCTAATGGAGTCGGTCCTGCGTCTGAATTGCACTGGGGACATCAATGTCGCGTTTCTCGAACTCTTACTCCCCGAATTCTGCAAACGCTTCGATCGAATCCTCCCACTCTTTCCCAATGTCCACCGCAAGCCTCCGTCTCTTGTCCGCTCCGCTACCATCTACATCCGCGAACTGCTGGCCTGTGGAGCCGACACAAGTGCCATACAAGTATTCGGGCTTCTTCTCAAAGCCGACTTCGTCGAACCCTTGCCCGCGCTTGTACCTACCGAAGATGCCCGCATCATTCTCCTTCTCTCCCTTGCCCAGGCGTGCGCGGATCGGCATTGGCGAGACATTAGTCTCTCACTTCTCATCGAAGCACTTGGTGAACCGGAGACCATTCCTCCTCTTATATTCCCCATAATTTCCAAGGTGGTATTGGACGTCATGCATCTCTGCACGGTCAAGCCACGCTACACCGAGATGCAGCAGTTTCTACGTCTCGTACGTATTCTCCACCCCACACATCCCCTTCCCGATGCCGTTGTGCATCGTTTATACTCTGCCGCTCATTCACGCGGACTCGCCGACATAGCCTGCGAGCTCTTTGAGTTCATCAACAGTGCACAGGTTGTGGACACACATCGTTATCCCCCACCGCCTCCCGAAGTGTGTCGCTGGCTCCTGGGATCTCTCCAGGTGAAAGCGTCCGCGTCACATTTTTCTCGCTCGCTGGTCACACAAATTATCGATCACGAAATCCCCCTTCCCGCAGGCGAGCGCGCTGCTGTCATCAAGTTCGCTGCTGTCAATGGCTTTGGACTTGCCGCTAGAGCTCTATGGTTGCGTTATAGCGAGGGCGAAGACGCTGACTTCGTTACAGGAAGCGCCAGTACAATGGTTAGGATGGTCAGTCTCTTCGCGCATGTGGGGTTCAAACACTCTGCCCGAGCATCGGAACGTCTTGCGGATCAAGCGCTCTACAAAGAACGAGCCGCCGATGCTCATGCATTTGCGAACAAGGTTTTGGACGCGTTCGAAAGTGTCCACCACCCAATCGCCGACGCTCCTCACGGAGTGCTGACGAGCTTTGCTCGGGCCTGCTTCGTGGTAGGCAGGCAAACCGAAGGCTTTGGCGTTTACGCTTTGCTCTCCGAACGCAAAATCACACCCGATTTCCATGACATCAGCGTGATTCTAAAGGCCCTTGCAGAGCGCAGTCCCCGCAGAGCAGCGAGGATGCTTGACCAGATCGTCGACAAAGGCTTTGCGCCGCCGGGAGAGCTCATTGGAACGGTCATGCATCACGCCCTTGAGCAAAAGGATATCGTTGTCGTCTATGACCTTATGCGCAAGGTCGATGATCTGGGTATCACCCTAACGCCTAAAACCTTGGTCGCCATCATGCGCTCGAGTGCTTTGGCGGCGGCTGACGAGCATGACCACGATCTTCGAACTGCAAAGTTCATGGGTATATTCGGTGCCATCAAAAAGATGAAGAGGACAGGCGAAACGATGTCTCCGCACCTGGGAGTGTTTCTCGCGTACACAGCGTTGAAGGCGGAGCGACCGGTCATTGCTTTCCGCTTTTGGTCTCACATCGTGAATCCTTCTGTCGAGTGGAACGACAGAGCACACATCGAGTTCAGGAGTACCCTCGGCAAAGCCATTCGTATCCAGCATAGACAAGGACAAGTCTCCAGCCGTCGGGAAGAGTTTATCCTCCGAAGGCTCGACCGCTGGAACGGTAGTCGCATCGCGAACAAGCCTCGGGGTTGACTCCTCTGACGTCTAGGAAACCGGGTGTAATGGGTACCAGTAGCGGGTGGGCCGGAGGTTTGGCTCGCAAAGTTACTGACCACGTGGGTTAGAGTGGTCACCCGGGACGGGGAGTAGAGTCCATCGAGATGGAAAGGGAGGGTGTTATTCGACCGTGAATGCCCAAAAGGATCATGAGGATTAACCGGAGATAGGCCGGCCCTCAATATTCGACCGGGGTTTGAAGCGTTGGCTCGGGGACCCCGTGATGCAGGTATCTGTAGTAGACCGTATGGCAACCGAAGATATGTAAATTGACTCGATTTGGGTTGCAGATGGAATCTGATATACTGAACGAGAAGACTCATAAAAGCGTCCGAGTAAACATAGTGCTACACGGGTGGTTTAAATAATACCCCTCTTCCATCCCCACTTGTTCCCATACTGCTCACCGACATGCCTGTTGCCCGCTCAAAGCAAGACTCGAGCTCCCCACCCTCGGATGACAAAACCGACAAGACCTCCGAAAAGAGCAAGCGAAAGTAGGTTTTCTCTCGATATGTCATAGCGTTTATTTTGTGTTATTTTTGTTGTGCTATTTCGCCGAACCTTCGCCGCGTGCCCTTTCGTCGTTCCCCACACACCCCCGCATTCACACCCACATTTGTTCATCTTCGATAAGCCATAGGGCGCGTTCGCGATGTTAGCGTGTTCCATTTGTTTTGCACATTACTGACTGTTTTCTCCTCTTGTAGGCGCCAATCTCAAAGTTCGTTCTCCTCTCACCCATTCAGTCTTGTGTTTCTCAGACGTTTTCCTCCTTCAGGTTGTGATGCTTGTCGTGCGCGCAAAGTGCGATGCGCGCGAGAAAATCCGGAAGACCAGAAGCAGTCGTGCAAGCACTGTGTTACGCTCGGTATACCCTGCACCTACGAGTACCAGCCCAAAAAACGGGGTCCGCCCAATTTGTGAGAGCGCCTTCCTCTGATATCCAGACCAATCTCACTCTGTGCGAACAGGTATCTTCGCCGACTACATGAGGCGCAGGCGGCTGCAGCAGCAGCGCCTGACCAACTCGATCAGGACAGCTCGGTGTCGCCCGTGTCGGCTAACATAACCAGCCCGCCGCAGACTCTGATGTCCCCTTCTCTATCATCCAAGAGCCCGAACTCGTTCATGGACACACCCATCTCCCCTATGGGCTCGGTAGCAGCCATTCCAATCCCGCCGTCGCGCTATCCGATCGCGGCTGACTCTTTCCACCCTCACTATTCCAACTCTCTTTCCACCTCGTTCCAATCCGAATCCTCTTCTAGCATGCTGGGATCCCCAAAGCCTGATTCCCCACAGCCCGATGCTTTTAACCCCTACCCTCTTTACAATTGGTCTTACAAACAAACGTCTCATATTCCGCCGCCTCAGCCTCAGCCTCAGGGACCACCACCACTCTCCTTTTACTTCCGAGCCCGGCGGCTAGAGGAAATCGCGCCCAGGGACACTATCTCGCTCATTATTGCTCTCTTCTTTGACTTTGTCTATCCCTTGACACCTTGTGTTCACAAACCCTCTTTCTTGGCGGATCTCCATGCCCGACGCGAGGAACGAGATCCTCTGTTCTTTGCGCTAGTCATGTCGACGGTAGCCGCGACTTTGGTTCAAGTGCCGCGCTCATACCTACCCATGGAACGTTCTGTGGTCCGGAAGCTGGCCCAGGCATGTCCTGTGCTCTGATCCCCATTTTCTCAACTCATTCCAATTCTCTAGACGTGCCATGAAGCTAGCCGGCACATATCCGTGTCGACTTATGATCCACCGACGTCTATGCACGTCGTTCTTCGTTACTTGTGAGCTAACCTTGTCGGATCTCGTTCACGCGGCTAAAGTTTCTCAGCGACTGCGTCTATCATTTCTGTGAGGGTCATGACGCAACTCAGCATGCCGCATTTGGCGAAGCTGCTCATATTGCTGTTACTCTTCGGATGCATGAGGAAAACTCCTACGAGGGACTCGATCCTATTGAAGGTGAAGTCAGACGACGTACGTTCTGGCTGCTCTTTGGAGGTCAGTCAGGGCTCTTTTATCCGCTGGACATTTGACTGATGATGAGACATCTTTTACAGCCGATAAATCCATGTCAATCCTCCTCGGTCGCCCGATTTGTCTTCGTGATGAAGACTGCACGGTACATTTCCCAAAAGAGCTCGATGACGAGTAGTGAGTTTTGAGTCGATTGCTACGAGGTTTCTCCATGCTGATTCCTCCGACCTTTTCCCTTCTTCTTACTCTTCTCAGCATCACCCCCAGTGCGTACCTTCCCCAGCCTCATGGGAAAACAGCCATTGTCTCGGGTTGAATTACATATCTCGGATATTTGCACTTCTCGGAGAGATCTTAGTGCGCATCCGGGTGGACAAGCGGTCCCCTCCGCAGGGCCAGTTTGCTACTGCGCGTCTCGAGGAAGTGCAGTCCCTACACACTCGTATCCTTGGGGCGCTGAGCCATGCGCCTGAACCTCTTCGACTGAAGCCAACACACGCACCGTCCCATATACCTCCAGAATACGGCGGAGCGGGCTTCAGGCAGGCGACCTTCGCTGAGGTAAAGGACTTCTTCGATAATCCTCATGCCTCTCGCGCGAACGCCCTTAATCCTTTCCTCGTAATGCAATCGAATCTGTATGTGACTCAGGTATGTGTCCTCTTGACTTGCTTTCCCGTCATGACGTTAAATGTTTTCGTAAAGCAACTTGTTCGCTTTGTGATCGAGCAGTATCGCGATGAGCTCCTCATCTCGTTGCAAGGCAACGTGGATGACCATCAAGTGGCTGAAGATCGAGAGGCAGTTGCTAGCGACCTCCTCAGCATTCTTCACAGGTAAGCTTTGCCTTCATTGTATCTTCAATGTGCTTATCATGTCTTGCGCAGTATTCCCATACAATCCATTGCAACCAACGGCCCAAGTCTGGTGAGCATCAGTTTCCGGATCCTTTCGCCTCATGATCTTTATTTCGCTTCCCAGGTTCACAAAGTTCGCTTCGTGGCCTCAACACTACTTGATGCCGTTCGTAAAGCTGAGATTGCGCCGGCGTCCGCAGCTCGAGCCCATGCATACCTATGTAAGTGACAATTTAGAAACACGGACTCTGTGTTCACATCGATACCAGGGGACTTCCTCAGCATTCTTTCCGAGATCGAAAGAAACTATTTGTACGTCAGCTACGTTATGGGATCTCATCCTCAGTCAACTCACCGCATGCTCTCAGACTTGATGACGACAGAGATGGCACCTCCAGCGATGGTATGGCCATGATGAGTTGATGGGGTCTCTGGAAGACCGTGCACGAACAATGGTGTCTGTGTTTTGACTTCCCTTATTATTCCTCCTCGTTTGTGCGATGGTGATACCCGCCTCATACCAAGTGGTCTTTGTATTATTAACCTATCAGTGTTGTGTCGTATTGTTATCCTGTACCGAATTTGCACCTACGTGCAATCATACCCTACTGTATGCGAAAATCATATTCTGTGTATCATACTTGGTTCATGGAACCTGCAAAGTAACTTGGGAGGGCTTCGGAGGACTGCGTTTTGCGTGCAGCCGAAAAGGGAAAAGCGTGACGTCCTGACGCGTAGTTGTACACTTGTTCTTGCACCCTCACCATTCGCGTCTGCATTTTGCCCCACGATTTCTCCGGTCATCAACGCCGCTACGACATCACATTGCACACCACATGTCATCAACAACAGACTTTACTGAAGAGGAACAGAGTCGTTATGACAGGCAGATCCGCCTATGGGGCATCGAAGCCCAGCAGAGGTGAATTCAGTTGTCCGGGGGCCGTATACATGCTCCCTTTGGGACTTGTGCTTGCGAGTACGATGCTGATGGACTGGATAGCATGCGAAACGCGACAATAATGGTGGTTCGGCTGCAGGGCACGGCGACAGAAGTTATCAAGAATATTGTTTTGGCAGGCATCGGGAAGCTAGTCATGGTTGATGACGCAGACGTCGCCGAAGAAGATCTGGGGTCCGGTTTCTTCTTCAGAGAACAGGACGTTGGATTAAAGGTGCGCCGTGCAAAGCTGGACGCGGATATTTGATGGTTATTCCTCGGTGCTAGCGCGTGATGGCCGCCAAGGCTCGGGTGGAGAGCCTCAACCCTCTCGTGACGGTGGAAGCGGTTGATTCAATGTCGGTCCTGCACGAAGAAGTCCTAGAGGCGTCGCTGGAATCAGTCAACCTTGTTTGCGTGACGGACTGGCACCGAGATGGTCTGGTGGGCCTCAACACCATATCGGTTCCGCCACCCGAATAACACGTCTATTCAAGGTTCGAATCAACCAAATCTGTCGCAAACGCAATGTTCCCTTTTACTGCGGAGGTACCTACGGTGTTATGGGGTACATATTCTGTGATCTACTCGATCATGAGTATATTTCACCGTGAGTTCGCTTGTTGTTGCCTAATAAGTTTGCTCACATGCTTGCATCTGAGCAGTGATCGCTCGAGCGCGAATGGCCCAAAAAGCATCAAGACAGTCGCGTCGTACTGTCCGCTCGAGGTTGCTCTGCGCCACAAATGGTCAACTCTCACCAAAAGACAGACGAAAACCCTCCAACCCAGTGCATTTTTTGCAATCCTTGGTGCGTCAAACGCTCTTCGTTGTTTACTTTTGAAATCAATGCTAGACAGCCTTATGGGAATTCCAGTCGAAGCATGGCGCCCTGCCCAGCAGTCCAGATCATACGAGCGAACTCGGGAGTATAGCTGACAGTTTCATTTCAGCCGCTGACGTGAATAGACAAGTCATAACCACTCTCCCCTCGGATCTTACAGAGTGCGTTCAATACACAAAGCTTCGTATTGCCCTAATGGTCTTAGGTCTCTTGCGACCACTGCTGGTCACGAGTTCTCACCTGTTTGCGCGATAGTCGGCGGTATGCTGGGTCAGGACATCCTTAGAACTCTCGCTGCTCGCGAACCACCAATCGCCAATTTCCTGGCTTTCGACGGCAACACTGGAGGAGCCACAGTCTCTCGCATGAGCATGACGTGAACCTAGCTTGTTCTTCGTGGGTTTCTCCTGTGTTATAAACAGACGTTCCTTCTCACCAACATTCAGCTTCTTCCTGTCTGCGGATAAAGCTGTCAAACGATGGAGACAACTGGAGTGGCACATCTACGCGTCCTCGCGCACAAGAGTCGATTCTCGGTCGATTCTATTGCTCGAGCAAATGGAACGGTAGCTACCTTTTGTGATCGAGCCGGTGATAATATACGACACCACCTTCTTGAAGATAATTATCCTCTCGGTCGTTTCACAGCGCGAGGTCAATATGATGAAGAGCTATGGGTGTAAACGGCCCTTCGACCGAGGAGAGAACCTTCGATGGGCTCTCGTTCAATGTGGGTCGGAATATTGGCGGTCCAATTCATCTGTCACAAGGTCAGTTTTCAGGCGCATGCCTTGAGATTGACGCGTCTGAGGTTTGGTGTAGATCAAGATTTGCGAACGGCTCTTGGCCGAAGCTCCGTTCATTGACTGGTTTTGGAAGCTTTTACCCACTCCAGTCTCCTTGTCATGTCAGATCACCACGCGATGAAATTACATCTTGACTTTAGGACTTGATGTCTGATTACGATTGTATCGTTGTCGGTTCCGGGCACGCCGGTAGTTGCGCTGCACTTGCGGCAAAGGAGGCTGGATGTCGGAAAGGTCGGTCCATGAGCTCTCTTTCGTATCGTTGTGAAATTGAGCGTTGTCCAGTTCTGATGATAGACAAATGTCCAGCCACATGGGTCGGAGGTAACGGATACTTCACTGCAGGTGCACATAGGACCGTCCATGCAGGCCTTGATGATCTGCTGGCCATAGTTCAGGACGTTCCAATCGACAAAGTCGCTCATATTGATATGGACCCGTACACCCGTGATAACTTCATTGAAGATGTCATACGGCTTAGTGGCGGGAGATCGGACGCTACCTTGCTAGATGCGGTTGTGGACAACTCCCGGTCCGCCATCGATTGGCTAGCAAAGACGGTCAGGGTTCCGTTCATGTTCTCTTTCAATCGCCAGGCCTACGAAGTCAACGGAAGACAGAAATTTTGGGGAGGGATGGTCCTGAGCGTTGCGGAGGGCGGCAAAGGCCTAATAGCGGCTCATCAGGCCGCTCTAGCCCGAGCTGGGGTGGAGATTTGGTTCGATACTTCCTGTCAGGAAATCCTTCTTGATGAGGAGGCAATAGCGGGACTTGTTGTCAAAAGGGAAGGGGTTGAGCTCACGGTACGATCACCTGCGGTTACCCTTGCTGCTGGGGGTTTCGAAGCCAACCCCGCAACGCGGGCCCATAATCTGGGGCCGGGGTGGGAGAAAGCCAAAGTGCGTGTTTTGAAAGTTCGCTGCGGCTTGCTGCGGCTCTCACGGAAATTCATCGATGTAAATCTACGTAGGTTCGGGGAACCCCGTACAACACTGGCGAGGTCATACTGCAAGCCCAAAGAATTGGTGCAAGATTAACCGGTGACTGGAAGGGCTGTCATAGCACTGCTTGGGACGCAAACGCCGCGGATAATTGTGGGGATAGGGTCCTGACGAATCAGTACACCAAGTCTGGGTACCCGCTAGGTGTTATGATCAACGCCAAAGGCGAACGATTCGTCGATGAGGGAGAGGATTTTCGCAACTACACCTACGCCAAGTTTGGGCGTGCGATTCTTCTTCAGCCAGGAGGCTGCGCGTTCCAGATATGGGACAACAAGACCATAGGCTCTCTTCGAGAAGAAGAGTACAGCGAGTCCGTGGTCAAGCGGATCATGGCCGACAGTCTACCCGAGTTGGCGCAGAAACTGTCCAAGTACGGTCTGGACAATCCTGATGCTTTCTTGGCCACGATGGACGGCTACAACTTGGCAACGATAGATTTTCAAAAAGAGAACCCGGCAAGGACATGGGACCCCTCTGTGAAAGATGGTTTGTCGACGCAATCTCAGGCCTCGTCCCTTGCCCTGCCGAAGTCCAACTGGGCCCTCCCGTTAACTTCTCCACCCTTCATGGCGGTCAAGGTTGGATGTGGTATCACGTTCACTTTTGGTGGACTGGCCATCGATGCGGACACCGCCGGCGTCATCAGCGAGAGGACAGGGCAGAGTATCAAAGGGTTGTTCTGTACCGGGGAGATGGTGGGCGGACTGTTTTATGACAACTACCCTGGTGGAAGTGGGCTCACAGCGGGTGCTGTATTTGGGCGCACAGCGGGACATAATGCTGCTCTGCTCAGTAAACGTAGTCACTGACCAGTGACCGATTTGCTCGTTCTCCCTCGTTATGATGCTGAAATATCATGAACTTAGTCAAAAAGTGCTACTGCAACGCGCAGTGATCTCAAGCGCACTACATAGTCTGAGCAATACAATTCAAGCGCCCAAGCATGAGCATTACTGTTGACCTTCAACTTTGCATACTTACATTCGAAATCGTCAGTAAGGTCTCACGCAGAATACTGACACTTATGTGGCTGCGTATTATCAGTGATATAATGCTTCATCTGCTTGGCTTGCTAGTTTTGTTCGGCTCATTGCTTGGAGCGGTCCACTATGAACAGTTTTTGACGACTGAAGTGAGCACCTGCTGAGTCTTGTCCGTGCATTTTGCCTTCCGAACTGAAGTCGCGAGCATTTTGGAGCTCAATTGCAAGTTCGATGTAGTCACATTGCATGACGTAACCATACTTGCCTGAATTGAACATAAGCTCGGCCGGTCATGATAGCAGCATAACTTGGCATCCGTCATCGCTGAAAGCGCGCCGCCTAAGTGCCGCCTACTTCTCTTTACACCACCACTACCACAGCCCGCCGCCGCTCTCAACGCCCGTCCACTGACTCCGGCCCTTTCTCGGGCCATGTCGCGTATTGCAGACATCGTTGACCAGGTCGTGCATCCTAGCCAAGAACCCGAGAGCTCGAGTAATTCAAATGGAACGGAGACGCCGACAGTGACACCAAGCTCACCCAACGATACGCCGCGGTTGCCCAGCCATGAGTTGCCGCCGCCGCACGGACAACGTGTCGCTCATTTCCGAACCCCACCAACCACGCCTTCGATGAGAACAGGTCCACCGCGTTCTCTTTCATACCCTTATTCTACCCCTTCCACGCCCGCCGCATCACGCAGCAATTCCAAACACGAGAACGGCGCCATGCCCTCCGACCCAATCAACGAGCCGGGAGAATTTCCCTTTTCTTCACCGACTTCAGAGTTTCGTGATGCTTTCGGGGCGCGTGCTGGAATGGACAGGAAGGGAAAGAAGAGGGAGAGCAAGATTATTGATGACTCTTGGAACCCATTGAAGTGGTTCCACGACTCGCCAAAGGAAGAGAAGGAAGACTTCAATTTCGAGGATAAACCTGGAACGCCCATTGTCCAGTCGACAGACCACAACCACACAGATGGAGAGGAAGTGTCGAAACTCCCACCTTCAGGTCTCAAGCGCTCCTCGTCTGCCCAACAGAGTCCATCCAAGCCTGGAGCGGCTAAGTGGGGTCGTCTTCGGTCACTCATTCCCAACGTCGCTGCTCAGAGCGCCCGAAGCCCAATAACACCTGGACCCTCGGCCGTCACGTCCCACACGGTCAATATCACCGATGAACTCATTACTGGAGGACTCTCTACCCTGATGTTGCGCTTATGGTTCGAACGCGACGAGTACGACCAGCGCCGTATTCCAATGTTGTTTCATCGCCTTCGCATCCGTATAAGCGACAGTCTGCATCCCCTCCACGGACACAAATCGGTTTTTCGCATCGAATGTGAATACGCGAATGGCGCAGCACGATGGGTGGTCTACAGGCAACTACGCGACTTCATATCGCTTCATTACCATTACAGCCTTTCCAACGCATATAGGCGCAATGTGGAAAAGATGCCCGAGTTTCCGAAGACCAGTACGTCAGTAATACCACCGTTTGACGCGTCTGAACGTGACTAGGTCTCCCTTATTTCAAGTTCCTGCAGAAGGAGGGTAGAGAAAAGGGCAATCAGGTCGGCCATGCCGATTTCGCGCGTCTCCAGCGCGAAGCTATGGAAAACTACCTTCTCGAACTCATCCGTGCAGTGGTATGTGACCGACTACAGATGCATGGAGCTTCCCCAACCTGCTTTAGATGTTTCATCCAGCCGCCAATCGACTTGCGGGTTTCTTGGAGATAAGCGCGATGTCCATGTACCTGTCTCACTCCGGTGGGTCACAATACAAGGCTGGGTACCTCCAGATCGAGTCCATGGACAAGAGTGGATTTGGCCGCAAAGGTGCCGGATGGAGAGCTAAGCGTGAATCACGTTGGTGTGCCGTCCGTGAAAGCTATCTGGTTGCTCTCCAAGAGCCCGGCGAGGTTGGAATATTTTCCGATACGCCACTACTTACTAATCGCTATCCCAGCTCACAGTCTGGGACGTCTTCCAACTGGACTCCGACTTCAAGATCGAACGACCAAAACGGTACTATCGTCAAGGATTGAACCTCCTGCATGGCGATACAGCATCTCGAGAGGAGGAGCAGACTGGTGATCACAAGAAGCGCGGACAATCCCTGGACGGCGAACGGATGTCGATGATAGGTTCCATCAAGGGTAAAGTCAGTAACATCTTTCGACGGAATCAAAGCGAGCAGTTCCCCTCCCAAACACCGAATGGACACGGACACACCCTTCCTCGATCATCTTCTTCATCCTCGTCATCGTCCGATTCCTCTGAATCCTCACGAGCGCCGACACCCATGCTCGATCCCTCTACCAACACCAATCCTCTCAGTCCTGGTGAACATCCTGGTGATGCTGGAGACCAGGACAGGCCTTGGGTGGACAAGAAGAAGAAACGAAAGCACGATCATGAAGTCTCCAAACACGTTTTTTACATCTCGAATTCCAGATGCGTCTGAAGCTGAATGCTCGGAACGAGGTCTGTCCGCTATGAAATACGGCTGCGTACAAGCTAATACCTGATACCCATGAACAGCGACAAATGCTTCAGTGGATAACTGCGTTCCAAAGGGTGGCTGCATCGTCACATTACACAGGTAGAAATAGATTCGACAGTTTTGCTCCCATCCGACTCAATGTCGCGGCGCAATGGCTTGTTGATGGTGTAAGTGGCGTTGCTGGGAATGATGTTCTTCGTTCATCAGTCATTCACTTAGCGTGACTATTTCTGGAACCTGTCGCGGGCCATCCTTCTCGCTAGAGAAACTATATACATACACGACTGGTGGCTGTCCCCGGGTATGTCATTTTGCTGGGCACCATGCTGCATATCTGATGGGATTCCTGCAGAGCTGCTGTTGAGACGTCCGAACAAGGATCGATATCGGTTGGACCATCTCCTTGAGAGGAAGGCCAAGGAAGGTGTCAAAATCTTTATCATTGTTTAGTGAGACCATTCTTCCTTTCGGGAGGTGTCCCGCTAATGTCTCCACAGCAAAGAGGTTTCCAGTCGAACTACACCGACCGACAGCAAGTCAGTGATAGTCTTTCGAAATCCTACATGCACTGACATCTCGCAGCTACACCAAACAACGTTTGACGTCGCTCCACCCCAACATCATGGTTCAGCGTTCACCGTCTCATTTCCAGACGGGTACATTCTATTGGGCTCATGTAAATGAATACCTCTCAGTAGCATATTCTCGTTCTGATGAAGATTCTCATTCCAGCACGAAAAGCTCTGCGTCATCGATCAGGCCATCGCCTTCATGGGCGGACTAGACTTATGTTTCGGGCGGTAAGCACCTTGAGGTTTGAGGAGCATAAAGCTGCTGATAGTATCACTAGATGGGACACTCCTCAACATATACTCACTGATGATCAAGAGGATGTGGAAGGGGGCGCTGAGATTTGGCCCGGCAAAGATTACAGCAACGGCCGTGTGCAGGACTTCCACACTCTCAACAAGCCCCAGGAAGATATGTACGACCGTACAAAGGTGCCTAGGATGCCATGGTGTGTGTGTATAACGTTCTATATCCGATCGGCTGCCAAATTCTTGTAGGCATGACGTGGGTATGCAAGTTGTTGGCCAACCTGCTCGAGACCTTGCTCGACATTTTGTCCAGAGGTATGCATCCAATTCCTCTCAGCCATCACCTGGTAACACCGTCCTTGAAGGTGGAACTATCTGCTGCGAATCAAGGTACAAGCTTTGTTCTTTCTTAACTAGGGTTTCTCACGGTGTCACAGAATCATTCACGAGCTATGCCCTTTTTATTGCCTCCGCCTGAGTTCAAGCCCGGAGAGCTGGCGCAGATGGGCTTGACAGGCACATGCGAGATGCAAATCTGTCGCTCGGCAGGCGCTTGGTCTCTTGGGACGCCGGACAAGGTTGAGCATTCCATCCAAAACGCCTATCTCAAAGGTTTGTCGTCTTGCAAGTTCTTTACACCCTTAGAGCAACTCAACGCCGTCTTACAGCGATTCAAATGTCGGAGCATTTCGTCTACATCGAAAACCAGTTTTTCATAACATCGTTCGTCTTGTGTTCTGTTTTGGCGTATCTCTAATGATATGTTATTCAGGACTGTCGTAAACGATATAAAGATTGAGAACAAGATTGGAGACGCTCTAGTACACCGTATCATCCGTGCTCATAGCGATGGCACCCCTTGGAAGTGCTGTATCGTCATTCCGTTGTTGCCCGGTTTCCCATTCCCTGTCGACCATAGCGACGCTAGTTCGGTATGTCCTTTGCACCCGTGCTACCGAGGGCTTATACTTGTCACAGATTCGAATTATCCTGGAATGTCAGAACCGCACCATCGGGCGCGGTCCCAACTCGATCTTCTCGCGTCTCAGGAGAGAGGGCATCGATCCCGATGATTATATTTCAGTCTTTTCTCTCCGCAACTGGGGCAAGCTCAAGGATGTTTTGACTACTGAGCAGGTCAGTGATAAGTATGCCCTCCGCTGCCGCACTTTCTGACGCGTACCAGGTATACATCCATGGCAAGGTCTGTATCGTTGATGACAGACTGGCCATCATTGGTAGCGCCAACATCAACGAGCGATCGCAAAGAGGAGATCGCGACTCTGAATTAGCCGCTGTGATCAGAGATACCGACATGATCGACTGGTATGTTCGCTGTTGCTTTTGTGGCGTATGTACTGACATGCCGCAGCACTATGGCTGGGAAGCCGTTCAAAGTGGGGCGTTTCGCTCACACCCTCAGAGTGAGACTGATGAAGGAACATGCCGGTATCGACGTCGACGCAACATATGAGGATGACCTCATGGTCAACGACCCAGTCAAGGCGGAACACGAGCAGGAGGCATGGGATCCTGACGCAGAAAAAAGTATGGGAATGATGACGGAGTAAGCAAAGTCAAAGCTCACCACCAAACTCCGACTGGCGCCTTGTTGCGAACTGGCTTAGACGGGCTCGAGCAAGGTGCTTCTCATAACTGTATTACATCGATCAGTGCGCTAATTTATCGGCAGCCACCCATGGATCGGGTGAAGCAGGATCTAGGACTGGCATGAAAATCCTGCACAAGTTGCATATCGGGACAAGACCACATCCGAGATCGAAGAGAAAGGATTCGAGGAAGAGCGCACCAACTTTACTCGGGATGGCAAGAAGGTTCCCGGTTTTGCTTCGGCAGTGGTTCCCACATTGGAGGAAAAAATGGTCGAAGCAAACTTCGATTCGCGTACCGAGGTTACTGCAGGAGGCGAGACAGGTGCCAATGGTTCAGCCAAAGACGCATGTACAGACCAAGTTCGCTCGTCCGATGGAGATCTATTTGGCGCTCCTGCCGATGCCTCTTCGTCAGCAAAAGTCGACGATCAGCCTCCCCACGCGCGCACCAGTGCCGATGATGCCACCGACGACGAACGTATGGCGCCCCGAGCTCGCTCTACGATCCGCAGACAGTTGGGGGGTAAACTTGGAAGTAAGACCTGGACAGTGGCGGTCAAACGCCCGAATGTGGAAGCTTCTGCGTTTGAGGACCCGGTCTCAGATTCTTTCTGGAAAGATGTCTGGGTGGCTGCCGCCGTTTACAACGTATGCTTTTACTCCCCCATCAAGTTGAGCTAATTACTGACTTACATTAGACGGAAATTTATCGGAAAGTATTCCATGCCGTCCCGGATGACTTGGTCACAACTTGGAAGCAATACAAAGAATTCGTGATGCACCATGAAAGGTTAAATAAACCTGTCAGTACCGTTGTGGTATTGTTCGCTAATATTCCCGCGCCTAACTTCTGTGCTTGATAGCCCCGGGATTCCAATACACCGGAAGCAGTAGGACGCGTCCCTTCAGAGACGGGCGACGAACTGCAAGCTCCGGCCGATACCACCGAACATCCCATTGATCACATAGAAGATGGTCTGCATGCTCATGAGGATACCTCGACGGACCACGAGATGAACAATAGCACTCCTGCCCTAGAGAAGGACACGAACCGCCCACGGAATCGAGCGAACAGAGGTACCGAACCGTTTGCCAAAGCGGAAAGGGACGAAATGGAGAAACTCCTGGGTGAACTCTGCGGTCATCTTGGTAAGTCCTTGTGATTTTCTCATACTCATAAGGGCTGACACGTTCGAAAGTCTTATACTCTACCCGCTTTTTGGAGGGAGAGGATGTTGCGAACAATTTCCTATTCAATGCTGATAGGTTAGTCTCAGTCTGTGTTTCGAGGAGTACCTACTCATTTCCGTCTCTCCAGGATTTTGCCGCTTCCCATCTATGATTGATGATCTATCGATCCATCAAAGGATCCCTACTTTCAGCCCGTTTTTCATTCGTTTAGCAATGGCTTTCACGGACGATATCGATACGACAGACTCTCAGAATATACCGCTCTCCTTCAAGTAGTGCACGAACTCTGTAGGTTACATGTGTATCTTCAGCTTATACTCAGCTGTGGCGCAATAATTCTAAGTCGTAATCTTTGAACGACTGATATGCCAGATCTTCGGCAGGTCTGGCATTGGTAAGGATGACACATATCTAGTACATTTTCGCAGTAATCTACAATCCTTCGGCGGCGACAGCTTCAGCCAATTTCTTCTCGTATAGATCCTTGGCCTCGGTCCAGGTCTGCGCTTCCTCGCGCTTGGGGAACTGGAGTAGGGACGGAAGGAGATCTGAGCTGAATTGCTCCGATGCCTCCCGGGGAAGGAGAGTAGGCAGGTGGTCGATGGAAATCACCGATAGAGCTGGGTAGTCAGGCCTGGAAAATATGTGAGAAACCGCAGCGCATAGCGATAGAGCGCGCAACCCACCAATGTCAACGGGAACAGTAGGTTCCGAGAATGTGGTGTTGATGGAGTATACGGGGATGGGGTTGAAGGGGTTCGTGGTGTCGCAGCTGACATCGACAATCACTGAGAGTCTACGGCTCTTTCCTGCAGCTATCACTGTCTCCTTCGTAACGAAGGATGGGATCTGGGAGCTCAGGTAAATGCAGTTGACGAAGATGTCGACGTCAAGGATCTCAGAGAAGGGCCCGCCCTTGGCGGTCTCTGCCATGTCCCACTTCAAGATATCGTCACTGGAAACGCAAGGGTAAGGGAAATTCCTTCGGAAAGACACGAACGTACTCATCGAGGCCGATCCTCTTGAAAAGATCAACGGCACCACGACCGCATCGGCCGAGAGCACCAATTACAAGTGCTTTGACGCCCTTTCCAGAGCCGCCGAGGGCGAATTTGACACTGGAGATCATCGCGTCTTCGTTCTCGTACGGCGTGAGGAGGCCGAGCTTTTCGCCTTTCTTCTGCGATGCGAGCGCGAGCGCGCCAGCAGCGGCGCCAGCGAAACCAGCGTGATATCCAAAGGCCGCGACACGCCTGCCTGTCGAGTCATTCAAGAACTCCAAGTCGTAGAGCGTGCCGCCACCGCGATGGAAGCGCGATAGAACGGCGGACCAGCCAGCTTGTCTTTTGTAACAGTGCGCGAACTGGATGTGGGTGTGGGGAAGAGGATCAGTCGATTCTGGCAACTCCTTGAGACCGATGATGGGTATGTTGGTTGGCGCAGAGGGCCATGAATTGTTTTCTACGAGCTCACATCCAAGACTAAATATGATTTGAGAAGAGAAATAAAGAGATAGAAAGGAGATACTCACGTCTCGTATTCCGAGTCATCAAAAATTCTTTGCTCGTCGCGTTCAACGTAAATTTTGAAGCCGGCATCGATGAGCTTTTTGGCGACCGTCGGAGAAAGAGCCGCACGGCGTTCAAACTCCTTCTTCTCGCATCGAAGCCAGAGGGTAGGTTGGGACATGTCCTAAAGTTAGAGGTGCTAGTTGACTGAGAAGATGACTTGATCCAACTTTGATCGAGAATTTGACTCGAATCCTTATCTAATCGGACGGCTCGGCCCGGTGGACCGTCGACGTCCAATCTCTCCCAAATTGTTGCTCAGAACGTTCAACGTGAAGTCAGGCCTGAAAATATTTTGTCTACAAACGGACTGCTGATTGCAGTCTTTTGTTGTGCTCAGTATCTCAGGGTCTCTAGGACAGGAAAGGCGATGAACGCCGGTGTCTTTTGGTCACAGGGACAAAGAACCATCTGGCATCGACGTACTACGCAAGCAGTAGCACCCTTCGCAGAACTCTTCGTCCCGCATCTTGTGCATACGTAGTATTTCTCGCACAAATATACACAGCTCCGTCTTGTCTTTGTGTCCAAACTGTCCTCAGCGTCCAGGCCGGTGCATGCTGGCGCATGCTTCGAAAGAAGATGCTTCGGACAAAGCCTGTAGACTGTAGTAATAGTTACAGTACTAGTATACCAGCCTTGTCTTTTGCAAATGTCTTGATACATGCACCAAAGATAAATAATCCCTCCACAGCCAGCGCTGCCTGCGAGATTTGGTCTCAGATACAGAATACGCGGACGCGGACGCGGACCAAAGCTCATGCGCATGACTGGCCGGTGAGTACGCGAGCTCGCCCCCGTGCAAGTAAGGAGCGCAGTCACCGGCATTGACTCTTCCGAAACCCGAAGGACGTGGAGTTGACAATGACATGACATGATGGGTGGTAGCAGTCTACATGATTGTCAATTGTCGATGGTTGCTGGTGAAGACGCCCAGCATCGCGCCAAGTGCCAGCTGCCAGTGATTTGGTTCGATGCTTGCTGAATTGAGGAGGGCAGAGCTGCAATCTGCTGCAACGCCAGGTTACGCAGCTCCAACGGGTCTAAGATACACCATCAATTGCATTTCCAATTTTAACACGTTACGAATCCGGACTGCTATAGCCGAGCGAACAAACTCTTTCTTTACGACCATCACTGTCATAACTTTCCAAGGCATCTCGCCTGTATCCTCTCTTTCTCTAATCATGGTCCACTCTTTAGCATCCGTATTTCTGCTTTCGTTTCTCCTTCCCGTCGCGTTCGCCGCGTCTGCCGATGATTGGAAGTCTCGTTCCATCTACCAAGTGCGCTTAGCAAGCATTGTTTTGGCGACCAAGAGCTCTTACGCCCTATCCTAGCTTGTGACCGACAGATTTGCCAACTCTAAAGGCTCCTCGACAGCATGCGATACCGCGGACAGAGTGTATTGCGGAGGCACCTACCAAGCAATCATCGACCACTTGGACTACATCCAAGGCATGGGTTTTGACGCCATCTGGATCTCGCCTATAGTCAAGAACATTGAGGCCAACACCACAAATGGCTTTGCATATCACGGGTACGGTTTCAACATGTTTCAAGCGCGTCGGTCTTTAGCTCGCTGTGCAGGTACTGGCCCGAAGACATCAACTCCCTGAATTCCAATTTTGGTTCCGCCGACGATTTGAAGAGTTTGGCCACTGCTCTCCATGACAAGGGCATGTATCTGATGGTGGATGTCGTTGTAAACCAGTATGTCGTTCTTGCTTTCCAGTAGCAAGCACCTCTGAACTGTCAACTTAGTCTCGTCGCCAATCCCATCGATTCATCTACCACAATCCCCCAATCCTTCGATTATACGGACCTGTCGTTGACATCTTCATCCGAGTTCCACACAGAATGCTTCATCTCGGATTACAACAATCAAACCGATGTCGAGCAGTGTTGGCTCGGTGATGCTGGCCTCCCTTTACTCGACATTGACACGGAGAATTCTACAATTGCACAAACCTACTACGATTGGATCAAAAACCTTGTCAGCGAATACAACATCGACGGTGTCCGTGTCGATACCGTGAAGCACGTCCGCAAAGACTTCTGGCCTGATTTCGTTTCTGCCGCTGGTGTCTTCACTATCGGAGAAGTGAGAACGTTCATCTCAAAAACACTATGCAGCTTCTCACAATTTACTTATAGGTTCTCAACGGTGATACCACCTATGTCGCCAACTACACCAGTCAGACTATTCAAAATTTATGGTGATGGTACTGATAGCCTCGCAGGTTACATGGACAACGTTCTCGATTACACCACCTTTTATCCTCTCGTTCGGGCCTTTTCCAGCACGTCTGGCTCGATGTCGAACTTGGCCTCGCAGTACAAGGACAACCAAGCGGCGTTCAAGAATGGTCTCTTCTCCGCTGGTTCATTCCTTGAAAATCATGACCAGGCCCGCTTTCAGTCACAGACTACAGATTCTGGACTGGTGAGGAACGCTGTTACTTGGCCGTTCATCAACGATGGCATTCCAATTCTTTACTACGGCCAAGAACAAGGTTACACTGGAGGCGACGATCCTGCCAACCGTGAGGCGTGAGTGCGATTGACTTTCTGAAGTCTGTAATTGACGTTTGCGTGCAGTCTTTGGCTCAGCGGATACTCCTCGGACAACGCTCTTGTCACCCACGTCACCTCGTTGAATGCTGCGCGCAAGCTTGCCATCAACGCCAGCAGCGACTTCATCAGCACAGCCGTACGTCTTTCCTAATGTCATCCTTTCTTGTCTCATCGTGCCCAGGCGACCTTCATCGACCAAGATGATGACTCTACACTGGCTGTCTCCAAGCCGCCTCTCCTTACGTTGTTGACCAACACCGGCTCCTCCGGTTCCGCATCGTGGAGCATTCCCAGCTCATCGAACCTGTTCTCGAAGGGCGAGACCGTTGTTGATCTCTTGACGTGCAAGTCTTACACTGTCGATTCCAGCAGCGGAGACTTGTCTGTCAGCGCGAGCAGTGGACTGCCCAAGGTCATAGTGGCTTCCTCCAAATTGGACGGCACGATGTGCACGTCTGTGTCCGCTGGCACCAATGGTGCGTTGGCGATGAGCTCGGCCAACGCGCTCTTGACAATTGCGGTCGCCGGGTTACTCTATTCGATGCTTTGAGTATCACAGTAGCTCACGGACTCATTGGACTTGCCTGGGACACTAGACTGTAGGGTACGCTCTGTTTAATTTGTAAAAAAACGTCCCCTTGCACACATCTATGATAGACAGATGATAGTACTTATTTTTTGGAATCTACCTCGACGTGCCCATACTTTCCCTCCTTTCTTGGTGTTCGGACGTCGGGTTTGTGCTCATAGCTTGTTTCATCCTGCTGCGATGACTCGAGGGACACGCATAATATTCTACAAAACTTCGTCCGTGAGCACACTGAGCAGGCATCGAGCTGCTATGTTTCGGTGCAAGAATGAAGGGCATGAGGAGACACGCTAACATGCGATGCCTGGATATCTACTACAACGGTAATTCCAAGTGCGGCAAGACCACGATGATGCAAGTATATCCCACGACTACTTGAAGATGAGAGAAATGGAAAGAGTTTGGTCGCTGTCTGGCCGTGCCATGAACGGTAAGGGTTTACTAATCTTCGGTGTCGTCGCAATTATCGGGGTGCTTTTGCAGACTCCGAGGGTCAGGTATACGTAGACGAGGAAAGAAGCCATCGAGATCATACTGACGAGGAATGCGCTCCAGTCGTCGGAGATACGGATTGAAGGCAACATCTGCTGTCTTTTCGCAAGGGGAAAACTCCAGAGATCTTACTCCAACCTTCATGATTAGCCTTAATTCTGGCTGTCCTGGCCATGCCGAAATCTCCGAGCTCGGGCAGAGGAACGGTGGCGTAAACGTCTCCGCGGATGGCGGGTGCCCCATTCCCCGGTATGGGACGTCGCCTCTGAAGCTTGAGGGTCCTATGATGGCAGTTTGAATGCAGGTGGCGAGAGTCCGACAGTGCCGCAAGCGGCGTGACAAGGTCAGGCTCTCTCCCGACGACTTCTAAATCTCCCTTATAGACTTCGCTTAATGAACGTGCCTAATCGCTGTGTTCTCGTACCTTCGCGGCAGAGGTATATGCGGCACTCCTGGCACACGACGCGGAGGCTCTTCGCTGATAGTGCGTTGAGTCAACATACCTCATCTACAGAAGACACGTGAAAGGTCACCGAGGTCTCTCATCTCTCATCCTCGGGTACCTTCAATATGTGGTACGGGGCAGCTTATGCTCACGACGCGGAGGCTCTTCGCTGATTGTGCGTCGTACCAACGTACCCCAATTAACACGGATGACGCGCGAAAGGTTATCGATTGTCTCCGGCCTTCGACAAATATTGCGGTGATTGTGCGTTGCGCTAACATTCCTCGATTAACACAGAATCCAGATGACGCACGAAAGGTTATCGATTGTCTCCGGACTTCGACACATTACGGTGATTGTGCGTTGCGCAGACATACCCAAATCGCGCAGAAGGCCGTCGATTCTTTGTGACACTCTCTCTTCCGAGGAAGGTACCTCCTTTTCCGCCTTTCCTACGCTCCTAGTTCTTGCCCCACAATCCACGACCTCAAGCAAGCATCGATGCTCAGTCCCTGGATAGGACCTTTCCTCTCACCAAGAAAAGCACCGCCAGCCACGGAGCTGCTTAGCTTAGAGGAAGACGGCGCTTTTGATGTAGCACTGGACGCAATACTATTGCGGAGGCTATTCAGTAATTGTGCGTTGCACCAACATGCCCATATCGCGCAAAAGTTTATCGATAATCTCCGGCTCTTGACATTGTGCCATTTCGAAGGATGACCTCCCCTCCTACGCTCTCCCCCGACATTCAGAGCCAGCAAGTGAGCATCGACGTTTACCCCGGGAATAAGTAGACCTTCTCCGGGGTAGACCGTTTGTTATGCACCTTCGCCGCCCAGCATTGGACCGCCAGCCGCATAATTTGTCTCTCCTGCCCCAGACTTCTCTCGGCATATTTGAGCTTGAGGTCGTCATTGCAAGACCTGTGGCGGCGCACCCCCGCGTGGGCAGGTACAAAGAACGCCCGCACTGTGGCAGCTCAATGAGTCACCATGGTATAGAATCTCTGCCTTCTTCAGGAGTGAGTATGAGTTAAGGATGTATATGGAGGCTTACTTGTTGGTATCAAATCGCACCGGAAGAGGATATGTCTCTCAGCTCCGATCCATGCCCTCGTTCCAGCATCCTACTGGGCCCGCTTCTTGCGCCTGTGTCGAGTACGCTTTGGTCTCGGAGAGGGTGGGTCGTAGAGATCAGTGAGAGGAACTTGGATTTTGCTAGACTCGGATGGGTTGAGTACACCATTAGCAGCATAAGGGTGATAGCTGAGATCCGATGGGGGCACAGGAGGATGTGTTTTCCGGATAGGGCGCAGACGAGGAAAGACCATGTATTGAGGAAAGGATGTAAGGGTGGAAGTTTTCTCTTCAAGTGTTGTTGTCTGACGATGCTGGCGGAAAGATTATCAAGAGATAGTAGACGAGGGGAGCAACATACATTAGACAAGAGAGATTGGGCGCAAATCGCTACGTAGTCAACCGCGACGGACTCTGCGTGTTTCCGTCTTGCTCTTCGTTCGTGTTTGGTGTCTTCGCATTTCCGTTTCAGTCGCCTAGCTGGGGTTCAAAGAAAGCCCTTTTAAACCACTGAACATACGTACTGAGCTCGTTGATTGGAAATAGCTTTCGATAATGTTATTGGTTGAGGCTCGGTGTTGGAGGACCATAATCTGAATACTATTCTGCAGTGTGAGTGGGAGGAGGATCACCATGGAACTCAGAGCACACCTAGTTCACTACTCTGCGTGATGCTTGTCGCTGCTTCGTTCTTGGGTTGCTCGTACGCCGCGGACGTGTCCAGCAAGTTATGGATTCGTTCATTGAGATTTTCCAAGAGTTGTTCCGACTCAACGTCGCTCGCGTCTTCTTCTGACTCAGAGAAGTATAGACTCTTGCGAGAGGTGATTTGCGACGAATCCGGTATTAAGTGGGGATTCGAAAAGCGTGGAATGTTGTGGGCCATGGTGACGATGTTGATGGTCAAGAACAAGCTGGAAGCTCACCACGTGCCAAACTTTTCTTTCCCTTCGACCGCCATCATGGAAGCAAACGCTAGCCAACCGTACACAATTCTGCGCATCAAGCGCAAGCGGAACGAGGAGCCATTAGAGGCGCTTTTCGTTGAAGATGCTGCTCGCAGGAAAAAGTCTCGACCTGGTGGCGTCTTCAAGTTTGCCCAGACAGTGGAAGACGCAGCATGGAATGATCAGAAGATACAGCAGCATATCCAGGTATGTAACACGCGCGCTCTTGCAAAGGCTATGAATGGAAATTGGTGGCTACCTAGGATGAAGTCTCCCGCCTGGAATCTACACTGATCGTGCCACCTCCCACTGTCGCGCCAGCTCCCCCCGTCGCGCCTGTGGTTGCCCCAAAGAAAAAAGGACGCGTCTCGAATGATTTCGCCCGCCGATACACGATTCTCGCTAACGACTCGGAACCTGCTGCGCCACAAATGCCCACTAGCCCGTAAGCGACGTGCTTTGTACAAGCACTCGCCTGCTGAATTCTTGCTATGTGTCAAGACCAAAGATCGCATCCTCCACTGATAGGGATCAGCAAGCCACGAAGTTTCCTATGTTCGATGCCGTGCCCGTGGGATATGGACAGACGATGGATCCCGACATGGAGAACATCATGCCGCTACTCAAAGCGTATCTCAGCGGTTGGCTATTCCTTGTGTGTCTACCTGCATGATATCTTAGTATCACCTAGTCAACGAGCCTAATCTTGGCGCCACGGTCGAGGAGGACGACTACGTCTGGGATGTTTTCTACCATAGGCCAGCGTCGCTGAGCGAATGGAATTCGGCCGCGACTGTGGGGACACTGTAAGACGTTACAATGACTTTGTGTCCTCTTCTCATACTTCATAGGACTGGACTCCCTCCCTCGCTTACCGATCCCAATGATTCAGACTCGGAGTCTGAGGTCGAAGATGACGCAGACGAGGACTCAAATGGTTGGTTTCGTGCATATTGTGATTGCAGTCCCTTCACTTTTCACAGCCGAGGAATATTATGGAAACGACTATCCAGAGGACGAAGACTCGTCGGATTGGAATACAGGTAGCAGTGGTTCGTCGCCGATTCTTGTATCATTGTAGTTCCTTTTCACAACAGTTCTCAGATGAATTCCACGAAGACTCCGACGAATTCGATGATTCCGACTAGACACCGTTTTTGACGACAACGAACAACCTAGATATCCTTCCAGCATCTCATCAACATCTTTGCACCAATTCCATGTAAACCACATTCCACATCCTCCCATGTAGCCATACCATGTACATCTTATGATCATGCCTTTTCTTCATGCTGGTTCTCCTAGTTAGCATACTCAGGGTACGATCTGAGGTCAGACTTACGCTGTTGACACTCCTCTTGGCGCGACCACGACCTTTGCCACACGTCAGTACCCCAAGGAAGGCAAGGACACCGAGCATTATCAAAGCGACGGCCAGAGTCAAGCCAGCACCCAAGAAGCCAGCGCCGACGGGACCGATCTTCTGGTGTACGGTGGCGGCTGCGCTGGCTTGAGATGCCGCGAGTGCGATTGCGCCACATCCTCTATCCTCAGTGTTGCTACAAACTGTGCACCAGTCAGAGGTGCCGTTGACTGTCGATGGCTAAGAGGTTTGTTAGAGTCGCGAGATGAGACGAGGTGAGGCCTCATAACTTGCCTGCAGAGTATTGACAAATGTCGACAGAGGGATATCGCCGTCTTCGTTCAGTACGGTGTAAGTCGTGAAAGTCGTGTCGTCGGTGCCGTTCTTGAAGTTGAAGCGCAAGACGGGTTCGCTCCCTGACGATGGTTGGCGGATTTCGATGGCCAAGGCAGCAGCGTAGTTGACTGGGGCGCGTCAGTTTGAGCTGAGCATGTATGAAAGAGAAATGAGCACCTATCCCAGCGAGATTCGGGTGCATTTCGGCAGCAAGAGTCATATTGAAGAGTGACAAGAACGGCTTGTAAGACATCGCAAGAAGAACAAACTTCGTATCGTCATCGGTGATACTGTCGAAAGCATTGAAGATTGAAGGAAGTATCGCGCGACCGGCGACTACACCATCAATTGTCAACGGAGTTTGGAAGCACAAGAGATGGAAAGTGCGTACGATTGCCGACCCCGTCGTTGGATGAGTCGCTGAAGACTCCGTATTCGTGCCAGTTCGCCAGATCGCGAGCTTGTGCCATATAGCTAGCAGGGATGGCTTTTGCGAACGCCTCGTTGTGGATGTTGTTGACGTTCATATAATCGTAGATCTTTACGTGTATCGATGAGCAACAGATCAGCTACACAGGAGGAACGACAGACATTCCACTGCAGAACTTGTTAGACGAGAACTGGTCAAGAAGCTCATATTAAAACACACCATGTTGGACAGGACCACTGGTCGGCCATCCAAGTAGGGCTTGAGGTCGTTCAGGAAATCAGCGGACTCCGCCTCTTTCGCAGCAAAGACACTAGAGTTGTAAAACGCGTTCGAGTGGGCGGTAAAAGTCTAGTAGGAGTCGAATAAGCACATTGAAGCCGACGCGACGAAATTAGCACCCACACTGCACGACGTCCAAGGCTCCATGGACACATCGTTGTCGGGTTCCACAGACTCGACTGGTTATAGTTTTGAGG
This sequence comes from Strobilurus pachycystidiatus, assembly GCA_019915135.1. Classification (NCBI taxonomy): domain Eukaryota; kingdom Fungi; phylum Basidiomycota; class Agaricomycetes; order Agaricales; family Physalacriaceae; genus Strobilurus; species Strobilurus pachycystidiatus. Next base: position 1,999,728 of record JAHLMK010000004.1, read on the forward strand.
GAGTTAATTTACGGTAAAAACGATACACGTACTGGGGATGTACTGCCAGTGCCGGATGAATGGATTAGCATTTCGAAGTATTCGCAGATTTCTGGCCGCGTACTTGATATCCATCCAAAGGGCCCTCAATAGTGGTCCCATTAGCCAACGTCGTCGAGTAGTTCGAGTTGGCGGGGAAGAGGCCTTGCAGGAAACTAGACGCGGAATTGAGAATCACCTCACCTTCACCTCCCGCGTCGGCAATGACTGTCCCATGGGATATCAGTTGAGAGGCACAATCACAGAAACGTATTTAGTACCTTGAACCTGGTTCAAGTTGACGAGACTCGTGTTCAGCCCCGGGATGTTAGAGTCCGCCGAGGAGTTGAGATAGATGCTTCGGAAGAGCTGCCCTAGTTGGTAGTGTTGTTGCTGGCCATGGAAGAATCAGCCCAAGAACTTGATTGAAAGAAAGACGCGCACGTTTCCCAAGGGCGTGATCGTTGTCGATGTAGCTGTGTACGTCGTAGGGCTCTGATAAAAGCCTTACATCTCGTCAATCACCGCACTCGACGCGACGTGATAGTACTGACCTTGCCGATCGCCGTGGCGGACGAGAACGACGACACCAAGGACAGTGCTGTTCGACATGATTCGAATAGGTGCTTTACCTAGGCCTCTGTGACTCGGATGGACGAAGGAAGTCAAGGAGTGATCACTCACGCATCGTAGCTTATATACCATATGGCCGGGATCAAATTGACTCCCTTACCCCATCTGCAGCGGTCTTCCCTGGGCAGAGTGTATCAGCTAGTAGTAGTATCTGGATGTTGGCATTTAAAGCGGCTTGTCTGTGTCAATGAAGAGCCTATAAACTCACGTTTGGATCCTGTTAGCAACTCCTTGGCAGGGCAAGTACCTTCTACTAAAAGCTAGTCTTCCATCCTCAAACACTGTGACTGTAGTTTGACAAGGCGTGTATAAATTTATCTTCTTACGAAAGTCTACCGAAGTACTACGAGCAAGTGACACCGTGTCCGCATGGACGTAGACGCCGCACAAGACTTCTCTGCCCCGTCCTGAACCGTATATGGTTTGACCCGAAGATTGTATCAGCGATTCAGAGGCGAGACCGCATCGCAACGCTTTATACACTCCAGGAAGATATCATCGAAGAATTGGTCGACCTTTCATATTGAATCAGAATAATCATGATTCGGGAACATCATCCGACGACGAGCATGGGACGCGTACCTTCAAAGTCTGAGTCACGATGCAGTTCTTCCCCGAGGATCCCCACGAGTCATCGCACTGGAGGTAATTCCACACGTCCACAACCGTCTCCCCCGTCGCGTGGGTCCCAGTTAGCTCTACATCGACGCGATATCTCGTCGACGTGAAGAGATCCGGGCAAGACACGTATGCGACGGTCAACGCGTCGTGTATCGGTGGCCCATCCTCGAACCCGAATGTCGATTTATACGAATCTGCGAAGAAACGTATCAATGTCATCAGGGTGTGGCGTAATGAAGTCGTGGCCGGTGGGAAAGACGCCTCTGGTGCGCCTATGGGAGTGTCGGGGGAGAGGAGTTTCCACATGACGTTTCTGTTGGCTATAGCCGTGTGGGTGACGTTGATGGGTATCATGACGGCTGGTACCGGCGCGTCTAGCACGATTTGAGCTGCGTGAGCTGCTCTCTGTGGTAAGTTGCCTTGATCGAAATGAGATGAGACTCTCGTACGATCACACATAATGTTGTATTCTATCGGTTTTTCAGAACGGTTCTGGAGTCAAATAAGTATCTTGAATGCTTACCAGCTACGGCAGAACGATTGCCTAACCCTACGCCGCCGCCCATAAACACATTTTCAGTTACAGCTTCTAGCAGCTCTGGATATACCGCGACGAAGAGCGCGATGTTCGTCATGGGCCCACAAGATATCACTGTCACTTTCTCGCCAGCACCGCCTTTCCAGGTCTGCTTGATGGCGGAGGACATTCCATCCAGAGCGCGAGCTGTAGAGCCATCAGGGTTCTTGGCGATGAATTGAAGGACTTTGGGGTCATCATTCAGAGGAAAACCTTCAACGCCTCCGAGGCCGTCGGGCCCGTGGATCTCTGGATCGTGTTTGGCGGGCCGCAGGAGGGGCTTTGTGGCGCCAGGATAGACGCGCAGGTCAGGGGATCCACCGAATGCTAGAAGACATCTGGCGGCATTGATAGCGGTGTGATCAGCAGACGCGTTTCCGTGAACCTGGTGCGTTTAGAGTTGGGGATGGTCCTGGATAATGAATTGTGGGCTCACGGTTGATATACCAAGAAGGTTGATGTTTGGGCAATGAATGGCGAGAAGGATGGCTGTTGCATCATCGTGGCCCTGCATAAGATATCATTGGGTATGAGGGATACTGCAGGATTCCTGGCAGTCTAGAGACTCACCGGATCGACGTCTAACCAGACGTTGCGGCGAGAGCTTGCCATTCCTGAGTGTCGTGTTAGCCAATGTTCAACGTTCAACGTTCAACTGCTGTGGTGATCAGTACTACTTATCGATCACTGTCAGAGTGGCTCGTGGGCTCTCGTGGACTCTGCCTGAGTCTGGGACTACCGGTCCGTTCCTTGATGCTGATTCCTGATACAGATGTGCGACAGGTGCCGTTTTCCCGTCGGTCCAAGGTCCGTACACCCGGCCATCAAAAAGCCAAGAACATGGAATCCTATCGAACCTCGAAAGATCTCGAAATCAACATTCGAAGTGTACTTCCGAGTTGGCAGCATACAATGATACGTTTCAAACGGTTACCAAACCGTGGCCAGTCCAGTTAACTTAACTAAGCTTTAGACATGACTGTCACAGAAAGTGTGTGAGTATGGAGCGCCAATATATGACGTAGTTCTGCGTCATGTTTCCTAACCGGGCCATTCTTCCTTCCTAACTGGGACTGAGACTTGCGGGGACTTGCCCAGAATAGTTTTCTCTACTTACCTCTCAGTTTCTGCCGAGCTTGGCTTTTCTCCCTCGGTGATGGCTGACGACGAGCGCGCATCAAAAGACGAGGATGGAGTTTCGGCCTCCACCTCCTACATATATCCTATCAAATCCTTGCTCACAGGCATCCAGCCTGCGCCTGACAACCAGCGGGCGAACCAGGCATCTTCATCAACCTCCACCGCGACTCCAGAATTTACAAAATGGATCGCAGATGAGGTGGAACGAGCCCGTGCGTACTTTATGCCTTGTGATTTATTGATACTGACCATCTCCAGGCGATACAAATACAGAGGATGTCAACACTGCCTGCGATCCAAACACGTCCTCCTCCTCCTCGCTGCATACACACGCGCCCTCAGCACAATCACAGAGCATCGCAGTGCCTCCCACCAGAAAGCCGCCGTTGAAACGCCAAAGGTCGTCAAAACATCGCAAATCTCATGCCAAATCCACCTCGGCCTCCGAACACGCTCGTCCCAATTTCCGACACTTTCCTGGCGAAGATGGCCCCTCCAAGCAATCTTTTTCCAAAAACCCCTCCGGATCAGTCTCACTGTCGCCTTCTTCCTTGGATCCCCGCCATCCTCCCCCTCTTCAGGCTGTCTCTCAAGAAGCGTTCAACTTTTCAAGTAGCAGCCTATTACCCGAAACATCGCTATCGCCTCCCGAGCTGTCAATTTCTTCCCCCGAACAATCTCTACCATTCAACCCAGCTGAATTAGGGCTAGTTCACCTCCCCCCCATCTCGAAAACTGACTCTGCTTCATCTGGTACTGACAGTGCCCAGTATTTCACCCCCGCGAACACAGAGGACTCTTCCTCTCATGATCCTAGACCAACAACACAGTCTCCACCTAAAGAAGATTCGGATAATTCTCCATCTTCACGTTCCGATAGTCGCTCGACGACAGAAGAGGATCCACATCTTACCGTCCGATTTCAAGCCGTTCAGGACGAACATGGTCATCACGTCGTTGTAGGACGCGAGGGGGTACTTGCTAAATGCGAAGACGAAGTGTGTCCAGTTGCCCTTGCCTTTGTTTTATTTGTTCTGACCCTCCTTCTAGCCAATACGCACTCCGGGCGCTGTCCAAGCGTTTGGGGTTCTCATTGCCCTTCAAGAATGCGAAGACACTCTCGCCGTTCGCCAAGTTTCCGAAGTAACGCGTCTTCCAATGTGTCAGACTTTCAATCTGATCATCTTCTAGAACTCCACTGAACTTTTGGGTCTATCTCCTCAGTATCTCTTCTCTCTAGAGTGCTTTACCGATACTCTTCCGGATGACCAGGCCGCCCTGGTATGGGACAACCTCGATTTTCTTGCAGAACCTAGCGCGGACTCTTCAGAAGATAATGAGGATTTCGGTCATCCTTTCCGTCTATCGGGATGGGGAGCACCCCCAGATCCTTCCAATCCCGAAGCTCATCGGCAAATGTGGACGTGTTGGTGTGCCATGCATCGGCCACCCAATGCTTCTTCTGGGAGAGAGCCTCGCTTATTCGTGATGGAGTTCGAACTCGAGCAAGATACTTTCAATCCCCTATATCCCCCGGTCTCACAATCTCCTCCAACAAGTCAAGGCGGCTCTCCGCTTAGTGCTGGATCTGTCAGTGCTGAATCTGGCGGAAACTCTACCGACGAATCAGAACGTACTCTCGTTATGACTGGTGGAAGTCAGGGGACTTCCGAGTTAGGGACAGTTCGGGGGCCTTCATCTCGTCCTCAGTCACCTGCCGTCGAAAGCGCCATGCAGACTCGCGCCATGAACCCTGGGAACACGCCCCCACTCGATGGTCTGCAAGGGGTTGCCAACTGGACGCCGAGTACGGAGGACATTCTGGAGAGCACAACTGCGCGTTCGCGGCCTCTTTTCGCTTTGGAGAGGTTAAGGCGGGTCAAAAGGGCGCAAGGCACCCCCATCCCTTCCTCAGGCTCAAGCTCAACCTCCTCGACTGGGAGTGGCCGACGCGGTCAGAGAGGAGGGCGCGTGCCGTCAGGTGGAGGCATGATGGATGTGTTCGCGGTCATGACCCAGATCAACGAGCAACTTGACGCCGCGCCTGACTTGGACACGTTTTTGAAAGTCGTCGTCGGTGTTGTCAAGGACTTGACGCAGTTTCACAGGGTTCTGGTCTACCAATTCGACGAAGTTTGGAACGGGCAGACCGTGGCGGAACTGGTTGACTGGAGCATGACCCATGATCTGTACAAAGGGCTCCATTTTCCTGCTAGCGACATCCCAGCACAAGTGAGTCTTTGCACTATCTCTCTCCCAAAACTGGCTCAAATATGTCCTCTAGGCACGTCAATTATACATGACAAGTAAGCATCGCTTCAAATTCTTTGGAGTTTCTCTGACGCTCCCGACAGACAAAGTGCGCATTCTATATGATCGTGATCAATCGACGGCCAGGATTGTCGTTCGAACCAAAGAGGACCTCAAAGAGCCGCTAGATATGACGCACTGTTATCTTCGAGCCATGAGCCCGATCCACCTCAAATGTGCGCCGATCTAGTTATGCTCTAACCGCGTCGCTCATGCTGATGCGGCTTCCCAGACTTGGGAAATATGGGCGTTCGTGCCTCGATGTCTGTGGTACGAATTTCACGCTATCCCAGGCATCGTATCTCCACTCACGTCTGTTTAGTCTATAATGGCGTTCGGAACATTGTGGGGTTTGGTTGCATGCCACTCCTATGGAACTCATGGAATGCGGGTCTCGTTCCCGGTTCGTGCAATGCTCAAGCTTCTGTCCCAGTCAGTATCGAGGAACATCGAGCGCTTGAGTTATGCGCAGAGGCTGAAAACACGGAAGCTTGTACGAACTGCTCGCCATGCACATCGCTTCTGAATCTGCAGACTAATTCACTCACAGATTAACACGATGGCGTCCGATAGCCATCCTGTAAGTTCACTCAGCGTTTGCCCTTTCATCTCTTCTGATATAACAATCTGACAACTCGAACAGACTGGTTACATCGTTTCCAACGCAGATGATCTTCTCGGACTATTCGACGCTGACTTCGGCGTTCTTGTCATTGGCGATGGGGCCAAGATCCTGGGGCCGAACCAGCACGGACAGGAAACGCTCATCATGGCCGAGTATCTTCGCCTCAAACAGTTCGAGTATGTGTCAAACTTCTTTCTGTCGCGACACGACCAACGCCTATACTTCCAGTAACATTCAAGCCTCGCAGGCGGTCACAAGCGACTACCCGGATTTGAACCTGTCCACGGGTATGCATGCTTTACGAATTCACCTTGACTTTCTCCTGAAATGTCTTCTTAGCTTTGGCTGTTGTCGCAGGCTTGTTATACGTTCCTCTCTCAAGTGGAGGCAAAGATTTCATCGCCTTGTTGCGCAAGAGTCAACCTTGCGACGTTCATTGGGCCGGCAAACCCTATAAAGAATCTGGCGGTGGTACCGTTTTGGAACCTAGGAAGTCCTTCAAGATCTGGTCCGAAACTGTGGCGGGCCGCTGTCGAGCTTGGACAGATGAGCAGTTGGAGACTGCAGGCGTGCTCGCGCTTGTCTACGGCAAATTCATTGAGGTTTGGAGGCAAAAGGAAAGTGCGCTACAAGCGACGAAGCTTTCGAGCATAATTCTCTCCAACGCAAGTCACGAAGGTAAGTCAATGGCTTCTCGTCGGGACGGTCAACATCTAATTCTTGTATGTTAGTGCGCACGCCTCTGAACCACATCATAAAGTCAGAACGTCTGTCAGGTCACTCGAACGATTCCTTACGTTCATGATAGTTACCTCGAAATGGCACTCAATGGTCAGCTGGATCACGAAACTCGCGACAATCTGAAGCGTTCGCATAACGCTTCCAAGGTAGTGTTTCTCCGCTTGTCCGCTAACTGTCAGGCTCACCGTGCATAACAGAGTCTCTTGTTCACCATCAACGATCTTTTGGTAGGTAGCCCTATATGATTACGGGACTCAGCTGACAAGTATTTAGGACCTCACACGCATCGAGAGTGGCCAAGAGACCTCATTCAATGAGCCGTTTAATCTACCGCAGGCCATCGAAGAGGCTGTGAATTCGTACAGGAATGAGGCGGAGCGACGTTCGCTTGACTTCGTACTTGATATAGGCTCCAGTCCTGTTGATGTTGTCGGTGACTCCAAGAAGATCAAGACAGTTGTTCAAAATTTGACAGCAAATGCTCGTAAGAGGCCTCTCTTCACTGCACGACGCTCGCTCACTATATTTAGTAAAATACACCAACACTGGCTCGATCAGGGTTTGCTGTGCTAAACTCGAAGAACCTGAGGGCCTTCGAAGTCCGACACAAACCGCGGTCGAGATAGTGGTCGAGGATACCGGCTGTGGCATACCTACTCCGAAGCTCGAGAGCATTTTTAGAGAGTTCGAACAGGTGGAACCATCTCAGGCAGTAGCGGGTACAGACTCAGAAGCAGGCGTTGGTCAGTTCTAATTTCTCTTCTCGGCCCGATTCCTTGTTCAAGTTCATTTAGGTCTCGGTCTTGCGGTTGTAGCGAGGATTGTTCAGCAACTTGGCGGTCAATTACGCGTTGATTCTCAAGTTGAGAAAGGCAGTCGCTTCTCGTTCCTCATTCCTTTGTCCTTGCCGACAGGCAGCTCTTCATCGTCGAAGGGATCGTCTTCGTCTTCCGCGCTTCATAGATCACGGGCGCCTAGCATCAAGTCGGAGATAGATTCTATGGTAGAAGCATTGGCCGCGAGCCATATGACACCCACCGCGGGATCTGATTCTCCTCCAGTGGGCAGGAGCACCGTAGGGTCAATCGAGGTCACCGACTCCAATGTACCTCTCCGGCCATTAAAGGTGGACGAGTACATCACCGAGCCGCCTGCGGCACGACCAGGGCCCATCCTCGCTCCCAAGAGTTTAGTGCGCACATTGGATAAGAGTCCGCAAGATCCAGCTCTAGCTCCAAAGCTGAGGGTCTTGATCGTAGAGGTAAGATATTCCCTGGATTCTATAACTTTGTCACTCATCTCTGTTTAGGACAACGTCATGAATCTGACCATCCTCTCGAAGCGTCTCACACTCAGCGGACACACCGTGGTTAAAACCATGGACGGCCAGGAAGCTCTCAACCTAGTCCGTCGAGATCGCGAGTTCGACTGCATCTTGATGGATCTCATGATGCCGGTTTTGGATGGATACGAAGCTAGCTCTCAAATCCGTCTCGTTGAGCAAACTCCGCTCAAGGACGACAGCTCGCAGCAGTCACGGGCTCTGCGACTATCACACGAGCTGAATGGCCGCATCCCCATCTTCGCCGTTTCTGCGTCTTGCGCCGAACAGGAACGGCATCGGCTTTCCGAAGCTGGCATGGACGGATGGATATTGAAACCGCTGAATTTCAAGAGGCTGGCGATTATACTGCTCGGCATCACAGACTACTCGCAGCGCCAAGCTGACCTGTACCACCCTGGATGTAGTTGGGAAGATGGCGGATGGTTGCGGGATTACACTCCCCCAGACATTGGGGGTGGTCAACCGAAACTGGAGCAGGAGCAGGAGGTTCTCGAAAGTAGATAAAGTGTTTCTCTGTCTATTTGGGTTTGGGTTCACATTGGATTTCCTATGGTTGTAAGCAAGTTTTAAATTATGCTAGCGTCACATTCACGGACGGCCTACAATGGCTTTGTATCCATGCATTTATATCTTTATCTACCTACATAGCACATTTGTATTTAGCAGACCTTCTACTATACACGACTTGGTTCATCTGAAACCTCCTCCTTTCGTAAACTCAATCGTCCTCGAGGTGTCAGGAAAGTCTGTTCAACCACGACCGACATATGGGGCATTCGTAGGCCTGGGACAGGTCATAAAGAAGCATGAAAGTAAAGGCGGAGGACCGTACATGATGTTGACTTCGAGCATGGTCACGTCGTTGGGAAGGCTGGCGATGTGGACGATGGTATTTGCCACATGCTGCACATCGATGACTGCCTCTGGCACGATTCGGCCGTCTGCCTGGATGGCACCGGTCTGGAGTCTCGCCGCCATATCCGTAGCGGCATTACCTGCAGCCGTACTGTATGTGAATACAGAGAAGAAGCACAGTCTAGACTGGACACATACCGATGTCTATCTGTGTGCACGCGATATTGTAGGCACGTCCGTCCAATGATGTGCACTTGGTCAAACCTATGTGGCGTGAGTAAGTCTACAGACGGGCAGACCAACAAGCCCACCAGCGAGAGCATGCTTTGAGGCGGTGTACGGATATGACATCGGACGGGGAACATGGGCGGAAAGTGATCCGTTGTTTATGATACGGCCTACGGATTTATGTCAGAAGGGGATTGACCTCAAGCTGTGCGCTGATCTTGCCGCCGGGAGGATCCTGGCGCTTGAACGTCTTGAACGCCTCACGCGTACACAAGAACGGACCAGTCAAGTTCACGTTCAGGACATTCTGGAAGGTCCCAAGAGATATTTCTTCGATCGGGATTTGAAGTGTGTTGATGCCTGCATTCTAGAGCAGCATGAACTTGACGGCACGCTGGCGATCGCGACGGGCACTGACATTGAATAACAGATCCACGCGACCTGGCCAGGATGTATTCAGTCGATTTACTCTGGATTTACTCATCTCTGCATTGATTACTACCGCGGCCGGCCGCTTACCAAAACGCCTGGTAGCTTGGATGAAGAGGCTTATGACGAATTCTTCATCCGTAACATCGCCGGGCATGTATAGACACTTCGCAGGATTAGGACACAGAGCTTTGGTCTCCTCGAGGGGACGCTCGCGGCGAGCTACGACAACAACGTTCCAGCCTGCCAGGGACAGAGCTATTGCGGTCTGTCTGCCGATTCCGCTGGACGCTCCTGTGATTATTGCGGTTCTGTCAGACATTACGCGAGACCCAAAGCGTGCGGTTGGTAAGGCAGGCTTCGTCAGTGGTGTGAACAACACAAGGGCCTGGAGTCGAGTAGGTCATTGAATTACGCCTCGGCACGGAACGGCATCCCCGAAAATGCACGATCGGAATGACGTTGCGGCGATCTGGCACATAATAAAGACCCCACACCGTTTTTGCTCTTGCATCTCCTCCACCACCCACCCACTGCACCGACTCATACATACATCCTTCTCACTCAAACTATAATCCTCACTATGTCGTCGCCGTCGAACAGCCGTACATCTGCCTTCTCTTCTCTGTCGCGCACGTTCTCCACGCTGCTCAACACACCCCTCGTGGACCAGGGGAGCCTCAAGCAGAGCGCCCCCATCGCCTTGAAAGACCTTGGCAATCCCATGTCCGCCCAAGATCAGTCGGTGAGCTACCTTGCTCGACCATCATCTGCACAGTTGCTCATCTTCACAATCAGGCTTCGCGTCGTAGTTCGAGATACATCCTCAGCCTAACGCACACTACTGAGCTCCTGTCCAATCAGAGGATGAGCGTAGCTTGAACCCAAAAAATCCGCCTTCATGGTATGTCTTCTCAACAGCACCAGTTGTCTCTTTGCTCACTGCGTTGCAGATTTCCATGACCGCCACGCCCTCAGATGTACCTTAGGCCTTGCATAATCTGTATCTTTATTCTCATCTTCTTCCGGAGCATTGTTGTATCCTACCAGCGTCATTATCTCTACACCTTCTATATACTACACTATATCAGCTTGACAGCACGTACCTACACTATAGATGTCTATTGCCAGCACACACATCGAGGAATAGCGTGCAAGCAGCGGGCGGATGAGAAAATGGAGCGCGGCCGCCTTTACATGTCACCGCTGCCGATCATACATTGCCGCCGGCACACTCATTGAGCAGCGTCTGGACGATCTGGACGCTCGAGTCTCGACGTATACTAAGTACGCGGTGAACTTCTCTCCGGATCCAAGCTTTTTCGATTCATTCCAGAAACGCTCAACATTACTGACGCTCATGACTCAAGGAGCAATGTGTTTACCCTCTACCGGGCCTGCCTAAGCAGGCTTTACGACTTCTTACTCATCACACTTTTACCAAACCTTACACATAAGCTTCTCATTCCAACACCATCACCATGTCAGACGAACGACCATTCAGCATCTCCGTCTCTGACGAACAACTGACTCTTCTCACGCGGAAGCTAGAGCTCGCCACTTTCCCCGACGAGCTGGAAGATGTGGGCGACAAATACGGCGCGCCTCTCGCGGATATCAAGAGACTAGTGACGCGTTGGAAGACTGGATTTGACTGGCGCGCACAAGAGTCAGCCTTAAACACGGAGTTGCCTCAGTTCACTCGCCCAATCGACGTGAAGGGCTTTGGTGCGCTCGATATCCACTACGTGCACAAGAAGAGCGAGGTGGTAGATGCTATTCCGTTGCTTTTCATTCATGGCTGTCTGTATCCTGCAACTAACTTACCAATGTCCGTTGAAAAGGTTGACGCGTTCTTGTAGGGCCGGGATCTTTCATTGAAGTGCGCAAGATACTTCCGTTTCTTGTCGAGGCTTCAGCAGAGCACCCGAGCTTTCATGTCGTCGCACTGGGGCTTCCTGGATATGGATTCTCTCAGGCTCCCTCGAAACCTGGGTTCAGCACTGCACAATACGCCGAGGCAAGCTTGTTTCCGAGTCGGCGTTCCAGCGCAAACAGAATTCACACCAATCTTTCTCTAGGTCGGGAACAAGCTTATGCTTGCCCTTGGGTATGACCAATATGGTATATTCCCTGTTAAAATCTGCATATCAGGCTTGATTCCTATACTCCGCAGTAACACAAGGAGGTGATTGGGGGAATCTTGTAAGTGTCTCCGAATAGGTTCTCTAAACATCCCAACAAAAACTACATCAAGATATCGCGTAAAATCGCGCTTGATTATGGAGGCAAACATTCCAAGGCGTGGCACTCCAATTACCCAAGGTCGGCCTGAACGCTACATTCCTCTGTGGTCAGATATCACTCAACTTAAGCGAACGACAGCGGTCTCCGACCCAAACTGAGCGCTAATCCCATCTTGTTCCTCCGGCACCTCTTCACTCCCTACTCTGAGGATGAGAAGGCGCTGATGAAAAGGGGGGAGTGGTTTGCACAAAGTGGCAAGGGATACTATGCTGAGCAGTCAACGCAGCCGCAGACCTTGGGTATGCTCTAGCAGCTATGCAGGTGGATGTTGTCTAATTCAGGCTTATGAATAGGTTACTCCCTGGCGGATTCCCCAGTCGGCCTCCTTGCGTGGATATACGAGAAACTGGTCCTCTGGACGGATAGCTATCCTTGGGACGATGACGAGAGTGCGTTGCGTCTCGTCTGTTCCTGCCCAAAGAAGTCCGCCTGACCGTGACCTCCTCCCAGTATTGACGTGGATATCGATATACTACTTCTCTCGAGCAGGACCCGCCGCGTCTGTTCGAATCTATTACGAAACAGTTCAGAGTGGTGAAGCGACGTCCTTGTACGATACCAGGCCCTCGATACCCATGGGCATTTCGTTGTTCCCGAAAGATCTAAAGGGACAGCCGCATACGTGAGTTTACTTTATGAGTGTTTGCCGCGCATCACACGTCGTGTAGGTGGTACTACACAAACGGGAACCCAGTCTTCCTGAAGCATCACAAGAGCGGCGGTCACTTCGCTGCACACGAGGTTCCCGAGTTGTTGGTGGATGATTTGAGAAAGATGTTTGGCAAGGGAGGTCCTGCGTATGGCGTCGTTTCGGGCAGATCGGGTTATTAGGTTCCGTTGTGGCATTGAGGGTGGTATGTACAGGAAAAGCGCGGTTCGTGTATTAGCAGTGACTTAACTAGGTTGAATGAAAGCATGGAGTGCTAGGAAGTTGTCAGCTGGAGCAATGAGACACCGGTGGGCATTTCTTGACACGCACTGGACACAGCTAAGATTGCTTGAGACGCTTCTCTTGGCGTCGAAGCGCGGTTTTGAGAGACACATACACCAGATACGCGAAACATAGCATGATGGTGAGCGCTGTCCCTGTCTCCACATGGTGGATATCATCAATCTGGCCCACGGGTACTTGAAGGTGGAAGGTCTGTGCTTCCGAGGGTACGTGATAGATGTTTGTGGCTAGGACTGAAGACTTGATGTCGGAGGGAACGCGGGCGAAAACTTCGCTAGGCGGCAGGTCTGGTCTCGAGAGAAATGTAAGTCAAGTATTGAGAGTGTTTATTGGCGCGTACCGCGAGGCTCAGAACACGAGACAAACCCCTCTGCCGCGGGAATGTCGACCGACTGGAATGCCTCCAAGCCGACTTCGCCGTAGCGCAGGTGAAGAGGGACTTGTACGTGTCCTGATGACACGCCCGTCTTGGAGATATTTATGAGAACATGTGAGTTCTCGTGTTCGATGGCAGCGAGAGGCAGTTCGAGATTCGACGGTCCAACGTGCCGGAAAGTGTATTCTGACCCGTAGTTGGCCAATTCGTACGGGTCGACGAAGACCAGAGGAGGGAGTGTCAGGAAGAGATGGAGAGAGCAGTCATCGTGCGTCTCCTCCAAGTCGAAGGCGACCGTCAGCGTTGGGTGGAAGCCATGTGTGGGGTTGATGGAGGAAGACAAGAGTGCCATGGGTGGCTGTGTTGGCTCCGATTCCTTTGTTCCGTTCCATCATCACGCCGCGCGCGATATTCAAGCAAGACACCCATGGCGACCTCCTGTTCTACGCTGCACGACCATCTGAACAACAAAACGCTCAAGTTCCAGTCACAATGCTCCGAGACGACCTTCTGCTCTGCCGCCAACAATGGAACGTGCATCCCGCGGTCCTGCCGACGCGACGAATTTCCTTTCGGGTACTCTTATCAAGACGTGTTGCCCCCGCTGTGTCCCTCTGGAAGCTTTTGTCCCGACGCAGGAAGTGGATGCCTGCCCTGGGTAGCCGTTGGCGGCTCTTGTCAACTGAATCGCGATGAACAATGTGCGCCACCGCCCGATACTTTGGACTCCAGTCAGGTGTTATGTCTGCGGTTGATTTGCACGTATGGCAAAGGACCCTTTCACTACAATAACTTCCCCTGCTGACCTTGTGCATCTGTAGGTACGCCAACGTTGGCCTCGGTGGACCTTGTATTACCGATAACACGACTTACTCTGGAACCTTCGACGACCAGTCCTTCATGTCTACCATCGTACGAGATAACTGCAAAACCCCTGAGTATTACTGTGGCCAGACCAGCCTCGTATGTGAGAACGCCCTTCAAATCGGTCTTCCTTGTCGCATCGACAATGAGTGTCAATTGGTAATTCCTTGGTCGTTCTCGCTTGTTCCCGATCTAAAAGATCCCAGAAAACGTGTGAAAACGGTGTTTGCGTCGTTCCTCCAGAAACTCCCGTCAACATCCAACCTTGGCAAATCGCCGTGACAGGCTCTTGCATCGGCGGCAGTGAGTGCTTACACAGATTTTTCTTCGATGGCAATGGCGTCTGAGGATGTCCTTCCAGCTCTTCTTGCTACTTGTCTTCTTCTGGCTCTCGTGCACAAGCAACATCGTCAAACGCGTCAACGAGAATTGCAAGGGTATTCCAACGAACAGCTTGGGTATTTTGACTTCCCTATAAACATATTAGCTGACACTCACGATCTTCTAGCTTGAGACGGTCCATTATCGAGCTACACTCTTCGGTGGCACATTCAGTGGATGTTCCATAGGCTACCTCTGTCGTCTGGGAGTTTTCAGATGTATCATGGCTGCCAGCCCTTTCTCCGTTTCGTTCAGACCATCCCCGTCCTGTGGCGTATCAAAAATGCAAGAACTCAATGTGCGCGGCTCGGCAAATTTGTGTGGAGTCTGACACTTTCTGGGGCCTACTGTGAGTTCGCAAGGGCTTATCACCGTTCAACACTGTCGATCTATCTGTCGAAGGCTGTGTGATAACATGAGGCACTGCAAACTCAGTCTCAGCGATGTGCCTCACCATCTCGTTTGAACCCCGTCTCCTCGTCTCTAGCACGACTTGGTCCTGGCGCTGATCTTGATGATGATTTGTCGTAGTGAACAGGGAAGTGGACTGTGTGAGCTTTCCTTTGAGTGTCCCCAGTTTCACTGTAGAATTCAATCGGCAGGATAACCATTGCATTCATTCAAGTACAGATTGGTTCAGGTGTCGTCTTGGCTTGATCTTGATACTTGGAATGCAATAACAATTTACCCGCCACTGGGTATCGTTGATTGTTCTCAGGTTATCTCTTTGCTAATGCGACGATTTGCAATGGAGTCGATTCCGGAGTTCTTAACGACCACTGGATGCACTCAGGTCTGGGAAAAACGTGAGCTCCTTTCATACCAACGGCCCGCTCTCAAGCAAGCGGGCGGTATTCTAAGTCTGGCGGAACCCACGAGCCCCGCACTGAACCAGCCTGAGTAAGTAATCACCATCTGAGGCGGATCAGTTTGGCAGTCGCTGGAGACCCATCACTTGATTGTGGCTCGTTTCTGTTTCCGCCCCGCAGAATAATATTGTCACTGTGGTTCGATCGTCTTGTCGGGTTTGAAACCCGAAATCTTGCCGTACGTTCAGGTGCATGATGATGTACGCTTTTGCAGAGGATTGTATGTTTCTCATAGGTGAATTCGGCGTGAAAATGCAGCAAGTGACCAGTGACCTTGTCTTCCATTGCGTGTACGCGGAACTACTCAAGTTCGAAGGCTGCGTCGACTACGCTGCGGCGGGTAAATAAACGGCAGGCTCACACTACACGGCACACTTTCCAGTCCGTTCTTTGCCTTGATGTTGGAGAACACAAAGAGGGGTGATACTATAGGTAGCTCACGGGTTATGGCACTCCGGATCCGGTTCTGCATCCGTTGAATTTCACTGAGACATCTCTCGTTGATACATGAACGCAATGCCCATATAGGCGGCGGGTACGGTCTTCCATAATGTTGAGCGCTTCCGCGATACGCACTCGCGTGCTCGGTCTTCCCCCCCTCTCTATTCTGCGTTCAACCCCGCAGGTCACTTGCTCCAGCTCTTCAAAGTTCAAAGTTCGAACTGAGGTCCATCAAATCCGTTTGCTCGCGTCAGATTGGGCCCCTAGGGTCTGATATGGAATGGCTGATGAGTCCAATCTTAACCTGATGGGAGTGAAAGCGAATGGCAGATACTGTATCATCGAGTCCGTGATTTCCCAAAAATAGCAACAGTACGGAGACTTGGTTCCGCGGACACTTGTTGTCTGACCGGTGTCGAGCAGCTCCATGGCCAGTGTCTACAGTATAGCGCCATACCGCCTGCAATCAGAAGTCCGAAATGCACATAGAATTGTGCTAGGCGCCATTCGGCGTGCGAGGGTATTGTACTACTCGGACTCACAGTGAAGAAGATGATCAAACACTTGAGATCAGGACCGTGAGTGTGCTGCAGCTCGCTTCTTCAAGCCTTCCGGGTGTGGGATCGTCGAGTTCACTTATTCGAGATGCATTCAGTCGCGTCATGATAACCATCCGAATCAATCGGCCTGTGGGGGCATCTAGGCTACTGAAGTTGACAAGTTTGGGTTCCTCGCCGCCTTTGCCAAGGCGCCACTGCTGAGAGCATCTGATCGAGGATGTGCTATCATCGAAGCCGCCCGAGGTCTCTGTAAGTATAGGTTTGAGGCACTGATTACAATAGAAAAATGTTAATTCAGTTACCACCGATGATGCATCAAGGCGGTCTTCATACTCTCAGGACGGCATCGAGTCCGTTCATTGAGCGAGCGGTGGCATCCTAGCATTCGGTCATTCAGAAATCGCGACAAACGAGCTAGTTCGTGAAGAGTTTGGATCCACACCGCTCACACCGAGATCCAGACGTCGCGTAACGAAACGGGCCCCGATGCCAGCCCGCAAAGTCCTCAAAAGGTCCTTCCTACGTAGAGAACTCTCGATTTGAGATAGCCTAAAGAAGGACACCTGTGAGCTCTTTGGATTTTCAGCATCGGTGGGCGGCGTACGCCGCATCTTCTCCGAAGCATTCTACCTGTCCGTTGACGTCTTGAACAGGATTAATGAGGCATCCAGGTAATAAATCAAGCTAGTGCTTACGAAGACCGCTCCCGCCTTCTTTCCTTCATGGGAGGCTCCGGAGGATGGATGCAATTCGGACCATGACTGTGACCGGACGGTGGCAAAGCGAATCAATCAGTTCGTACAGGCGAACCAGTCACGCGTGGGCGCCAAAGACCGCAAACGAACCTACCGATGGTTTGCCTTGGATTATCCCGTTTCCCGTCACATTAATTGATGAATGCTGATCAGTCCTTGCCGTTACGCGTATCAGCTAGTTATAGTCCGCTAGGTTCCCTTGGAGGGCTTGTTGCCAATGGCAAGCATCTTTTTCTATGCCAAACTAGTTTCAGGCCCGAGGAGATGTAGAGAGATAAGCTTGCCAATGAGCTGCGACGACGGCTCGGAGAGCCAAGGCGTATGCATAAGGCCGTTGAATGGCGAATAGTATGTGATCTTCGCATGCTATCCAATCGGGCATCTCCCTGGTCGGTTTGAATGGCACGATCAACAGATCCTGACATATTGCGTCCAACTTCCAAATGCAACAGATGACCGGCTCGGATTCATATGGCAGTGGGAACTCCCACCAGAGTGAGGGTCTGTCACATACATGGACAAGATGGTCTTGATAGAGTCGTTCTATGGACAGAAACCCCTGCAGTGACAGAATATGCCAGAGGCCCCGCACGCAGAAATCTGATCCAGACTTTGACAGATGGGCGTCGAAGCGGAACAAGTAGAGGCTGAGACCCTCAAGTGCCAGTGCTTGATTCAGGACGGACGCGCTCGGTTACCTCGGTAAGTCGGTATGTGGGCCCGCACGGACTGGATCAGAAGATTCTAGCTGTGAGGCATTCGAGTACGCCCCAGTCGGAAGTGTTGCATCAGATCGTCCGTAGAGCTAGTACCAACGGACTGGATTCCATTCCGCTTGCCAGTAATGATTCAGTACACAATACAACAGTTGCCTCAACGGTACGAAATGGCTCACACGAACACATTGAACGCAGCGGCGATCAATTCATAGACGCATATGTGGGTACTTACACAGCCATGACGGAAGCAGAGATACCGGTGCGGCGTATTTCCGTGGCCTGATTTGACTACCCTGAGGCAGGTTCAGGAGGACGCGTAGTTGGTCATGACGCGTCTCGTTGTGCTCTACACAAGTCTAGATACAGGCAGGTACAAATTACAAGTGAGTACGATGTGGTTAGATAAATAATACCGTAGTATGTGCGATGCGATAGTGATGCGTGAGTATAGTGTATAGATCGGAAGATAAAGATAAGATGCTCGATGGGATCGAGATACTATGAATGTGGCGTAGACTCCGCATCATTGCTGGAGGAGGGCCGGACGTAGAGCGGTAGTTGGTTCCCCAAGTGTGGTTCCGACTTGACAAAAGGACGTGTCACAACACTATCGACCAAAATCAGTCATGCGATAACCACTCATGATGAAAAGATAGACCCACTTTATTCGCTTCTCAATCACGGTGGTGGGGTCAATGGTGAACTCGAGATCCTTCAGCAGTACGTATAAGAATATCTTCATCCTGCGGGCGAATGGTCAGCGAAGGAGCGACGGAAGATGAAACCGTTCATTAATCCGAGATGAGAACAAATCACACGGACGTGTGAAGAGTACGAACGATAAGTCGGGAGAACGAGCAGCAGACCGAGGAGATAGATACTCACTCAAGCAGCGCAAACTTGTAGCCGATGCAAGCTCGGTTGCCATTGGTGGGGTTCCCATTGAGGAACGTGAGTATGTTCGAGTATAGACCCGGTATCGAATTGGAACGCGACGGAGGATCTGACCACCGTTCCGGTCTACAATCAGACGCCAAAAAGTCAGTGATAACATTGCCACCCGGCGGATATTGGGCACTATACCTGAACATCTTCGCGTCCTCACCCCAGATTGCCTCACTGTTATTGATGGCTTGTATTGGTATCGTGATGATGTCCCATTTCTTCACTCTGATGCTATATCTTCGAACACCATACTTATCGAGATAACCACCAGGCTTTGTCGGCGTCGAGCTACAGCATGACCTGTTAACTCCACGGTACGGCCACACGATATGAACATACGTTGCATCCACCGGGATTTCGTCCTCATCTCGCATGCAGACTCTCATCGTGCTCGTCACCGGGCTGTGAAGCCGCAAGCTTTCGCGCACAACCCAGTCGAGATACTCGCACCGCATGACGGCATCCTGTAGCTTCCCTCGGTCATCACCAGTGCCATCCAGCTGTCGCAACTCTTTCCGGAGTTTTTCCTGCGACTCCGGGTTCTTGACCAGAGCATAAAGACACCAGGTCAATGCATTGGAGGTAGTTTCGTGGCCCGCCGCAATGAATGTGGATATTTGAGACAGGATCTCAGATATGGACATTTGTTGATTAGGCGATGCTGTTAGACTAGAGCGGACTAACGGAGTGGAGGGTGGTTAGGCGGCGGAAAAGTTTGGGAATAAACGACGACGTACTCAGCACACTCAGAATGTCCTTATCGAGGAACATTTTAGTGCCAGCGCCGTCGAGGGACGTCGATGCATTCTTGTCTGCCAACTCGTTAATGATAGCCTCTTTGCGCTCTTCGATGAGCCCAAGCCCTATTCTACGCATTGTCTCTGTAGCAGCTACCATCGTGGCGTTGTTGCGTCTCTGAGAGGGGGTCAGGAATAGAGGGAAGCAATGAAAAAAGACCACGCACAAACTTTCGTAAAAACGGAAACCATACCTGGAGAATGGTCATAACCCTGAATTTTCTGGCGGTTGAAAATATGACGCCGAAGGCCTGAGCTAGCTCGTTGGTATTATTATGGGTTGAAAGAGCATTGAAGTGGTATCCAAAGCCTTTTGAGACGTTATATTGATGTCGATCAATTCGATCGTGATGACTGACCTGCGAGTCCAATCACGTCGAGAGTCGCTCTTGCAAGATGCGAGAGTACGTCGACGCGTACAGGGATGGGTTGCTCTATTAGTTGAAGCCATATGTCTCGGACCTGATGGTTGCGTGAGCGCGACAGTCGACATCAGCGTTTGATGGCGACGGACCTGTTCGGCTTTCTCCCAAAATATTGGCGTGAGTGAGTGTAGATGAGTGTAAGAGAAGGCGGGAGTCTATATTTTGGTGAGAGGTATGCCAGGGAACGACGAAGAGTAGTAGGTACCAGGATTTTGCGCTACAGAGCAAATATTGATGGTCATGAAAGAGTCACCGACTAGAACCTGCGGAGCGCACCTGTTTCCTGTGCATGTCGCCCTCAGACGTGAGCAATCCGTCGTGGCCCGCTGCCATGGTGGCGAGGCTGTCCCGAACAAAATCTGGCTTCGGATATTCGTACGCGTTGCCCAAAATGTGCGCGACGGCGACGGGATCGCACGTTAGGAGGCGACAGCCACCGATGAAACCGCGATAGGTAAAGTTGGGCCCATATGCTGCTTGCCAGCGGGCGAAGAGGTTCGTGTTCTCCTGATCATGCATCTCACCGAGATTGCCGAAGAAAAATGAAGGCGACGGAGGGCCAGGGAGCCTGCGGAGGGGCGAGCGGGCCTGGCGGTAGAGAAGGCGGAGAAAGTTGGCGGAGAGGTAGAGAACACATAGGGCCAGGACGGTGAGATAGTAGATCATTGGGGTTCAGGTGGGCCATGGTGTTAACAGTTATAAAAGCGGGGGACCCGGGTCGGCTGACGTTCCCCGAGACCTCCGCTTGGGTTCCTTGGGAGCCCCTGAGCACGATGGCTCGCACTTGCTCTGCACAAAGGCCGCCGCACCCACTTGCACCTCAAGGCAGCATCAAACTGCGCATCAATCATCTCGCCGATAGGTTACTCCGATAGAACATCGAGCTTGTATACGGTTATCCTCCCAAAGAAATCCGAGCTCTGCACAAAGACCAGCCTCAAAGCGGTCATTCCGTAAAATGGCTCCTCTGCGAGTCTGAATCTCTGCTCCCTGTTCACATCTTCGGGATAAACCTTCTTCACTGCGGCCCAGCCCTCCGCACTGGGGGTCCAAAGCTCGCATTCCGTGCCCACGAACCCTCCTTGGAAGGTGATGCTGAGTGTTTTGGGACTGACCGGACTTGCGAACGTCAGCTGAATGTATTGCGGCAGGCCCTGTAGCCCGGTATCAGTGGCATAACGTCCCGTCCCTTTGTCGATTACCCACCTGTTGGCTCGTCCAACACGTCTCTGGATTGCCATCAATCAGGTTGGCCTTGCCCGCTGTTTTGTCAAGCGTGGAGCTAACTCTATTCCGTAGTGAGACGGACAGCATCAACGATATAGCGACCAACAGCCACGAACTTGATTTTGGTTTCCGATGAACATAAAGACATGGTTCCAGATGGCTCGTGGGAAAAAAGCGGACATGAACTCTCTTCAAATACTTTCACGGCGCGAATTCGAGCGTGCTCGTGCGCGCTACTATTCTGATCCCCATCAGACTGCCAAGTCACAGGCTCAAAACGTGCATCCAGCCGTGATTGACCATTACTCTATCCAGGATGGTCTACAGCATGCACAATCTAATCGCTACATCGATATCTGCCCCTACGATCGCAATCAAGTGGTCTCCTCGGGCACGCGCTACCTCAATGCCAGCTGGGTACTCGAACGGCACGGTGGGAAGTGGTGGATTGCTACCCAGGCGCCCCTCCCCAGTACATTCCACGCCTTCCTCAGCTTGCTCATGAATCCCGTCACAACCCCATCAAACCACCCACCCTCCTCCATCCGGACCGTCGTCCAATTGACGCGTCTGTCCGAATCGGGGATGGTCAAAGCCCATCCCTACTTCCCATCTACCGCAGGAGAAACCATAGAACTCCCCCCAGAACGTGGCTGTAGCCTACCACCACTTCGCGTCACGCTCGACAAAGTCGAATACATCGGATCCGCTTCCTGTCTCAAAAGCACAGTATCTATACGCTCCGCGAACGGGCACCCCTACACCTTCTGCCATCTACTGTACGATGCCTGGCCAGATCATGGAGTCCCCACGGAGGACAAACGGCAGACGCTCCTGGCCTTCCTTCAGCTCGCCGAGAACACCAATAGATCGCTCTCCTCGGATGACGCGCCTATCGTTGTTGGATGCTCTGCAGGTGTTGGCAGGACAGGTACCTTTATTGCCCTAGCCTCACTGCTTCGTGCGCGCGGAGTACTGCCACCTTCAAAGTCTCCCGCGCCACCGGAGACTATCCCTGCCTCCATATTGGGCCCATTGAAGTCGGAAGATGCTGTTGTTCAGGAGGTAGACTTCTTGAGGGAGCAACGCCCGTGCATGGTGCAGCGCAACGAACAAGTGGTCCTTATTTACGAGATGTTGCAGTCCGTTATGTCGTCCTAACAGGTGTGAATCATCAGCCATCCCTTCCTTGGTCCCATCGGTGTTGATATCACTAGGTTATTCAATGATCCATCTTAATCGCTTAGCTTGACAGCTCCTACGAACCCGATAATGTCGCCGAACGCAAGAGTGGTATATTATATATTATGGGAGCTTACAGAGAACCTCATGGCCACGGGCATATCTCCGTGGCAATCATATCTTCGATGTACGAGGAGGCCGCATCAGATCATCACAGGTGGTGGAAGTAGTTCACGCGAGAGCGAGAGTCCCGAAGCTGTTCTACATGCAGACCAACCAGTGAACATGATTTGAATGTGACCACTCGACGTTTTAGGGTCAGTCTAACTTGGCCGAGACTTCAGGAACCCTTCATCTCGATCCATGTTGAGACTTTGCTACATCTTGCGTACCATACTTATCTTGACGCCATGAAGGACCATACGGTCATCAACGCTCGGCCTTCGGGAATTCGAGTACCGAGTTAGGCTGGTTTAACACTACCATGTCAATAGACGATACAGAACAGCTCCAAGCTTTCAAGACAGCCTTAACCAAGGCGGATTTGTATAGGCCTGCAGTGGACGCGCAGCCGGCATCACACAGCGACACAACCCTATTGTCAGTTGTATTCCTTCCTCCCTCCATCATCAGCCGTATCTGTAAATAACGCTAGGCGTTTCTTGCGTGCGCGAAAGTACAACATTGCCGCTGCCCAGAAGCAGTTCTCGGATACAGAAGCATGGAGGGCGGAGCACGACGTCGACAATCTATATCGCACCTTCCCCGTGGAGGAGTATGAGATGGCGCGGAAGTTCTATCCGCGATGGACGGGGAGACGGGATAAGGTGCGCTGCACTTGCAGTTTTGAATGCCTTCTGCTACTGAGAGATGAACGGTAGGACGGTCATCCGGTGTATGTATACCATATCGCGTCAGTGAAACCGGACGAGGTTCATGCCGTTCCGCCCCCACGACGCTACGAACGAATGTACTGTGCTTTCTTTATCCTCGCAGGGAAGACCGCTTACAAGATCCGCAGAATTGCTTTGTACGAATCGCTAACCAATCTCGTCCTGCCTGTTTGTACTCTTGTCCACCCCGCTGGCACCCCCGTATCCAGCACCACCATCGTAGACCTCTCGTCCCTTTCCCTCGGGACCGTAATCTCCTTACGCGCCCATCTCCAAGAATCTTCCAAACTCGCTACCGCCAACTACCCCGAGACCCTCCATCGTATCGCCGTGGTCAATGCGCCGTCCTTCTTTCCGATGATATGGAACTGGATCAAGGGCTGGTTCGATGAAGGCACCCGGAACAAGATCGTAATTCTATCGAAGGACTTAAAGAAACTTAAAGACTTCATAGACGAAGAGAACCTGCCCAGGGTGTACGGTGGCGCATTTGACTGGCAGTTCCAGGACGAGCCGGTTCTGGACGAACCGATTCGGAGCATTGTGGCTGAATGGCCGAGAGGGCCTGCGTTCTGCATAGACGGAAAGGTGACGGGCTCGGGCTCGGGAGAGATAGCCGCCTCTTCGGTAACTTCTACATAGGAAGAGGTGTGCCCGTCTCGGCATACACGTCCTAACGAGTTCATCACGGCTAGATGTGGTTTGGATGTCTCTCGATAGCCTGTATTATCGGACAAGATTACCTCCACGGGCTGACGAATGTCATGTAATATTAACAAGTCCTCCGTTCACGACGTTTCTGTTGCTGCCGCCGTAACGGTTATCATACAGATCCGCACTGATCTCACAAGAGTTTTCTCACCAAATTTGATTGTTTACCAGCGCATAGTCTCGATCACGCAATTGCAGCGACTGGTCCTCGTCGGCGTGGCGTAATTATGCCGGCCTTGGCGCCAGCGACGATCTGCTCTCAGGCAAAGAAGAAGAGACTCTGAGCACTCAAAACCTGCTGCATATCTACTACCTTCTAGTCCACCTTTGCGAGCTGTGGCTTGCCGACGTAGCCGATGATCGCAGGAATAGAATCGAGAACGGTGCGACGACCTCGAACCTTGCTCGAACCAGTACGTACACTTGTGAGCTACTCTGTTACTATGTATCTGAGTTAAGCTCACGGTTACTGTAGGCCGATGGCGTTCATTGAGGGGCAGATTGGGGTACTCTGTCAAAACTTCGGTACCGTTAAGGTAGAGATGGACGACATGGAAGTACCTCGGCGGGCCCATTCTTTACAGAGCGAAAGACTATCCGGAGAACCTTCAACCTCTACTTTTTCGGTTGTGCGCATCGACGATACGACTGCACATTTATGCGTAGGCAATTTAACTTATTGAGGAATAAGGCAATTACTCACATCGCTTCGCGTTCTAGCTGATCAACGCCCGAATGTTACCCGTACCTCAAGGCTAATTTCAAGGATGATGCCGGTTCTCATGCGTAACGATTGTCAAGATACTCGCCGCTTCAACCGCAGCTGTCAAAGTAACTAACTCACTCTCTTCGGTCTCTTCGCTCTCTCAAGCAAGCTCACATCGTGAACGCCTAAATTGAGCTGGGTCAAACTGGTTTGAGTGCGTTTGGATACTGGTGTCACGCCTCTCAGAAGAGTACACTTTCACTGGCTGCCAGCCTCTTTGAGCTCGAGCTCCGCGACCAATGGGACGTGGCATAAAAGTTCGAGGTGGACGGTCCTACGCATTGTCTAACCATCGCAGAATTATGATCATGCTACAAATTTCACTAATACGCGCTGGTGACGCGACGCACTCTTGCGTCTTCGTACAGTACACAGATAGAGAGCAGGAAAATGATAATACACGGCGTGGTTCCCTCTGGTTTCATCCTGGAGGACCGTGTTCTTCATGAAATTGCTGTTTCTCAGCATGCGCCGACCAGTGGTGGCAATCTGTCTGAATTCAGAG
This sequence comes from Strobilurus pachycystidiatus, assembly GCA_019915135.1. Classification (NCBI taxonomy): domain Eukaryota; kingdom Fungi; phylum Basidiomycota; class Agaricomycetes; order Agaricales; family Physalacriaceae; genus Strobilurus; species Strobilurus pachycystidiatus. The sequence goes on from JAHLMK010000004.1 coordinate 2,024,925, forward strand.
GCGCAAGAAATACGCCCGCCGCGTCGGACGCGCGCCCATTCCATATCCGTGGGAATAACTTGCCGAGTGAAATTGAAACTCCGACGCCAGTGAGCACGAGCATCCTCGCCCTGCCAGCTTTGCATTGCAACACTGACAGTGACAATTGACTATGATCTCGCGATCTGCATCGGGATAAGTGTATGTAGACTTGATGAGTATCAGACCATAAAGGCACTCGACCACATGTGTACATGAGTCACAGCCTATCAAGTCAGGGGCGCCCGGGTGCGAGTTCATACATATGTATCATATGTGTAGCACGAAACTAATAACTTTCACCCCAAGCGCCGCCATGAGCACCACCACGCTTCAAACAGTCTTGCTCGAAGGCTTTGCCCAAGATTCAGGGTATGCTTCGTGTCATTGTCTCGCCTCAGCAAACTAAATCGACAATATGCGACGTAGGCAATCGCATCTTGTGTGGTCAAACACTACTTGTCTTCCGTTATACGTGTCGGTCGCGTCCTTGGTAGCCCTGCTCACGCATGTCGCAGTCGCCTTCGGACGGTCATTGTTGGGGAAGCGAAATCCGGAAGAAAAAGTCCCCACTCCCTCGGCGGGCGGGGTGATTCTCGCGCACAAGATGACGCGTCTTGTTGGCACTTTTGCGTTTTTTGGTTTCAGCGTAGCGACATTATTCGTGATAGGCAAAAATGGCGATCTTGCGCACCAGTACGTTGATTGCATCAGCAGTGTGAGTGTCCTTCATTTGTACGCCCCATCCTGTGCTCACAATACTAGTTCTATTCATGTGTTTTGGCTATCCTCTCGGTCACGATCCCTCCTGGACGCGCCAAAATCGTGACGCGCTATCTCGACCTCGTTTTGCTTTCCGTCGCTCTCACGTACGGTATTCGTGACGTTGTCCCTCTTGCCAAAATCGGCGGCGCGCCTGTCGACATCGGGGAAGGATGGTTATTATGGGCCAAAGCAGCGAACGTACTCTACATCGCGATTGCCGCCCCGCTGCTCGTTCCCAGGCAGTACATTCCAGTGGATCCTTTGGACCCTTCCGAGAAGCCTCACCCAGAGCAAACAGCCTCAATCCTCTCATTCCTTCTATACGGGTGGATGGACTCTGTGATAAAAGCTGCTCAAGATGTTGCGCATCTTTCCTTCGATATGCTGCATCCACTTGCTGATTATGACGCCGCGAAGCATCTACGAAAACAGGCCTTCAAGGTATGTGTCCTGCACCTCAGTTGTCTTTCCGAATTTGATCACATCCTCCATAGCATCTCGATATCTCTTCCGGAGCCCCGAAACGCCACGTCATCTTTGGAATAGTACAAACGTATCGGAAGGATTATCTTGTCATCTTTGTCGTAGTCCTCTTCGATGTCTTCGCTGGATTCCTGTCTCCAATCGGTATCAATAGACTGCTCCAGTACGTTCAAATCCGCATCCGCCTGGGAAGGAGCTTTATCTCACCTTGTCGATAAATAGTTTCCTGGAGACCCGAGACACTGAGTCGCAAACCTATCATCCTTGGCTTTGGATCGCATGGATATTTCTAGGACCCATGATCAAAACGGTATCTTTTGAGTTGTATATATGGCTCTCTGTACGTCTCAATTTTCTGCACCCGGGCTGCAATATGCTGATTTCTCACAGACCCGTCTTCTTGTTCGAACCGAGTCGATAATCACTCAGCTTGTCTTCGAGCATGCGCTTCGCATCAGAGTCAAAGCGGGGACCGAATCGCCCTCAGAAGTTTCCAAACCGGGATCGACAGAGCCTCTGCCTCCAACCGAGGAAGGGGTGATTACAGCAGAGGATTCGTCAGATCCTGCCGCCCAAGTCGCTGAAGCAGAGATCGCTCAGTCGGCGGCGACGCGTGAAGCTGCCAAAAATTTCATTGGGAGACTGAACAACCTGGTCACGTCAGACTTGTCTAACATCACCGACAGTCGCGATTTCTTGCTGTTGGTCTTGCATGCACCCTTGTCATTCGTCCTATGTATAGTCTTCTTGTACCAGATCCTTGGATGGAGGTGATTCAACTTCTACATCATCTACGATTGACATACTCACCAACCAAACAGTGCATTTGTCGGAATGGGTCTCATTATTGTGACATTCCCTGTCCCCGGCCTCTTGGCAAAGTTCAAGCATGACATTCAATCTGCATCCATGAAGAAAACGGACGCTAGGGTGCAAGTCGTCACCGAAGGTTTGGCTTCAACTCATAATATTGATGACGCGATTCACTGAATTTACAGTACTCAACGCTCTCCGGATGGTAAAGCTTTTCGGATGGGAACAAAAGATGCGCCAGCGCATTGATAAGGCGAGGGATGAGGAGCTCATCTGGGTTCGGAGAAAGCAGTACCTTCAGCTGGCCGATCAACTCATTGTGTAAGCTTTGCACATCCTTTGCTTCGTCGCTAACGATTAGAATTGTTGGCACCAGCTACTTGATTCCTATGGCTGTCATGATTGGAACCTTCGCCGCACAGTACGTCTTCCTTTTTTGTATGTCTGAGACAAGCTGACCTTCGATAAGCGTGAATGAGTCTGTTACTCTGGATAACACCCTTGCTAACCTGGCCATGATAGACCATCGTGATGAAAGAAGAACTGACCGCCGCCAAAGTCTTTTCCAGCATGATCATCTTTGAGAAGTTCGCTAATCAACTGGGTTTTTCCATGTGGTATGCCACCATGACAATCGCAGGCAAAGTGTCGCTTGACCGCCTTACCGATTTCCTTCACAATGTCAGTATCCTCTCTCAGTTGCTATACTTGACTGACGACGCAATAGACGGAGCTATTGGATACTTACACTGCACATGCAGAGGCAGATGCTACGCCCACGGCCGTGATTGATGCTGTTGATATCGGTTTCAAGAATGCATCCTTTACCTGGTCGGAAGGGAAAGAGACTGATAGTCGGAACTTCGTGTTACGGGTGGATGGTACTCTGGAGTTCAAACGAGGTCATATCAATCTTATCATCGGGGCCACCGGATCCGGGAAAACATCCCTCTTGATGGCTCTGCTTGGTACGTCGATTTCTTGCCAGAGATGATCTTCGTCTGAAATGGTGATGCCTAGGGGAGATGCACTCCAGTCCCGACACGCCCGAATCGTGCTACAATCTACCTCGCGAGAAGGGGGTGGCGTATGCTGCGCAGGAGTCCTGGGTTCTGAACGACACTATCAAGGTATACATTAATCTCCTTTCGTTGCTTCATGTTCTGAATGGTGGCTAGAACAACATACTGTTCGGGGATGAATTCGATCAGGATCGTTATGACGAAGTCGTAAGGCAATGTGCTCTGCGTCATGATCTTTCCCTCTTCCAGGCGGGCGACGAGACTGAGGTCGGCGAAAAAGGTATCACTTTGAGTGGCGGTCAAAAGGCGCGTATAACTTTGGCCCGTGCCATCTATTCGTCTGCCGAGATACTGCTACTGGACGATGTATTGGCTGCCCTCGAGTAAGTCTTCCTGAGACTGGGACGGTACAATTCGCTCATCAAACCTTGCAGTGTTCACACCTCCAAATGGATCGTCGTGGAATGTCTTCAAGGCTCTCTGGTCAAGGGCCGGACTGTCATCCTTGTCGTAAGCAGACTTTGAACTCTATGTATTGTTCTGAATGTCTTGCAGACCCACAACGTCGCCATCACGAAGCCAATCGCAGAATTTGTCGTCTTGATGAAGGATGGACTGATTGAGAGTCAAGGCACCCTTGCGTCTGCCCTGACGCACGAGGTTCCAGAGGTGAAGGAGGAAGCTGAAGTCGAAGTTGAAGAGGTAGTCGCCACAGATACGGCAGAGAAGGTTCCGCAGTCGGACCAGCCTGACGGTAAGCTCATTCTCGCGGAGGAGATTCAAGAAGGGCACCTCAGTCTCAAATCAAGTACTGTGCCATTTCCTTTAGATTGCGCGATGAACTAATTGACAAACAGTCGATCTCCTCATGAAATCTTTGAGTGGAGATTACCCGACACTCTACTTCCTGACCTTTTTCGGGACTTATGCCATACAGCAAATCTTCTTCGCCGTGCAGACTTGGTACCTCGGTTACTGGGCGTCGCAGTATGATCTTGTGAGCGATCCCACCGATGTCTCGGTTGTCAAGTACGAGTCATATTATCTCATAACCACTCCAACCTAACCTTTCTTCTGAACAGGCATATCGGTGTATACAGTATGACAGCTACCCTAGAGACTGCTATATGTTACTAACTCGAAAATTTCCAGGTCTTATCTTGCTGGGGGCATTCATATTTCTGTCGATAGCCATGGTCACTCACGCGTTCGGTGCCGTTCGCGCGTCTCGCAAGATTCACCAACGTTTAATCGACGCCGTGTTGAGCACCACCTTGAGGCAAGTTGGATCTCATCAGATGGTCATCCCTCACCTCACCGTGAACAGATGGCTTGATGTCACTCCCGTGTCTCGTATCATCGCAAGGTGCACTGATGATATCAGATCTAGTAGGTGGTTGCTTTGTTTCCGGAAGATGATGCTCAAGTACTACTCTTGAAATAGTCGACATGCCCATTGCCCACGGAGTCGCGGATGTCACCCAAATGACCCTGGAAATCATCGTCAAGCTCTTCGCTGTGCTATTGTTCACTCCCGTATTCATTATCCCGGGGTCCCTCATTTTGGCCGCCGGATATGTCATTGGACAATTGTACATCAAGGCGCAGCTCTCTGTCAAGAGAGAGCAATCGAACGCGAAGGCGCCAGTCCTCGCTCAGTAGGTCGTCGTCGAAAATTTTGCCTTCTTGTGTTCTCACGATATCTTCAGTTTCGGTGCCTCAGTCGCTGGTCTTGGTGAGATGAAATTTACCCATTCGAGCCATTTTTCTCAATGCTCCATCACAGTGTCCATACGTGCATACGGTGCCCAGGAACGCTTCATAAAAGAATCATGCGTTCGCATCGACCGATATACACGCATCGCCCGCTCTTACTACAACCTGAACCGCTGGGTTGACATTCGTATCAATGTCCTTGGAGCCGCCTTCTCGGCTGGTCTCGCTGCATATCTAGTATATGCTCAAGATGCTACGGCCTCGAATATTGGATTCTCGTTGAACATGGCCGTGGGATTCAGTAGTATGATTCTGTGGTGGGTTCGTGTTGTGAATCAGTTCGAGGTCGAGTGTGAGTTGCTCTTGGTCTAAACTTGGATTGCGCTCACATATAATTACAGGCAACAGGTGATCAGACGTCCTCCTCTTGATTCATCGATGTTATGCTCACCACCACCACAGCCTGGAGCGTATCCAAGGTTATCTCGAGATCGAGCAAGAGGCCAAACCTACCAAGGACGGCATTCCTCCGGCATATTGGCCTAGCAGTGGACAGATAACTGTCGAGAAACTTGGTGCTCGGTACTCGCCTACTGGTCCTAAGGTCTTGAAGGACATCTCGTTCAACATCAAGGCTGGCGAGCGCATTGGTATCGTGGGTCGTACAGGCTCAGGCAAGGTTAGTGCTCCTTCCTTGACCCGAACGACGTGTTGACATACACGCTCAGAGTTCGTTGACACTGGCGCTCCTGCGATGCATATACACCGAGGGCTCTGTTTACTTCGATGGCCTCGAAACCTCTTCGCTCAATTTGGATGAATTGCGCGGAAAGGTCACCATAATCCCCCAAGTTGTGGGTCATCATCATCTTTCTGAAGCAGTGCATGGCCTGACGATGACTGAATAGCCAGAACTCCTGAGCGCGTCCGTGCGAGAGAACCTGGATCCGTTTGGCCAGTACGACGATGCGCTGTTGAACGACGCGCTGCGATCCGCTGGTCTCACGGCGTTGCAGGCAGACATGACGGACGGTCAGATAACACTTGACAGCGTGATCAACAGCGGAGGAACGAACTTGTCTGTCGGGCAGCGCCAGATTCTTGCCCTGGCCCGGGCACTCGTACGGGGAAGCAAGTTGCTCATCCTAGACGAAGCCACCTCGGCCATAGGTGTGTCGACTCTCTGGACCGCGGACGTGACGAATTACTGACGATCTGGGAAAAGATTACAAGACTGACGCCATCATACAAACATCCCTGCGTAATGAGCTCAAATCCGATACCACGCTCATCACCATTGCGCATCGGCTCCAGACTGTCATGGATGCAGACAAGATTGTGAGTACTTCCTCATTCAATGGGCCATCGAGACTCATGCTGCGACTTGTCAGATGGTCCTTGACTCTGGTCACATTGTGAGCAACTGAATTCCCCTCATCATGGTTCTCATCTAAATACCGTACGCCCCTCGCACACAGGTCGAGTTCGATTCCCCAAAGAATCTGCTCCAACTCCGGAATGGCAAGCTACGTGCCCTCGTCGAGGAATCGTCCGACAAGGACATCCTGAACACAATGGCCGAAAATCACATATATGAATGAATAGCTAGATCGAAAAGGTAAATGATACACGCTCGTTTATACAGTACAGTACAATGGATTCTTTGCATTATATACAACAGTCCACTTAGGCAGTGGTGGCAGCTGCAGGCTCAGCAGCGGGCTCAGACGGCGGGGTGTTTGCTTTCTTTGATGCAGCAATGCGCCGCGCCTCCTCGTGGATATCGACGACTTGCTTCGAGGTATCGGTATAGAATACCTTGACCTTTTGGCCGAGTGGTGAGGACAGAGCTTTGGCGTAATACTAGCGCGAGAATACGTCAATTTGAATCGAGAAGACATGACTGGAAAAAACGACGCACATCCCCAGCGGTCTTGGAGTATCCCTTCTGTGCGTCAACTGCCTTCACCTGCTCGGCAGCGTTCGAGACGGTTTGTGTCACCTTGGCAGAAAGAGTCTGATCAGGACCGAGGGCACGGGAGCCAACTGTGGTGTCGAATGTCTGGAAGTAGGACAGGAAACGCTTCGAGATGCCTTGCTTGTCTATATGGAAGGGACGACTCTCAGCGCGTGAGCGGATACGAGGTGATAATCAGGACGCACTGTCGATCTCGATGGCACGCTGAAGGATGATGTCGGATAGTGAGTAGCCTTTGGCGAGGTACTCCGCGGCAACTGGAAGTGGATCGTTGCGATCAGAGGATGTTTGCAGAAGATGGACGGATCACGTACTGCCCGCGCGCGGCTTGTCTGACTGGTCAAATCCTTCTTTATCCGCGCTCTCTTCGTCGTCATGGTTGACATCGGAGGTCACATTGAGTGTTGCGCCGTCTAGGGTGCCTCCATTGAGCTAGTAAATGTCAGTCTACGATTGCATACACCACAATGAAATTCCCGCACCATGAGAGCGGTCTTCGCGGCGGAGGGCTTCTCGAAGTGGATGGCAGCAGACTTGTCCTCTTGCTTATGGTCAATCTTTGTTATGCTGTGTGAATTGTGAGCAGCGTTCCCCATTCGAAGAAGCAATTCGTCTTACGTTCCGCAAAAGCTAGAATGTGTTCAATACCAAGGCATCGATGAGAAGATAAAGACATACGTAAAGAAGTCGTGAAGACTTTGCTCGGTGGTGGTTGGGGCGATGCCGGAAACCTATGATTGACTCTGAGTAAGAAGACAGTATGAAGAGTTGCGCATCGAGACTGACTTGAACAGTGTGAACAGACATGATGGTTTAAAGTGAAGGAGCAGCACGCCAAAGCGCGCCTTATAAGGGGGTGACGTCACCTTCGTCTGACCCTCGTCATACCTGGGCGCTCCTGCGCGTAGGGCCGACACTGCATTCCTCTGGCATGTGAAAATCTGATCGCTGGTACAAGTGATTCAAGGCTGGAAGTTTCCACCTGCTTTCATCAAGTACCATGCACCACAGTCTACTGCACGTCGTGCAACGCGTAGCAAAACGACATGGTGGCGTGGAAAGGGCTTCTACTGATCACCAATCAATCAAGAGCGGTCTGGAGGCGTCTATTACGACTCCCAGTCGTACAGAGTTGTCCTCAGGAAGACCCAAGAAGAGTTCGAGGCTATGTGTCTATTAGTGGCCCAAGGTTAGTATATATCAATAACAGTAATTGTGTACTCTACATCGAACATCAACACGACCTCCTGGCAACCATGGAGTGGATATTTTCAGTCTTTTTGTTCACAGCTTTGATAGGCGGTGGTGCCCATCAATTTGGCGGTGATGGCCGCGTCAGCCGTTCGGGGACGCATGGTCGCGTATTTCATTTGTTCTCCTCTCCTTTTGTTCTTGAACGTTGTTCCCATCTCAGTAACTGTTGTTCTGCCCTGTCCTCCACGACCGGAAAGCGACTGTTGTTATGGGACTGAAGCAAACCGACGAAGATCGCCACGTGAGCGGGGTAGTGGTTCCCCATTTAATCAGTGTCACTTTAACGGCGCCAGACGACTACTCTTCGCTTCTTTTCCACAGCTATCGTCTTACGCCCAGCCAGTGGCTTGCGCAATCCACCTAAGCCAGCATTCTCCACAAACACGCCCAACGGTGCGCATATCTGCGCATATAGAAGCGTTCCTCGTGGCCAGCACGCCACTCGCCGTGGTCCATCCTACTCTGTCGTGTCATACGCGAGGCCTGGCCTGGTGCGTATATCAGCCCGGATCCTCCCTTTGCACTCTCTGATTCCTCTTTTCCTCTATCGTCCACAGTCGGAACCGAGGTCGACAGCATTAGCCCAATAAAAGCTGTCATCTCTTTCTTTCTCGCTCCCTCGTTGGCGTTGAAATACTCCAAGCACCTCGCCTAGTCACGCAGACTATTCCTTTCCGGGTTTCACCTGAATACAAACTGTCTCCACGCCGTACGTCGCATAACTTTCCCGCGCACCGTCTCTCATCGCCCTTTCCTTCTAGCCATGGACCACAGCCCAACCCTCATCACTGGCGGCAAGCCTCTGCCTATCCGGCGCGCCATCCAGCCCACCAAACCTATCGAGATTCCGTCTCGGCGCAAGGCCGTCGTTCATCCATCTTCTCCGTATCTGTCTCCCATTCAGATGTCGCCAGAGATGATATTCGAAATGTCCCCGCTTACTTCGGATTTTCCCCATCCTTCCACCCACTACCCGCTCTGCAGCTCAGCCTTACAGAACACTGCGGAATTGGAGCCGTGTCTATACCCATTCCCCATGTTTTCCCCGCATAGTTTTTCATCCTTCCGCCCTTCCTCCCCGCAAAAGACTCCACCTCAGAAAGAGCTTCCCCGCGCTCCACAAAAATACGCGGCCGATTCGATCATGAACTTTCCATTTGAGGCCTGGCCAAAGCCGCCGACGACCATTCCGGTCGGTGGCGCCACAAACCAAAATGACGGGTCTCCCACCATCAAGGGAGCACCGAAGCACAAAATCACTGGGTTCACGCCGCTGTATCCCAGCCCCGTCTCGGAGCCATCCAGCGAGAATACGCGCAACCGCGAACGTCTCTCGCCCACGCCTAGATCCGCCTCTTCTTGGACAGTGTCCAACCCTCTCGATGACCCAGATGCACTGGAAGAGGCAATGTATCCATCGTTCGGCATAGATTCCTTCATGATCCGCCGGGTCAATGAAACGCGAAAATCCTTACTTCATTGCCCTTCTAATCTGCGACTCGCGCATCGGTATTGACGTGGGTCAGCTGCTTCTTCTACCATTCAAGTAAGTCCATCATGCACGGAACTGATTCCAGGGACTCACCCCCTCTTCTTTTTCCAGCACATAATCGCACTTTAATCGCCACAAAAATCGCACAGCATTCGTACATTACATAGAGGTCCCCCCGCATTTTCACCATCCATCGCATCCATCACTCGCATCAACACTGTCAGCATTCATATCGCATGTTTCTTCTCGCTCAAGTTTCGCCATTCTCCTAGCTTAGTAGTAACCGTTAACAGTACCAAGGTCTTTGCAGCAGCACAGGCCTTACATAGTCTACATAAATCACCTTTGAACATGATTTGCATCTTCATGCCATTGCGAGGTACGATCACTGCGCCCTGATCGAACATAGGCACCGGGGAGACAAATGCAATCTAGGACTCAGGACTGGGTTCAGCTGAACGCAGCCCCTCGCGGATCTGTTCATTATCTATGCGTACCTGTGTCGTTCCGGGGTATGTAAGTCTTGTCTGACGAACCAGGCTTGCGAACCACCTCGGAGAGCTAATCCGTTACAGTGACAGATTAAGGTGATGCCGCCCGATTGTCACTTGCTGCCAGCGCACAGGACAGTGACTTGAAGTCAGAAGAGTTGGCTATCAACGTGTGTAAGCGCACTCTGATTACGGGCGGTGACAGTGAGAGCATCCTTCATCCAGACGGAAGAGCGTCGGACACAGCCCGAATGTTACGACTGAGATTTGACTCTGGGCTAGGTGCATCCAGGGACGTAGAAGGTATCGTCGGCGTACGAGTGGATTGCCTCGATGTTGGCATTCTTCATTGTCCGGCAAGGGTCGCCGGAATAATCAAGCGATAGACGTGATTAATGCGATAATGGAGTGTACACCTTACTTTCCTGCAGGCAACGTTATTATGCACTACGGACTGGGACGGTGAGCTCGGCCACGGCGGAGATGAGGTTGAAGACCTCGGTCGGACATTTGGAAAGTGGGAAGTGTCTCATGACGCGGAATGAAGCGATGGCGCAATGGTGCACCGCGCTCATTCAATGATCATGATCAAGGCGGGTGAAGGAGTGGACTTAGATGAACAAGTCAAATACAACAAGGAGCGACGACAGGTATGCAGCCTGGGGAACCTGGGGAAAGTAGAGGTAGTGAGATTCGTGACCGCTCAGCCGTCCCATTCAGACTCGTGTGAGTACGATCTATCATCGTTTGAGGCGGCTGTCAAGTCCATTTGAAGGCATAAGAAGCATGATGCCGTGTGGTGAGATGAAACGAGCTTTGACTTCCGATATGGGTTGTGTATGCTCTTGAGTTGGAGGGAATAGTCCGTGAACACGTCCACTCCGCGAAACCGGAGGGTCGTGATCTGTGTGCTCGCCGTCACTAAACTAAGGAACGTACGCTGGTCTGACAAAGACATGCAACAGTACACGATGGGGTGGCTTGTTTCCTCTGATACTCAAAGGCCAGAAGTCGCTCTGAGGAAGTTGCCAGCCGGGGGTTCATGCATCTCCGGCAACGTCATAAGAGTCGGCAAGAAACAACGACCGTGACGAACGGAACATATCCCGAGAAATTTGGTAAGGTCTGGCGCGTGTAGATGGTAGGTCGTCTCACAAGGTGAAAACCAAAGGTACCTAGACGGCTTTGATACTAAGGACAGGGAGAATGTAGATGAGACTGATGAGGAGTTTGGTCAGTGGTTGCTGTGTATGCGTTGAGGTTGATGATTTTTCTTCAAAGAAGAAAAACAAGACCTGTACTGATTTCGACAAAGAATCTACTCGAGTACGCCTATCCGCCGGGGACCTTACAGATATTTGGCCGCAACTGTTACCTGCTGTCAGATGGTAGGCACATATGAGCTGGATGGGAACTTACTGAATCCCGATTACCGTTTCGCAATCCGAGTGGGTATGCAGATAACATTAGCCCAAGACATCGTGACAATACCTAGCCAGATGGCGAACTATCCCAGATCGATTCCAGTGAATGAGATGACGATACGCCTGTCCATGCTATATTTGCATCGCATGGCAGAAGCGAGGGTAATATACAAGGCTTCAGCCGCCTGCAAAACAAGATGGTCAGCAGTGCACCCAGGACGGCTAGACCACATACCCTACAAGGAATTCAGCTTCTGTACAAACATATGAGATCAGTAAGTCTTACTGGGAAGTGCTGATATACCCTTGACATATCGTAGTACTACGTCAAAGTTGACAGTTCCGCCGGTGCTGAGGAGCAGCAGAACGAGGTGGAATAAACGAGCGGTGATGAAAACGGGAGCCGTCCAGTGCGCGAGTGGGGCTAGATACTCATCAGAGAAATTCGGGGCAAGGAGCACCACTTGAACGGACGCTTTTGCGTAAGCAGCGCCCACTCGTACTCGGGAAGCTTTTGAACAGAAGTTATCAACAGTGATACCAGAGAGGGCAGTAACGAGGCAAATACTGACATGCAGCGCCTTCAACGCGTCAAACATGGCAGCCAGAAAACATCCATCGTGCGTTCACTGTCGAAACTGAGGGGTCGTCGTTATCGCACTTGGCATTTCTCCGCGCACGAAAGAGGAGTCGGTGAAACTTACAGGCTACTTCTCAGGTCCTCTGACAATCGCCGTAATTGTCGAGAACTTCAGCTTAGTATAGAAGTACTAAGTGAACGTGAGAAGGACATGCACTCCATACTAGGAGACGACTCAAACGAGAAGCCCATAATTGAATGCCTGAGACGCGCCCGTTTCCGGAGCTTTGAATGACCCCCCTTGCGCATAACAGAAGTACAGAGCATTTCCTTTCAAGTGACATCGACGTCAAGGAGCAGGTCCCGATTTGGTAGTACCTTTTCCCGAGGAGCCTAGTAGTAGCCTGTGTCTTTCCAGTATATAGTCCTGAGCTCAGTAAAGACACAAATACCCCGAGACCGAGACGTCGCGATTTTTGGACATGATAGATCGACGTTGAAGTCTGGGGCTCTACGTAGGTCATGGATATACGCAGCAATCAATGATTGACCCAACGGGCAACTGAAGGCTCAGGGAAAAGGATGCTTAGGACAAACGAATGGCTATTGCGTGCGACGCCCACTGGCAGGTATCTGGGTGTTTCAAAATCGGGTGGTAGATGTGGTGCACTTAGTATCTGTACGATATCGATGGAAACGTCCTAGCGTGAGAGAACAGTGCTGGCACACTATTACAAAGATCACTGAACACTCGAGTCTTCCGTGCGCCATGATAAGGTATAATTGGAATCATTACAGCAGATTCTATGCAGCCTGGCTTGGAAACTCTTCTGCGGCAACGAACTGCCTGGGCTTTGTCAGTCTGGCTCAGACCGTTCGTGATGTCTCTCGATCAACGAAGCACGAACATCAAACAGGTACTGCCTGAATTCAGGGTCAACCCGAAGATCTTGAGCCGCACTGAACAGAGTTTGAAGGTTAGGATGTTCATCATTATCAACAATGCGAATCAGATCTATGCACAGCCATACGTTAATTTGTTGCGGCGGAGGGGATCAGAGGGATTCACTAATGATGCTTTACAGTACGGTGTGAAGTTGCCTGGTAGTGAGAGAAAAAAATTGCACTTACAGTAACATACTGTACGCGGATTTGGAGAGATTATAATCACGGTCGACAACTTGCAGCGAGCCCGAAGTGATCTGTACTGGCGATTCTTCTCTCACCTCGGCCCTTCGAGTTCAGATTGAAGACATTGCCGAGATAACTCACCGATTCTCTGTTCTTTGGAATGATGCGGCTTCTCCTGATCCTCCTGCAGTAGATGTCAAAGAAGTTATCAGACCAATCATGCTGATCACTGTCATAGCTGGAATAAATAGTTACATATTCACTGCGCACTGGCATCACGGTGGCGTTGGCGTATTGAGTCGAGTCCAGCTCGGAATCGGCTTCTGGGGCGAGCTGGGGTTTGCAGGCTTCCGCGCCGTCACTTTTCTGTGACCATCAGCCCGCCACCGCTGCCGCTTGGGTGGCAAGATTTACTAGCGCATCGGGGTTGGTGTCGACGCGCGCCGGGAGGAACAAGCGCCACTGCAGCAGCACACGAACAAAACTGGTTCACGCATTCAAACAAGCTCGTTCGCGCCTTTTGACCGTCCGAGGGCGGCCTCGAAGCACCTCAGTGCGGCGTCCAAATGAAGATTGGGCATCACATGATGGCCCGCACCGATTTACACACACCTCACGAGAGGAGATGAGTACATACTTTACTCGTGGGTAAACAAACACAAAGGATGGGTGATGAACCACCGGCCGCCCTGACGCGCTAGAAGCTCCTCGTCGGGAGAACATCTGTCTTGGACTCCGTTACCGCACTGGACCTTCAGTCAGCATTCAGTAGTCAGTGGCGTGGAGTGCTCGATCTTACTTTGGCTTCAGTAACGAAAGGAGTTCGAGGAACGAGACGCGGCCGGACCTCATCCACGCAGTGGTCATCTTCCCGCCAGAGCTCGCAGTAATCATCTTTCTGCCTCGATTTGGATGCGCCATGTCGAGTCCACCGACGAATTACACGTTGCTGATGGAAATTCCTGCCGGAAATACGCGACCACTGACAGTCTTCCTTGACTCGGAACTGCCAGTGTTAAAGGGAACGACATATAATCTGTAACCTCGCGTCGAGAAATATCTACAGACGACCATTGGGACCTCGATTCGGCAACATAGTAGCAACCTGCGACATTGAAATCGGTCTAGTGAGTCCTCGCGTAAGTGCGACCATGCAGTGTCCTTTCGAGGCGAGCATATGCTCCTGCTGCATATGTCGGCCTACTTGGGCTGAAGAGACCCGAGGCTCGGGCGGTTCTAGCCACTGGTAACTGATTGCCCCGTCAAGCACCCAAGGGTCGCGGATCGTGCGCCAGCTGGTAACGGCGGAGCAAGCCGGCGGGGCGACCTGTCAAAAATGTCAGTACTTGGTGTCCAGAAAGTAAGGTTTGTTCACCTTAACGCTCCGACTCCAGAGTTCGAGTTCCTCACCCCATTCCTATTCATGGAGTAATAGCAACCGTCTGCGGTCCAGGCCTCAGTGTGAGCAAGCACAAGCGAGCCTCCGCGGCCACATTTCTGTGGCGAACAGAGGTTTCACATGAACAGGCTAATGGGCGATCTGTCAACAGTGGTGAGGAATGGTCTCAGCTTCATGTCTGAAAATCAGGCACATGCGGTTGGCGACTTACTTACACTCCATCGTGCGCGCATCAATACCTCTAATGTAACTAATTAGCATTGATTTCATTAACGTGCAGACTTGCGATGGGAATCCGTATCCAGCCTACCCTTCCCTTGGAGTGGGAAGCGCGACGCCATCCGTCTGGGAAGTGGGTCAGCACGGTACATGGTGAGAGAATAAAGACTTACTGCCGCCGGGATAATTGACGTGCAGATTGGTCGCGTCCCTAAGATACTTACGCGTGATAGCGGTCACCACAGCCACAGAGTGGGTACGAAGCCGTTATCGTTCGGTTTCGAGTCAGCCTCAGAAGACCCGCCATTGATCAAATAACCGTGCAGACACCCTTGAAAGTCAGCACAGGACATGAACGGAATGCGGACCCAGTGACGAGTGTAGATCAAAGATGGCGCGATGTCTCCTTGCCTTGCATTGAAAAGGTACTCGGGCTCTCGAGCGAGGCCGGCGGTTTGAGCAAGGAAAGCAGAACCGATTGCAGTGATACGCGTCGTGGACATTCGGCCCGCCATGGCACTACGAGTACAGTAAGAGCGGTCCACAACTTATCATAGCGCATGCCGCCGCCGACTTCCAAGCTGGGATGCATACCCATTGGGAACAAGAAAGCTCTCACAGAGCAAATGGACTCACGCAATTTGAATCAGAGCAAGGAGGTATGGTCGGTGCCTTCCCTCCTTGTTCCACGGTATCTATGTAGATTAGAGAGGTTGAAGTAGTGTGCGGAAGAACAAGAGCAAGGCTTGAATTGTATGATAAGCCTATGAGCAACTCTCGGTGTTGTTGGAGACTCGCGGCTTTTAGTCCAGTTTTCGATTTAGACCCAGGAAATCCCGGAGAAGGAGCACCGCAGGAAAGAGACTTCGAGGCTTGATTTTACACGCTTGAAGGTCGATGTCAATCATCACGCGAGGAAGATGGTCTTCGATGTAGGCTGGCAAGAGTCACCCATATGGGCTTGCTGTTTAGATGAAACAACACTTCCGCGCGAAAGAGAACCACGCACAGCTTCAGCAGTTCAAGTTGACCAAGGCGTAATAAGAGCAATGCATATCGACCGCCGTCCGGGTCCTATGTAAGAAGCCGGGCACCCGCCGCCGCGTATTTCCGATTTTCGTCGAATCGAACCGGTTCGATAATTTGCTAGTGCGTAGGGACTGAATTTGAATGCTGTAGACGGAGCCCGGGAGTCGGGAAGCGCGTGAATGATAGAATAGGTCACAAGAGTACTTCGTCTTTGCCGACTCGGATGAGAGTCAGAGATCGCGCCTATCAATGGCGAATGTGATTCCGAAGACTCGAAGACGATGCCAAGACTAAGGTGAGATCACGTGCAATGACGATGTCCATTGTCGATTGGCGGCAGGGCGGTGCGGCCGTGGATCGCAGGTTCGGTTGAGCTTCGGGGATTGCCCTGGAGTGCCAGTTCATTTCAGAGTGAAATTACGACAAGTCAAATTGAGATTCAAACCAGGTCTTCACCGCTTCAACGCCTAGATTTTGGTCGGCCGCTGACGAGTACCGGTACCAGAAAATCCCGAAGATCGTCGAGACACCTACCGGTAAATTGAGCAGGACGTTTCCTGTCGCGTTTGAGTACATATGGCAGCTGCACAGTATGTCAGTTCCTTCAATTTAAGGGGTTTGAACCCTTAAATCGGGTTCGGGGCCGGCCACGACCAGTTAGTGTGGCGCTGTCCCTGCTGCCCTTCAAACAAGCGCGATGCCGATAAGAGTAAGCGTTCGGAATTTATCATGGACAAGCGCCATCGTTCAATTGACCGGACGTCGGATCCGAACGCATGCAGGGCAGGCATTATTGTGTGGCGACTTCGCGCGTACTACATAGTCCTATACATCATAAACATTGGGAATGTAGAGAGCTACGGTTCTGTCTTTCACCTTTGGTCAACGTCCTCTGTTATTTCACCACGAGCTGTCCGCTGTGGTGCTTACTTTTTCACTCCGTCCAGGGCTACTATTTAATCTGACCAAATCCAGTCCATTGACGAGGAAGGATGCGCCCCGCGCTCGCAGGATGCGAGTAAAGTGGGGCTTCGATTGGCTCCCGGTCGGAGGATCTACGCAATTAATGGGTCGGGGAATGAAAGAGCTTGAAGAAACGCCGAGGACCGAACGTTACGTTACGAGGACAAGGACGTTTGGATGTTCGAGTGGGCTTGATAGGATGACGGAGCTTGGAGCAGCAGCCATTGCCAAGGGAAACTCTTTGAGTGTCACTGTGTCCCGCAATTCGTTTGGTCACGGTGGACCAGAGAAAACCAGAGACTTTCAAAGGCAAAGCACCCTAGTCAGTGGAGTACTGGTGAATAGAGGTCGGCTTCTGACGAGATGCGAGCATCATGATCATATGTGAAAGACACCAAGAAAACGAGGCAAGGGAAGTGCCCGAACATGACAGTAACAAGATCGGTTGGAATTGACCTCTCGCTTCATATGAAGAGAGTGCTGTGCGTTCGTTGTCCAGGCTACAGAGCTAGCCATCATAGAACAAGGCTTGTGCTGAAGATGTCGATGTCGATGTTGATGGTGATCAAGCAAGATGACTTGTTCTTCAACTCCAGTTTCAAGCTATAGGTACCGCCACCAAGCAACGTCCGCGACGAGTACGGGCGAGGTCAAGGTCGATATCGATACTCCTAACTCTAAACAAAGAATCAGAATCAGGTCAATCTGACGCAGATCTGACGCAAAACGATTGTGCAGGATGGCTGACGTGAGCGGAGGCGCGACCCCGGCCCCGCTGCGCCGGGGACGTGGAAAGCGATCACGTGGACCCCTAGACGCGTGGCTGCGACTTCAATCGAGGTTGCGCTCAAACCATGAGCAGGAAGCAGTCTCTGATCGCCTCTCACGATGCCCTCACTCTGGCTTGGTGGACTCGACACTCTGCCGTTGCTCCTCTCTTCTATCTCATTTACCCTGCTCATCGTCACCGCCTAAGTCGATATCCTCGGCAGTGGACACGGCGGCGTCCGCGGCGCCAGTGTGGGTGGACTCACACCACACAGTTTCATGGGTATCATCACCATCATCATTAGGACCTGGTGCTATTGTCTCGCGATCATCAGATTGAACGAGTGATGCCTGTTTCCTCTGCAGCCAGTAGGACGCGTTTCCGTACGCCCGAGAAGCTGGCAAGCACACATTTGATGTTCAACGCTTACTCTTTCCTCCCGAAGAGCTCGTATCTCTGTATCTGGACATGGGACATGTCCTGTGATACCAGTCGCTTCTACGCTTGCTCTCGACCAACTCAAAATCCGGTCCGAGCCTTAGGCTCTCTAGACACTTTCTGTCAGTATCTGAAAATCTAGAAAGTCATCGGCATGGTCTTCCATCTTGACAAGACCGTCGCGAGCGAGAGTGTGTCCCTCGTCCCTCTGTAGGTCAAGGCCTTTGTTCCAAATCAAGAATTTCTTTGTTCAACTTATCTAGGGCCTATGACGATTATTCCTCCTTCCACTAAGCGGGACTTTACCGGTGACATTATGGCAGAGGACGCGTCGCAAATCGCCCTTGTCCCAAATCCATATTCGTTTGTTGTCCTCATTTGGGTGGGACCGGAACCTATTCCCTCGAACTCTCCGTCTATCTGAGATCGGACTCCCGTTGATGGACCAACCAGACGTTTCCTGTCAGCTCGTGATAAGTTGCCTGGCATCGAATCATCATGATAGATCCGCTGTTCTGCATTCTGATTCATCCACCTTCTGTCCGACTCAACGGCGCCTCAGGCTCCTTTCCCTTCCTTTCCCCACATCGCCTAAGAAGTGATTCGTGGTGGCCGGTCCGCGCGGATTCAGATTCGTCCCACGCGTACGCTTCCCACCCACCGTTATGGTCTAGGTGCGTGCATCACTTCTCCCTACTCTATCATCACTGGCATCATGAATGGAAGGAAGCGTTGTGTTGGATAGGACAGGGCAGGACGCAGAGTGCGGACCCACATCCCGTTCCACCCAGGCTCCAGGCCTAAGGTACCAAGAACATGAATTGCGTAGACTCGGATGAGATGCAGATGTGTACCACGTCTCCACATAAGTGAGTACCTGAACCCAAAGTCCTCTCGAGGTCATGGTGCCAGTGAACGACCGCCTTTCCTCCGAGGGTCCGCTTGTTATTAAGTGGCATTTCCTGTCAGCAGCGTGGAGTCAACTCTATCGACTGCACGGCGCCGGCATGGACTTGTAAGATGTGATGCGGAGCTAGAGAGTCAGTAAGAAGGTCGTTTCGAGGGTTGTGGCATCAGAGACGCGCTGCGCTGGGGTGGTAACTTACTTGCCATTCAATAGTCCGAGTACATAGACTAGGAGAGACTAAGTAGTACTGGTAAGTTATGCAAGCAGAAAGAATTCGAAGCGATCACGTGTACCCTGAACTTCTTGTTGTCCTTCGACCACCATGGTCCATCATCCCTCCGCTCATTTCCTGATTGGAGCCGACTACGAACGACCGACCGCTGAGACCATCATCTCAATGACGGAGCTGCGCTGGGATCGACGGCGCCTAGTAATAGCATGCATCATGATTCACATCTACTTACAGTACTAGCCGACTTTGATTCACCGCGCTACTGGGACTCGGGACTATACACGCACCGGCGTCTCTCTTTCTGGCCAGTAGATTCAGAACGTCTTTCCGTCTCCTTGTCCGTCCTAGGTCTCATGCAAGAAGTGAATAACAAGCTCCTGTCCGAACCCTGAGTCTGCGGACACTTTCTGTCGATTCTCGGGCGGCAACACTGGGACCGAGTCCCCACTCTTCATTTAACCCTCCTGAGTCCTTTGTTCTGTGTCTAGATGCTGAATCCGTACGCGTCTAAATGACTCAATATCGCCCGCCGGGGCTCGCGTACCTGATCCCTAGGCCTGCGAGGTTTAACAAACATTCAAGGTGCCCCTACCGCCGCCAACTTAATTTTTAGGAGTACCTAGGGTCGGGTCGGGTCCATTTCAAGTTTTCTCATGATCCATCCGCATTCGAGGGTGCGACGGGATTTAAATTAGTGAGAGGGGGGGAGGGAGGGTTAGTTCACACATTCATTTCCGCTTGTTTGGTCGCACGCGCCACGATTTGTGTTTTCCGGCGTTTCATTTTTAGGCGTTCAAACAGACACTTGGGATCGGATATGCGGTGGACGTATGTTAATGTTAGAGCTTAGAAGGCTTTTTGGCATTGGCATTGGCGTTGGCACTTCCTGTCAGACTCATTGCGCAGGCGATCGGCGTAGGCATATGTCAGTCACTGAAATTCAAGCGAGTTTGCACCTGGGCCTGGATACGTAGCGTAAAGTGCAGGCGCGCCATGTCCTTGTTTAGAAGGGGACTCACACTCAGGAGAAAAAAAAATGCCAGGAGATTGGCAGTATGTGAGACGCATAGGTTTAGTAGATGAGCCATCGCGCCACGGGAATAAGTCCAGTCTGAAGCACTATCTATTGTCCTGCCGTCAAAAATTACTCAAACTCGTGCCGCTAAGAAAAAGCACTAGCCACCGCTGAGAAAAAATTCCAAGATTACGAGACTTCTTAGAGACGCGTAGCTCCCACAAGGTCAGCGCGCCATGGTGGTGGTGGGTAGATCTCCAAAATGACACGTAGGCGCTATACTCGTAGTGACCGAGGCAAGGGTGGTAAGCGCTGACTGACTCGGGGGAGGAAAAGTAGTAGGACAGTTTGGAAAAGCATACCGAGGAAGCTTGCAAGTGCGAAGAAAAACCTTGGAAGATATTCCATGAGAGGCCAGCTTCCGGTCAGCCGTTGCGCCTCGAGAGGAATGAACCACATAGATATGAGGGTGATGCAACTTTGAACTTGCAAGGCCAAGGAACAGTCTGCTACGCCGCCATACATGATGGAAAGATGGAAAGTTGACCTGAACACGGGAAGAGGAAAAGTCATTCGAAATTAACCTCGAACTATGCAGCAGTGCGGCCTATCCTGTGAGCCATCGCGGTAGGATTGGCGTGTAGTGTATTATGCGTCAAAGAACGAATGATTCGATGACGGGTACGATTATCCCGCCGTGCTGTATGCGGCTGACGAGTAGACAAGGAAAAGAGGAACCGGAAAAGGCGTAGCACGTAGGATGAGGGGAATGTATCGGAGCACTCAAGACCAAAGGAAGAAAAAGATCAAGAGGAAATTCTACCCATGCGGGCAGGATTCCGATGAGTTATCCTGCCGTGGTGGATGGAGACTTTGTGAAAGTGAAGACATCCGGGGATCTAAAATACAGAAACAGTCATGTTGGTGGCGGAAAAAGTAGGGTACCGAGAAAGAGTCTGGGACGCTTAAGTAGGAAGAAAAGAGGTTTGCGAAGGAAACTAGACAGAAGGATCCGCTGCGTTATCCTGCCGTGGTGTTGTAGGCGTAAGATCGACGACGACGTCGAGAGTAAGAAGGATGGATCACGTGGACCCCGAATCGCTGCCAGCAGCCACTGGCAGCAGTCATGGTTGAATGTTCCACAAAGTCGAAGTCGATCGGGTCTTGACAAGCGCAAGGTGGTTGATGAGGCGTGTACCGAAGTTGTTGACCCGTTCCATGCGGGGAATGGGAGCTGGGACGGTCGGGGCGGGAAGCGGGCTCGGGCACTCGGCTTAAGTAACGGTCACGGCTCGACGAACCAGCCAGTCGGCTTGGCTTGGGTGGACGAACCATGGCAGCCGGAAGGAGATAGATGCTGGATCGGATTGGGAGGTGCGTGCCTAAGTGATTTTTTTAATTTGACTTGATTTGGGAGGTGGGAGGGGTGGCCGTGGCAGGGCCTTTGTATAAGAGGAGGTGATCGGGGAGGGTGTGGGAGGATAAAGCGAGTACTCGAACGCGCGATAGCACCCACAGCCTCTGCGCCACATCATCCACCCATCCATGGACCCCGCCGAACACAGCACGACGCCCGAGGAGGTCAAGTCGGAGGACGACAACAAGGCCAAGGCGCTGCCGAGCATCTTCACGTCGTTTGACGATCATCGCCCGTCGTTTGGCGACGACCTCGGCGGGATGAAGCGTGGATTCGACGACCGGCTCAACGGCTACGACGACGACCTCGGCCCGCGGCGCGCGTCGCTGCCTGCGCTCGGCACGCCGCGCTACACGAGCAGCTCGGGGTCTTCTGGCACTCGGTGAGTAGCGAGCCGCACTGTCTGGTCCCGGTGCTGACACGGCTCGCGCGCTAGATACACGCCGCAGAGCTCGTCGTCTCTCGCGTCGTACACGTTCCCGCCGACGACGGAGGAGTCGCCGTACAGCGCCTCTGCGTCGTCGTCGTTCGACTCTGCGCCGTCGAGCGGCGTCGGCGGCGGCGAGTGGGGCATCCAGCGGCCCTCGTCGACGCCGCTGCGCCACGCGAGCTTCTCGTCGACGCTGCGGATCAGCGGGCGGAAGGACTCCTCGTCGTGGCCCTACCCCTCCCCGTCCCTCTCCTCGCACCACAGCCACCACCACCACCAGCACGCGCCGTCCCCGCACATGTCCCCCAACACCGCGGCGAACCTCCTCCCCCTCCCCCTCCCGTCCCCCTCGGAGCCCGAACGCCCCCAGCGCAAACGCGGCAAACTCCCCAAGGAGACGACCGACTTCCTCAAGGCGTGGCTGCACCGCCACAGCGACCACCCGTACCCAAGCGAGGAGGAGAAGAAGCAGCTGTGCCACGCGACGGGCCTCTCCATGTCGCAGGTCAGCAACTGGATGATCAACGCGCGCCGCCGCATTCTTGCGCCCGCGCGCCCGTCGAGCGGCCCGACGACCACCCAGCCGTTCACGCATCCCTCGCTCCCGCCGTCCCACCACAGCTCGCTTTCCCACCATAGCTCGCATCCCCCGATGCCGCCGATGCCGCAGAGGAGACAGTCGCTCCCGGTGGGCAACGCGGATCTGCAGCTGTATCATCCCATGTCGCTGCCGTCGTATGGCAGTGGTGGGGGGAGCGGCGGGTATCCCGCCCCGAGATCAGCAGGCTATCCATCGTATGGCGGCGGAGGCGGAGGTGGAGGTGGCGGCGGGTTCGGATTCGACGGCGCGTATGGCGCGAGCGGAGGCGGGGCTGGCTACTAGACGTGTTGACTCTCACCAAAAAATCTGAACTCTTCATTCCTCATACCCGCCGCATCATACCCTCCCATCCATACCACACGCCCGCCTTTGTTCAATGTCCATATCTTGTCGCTATTTATTCGATTTTTGAGTAGTTCTACGTACCCTAATATCTCTGCTCTCAGTATGTGTTGTTGTTGTGTATTGCGTATCTATAGTATGATGAATGAATGAATCTGGCCGCGCCTTGCATTCCATAGTTCGAGTCGAGATAATTGTTGGAGTCTTGTCTTTCTTTCCCTGCATCGGACGCCCTTGCCGATCACACCTTCAGCTTCCGCGATAATCGATCGGCCCTTGTAGTGTAAACCCGACCTCCTCCCCGCCGGCTTCCAGATAGCCGTCGACCGGCGACCGTTGACTTTCACAATGTTCACGTTCTGGACTCAAACCGCATGAGGTTGGGTTTTGGCTGTTAATTAAGGCAGTGGCATACCCATGGGCTTGGTGGTTAATATACCCATATCCGGGCAACCGCAAAAGACCTCCTTCGCGGATCTAATGAATTATGACTATGACTATGACTCTGACTCTGAGGTACGGTTCCTGGTGGCGGAGGTTTTTCAGGTGGGGGAGGTTAAATTGTGATTGATTAAAGAAAGGCCTAGGAGGCGAACATCTAGGCCACGAAGAGGAGGAGTCTACACCTTCTACGTCCTACTCGGCTTGATCGTTATCGCCGTCTTCTTCTTCGTCGTCGTCGTCACCAGAAGAAAATGACAGGAGACAGACAGTCCCGGCGGCTCCTGACCGGTTCACAACGTACCCGAGCGGCGCCAGGGACTACCGGTGATCAAAACCTCACGTGTGAGAGCGTCATGCCCGCCGCTCGTCCCAAAACGGACTTGCGCTCTTGCCACCAAGATGGCAGGCGACGCGATCTTCTTCGCTTCAACACGACTGGGCCGGGACTACCGCAATGCCATGAGTATAAATGGGGCTGAAGATGACAGTACCAAGGGTGAGTACAGTTCCTGTCGTCCCAAATTGAACATGCTGACTCTTTATCTGTCTGTGAACAGGTTTTCTTTCTCCGCCAGACGTGGCGCACTCTATGCAGCGCATGGACAACTCTTGTGGAAGACGTCGGCGCTTTTGGAACGCGTCACAGCTTGGACAGACGCGTGAGGAGAAGAGATGATCGACACTCACTTTGGAATTACGGTGGCATGTCTTTCATTTATTTTTGTGTACTTCTACAACTCTGTCTCCTACCTTTATCACTTCAATACTCACCATACTCGAGAACATGGACCTTTCCCGTCTTCTTGATCCCACTGCGCCACCCCTCACTCATCCTGCTCGCCACCTTTCTGACCTCCTCCACCCCGCGCTATCTAATCACACGTTCATGGCGTCCGATGCGTCTCCATCCCAGCTCCACTCACCTAAGACCATTGATGCGTCGCTCTCTGTGCTGCAGCTGGCAGAGCGAGCACTCCAAGGCGGCCCTCTGCTGGTAACACCGGAACTGGCAACGTCTTTAGAAGATTTGGTCAAGCTTCTGGAGCCATTGAATCTGTCAGACTCCCCACCTTATGCGCCAGCGCCTTTGACGGACTCGACGGGACCTACTTCGTCGTGTTCATCCCATACTCTACACACCTCCGTTTCATCGCCGCAATCTCCCCTTTCCTCTACGCATCCGAGTTCTTCGTCGGCTCCCTCCAAATTGCCGGAAGAGTTTACCTCTGAGCCGGAAGTCTCCACGAACGTCAAAGTCACTCGTGAGACTACCTTGGCCAAACTCTACAGGTTCAAGCGTCCAGACGCCCTCATTGAGTACCCAGAGACAGGCATTCACAACGCTGTTGGCTACATATTTGAGCGGGATCCTGACATGTGGGTGAACCCACTCGATGACACGGCCTACTCTTGGGGTCGTCCTCGTGGCCAGAAGACGAAGCGGAAGGGAGGAAAGGCAATTACTCACAGCCAACTCACTGACGCAAACGGAAATGCTGTTCCCTGCATCGAAATCCACGGAACTTGTGAGTCAACAGCTGCTCGGTGAAACGATTGACTGACCCTGATCAGGTCAAGGCTGTAAAGCCTGTCCATTTGCGTCTCCGGACTTGGTATACAAGCCACACACGGCCGCATCTCGAGAAGACGTTCAAGAACGTATTCTGGAATGTCGCGAATTCAACAAGATCAACGCGTCGCCTAGCATTGAGATCTTCAAGCGTACTCTGGCGTTTCTTGCCAGCCTTCGTAAAGCTGGATGCCCCGCCTCTGAGCGCGAGCTGACCGTTACTCCAGTTGATGAGCAGGACGAGGTCGAAGCTGTGCGCGCAAACAATGAGGTTATCCGGAGAGGCAATGTGGATTCAGTTACGCGCTGCCAAGGAAAGATCACCTTCTCTGAGGATTCCGAGGGTGTACCATTCATTCAGTGAGTCCTTTGTTCATTTCATGTTTGAGCATGCCTCTAATATGACACTAGCTGTCAGCATTACAACGCCATTACGAGTCGCAGTCATCTAGTGAAGCGTCTCGATGATTCACAGTATGATCTTGCATATCTGGAAGCGCGTCTCACGAACGACATCCCGGAAGTTGAACGAATTGAGTCAGAGTATGAGGACATTGATTGTGGCCCTCTAGCTTGCTGCTCTACTGTAGTCAACTTCAGTTCTCATCGTCCCAACTGCCGTAAGCTCAATTCTTCAAGATTGTAGGAAGCACTAACGCTTCGACTAGCTTTCGATCATCGTCAAGAAGATGGCATCGTTGTTCAGCCTCTTATGCAGAACATTGGGTGCAAGGTCAAGTTCCGGATGTACCAGCCTCTAGAGGAGTATCGCCATGCTTGTCCCCGGGTATATGTTCAGTTTGAAGGCGAGCACACTCACGCCGTTCCTCTTCCAATGACGACACCTTCCCACGTCCGGGCAGAGCTGTTTGCCATCTTTGACGAGATGGAGGAAGACATGACTGACATGACAGCGCGTCGCTTTCTCCGTCATGCCATTACGCGGGCCTATGTTACTCGTCAGTTTCCAGACAATCCTTGGGCCACACTGTCCGACGTTCACATCTCTCTGGCCAACCGAGATCATTTGTCCATGTATATTCGTCAGTTCAAAGCGGCGAAGTACCCAGAAGGTACTGGATGGGCTGGTACGTCTACTCTCAACTTTCTCATCATGATATTGAGTTCTTTTGCTAGGTGTCAAGGCCGAATTTGAGCGTCAACACGCTGAAGACTTTCCTGTTGAGGCGCGCTATATCCGTCGGGTTATTGACCTTGATCCTTCCACTCTTCCTTCACACCCCGAAGACGACCAGCCTAATGCAACCGATGGCACAAATCGACTACGGATTGCAGTCTGCATGAGCCCAGAGGGTAGTCGACGGCTTCATGGAGCTCATTACTTGCAATGTGACATTGCTTACAAGCGTGTTCATGGGTATCGAGAGTTTACCATCGGGAGCTGGGATAGGAATAATCAGACTAGTAAGCACACTGTCAAACCCCTCTATCAATGGCTCAGTACTCGTCAAGGTCATGTCTTTGCCCGTGTTTTCATGAACCGAGAAACGGCAGAGGCGCACAAGATGGTATTCGATGAGATTGGCAAGATTGTACTAGAGGACGTAGGCAAACCAATGCTCTGGCGACATCTAGACGCGGAAAATCCTGACGACTTTGTGGGAGTGCTCCATTTTGGAGGAGATCAAGGCGGGGGCCAGGCAAAAGGTCAGTTCTTTCTCTTCAAGGTCGAACTACGGTGCTAATTCACATCAGGTCTCGGAATGCATCTCCAAGGAATTGCTCGACAAAGGCCGCGACGTGATTTGCATGAACCTAACCGGCTTACTTCTGATCTTGGTCCGTATGAACACCTACGTCGTGTGTACCGTCTATGTGGTGTGCACTACAAGCGAAATATTCGCAAGTGTTCCGCTAGTGACAAGGTGAAGAATGCGATGCGCGGGCTCAACTGCCTGGAGCATAAGGATTGGGACGGGGCTCTTGACGTTATTCGGCAAGGTGGGAAGTCGGCGCGTGGTATGTATTCATCTATTCCTCTATGTTTCTTTGGATGACACTATGCACTAGATTGGCTGTCAAATAAAGAAGGCAGTCAGTTTGTCTTTGCTGCAATCTGCTGGGAGAGAAGCTACATTCCGCTCGTCATCTGGAAGGCGGGCGACCGCAACGACAATTTGATTGAGACCACCCACGCGGACGTCAACCGTGAAGGTACCGGGTGCTCACTTCTGGCTGGTATTGAGAAAGGACGGCGGTATGACGCATTGAAGATTAAGTCTTTAGAGGTGCGTCTTCAATTCATGTCGCGACTGCCGCTCAAGTCTTTTCAGGCCATAGAGAAAGCCGGTATTCGACCATCTTACGCGTCCGGCCATTATTCAGCAAATGCGACAAAGAACCTCAAGCGGGAACGTAAGTTCTCAAGAGATTGTTGTTGCGACTTGGTACTAACAAACTGGTCAGACCGAGCACGCGAGAAACAGCTCTTGGCTGAGGACCGCAAGATAGAATCTTACAATGCTAAGTTTCAAGACTTCTACACCAAGTTCCTGGCCGCCCGTGAGCGCCACAACGCAAAGCGAACAAACTACACTGCTCTAGTACGCAGGAACTACACCGAGAAACAGTACAATGATTCTGTACTTGCTGTCGAACGCGCTTGGAAGACTGAGGAGAAGATACTTTCCGACTGGCGGGCATATGTGGAAAAGACGTCGGATGGATTGCCCTTGGGTAGTGGACGTGTCATTTCGAGAACCTTTGCAGAGTTTGACTAGACGTATTTAATGCACATGCTTTGATTGTTTGCCCGTCATGTCTACAGACTACTGGAATGTCCTTTGCATAGATCACCGTCTGTATCAATTACATTAATTGAACCGAAGTGTTGTCACGCTCTTCGCGTAGCGTCGTTGGGGGTGTCGGGGACGTTGGGCTCAGGAGGGGGTGATACATTGTTGGTTCGGGAATGATATCGATGTCGTCGAGGTTAGTGGGCGGCGGTATGTTGTCGTCAGGATATGGGAGGCGAACGTCTGCGCCAGGAAGCTGGTCGACTTCGACGCGGACATCCAGCTCAATGGCGGCTTGAAGGAGGGGTGACAGGTCAACATTGACCTGAACAGACTCGATGACGCGGTCTGCCGCGTAGTATTTGCCAGGATCACTGTAGATGCGCCCACTGCGCGTCTAGAAAGTGTCAGCAGTAGGCTAGTGGGTAAGGTCCCGCACGTACTTTTAGGAAATGCATAGCAGACCCGTCGGTGATGCGGAAGAGCGCTGAACGAGGTGATGGAAGAAATCCACAGACGGCGGCCCAAGATGGTCGGCAGTCAGCGCCGCGTCCTCGCCTGGGATGGCGCGTGCGTACGGCTCGTGCGTCTGGTCAAGGGCGTCGTTAGGGTTCTGCAAGGTGCAGGTAAGAGAAAACGCACCTTGATGCCACCCGCTGATATATAAAGCGGGCCAGAGTTCTGTCAACGAATCGCATCCAAATAAACAGCGCGTCGCGCTCGTGATGTTTGAGTCAGTTTGACAAGAGAGTGAACGCACGGCAGGGGAGCGAAAGGTCTCGAACAACGGAGTTCGCCGAGACGAACCACGAGACATAACGATATGTTTTTCCCTTCAGAACTCTGATGGGATCCAATACTCAGCTTGCAACGACGACGACCGCATACCAACCGCGTTAAATCGACGTCGACAAGCTCAATGACCTATTCTATGTTCGCAGGATTTCTGTAGACTTGTCTACAACCCGTTGCTTCATTTACTCATCCCTCCAGCCATCTCGCCGTGCCCTCAGTCGCTTGCCGCCGTTCATTTGGTTGTCGCCCTCGTTCCTGGGTGACAACAACGCTGGCGGTGGGTCTTTGATGCCTGCAAATATATGTACGTTGCCCAGACCTCCGGACGGCACTTGCCCATGTACCTTCTGGACGAGGGCGTGATATTCTGGAGTGGAAACGACCTCACCCAGCTTTGCACAGTCGATGCCAAGACATACGAAGTACGCTCAACTTGTTTGATGAAGCAAGGACATTGCCTCAAATTACTTATCTATCCAGATAAAGAACTACTCTACATCGGTTTTCATACCTACTGCAGCAGCAAGGACAACTCACAACGGCCAAATATACCTGTGTAACTTGGGCTAGTGTCGTCATTCTTGTTCTACCAGAAGGGCTCGGTTGGCGAGTTGAAATCCTTCTTCTCCAAGACGGTAACCGAGCGAACAGGCCAGGGACAGCGGCAGAGCATCGAGGAGAACAACAACCCCGCCCACGTCTACAACCGCGGCGGCGCCGAGCAGCGTTCCGGTGAGCGATACCGCATGTCATTGCTGCATCCAGTCTGACCTCCTGCTAGCCGTCATCATCACCGACCACGAGTACCCTGTGCGCCCAGCGTTCTCGCTGCTGACAGAACTGCTGGACGACTTCACCGCCAAGGTTGGCCACCATCTCCTTCCCCGACATCACCACCTACATCCAGAAGTACCGGGATCTCAGACATGCCGATACTATCATGCGCGTTGAACAGGAGCTCAATGAGACCAAGATCATTGTACCAGTGCGTACACTATCGACTATGCACAGAAGGCTACTATATTTTTTCTCCTCGCCAGCGCGCTTACCGCATCCCATAGACGCGAACTCAACTCTGTTAGAAATGCAGAGGTCGCCGCTGATGCCAAGCCAGTGCGACTTCCAGGCGGCGTGGGCAGTATCCCGAGGTATGCACTCCCTCTCGCACTGTGGCACATATCTCTAATGGCATTGTAGGCTGACGAGGCTCAACATAGATGCTATGATGACGGTTCGCACGGCCCATACCAACCACAACAGCGATGCCGTCCCACGAGACATAACTGTTGTATGCTCTTCCCATTAGCCTGAGGATTCTGGTGTTCCTAAAGTACATCGCTTTCTACCAGCTTGCGATTACGATAGCGACAATGGCGCCCAGCACCCCTTCAGTGTGTGTCCGCCACCTCTCTGCAGACCTCGCGTGCTTGCGCTCAGATTTGTCGCCAAACCAGCGTGAGCCCGACGAATACATTCCCATTCGACTCCTCTTGGAACAAGACGCGTCGGGTTGCCTTGGGTTTCAGTATCGGGGTGCGCAAGAGATCATGTGTACCAGTTCGCAATTGGGCGTCTCATCTGAATTATTGGACTGGGTGTCGGTGCTCATAGTGCTGCCGTTCCGAGACAATGTACTTCGAGTAATACCAAGATCAATAAATACTTTTCATTGGAAGAAATGATAGCAAGTACGATTCTGTATCAGTTTCTCTATGTGGAGGGCACACCCTTCATTCGCCTCGTCAGATTGCAGCCACTTGGTTGACACGATTCCGGTTTTGCTCCGGTCTCAAAATTCCGATGTGAAGGCGCTGGAGGGCCGACGTCGTCGCAGGAGCAGCATCGTGCTGCAACAGATTCCATACATGTCCATTTTGACATGGATGAAATGGCGGCCTAAGAAAGAAGCCCAGCCAGAGCCCAGCCATCAAGAACTAGTATCGAGATTTGATTAGGCGCACTTGCCGTTTTTGTCCCCTAGGCGGGCTGACGTGGGCACCCGGTCATTCACGGCTTTCTTCCCGACTTCGTGTACCTCGCTTCCCGTACCTGGTTGCCAACTGCTGTCAATCGAGGCAGCGAAGAAGAAGAAAACGGCGATAACGATCAAGCCGAGTGGGACGCAGATACAGGTCACTCGAAGAGGAGTGGGTTGTGAAACGCACAAGGACAAGGACAAGGGATTTAGCACAAGGACACTTGTCACTGACACAGAATTTTGGGACGAGACAAGACAGGACAAGCGATGTCCTTATACCTTTACCCTTAGACATAGACATATGGCATTTTCTGTCTTCCGTCCGACGCGACTCCGAGGAGGACATGTCAGACTTCATCCTGTCAGTAGTCGTTGGTTTAGACGCCGTGCCCTATACGCCGGGATTGACGCTGTCCGAGTCAAGCGCATCGGCATGGTGGATCCATCGTAGAATTTGTAGTCTGAGTGTGGCGGTGATCGACTCCCAATCGATTGTGAAGCGAGGAAAAGCTAGACTACTCACGGTCCATATCGAGCTGGGGAAGAGCGATGTCCAGCGTCGAGCTACGTGACTGTATGTCTGGAATGGTTTCGCCACGATGGTGGGTCCGAGCGCACTTCGGAGATCATGATCTGGTCCACGTGATCGCTTCTTTCTTTCTTTCTCTCTTTCTCTCGCTCTTCACGCTTTTCGCTAGTACTTACTCGTATACCAGTCTGGAGTCACGGTGATTGATCTAAAGAAACCGAATCAGGCCCACTGTGCAAATTGACTGGAGCTGGAGCTGGAATTCACGTACCAGCGGAACATCATGGGCCTACGCGTCTATGGTTGCGTCGTATCTTGTCCTCGTTCCGAGTCTTTTTCCCTCTTGCAAATGACTGTTTTTCCCCACATGGCTGAATCCTCTCCGAGTCAAGCTTCATGCAAATTCCCCGCTGGCCCATGCCTTCAAGATTCACGTAACGGCGTCGAGTATTCTCTTCATCTATCGTACAAGCTGAAGCCCGGGTCTTATTCCTTTCTCCTATATCACTCGCTCGCTGGCTGCGCATTTTCTTTCTTCGGAATTCCTATCGCCCAAGCCATAGACGGGAGGCGGCAAGTTCTGTCGTGAGTTCTTTCGTCTCCTCATCCTCACTGTTCCTTTTTCTTCCTGTACTATCAACTGCATATCACTACTGCGACCAAGACGCGATGGCCAATCGGACTCGCGTCTTGTGCACGGTGACAGTGTTCAGTTGAGTATAATTTTCTTTGTCGGGATCGCTGCTGGACCACCTTTGCAGCTCATTTGTAGCGACGGCAGGGTGGCTTACAATTATCTGCGCGTGCTTTCAACCCAAGGTTTCCGCTCGCGGTCATATGAAGCGACGGCAGGGTGGCCTACGCGTCTTGCATTTCTTTTTCTTTTTCGACCGTACGCGCCATTGATCCTTAAGCTCATGTCTGGCAACTGAAATTCGCTCTCCCCACAGACCCACCAGTGCATGTGTAGGGCCTCGGCGGGAGGCAAAAAGTCCTTGCGTCTCCCCATCCTCGTTCCTTCGTGGCGCGATGGCCAATTGGAACTCGCTGGCTACGCGGTTGCAAGATCATTTTGTCGGTGGACTAAATGCAGCTTAGCCTGTCCACGTATTTGTTGGTTTCTGCGCACCCCGGGCCTGCTGGATGTTATGTCGTAGCTGATAGGGCGCGACGCTTCAAAGGCCGAGTACTGCATGCGCGGATATCCTTACCAGGTACATAGGATAGTGACTTGAAAGATCCACTGTGTACGAGTACGCTACTAGATTTCGCAACACGGAACCCTAGAGTATCTCAGGTAGGACATCAAGAAACTTGAGGAAAGGATGCGGGAAAGAAGCCAAGACTCAGGATTATCAAAGGACCGCGACATACTTACCAATATCTGGAGTGTTGCGGATGATGGCTGATGGATGATCCCCCGAAGAACCACCATCATCTAAAATCCTGAAAACGTCTTTTGCGTGTCAGACCCTCCACAAACACAGCGACGAGACACCGAGAGCGTACCTGAGACGTCCGGTGGCTTGGTCGTCGATTTCCCCGCCCGCTGCCCGCTCTACGCGACAACGTCGCTTTTCGAACCATTTTCATCGCTCGCCGGACTGTGTTACATTGCTATTGAGTGCGGGTGCTTGCGTCGCCTCATAGACACGATAATATCATTGTTTTCGTCCCTCTCCTTGGATCGGCATTCCTCACGGTGCTGCTCCATCTGTCCCGCCACCCCGACTGCTGCCTACCCCGAGTGTTTTCCATCCGTGGCTGTGAACCTTTGCCCTATTTGGGAAATCTTCTCCTTTAGGAAGAGGACCCTCAGCCTCCAACCCCATCAAACTACCTGTACAGTTGCTTCGGCTGTTTCCGACGCGCATATACTAATCTCCACGCGTTTTTTCTCCCATCCTTCTTACCACACACCACAACAGTCCTCCAGCATCCCGCTCCTTGACTTCACCTCATCCACTTCTCGATGTCCTCACCTGCCAAGAACGACACGCGCGTGACGCGTGCTGCCACTGTCGCCGCCATCAGCGTTGACCCTACCAAAAAGGCTGATACCCCCGTGAGTCGTCGACGCCTGCCATTCTTTACGTGTAGACGTCTGATGTGGTCGCGTGTGCCTCAGGACGCGAACAATCTCCGTGGGGCTGCCAATGCCGCTCTTTCTGCTCTACCCCCCATCCAAATCCCTGCCTCGGCTGCCCCATCAGTTCCGCCCGGTTTGCCCGCTCCTGGACTTACCGCGGCCACGCATAACGACAATGGAGGCCAGCCGCTTCCTTCTGCTGCTTCTGCAGCTCCTCCTGCTGTCGTCGCGCCTGCTGCCGTTGCTCCTGCCCCGGTCCCGCCTGCATCGAGCGTCCCTCCCCCCATCGCTCCTGCCAAAGCTAAAAAGACGCCTCCTACCCCCTCCAAGGGAAAGAACAAGGCACCTGTCGTCTCAGCCCCTCCAGCGGCTGAACAGCCAGTAGCCAGCGCCTCTGGTCCACCCGATCGCCATGGTCTGCGTGCCATTCACAATGAGGCGAAGACTGCCGGGAAAACGTCAACGACCAAACTTCAATCTGACGTCGCGGCCATGTCTGCCGCGGTCATGGCCCAAGGCGATGAACTCGACACCTTCCGTAACGAGGTCACAGACACCCTTGACGGCTTGCGCTCGCAGCACATCAGTGAGCCTCACTCTTACCGAACGGCGTTGACCTTCTCACATCAGACTTCAGGTGTCAACGCCGACGTCGCTGAGGGTTTTGCGCAACAAGACAACCTCATCCATGGCCACGACGGTGCTATCATGATGATGGTAGACCGCTTTGTGGACCAGTCTGCGCGCAACGACGTTGTGGACAGTCGACTCGACACGGCCAACGTTCAGCTATCCATCACGGAGGCTGAGGTCGCCGCCGTTGGTCAACATATGCTCGGTCTCGAAAACGGGGTAGAAAGTATACGTCGTCTTCTCGAGCAGACGATTGCCCGGCTCGACGCTCCTCCCGCATCCCGACCAGCTACCCAGGCCGACATCATAGATGTTGACGCTTTGGCGGGACACACTGGCCCTGCACCTGCGGCTGCCCCTGCCCACAGCGCTCATGGACGCAGGGAGAGCACCGTTGGTTACTCCGGCTTCCTTCGACGAGGAGGGGATATGGCGCCGCCTCCCGTACTTGGATCCTCCGCCGCATCCTCCGCCGCTCGCGCGTCAGTCCCTACAACCACCATTAGTGCGCCGTCTTCCTACGCAGCAACTCCTTCTACTGCAGGTTACGGCGAGTCTATCTCCTCTGGACCTCGTCCCACTACCACGATCCGCGATCCCCCTCCGGCCTCTTATTTAGGACTAGAGGACCGCGCTCCTGACCTCCCTCCCGGTGTGTCGATGCCGCCTCCCATGCCGTCATCTGCTGCGAGTCGAGGACCTGCACCGGCACCGGCTGCCCCTCCCACCAAGAAGTCGCGCGCTACTTTTCGTCCACGCCCCGGGTCCGTCACTGTCACTGTCCTGGGCGTTCGCTGGGGGTCCGATATCACGGGGGAGGCCCGAGAGACCATTCGCCGTATCTTGGGAACAGTTGCCGATCCCATCATCACAGCCCCAGCTTTTCGAGCACACCGTGGGGACCCCGTCCTCGGGGGTCCTGTCATTCATTTCACCGCCCCTAGCACTGACTGGGCGCTGTGGTTCTGCGACAGCTTCAATCATGTCGCTCCTACGACTGAGTGGGCTGTCGCAAAGGCTACTTACGAAACCGCCCCGTTAAACTAGACCGGGCAGTCCCTTCCTCCAGAATGTCGTTACTAGAGACGCGCTTACCGAATGTACGAAACATTGACGATGTTTTATCTTCGTGTGCTGCCGCCCCCGTAATCAATACAACTACATTTGCATCTGGATTCAACGCTCCTCTCAGTGAGATTAGAGTAAGATCGCAGAATGTGAATGGTAACTTCCTTCTGAAGCTGGACTGCCCTGACTTCATAGACCAAATTAAAAAATACGACATCAACTTCTTTCAGGAGACGCATCTACGCCCTGGGCAGCATCTCACGGTACGAGTCCCTGCAGGATACAATATGTTTTCACGCACGCGTACACCTGGCCCAACATTTGATCGTGTATGGGGTGGGGTCGCAGCAATTGTCAACAGTGACCTACGCGCTCGCATGAGGGAGGATTTGTCAGGTCCCGACTTCATGGTGCTTCAAATTGATGATGTTGTATTCTACAATGTCTATATCCTTCCCGAGACTAGTCAATGGGCTCGATATATGGATCGTGATCCGGAGGAGGCTCTGGCCGACTCCCTAGCCTTAGCGACAGCTTCATCATTGAAAGTTGTGTTTATCGGGGACCCCAACGCTCACACGGCACAAGAGGTCGCGCGTTCGCTTGATCCGCCACGCTTCTCTCTGGATATGGTCCTGAGTAAGAGGGGTCGTGCTCTCCTCACATTGTGGGGTGACTGCAAGATGCAGATACTCAATGGCACACACGCTTTTGCTCCCGGCGCCAACCGTTTCACTTTCTTTCGAGGCACTGAGACAGCAACAGTCATCGATTACGTTGTTTGCTCGGCTTCTCTGATGTCCTCGAATAGAGCGACACACATGACAGTGTGCGAGAAAGATGATTGGTCTGATCATGCTGCCCTGGAGGTTAACGTCTTGGTCAAAATCCCGCAAGGCGGTTCTGTCTCTAAACGTAAACGTAAGACGCGTAAGCGCAAAGCCGACGAGCTAGCACACATTCCCGACCTCAATGATTTGGATCGCTTAGCTAGAAAGATCATTGAGGAAGGAAAGGACCCGGAACGACGTACGAGACATCTCTTTGGAGTAGTATATCGTGATACCGCACCTATGTCCATCTATGTCCATGGTTTCTGTCGAATCACGGATGACAGTACAGCCCAGGCTGGTCTTGCGGTATACGCGGGTGTCAACTCAAACATGAACTATGCCGAACGCCTCTATGGTGCTCAAGACGCGACACGTGCTGATCTCGCGGCGGTTGCTGTTGCACTGTGGAGAGCGCCCGAGTACAAGACAGTCCACATTCACCTGCGCTCCGAAAATGTGATACAAGCCATTGTATACCGTTCGCGACGAGAACGTGTCTCTGGATGGAAGGGTCGTGATGGTGATCTCCTCAAGAGAATCAATGACCTAATCGTACGAAGACCAGCGCCCGTTCGATTCGTTCCTCTATCAAAACCAGCACTCAGTTCAAACAAGCACGCTGCACAGGCCTATGCCAACGCAAAGGCTTGCTGTCAGATCCGACTCCCTGATGAGCCGTCTCCCTGGCTGACAGCAA
The DNA here is from genome assembly GCA_019915135.1 of Strobilurus pachycystidiatus. Classification (NCBI taxonomy): domain Eukaryota; kingdom Fungi; phylum Basidiomycota; class Agaricomycetes; order Agaricales; family Physalacriaceae; genus Strobilurus; species Strobilurus pachycystidiatus. Next base: position 2,061,245 of record JAHLMK010000004.1, read on the forward strand.
CCCTGGTACCTTTCTCGATACCGAACTCTGAGCCATTGAGGGAGCTGCATATTGAGAAGGTCGTCACAGACGTCGTCGACCCCTCCATCAAAGCACCCAAAGCCACTCCCAACAGGAAAGACTATCCAGAAGGGCATCGAGGACGAGACCGCGTGAGTCAGAAACGCGACGAACACCGTGACCGTGTCGTCAACGCGCCGTCGGATGCAAAGTTCTGGAAGAGCGTCAAACAGGTGGGAGATCCTGTTGCGGAAGAAGTGCGCGTGTCTGTGGAACAACTACGTGAAGAGTTCAGAACGCGACTAAATCCCGCAGCCGAGTTTCCTGCTCAATTTGATGAGCTGGAGCACAAACTACGCGAGGTCGTCTGTGCTTACCTGCCAGAGCGGACCGGCGACGAATCTACCGACCCCCTTCTCATGCGCCCCATTTCTAGCTCAGAGATTGAGGACATGAAGGCGGACTTGCTCGACGGCAACATGGGCAGCGCGGCCGGCGTGGACAAGGTTACACACTCCGAGATCGTGGATGCAGATAACGACGCGATCGCCGATCTGTTCAACCGATGTCTACGCGATCGTGATTGCCCCTCGGAGTGGCTGCTCATCTTTCTCATTGGCATTCTCAAACGAGGGAAAGAAGCGACGGAGCCAGGAAGCTATCGACTCATTGGAATTGAAAGCTGCTGGTTCCGTGCCTTGTCTCTCGTGATTCACAGGAGACTGACCGAATGGGCTGGGAATCACGGTTATATACCAGATTACCAGAATGGATTTCGAGCGGGTTACCGCACAAACAACAACCCGTTCATACTCAGATGCTGCATAGATCATGCTCGTGCACTCAGTCGCCCTCTCTATGTTGCTGTGGTGGATGCAACAAATGCATTTCCATCTACGGACCGTGCCACGCTCTGGACTAAACTGTACAGGCTTGGACTGCGTGGCCCCATCTTTGACTGGCTTCGCATGGTTTACGACCGTTGCGAATACTATGTCAAACACGCAGGTGTCGCCAGTGATCTATTCAGTGCCTGTATAGGCCTGTTAACTGGTGACACATCCTCTCCGATCCTGTGGAACTTATTCCTGTCCGATCTTGCAATGCCGTTTCACAAGGATGATGTTCGCCTCGCGGGGACTATTATCAGCATTTTGGCTCATGCCGACGACATGCTGTTGATGTCGCACTCACCAGAGGGGCTGCAACTACAACTTGACGCTCTTACACACTGGGCGTCACGAAACTTCATCCTGATAAACGAAATCAAGACGGTCGTTATGCGATTCGGCACAGAAGCACAGCTGCGCGGGCCTGTTCCGCTCTTTACACTAGCGGGAAGACCGCTTGCGTACTCGGTCTTGGAACGCTATGTCGGCGTGGTATTTGCTGCATCAGAGACGAACGGCTCTTTGTTTGAGCACCACTACATCAAGAAAGCAAGCACTGCCCGGTATGCAGCTCACTGCATCTGGGGCATGGAGGATCGTGTCGGAAACCTACCTGTAAAGCAGGCTCTGAAGCTTTATATGGCGCGGGTGGACTGCCACCTGATTCACGGGGCCGAGATCATGCCCGATTGTCAGAAAAACCTGGTACTCCACCTTCGTAATGTTCAGCTCGCCTACCTTCGACGAGTCCTCATGCTCCATGCTCACTCTGCTGTGGTACCTCTCTACACCGAAACGGGAATCATGCCTATCGAAGTCCGTCGCTTCCTCCAAGTCATGACGAACCTAAAGTACTACCTCTCTCACTGCGTTTCTTGCTTTCTGACAGAAGTCGGATAGGTGGATATACAGCCTAGTAACAGACAGAGTAATTAGAGGGTGAAACAGCTCAGGCTATCGGGCAGCGGACCATATAACGCGTAAGAGTACATGAAAATTATGACTGTGGGTATAAGACTGTCGACACCCGAAGTACCGGTACCTTATAGCCATGACAATCATTATGTGTTTCCTGAACTAACAGGGTTATGATAGTCAAATTGTCGCAGCGCTATAAGTCTTATTACAAACACGTTTACCTGAAGCTATAATACTCGGTTCATTCAAGTATCATGATCTATATTGGTTGGGTATCAGAGAGCCTATACATTCTCTTGGTACCGCCACACCCGCCTGCCCGCCACCTGCCCACCGCCTCCGCCTCCACCCAACCCGACCACCGCTCACTGCGCCCTTTCCCCTAGGGTCCTATTAGCCGCACTCTATATTCATCCTCTGTCCCTGTGCTGTTCCTTGACATCTGTAAGGGCAGGTGTTCTTTTGTGTCGCTTCTCTTCAAAGAAATTAATATGGTACGACGTCCGAAAGAGATATAACACCAGAGCAATTCACCTTTGCCCTCGTTCTCTCCTTCCTTTTTCCCCTGGCTGGCAGGTGCACCAGGCGCACCGTAGGCCTTTAGATGTCGGCGTTCAACCCACCAGCGGACTCAGCACCTCCTGCTCCTGCTCAGGTCAGTGGCGGTGGTGGAAGCACTGAGGGTGCTCCTTACGCACCATATATACTATCGCCTACTAGTATACACCAGACTGGTGGTCAACCAATGACGGGAACTCCTTTACCAGAGGTAACGTTCCGTCGCATCAAGCACTACAATGTGTGTTAACCTTTTGACAGCGGTTGAACTTCCAAGGGCTCTCACCCGAACAAATGCAGCTTCTCTGGATGATGAATACAAATCCTGGTTTCAATATATATGGTGTATGTGGCGCCTTCTTGATGTCCTTGGTTCTTCGCCTGACCAAGAAACAATTAGCAAACACCATCCATGCCCACGAATCACACGTACAATCTGAATGGTGGTGCCCACTGGTCACAATCAATGTTATCTCTCCCTGGTACTCCCTTGTCGGCGTCATCTGGAGCTACTACACCATTCTCTACCCCATCCGCTAATCAGTCGCTGTCTGGTAGCCCTGTTACTGCGCCTCCACCGGTCCTTCCACCTTTGGCGTCTACTGCTCCGGTACCTCCTAAGCCCTTGAAGGTTTCTCCTATGCAATCCGTCAGTGAAGAGCTGGCGCGCTCTATTCTCAAGAGCAAGAAACCTCGAGGTCACCGTAAACGGGCTTTGGAGGACGCCATTCATGAGGTGATGCTTGGTGGTTTGGGTATCGTGAAACAGAAAGGAACAGGTGCTATTGGTAATCAGCTCACGGACCCTCTTCCCAACAGAGAGCCTTATGAAATCGACGCACAGAATGGTAGCAAGATCTATCGCCCCGACTGGACTAAGCCGGTTGATTGGCCTTGCAATGAGATATATCTGGCTGCGATGCTTCGTCTGACCCTTCAGAATCAGGAGGTATGTCAATCAACCTCAGTGATTTAAAGACTTACTGAGGAGATACAGGTTCCACTCGATGACATAGCCCAAACGGCGGACATTTCTAAACGCGTCAAAACTTACTTTGGTAGTCTCAGGCTTGAATTCAAGGTACGCACCGTCCTCTCCTGCATGATTCTGGTCTGAGGTGCGGCATGTACCTGTAGAAATCCAGGAACGCAAACTTGAAATCACAACATGACCTCCGGAAAGCTGTGGGAAGAGCGAACGGCAGAAAGAGAAAGGTGAGTTTGGATGCATATACAAGACTTGAACTTACCTATGATTTCAGAAGGCCACCGAGGCAAGAAAAGGTCTTGTGCTCTACAAAGCAAAATACGGAAATGCAGTCGACGGCCTCGAAGACATAGTTCAGACTGATGTTATGTCTTCTGAGGTTACTGAGGCGGAGGTGGAGGTCACAGACAGTGAGGTCACACCCAACAGGCGTCGTCGCCGTGCAGCCAAAGTGCTTCGTGTGCGACCTGTACCATGGCGCCACAACAGGGTACGCTTTACCATGAACTGGTTCATTCCTATGATGACATACCTCTTCTAGCTTCAACGTCTATTGGCTGCTCTGTTGAAGATTCAACGAGATGAAGAGCACACGAATCAAAAATACGAACGTGTTCGCGACCCGGCCTCTCTGAGTGCCTCTCCCGATGACCGCTTGCCGCTAAATGGGACTTTCAAAGCTTGGGTCAAGAAGTCGTGGTTAGAAGAAGCTACCGCACTTGATGTGAGAATGCCTATCTTACTGGAAAACGATTACGCCTTCCGACCCGTCCTTAAATTCCGGGTACCAGCAATCGATCTAGATGACGAGGATCAGGAACAATGGGCCGACGATGAGGGTGACTCCCTTGAGGACGACTTTGCGGAGTTATTCAAGGGAATGGAAAGCTTTGCTGACGTTGATCTGATGAACGGCCAGACGAGCGCGACTACAGGAGCGACTACAGGAGCGTCAGGAGCAGAGTTAGGAGGAGAGGCTAGTATGAGTGTAGACGCACAAGGAACAGTAGGAGCAGAAGACGCAGGTGCAGGAAGCGTACTAGGAGGTGTGGGTGTGGGGAATGCAGAGAAGGGGAATGCAGAGAAGGCGACAGGAGAAGGTGGAGTAACGGGTACGGGATGATGATACAATGTCCTTAAGCACGGTTCTGAGAAAGCATCAGTATAGATTATCTCAAAGGAATATACATCATACAGTGCAGGATGTGGGACCTATGGTAATCCAGTACTTGTGTCCACCAATGGTTGTGGTATGGCGAACGATATGTTGACGAATGAGACGGAGGTCTATGAAGCGCGTTGGCTCTTCGGAATATTGGTTCTCTTGCCAGAATCCAATACCGAGTCCTTCACTGTGTTGCGTTAGCTTACGAGAACAGTAAATGCCTAGGGAACGCTCACCTATATGACCAGAAAGTTGTCTCTACCTGCGGAACAACTGCAGGCTTCAACCATCGCACATATCCCACCACATGTAGCCCAAGACGCTCCTGGCGTACAACATAAATCCCCTGCAGCTCTCCCACCAAACGACGCCCAGGAGAGATATCCACTGCAACCAGAGAGTTCACAACGGAACTCTGTGAAGACGAAGCATGATAGCGCCTCTGATCTACGATCACATAATCGTATGAGGCCACATGTGGGGACAATGGAATTGCCATCATAGGATCTGGAGATAGGAATGAGCGTACGGACAGTAGCGGAAGACACAATTGAATGTAGGTCAAGCAGTTGTGATAGATGTCCAGAGGAAGTTGGTACTTATGCGCCACGGGACTTAGCCGCAACAAGACACCACCATCGGTAGTCGCCTCATCCAATTGACGCGCTAAAGCTTGAACAGTTCCACGATCGTCGGACGTGGCCTTGAACATGGCGTTGATGCTTGCTGTCATCTCTGGACTGACAAGCTCTGCTGATGATGCTTTGAGAATCTAGACGCAGGGAAGTCAACATGAAATGTATTGTGGCGCACATATAAAACACTCACTTGACGGGACTGTTGTATCGTTCGATGAAATTCCCGAAAGAAGGAGCACTCTAGTTCGCCACCTGAGTGATTGGAGGAGTTATACGACTTCAAAACCTTGTTGATGCGTTCGAACAGAAAAGTCCAGAATCCATGTAAGGGTCCGAAATCCTTCATACAAGCACCGATATGAGTAGCGAAGTGGTGGTTGGGTTTGATGACGGCCGGGCCATATAGCTAGATGTGTAAGACTGTAGAGTATGTAAACATATATTCAGAGTAACTCACCTCCAGAAGTTCGAGACCATATTCTCTTATAAGACTGTCTGACTTTTGAATATCAGTGTCTGTGATCGAACGGCCTAGAATCAGTCGAAGAGCTTCAGACAGCTTCAGGAAATTCTGAGGATCCTGGGGATGAATGTTAGGTAGGGTCTCCTCTACATCATCTTCTTCATCGACAGCATCACCAGAACGTGGACGCTTTCGCATATGGGGAGTGTATCCGTCATTGATATCCTCAATTTCGCCGTCATCCAGCTCGGGTCCATCCTCGCCGGTGCGAGTGTCAGCTGTAGTAGGCTCGGGCTCAGGAACATACTGCAAGTGTCGTGAGTGCATGTTTGTGATTAAACTTGGATATAGGCCTACCTGCGCACGGCTTGTTCTTTTCCGTTGGCGGCCGGATCTACTTGTACCCCCATTTGAGCCCAGAGTGGCCTCCCTCGCTCTTCTGGCTTCAATGGCTATCTGACGGGCAGCGGCAGCTGCTCGCTTCCTCTCATCGAGCAGCTCCTGCAGCTTGCCAATTCGCCGGGCTTTGATGATATCTGCTTGGGCTACATCCGGACAATACTCGTCCCAAATTTGTGGTATCTGAGCTGGTCGTTAGCTTCTATGACGCTGGGCCACCTCGTGATCATACCAGAAGTGGTAGAACAACTGTGGCGGCGATAAGCCACTGATCAGCGGTGAGAGAGCCACCTGCAGGCTCTCCCATCATGGTTGGTAGACGTCCAAGGTATGAGGGTAACCGTATCTGCTGCAATAGATCGTGAAATCGGCGGAGTTCTTTGGTTTTGCGTAGCACCTTCAGCTGGATCCAAATCTGATAGAAGTGCGTTTTCACAAGTCCTGTAAGTGCTTATAAGTGCGCGGTGATCGTCGCAATGGTAAAAATCATACCCAGAAGCAAGTTATGCATAGGGTCTATCACAATCATTCGACAGACATCGAAGTACGGAAGGCGAGCCAATTCGCACCAACGTGTAGCATGTGTCTTGACGAAGGCAGTGCGTTGAGTATCGTTCTCGAGTTTCAGGTATTCACACATAAGTCGCATCTGTTCTTTATGTGTACGCGCCGAAAAGGCTGTGAAAGATTCAGTGTTCCGATCACTCAGAATAATCGAATGAACGTACCTCCACTAAGAAACGCTTCCGGCGTAGCCTTGTCCCCCTGTTTAATCCAACAACAATGACAGAAAAAGGTATGGCTGTGTGACCCAAAGCCGCCTAATTTGTGAGCAGCAGGCTTGTCGCAAATGACGCATATCAGGATGACTCGAACAAGTCGTCCTAGAGGATGTTTTGGCGTACACATCGTGAAACCTTCTTTATACAGGCGCAAAAGTTCATTCACAAAGATTCGAAGAAATCTCTGTACTTGGTCTCCTGTTTGCTCTCGAGGACCGGGCAAGATTCCGCTGAGTAACAAATTCGCGGTGCGATACCTAACTGACGATGAGGATACAGTATATGACTACAAATTTGAGCGTACCTTAAGTGTTCGGGAAGGTTGGCAACATTGAAGGACATGGGGCCTGATGTGTGTGAGGCGGATATGAGGCTTCGAAGGTAGGAAAACCTGAGGAACATTGATTGTTGCTTTTAGCTATATATGAAATGCGCTCACCAGTCGACGCCCAAGGTCAAACCTATACGTAGCTCAGTGTCTCCAAGCGCACGGGGGTTTTCAAAAAAAGGCCTTCCGTCGTGTCCAGGCAGGGTGCGACAGATCTCGCCATCGAAGTTGTCATAATACACGCCTTTGCTCCTCTTTCGATTGCGCCACTGCTCTAGGGTGTCCTCCATACCAGGAATATCCAAGATCTCTCGCAACTGATGCTCGATGGACTTGCAAGGAAACTGCAATAACGGCGTAGTATCATTGCCGGAAGAAGATGTCTGCTTGAGAATGGGGGATGCGCAGCGAAGGCAGAGAACTTCCGCCTTCCCCGGATGCACTTCCATGCATTTTGGACAGACGGCCAGAACCTGGAAGATTGGTTCCACCCCCAGATGAGCAGACACCGAACCCAGCGTTTGGTACGCCTCTTTGAGTGGCATACTTGGAATAGCCAGGCGTAGAACGTTGATCATGACGACGAGCACAGCGTTGCAAGCCAGAAAGGGTAGGTGAAAATGCGTATGAAGCCAACTAACCAGGAGGTAGAGAAGGTGAATAGCGGGATGGGAATGGACGGGGTGGTGTTGAGGCGAAGACACAGGTGTGAGCGCCACAGGAACCCTGAATGGGTCGGGATTATTCTCTGCATATAGAGGGTCCAGAAAGACAGCGGCCACTGTTGAGGATGAAGATGAAGGGGGTGTCTCTGTGGCCGCTGGCGGGCTGGGAGTCACGTTGAGATGGGGAGTAGTGGCGGCGTTGTCGTTGGTAGCCGCTATTGTTTGTGTCGGGGCTGCTGCCGTAGTGGTAGGGGTGGAGAGCGCACATCTTGGATCTTCCTCATCCTGTTCAGTCTCCCAGTCGTCATCAAGAACAGGTCCGCTTGCGGCTGGACCTTTGCTGCGTTCCATAATGACTCGGCCGCGTATTTCACCCTCCAAAATCTCTCGTTGACGTGTTAATCGATCACGGAGGGTTAAAAGCCGTAGGGATGTGGTTGGGAGGGAGGTGACTGTGGAAGAGGAAGGGGAAGTAGGGAGGTCCGGTCTCTGGGTAGATCTGGGAAGGTCGGAGGACGGGCCTTGGAATATTTCTGGAGAGTTAATACGCTCTGCGCTTGGCACAGCAAACATATCTGGAAAGTTGACTATACATTTGCCGGGTTAAATATAAAATGAAGAGACCTACCATCATCTGTGTTCGAGAATGGTTTTGTAGCAAGTGTCGTAGACGCTGTGGAAAAATTGCGATCTAAACGACGAGCGGGTAAGGCTGCAGGTATCCTGTTTCGATTTTTGCTGGAGGACCGTAACGATGCTGCCTCATGGTTGGTTCTTGTAGAGGTAGGTACCAATTTACCCTTGCATGACTTGCAAGGACAGGGAGCCAGAGACATGGATGAGGACAGGAGGGGGGGAACGAACGTAGTTAGGGGCAATTATGATTGAATTTACTCTGGCCATCACTAGGCGTACAAGAATTTATACCTACATCTATACATGGTCTGCAGCGTACTTTCTACTTCTAACCCGAGAAAAAACTATGACCCTTCCAGCCGTTAAAATCCTCGACCCATGAGCTGCCAGCGCCGTCACTGTGAAAGACCAAAGAGCAACGCTTTCCCTCGAAGTCCATGTTGAAATGTGACACCCTCGTCGAGCGGAACAAGATCAGGTCACCTGTGTGAACAGGTACTACCACACCAGGCTCCATAAACACAATCTCTCCCCCCTCTCCGACAACTATCCCTAGAACCAAACAGATATCCGCGTCTTTATCGTCACGATGCAAACGAGTAACCACGTTGAAATTGATAACCACACCTCCGAAGGGATATACTGACGGCTGTGATCCTCCCGGTAGAATCTCGCATGCGTAATGGATGGACGTGTAGGAGTCTTTAGGTAGTAGGCGTTCCATCTAAGGTTATGATCAAGTACAGGTCAAACTCTGGTGTAACGCACTTACAAGATCAGATATCCAGGCAAACACAGCTTCCATGGCATGACCAAACTTCACCCAGCGTTCATCGTCCGCCTCCTTGGCCAATCGTGGTATGCTCTGCGATGGATTTTCCCGTTTACGTCCCTCTTTGCCAATAGTGTAAGGATCCTCGTCTAGTGCGTCATGCCCCTGCCAACCTGATTAGTTACACAGCAGAACTAAGAAGGCAATGCTGATGTATACCTTTCGAGTAGAACGGTTCCACCAAGTGGCGTGAATGCACTCGTATGTGCTCTTGGCGGACTTGTCTTGGGAATCAATGTTACGCAGAGAAGTAGGCCATATCTGTTCGACAATATCCACCAGGCCATCTCTAAGGTGCGGGGGCAAAGAAGGGAGCTTCATGAAAAGCGTCTGGTCGTCGCAATCCCGAACGTGAATAGATTCTTGACCATCAAGTTCCGGAAGGTGAAGATAGTGATTGTCTCTTCGGAAACCTTCGTCGAGTTGGTCCTGCAACTGGGGAAAAGGTAGATTTAGAAAAAAATTCGTCACAAAAAAAAGACATCGGTACCATGGAAGCAAACTCCTCAATAGTGTCAGGCCTCGCACTCATCTTGGCATATGCGCGCTCCCTCTCCGTCCTCTCGATGATTTCCTCCTGGGAGACTCCCTTCTTGAAAGGAGGTTTCTTGTTGGTAGGCTCCTCGGCGTCAAAGTTGGTGTCAATTACCCACATGCCCGGAAGCTCCGCCTTGGCCAAGACGTCCAGTATATTGTCTAAGGGTGGTGCTCCGCCTGTCGTTGTTGGTCCGCCCGTCGTTGTTGCCCCGCCGTTCTTCTTCAGCTCATCGTCACTGCCCTCCTCACTGTCACTGCCCTCCTCACTACTGCTCTCTTCCTCTTCCATGCGTAAGTCCTCCTCTTCTTCTTCGCCTTTGTGGAGAAGTTCTTTCCCGTCCGAGACATCACCACCCTCTGATCCATCTGACACATCCCCTCTGGTGGAGGATCCGCTGAGAAGTGATTGGGAATAGGAGCGGAAATCGACGTTGAGCGCGAAATCGCAATCTGGCTCAGAGTCCCCGTACCAGAGGGTCAGATTACGAGTAGTCTTGAACGAACTGTAGAAAGGTTGAATAAGGTGATATAATCAAGGCATTGCTGGGCTCACTGCGTCTTTATACTATTGAAGAACTCGTCGGATTGAAGCCAGTCTTGAGAGTCGAATGTGTCGTCCTCAAGATCCAAGGACCTCAAGAGTACGGAAGGGAAAAATGATGATAGAGAGATTCGGAAGCGGGATCGTAGAGCGTTGAGGATAGGAACGTAGGTGCGTATGATGATTGCGCCACTGAGTGTACCTGACGAGTTTGGATTAATGGCGTAAAGCTTAACTTGAAATAACTTACCAGGTCGCGGATTGAGAAATAGGCTGTACATGGGGTCCACCGCTTTCCAAACAAGCCCACGAAATTGATTCATAGTTCCGCTGACGGCTATCAGTAGCAGAAGATAGATGCCCCCCATGCGCGCATATACGGTCCATCGTCTGCCCCACCCAACGTGTTTTAACCAGGTGGCGTATGTGACGGTCTTGCCTGGACCAGGTGCGATGAGGGTTTGATGTATTTGTCGAGCGCTTGTCCAAGGAGAGTCTTCGTGTGCCAAAAGTCTAGAAGCTCATTCAGAAGAAGGGCCACGAGCAATCGAAGCCACTTACCCATCAACTTCAGCCGCAAGATGGATGTGACTCATCATTGAGATGAATTGCACTGCTGCCCCCATCTCCTCCGCCTTCAAACAGCGCTTCGTGACGTGTAGGACTGCATCCCCGGAGAAAGCTTGCTGAACCTCTGCAGAACGTACTCGTGGATCCTGCAGGATGTCCTCGATGGGATCCAAGGCGCCTTCGTCGTCCGAAGCGAAAGCTGCTATCCTTCCGGCGGTCTCATACAAGAGCGTACTTGCACCGCGTACTCCCGAATCGTTCTCGCGAGGGTAGTATCGGTCGTCATACACGACCCATTTTTTGGGATCCCGCCCATCCCGCCCCTCGAGGTCGTCGTTGACTTCCTCCTCCTCGTCCTCATCTTCGCCAACTCCACCACTATCCCCGGCGTTGGCCTGGCGCTCTTGTTCCTCCAGAAGACGCATTGCCTGAGCAGCGGAGGCAGCTTTGGTACCACCCCGCTTGCACGGAGGAGCACCAGCTCCTTGAGCACGCCGCCTTCTACGTCTCTCTGCTCCCTCTCCTTCATCCTCCCCAGGCTCGTAATCATCGTCATCCTCATAGCGACGTGTTCGCTGACGTTGTCGATGCTCCTGGTGAGTGTCCATGTTGCGTTGAGCTTCGAGTTGATTAGCCAGCTGAGGGTCAAGTTGGGAGCCGTATTCGTAGTGGAAGGTAAGCTCTGAGGTAGGCGGGTGTATGTTTGCTAGATGACCATTCAGTGATACTTCTCATAAGAACAATTATGATATACCGTATTGATAGGCAGGCGAAGACGTGTCCCAATTGAAATCAGGCTGAGGACACGGAGAAGAACGTGGAAGAGGAGACGAGGGTGGAGAAGAGTCACGATGACCCAAATCTGCATGTGGGACAGAGATCTGCTTGCTCAGAGGAGTAGAGACTGGTGTGAGCAAATAAGGCGCGTAAGGAAGGCGCCGCGCTGTGTCTTCGGGGCAATCGAGCATTTTGTTAGCCTGGCAAACGCCAAAGGAAAGCCTGACGCGCACCATTATTGACGCGTCTCTCCGGTGCGACTGAATGACGCAGTATCTGCTGATGCGCATCGCCTAAGAAATCTGGCAGTGGCGTTTGGTTGAAGAAGTCCAGCGCCTCTTGCAGGCGAGCACGCGGTAAAGAGACGGTGAGGGTGATGCATTCGTCGTCATGCACGGCGTCCGCGTCCGCTTCGACATTGTTCGAGTCATTGACGTCGTTCATGTCGTCGTCCACGTCGCCGTAGTCGTAGTCGTAGTCGTAGTCGTAGGGCTCTTCAGAAGAGGACATGATGAGGGTTCAGAGGCAAGAGTTGGGTTAGGGTAAGAGAGCAGCTGTTCGCCCTGAGGGAGAACTCTCGAAAGGGACCCCTAACCATAGCAGTTTGGCTGACATTCTCGGTGATAATACAGTTGATATATATTTTTGAGGGCTTCAGCCCACTGTCAGCTGGAGTAGAGGAGACCTATATACTGTCCTAAGTACTCTGCTGTATAGAGTCTATACCATCGCCTCGTCACCCAGTCACCCAGTCGCCCGTCCATTCGTTGCTCTGTTCGCTCTGTTCGCCCACACGTTACCCCATCCGTTAATTGTCGGTCGCCTTCGCCAACCGTTCGCCACCACCTTCATCTTGTCCTCGTCCAACCCGGGACTTGTCCAACGGCGAACTACGGGTGTCAATGTTCGTCGCGGTCATCGTGTCATTGACGTGCCATAGCAGAAGTCGCCGTGGGGGTGTGGGTGTATATCCGTGCTTGCCTTGCAACCGATAATTTAGTCATAGGTAAATGAGTCCAAATGATTAGACTTACCGTTCGTCGCGTGCCGCACCAAATCGCCTCCAATTCGGCAACAGAACACCCAGCCATATGTATGGCGCGAGACGTTGCGCAGGCGTTGGGTGAGTGGCCCGATCCAGATCTTCGAGATCTCGGTCGGGTCGTGAGGCACTGCTGGGAATGCGGGGTGATGTGGTGGTAGTGGTCCTTGTGCGTACGCAGTGCCGCGTCAGTGCGCCGTCGTCGCTGTCGTGCGCCGTCGTCGCTGTCGTGCGTCGTCGTCGCTGTCGTGCGTCGTCGTCGCTGTCGTGCGTCGTCGCCGCCGCCGCCGTCCGTCGTGGGTCTTGGGCGCGTTGTCCGCGTGAGGGTGGCAACGAGAACAAGATTGGGTGGGTGCCTCATTGGAGGGCTTATCCCGCGCGTACATGCAGATCTACAAAGAAGAAAGCATAGCAAATGAATATGCCAGTTCAAGACTGTGGCGTATCCAAGGAAGGAAAAAATACGCACCTGGAATGGGCGCCCGTCTCCAAACGGCGCGCCCAGCATATGCCGACGGACCCCGCCATTCCCCATCCACCAACGGGGCGGGGCATTCAGCCGTCATCGCCAGCGTCGGTGTGGTCGTCCAGGAGCGCGTGAAGGGCGTCGCCGTCGTCCTGCAGTCCCAAGACCGGCTTGGGCTGCTCGCTGCCCAAGTTGGTGGGCTTACGCGTCCGGCCGTTGACGTGGGTCGAATATTCATATGAGAGGACGATGGGAGGGCGGCGAGGTCAACGTGGAGGCTGGATGGCAGCTTTCCAACGATGACCCATCGTGGTGGGAGGGAAGGTTCGGGTTCGATCATCTGTGCTGGACGAGCTGGACCGTGGACGATCCGGACCCGGGGTCCGATCTGTCCAAGGCTAGCGCGCGCCTGTTGCTCGCCCGTTCGTCGCGTCAGCGGGTGTTCTTCGTGTCGGCGTCCTCTTCGCGTCGGCGTCCTATTCGTTGATGCCGTCGATGACCTCTTCGCGCTCGCCGTTGTCGCGGGCCGTTGAGGTTTTGAATGCAATGGCCAAGGCCCATAGTCAAGGTCACCGCGCTTGTAGAGTCCCTCTACCTTTCCGGCTACCAGCGCCCTACGAGAGTCAAATGTGCTTGATCATGGTGGGTTAGGGTGCAAAGGCAAGGGTTCGCTCCAGGCGAGAACGCCCAACTGGGAACCCTAACCTCAAGCACCTGCAAGTTGTCCTTCCCCTCCATCGCAACTCGCCCTTCGCGGCTCGCAGAATGGCCGGGAATATTCGTTACCCGCGTCATATAATGGCGCTCAACCCCAACTACATTCAACACCGTGGAGAGTGGTTGCCCAGCCATATTGACCGTGCACGCCGCATCCTGGTCAACTCTTTAGGACGCGCCTTGCCGTCAGTTGAACACCAATTTCTGAACTACATGTTTGTTGTCTTCGGCCGCAGTGGACTGGACGCACTGGAGGTCCTGCAGCCTTTCTATGAAGATGCTGTCACACGGAATCAGTTTGCCAACTTTGCTGAAGCCTTTCCGCGGTACTGGGAGTTGTGTGCGGGTAGGCGCGCTGCTGCGAGCACTGTTAAGGTGAGCCCATTTATGACCAATAAGGCAGCAATCTCATACTCTACCCCTTAGGCAGCATTATACCGCTTGGCCCACGGTCTTTTGGGGTCAGCAGAAAAGTACTCATCCTCCGCTCCTCGTTGCGTCCACCAGACTACCAGTCGCGTTGGGGTCAACCATAGCTCAGACAGGGTGTGGCAGAATGCTGCACACCACTGTAATCATTATCACCGTCTTCGGAAACTATACCGTCGCAATGTTAGTCAGTAAGTGCTCATCTAGCTTGGTGGTCATACTGTACTCATATTCTCCCAGGACAGCTGCAGCTCATGCTTGGCGTCAGGCATTCAGCGACCGCATTCACATACGTAGGCACTTCTTGACCACTGCCCGTGCCGTCTTTTGCACCCCACCACCTGTGATAGATCTTACTAGCCCAGTCATTGATCTTACTAGCGATTAGAATACATATACCCAATTCAATTAGAGTGCCGGTCATTATTGTAATATGATGAACAAACTGTAAAATTACTGTAAGAGATTCAAGCGAGGTAAGGGGGATGTATCAGGAGTAGGAAGTCCTCGAGTGAAACGCGTAGCTCGGCGTCTTTTATTCTGAGAAACACTGGGTGCTCTCTTGGGAGAACCTTGGAAGAACTGAGTCATGAAGAGTCGCCGCTATGAGAAAAAATCAGCCAAAGTCGAACGCTTAAAGAAAATCACCACGTACCCCGACTAGAAGAGTGGATATCCATGTGTGAATGTCAGCGCGAACACCGTCGTTGTCTGACGTTATGGCAAGAGTTTCTAGAAGCTCTGTAGCCATCGTCCTGGAGTGCCAATAGGTAAAGTCCTGGGTGAAGATCCACTCAGGAGCGTGAAGGTCGTCTTCTTCTCCCCAATAAGTATCCATGACAGCCGTAGGACTGGTTTCAGGTTGGTCTAGGCGAATGATACCCGTCTCGTTGGTGAGAGTAAAGGAAAAGAGGAGGCGCCAAGTCGACTCAGGATCACGAAATGGACCGTCCTCAGGCCCCTACAGTATAGGATTAGTAGGGTGTTAGGGAGGAAGATATTAGGAAGACTTACCAGCTCCTTGGTTACCCGAACATGACACTGAACATAGTCCACAGCAAGTACATTGCCCACGCCGTCTGAGAGAGTAGGAGGAGTGATGGGTGCAGAGGTATAGCGTCGGACCAGCTCAACCCATCCGTCGAGGGAGTTACTGAGGCGAAAACTGGCTCGCATGGCCCTAATTTGTGACCGCGTAGGAGAAGGTGGACAGCGAAGACGCTTAAGATAGACGGGTTTAGTGCGCTTGAAAGACATGACAACGGCGGCAAAGGTGATGACTGTCAAACATGTCTTCAAATTTATAAGAACAGGAGAATCTGCTAGCTGCGTCTGTTGTCACGATGCTAGCTGGATTGTGCAGGTGTCTAGGTCATGCCAGTCAAGAGTGGTTGAGGTATGTTATACACGTACCTGTCCAAAAGGTAATAGCAGATCATTGACGGACGGACAGCTTGATCTATATAGGTCCATGTCAGATGAACCGATCATTGATCATATAGTACAACTATCTACACATCATGTCGCTGTTACTTGCATCTATACTGAGTATCCGGCCTCTGTCAAGTTGGAGAAAACGCAGTGTCTCTTCGAAAGGGCCACTGTGCACGCGCTGCATTTGACAGCAGTGTGTATTGGTTCACGAGGAATAAAGTGTGCTGGTGGTCTCATGTACTCAAGGCGGGACGCCTCTTACCCTTCAAGCTGCCACGCGAGCTCGACATCTTGACAGTCACTGTTCAGGACGTTGACGACTATGTCTCGCTTGTGACTGCTACAATGGGTGAGTGGCTCCTGCGGGAAGTCAACTTCGGATCGGACAAACTCTATCTGTTACGGGACAGGGTGGAGCCTAGAAAGAAAATGCAACCGGCACCTAAGGCCCTGGCTATGCGACACTACCTTGAGGTGAATGTACCCGACCACAGGCGCTCCCTTACGGACCTCCTGCTGTCTCATCATCATCTCGCAATAGAGGAGTTACGTCGTGTGCCCAAGGGTCGGGAGCGTCCGCCGAGAGATGAACGTCTATGTCGTTTCTGTCATACTGCAGTCGAAACACCGGAGCATGCCGTTATCCGTTGTGGCGCCTCCCAAGAGTTGGTTACCCTCCGAAATGAGAAGATGAACATCATCTTGCGCGAGAACCCATCCTTGGTCGAGGCGTTACGGTCCGGTCGGTCTGATGTTGTCATTCTGCAAGTGATGGTTTACGAGAGGAAGACAATCGCTCTTGTCGCCGCTTTTGTGCATCGTGTACTGCAGATCTTCTATGCTACACCGCTGATCCCGAAACACTGGGATGCTTTGGCCGGAGATGGGTAATGACGTTTCTCCGCTTATGGCTCTGCTCAAGTTCTACAGCGGCGGCGGATACTTTCACACGTTGATGTCGACCGCGAGCTCGGCTTGTTTGGAAATATGGGTGGTTAAGTTGGATGATGCAGTATCTGTAGTGCCTTTACTGTACTCTAGCGTCCGGCGATCAGGAATGGTCCGTGCCGAGTAATAATGAATGAATGAATGGGGAGGGAGAGCAAGCCAGGCACAGACTTGGCTGCTGCTTTCGGCAAACACTCCTAAGTGAGGCTGTGCTACAACTCTTGCCTTCGTACTTACTTACCACGACCAGCTTGATGCAAATCGTGCGTCTTTCGTCCTCGTCGTCGACCCCGGCGGTCTCTAGGCGCGGTGCTTCTGGCTACGCTACGCCGTTGGGCTTGGTTGCCACGATCACCAAGTTCAACATGACGCGACCAACATGGACCGCAAAGACGACGACGATTCCTACGACGGGCAGGTGGAGTACGGCACCGACGGAGAGCACAGTCATCCGCTGCGTGATGAATGGGAGCGCGCGGGGCCGCCGGAACGAGCTGGCGCGCTGCTTGGAGGCGGGCGTCAACGCGAGGTGATTTTTTATGATTTTCCATCGGATACGTCAGCTGTGCATGGCGTATCCGTTTCTTTTTGCTGATAGTTGTGAAGATTCAGATCTCCGCGCGGGGTAAGCCCTTTCTGAGGCACCCACCCATATCTCCTCGTCGTCCCCCTGACTTCCCGCGCCCCAAAAACCATGCACCAGATAAGGGTTCTCATCTGATGTACGGTTTCTGAACGCGAGTCGTCCAACGACGAGGACGAGGGCGGCGCTCTCGACGGGGCCCTTAGACTGGTGCTAGACGCACGTATCCTTAGCCGCCAGTGTGCTTATACGCAGTCATGCACTTGTCATATCATCCCGGTGCGTATATTTGTCTTTGAACCGTGTTCTTCCTCCTCATTCCTTGGCCAGCTGTCACGACTGCCGTGTTCCACGTCGCCCTTGGACGCAGCACTTTGCCTGGCGATGCAGATGTTTCTCCTCACGTCTTTCGTCACCCGGTCCAGATACTCCCTCCTCCGTATCCTCTGCGGCGCGTTCACGTCGCCTATCTACATTCCTTCGACTACAGGATGATCGCTACTTTGAGTTGATGTTCTGCCACTTACTCCGGCCGCCGTCGCACCACTTCTTTGCCAGCTCGCTGCCGCACCGCCGCCGCCGTCCGTCCCGCCCACGGCGGTGGACCCAATATTCTCGGAAACTACTTCTCAGAATGAAGGAGGCGATGGTGCACGACGGCATGTGGTGATTGTGATACCACCAACCACTGTCGTTTTGGTATGTTTGCATTTCCTGTGTTCGACACCAGCCTCATGATTGGACTAGCGATATCTCCGGGTAAAACGCAAAGCCAGTTCGTTCGCCGTGTCGCCCTTTGTCTGGTGTACGCGGAACCGGGGCGCACAGGCCGGTTGGTGCGTACATGGTGTTTTTTGTTTCCCCTCTAATCTCTTCTATAGCCTTTTGCCTCGGTCTCAGTCTCTGCGTCCGGTCCATCACCTCGCCGCCTTGTTTTATTCCCTGGCGCATACAGTGTTTCGGCGTCACGTAGGATATCCCAGCGTTATGGTCAGTCGCACCCATTCGTTTGTCGGATTCGTAGGCGTCTCCACGTACTTGCCTCCGGCACAGAGCCGACTTGACGCACTTTCTGTTGCAATATACTCTATCTTTCTTCAAAAGAACACACATACAGTATGGTCGATACCAACGCCGCCTCACAAGATAATTTAACAGTCGGCCGCTGAGTGGTGTCGTGGGAAACATATGACCCTGGCATTTGTTGACGTTCGACATCGCATGGTAAAGGCATGGTAAAGGTACTATTGTTCTTCCTTTCCACCACCATGGCCGACGACCTATGCAGCACTCTCCTCTCCAACCCAGACGTCTCTGGCATTGGCGTTCGCGCAGCCATTTACGCCCAAAATATCCTATGCTTCTTCCCGGTCATCGTGTATCTCTGGGATAACAAGATTTCTAGGGACGAGCTGAAGGGCATCAAAGACCAATCAATTGGCATGCTAGCAGTCGCTTTCGCCATCCTCCTTACCACCATCATCCTGGCCAAAGGCGGCGCTGGAGACCAAAGGATCACCGGTTACAATGCCGCCATCGTCCTGGATCTTAGCTGGATGAACAACACCAGCACGTGGATCTGGTTCATTCTCTATGTCCACTCTCAAAGCAAGCGCGATGGCCCGGACCCCGTCAGAGCAAGTTGGAGCGCATGGCGCAAAGCTCTGTTTGGGCCTCTCCGGGAGTTGCTGTCGGGGGGATGGAGACCCTCGCGCATCGCTCAACGCATGTGGCGTTTCATCTCTAGGAAGCCTGTCCTCACTCTCGGTTCCATCCACCTCTCGCTCATGGCTGCCGTTGGGATATGGCTATGGATCGATCCATCCAAATTTGGCCAGCCCATTGATGCCAGCTGTGATGCCACGCTTACGGTTGTCGGAGCGCATGCGCGTCTGTCATCAAGACCATTGCGCATCGTTTCATTGTTGATGTATTCCCTTGTTCTCATTCCTGGTGTCAACCTCATCCCTCCCTTTGCCTTCTTCCTCACTCTACACATCTCATATAACTGGTCTCGGGCGCGGCATCAATCAGTTTGGAAATGGTGGGACAAGGCTGTCCACCGCCTTCAAAGAGTCTTCACACGGAGGAAGAACTTGGCTAGTACCCAAGGTTAGCCTTTCTCAACTCTCCTCCGCAGGGGATTGTCCTACCACAACTTCTTACCTATCTCCTGTTTCAGCAGTCTCTGATTCCTCCCCGCATACCGCCTTTCTCATTGTCGACCTCGTGCTCCTTTTTGCCATCAACATCCTTTTCATTGTCGACATTGAACTCACCCTTCGTCGTAACAAGGCCAGTCGGGATGGAGACAACACATGGGGGTTTGGACAAGTTCTTGCTCTTCTGCTTCTTGTTATTCCGCTCCGTGATGCTTGGGGTGCATTACAAGATATTTGGGAAAATCTGGAAGGCGCTCAGAAGCAGTGGGAGGAGTTGTTTCTACGGGAGTGCCAGGCAACACCGGTGGATCAGGAGCTCAAGCGTTTACTTGAGAAAGGGGCAGACCCAAATTTATGGGTCACTGACACTCAATTTGATAGTGCTCTTCAGCTATCGGCGTTCTATGGGAAGATAGACCTGGTGCGATTCTTTCTAAAGATTGAGCCTCTGGAACTGGACAAAATAGGTGAGTGTGGTCATGCTAACAGCCCGGATATTGATGACACAAAATTAGGCGGAGACTATGGGACAGCACTTTGCGCTGCTTGTGCAAATGAACAAGTTGATGTAGTCAAGGCTTTGCTAGAGGCCGGAGCAAGCCGGAATGTAGGCGACGGTAAGCAAATAAATATCACCAAGTAGTGAAAGTACTGAAGATGAAGCAGATGAACACTTTGGAGCCCCACTTCACATAGCTACACTGATGGGAAATTGCAATATTGTTGAGCTTCTCATGAAAAATAACCCAAATGAAGCTGATTCCCAATGTGAGCAAGTGCAATCATCATGTTTAAAGCACTAAGAAAGGGAATCTAGGGAAGGATATTGGAACAGCAGTTGATGTTGCCGGGTACATCCAAAATCAAGAAATATTTGACCTATTGTATCAAAAGGGTCTGAGAGGGGTCAGTACCCTCATGTCTCTCCACCCTTCTGTGCATTGACTTGTTGGCCACTTGAAATAAACAGGAAGTAAGTGCTGTTACATTTTCTTCACACTAAATGCTAACTCTCTCAATGTTTAGTATGTAAGTGCTGTTGGATCCATTATGTGTGCTGAATGGTTAACTATCTCTCTTCAGGATGTAAGTAACATCACATTTCTCAAGCATACTGAATGCTGATTAAACTCGCTCTTTAGAATGTACGTGTCACTGCCTACCTCACACATACTGAATGCTGATTAATCCCTTTCTCTGATGTTCAGTATGTAAGTGCGCCTGCGGCCCTCACACATGCTGACTGCTGACCGGTCCCTCCCTTCAGCGTGTGAGTGCGCCTGCGTCCCTCACGCATGCTGACTGCTGACCGGTCCCTCCCTTCAGTATGTGAGTGCGCCTGCGTCCCTCACGCATGCTGATTGCTGACCAATGTCTCCCTTCAGGACGTAAGTGCGCCTGCGTCCCTCATGCATGCTGACTGCTGACCAGTGTCTCCCTTCAGGATGTGAGTGTGCCAGCGTCCCTCACACATGTCATCTGCTGACTGCTGAACGGTCCCTCCCTTCAGTATGTGAGTGCGCCTGCATCCCTCACGCATGCTGACTGCTGACCGGTCCCTCCCTTCAGCGTGTGAGTGCGCCTGCGTCCCTCACGCATGCTGACTGCTGACCGGTCCCTCCCTTCAGCCTGTGAGTGCGCCTGCGTCCCTCACGCATGCTGACTGCTGACCGGTCCCTCCCTTCAGTATGTGAGTGCGCCTGCGTCCCTCACGCATGCTGACTGCTGACCGGTCCCTCCCTTCAGTATGTGAGTGCGCCTGCGTCCCTCACGCATGCTGACTGCTGACCGGTCCCTCCCTTCAGGATGTGAGTGCGCCTGCGTCCCTCACGCATGCTGACTGCTGACCGCCGGTCCCTCCCTTCAGTTTGTAAGTGCGCCTGCGTCCCTCACGCATGCTGACTGCTGACCGCCGGTCCCTCCCTTCAGTATGTAAGTGCGCCTGCGTCCCTCACGCATGCTGACTGCTGACCGCCGGTCCCTCCCTTCAGGATGTAAGTGCACCTGCGTCCCTCACGCATGCTGACTGCTGACCGCCGGTCCCTCCCTTCAGAATGTAAGTGCACCTGCGTCCCTCACGCATGCTGACTGCTGACCGGTCCCTCCCTTCAGTATGTGAGTGCGCCTGCGTCCCTCACGCATGCTGACTGCTGACCGGTCCCTCTCTTCAGCCTGTGAGTGCACCTGCGTCCCTCACGCATGCTGACTGCTGACCGGTCCCTCCCTTCAGGATGTGAGTGCGCCTGCGTCCCTCACGCATGCTGACTGCTGACTGGTCCCTCTCTTCAGCCTGTGAGTGCGCCTGCGTCCCTCACACATGCTGACTGCTGACCGGTCCCTCCCTTCAGCGTGTGAGTGCGCCTGCGTCCCTCACGCATGCTGACTGCTGACCGCCGGTCCCTCCCTTCAGCATGTGAGTGCGCCTGCGTCCCTCACACATGCTGACTGCTGACCGGTCCCTCCCTTCAGTATGTAAGTGCGCCTGCGTCCCTCACACATGCTGACTGCTGACCGGTCCCTCCCTTCAGCGTGTAAGTGCACCTGCATCTCTCATGCA
The DNA here is from genome assembly GCA_019915135.1 of Strobilurus pachycystidiatus. Taxonomy (NCBI): domain Eukaryota; kingdom Fungi; phylum Basidiomycota; class Agaricomycetes; order Agaricales; family Physalacriaceae; genus Strobilurus; species Strobilurus pachycystidiatus. The sequence goes on from JAHLMK010000004.1 coordinate 2,083,270, forward strand.
TGCTGACTGCTGACCGGTACCTCCCTTCAGGTTGTGAGTGCGCCTGCGTCTGTCACACATGCTGACTGCTGACCGTCCCTCCCTTCAGCGTGTGAGTGCACCTGCGTCCCTCACGCATGCTGACTGCTGACCATTGTTTCCTTAATATTAAGCTTGTATGTGCTGCCTTCCAACCCTTCATGTTAAGACTAAACTCCTGATGTTCCCCAACAGCGTGTAAGTGCTACTGCACCCTCTCACCTTCCGTAGCCTGAATCCATCCCCCCTCTACACCCCTTGGCACTAACAGGAGGTAAGAACTCCTGCTACAGGTGAACCCTTGTTCTCATTCCACTGCTTCAGAAACAAGATACACTCCGTGAATATGTAGAGAGAGATCGTAGGGCAGCACAGGCGGGGCAGTAGCTGGTCTTCCAGAACTCAAAGGAGTGTGGTTCAAGAGTCATGCAATTTTGAAATTTATGATATTACGATGCCCATTTTTATGACGCTACATTGACTGCTAAGCGTGTTTCTACTACAAACAATCCTTTGCGCAAATGGCCTCTGCGGTACCCTGCATGCTCGTCGTGTCGAACTCCAGGTGACGTTGGGAGGGGGGACGCGCCCTGCAGACTCGTTCCGTCTTGAGAATATGATGTTGGCCGTGTGTGGCGAAACGCTTAGCCATAGCGCGTCCGATGCGAGGCAGACAGAGGATGGATTTGTTGGAAGTGCGTATGGAGGCAATGGTGTCGTTGGGAGGAAACTCGTTCGTCCATGTCTTCCGGGAGCCCGGCTATTCGTCCTCGCCCAAGTCAGAGCTTCTCTCGTGATCCCCGCCCTTGTCCAAGTCCTCGCCCTCGCCCACGTCGACGCTCTGCTCCGTGTTGAATCGCAAACTCGCATCCCAGCCCGTGTCCAGGTGCACGCTCGGCGTGGCGGGCATTGGGTTGTCACGGTTGGGTTTGGTGTGGTGGTCGTGGTGCGAGAAAGTGTGGGTTGAGTGGGAGGAAAGTGGTGTGGATGTGTGAGGTGTGGTGTGAGGAAAGTGGTCCGCGAGAAGAATTATCGTTGGCGAGATTTAGCTCGTCGCGTTCTCATCAGCACCGACCCGCGCAGCGCAGCGCACAGTCCCAGTTTGAAAATCAAATCGCCTCTGTCGTGTCGTGTCGTTAGTCGGTCTAAGCTCCTGAAGCGGCGTGGTTCTCCATCGTAATTTGAACACTGGCCTTACTGTAATGTTAAGAGTCTCGAGGATACTTAGTGGGTTTGAAGCACGCGCCCATGTGACAACATAATGACAATGTGAACTGTCTGAACAAACATCCCCTGATCGGGGGTTGGACTGAGACCATCACCACTACTACTGGCCTTGCTCGCGTCAGGCGACGCGACATGAGACGACAGAGGGCGATTTTCATCTATTCGATTTGATTTGTAAACTGGTGCGTTCGACTTGCGCTTCGCGTCGCGAGTCGATGTTGACGAGACTGGATAGCAGCGACGAGCTATATTTCGCCAACCAACACCAACACCAACCTAATCCAACCCAATGATAATGCACCTTTCTCGATGACCATTTTCCTCTCATCGGCCAACATATATATCCGCTCGCAAACCAACAACACCTTTTCTCCCGTTTTCCCATCCCTACCATCCACCACACCAGACCCAACAACACAAGTGGGTCCTCGGAATCCGAGCTAGCCTGTGCTCTAGCATAATATTTTGCGGCTAAGTTACGACATGAAGCATGTTAGGCTTGTGATTTACTGGTAAATTCAAGCGGATCATTTCTGTGCATCGGACTCGGAGATTGTCTTGCTTCCATACGCACTACACAGCGGGATCCTCTTCTCAGTCGTGCGTAATTGGCAACGCCACGGTTGCGAGCTCTCTCGCGATGCTTTGCATGCTGATTTGAACATCACTGCTTGAACGTTGATGTAGAGTATGTAGTATACGGCAGCGTCGTCTCAGTTGGGCCTGCATTTTTTCTCTCTCTCCGTCTGTACAGCTGACGTCCCCTGGCTACGCGCAGTTTGTCGGTGGACCAGAATCTCAGGCTGCATGTTTGGCTTTTTTCTTATTCACTTGCCACGACGGGCGCACACCCATGATTTCTGGTACTTACTATATCTTGTGCCTCCAAGTCCTAGTTTCATATTTGACGGATGGTGGTTGGTGTGGTGTGGTGTGGTGTGGTTGGGAATATAACAAAATACGCTCGTCCAGACTCCAGTCGCGTAATCGAGTCGTCGCTGCCAAGTATCCACCCACGAACCGCGTAAGTTCAACGCACCGTGTCGTGTCGTTAGTCCCGTTCGTGTCGAAGTTCCTGACGCGGCGTGGTTCTCCGTCGTAAGAGGGAAAGGAGAAGAAACTTAAAGGAAATCACTCGGCACGGTCGAACGCCAGCTCTGAAGCGCCCATGTGACGAAAACAAACGAACAACCCCTAATCGGGGGTTGGACTCATACCATCACCACCACTCGCGTCAGGCGACGCGGACACGACACGGCAGAGGGCGATTTTACAACAATAACAACAACCGCCGCGACACGACACGACAGAGGGAGGGCGAATTTTAATTTCGATTTGTAAACGGGACTGGTGCGTTCGACTTGTTTTGTACGCCGGAGCTGACGAGTATAGCTATAGCTATATCTCGCCGCGCATAACCCGAACAACAGTGACACCAACCCAACGATAATCCTCTCGCCGACTACGTTTCACCGACCAACCGTCATTTTCTGCGCACCCATCCAACAACGCGCCGCCAAGCCAGTCCCCATCTCTTGCGCATTAATTAACCACCACCAACGCCATCCGCCAACCACCACCAACACCACCAACGCAACCCGCACCATCACCACCACCACCAGCACCACGACACCACATCATACCATCCTCGTACCGCACACATCAATGCCCGCCCCGCCCGCCTGGCAGACGCCCGAGCTCGCGGACGAGTGGGTGGAGGAGCCGAGCGTGCACTTGGACTTGGAGGATGATGCAAGTTTTCGGTTGGACCGGAGCTTTGACGTGGGCGAGGAATTGGAGGATTCGAGCGTGCACTTGGAGGATAATGCGAGTTTTCGGTTGGACCGGAGCGTCGACGAAGGGCACGAACAAGCGGACGCGGACGAGGAGGAGAGAAGCTTTGACTTGGGCGAGGGCGAGGGCGACGAGCGGAGTTTTGACGTGGATCGGAGCGTCGACGAGGAACACGAGCGGAGCGTCGACTTTGACGCAGCGGCTGACGAAGGGCAACGCGCAGAGTGGCTAGCTAGCCTCCCGCCGGACAGGACCGAGGCGGAGCAGTTCTGGCGCGTGCATGGGAGCTATGGGTGCGATTTGGAGTCGAGTGGGGAGGAGGACGAACATGCGGAAGGGCGGAGTTTTGACTTGGACCGAAGCTTTGCGCATGGCGGCGCTGAAATGAGCTTTGGCGCGGAGAGGGATATGAGCCTGGACGTGGACACGATCCCGAATGGGGCGTTTCCAGAGGAGGAGGAACAGGAGGAAGAGGATACGAGGGATTTGACGGGGTTGTTGAGACGCGACCAAGACTATGATGACGGCAGCGACGACGACGAGTTTGCGCAAGAGAACGACCTAGGCTTCGATGAACACTCCAACCACTCCGACGCTCGTGGGACGCGGCGTGGGCGCGCGTGGGGGTTCGAGGACGGGGAGGGCGAGGAGTGGCCTACTGCCGACGAGGAAGATGGGGAGGAGGAGGGTGGGGTGGGTATGATGAGTTTCACGGGCGTCGTTAGTGGTGGTGAGTGTTTTGCTTTCGCTTTCTTTTCCGCGTCCTTTTATTCATTTCATACCTAGGGTTATCTACGAATACTAGCCGTGTATCGAGTGACACGCGAACGTTGAGAGTCTCTGGATCGCGTCTTCCGAGCACGCTGGGATCTAGTACCAGCGACACGCGAGTTCCGGGGTCGCGTCTTCCAAGCACTCTGGGATCTAGCACTAGAGTTCCGGGGTCGCGTATCCCGAGCACCGGTCGCGTTCCCAGCGACACACGTCTCGGATCCAGCACCAATCGTGTTCCCAGTGGCTCGCGAAATCTTCTGCCAATCCCGACACCCACAGGCGAGACGGGGACGTTCATCGTGCACGCGTCGCTGCCGCGGACGCCCGGCAAGGGGAAGATCAAGATGAAGGATTTCTTCACGCCCTTGAAGTTGGAGAGTATGTTCGAACCCCCGACGACGGGTGGGGAGGTGAGTGCCAGTGCAAATAACAATTGACAATGCAAGGTTGACGGATGTGTGTGTTATGTAGGCGCAGGCACAAGCACATGAACGAGAAGGACAAGATGATGAAGGACAACAACATGGAGATGAAGCAGCAGAAAGACGAGAGCAACAGTTGCTGGAACCGCCGCCGAGTGGGGCGTTCACGTTTGTGTGTGCGACGAGTACGCCCAGGGAGGAGACTGCGCGGATGCGAATCCCGGCTACGCCCCGCCCGCCGACGACGCCTGCCCGGCGTGCGAACCAGATCCAGAATAGTCAAGCACAAGCAGCAGGAGGTGCACATGCCAATAGTCAAGCAGGTGCACATCCGAATAGTCAAGGAGGTGCACATCCGAATAGTCAAGCAGCACAAGGAGGACAGGGCACACCCCTGAAACTGTTCCAGTTCACGTACGACACGTACACAAGGGAACACCTCAGTGCGCTCGTGGACGAGATCGCGACGCCGAGGGGGAGGAAGGGGGCGGGGAGGACACCAGGACCTGGACCGAGTGGGTTGGGACCGGGGCGGACACCGAGTGCAGCGCGGTTAGGGGGCAGTGCGTTAAGACCAGGGCGGACACCCGGGCCGAGTGGGTCAAGACCGGGGAGGACGCCGAGTGCATTGGGATTGGGGGAGGCGGCGGTGCGGAGCGCGAAGCGGGTGAAGCTGTCCCCTGCGAGTGAGTTTAGCGGGGAAGGGGTGGAAGGGGGAGGGGGAGGGGAGAGGAGTGATGTCGGGGCGAGGATTGTTAGGCAGGGTGAGTTGGTTTTTCGTTCGTTCGTATCGTTTGGTTGATCACGTTGCTGTAGTGTCCACGCCGAGCAAGAGCCGGTGGCGGGACCGGGCAGCGGAGGCGCGTGCGCTGATGGAGGATATTCGGGAGCGCAGCGTCGTTTCGGGATTGGGCACGAGCGCCAATTCGAACTCGAACGGATACCGGGGCCAGAACACAAGCGTGTCTTCACGCTCTGGATTGGAGCTGAACAAATACCAAAACATAAGCACAAGCGGGAGCGGGAGCGAAGGGCCCGGTGAGAAGAAACGATACGCGAACCTGCGGACGGAGGCGGCGAGTCTGATGGCAGCGATCAAGAAGCGGGTGTTTAGCGGCGGGAGCGATGTGGAGGCGAGTTATTATCATCATGATGAGCCGCAGGGAAGGGAGGGCCCAAGCACGCCGCTGGCGCTTAGGGTGCCGTCAGGGGGCTCGACTACGTCTGCTGTCACCATTCAAACGTCTGCGACGACGAGCAGACAGCCGTCTTCTGCCGCCACCACTTCCACGTTCGGCCGCACCGCCTCCGGGTCGTCCTCTCAATTCGGCCGCACGGCATCCTCCACATCCACGCAGCTCATCCCGTCCTACACCAAACACCCCGGCACAGGGACGGGGTTGCGGACGATCCACCCTGCGGACGTGCGGGACGTGCTTGCGGAAAGGGTGGGTGATATGGTGTTTGATCCGGTGAGGGGGTGTTGGGTCCGGGAGGGGGGTGGGGGGGAGGGGGGAGGGGGTGGGTCTGAGGGGAGTTGGGTGTTTGAGGATTCGAGGGAGGAGGGGGGTGTGGTGGGTCAGGGTGGGGAGCAGGTGGAGGAGAGGGGCGTCACGCCTTTGAGTGAGGACGGTGCTGCTAGCGGAGAGGGTGCTGCCAGGGAAGAGGAGAGGGGCGGTACCCCTCTGAGTGAGGAGGGTGTTGGGAGTGCAGGAAGTGAGGAGGGTGGGGACGGGGACGAGGGCTGGCCGGCGAGTAGTCCGAGCTGGGAGGGGAGCGCTTCGCCGTCGCCAACTCCTGTACCAGAGTCAAGCGAGAGTGAGAGCGAAAGCGAGGAGGAGGAGGAGGAAGGCAGCCCGACTGTGCGCCGGGCTATCCCGGACGCTGCTCCGCCGTACTTGAACCTTCCGCCGCCTATCCCGACTCAAACTCAACCGCCACCGGCCTCCTCTGCGCCATCCCAACCACCACCCATCCCGATTTCGTCGCAGCCCCCGCCAGCCACACCGCGCTCCGCGCTCAAACAACAACAGCATCGGAGGAGGAACAAGCGACGGAGTGTGAGTTTCTCGGATGGGAGGCTGGAGGGTCCGATTAGGGGGGAGGAGAGTGGGAGTGACGACGACTTGGACCTGGACGAGGGGAACATGCGCTTGAATTTGGATGGGGATGGGGACGAGGGGTGGTTTGGGACTGGGATGGGTGGGTTGGGTGGGGAAAGAAAGGAGGGGGAAAGTGGGTTGGGTGTTGGTGTGGAAAAGGGGGAAGGTGGTGGGGAAAGTGGGTTGGGTGGGGATCAAGAGGCAGGGAGGGGAGGTGGGTGGGAGTTGAGCGCGCGGAGCCGCCGGCTTGGGGCGCTCGTTGATGGACTTGCTGGGGAGGGGGATGTGGATGCGGATGGGTGAGTCGTTTTTGTTCCAACGGGAACGGGATGCTGATTCTAATAATCTGCTTAGGAGCGCTTCTGAGCATGCGCAAACCGACTCCAATGCGTCTCATCGAAATACCTCCTCACACTCCTCTCAGCACAATGACAACACCTCTTCTGCCTCCCAACCAAATTCCCCAGCACAGCCCCACCGGAATATCTCCTCTGCTTCTCAACACAACACCACCGCCCCCAACCTATCCGCATTCCCGTCGTTCGTGCTCACGCACGACGCCCTCACGAGCGCGCTGACGGAGGTGGAGCCGTACACGCTCTACTGGGACCGGCTCGTCCGGTTGGAGTTGGGGTGGCCGTTTGTGAGGCGGGAGGGGGAGGGAGAGGGCGCTACAAACACAAATGATGGTAATGCCACTAGCGCGACGGCCATTATAGCAGGCGTCACCGGTGCTTCGGGATCTGGACAAGGTACGTTTCCGTTTACCCTTTAGAACCCAGGAAAGGATTGAAGCTAACGAACTGATTGTGGTGTGTTTTTTGTAGGGCTGGCGCCGCTATCGAGCCTGGCGCGCCTGGCGGAGTTCACGCCGCGGTTGTTGGAGCTGGACGTGTCGGGGAACGCGGTGGCGTATTTGACGGGTGTCCCCGGGGGTGTGAGGGTTTTGGAGGGACGGGTGAGTGTGTGTTTTTGTTGGCTCTTTTTGTGCTAGATCCACCTGGTTCTGTCTTGTGTCCGGTGTTTGGTGTTTTCTGGTTCTTTGCTCACTTCGCTGGCGCTTGTTTTCGCTCCTCGCTGACGCTTTTTCTCGTGCCTCAACTTTCCTTTTTCGTTTGCTTTTTTTCTATCCTTTCGTTCCTCGCTCGTTTTTCCTCGTTCCCACCTTTTTCCGTTCATCATTCGCTAACACTCCCATCTTTTCCGTTCCTCATTCGCTGACGCTTCGCGCAGGGATGCCTCCTGGGTGATACGTGTGGGTGGGGTGGGGTGCGCGGGCTGGAGCGGCTGGACGTGACGGGGCAGAGGGGCGGGGTGTTGAGGGGGCTGAGACGTGAGTGGTCTGCCGTTTACCTTAGAGTTCCGCTGACATGTACACCGTTTTCTCGCCTTTTCTTTCCTTCCCCCCCTGGCTCACACACTCACGCTCGACTCGCCTTTCTTCCCTTCCGCTCTCCAACACTCGCGTCTCCCTAATCCTCACCCCCGCGTCTCGGTAACCCTCGACAGAACTCGCCTGCCTGACGAAACTGACCGTGCTGCACGCGGCGCATAATGCGATCCGGAGCCTGGACGGGATAAGGGAGATGAGGTGTTTGGTGGAGTTGGACTTGAGTGGGAATCGACTTGGGGGTGAGTGTTTCTTGCTTCAGTGTTGGACGTTGTGCATTCGTGGCGGATTTGTTCTCGTTCGCTGTTCGCTAACGCTGACACAGGCGTGCTGGACCTGACGACGTGCGACTGGCCGCGGCTCGAGGTGCTCAAGCTTTCCGACAACGCCGCCATGGGGACGTTGAAAGTGGGGCAGAGGAGACTAGTGCATCTGGAGGTGGAGGGGTGTGGGTTGGGGGTGTTGCTGTTCGATGGTGAGCAGGGTCAGGGTGAGTCGCGTCTGCTTGTGTCTAACTTTCAACTCCCGATCCTAATCGTGTTTTCTAGGCCACACCCACCCCCGCTGGAAGCTGCGCACGCTCAAAGCGTCGCGGAACGAGCTGCGCGCGCTGGATGTGAGCATGCTTGGGGCGTTGAGGGTCCTTTATGCCGATGGGTGTTTGTTGGCGGGTGGGGGAGGGGGGGTACTGTGGGGAGGGGCACAAGGGGGAGGGGGACAAGGGGTGGAGGTTGTGAGTCTGAGGGAGCAGGGGGTGGGCCGAGCCTTAGCGAGGCCACAAGATACGGGAAGTCTCGTTGACACTCCACAAGAACCCGGCCTCGTTGACACTCCGCCCAACCTCGCTAACGCTCGGTGCATCCCGCGGGACGTGCGGCGGCTGTACCTGAGCGGGACGCTCCGCCCGCCCTTCCCCTCCACGGCGACGACGTATTATAGTTTGACGTATTTGGAGCTGGCGAGGTGTGGGCTTACGGATGCGGGGAGTGGGATTCGGGGGTGAGTTCTTTTCTCGGCTGTTTGTTCAAACCACTTGGTTCTCGTTCCCTTCTCGCTCGTTAATTTCCCCTCCTCCTTTCTCACTCGCTCCCTTCTCCCTTCTCACTCGCTAATGCTCGTTCGCAGATGCACGATCCTGCCGCCGCTGGCGTCGATCACGCCCAACGTGCGGAGCGTGAACCTGAATTACAATTTCTTCGAGAGCGTGGGTGTGCTGGGCGGTTGTGCGAGGGTGCGGAGGGTGAGCTTTGTGGGGAATCGGGTTGGGGCTGCGAGGAGTGGGGGGAATGGGGGTTTCAAGACCAAAGCAGGGAAGGAAGAGAAGAAAGGCAAAGAGGGCCAAGGGAGTGGGAGGGAGAAGAACGGGAAGAAGGGAAGCGGGATACGCGCGCTCGTCGCAGACCTGCGCGCGATGGGTGACGAGCTGGAGGATGTGGACCTAAGGGGGAACCCGTGTGTGGCCGGGTGGTATTTGCCGATCAATCAGCCCCAGCCTTCTTCCCACCAATCCCAACCCTTCACCCACCACCAAGCCACCCAAGCCACCCACACGCCCACGCCCACCCCCGCCCCAGACCTGGACACCCCCTGGCGGCGCTCCCTCCCCGACTCTGTCTACGCGGGCCGGCTCCTCTACCGCGGGCTGGTCATGGCAGGTGCGCCGCGGCTGCGGGTGTTGGATGGGGTTGTGGTCACGAGGAAGGAGAGGGAGAAGGCGGGGGAGTTGGTTAGGCGGTTGGGTGGGGGTGGGGGTGGGGGTGGGTAGGGAAGGAGCTTTAGTGAGTGAGTGACAGGGGGGGGGGCACTTTAGCGAGTGACAGGGGGGCACTTTAGCGAGTGACAGGGGGAGGAGCTTTGGTTTTGTCATCATACTTTGTTTTTTTTTTTTCATTGTTTTGTATTGGACTTGGGAATTGGGATCGACCCGTGAGTAGGGCAAGACCAGATGAAAGATACATTGCAGATGTGCTAGCTTACATTGCATTGAGGCGCGGGCCTTTTGGAAGTCTCTTCATTTGACTGCAATGGCTTCCACATCCCCGTACAGGAAAAACTTGAATTCTACATACTACACTGCATATTTCAATTCCAATTTCATGAGTAGGTACTAGGCTTCGGATGATACATATCTGTAGAAGAAGGAAAAAGAATCTGCAAAGATAGTCGTAAGCCGCCCTGTCGTCGCTAACTGCAAAGGTGATATGCAACAACAAGTAGCCGGAAGAAGGAACAGCCCGGGTCACTGTGAATGGCATGGACGCTGAAAATCAACGTCGTGTATCAGCGGAGAGGACACTGAAAATCAGTGTCAAATACACTAGCTTTCGGTTGATATTCAACGTTCTTTTTGCCCGTTGAATAACAACCGAATTCGATCCATTTCAGCGTCCAGCCAAAATTGCGGGCCAGCCCAGGGCCAGCCGCAGACACTCTCAAAATCAACGTCTAACACCGTGGATTCTCATGTGCCGTATGGCTGCTGTTCACTCGATATTCACACCAGTTAAGAGAAAAAAAGTATATTGAAGAGCATAGAGTCAATCAAGTCTACAAATATATATATACCGGCGCCATACAGACGGAGAGTACATACAAGGTGACAACTTACAACCTGCCCATATACGTCTGCAAAGAGCTCGAGAATTCTCGTCCGTCCTCGTAGAATCGGGCTCGTTGCCATTGATTTCTGTCGGTGCTCCAGCGCTCGCGGGTCCTTGTCCTGTTGTTGCCTGGCTTGTTTTCAGCGTTCATACGGCTCCTCATTCAAAGCTTTGGTCGTCGCAGGGGTACTCGTCCATTGTCGCAGGGGTCCTCGTCCATTGTCAGGGGTCCTCGTCCGTTGTTGCAGTAGTCCTCGTCCGTCGTTGAAGTGGCCCTCGTCCATCGTCGCAGCGGTCCTCATCGGTCGTTGCAGCGGTCCACGTCCTTCGTCGTGGTGGTCCTCGCCCGTCGTCAGTTCGGTCCTCGTCCATCGTCGCAGTAGTCCCCGCCCATCGTGGCAGCGGTCCTTGTCCGTCGTCTTCCATTATTGTGGTTACTCGTCCATCGTTGCGTGAACCTTCGCTTCGTTCATCGTTGCGTGGGTCCTCGTCCATTGCATCAGTCCTCATCCTCGTCCATTGTCAGCGGGTTGCTCGTCCGTCGCCACAGGTCGTCGGGATGTGCTAGCCAATCGTATCGTGTGGCACACGTTGCCGATGGGTTGAGAGAAATTTCCAGGCGCACTCAGCAAAAGGTCCCAGAAGTCGTGAGGATAAATTCCGGCCTGAGCGAAATGTCGAGGGCGGTGGCGGAGAGCGGAGTGGCGGGGAGGCGATGGTGGGAAGCAAAGGATGACGCGGCCGTCAATCACGCTATGTTGATCTGCCCAAAGTGGGCGGCGGCGATTGAAATTCGACTTTGCAAAATCATGACAAGTCCGATTTTGGCAAAGCGCATCTCAGTGCAAAAGACACTGATCTCAAATCAACGTCTCTAAAGAGTTGATCTGAAATCAACGTACTAAAGTGTGAAATACGTTGATTCCCGATTTGGAGTGCATCTTACGTTGATTTTCAACGACCACGAGCTTCACAGTGGGTGTGAGGATGATGAAGAGACTCGGACGCCATTGTTGCTTACGGGTATGCGGGGGAGGATAAGTATCCGAAACGTGCAGAGCTCACGGGGGGTGAGGAAAAAGGATCAGACCCCAGGGAACTCAAGACCTGCCAAACTGCGAAGGCGGTCCAGCAGCGATCCCGACGGGAAAAAATTATAAATTATAGTACTCTCAACTGAACAGTGAACAAGACGCGAGTCCGGTAGTTGCTGGTGGTACAGGAGAACGAGAAGAAAGGGAATAACAAGACTGCAACTGGGACTTTGATGTGTGACGAGACTGCCAGTGATTCCGAGATCCCCTGTCCTTCTTCATGCTTCACCACTTGGTCAGTCCAAAAAAAAATTGCGCACCTCCACACTCATCGTTGCTTGAAACATTCAACGGCGTGAAGAAAACCTTCATCTTGATGTCGGCATGATGAATGTGCCCGTCTCTGTTGGGATTGGGAGACATGTGTGGGAATGCAAATCCCAATGACAATGTGCTCGGAATATGCGACCTCGGGAACTCGCGTGTCGCTGAAAACACGACTGTATGGGTCATCGAGTGCACTTTAATCCCGATCACCCGCGTACCTGCGAGTGACCTCCGCGTATATGACCGCGACTAACTCTAGGCTATATCTTCAATTTGACGCGGCACGATCGGAATAAAAGTGCACTTGGCGACCCATACGACTGCAATGTGCTCAGGAGACGCAACCTCGGAGCTCTGGTGCTATGTAGTTGTCTTGTGAAAGCCCAAGTCGTTCTCTGGGGCAGGGCTCTGGGTCAAGTCGCGCGTATCCTCCTCTTCCTCTTCCTCCTCGCATTGTTGACGTCCACGCCAAAGCTTCTCGTGTCCAGCGTCTCCAATTCCGCGTTCCCTCGTCCTTCTTGCACCCATAGCTCCTAGGATCGCGGGAGCCCGGCTAGCCACTCTGCGCGTTGCTGCGAAGTCTCTTTCGTGATCCGCGTTGACGCGCCGCTCGTGGCCCTCGCCCTCGTCCAAGTCAAAAGCTGCGGTCCAATTGAAGACTCGCATCCTCCAAGTCTAACCGCACGCTCACGCTCGCAAGGTCGGACGGGCGGGGCGGGCATTGGGTGTTGGTGTGTGGGAGGTGGTATGTGGTGGTGATAGGAAAGTGTTGGGTTTGGTGTGGTATGTGGTGGTGGTGGTGTTGCGAGCGGATGTATCGGTTGGTAGCGTGTGCGCGCGAGGAAAGTAGTCGACGAGGCAAATTATCGTCGGGTCGGTTTTATTGGTGTTGCTGCTATCCAGTTCTCGTCAACATCAACGCGAAGCGCAACGCACCAGTTCCAGTTCCAGTTTACAAAGCAAATCCGAATAGATGAAAATCGCCCTCCCTCTGTCGTCGCCTGACGCGAGTGGTGGTGGTGGTATTAGTCCAACCTCAATTAGTGGGGTTGGTGCTTCGACTCGGACTCGGACGCTGATTGTCATCTCATTGACATTGAATTTATAGCCAGTGTTACAATTTGAATGGAGGACTACTCCGCGTCAGGACGAACGGAGACGCGAGACCGACTTGTAAACTGAAACTGACACTGGCACTGGCACTGGTGCGTTGCACTTTGCGGGTCGAACGCGACGAGCTACTACATCTCGCCAACGATAATATTTTCTTCTCGCCAACCACTTTCCTCACACCTCACACACCCACACCACTTTCCTCCCACTCAACCCACACTTTCTCGCACCACGGCTGCCACCAAGACGCCCGAGCTCGCAGACGAGTAAGTTGAGGATTCGAGCGTGCACTTGGACTTGGACCGGTGCTTTCACATGGGTGAGGGCGACGCGGAAGAGAGAAGCTTTGACTTGGACGAGGACGAATAGCCGGGCTCCCGGAAGACATGGACAAATGAGTTTCTGCCCAACAATACCATGGCTTCCACCCGCACTTCCAACAAATCCGTCCTCTGTCTGCCTCGCATCGGACGCGCTATGGCTGAACGTTTCGCCACACACGGCCAACACCATATTTGAGTCTGCAGGGCGCGTCCCTCCCAACGTCACCTGGAGTTTGACACGACAAGCATGAAGGGTACTGTAGCCGGATAGGACGCGGTTGAAATCAATTTTTGAAAATTTGATTTCGGACAAAGACCACGTGGTCTCAGCCATTGTGCTATTATTGAGTACCGGCCTTTGGTCACCCAAACTGGATTTTCGATCATTCTTGTCCGAATTGGGAAGGCCAGCCAAACGGTCGCGTCGACGGGATGCACCTGATGTGGGCTCATCGAAGCGTATTCAGACTATGTTATGACTGAAGAAAGTGATCCTTTTTATAAACTGAATGTATTCTCCGAGTAAGAAGTAACATCAATACAATATGCACCAAGTTGCTGTATAGTTCTCATAATTGCACTCTTGAATTTTGAGTGTTCCCTCGGAGAATACATGTAGTTTCAACACAGAAATTGATTGCAAGAAAATTTGGGATGATTGGGGACGTGTGGAGGCACCGACAAGGTGCACTAGGATCAAGCACCTAGTGGCCCCGAAAACATAGCCAAACAACGCGTCGCGCTCCCTGTTGACGGTCACTTTAGATCTCTGGCATCCCTCTCAGGTCTTCCCACTGTATGGGACGGGAGTCGAAGTCCTTCCGCTATGCTGGCGTAAAGCAAAGACGCTCAAATAGGCAAAAGGAGCAAGCAACAACCGCGTTTGGTCAATCTACTCCGGCTGCGACGCCCACATCTGATGTGGACAAAGAGAACCCGGTGTCCCGGGAGCTTTCTATGGCAAAGGAGCGCGGGGACAAGTATCAGGGACAGGTGTACTCGGAGCGAAAGCGGCTGAAGACCGCGAGTCGGGTCATAAACTCCCAGGCAGAAGCTCTTGATCAGAGTAATGCACAGATCGGGCAACTGCAAACCAATGTTACGGCTCTGGAGACTCAAGTCGATCATCTTACAGCCAAAACGGAATCTCTACAGGCTGATGTCGCATCTCAGAAGTCTGCTCGGCAGAAACTCGCGACGTCCTACCATGCATTGAAAGAGAAAGTCCGCCGTATCCCCTCCCGTATCGACACTGCCATCTCTAAGACGACGTCTAAACTTGCCAAGGAACCAGCCCCTTCTGCCACTGTATTCAATCTCAAGGAGGATGGTGCTGTACCCGATGATACACGGGACCTCATCAATGATCTTGTTGCGCTCGACGGTGTTCGCCCAAACCGGGTTGTTGGCCTGCTCAAACGATTTGCCGGAAAGCTCGGTGTTCACGTTAATGGTAGCGCGTCGGATCGTACTGTTCGACGCATTGTGAAGGAGGGAGGGGTTGCGTCACAACTACAGTTTGTAGAGGCAGTCAGTACGTCGAAAGGTTTGTTTGTTCTCTCTCTCTATCTTGCAACATCTGATTTAGATCATACCTAGGTCTCACTCTCAGCAGCAATGGTACGACACACAAGAACGTCAATCTTGAGTCCTATCGCGCAACTGTCATTGGTCCGGACAACCAGAGACAGACTTTCTTTCTTGGCATCGAGATGGCTCTGAATCACACAAGCGAGACACAGCTGGAAGGTTGGGAAGATCTGATTGAAGTGATGTACGAGGTGTACAGGGCTTCCGGGCGCTGTGAAACAGCTGAGGATGCACGCGACTTCTGGCTTCATGTGACGGGGTGGCATTCTGACCACGCTGAAGACCAGAAGAAGCTGTTCCGGATTGGGGGAGAAAAGAAGGTGATACTAGAGCGGATGAAGCGAGGAGAGGATAGCCTTCTTGCATTAGCACCGGAAGCGCTCCTGGAGACCCTTTATAAGGTTTCCCAGGATGCCGTCAGCGATGCAGGAGGGATATCGGCGTGGGAGGCGCTCGGTGATGCGGAACGGAGAAAGCGCCATGATGCTGCTTTCAAGGCCTTCATAGTGGCCGTAGGACAAGCCGAATTCAACAAGTTATCGCCCCAGGAGCAGCAGAACGTCGATCTCTTTATCTGGGGCGGGTGCTGCATGCATAAGAGCATGAACGTGTTCAAGGGTGGTGTTCTGGCGATGCAACTCTGGTGGGAAGAGAACATGGTCCCTGGGCCGCTGAAAATGTACAATCGCGACAATTCAGCGGCCGTGCAACTTGGCGAGGGAACAGGGGCGGCGACGCGTGCGGAAGAGAAGACGACGGGAGGTGCCATCAAGGTCGCCAGCCTGGCAGGCGCAATCTTCCGTCATAAAGACAGGAAGCGTGGACAGCAGGATACGCTCCGGTACTTCTGGGATCATCAGACTGGCCATACCATTTCTTTTCCTGATACGAGCAACACCCAATTCCAATCTCACGCTGTTGCCTGCGAGGTCATCGTCACATTCATGGACCTACTACTTCAATTCCTGGTCTACGTCAAGGAGAACAAAGGCACACGCTCACTTAATCATATGGAAGCAAACGTCCAAGCCGGCCTGCTCTGCCACAGCACTCGACACGAGTTTGTGGTCATCACCCTCTATAACCAAAATGTTGACGTCCCATATATGCGACAAATTTGGGGACCACTGCGCAAAGAGGACAATCTTCTGAAACTCGGTCCTTTTCACGAGAAGGTCAAAGCTCACCTGCAAAAGATCGTCGCTGATCCAAAGCTCCTGACCGGACTCGAATCGACCTTCGCGACCGCGTCTCTTGATCAGCAGCCATACGAAAAGCCGGATGCTGTTTATGCCGCCCTTGCGTGGGTTCCGAACCTGGCGCACATCGATGCCCTACTTGTCGCTTTCTGTCGCGGTGTCCTGAATACCTGGGATCGGTTCGATAGCGAATGGGTCGCTGATGGCCCTACATCGAAGCTGTCACCGGAGAACGTCGAACGGGCCTGGCTCGAGTCAACAAATGACGGGAATGAAGGCGAGCTGGGCATTCGGCGACAGGGTGCACGCGCTGCTCCAAACATGTCAAATCCCTACCATAACGCGCTCCGAATGTACAAAGCCAACGGTACCTCCGAATACGTCAAGATCTTGAATCCGGCGGCACGTAAGGCTATTTGCGGCGTTGTTCGAAAGGCGGACTCCTCGGGGAAGAATAGGGCGGACAAGCTCAAGAACATCGCTCATATGAAGGAGGTCGCAGATAAGAATGCCGCGAAGGATGTTGTACGCGACGCGCGCAAAGAGCGAGCTAAAGCTGCCATTGCCAATACCTCGGCAATCTCTACCGTTGTAGACCTGGAAGCTGCGTTCAAAATTGCTCCCAGATCGGAGGGATACCTTACCGTCGCTACTCTGGATCTGCAGCTTGACTGGCATTTTGCTAATGCCGTCGGTGACTCTGCAGAAGGCATCCCCAAGGCAAAGACCGGGGCTAAAGGGCGGGGTACTCGAGACACGCGTTTTGTATACCTCAAGGACGCAATAACGCGTCGCCAGGCAGCCGTAGACCAAAACCAGAGTGCCGAGGATGCTCATAATGAGCCAGGAGAGCCCGAAGGTCCAGGAGAGCCCGTACCAGATGATATGATGCAGGTAGATGACGAAGATTGTCATGACTTGACTGCGCCACCGACGCCTAGCCGATCGAAGGCGACGCCTGCGCGGGCGGGAGCAACGGTATCGCGCCCATCGTCGGGATCTATCCGACGGCCGTCCGACGGTAGCACATGGTGGCGGAGCTCGGCCGACGGGAAAGCGGGATCGGGCGGGATAGGGCGCGCTCCCGACCAATCACGGGCGGGATGGCGCGATGACTTGTGCGATGACTCGGGAATGAGTCAGAGGGGCGCACCCGCGCCCATCGGGCGTCGGGCGTCGGGAACTGTATAAAAGAGTCAGTAGTCAGTAGAGTAGTTCTTCAGAGAACCGTTGTCTTTCCCCCGGGATTCAATACACCACCCTTTACATCGCTCTCCAGTCGTTGCCTCGTGCGCCCTCGCTATAGACGAATAGGCCCGACGCTGACAATACGGTTCTCTCCCCTTTCGACGACCCAACGACTATGAGCACCGAAGACGCCCCCATGGCCCCGGCCACCGAGCCCACCAACGAGCAGAGAGAGCTGCATAACATGTTCAGTGGCATAGGGACGGCCCTCGACAATCTGAACCAGCGCATCACTACCATCGCGCAGGACGAAATCAACAGGAGCCACGAGGTGGCGAACCTCCACGCTCAACTTCTTCAGCGTATCAGCGAGCTCAGCGGCGTCCAGCTGGCCGCGTCCCAAGCACAGGCGCAAGCCGCGCAACATCGCGCATCCAAGGCGCGCTTCGGGACCCCGGCCAAGTTTAGCGGGAAGTCGGACGGCATCGAGCCGTTCTTCTCCCAACTCCACATCCTCTTCGCCTCCGAACCTCGAGCCTACGAGACCGCGCGCAACAGAGTGTTCGCCGCGCTATCGTACATGACCGAGGGGCCCGCTGTTATCAAATGGGCCAGCACGCAGACCGCCCTCTACGAGAAAGGAGAGGAGCCATACCTGACTTATACGGACTTCAAGGACGCCTTGAAAAGAGCCTTCGGAGGGACCAACTCGAAGACGATCGCCCAGGAGGAGATCAAGAAATTGAAACAGAAGAAAGGACAGGACGCCCAGTCCTTCTTCATCGACTTCGAAGAGTACAAAGCCGACACAGGTTTCAACGACGATGCCCTCATCTCCCTCCTACGCCACCAGCTGGACTCCTCTCTGGTTGAACGCATCACCGAAATGGAGAATATCCCCGAGACCTACGATGCGTACAAGAAGTTCGCCACTCGATTCGACGCTAATCGAGGCACGGCCCCCACCCAGGGATACAAGAACCCTGCCCCCTTCGTTTCCAAAAACTTCCCGCGTCCTAGTACTACGACAGTAATCAACAATCCCCCAGCCACCGGAATCACCTACGGAGGAAAAGGCGAACCCATGAGCATTGACAGAACGCGAGGCGCGGCCTCGTTAAAATGCTACAACTGCGGGAAATCCGGGCACTTCGCGAGGAATTGCACGGAGAGACGCGAATCCGTCAAGGGACTCGTAGAAGGTCTTAGCAACGAAGAACGAGAGGATCTCGCTCAGACGCTGCAGGAGCAGGGTTTTGGCGCGGGACTGGAGTGAAGAGCGAGTCTTCCAGTCCCCCTTCCTCGGGTCCATGGACCAATCGATTCAGTAGTCTACTTGTTGAAGCCAGTGACAGTAGTAACGAACAATCCGATCCCATGGACTTCGACGAACCAAAACCCTCGCGTGAAAGAAAGAACAAAATAGCCAAAAAGGGAAGTTCGCGGATCAAACCCATCAAGCACGTCCGCGGGACCCTCCCTTTCATCTGGCACGAAATGCAGGTTAACCCCCGCCAAGCTCTCAAAGTACTCCGGAAATACGCTCGGACTGATAGGGAGTCCGAGGTCACCCAGGAGGCGGTCCAGGACATCTTGGGCCTGGACTCCCGCCACGCCCAAGCAGCTATCCAGGAATTCCGACAACCTCGTCGTTGGATTCGATCTACACGCCCGGGGCGCTGTATGAAAATCCCCATCACCCTCAAATTCCTGAATAGTGGCAAGGCCCTCACTGTGGTCGCCCTCATCGACTCCGGAGCTACCGGAGCCTATGTCAATCGAGACTTCGCCGAAAACGAAGGAATGGACACCCAACGACTGCCACGCCCCATCGCTGTGTCCAACGTCGACGGAACCCCCAACAATAACGGGCCAATAGAGCAGATCGTGGATCTGCGGGTCGTAACCGACAACGAACACGAAGATGTTTTCACGTTCGCAGTGACTAACACCGGCGACGTCGACATTATCCTGGGATACGAATGGCTGAAAAAGCATAATCCCGAGGTCGACTGGGTCAAGGGAACCCTGGCGTTCACGAGGTGTCCGCCAGAGTGTCAACGACGCCAGGCTCGCCGCGTATGGCGAGAAGAAGATGAAGAAGATCTCGAGGAGGGAGATCGAATTCTAGTCGTGAAGATGTGGGACGTCCCGCAGAATTGGTACGGGCAAAGAAAGCTCGACGCGGAACGAATCCGCGCTTTCGCCACTAAATCGACCCAGTTAGCGGGGGACCAAGCAAAAGCTAAGGGCGAGGCGCCCTTAGAAGAACTCGTTCCCCCGCAATATTTAGAGGAATTCCGACGGGTGTTCGAGAAAACCGAGTTCGATCGGTTGCCGGAGCGTAGGAAGTGGGACCACGCTATCGAACTTAAACCCGACGCAACGGAGTTCAAGGGGAAGATATACCCCCTCGCCCCCTCCGAACAGGTGGAACTCGACAAGTTCATCGAAGAACACCTCCAGTCAGGGAGAATCCGCGTCTCCAAATCCCCCTACGCCTCTCCATTCTTCTTCGTCAAGAAGAAAGACGGGCGCCTCCGCCCCATCCAAGACTATCGCCAGCTCAACACCATGACGGTGAAGAACTCGTACCCCCTTCCCCTCCTCTCCGACGTCCTTCACAAACTACGAAACGCGAAGCTGTTTTCTAAACTGGACGTTCGGTGGGGATACAACAATGTCCGCATCGTCGAAGGCGACGAACATAAAGCCGCCTTCATCACCAACCGAGGACTCTTTGAGCCTCTAGTCATGTTCTTTGGACTAACAAATAGTCCGGCAACATTCCAGACCATGATGAACGACCTGTTCCACGATTTGATCTTGCGCGGCAAGGTGATCGTATACATGGACGACATCCTGGTGTTCACCGAGGGCATCGATGAACATCGACAGGTTATGAAGGAGGTCCTACGCATCCTTCAAGACAACAATCTCAGCGTACAAGGATCCAAATGCGATTTCGAGAAATCAGAAGTGGAGTACTTGGGACTGATTGTGGGGAACGGACAGTTCCGTATGGATCCTGTCAAAGTCGAGGGTGTTAGGGCGTGGCCCACACCCAGAACCGTCAAAGAGGTCCAATCCTTCCTCGGATTCGCCAACTTCTACCGGCGGTTCATCGAGGGGTTTGCACAGGTAGCAAAGCCCCTCCACTCCCTCTCGAAGAAGGATATCCCCTGGAGATGGGGAGACGCGGAGGAGGAAGCCTTCGCGGATCTGAAGGAACGAAGGGTCGCTACCGCATCGAGGTGGACGCATCGGAATTCGCAACGGGCGGCGTCTTAAGCCAGGAGCAAGACGGCAAGACGGTCCCCATCGCATTCATGTCCAAATCACTGAGTCCCGCGGAGCGAAACTACGACATACACGACAAGGAGATGTTGGCCATCATGAGAGCCCTGGCCGACTGGAGGCATTACGTTCTCGGAGCACCGGAACCAACCCTCATCCTGACGGATCACAAGAACCTCGAAGTTTTCATGCAGGCCAAGAAGCTTAATCGCCGCCAGGCACGGTGGTCACTCGACCTGGCGGAATACAACTTCACGCTGGTTCACCGCCCGGGGGCGCAGAACAAAAAGGCCGATCTCTTGTCGAGACGACAAGGACATGAGAGGGGGGCGGACGACAACCGCGACACCGTATTACTCAAAAAGGAATATCTCAGCCGCATCTTCGCCACGCCGATCTCGATTGACGATTATAACCATATTCGGGCAATGGATGAAGTCACGATCGCCACCGAAGGGAACGACTTTATGGACCGAATAATCGCCGCGAAGGACGAGTGGGAGGAGAAAGTGAAGAAGATGGTCGGGAAGACCGTAGAAGATAAGGGAGGATACCTTACCAAAGAAGGACTACTCTATGTCCCGGCCAACCGCACACTACGCCAACGAATCATGCGGCAACATCACGACACCGCAATAGCGGGCCACCCTGGACGATTCCAAACCACGGAGTTAGTGCTACGGAACTATTGGTGGCCCGGACTATACGCAGACGTGGCGCGTTATTGTAACGGATGCCTCGACTGTCAGAGGACCAAATCGTCCCGACAACTCAAAGTCGGACAACTGCAACCTAACGAGATCCCCTCGGCGCCCTGGCAGCATATCAGCGTCGACCTAATCGTCAAACTCCCCGAGTCCCTCGGATACGACTCCATCATGGTAGTGGTCGACCGATTTACGAAGATGGCAAGGTTCATGCCCACCACCACTCACATTACGGGAGAAGGAGCAGCGAGGCTGTTCCAGGATCACGTCTGGAAGGACTTCGGATTCCCGATAAGTGTCATCAGTGATTGAGGAGGCCAATTCGTGGGCCAGTTCACCACGGCACTATACCAAGGACTTGGCGTCAAACAGCGAGCATCCACCGCGTACCATCCACAGACAGACGGACAGACGGAACGTATCAATCAGGAACTGGAACAGTACCTCCGCGTCTTCACCAATCACCAACAAAACGACTGGGCATCCTGGCTGTCCCAAGCGGAATTCTCTTATAACGACAAAGCCAGCTCGTCTACGAAGAAATCCCCCTTCCAACTGATGTATGGCATCAACCCGCTTCGAGGCACGGAACCCCGCACCGCCACCCGGAACGAGAGTGCGGACGAGTTCGTCACTCGCCTGGACAGGGCTCGGGAGGAAGCTCGCGCCGCCCTGACGGCCGCCGCCGCCACTATGAAGAGGTTTTACGACGAGAAACGACGACCGGATCCGGACTACAAAGTCGGGGACAAAGTACTTCTCGAGACCACCAATCTCAAGATCGATCGTCCCTCTATGAAACTCGCCGATAAACGATACGGGCCTTTCAAAGTCCTGAAGAAGATCGGTAAGGCATCGTATCGCATTCAACTCCCTGCCTCGTTCAAGATACACAATGTCTTCAACACGGTTTACCTCCGACCCTACATCAAAGGATTCCCTCACCAGACCTATACGCGACCCGATCCCGTCATCGTGGATGACGAGGAACAATGGGAAGTCGAGAAAATCGTGGGGCACAAGAAGTTCCGTGGACGGACCCAATACCTCCTCAAATGGAAAGGATACCCCTAGAGGAGAACACTTGGACGTACGAAGCGGATATTCAAGCACCGGCCCTTCTCCGGGCTTATAAGAAGAGCGAAGGGATCGTAGCCGACGTTCTACCAGCAGGGAGTCAGTCCCGATCGCAGCGTCGCGCTAAGATTCGCGCCATGGGGACATGCGCCTTGAAGAGGGGATATTGTCATGACTTGACTGCGCCACCGACGCCTAGCCGATCGAAGGCGACGCCTGCGCGGGCGGGAGCAACGGTATCGCGCCCATCGTCGGGATCTATCCGACGGCCGTCCGACGGTAGCACATGATGGCGGAGCTCGGCCGACGGGAAAGCGGGATCGGGCGGGATAGGGCGCGCTCCCGACCAATCACGGGCGGGATGGCGCGATGACTCGTGCGATGACTCGGGAATGAGTCAGAGGGGCGCACTCGCGCCCATCGGGCGTCGGGCGTCGGGAACTGTATAAAAGAGTCAGTAGTCAGTAGAGTAGTTCTTCAGAGAACCGTTGTCTTTCCCCCGGGATTCAATACACCACCCTTTACATCGCTCTCCAGTCGTTGCCTCGTGCGCCCTCGCTATAGACGAATAGGCCCGACGCTGACAAAGATGGAGGTTATGATAGTGAAGCAGAGTGGTATTCTAGGTCAAATTAATGTCATTAGTAGTAATATGTATAATTGTCGCATACTAGACCGCATAATTGTGATCCAGCGTCGATGGGATGGTGAAAGTGTCGAGCAAGCTGGTTTTGCCGTTAATTGAGGCCGATCACGCTTAGTCAGCGCACGAAATCTGAACAGCGCTTGCCGGTACTCACTATTATGCCGCTGTACCACACCTCAGTGCATGTCTGTGGCGCACTGTCTGCTAGATACTACATGTAGCTTCACCTAGATACTCGAGACATTGCCATGAAAATGACTTCTCTGCTCATTGAAAGTTCGGCACAAACAAGGCTGCTACCGATCGGGCTTGAACCTGCGCCAGTCACAGTTGTCACATTTGTCACAAATGTGCTCACCCGCCCAATGGAGGGCACATAACTCCTCAGGCTGGTGCATCTAAGCGGGATTATGATTGAATATAGTAGATATAGTCTAGAACTAATTTTCTGCAAAGTATTGAAGACATCTGAGGAGCCTACATCCCGGAAAACAATTATTATTTATAATATCAAGGGCCTTCCTATTTTGGTTGTGATCTGACCAAACCGGACGTGCGCGCCGCGCGATCATCGATGTATGGTATATATGCACAACACACCACACACTGAGCACTGGTCGCATCGCTATCTTTACCAGCTCACTTGATACTGATCATAGTGTAGTATACAAGTGAATTTCATTGGAATACATAGTACATCTACTACTCATCAGCAGACTCAGCAGATTCAGATCTGTTAGTGTCATTGTCGTCGTGCTGCTCGTGCTCCGACAACTCGGAATCGGACTCAAATACAAGTGGTGGGAGATTGAGATCCTCACAGCGCTTATTGCACTGATGTTTCTTTACAAATTCCTTGATCGCTGTTGGTCCGCAGTCCGAGCAGCCCATTTTCCTATAGGAAAAGCGTCAGTTGTGAGATGTACGAAATGTTACAGTGTGAAGACTGACTGGCTTTCGGTATGGACTGTGATATCAAAGAGGTAATTGGTGCGTCTGCCCTCTTTGCTTGTTCCATATGCAGCTGGGTTGATTGTCAGAAGTCGGAACTAGAGATCCAAGGTCCAAGATGTACATACTTTGAATGTCTGCGAGAACGACCGCTCCATTGGTGATTGTATAGATGAAGTGAGTAAGGGCATTAAGAGTTGCGCCTGTCTTGGTGTTGTTGTTGGCAGGCCAGTCGCTACTTCCTGTCCATCTCTTCGAGGAGCTGAAGCGTCGAGGTTCCATGAAGTACA
The DNA here is from genome assembly GCA_019915135.1 of Strobilurus pachycystidiatus. NCBI lineage: Eukaryota > Fungi > Basidiomycota > Agaricomycetes > Agaricales > Physalacriaceae > Strobilurus > Strobilurus pachycystidiatus. Next base: position 2,107,339 of record JAHLMK010000004.1, read on the forward strand.
GAAGCCTGTCCCGTCCATCGTTGATCTTGCCATCCTTGAAGGTCTCGCCTTCGGCATCGTTATCGTACTCATCCGCAGAAACACCAGAGGCTGGCGAAGGAACACCTGTTCCACCACTTCCATTCTTCACCAGCTCTTGCACGACACAAAAGTCGGTGGTAGCAATGCCTGAGAACAGTTTGTCTCAATGTGACATTCAATTGAAGAAAGGAATCACGTACTACAATCCACATCAACGCCACGCTCGACGCATTCATCATAAAACATCGAGAGCAAGCCTTTCATCAGTCCAGTCCGCAGGATGTCATGCATTACCTCTTCAACGTTCTTGTGAGGAGTGACCTCGACCCGCCAATCAGCATTGATGCGATAGTAACGCTTTGCTACCCAGAGACCTTGTTCAAAGCCCGTCACCTAGAGTACCATAATCAGAGGAAGTGCGAACAGAAAGCGAAGTTGACTCACATTGAAGACAAGCTTCATCATACCTTTGTCAAATGGCGTGTCCTCAATAGAACAGGAGCTGTAATCATCAATGTCCGCCCATGTAGTGAAGGTTTGAACACCACAAAATACACCGTGCTCCCTCTGAACGACGGATTCTGATGTGCCCTTCCTGAACAGTACCGATGTGGTAGAAGGAGCATCTAAGCGGAAAGCCGAAGTCAGGCCACCAGTAGCTCCGGTGGTGCGAGTTCGAGTGGATGGTCGGATAGCTGTCAAACTTGGTAAGTATCCTCATCAGAACTGAGCTTGATACTAGCGCTAGCGTACCAGAGACACTTCGAAAAGCAGAGGTATCTGTACCACTTCGACGCCGCTTGCCCTTTCCAGTTGATGTTCCGGAAGAAAGTGTACTCAATTTCGCTTGCTTGAAGGTCTTATAGGCCTTATTTGGGATAAAGTGCGGAACAGAGATTTCAACGGAGGGTTGGCCTTCTGAATCAATGCTGACCACTGCAGTGCGGTCCAAAAACTGAGGATTGTTAAGTAAAGCCCCGCCACTAATCAGACATCATGACCTCACCTTCATAATGTCAATGAGTGCGCGCAAACACATGTGGTTGCCTGTCGCCTTCTTGAGAGAAGGATGCAAGATCTTGTACATCGAGTTGTCTGGCATTGAGTGGTGTCGCTGATAGAACTGACCAATAGTTCCAGCGTCACTGTTCTCCAAGATAGGCGTGTTAGGGTACCAGCGGATAATGATGTCCTCTGGCTCAAGACTGGATGAACAAGCGTCATCCCAGAGAACACTCATGTGCGCTACAACTACGCTCTTGAACTCTAATTCATACATGTCAGCGTTCAAGTTATGATGTCAACATATGAGAAGCACATACCATCGAAGGACATCGACTCGGACACGCTAGTAATCAACGTTCCAATGATCGGTATCTCCTCCAGCTTGGCACCCGCCTGAATAACCGGAGGAAGATGAACCTTGACATAGCTCGAGGAGCCAGCTTCAGAGCGAATGGTGTTGAGGGAGGCAGTATCCAACATGGTTGTTGACGTGCGACCTTTGCCAAAGCGTGCTCGCGTCGCGAGGGACCGGTTTGCAGCATTTTGATTTCCCAATTGCTGCAGAAGCTGTCGGTTATTGAGCTGAGCGCTGCCGTTGAGATCAAGTCTGGCGCTGGCGCCGTTAGCACTAACAGAGAAGCCACCACCGCCATTGAAGCTGTACTGCTGCAGGAAAGGAGCCGGAGGAGGAGGACCCATTGAAGAAGGCGGCGGCGGCGGTGGTTGCTGCTGCTGCTGTGTCTGTTGCTGCTGCTGCATCTGCAACTGCTGCAACTGCGACTGCGACTGCTGCTCAGCTAGTAGCGTGGCGTAATGCGCTGATGGAATGGTTAACCCGATGAAAAGATCAATAACAGACACCAATATACCTTGCAAAGTATTGAGACAGCCAGGGCAGTACTGATCCTCGGGCGCCATGTTGCGAATCACGGCGGCACAGCCGCGACAATAATTCCAGACTGCCAGTTCTAGCACAATATAAATATGAGTCATCCAGAGGGGCAAGAATACGTCTATATACCTTCTTTTCAGCTAGTTCATCCTCCGTAGCAGCCTTAAGAAAGATGCACCGAGCGCATGCACCACTCGTGTCCTTCAAGGCAAAGACCTGGCGGCATTGGGTACCAGTGACATTGTCCGTACACAGGGCATGTTTGTTTTCCTCGAGAAGATGCTGAACGATGGCCTGAAGAGCGTCGGGAGTAAGTAGAGGATGAGAAAGCTGAGACATGATGGGCTAAGTATAATGAGAATGAAAGAGGTGTACAACACACGCATTATATACTTACGCCCCGCATGTACCGCGTTGGGGCTGCAGTCCTATCTTGGCCATGAATGGTCGCCACGAAGCCCCAACAAGATAAACAAAGTGACAAACAAAGAGACAAATAAGGTCCATTCAGTGGCCAAGAGTAGTAGTGGTCAACAAACTAGGTCACCTTTGATCACCTATTTGGGACGCAAAGTCCTGATCGGATCTTTCCGAACAAGGGTGCGCCTTACCATGGTCACTTGTTGTTTCGAATTCGAACAATAACAATTGGACGCGCTTTGCTTTGCACCTTGCTATCTATCTGACAATGGTCATTGGGGCATTGCTATTGTTCCATTGTACTGTTGTGTATTGTGATGACGGGCGGGCCCTGCTGGTAGTGGTTCAAGCTATAAATACTCGGCTGACTGCCGCCAATGCTTCTACCCCATCACCATCATTTTGTCTCTATCTCTATCCTCTTCTCCTTGAGATGGTGAATCCTACAGGCAGAAACGGTGTTGATAATGGAAACAGTACGCTGCCGCCTTGTTCATGTACCACACATTCTACTAGTAGTACTGACACGACTCCAGCGCCTTCAGATGAAGTTTTTTCAGAGACACTCCAAGGCTATGCTGCTCGCGGACTGAAGCCCGACGTTCAGCTAAACTATCTTGAGCGCGATTTGGGAATGAAAATCAAGTAAGTTATTCTCCATCTCCGTTGCAGACTGATATTAAGGCTGATAACTAATACAGAGGCACTAAGTTGAAGTCACTCCGACAACGCTTTGGTATTCAGTCTGTACGCCGACCTCCTCCGCTGTCTGTTGTCACCAGCCTTGTAGCCGAGCAAGTCAGTAAGGATGTTCGTGGCCGAAACGGAGTCAAAACGATCAAGCGCCTTATACTACAGGAGACTGGAACTCCTGTGCCTCGGTTAGCATCACCTGCTTTGCTTCATGTCTTCTATCTGTCTGACTCGGCCGGAACTCTATATCTTAGGGAGCTAATCCGCAGCATTCTCCAAGTGATTGCCCCCAAAGGTTGCGCCCTACGTGATCCTAATACCAAGAAGTTGCCAAAGGTTCGGGGACATCTCACCGGTTATGCGGTCATGCAAGAGGTCCATGCCAATGGACATGAGAAACTTGGGTCTATGGCTCTCATGATGGGCGAAGTGGGTATCCCGATCTATGGCATTCGTGAGCACGCATCTGGTCGGATCATGTATCTCAAACCTGTTCCTAACGACCGCGACGCTGTGACTATTGGCCATGTTCATCTCGACTTCATTGCAGAGCATGGTGTGTCTTTATCCTCTGACTGACCTCTCTCCTCCTCCTCCTCGAGTCTGACTATCTCACCTTGTCAGGTCTGCCTATTCAGTGGACTATTGACGGAGGAAGCGAGAATGGGTACACCAATAGTCAACAGACTGCGTTGCGGTACGTAGTAAGATCTCCTTCTAATTCTCACCATTATCTGATCCTTTTCAGCGAGATATACGTGCCAGATCTTGATATCAATACCTGGCCGGCTGTTATGAGGTTGAAGAGCACTGATAATATTGCTATCGAGTCTATCTGGTCATACTGGCTTGTCTTCCGGGGTGAATCCATCAAGACAGTCATCCTGTCTGGTCCGGCAGATGGTCACTTCTTTGTTGGAAATCAGCTTCATACGTACGCCGCCCGCGTCTCTTCACTGTAAATTGACCACCAGGCTAATATCTCTTGTCAGTCTTCTTTTCCAATGGCTTTGGCCCAAGATTGTTGAAGTCGAACTCGATGCATTTGTCATGTACTGGAATGACAAGCCTACCCGACGTCAGAAGGAGAAGATACTCCCCTCTAGACACGCTCCTCAAGTTGTTTTTGACTTTCCGGAGCAGTTCGACCTGGAGTACTGGGGCACGTCTATTGCAGAGGAAGCTATCAATGTCCTTAGGGCTCAGCTTCCCAAGTCCCGAGAGGATGTATATCGATGGGTTCCTGACGAGTTTGATGACCTAGCCTGGAAGGTGTATGAACAGATTGATGCTCCAAAATTGCAGTATACGTCGGGGTGGCGAATTTTCAACTCGATGATGCAGGTCCTTCATGAGATATCTAGTCAGTAGTGGCAATCTGTAGACTGTAGCTTACTGGATGGAAAAGTAATCACACAAATGTGCTATATTGGCTATTTCTAAAGCCTAGGATTAGCAGGCAACGTCGTTCGTCGTCAAGCCACAACAGCCCGTAAATGGTGGTGGATGGCATTGGTGTGCATGTGTGGTTGCGTAGTGCATGGTGGCCGGCACGTTTGGGGGGCCCCTTGCAAATCTGATGAGTGTGTGTGCATTAGTTCAGACTTCAGACATGGAGAGTGTATATCCCGCCCGGTAGGTGCCCAGCAAGCAGTCTGGCGCAGTGTTATTGCTGACCCGCCTTAGTGTGTACCCATTGCATCTCTCCGTGTCCGTGTTTGACCGCCGCGCCTCTCACAGGCTGCTAGCGCTAAACGGCGTCTCCCTCGGCTCGGCTCGGCCATCCATCGCCGCCAACATGTTTCTCCTGCTTAACTTTGCCCGGCGCATCTGCTACCGCATCGCCCAGCCTCAGCCGCTGACCACCCCGACGACCACCGTCCTGTGATACCTCTCTGCCGTCCTGCTCCTCGTTCCACTCTGCCTGCCTCACCAATGAACTGCGCATTGAGCCGCGCTCCAATCACACGTTCTTGCAGTCCTACTACTATGCCCTCATCCTCATCTCAGTCGTGCTCAACCTCATCATCTCAACCTTGCTGCTCATCTCATGCACTCCATTAGCGCGTATTCCGCACGTAACCGTACCCGCGACGGTCTGTCGGCCTCGGATCAGACTTCTCCCTTATGCATACCACCACAAGCAGGGCGGCTGCTCATCGCAGTTGGTGTCGACAACATCATGATGATTGGTCTCATCGTCGTCAGCGTACACGGGCTCAGCTCGTCCTTGAGCGCGCACCGTTGTGCGCATGGAGAAAGCACCTAGAGAAGGAGCGCGCGCAACGTGGGAATCAGATCGCCGCTTGTTGCACAGCAGCCGACTCCTATCTTGGCAACACGCGGTGCAGTGCACGCACTTGCAACTTGCACCGCTCCCCAGCTCCTCACCAGTTAAGGGTAGTAAAATAGTGGAATAGCTTATTAGAATAGAATCAATAGATAGCGCGAGTAATAAATACCAAAGTAGTAGGAATACAAGTTGTTACCTACTATAGAAGTCTTTCCGAGGTCGAACAGAAAGTAATGTATCCTCACAATTCATCTGGACTAGTGCATGATCCGCCGAAGTTCGTCGTCTCTTGGGCTTGGGCCGTCCATTGACCTCAGAGACAAGGGGGTCCGAGCTGGATATATCAGAGCTAGAAGATGGATCCGAGGAAGGTTGAGGCAGAGGAATATTCTCGTCTTCGCTCTTCTCTCCCTCCACCTCTAATAGCAGCCGCTTTGTGAGTTTCTTCAGATTGGGATTGCGGCCCTTCGAAGTACCGGGCTTTGCATATGTGCGTCGGTGGATGTGCTGCTCAAGACGGATCTGTGTATGCACATCGTGCTGAGGATCGTTGCGGCATATGAGAATTCTACAAAGTCGAAATTAGATCAACGTAAGCAAATATATGACACAAGGACAGTCTCACTTGTCTTTGATGATTCGCCCAACACCGCAAAAGTCCAATGGTCCAACTGCGTAATTATTTGTGTAGTTGACGATATAGCTGAAATATTTTGTTCAGCGATCTTCCCAATCGGACTCAAGATAGCTATTGGATACGGCTCTGTAAAGACATGATTCAAAGGATATTCACTAAGAGAAGACAAATAGACACGTTACCGTGAACCCTGCTTGATTGAACCGCTGTTCGAAGGAAGAGAGGTGTCCGGAAAAGGTGGTAGTATTGACCATACGTCAGATTTCTTGATGCGATAGAGTCGCGTTGAGACCCATGTCTCCTTAGCGCTTGGTAGGAATACGGGATCGTAAAGTGTCCAGTCGAGGTATGTGAGACCAGTAGCCGCCATTGACATCATAGTCGCTCTACACGTCAAGTCAACTAAGCGCACGAGTCAGTCAGAATGCTCATAACGGAGGGAGAGGGAGGTGTGGTTGATAACACGTACGACGCTCTCGGAAGTACACCTCTAGTGGGTTGTCCTTCCAAACTTAGCCGCCTGTAGCACGCCACAGATCATCCGACCCACATATCATGTTACCAAGATTCTCCCGTTTCAATGTCAATGCCTGTTTGAGAAATGTGGGCTCAAAGACATCGAGAAAGGCGCCCGGAGTTCTGATCCATCTGGGCGTATCCTCGTTCTCATTGATAGAGATCTTGTAACGCATTTCAGAAACACTGAGACCGTCTTTGAAGTAGGCTCATACCTGGAAGCGATTGAGAAGCTCCTTCATCCTTCTTGAGATCCAGGTGTTCTCCTTCGCATGAACATGTAACCACTTAGTAAACCAAAGTCGGTCTTCATTGTGGGTAGCCAGAAAAAATTGGCGGTGTTGTTCGCGTTGCTGAGACTCGAGACACGGTTTGAGGATGTCGGACCTAGTGGATACCAGTCAGATTGAGTGAGAAAGAATGTGGGCGAGTCTCACCAAAGGTACGCTTCCGCTAGTGAGGAATCGGTATAGTAAGCTTCACAAAGACGTGCAAAGCGCGATGGACAGTCGAAGACTTCCGCTTCTGTGAGGAAAGGCGAAAGGCCTGATGAGGTAGTCAGTCATACATGACAAAATCGGATGATGTGAGATCAAGAACACACCAGCAAGAAAGAATAGTTCGTTAGCAGTGTAGACGCCAACACCTCCCCATATGTCACGCGCGTCTCGAACGGCAGAGATTGCAAAGCCAGCGCGAGCCGCCTTACCTCCGTTAGCACGCTTCTTCGCCCATTCGACTGCAGACTCCAGCCATCTCTCAAAATCCGTATAAACATCAAGATGCTGGGCGGGGAGTTCGTCGCGGCTAGATGCATAATACGGCTACATGTATATCAGCACAGGTGAGGTGCAGATATGGATGGACTGAGAAGCTCACCGTGAAGACATTATCCAGAGTCAAGAATGCAACAATCCAATCATCGAAATCTAGAGCAAGACCAACACAAAAACCCCGGATCTTGCATACTGTAAGAACAACGGAGTATCTGAACAGTATCACACTCACCGAAGACTTGGTCTTGCCAATACTATCCTCCCAGTCACTCTTACTATAGATCTGAACAATAGTATGCGTCAGAAACTGGATCTATAAGGCGGCGCGTCAGTTAGTTTGCGTCGGATGCGCGTAACTCGGATGCGCGTAACAATGGCGCATACCTGTAGCCAGAGTTCGCCTTCAGTTCCAGATGAGAAGTGAAAGATCAAGTTGCGAGGATTGAACTCAAAATCTATGAGCTCGAATGACGCGTCGCGGATTTCGGTTCTAGTCTGTGCAAGGGAAGGAGGATAGACGGGGCGTTGTGCGCTGTGGGGTCCGCGCTGCACAGAGCAAGTAGAAGTAATAGGAAAGGGGAGCTCAAGAGCAGAGTTGCTGGAAGCTGTGGCTTTGCTGGATCTTGCGTGTTCCGCCTCCTTGACAGTAGAGTCGATCCAGATGTCAGCCAACAGAAGATGGAGCATGCCTTGATCTCTGAGGGCCTCAAACCATGCCAGAATGAGCATGTAAGCAGCTCTCAGCTCCTTGTTCTCAGGCATAGCAGTAAAGTGAGAGTAGGAGAGCAAGGGTGAGAGCCAGAGCTAGGGTGATGGTGGTTGGAAGGAAAGTAAACGACGCGTCTGATCTGATCATGTGAAGACAGACCCGAGTAAGAGGGTCACTCATGGAAATCCTAGATAATCATCGTTTTCCGGAATGTAGGCTCAACAGATGTCTTCAATACTTCACATAAAATTAGTTTTACATTATATCTACTATATTCAATCATAATCCCGCTTAGATATATGAGCCTGAGGAGTTATGTGCCCTCGAACGGGCAGGTGAGCGCATCCGTGACGGCTGTGACGTCGTGATGGGCCCCGGTTCAAACCCGGTCAAAGGCGGTCTCATTAATGCAGCACCACCAGCGATGTATAGGCAGCAGAAAAAATGATATTCTGCCCAAATTACAGTCTAAGTATTGTATGATACGCCACACTACTCAGCCATTGAGGCCTAGGTGTGTGGACAATGGCACAATGGTCAGGGACCACGTGGTCTTTGACTGAAATCAAAAATCGTTTTCAACCGCGTCCTATCCGGCTACCGGAGAAGGGTACCGCGGAGGCTATTTGCCAAAGGATTGTTTGTAGCAGAAACATGCCTAGCAGTCAATGTAGTGTAATAAAAATGGCCGTCGTAATATCATAAATTTCATAATTGCATGACTCTTGAACCACACTCCTTTGTTGAACCATACTCCTTTGAGTTGTGGGAAACCAGCTACTGCTCTGCCTGTGCTGCCCTACGATCTCTCTCTACATATGCACGGAGTCTATCTCGTTTCTGATGTAGTGGAATGAGAATATTCAATAAGGGTCCACATGTAGCAGGAGTTCTTACCTCCTGTTAGTGCCAAGGGGCGCAGATGGGGGGATGGATTCAGACTACAGAGGGTGAGAGGGTGCAGTAGCACTTACACGCTGTTGATGAACATCAGGAGTTTAGTCTTAACATGAAGGGTTGGAAGGCAGCACATACAAGCTGAACAATAAGGAAACATTAGTCAGCAGTCAGCATGCGTGAGGGACACAGGCCCACTCACAATCTGAGAGGAGGGGCCGGTCAGCAGTTAGCATGCGTGACGGACACAGGTGCACTCACATCCTGAAGGGAGGAGCCGGTCAGCAGTCAGCATGCGTGAGGGACGCAGGCGCACTCACATACTAAAGAGAGGTGCCGGTCAGTAATCAGCATGCGTAAGAGACGCAGGCGCACTCACCTCCTGAAGGGAGGGGCCGGTCAGCAGTCAGCATGTGTGTCATTGTGTGAGGGATGCAGGCGCACTCACATACTAAAGAGAGGGACCGGTCAGCAATCAGCATGTGTGAGAGACACAGGCAGACTCACATCCTGGAGGGAGGGACCGGTCAGCAGTCAGCATGCGTGAGGGAGGCAGGCGCACTCACATCCTGAAGGGAGACACCGGTCAGCAGTCAGCATGCATGAGGGACGCAGGCACACTTACATACTGAACATCAGAAGAAGGGATCAATCAGCATCCAGTATGTGTTAGGGAGGCAGTGACACTTACGCTCTAAAGAGAGAGTTTAATCAGCATTCAACATGCTTAAGGAATGTGATGTTACTTACATTCTGAAGAGAGATAGTTGAGTGTTCAGCACACACAATGGATCCAACAGCACTTACATACTAAACATTGAGAGAGTTAGCATTTAGTGTGAAGAAAATGCAACAGCACTTACTTTCTAATTATATCAAACAGTCAATGACTCAATGCACAGGAGGGTGGAAAGACATGATGGTACTGACCCGTCGCAGACCCATTTGATACAATAGGTCAAATAATTCTTGATTTTGGTTGTACCCGGCAACATCAACTGCTGATTCAATATCCATCCCTAGAATCCCTCTCTTAGTGCTTTAAACATGATATTGCACTCACTCACATTGCCAATCAGCTTCCTTTGGATTATTCTTCGTGAGGAGCTCAACAATATTGCGATTTCCCGTCAGTGTAGCTATGTGAAGTGGGGCGCCAAAGTGTTCATCTGATTCCTCTTCAGTACCTTCACTACTCGATGATATTTATTTGCTTACCGTCACCTACATTCCGGCTTGCTCCGGCCTCCAGTAAAGCATTGACTACATCAACCTGTTCATTTGCACAAGCAGCGCAAAGTGCTGTTCCATAGTCTCCACCTAGTTACATATTATCAATATCTGAGCTGTTAACATGACCAGGCTCACCTATTTTGTCCAGTTCCAAAGACTCAATCTTTAGAAGGAATCGGACCAAGTTCATCTTCCCATAAAATGCTGACAGCTGAAAAGCACTACTGAACCGGTTGTCAGTGACCCATAAATGTGGATTTGCCCCTTTCTCGATTAAACGCTTGAGCTCCTGTTCCACCGGTGTTGCCTGACACTCCCGTAGAAACAATTCCTCCCACTGCTTCTGAGCACCTTCTAAATTTTCCCAAATATCTTGTAAGGCACCCCAAGCATCACGGAGTGGAATGACAAGAAGCAGAAGAGAAAGAACCTGTCCAAACCCCCATGCATTGTCTCCATTCTGACTGGCCTTGTTACGACGAAGGGTGAGTTCAATGTCAATGATGAAGAGGATGTTGATGGCAAAAAGGAGCACGAGGTTGACAATGAGGAAGGCGGTACGCGGGGAGGAATCAGAGACTGCTGAGATGGGAGGCAGGTAAGAAGTTGTGGTAAAACAATCCCCTGCGGAAAAGGGTTGAGAAAGGCCTACCTTGGTCACTAGCCGATTTTTTCCTCCGTGTGAAGACTCTTTGAATGCGGTCAACAGCCTCGTCGCACCATTTCCAAACTGATTGATGCCGCTCCCGAGACCAGTTATATGAGATGTGTAGAGTGAGGAAGAAGGCAAAGGGAGGGATGAGGTTGACACCAGGGATGAGAACAAGGGAATACATCACTAATGAAAAGATGCGCAATGGTTTCGATGACAGACGCGCATGCGCTCCGACAACCGTAAGCGTGGGGTCACAGCTGGCATCAATGGGCTGGCCAAATTTGGATGGATCGCTCCAAAGCCATATCCCAACGGCGGCCATGAGCGAGAGGTGGATCGAACCGAGAGTAAGGACAGGCTTCCTAGATATGAAACGCCACGTGCGTTGAGCGATGCGCGATGGTCTCCATCCCCCCGACAGCAACTCCCGGAGAGGCCCAAACAGAGCTTTGCGCCATGCGCTCCAACTTGCTCTGACGGGGTCCGGGCCATCGCGTCTGCTTTGAGAGTGGACATAGAGAATAAACCAAATCCAAGTGCTGGTGTTGTTCATCCAGCTAAGATCCAGGATGATGGCGGCATTGTAGCCGGTGATCCTTTGGTCTCCGGCGCCTTTGGCCAGGATGATGGTGGTGATGAGGATGGCGAAGGCGACTGCTAGCATGCCGATTGATTGGTCTTTGATGCCCTTCAGCTCGTCCCTAGAAATCTTGTTATCCCAGAGGTACACGATGACCGGGAAGAAGCATAGGATATTTTGGGCATAGATGGCTGCCCGAACGCCAATGCCAGAGACGTCCGGGTTGGAGAGGAGAGTGCTGCATTGGTCGTCGGCCATGGTGGTGGAAAGGAAGATCAATAGTACCTTTACCATGCCTTTACCATGCGATGTCGAACGTCAACAAATGCCAGGGTCATATGTCTCCCATGACACCACTCAGCGGCCGACTGTTAAATGATCTTGTGAGGCGGCGTTGGTATCGGCCATACTGTATGTCTGGTCTTTTGAAGAAAAATAGAGTATATTGCAACAGAAAGTGCGTCAAGTCGGCTCTGTGCCGGAGGCAAGTACGTGGAGACGCCTACGAATCCGGCAAACGAATGGGTGCGCTGAGACGCTCGGATATCCTACGTGATGCCGAAACACTGTGTGCGCCAGGGAATGAAACAAGGCGGCGAGGTGATGGACCGGACGCAGAGACTGAGACCGAGGATAGAAAAGATTAGAGATTAGAGGCAGAAACCAAAACCACCATGTACGCACCAACTAGCCTGTGCGCCCCATTCGTATACATGCCGATGGACCAGACAAAGGGCGACACGGCGAACGAACTGGCTTTGCGTTTTACCCGGAGATATCGCTAGTCCAATCATGAGGCTGGTGTCGAACACAGAAAATGCAAACATACCAGAACGACAGCGGTTGGTGGTATCACACCCACCACATGCCGCCGTGCACTACTTATCGCCTCCCTCACTCTGAGAAGTAGTTTCCGAGAATATTGAGTCCACCGCCGTGGGCCGGACGGACGGCGGCGGCAGCGAGCTGGCAAAGAAGTGGTGCGACGGCGGCCGGAGTAAGTGGCAAAACATCAACTCAAAGTAGCGATCATCCTGCAGTCGAAGGAATGTAGAAAGACGACGTGAACGCGCCGCAGAGAATAAGGGGAGCGTCTGGACCGGGTGACGAAAGACGACATGGGAGACATCCTGCATCGCCAGGCAAAGTGCTGCGTCCAAGGAGGCGTGAAACACGCCAGTCGTGACAACTGGCCAACGAATAAGGAGGAAAAACACGGTTAAAAACAATATATACGCACCGGAATATCATGATAAGTGCATGACTGCGTATAATCACTCCGGCGGCCAAGGATACATGCGTCTAGCACCAATCTAAGGGCCCCATCGAGAGCGCCGCCCTCGTCCTCGTCGTTGGACGACTCGCGTTCAGAAACCGTACATCAGATGAGAACCCTGATCTGGTGCATGGTTTTTGGGGGGCGGGAAGTCGGGACGATGACGAGGAGATATGGGTGGGTGCCTCACACAGGGCTGACCCGAATCTACAGAACTACTTATTAGCAAAAAGAAACGGATACGCCATGCACAGCTGACGTATCCAATGGAAAATCGACAGAAAATCACCTTGCGTCGGGCGCCCGCCTCCAAGCAGCGCGCCCAGCTCGTTCCGCGCTCCCATTCATCACGCGGCGAATTACTGTGTTCTCCGTCGGTGCCGTACTCCACCTTCGTAGGAGTCGTCGTCGTCTTGCGGACCGCGTGCGGTCCATGTTCATGTTGGTGACGCGTCATGTTCTTGGTGACCGGGGCAACCAAACCCAACGGCGCCGCGCAGCCGCGCCCAGAGACAGCCGGGGTCGACGACGGGGACGAAAGACGCACGACCTGCATCAAGCTGGTCGTGGTAAGTACGAAGGCAAGAGCTGCAGCACAGCCTCACTCAGGAGTGTTTGCCGAAAGCAGCAGCCAAGTCTTAGTATGTGCATGCCTTGCTCTCTCCCCATCATCCGCAACACTTCAGATATATTCATATGTCGCGGTTTATGGGATACCGACCACTCTGTGTTGTGCATGAACTAGTGGCTTACCTGTAGCTGGGTCGACAGTGCTCAGACCATCAACTTAGGCCTAACGTCGAAACTGGTGACTTGATCGATATCTGTCCAGTTGAAGCGAATTCTGGGATAGGGACTCTAGCTGCTCTTTTGAAAACCCTGATCACATCCCATACTAGACTACGACAGGTGACATCCATCCGCTAGCTTTATCCCATCACAATCGTCTGCCTCCCAGAGCACGTTGTGATCCAGCATCAGTCGTGTGCCCAGTCAGTGGCTCTACAAATCGCGCATCAAGTGGCTCAACCAACCGCATTTCCAACGTCCCAGACGTCGACTCTTTGCGCATCCCCGGCACGCGCCGCCGCGGACGCCGGCGGGAAAGATCAACATCAAAATTTTCTTCACGCCTTTGAAGGTGAGAAGCACGTTCGACGTCCCGGGTGGGCAGGTGAGTACTCAGTACAACAACAATTCACAATTCAAGGTTGATGGATGTGCGTTTAAATGTATATATCGCGGGCTGGTGATAGCGGCTGCGGGTGTTGGATGGGGTTGTTGGGTACACGGAAGGAGAGGGCAAAGTTGGTTAGGGGTGGATTGTTTTTCGGTTATCATTCCATTGTTCTGTATTGGGAATTGTGTTTGTCGGCAAGCAAGGGGAAGTGCGATTTGAGATTAAAAAAAATACCTCACTCATCGTGTACAGTCATTGAAGTTGTGCTATCGCGCCTCGTTAAACATAGGCTTTTGTTTACCTTGAACTTTTAGTCACTATCCTATGTACCTACCTAGTAAGAATATCCGCGCATACTGTTGGTTTAGTGGTTACCGTCTCTTAACAAAATGTCTCAATCCCCGCAAGGGGATGCTGTTAACATCCGGGGGGGTCTCCCCCTAGCCAGCGTCTGGAAGGGTCCGTCCAGACGCAAAGGTCTGCGGTCCACCATAGGGTAGCGTTCACAATGGTCAGAGGTGTTATTAACATGCCACGTCCTCGGCTGGGACTGAACAGCCGACCACGGGACCGCCTACTGTCCCTTGCGGGGATTGAGACATTTTGTTAAGAGACGGTAACCACTAAACCAGCGCTGGTTTAGTGGTTACCGTCTCTTAACACATACAGTACTCGGCCTTTGAAGCGTCGCGCCCTATCAGCTACGACATAACATCCAGCAGGCCCGGGGTGCGCAGAAATCAACGAATACGTAGACATCATCCAAGAGGCTAAGCTGCATTCCGTCCACCGAGAAAATGATCTTGCAACCGCGTAGCCAGCGAGTTTTGTTTGGCCATCGCGTCACGAAGAGACAGAAGGAACGAGGATGGGGAGACGCAAGGACTACTTGCTGGGTGTGTGGGAAGAGTCAATTTCAGTTGCCAGACCTTAAGAACAAATGGCGCGTACGGTCCAAAGAAGAAAAAAGAAAATGCAAGACGCGCATACTTGTAGGCACCCTGCCGTCGCTTCATATGACCGCGAGCGGAAACCGTGGGTTGAAAGCACAGCACGATACAAGACTACGCGCAGATAATCGTAAGCCACCCTACATATGAGCTGCAAAGGTAGTCCAGCAGCGATCCGGAGAAAAATAAATTAGACTCAACTGAACACCATGCCATCGCGTCACTCGTGATATGCAGTTGATGGTACAGGAAGAAGGATGAGGAGACGAAAGAACTTGTCGCCTCCCTAAGAAAGAAAATCCAGCCAGCGAGCAAGTGATATAGGAAAAAGGAATTGAGACCCGGGCCTCAGCTTGTATTCAACCGCCTAACCAACTCCCCCGCCTTCTCCCTCTCCTTCCTCGTGACCACAACCCCATCCAACACCCGCAGCCGCGGCGCACCAGCCATGACCAGCCCGCGATAGAGGAGCCGGCCGGCGTAGACAGAGTCGGGGAGGGAGCGCCGCCAGGGGGTGTCCAGGTCTGGGGCGGGGGTGGGCGTGGGCGTGGGGGGTTGATGGGAAGAGGGTTGGTGGGAAGAGGGTTGATGTGGTTGGTGGGAGGGTGGATGGGAGGGTGGATGGGAAGAAGGAGGTGGGGGCTGATTAATGGGCAAATACCACCCCGCGACACACGGGTTCCCCCTTAGGTCCACATCCTCCAGCTCGTCCCCCATCGCGCGCAGGTCTGCGACGAGTGCGCGTATCCCGCTTCCTTTCCCTTTCCCATTCTTCTCCCTCCCTTGCTTCTCTTCCTTCCTGTCCTTGCTCGTACTCCCCGCACCACTCCTCCTGCTCGTAGAACTCGCAGCGCCAACCCGATTCCCCACAAAACTAACCCTCCTCACCCTCGCACACCCGCCCAGCACACCCACGCTCTCGAAAAAGTTGTAGTTCAGGTTCACGCTCCGCACATTGGGCGTGATCGACGCCAGCGGCGGCAGGATCGTGCATCTGTGAAACGAACGAGCAGGGAACGTTAGCGACCGAGAAGGGAAAATCAGCGGAGAGGGAACACAGTACTCACCCCCGAATCCCACTCCCCGCATCCGTAAGCCCACACCTCGCCAGCTCTAAATACGTCAAACTATAATACGTCGTCCCGGAGGAGGGGAAGGGCGGGCGCAGCGTCCCGCTCAAGTACAGCCGCCGCACGTCCCGCGGGATGTGCCCAGCGTTAGCGAGGTTGGGCGGAGTGTCAGCGAGGCCAGTGTTAGCGAGGCCGGGATCGGGGTCTTGCGGATTGTCAACGACGGGGTCTGGTACTGCCGGCCTCGCGACGCCCTGCTCCCGCAGACTAACCACCTCCACCCCTTGTCCCCCTCCCCCTCCCCCCGTTCCCCACACAACCCCCCCTCCCACACTCCCACCCAACAAACACCCATCGGCATAAAGGACCCTCAACGCCCCAAGCATGCTCACATCCAGCGCGCGCAGCTCGTTCCGCGACGCTTTGAGCGTGCGCAGCTTCCAGCGGGTGTGGGTGTGGCCTAGCGCAATCAGGATCAGGATTAGGAGTTGTAATCGAGACACAAGCAGACGCGACTCACCCTGACCCTGCTCACCATCGAACAGCAACACCCCCAGCCCACACCCCTCCACCTCCAAGTGCACCAGCCTCCTCTGCCCCACTTTCAACGTCCCCATGGCGGTGTTGTCGGAGAGCTTGAGCACCTCGAGCCGCGGCCAGTCGCACGTCGTCAGGTCCACGGAGCCTGTGTAGGCGTTAGCGAACAGCGAACGAGAACAAATCCGCCACGGATGCACAACGTCCAACACTGAAGCAAGAAACACCCACCTCCAAGTCGATTCCCACTCAAGTCCAACTCCACCAAACACCGCATCTCCCTGATCCCGTCCAGGCTCCGGATGGCGTTGTGCGCCGCGTGGAGCACGGTCAGTTTCGTGAGGCAGGCGAGTTCTGTGGGCGGTGTATGTGTTGGTGAGGGGACAGGGAGGAAGGAAGGGGAAGGGGGGAAGGAAGGAGTGTTAGTGAGCGTAAAGGAGGGTTAGCGGAATGAGTCGAGGGAAGGAGCGTTAACGAAAGAAAGGAAAGGAAGGGAGGAACGACCGTGTATGTAAGCAAAACCATCTCAAGGCGAACAATCAAACACTCACGTCTCAACCCCCTCAACACCCCGCCCCTCTGCCCCGTCACATCCACCCGCTCCAGCCCGCGCACCCCTCCCCATCCGCACGTGTCGCCTAGGAGGCAGCCCTAAAAGGGGGGAAGCGTCAGCGAATGAGGAACGGAAAAGATGGGAGTGTTAGCGAATGAGGAACGGAAAAAGGTGGGAACGAGGAAAAACGAGCGAGGAACGAAAGGATAGCAAAAAAGCAAACGAAAAAGGCGAGGAAACGAAAGTTGAGGCACGAGAAAAAGCGTCAGTGAGGAGCGAAAACAAGCGCCAGCGAAGTGAGCAAAGAACCAGAAAACACCAAACACCGGACACAAGACAGAACCAGGTGGATCTAGCACAAAAACAGCCAACACAAAACCACACTCACCCGTCCCTCCAGCACCCTCACACCCCCCGGGACACCCGTCAAATACGCCACCGCGTTCCCCGACACGTCCAGCTCCAACAACCGCGGCGTGAACTCCGCCAGGCGCGCCAGGCTCGACAGCGGCGCCAAACCTACCACAATTCGTCAGCTTCATTGGGTTCTGGAAGTGATGTGGAGGGTAAACGGAAACGCACCTTGTCCAGATCCCGAAGCTCCCGCGATAATGGCCGTCGCACTCGTCGCGTTTGGATCCCTACTTGTACTCCCCGTGTCCCTACCATCATTTGCAGGACTAGTATCCTCCTGCACCCGTCGAACAAACGGCCACCCCAACTCCAACCGGACGAGCCGGTCCCAGTAGAGCGTGTACGGCTCCACCTCTGTCAGGGCGCTCGTGAGGGCGTCGTGCGTGAGCACGAATGACGGGAAGGTGGATAGGGCGGTGGTGTTGTGTTGAGAGGCGGAGGAGATGTTTGAGTGATTTTGTTGGGAGGCGGAGGAGGAGATATTCGGGTAGGGATGAGAAGCAGACGAAATGTTCCGGTGAGACGCATTGGGGTCGATTTGCGCATGCTCAGAAGCGCTCCTAAGCAGATAATTAGGATCGAACCACAACCAAGACCAAAACAGAAAAAACTCACCCATCCGCAGCAAGATCATCAACAAGCGCCCCAAGCCGCCGGCTCCGCGCGCTCAGCTCCCACCCCCTGCCCTTCACACCCTCTTCCTCCTTAATTACACCACCTTCCTCCCTACCACTTTCCCCACGTACACTTTCCCCACCCCCACCCAAGCCACTCTTCCCCTCCTTCTCCCCACCACTTTCCCCACTCACCCCACCCGTCCCAAACCACCCCTCGTCCCCATCCCCGTCCAAATTCAAACGCATGTTCTCCTCATCCAAATCCAGGTCCTCGCTCTCGTCCCCCCTAATGGGCCCATCCAGCCGCCCATCCGAGAAACTCACACTCCTTCGCTTGTTCCTCTTCCGCTGTTGTTTGAGCGCGGAGCGGGGCGTGGCTGGCGGGGGCGGGGGCGGGGGACATGGTGGTTGGGTTTGGGTTTGGGGTGGTGGGGGTGGAGGTAGTCGTGTTTGAAGCGGAATCGATTGTGTAGAAGAGGAGGGCGGGATAGGCGGCGGGAGGTGCAGTAACGGCGGAGCAGCGTCCGGGATAGCCCGGCGCACCGTCGGGCTTCCTTCCTCCTCCTCCTCCTCGCTCTCGCTCTCACTCTCGCTTGACTCCGGTGCGGGAGTTGGCGACGGCGAAGCGCTCCCCTCCCAGCTCGGACTACTCGCCGGCCAGCCCTCGTCCCCACCCTCTTCACTCACACCCTCATCATCCCCACTCACCACACTCTCGACGCCCTCCTCGCTCCCAACACCCTCTTCACTGGAAGGGGTAGCATCCCTCTCTTCTTCACTGGCAGCACTCCCCACACCCTCCTCCTCCCCTTCCCCAACCCCCACACCCTCCTCCCTCCCTTCCCCAACCCCCACACCCTCCCCCACACCCACTTCCTCCCTCGAATCATCTACCCCACCCAAAAAATCAATCATAGCAACACCCACACGCAAGTTCAAGCACTCACCAAAAACCCAACTCCCCTCCGACCCTCCCCCCTCTCCCCCACCCCCCTCCCGGACCCAACACCCCCTCACCGGATCAAACACCATATCACCCACCCTTTCCGCAAGCACGTCCCGCACGTCCGCCGGGTGGATCGTCCGCAGCCCCGTCCCGCCGGGGCCGGGGTGTTTGGTGTACGACGGGATGAGCTGTGTGGATGTCGAGGACCCGGATGCCGTGCGGCCGAATTGAGAGGATGAACCAGAGGCTGTGCGCCCAAACGTGGAAGTTGTGGCGGCGGAAGGGGTGCGCCCAAATGCCGACGTCGTGGCAGAGGTCGTGGTGGCAGAAGAAGACTGCTGTGTGCTCGTCGTCACAGCAGAGCCCCCAGACGGCACCCTAAGCGCCAGCGGCGTGCTAGCGCCCTCCCTTCCCTGCGGCTCATCATGATGATAATAGCTCGCCTCCACGTCGCTCCCGCCGCTGAACACCCGCTTCTTGATCGCTGCCATCAGACTCGCCGCCTCTGTCCGCAGGTTCGCGTATCGCCGCTTCTCACCGGGCCCTTCGCTCCCACTTGTGTTCAAGCTTGCGTTTCGGTCACGGTATTCGTTCAAGGCTGTGTTCCGGTATTCGCTCGGACTCCCACTTGTGCTTGTGTACCCGTTGTATCCGTTCGAGTTGGAATTGGTGCTCGTGCTCGTGCTCAGTCCCGAAACGACGCTGCGCTCCCTAATATCATCCATCAGCGCACGCGCCTCCGCTGCCCGGTCCCGCCACCGGCTCTTGCTCGGCGTGGACACTACAGCAACGTGATCAGCACAAGATCGCCACGAAAGGCGACCAAAGATAAATCCAGCGAGCAAGAGAAAAAAAAGGCCCAAGAAGCACAAACTCAAAAAAAAAAAAACCACTCACCCTGCCTAACAATCCTAGCCCCAACATCACTCTTCTCCCCTGCCCCTTCCCCTTCCCCACCCAAACCACTATACTCACTCGCAGGCGACAGCTTCACCCGCTTCGCGCTCCGCACCGCCGCCTCCCCCAATCCCAATGCACTCGGTGTCCTCCCCAGCCCTAACCCACTAGGTCCCGGTGTCCGCCCTGGTCTTAACGCACTCCCCCCTAAGCCTAATCGTGCTGCGCTCGGTGTCCTCCCCCCTAACCGTGCTGCACTCGCACCTAACCCACTTGGCCCTGGTCCTGGTCCTGGCGTCCTCCCCGCCCCCTTCCTCCCCCTCGGCGTCGCGATCTCGTCCACGAGCGCACTAAGGTGTTCCCGCGTGTACGTGTCGTACGTGAACTGGAACAGCTTCAGGGGTGTCCCCTGTCCTCCTTGTGCTGCTTGACTATTCGGATGTGCACCTCCTTGACTATTCCGGGCAGGCGGGCGAGGCGTCGTCGGGTTCGCAGTCGTAGTGGAAGGCGGATTAGTCGGCGGGCGAGGCGTAGACGGGATTCGTGCAGCCTCCTCCCTGGGCGTACTCGTCGCACACACAAACGTGAACGCCCCACTTGGCGGAGGCGTAGGCTCTTTGAAGCCCGGCAAAGGCGTTTGTCCTCCTGGTGGCGGCGGTTCCAGCAATTGTTGTCGTTGCTGGCCTTCATCTTCATCTTCATCTTCATCTGCTTCATGTTCATGTCGTTCCTGCGTCTACACAACACATCCATCAACCAATTGTCCGTCCTTTAAATTCGCTGTAGCACTCACCTCCCCACCCGTCGTCGGAGGATCGAACATGCTCTCCAACTTCAGGGGCGTGAAGAAATCCTTCATCTTGATCTTCCCCGCCGCCCCGGGCGTCCGCGGCAGCGACGCGTGCACGATGAACGTCCCTGTCTCGCCTGCGGGTGCGGGTGCGGGGGGACGTGTGTCGCTGGGAACACGACTGGACGAACCACTCGGAATGCGATTGGTAGAGCCACTTGGAATGCGACTGATGCTAGATCCCAGAGTGCTTGGAAGACGCGAGCCAGGAACTCGTGTGTCGCTGGGAACACGGCTGGTGCTGGATCCCAACGTGCTCGGGATACGCGATCCAGGAACTTTGGTGTCGCTGGTACTAGAGCCCAACGGGCTCGGGATACGCGACCCCGGAACTCTGGTACTAGATCGCGTGTCGCTCGGTACACGACTGGTGGTGCTCGCAATCCCAGTCAGACCTAAGTTACATCCTCTATCAACCAACACGCCCAAAAGGCAACAAAAAAACTCACTCTGCACGACGCCCGTGAAACTCATCATACCCACCCCACCCTCATCCTCCCCATCTTCCTCGTCGGCAGTAGGCCACTCCTCGCCCTCCCCGTCCTCAAACCCCCACGCGCGCCCGCGCCGCGTCCCACGAGCGTCAGCGTCGGAGTGGTTGGAGTGTTCATCGAAACCTAGGTCATTCTCTTGCGCAAAACTGTCGTTCTCTTGCGCCGAGTTGTCGTCGTCGCTGTCGTGTCCATGCAACAGCCCCGTCAGATCCCGCGTATCCTCTTCCTCTTCCTCCTCTCTGTAGGTGACGTCCAGGCTCATATCCACGCCAAAGCTCCGCCCTTCCCCGTGTCCCAAGTCAAAGCTCATTTCAGCGCCCCCATGCCCATGCCCATGCCCAAAGCTCCCGCCCTCGACAAAGCTCTCGTGTCCAGCGTATTCGTCCCCACTCGACCCATAGCTCCCATGCTCGTCCGTAAGCCCGGCGAGCCACTTTGCGCGTTCGTCTGCCGCGAAGCTTCTCTCTACGTCAAAACTCCGCTCCAAGTCCTCGCCCTCACCCATCTCGCCCTCATCCCGTTCCCCATCCTCGCTCACGTCAAAGCTCCGGTCCAACCGAAAACTCGCATTATCCCCCAAGTCCAGGTGCACGCTCGAATCCTCCAATTCCTCGCCCACGTCCGCGTCCAGGCGCACGCTCGGTTCCTCGACCCATTCGTCCGCGAGCTCGGGTGTCTGCCAGGCCGGCGGGGCGGGCATTGTTGTGAAGGTGGGTGGATGGTGGGTTCTGGTGTTGGTGGATGGTAGGAAAAGGTGTTGGTGCGGTGCGGTTGGGTTGGGTTGGGTTGATGTGGAGCGGTGTGTGCGAGTGAGCTGGATGATGTTGGTGTTGAGTGGTCGTGGTGGGTTGCGATTGGGCTTGGTTTGGTGGTGGTCGGCGAGGAAAATTATCGTTGGGGTGATTGGCGAGATATAGCTCGTCGCTGCTAGACTGTACCCATCAACACCGACACCGCATACAACAAGCGCAATTTGGAACGCACCAGTTACTGTTCCAGTTCCGGTTTACAAATCGAAGTAAAAATCGCTCTCTGTCGTCTCGTCTTCAAGCGTTTGTCTGACGCGCAGGGCCCAAGTGAGTGGTAGTAGGAAATCGAGATAAAAAATCGCCCTCTGGCGTGTCCAAGTCGTGTCGGTTGATCTCCGCGTCGCCTGACGCGAGTGGTGGTGATGGTCTCAGTCCAACCCCCGATTAGGGTTTCCAATAATGTTTTGTTTATTTGTGTCACATGGGCGTTTCGTGCGAGTAATTTCCTTTCCTCTTACTACTTAGTCTAAGTCTATCTTGAATGGAGGACCACGCCGCGTCAGGAGCTTAGACACGAACGACACGACAGAGGGTAATTTTTTGTTTTGCATTCGAATTTGTCAACAGGATCTGGGACTAGGCCCGGGACTGGAACGGGAACTGGTGCGTTCCAACGTACGCGGTTCGTTAGAACTTGGCAGCTATTGTCAATGTTATATTCCGCCTAACCCAATCACACCACACCACACCACATCATCCGACGCCAAAGTTAAACCTGGACCTTGGAACTTGGATGCACAAAAGGTACACCGTGATTATGACGAACAAGACACGACGAATGGGTGTGAGGATTGAATACGGATACGGATCGCCTCCCGTCGATGCAAGGTGAATAAGAATTTCAAGTCAAACGTGCAGATACCGCGAACGGTTCTGGCCCACCGTGACCGACAAAATGCGCGTAGCCAGGGGACGTGGGGTGAGACCTCAGCTGGAAAACACGCAGGCCCAGCTGAAACACATACATCAACGTTCAAGCGTTGTCATTACTTACCATGCAAGCATCGTATATGAGCCAGCGAGAGAGCTCACACCGTGGCGTTGCCAATACTTACATACGCACAACTGAGAGTTTCCCGCTGTGTAGTGCGTATGGAAGCAAAACAATCTCCGAGTCCGGTGCAAAGAAATCATCCGCTTGAATTTACCAGTAAACCACAAGCCTAACATGCTTCATGTCGTAGCCGCAAAATATTATGCTAGAGCACAGGCTAGCGATTCCGAGGACCCACTCGTGCTGTTGGGTTTGGTGTGGTGGGTGGTAGGGATGGGAGAATGGGAGAAAAGGTGTTGTTGGTTTGCGAGCGGATATATATGTTGGGCGGTGTGAGGAAAATGGTCAGCGAGAAAGGTGCATTATCGCTGGGCTGGGTTGGTGTTGGTTGGCAAGATATAGCGCGTCGCTGCTATCCAGTTCTCATCAACATCGACTCGCGAAGCGCAAGTCGAACGCACCAGTTTCAAGTTCCAAATCAAATGCGAATAGATGAAAATCGCTCTTTCGTCTCGCGTCGATTAGTCTCCGCGTCGCCTTACGCGAGCAAGTACTGCGAACGAGTGGCCAAGTGTGTATCTGGACACGAGCTGGGACGCGAGTTTTGAACGCGTCAACTTGGGCGAGGGCGAGAGCGAGGACTGGGGCAAGGGTGGGGATCACGATGAAAACGCGCAAGAGTCAAGCTTCGTGGCTGACGAAGACGAATGCGCAGAGTGGCTCCCGGAAGACATGGACGGAATGAGTCACCGCCCAACAACACCATGGCTTCCACCCGCACTTCCAACAAATCCATCATCTGTCTGCCTTGCATCGGACGCGCTATGGCTGAGCGTTTCGCCACACACGGCCAACATCATATTCGAGTCTGCAGGGCACGTCCCTCCCAACGTCACCTGGAGTTCGACACGACGAGCATGCAGGGTACCGCGGAGGCCATTTGTGCAAAGGGTTGTTGGTAGCAGAAACACGCCTAGCAATCAATGTAGCGTAATAAAAATGGGCGTCGGAATATCATAACATGACTCTTAAACTGCACTCCTTTGAGTTGGGAAACCAGTTACTGCCCCGCCTGTGCTGCAATACGATCTCTCTTCACATATTCACGGAGTGTATCTCGTTTCTGAAGCCGTGGTATGAGAACAAGGGTCTATTTGTAGCGGGAGTACTCACCTGCTGTTGGTGCCAAGGGAGAGGGAAATGGATTCAGACTACAGAAGGTGAGAAGGTCCAGTAGCACTTACTTTCTGTTGGTGAGCATCAGGAGTTCAGTCTTAACATGGAGAGTTAGAAGGCAGCACATACAAGCTGAACATTGAGGAAACATCAGTCAGTGTCCATCATGCGTGAGGAACATAGTTGGACTTACTAACTGAAGGAAGGGAGCGGTTAGGGTTCAGCATGTGTGAGAGATGCAGGGGCACTTACATCCTGAAAGGAGGGACCGGTCAGCGGTCAGCATGCGTGAGGGACACAGGCGCACTCACATACTGAAGGAAGGGACCGGTCAGCAGTAGCATGCATGAGGGACGCAGGCGCACTCACACGCTGAAGGGAGAGACCGGTCAGTGTTCAGCATGCGTGAGGGACGCAGGCGCACTCACACGCTGAAGGGAGAGACCGGTCAGCATTCAGCATGCATGGGGGACGCAGGCGCACTCACACGCTGAAGGGAGGGACCGGTCAGCATTCAGCATGCATGGGGGACGCAGGCGCACTTACCTCCTGAAGGGAGGGACCGGTCAGCATTCAGCATGCATGAGGGACGCAGGCGCACTTACCTCCTGAAGGGAGGGACCGGTCAGCAGTCAGCATGCATGAGGGACGCAGGCGCAATTACCTCCTGAAGGGAGGGACCGGTCAGCAGCCAGCATGCATGAGGGATGCAGGCGCACTCACACGCTGAAGGGAGGGACCGGTCAGCATTCAGCATGCATGAGGGACGCAGGCGCACTCACACGCTGAAGGGAGGGACCGGTCAGTGTTCAGCATGCATGAGGGACGCAGGCGCACTCACACGCTGAAGGGAGGGACCGGTCAGCAGGCAGCATGCATGAGGAACACAGGCGCACTCACACGCTGAAGGGAGGGACCGGTCAGTGTCACTGTTCAGCATGCATGAGGGATGCAGGCGCCTCACACGCTGAAGAGAGGGACCGGTCAGCAGTCAGCATGCGTGAGGAACATAGTTGGACTTACTAACTGAAAGAAGGGAGCGGTCAGGGTTTAGCATGTGTGAGAGATGCAGGGGCACTTACATCCTGAAGGAAGCCGGGACTGGTCAGCAGTCAGCATGTGTGAGGGACATAGGCGCACTCACAGGCTGAAGGGAGGGACCGGTCAGTGTTCAGCATGCATGAGGGACACAGGCGCACTTACATCCTAGAAGGAAGGATGTGTCAGTGTCCAGCATGTGTGAGGGAACATAGGCACACTTACATACTGAAGGGAGGGACCGGTCAGTAGTCAGCATGCATCAGGGACGCGGGCGCGCTTACATCCTGAAGGGAGGGGTCAGCAGTCAGTATCTGTGGGAGACACAGTTGCACTTACATCCTAGAAGGAAGGATGTGTCAGCGTCCAGCATGTGTGAGGGAACACAGGCACACTTACATACTGAAGGGAGGGACCGGTCAGCAGTTGGCATGCATGAGGGACACAGGCGCACTTACATCCTGAAGGGAGGGACCGGTCAGCAGTCAGTATGTGTGGGAGATACAGTTGCACTTACATCCTAAAAGGAAGGATGTGTCAGCGTCCAGCATGTGTGAGGGAACACAGGCATACTTACATACTAAAGAGAGGGACCGGTCAGCAGTCGGCATGCGTGAGGGACACAGGTACACTTACAAGCTGAAGGGAGGGACCGGTCAGCATTTGGCATGCATGAGGGAACACAAGCACACTTACATCCTGAAGGGAGGGACCGGTCAGCAGTCAGTATATGTGGGAGACACAGTTGCACTTACATCCTAGAAGGAAAGATGTGTCAGCGTCCAGCATGTGTGTGAGAGATGAATCAGTCTGTGAGATGGATTATCACTCACATACTGAACATCATAGGAAAGGGATTGATCAGCATCCAGTATGTGTGAGGGAGACAGTGACACCTACGTTCTAAAGGGAGAGTTCAATCAGCATTCAGAATGCTTGAGAAATGTAATGTTACTTACATGCTGAAGAGAGATAGTCAAGTATTCAGCATAAATAATGGATCCACTAGCACTTACATTCTAAACATTGAGAGAGTTAGCATTTAGTGTGAAGAAAATGCAACAGCACTCACTTTCTAATTATATCAAATAGTCAATGACTCAATGCATAGAAGGGTGAAGAGACATGATGGTACTGACCCCTCTCAGACCCATTTGATACAATAGGTCAAATAATTCTTGATTTTGGATGTACCTGGCAACATCAACTGCTGTTCCAATATCCTCCCCTAGATTCCCTCTCTTAGTGCTTGAAACATGATAATTGCACTCACTCACATAGCCAATCAGCTTCATTTGGATTATCTTTCATGAGGAGCTCAACAATATTGCGATTTCCCATCAGTATAGCTAAGTGAAGTGGGACTCCAAAGTGTTCTCCTGATTCCTCTTCAGTGCTTTCACTCCTTGGTGATGTTTATTTGCTTACCATCACTTATATTCTGGCTTGCTCCGGCCTCCAACAAAACATTGACTACATCAACCTGTTCATTTGCACAAGCAGCACAAAGTGCTGTTCCGTAGTCTCCGCCTAATTACATATTATCAATATCTGATATGTTAACATGACCAGGCTCACCTATTTTGTCCAGTTCCAAAAATTCAATCCTTAGAAGGAATCGTACCAGGTCAATCTTCCCATAGAATGCTGACAGCTGAAGAGCACTATCAAATCGAGTGTCAGTGACCCATAAATGTGGATTTGCCCCTTTCTCAATTAAACGCTTGAGCTCCTGTTCCACCGGTGTCGCTTGACACTCCCGTAAAAACAATTCCTCCCACTGCTTCTGAGCGCCTTCCAGATTTTCCCAAATATCTTGTAATGCACCCCAAGCATCACGGAGCGGAATAACAAGAAGCAGAAGAGCAAGAACCTGTCCAAACCCCCATGCATTGTCTCCACCCCGACTGGCCTTGTTACGACGAAGGGTGAGTTCAATGTCAACAATGAAAAGGATGTTGATGGCAAAAAGGAGCACGAGGTCGACAATGAGAAAGGCGGTATGCGGGGAGTAATCAGAGACTGCTGAAACGGGAGGTAGGTAAGAAGTTGTGGTAGGACAATCCCTTGCAGAGGAGGGTTGAGAAAGGCCAACCTTGGTCACTAGCCAAGTTCTTCCTCCGCGTGAAGACTCTTTGAAGGCGGTGGACAGCCTCATCCCACCATTTCCAAACTGATTGATGCCGCTCCCGAGACCAGTTATATGAGATGTGTAGAGTGAGGAAGAAGGCAAAGGGAGGGATGAGGTTGACGCCAGGGATGAGAACAAGGGAATACATCACTAAGGAAATGATGCGCAATGGTTTTGATGAAAGACGTGCATGCGCTCCGACAACTGTAAGCGTGGGGTCACAGCTGGAATCAATGGGCTGGCCAAATTTGGATGGATCGCTCCATAGCCATATCCCAACGGCGGCCATGAGCGAGAGGTGGATGGAACCGAGAGTAAGGACAGGCTTCCTAGAGATGAAACGCCACAGGCGTTGAGCGATGCGCAATGGTCTCCATCCCTCTGACAGCAGCTCCCGGAGAGGTCCAAACAGAGATTTGCGCCATGCGCTCCAACTTGCTCTGACGGGGTCCGGCCCGTCGCGCCTGCTTTGAGAGTGGACATAGAGAATGAACCAGATCCACGTGCTGGTGTTGTTCATCCAGCTAAGATCCAGGACGATGGCGGCATTGTAACCGGTGATCCTTTGGTCTCCAGCGCCGCCTTTGGCCAGGATGATGGTGGTAAGGAGGATGGCGAAAGCGACTGCTAGCATGCCGATTGATTGGTCCTTGATGCCCTTCAGCTCGTCCCTAGAAATCTTGTTATCCCAGAGGTACACGATGACCGGGAAGAAGCATAGGATATTTTGGGCGTAGATGGCTGCCCGAACGCCAATGCCAGAGACGTCTGGGTTGGAGAGGAGAGTGCTGCATTGGTCGTCGGCCATGGTGGTGGAAACGAAGAATCAATTGTACACGTGGCAGACCTTGCGAAAGCTTACCATGCCTTTACCATGCGATGTCGAACGTCAAAGAACGCCACGGTTTGACGGGTCATCTATTTCCCTAACATTGCTCAGCGGCCGACTCTTGAATTATCTTGTGTGGCGGCGTTGTTATCGGCCATATGTCTGTTCTTTTGAAGAAAGTTAAATTATATTGCAACAGAAAGTGTGTCAAGGCGGCTCTGTGCCGGAGGCAAGTACGTGGAGACGCCGACGAATCCGGAAAACGAATGCCCATTAAGCTCGGTCATCCTACGTGACGCCGAAACACTGTATGCGCCAGGGAATGAAACAAGGCGGCGAGGTGATGGACCAGACGCAGAGACTGAGACCGAGGCAGAAGGCTATAGAAAAGATTAGAGGCGGAAACCAAAAACACCATGTACGCACCAACCAGCCTGTGCGCCCCCACTTCCGCATACACGCCGATGGACCAGACAAAGGGCGACACGGAGAACGAACTGGTTTTGCGTTCCACCCGGAGATATTGCTAGTCCAATTATGAGGCTGGTGTCGAACACACCAAAACGCCAGCGGTTGGTGGTATCGCACCCACCACATGCCGTCGTGCACCATCGCCTCCCTCACTCCGAGAATATTGAGTCCACCGCCGTGGGCGAGACGGGCGGCAGCGCGGCGCGGCGGCGAGCTGGCAAAGGACTGGTGCGACGGCGGCCGAGTGACACAACGACAAGTCAAGATAGCGATCATCCTGTAGTCGAAAAGAATGTAGAAAGGCGACGTGACCGCGCCGGGTGACGAAAGACGACATGGGAGACATCCTGCATCGCCAGGCAAAGTGCTGCGTCCAAGGGCGGCGCGAAACACGCCAGTCGTGACAGCTGGCTAGCGAATAAGGAGGAAGAACGCGGTTAAAAACAATATATACGCACCGTAATACTACGACAAGTGCATGACTGCGTATGAGCACACTGGCGGCCGAGGATACGTGCGTCTCGCACCAACCTTGGGGCCCATCGAGAGCGCCGCCCTCGTCCTCGTCGTTGGACGACTCGCGTTCAAAAACCGTACATCAGATGAGGACACTTATCTGGTGCATGGTTTTTGGGGGGGCGGGAAGTCAGGACGACGACGAGGAGATATGAGTGGGTGCCTCACAGAGGGCGTACCCCGCGCGGAGATCTGAATCTACACAACTATCAGCAAAAAGAAACGGATACGCCATGCACAGCTGACGTATCCGATGGAAAATCATAAAAAATCACCTTGCGTTGACGCCCGCCTCCAAGCAGCGCGCCCAGCTCGTTCCGGCGGCCCCGCGCG
Source organism: Strobilurus pachycystidiatus (assembly GCA_019915135.1). NCBI lineage: Eukaryota > Fungi > Basidiomycota > Agaricomycetes > Agaricales > Physalacriaceae > Strobilurus > Strobilurus pachycystidiatus. Next base: position 2,136,747 of record JAHLMK010000004.1, read on the forward strand.
CTCCCATTCATCACGCGGCGGGGAGTTGTGCTCTCCGTCGGTGCCCTACGCCACCTGCCCGTCGTACGAGTCGCCGTCGTCTTGGACACCGCGTGCGGACCATGTTGGTCGCGTCATGTTAGACTTGGTGACCGTGGCAATCAAGCCAACGGCGCAGCGCAGCCAAAAGCGCCGCGCCCAGAGACCGCCGGGGTCGACGCCGGGGACGAAAGACGCACGAACCTGCATCAAGCTGGGCGTGGTAAGTACGAAAGCAAGAGCTACTGTATCGAGTCCTGCTCATACAGTAGGTCAGGTTACCTGGCTATCCCTCAGGCCTATCGAACTGATTGTGACAAGGCTCCCAGTCCCTGAATAAGTAAATTGCTCTACTTGAGCGGTAGATCCTGGGTACATAGATCGATCGGCGAGGAGATGGAAGTGATAGAAAACTTGGGAGAGTCATGTTGGAGCGCGCTTCCTCAAATCCGAACTTCCCTATGTACACCGAAAACTGTGACAATCATGCTCCGAGGGAACGTCGATGCACTTGCACTTGTGTTCCAATTACTCGGAACGCGATCAACCTTGATAGTGAACCGAAAGGTCTGAATTTTCCAGCGACGGTCATTTGGAGGTAGAACATTCACGCACTGGCACATCAATCGGTCGACACGCTGAGGAGGCAGAGTTCTCAGTATGGAAATCATTACCGGGAGGGAAAGGAAAAAAAAAAACCTGCTTCCTCGAATTACAAGACGACCAAATACCGGAAAGCCACCTGCCGTCGCATTCTGGACTGAGAGCCGAAAACAAGGTGAAGTGGACCGATGTGTGGGTGTATGTCTGGCACGGACACAGAGGCAGGTAGACAGACCGAACTGAGGGAGGTATGTCGATGTTGATAACGGCGAAGCCAGTTTGGTTTGCGTGCATGAGGCCCAGTATGAAACATTGTCAATGCCTGTATCGTGAAGTCCAGAAGTACAACGAGAGGTAGAATAGATAAATAAATGAAGAAGTAAACACATAGATAAAAGTACACCCAAAAAAAAGCCAACCAAACCATCCCATCATCATGAAGCCGCATAATCCGGGGGGAGGTCCACCACCTCTGGCTCATCCTGATTTTGCAGCCGCAGACCGCTGTCCTGATGCTTTACGAACTGCACACTTGGACCAGATTGGGAGCCAGAGGCACTGGAGGAGTTGAAACTGGAGGCGCGATGGACAGCGTAGGATTGCTCGTTCTTCATGGCGACGAGCATGCTCTGCTCGGTTGGCGGGGGCGCCAGATGCACGGTGGGGAGGGGCGGAGATGACGGATTGTATACGGTCAAAGTTGACGGGGCAGACACACTAGCCTGGGACATCGCCACCCCGCCGCTGGTGCTGGCGCTGAAGAACGGATCGTATAGACCTGGTGCGGACGAGTTCTGCTGGTCAAAGTACGCAGTGTCGTCGCGAAGACCCGCTTCATTCTCCGCCACGGCTGAGTACCGCCTCCGTCTCCTCCACCACCACACCCCGGCTCCAATCGCCGCGAGCAGCAACACCCCTCCCACCGCCGCTGCGATTATAGCGCCTATCGGTACGCTCACCCCGCTGTGCTTGCCGTCGCTCACACCACCACCATCACCGCTGCTGTTGGTGGACGACGAAGGGACGACCGGCGTGGTGATGTAGAAATTCTCAATCCCAAACCTGAGCTCGTCAGTCGGGTCGCCGTTCCACACGACCGTGATCGTATGCTCCTTGTCCCCAGCGAGATTTCCGCTCTCGAAGAGCGTCTGACTCCATATTATGGTTTCTGATTCGACGAATGTATCGATATTGAACGTGGATGCATCGCCGTCGTCGATGGTGTATGTCCCCTGGGATGAATAGTTCGCGTCCTGTATGGGCCCGGCCATGCGAATGCGGGTGCCTGTTGATTCGCGTCAGATCATGTACTGTATGTGTAAGATTGAACGCATCCCGTACCATTGAACGTCGTCGACAAACTAGCGCCCTTCGCATTAACAATCCGTGCCCCATCAAGATCATCCCACCCGCCCTGGTACTTGATAGACGCATCGCTCTGCGCCAGCCATAGCGTCGTATCATTGTACAAATCCCCATCAAACGGCGTATACACGATGTAGTCCACCCAGAAGTTCTGGTTAACCGTCGAGCCCGAGGTGATGTTCACGGTGAGGACGTGTTCCTCCTCCTTGTTATTGTCGATGACGAACTCAGTGCACAGAGGGTTCTGGTTCGTCGACGGAGGGAATGGGGTCTGTTTGTCGATTTTGGCGCCGTCCACATAGCACTCCCAGGACGGGAGGGTGCCATTGTTGTCGGTGTCCCAAGAACCGAGTATCTGAATGGAGGAGCCTACATACAGAGTGACTCATGAGAATGCAACGCAGGCGAGGGAGGACTCAGGAAATGATGACACACCGTTGAACGCAAATGAAAGACTAGCGCCGTCGTCCATCGTCCCATGTTGAGAATGCTGGAAAGTGGGGCCGTTCACGTCTGACATGGCATCATGCGCCCCATTCTCCGTGGTCCAGTCGCCGAGGAAATGTATCCGGGAGGTATCAGCATCATCTACGGCAATGCGCCTCGTGCCGTTCACCATAGTGGAAGATGAAATATAGAGTTCAAAGAGTGCAAGAACCAGAACACCAGGTCAAACAGGTGAGAAGAAGAAGAACAAGAAGAGGAAGAAGAGGAAGAAAGAAGGTAGTCAGGGCAAGGCAGTGAGAAAGGTGATCTGTAACATTCTGTAACATAAGCGGCGGTGTATTACTATATGAAATGCCGAGAAGCCCTTGAAAGTTGATAATAAGTAGGGAGGATTGGCGTTGGACGAAAGAAACCCGTACTGACCGAGAGCTGTGTGTATCGGCGGCGAGATATAGCGCCTGGCGCATGTTATAGCAAGACGACGGCAGGCCGCAGCTGCGAAGTACTGTCAGGATCAAGATTCAACGTGACGTTCCTCCTTGTTCCGAACATTGTTCGCATCAACGCTCGGTGCCGCGTGGCGGCAGTCCGAGTCCAGATCACTGGTGTACATCCTCGGTCGGGAGCTGATAGTCTGAGAAATCGCTGGTACACACGCAAGTGCGACTCCATCGTTCATTGAGCCCAATTTCCCCGCCCAGTCTCAGCAGAGACCAGAGTTATTCCAGTGATTGAACTGCCTCTTGGTGATCGTAACAGTAACAATGATGAAACACGAAAATAACAGATAACCCGCGCCTGGGCAGCGCTGGTGGACAGTCGACCTTCCGAGGATGTCAGTCGACATCAGTTGGAACAAGGCTGTCATGAACGTACTGGGACTTTCAAGGTGTTTTTGGCCACACTCCTGGTCCATCTGGCAACAGGACTTGGTCACCTGGTGCTGGGCTTGAAACAATACAGCCGCGATTGGCGACATATGATGACTTTGGACAGGTGCTTGTCTCCTTTTTGGAATTAGATTTAGCACCTGCACCTGCACCTCTTCCTCATCTCATTCTCATGCTTCCTCTCATGATGTCGCCGTCGAACACACCCTCTCCCTGTCGATCGGCCGATGTCTACTCATATATCGGCCGATGAACGAGGTAAGCCTTCCAAGCTCATTGGAGGGTGCATCGGCCGATGGATATCCAGATCGCCGAAAGATAGACATTGGAATGTTTTAAACCGAGTTCTGAGTCTCAGCAAGGGAACCAAGGATTCACAAATGTCCTCCACCGAACTCGACGCACAAGGCTGGTCAGCCTCTCTGTACAACCGCCATGCTGCGTTCGTGTACTCGAACAAGTTCACCGCCCCAGTGGTGGGCATGCTCGCGCCCCAGCCCGGCGAGAAGATCATGGACTTTGGATGCGGAAGTGGAGAGGTGACACGAGAGATAGAGGAGATCGTGAAGAAGGTCGAGGGAGGTGTGGTCGTTGGGGTGGATTTCAGTGAGAGCATGGTGAGTGGCGGTTTCCCTGACGAGATCGCGAACCACCAGCTGAATATCGAGGGTGTAGATCCAAACCGCGAAAGAGCGCGGTCTTGAACATGCGTACATCGCTGATATCCAAGAGCTGCCGGATCTGCCAGGCGCGCCTGATGTCAAGTACGACGCGGTGTTCACGAACGCAACGTTACATTGGTGCAAACGGGACCCGGCCGGCGTGTTGAAGAGCGTCAAGCGCGTCTTGAAGCCCGGTGGCCGCTTCGTGGGCGAGATGGGCGGATTTACGAACTGCATCGGCGAGTCCTTGTTCGCGGAAGAGTGTGGGGTCTTCTGATAAGAGAACACAGGGCTACGGGGATCCTTGCACGGAGTCCTCAAGGCGAGAGGATATGACCCGGAGACATTGGATCCTTGGTTCTTCCCATCTGACGAGGACTACACAACGGTAAGTCTACTTTCTTGGAGGTGCTGGGTATCCACTGACATGCCTACAGCTCCTCAAATCGGAGGGCTTTGAGCCCATCTCCGTCGATTTAGTTCCTCGCTACACTCAGCTGCCGACCGACGTGAAGGGGTGGCTGTCCACGTTTGCGCGAGGTTCATTTTTGCAGGACATGCCAGACGAGGAAGCCGACTCGATTATGGACGAAGTACAGAATATCTTGACGGTGGATTGCCGAGATAGTCAGGGAAAATGGGCGGTGATGTACATGAGGTTGAGATTTAGCGCTGTGTGGAAGCCTTGAGCGTTCAAACAGTATATAGAAAAATTGTAGACGACGCACCAGGGAAGCTAAGAAACACCTTTGTTTGATACCACAACGACGAGTCATCATCGAGAACTTCCTAGACAGCGAGAGCCTCCATGAATGAGAGCTTGGAAAGTTTGCAAAGGCAAGCAAAGCGGACAAAATGGATGATGATGATTGTTTTGGGACAAGATTGGGACGATGCCATAATCACGATCGCGTCTCTCTACAGGCGACCATGTCCCTTCCGCTGTCCCAACTCTACGCTCGCGTTCTCACAGGCGCCTCTGACGCATATGACCTCCCCACAATTGAGGATGACACCCAGGTGAGTATATCAGCGCCTTCCGATGCCACTAAATAATGATCTCTAGGAACTCATCCAAGCATGCATCGCAGACCTTGACAAAATACAGCAGCGCATCTCCGATTTTTCCCTCTTTAGTAGCAACGAGACACTGGAGGACATCTCAACAAACGATCTCTTGTATCTGAGCGTGCCATACATCTACGCAGAGGTCCAAGGCCGTGTTCGCACAACGGAGAGAGAGGAACGATTGCCCTCTCTCGTCAAAGCCCAGGTCACCCATTTCCCCACCAATTACCCGTCACAAATCTCACAATCTGTAGGACCTATATAAAGCCTATGTGTCCTCCCTCGAAACCTATGGCATCGTCACAGAAGCTGACACCAAGCTCTTTGGCCAGCCCCCAATCAACCCAGCCAGCCGACGTGAACTTAAAATCAAACAATACCAACATGAGAAGGATCTCAGGACGCGGATAGATGTCATCAGAAAGCGACGACACCAGCAGGTCGAGTCAGGGAAGACGAATGATTTCACGCTGGTTCGCTCGTTGCTTCCGTCGCCCAATAATGAAGAGGATGAGGACGATGAAGTGATACGAGAGACTGTTCTTCTTCTGCTCCGGCTCTTCCATGCGCTGTCGATGACCCAGTTGAAGAATATTTCGGATGAATTAGAGCTGTTGAGGACGGCACCCCCAGCCTTAACCTTTTCGCCTCGTCCGGACAACGAGGAGTGGAAACTGGATTCGCCTTCTAGTATGCCATCAGGACCGCTTATGAGTCCATCCGGCAAGGTAAGAGTAATTGACACCCATGTACGACCTTGAAGAATCTAATATTGTTAACAGCCTCTTCGCCCGTTCACCATTCTTCCCTCGGGATCGTCGACGGACCGTGCCCGCTTGCAATCACAAGTGTTTGGACCAGGCCACGTCCTTCCTTCTATGTCTATAGACGAATATCTGGAGATCGAAAGACAGCGAGGGAATATCCTTACTGGAGGAGGGTTAGTGCTTTGCTATCTTCTCACAGCTTTCATCTCAATTTTCCCCAGACCTGCCTCAGAAGCTCTGCCCACATCTTCGGAGCAACTGGCACTTGATGCAGAATTTGACGGCACCGCTGAAGGTGAAGACAAGGCAGAACAGAAGCGGTTGAAAGACGAGAACTGGGCAAGATACACAGATGCGAATCCCAAAGGCGCAGGGAATACAATGAACCGTGGATAGCGCACAATTGTAGGCATAGTGTAGACTACTGTATCAGAACCATATCCTCGCGTATACGTTACTTACAAGTTGAAGCCATGGGGCACAACGAGATATGACACGTGATTGCGGGGTGTTCGAAGGGACGCGTCCAACCCCAACCTACTTTTAACGACCATCATGGAGGCCATGTTCGCCAACCCCCTCTTCGAAAAGGCCCGCAAGGCCTTTGCCATAATTGGCGGTGTATATGCTATCAGCGTTGGGCTGCTGGCAGTGCCATACTTCCAAAGCCAGTACGAATTGCTGCAAATTTTCGTTTCCTGTATACCTGACACGGCCAACAGCGCGTTGTATCTGAACGCCATAAAGTACCCATTCGGCGCCAACTATGATGCACCAGAGAAGTACGGTCTTGCCCGTGCGTAGCCTCCCGAACCCCACAATTTTGACTTGACGTGCTGCATGGTGACAGCGAACAAGACGTACAATTTCAAGATTCAGACTGCAGACGGTGTTAGCCTCGGCGCGTGGTTCGTCCTATCGGACTCCATATATCAAACCATCCCCTTCCCGCCCACCTCGGCAGACCTGTACATCTCCGACGCCGTCAAACACTTCCCTACAATCCTGTTCCTCCACGGGAATGCAGCAACCCGGGCTTTCAGCGTGCGCGTCCAACACTACACCGCATTTTCATCACGACTCCACGCGAACGTCCTTGCTATTGACTACCGGGGCTTCGCTGAAAGCACTGGTAAACCCAGCGAGGAGGGCCTGGTGGTGGACGCGCGAGCGGCATGGGAGTGGCTTATCAGTCGTGGCGCTCGTGGAGAGGACATCCTTATCGTCGGCCACAGTCTTGGAACCGGTGTTGGCGCTCGCCTCGCGGCGGAGCTTTCGGACGAGAACGTGCCCTACCGCGGGGTTGTCCTGATGAGCCCTTTCTCGAGTATCGAGGAAGTCATCAAGACGTACAACTTCTTTGGCACGGTCCCTTTGATGAAGCCTCTTGCTATGATTCCTTACGCGACGAGTATGTCAACACATCGCTTCTTGTTCATATAATCTGATAAATCCCTCCAGATCTTGTCAATTTCGCGTTGGTACATAAATTTGATTCTCTGAGTGTTGTTCCTGTACGTTTATCATTCATCTCTGTCTGTTCTTATCTGAGACCTTCGATAGCGTATCAAGGGAGAGGTCGTCATCGCCCACGCTGGTGAGTGAATTCACTCAACTGTCGCTTTCATCTCAATGATACCAATCAATAACTTCCAGAGAACGACTGGGACATCCCATATACCCATTCCGAAGTGCTCTTCAACGCCTTCCTCGAGCACCACCTCCCTCCCGTCAAACTCCCCCGTAACCCAGCTTCCCTGTCCAAAGACGAATGGTCAGATTTCACTTCCCAGCTCGCGCGCCGCAAAGAGAAGCGGGAAGAGCTCGTCACCGAAACCAAGCTGCAAAATTTCGGTAGCATAGCCGAGTTTAGAGACGGAAACCGAGATATCACTTTCATCAAGCTTTTGGAGGGCGGGCATGATCATATTGGTACACAGGAAGGCTTCCAGGATATCATCGGGACCAAATATGGATTTATCAGAGGGCGAAGGTACATCGAGAACTGATGCACTGATGGTAGGCCGCTCCATACTCCCTCAGATTTTCTTTCGATGCTCAACAAAGTTTGCAGAGCACTTTGCGGATGAATGCAAGATCTTAGGAGATATTTACCCACTTATTGATGCCCTTCATGCACCGACGATTTACATGAGAGATTAGGACTGCATGTATTGTGCACCTTGTAATAATAGTCCACACTTCCGACGCTTCTATCGTAGAGCCCGTGTGAGGTGTCAAGCGACCGTCCATTGTAGGTTATGAAAAGTGTCTGGGTAAAGGTGGAAGACGTTGATGGTAAGGGAAATGGTTCCGTCTACGTAGATTCAAATTGAGCGTCATGGATACCTCAGATCTTGAACCCCAATCCCCGCATGCACGCCAAATGGCTAGCAACAACATCCTTGCACTTCTCGTCCGCCGCGTCCGGCCCAAACTTGAGGAAACAGTCATCCCGCACGGACTTGGTCTGCGGGCAGGCGCAGCACCTTCGCGTATGCCATCAGCGTCGTCCTTCACGGCCGAAGAAGAACGCACGGTTTCAGACCCTCTGGGTTCAGCGGGTTCATTTTCGGGTCAGTGGGATCGAACTTTGGCGGTGGTGGGGAAGGCGACCACCAGGACGTGATCTAGGAATGGGTCAGCCTAGTTGTATAGGCAATCAGTACCGCGACGCACTCTCTCGAACATCTCGCGTGAAGGAAGGTGGTGGTGGTGGTTGATGAGTAAGTTACAGTTTACGCGATCATCCGGAGCTCGGGGTCGGGGTCGGGACCATTCGATCGTCCCCGTCATAATTCGGCAGGAAGACGAAACTGGAATGGATTATTCACTCCTTTTTCTGCTTCTTCTTTTCTACAAACATGTGCGCAGAGCTGTACAGTAAACTACCCAAAAAAACCATCGCGGCGCCCACGCCAAACTGGGCGTTCCAGCCATTGTCGAACCACCATACGCTGAAGCATAAACTGACGGCCTTTCGGGTTGTTAGCACGACATTTGTCGACACGGATGATACGGTCTGTGATGATGAGCATGAATATGGTGGATTGAAGGGAATGAGACTGACAGAGGTCAATCGATTCACGCCGGATACGCAAACTAGTTGGGTGACCAGGTTGCCGGCTAGGATGAGCCACGCTGTTGTCGGGGAGCTTGGGCTTTCTGACAAGCTGTTCAGGCCTTGTTTAACATCATGCGCCAGGAAGATAAAGATGGGTAGCGACAGGAAATGCTGTAACGTCGCGTGAGTTCAAGAGTATCGACCTTAACTCTACTGACCGTGTAAAACACCCCTTCTTTCCAACAAGGTCCGTATTTTTGGTACGTCCGCTCTTGCAGCATACCAAGAAATCCTGTACAGAGCAGAGACACGACAAGCATAACAATTCCAAGCGCGTATTGGTGCACATCGGTGGTGGACTGGGTGGCTTTCTTGTTGGAACTAGTCGCGATTGTCACCCCAATAGAGACCAATACCACGGAGAACTGTCAACGCATCCATTAGAGATTCGCTATGCGGTTGAAGGGATATTTCACCATCTGAATGAGCGTATAACGTCTACTCATGAAGAAATAACCAAACAGCATAGAGACAGGAAGGCCTTGGATGATTTAAGGTATCGATAGTGTCGCAGAGCTGAGGTGCTTACCCGCTGATCTAAAGACCATAAGAACGCCCAAGGGTACATTATAAGAATACGCCCAGTTGTTCAGGAGTGATCCGGAGGACAGCACCACTACCTGAGCCGCCCAGTTCAGCAAAGGAACCTGGCGGGGCTTCAGACGCGGAAGATAGCTGTCTTTCGGGCGGATCAAGAACGACGGGAGCGATTGCAGAGTGATGAAAACCATTTGTGAAAAGGTGAGAGCGGACCCTGGGGAACAGGCTCACGTCGCGGAACGGGAGAGAGTGGCGAGGTTAATCACCAATACGCGGGTTGAGAATGAGAAGATTCTCGTATAACCAGACGTTTCTGGACGTGTGCGTTGAGCGAGCCGTGACATCATTGGGAAAAGTAGCAGGACGTACGAGCAACATCCTCCGAACACCATGGTAAATATCTGGAGGGAATGAGCGCGACTCAAGGTAGAGTAGGGCGAACTGACAGATGAATAATCAAACAAGACCGACAGCGTCTGGGCTGGGGTCAAATCAGGTATTCCATTCAGCGAGACATGTCTCAGCCCGTCCGTTTGATCCTTGGTCATGGAAAAGAAATCACGTCGTTCACGTCGACGCGAACAGCGAACCGATCAAGAATAGCCCGCGGAAAAGAAGAAAGGAAATCCGATGGTCAAGCGGAACGGTGAAGGTGAGAGGGAAACAGACATCAAACACGTCAGTCCTCCGGTGATCCAGCCGCGCAAGCCGAGAATTCCTCCCATCTGACCGTCACCGAGGTACGCCAATCCTTGGCCACATTGCACCAATGGATAATAGCAGCAACAGTCAACGATGCCGGTGGACGAAGCTGAGCTCAGGAGATATCTCGACCAACCCGACAACCCGCGCGCCTTCCGCCGAGTTCCTGGTCAAACTAATGGACAACTCTTCATGAGTCGCATGAAGCGGGAGCCGCTCATTCCCATAGGTAGATCACCTCTTCAGCATTTCGCCCATTATGAATGCACATCTTCCAGGTATGGTGGGGACGGCGTTTGTGTTCTGCGGCATCGTATATCACTCCCGGCGCGGCGACTCGCGCAAAGTGCAATTGTGGATGCGCGCTCGCATCGTTGCCCAAGCTCTCACCGTCTGCGCGGTCGTTGTCGGGATGTACCGCCTACAGAAAGACACTGAGGATTACAATAAGAGAGCGGAATATGTACGGGGAGTGCTGGAGGAGGAAAAAGCGCGCGAACGAGCAGAATTCGAAGAGCGGCTGAGGCAGGCAGAGGAGGCACACGAGGCGGAGCAGTCCTTGTTGAACAGATGGTGGAAGAAAAAGAAACCAGGTCCGGTGGAGCAGGAGGCAACCTCGTCGAAGCGGTGGTACCATTACCTTTGGTGGTCAAGGTCAACCCCAGAGGCGGAACAAAAAGACGACAAGCCCAATTCATAGTCATGTTCATCTCACAATTGCATATCGTACATCATAGCTCCCGCATCCCGTCCCTATCTCCCCTCTAGTTGTCGCCCCGCGTCAGCAGCTCTTCTGCGTTCTTTGGTGTCTCTTCGACCGCAAGCTTCCATCCTCCATACAGCTGGTTGACGATTGCGCTTCGTCGCAGTACGGCCAGATCCCTCACGGCCTCGGAGTACATGGATGTGACGCGTGCTGGATCAGTTTCGGTCTACATCGAAAGCCTTCAGCCAAGGCATGGATAGGGCCTAAAACAAACGCACCTGAATGCTTCGGAATGTATCCTGCGTTTTGGCAATAAAGTAATTGCGGAAGTTGTATGAGCTGAACGACCGCGACGTGCGTAGCATGGAGTGATATAGGCGCAAAATCGTCTGCTTGCTCGGTTGTGTGGCCATGGTGGGTGGACGCAAAAGCTTTGACGAAGCAGTCTTTAGTAAGGCGACCATGCAACGCCCATGCAACGTCATCGGCCCGATTGTCCGACCGCGCCAATGTAACGCCCCTGCTAACTTAGCTCATTTCCTGCTCAATTTGCTGGATACATACTGGGAAAGAATCGCAATGAACATCCCTCAATCACGTCCGACCTCTCTAACGTCGGGGACAAGGAATGGGCGAATGAGCATTGACGGATGCTCACTGATCATTCATATCCGAGCGTGAACATCAGGATTCAGGACGACATGGGCACACACAAACTCACTTACTTTCCGCGAAGACGCTTGAATACGAGCGCAGAGACTATCTGAGAGAACGAACAGGCGGACGCATAACCTCCAACCCTCCCTCCTACCTCGACGACTTCAATCAATTTGACCTCGCCTTCTCGTTTAGTGGCCTCTGAAGCGGGTCCAGATAACATTTAATGCTAATGGGCGCCCGGACTAGAACACAGAGGCGAGGGCCACAGTGGAGCACTCTCAGCTAACAACCATATGTATCGTATCATTATGTGAGTCCGAGCTGTCTGAGTACGTCGAAAGTGTATCATCTTCCCCAATGACTGGCCGTTCGTCAATGTACTCCCCAGCAGCGAAAGATTGGAATCTCTCCTTTTCGGCTTTGAGATCGTCGGCAGATTTTCGAAGAGTCGCTCGGTCGAAGTCCGTGATGAACACGTCTCCTCGACTATCCATCATCATGTTCCACGTTCGAATATCACGATGGATAATCCCAGCTGCGTGAATACCATCCAATATGATCCCAAGACTTTGACTGAGCAGATTATGAGGATAATCATGGAAGTGCAAGAAGATATTCACATACATCTTGTCGTTGCCGATGTCTAGCTTTCTAGATTCGTCGAGCAGTTCTCCAAGAGGACGGCCGACATGGGTGATCATGAGAGCCGCCATGCTGTTAGGATCTTCCGCCTCGTAATACCCCAACAAGCGCGGTACACCAGCCACTTGATTCCGTTCCAAACATCGATATATGGCATGTTCATGGCGTAGGCGTCGTACATCATCAATGTTCCACGCTAGCTTGGCAACAAACGGTGAACAGAAACGAGGTTTGGCAAGCGATGCGTCGGGCTCGATGAATGCACGGCAGACAGTCCCTGTCGCCCCAGCGCCGATCTGCGAGTCAAGAACAACAACAAGATATTGATCCTCCTTGTAGACATCTTCCAGGTCCATCTTCGGTTGTCGGAGAAGAGCAGGTGCAGGAGAATCGAGGTTCTGCGTCTGGAAGTATATGGCGGTCACCGGCCGTGATGAGATGACGGCCTGTGTGTTCTGTAGGGCGGCGCCCGATTGTTAGATAAGTATGTATAACGTCGATGAAAGTCTGATACCTTCTCCGCCGTTTTACGCCTTTTCCTTTCGCCACGTTCACTCTGCACACGGGGTGGGCTAATTTGATAGACAGATCTTTTGATCCCACGAGACTCGGTTCTGCCCCGTTCTTCCAGAAATGGCAGACGCTCCAATGCATCGAAAACTATTGCTAGATGTAAGCCCACCCATAGCCGCCCATACGGCGGATTGCAGGTTCTAATATCAATCAGGTTTGAGAGAAATAGAGTCTGAGTTCGACGATGTCGAATGCCTATGAGAACAAAGTTGCCACAGTCCCATATGATAGTCGAAGAATCTATTTTCACAGCTTGTGCCCATCCCTGTAGCCCACCGGTGAGTGACAAGTGTTATGCATGTTTGACTGGTTTTACGCACCCTTTGCACAAAATCTTTCGCGGTGGGAATGTAGTCACTGTTCTCGACGACAGTAGGGGTCTTCTTGATTTGGCCAGGCTGGGGTCGTCTGTTGATGACTTTGCCTTTTCTATGAGTGCGGCGCAGAAAGGCCTCCTCCGTTGGGGAGAATGACGACCGGCTCTCTTCTGGGAGTTCCCATAGACTTTCAGGCGCATCAGCGGGCTGCATATCTGAGGGCGCAGGAATCTGCTTTCCCGAGCAATCAGATGCGAGCGTCCAAGGAAACACTTCGTGATCCGCAAGATGAACCATGTCGTCCAGCAATGGGTGCGCGTCTGCCGTGAAGAGCATCGCAACTGCGAGGAAGCGTGAATGCTTCAGAAGGCTAGTGATTTTAGACTGAACTTCGTCTGAATAAGCAGACAGAACCCTTTTCCGGAGGGAGGTGCAATGAGGAATGTCAATGACGGAATCTGGAATATGGAGACCGTAGTTTTGGACAAGATATCTATCTCCAGGAATCTCTTTAACGAGCTGCGACTCTCCCCAGCCAAGAATGGCTGAGGCCAATTGGTCGGGTTTGTTTCGCGGAAAAAATATGTCGGAAGCTAAACGGCAACATGGATGGACAATACCCGCCTCACGGACAGTCTGCAGAGACAGGGCATCTGTTTCCTCGGCCAATTCGTATTGAAATGCACTGAAAGAGTACCGGCCTTGGGGAATCTCATCCAGTTCTTCGCTGTATTCGTCGACGAGCGCTGCAAGATCAGTGGTGAGATTGGGGAGGCTGACGACGCGTTTCAATGTGAGATTGTTGGGAATATGGTAGTCGAAGAACTGCAGAGGGCAGGACGGGGTTGGCAACGGAGGCTCAACCGATTCGGATTGTCTAACAAAAGATGGCGGGTGAAAGTTGAAGAGATATTCTTGACGCTCTTGCAGCATGGGTATACAGCTATAATGTGGCGAGAAGACAAGTGAACCGCGCACCTTCCCACGGACTGTACGGCATTCATATCGGCATTTCGGACCGTAAACTTCAGGACGACACACTCTGATTCATTCCGCGGCGAAGCTTCAAGGATTCAGCGATTCAGTCTTGAAACTCCTTCAGGACCGTCGATAAGCGCTAAGCGTACAGTCTGAATCGAAAATGTTCTCTCCTCTACATGAGGTGGGTGCGCCAAGCCTAATAATTGGACTCGGATCTCCAATGCCAGCGTGACTATCTTATAATCTAACAAACGCTGCAACGGTTGACTCAGACTGCGATGAATACAAGTGCAGGGCTATCAGCGAATTATCTTGCCGTCGACGTCTTTGGTCCATCTTTCCGCAGTTCCATTTATCTGCACTTCAGTGACACCAGGCGTCGAAATGAATACGAACCTTTTGTGGGACCTCTTGGCACTTGCCATCCGAGTTCCTTGCACAGGTATGTATGGGCCATCAAGATTTGAACACTGACTCTATTGACCACGCATGGACAATCATAGGCTGCTTCCCCTCATCACTCAGTAAGTAGGCTCACAGGGTGTTGATCCTGATGTCTTCGATAAGTAACCTGAAAAGTATATGCTTTGACTCATGAGTCTACTCCGCAGTGTCGCACGGGCTTCACGGACTTCAACCAACAACAATGAGTATGGGCGGCATCACCGCGCCATAAATACCGAAGAATCAGCTCATCTCCTCTCCAGAAAGACACCATCCATGTACACAACACAAAACCTCCTCCTCCGCGGTGTCCTTAACTCCGACTCCGACCCCCTACGCGCAATCTTCAACGACCCCCACGTCCAATCCAACGGCAACACATCATACCCCAGACCGTTCAGCGAAGCGCGCTTCGCTTCCGCCCTGGGAACAACAGGAGAGACCGACACAACCTTGCTCATCAACGTGGTGATGGAGACACTGGACACGCACGAGGTCATCGGGAGTATGTCACTGAGGATGTCCAATGCCAAGAACCGAGACGCTGAGCTGGGGATGTTCATCGGGCGGAAGTGGTGGGGGAAGAAGTACGGGACGGAGGCCCTCACTTGGCTTGTCGGGCACGCTTTCTTGGAATTGGGGTTGCATCGCGTGAGTCTGGTGGTGTTTGGGGGAAACGAGCGAGCGAGGAGATTGTATAAGACGATGTGAGTGCGCATTTGCTGATGATGAGAAACACGGAACTGATAAGTATGGGTCTTAGTGGATTCCAGGTCGAGGGAGTCAAAAGGAAGGCAAATTGGATACATGGTCGATGGGAAGACCTGATAGACATGGCGATGTTGGAAGAAGATTATGAGGCTCTGCACGCTGGAGCAGAAGATGGGAACCTTTCGACAAGTCACAGTGCTGTAAATCAGACCCATTAAATGGTAGTTTATCACAAGTAATTGCGTACGCAGAAAAAACAATGAGATCTGGAAGCTGGAAGCTCAAGAGAGGATGGCATTGTGGTACTTACGGCTTATCGTCCATCCTCTTTGAAGAATTACCGGTTGCTTCGCACAATGAATAAGAAGCTGCTTCGTGTCAGTCGCGTCGAGCCAATATATGGCTTGATACAACTTTTGACAGGAATCTACCCCGCAGTTCACTCGGTAGTTCATGAACATTTGCATTCGTCAGCTGCGCTCGTCATTGAGAATTGAGATAGCTCAGCGCAGCAAGCTTAGAGTCACCGCGATACGACATAAATACTGGAGGACCATCAGGCCATCTTCAGTAAGACGCCATCCATGTACACAACACAGCACCTCCTCCTCCGCGGTATTCTTGCATCCGACTGTGAACCTCTACGCGCCGTGTGGAATGACCCCCACGTCCAATCCACTGCCAGCACCTCATACCCCGATCCCCTCAGCGAAGCGCGTTTCGCCGCACTATTCCGCTTGACAGCAGAAACCGACGCGACCGTGGTCGTCAAAGTGGTGCTGGAGACACTGGACACGCACGAGGTCATCGGGTGCATGGGGCTGAGGATGTCCAACCCGAAGAACCGCGACGCGACGCTAGAGATGTTCATCGGGCGGAAGTGGTGGGGAAAGAAGTACGGGACGGAGGCCCTCACCTGGCTGGTTGAGCACGCTTTCTTGGAACTGGGGATGCATCGCGTGAGTCTGGTGGTTTTCGGAGAGAACGAGCGAGCGGTGGGATTGTACAAGACAGCGTGAGTGCGCACCGGCAATGATGAGAGACGTGGAACTGACATGGGTTTCAGTGGATTCCAGGTCGAGGGTGTCAAGAGGAAGGCAAACTGGAGACAAGGTCGATGGGAAGATTTCATAGACATGGCGATACTGGATGAAGATTTTGAAGCTCTGCACGCCGGAGCAGAAGATGCATGACCATCGCTGTAGATAGAATCAGTAGACTTTTTTCCATCGACCCTCGGGATGACTTGAGTTGACAGATTTGCGGTTCACACCGACGTGGTCCCGATCATAGGCGCATATATTGAACAAGACATGGAACATATGGGATGTGGTGGTCGTCGCCATGCTCGCGCTCATGCCTTTGTCTTGACCGCCTTGCGGACAATATCCCTCCTCTGCTTCTTCAACAGCATCACCTCGAAGCGTCCAAAGTCGTTTAGCGAGCGCCTCTTCTCCAGAGCGGCGCGGCGGGTCGCCCATGAGCTCTTCTCCCACTTTGCGACGGTGGCCTCCTCCTCGAGCTGCTTTTTGATGACGCCCGAGCCGGCAGCGCGGGGGAGTTTCGTCAGGGAGAGAGGGGTGAGGGTGAGGTGCTTGTAGGGGAAGGATTGCCGGGGGACATCGGTTGTGGGACCGTCGATGATTGCCTGGATAATGCCATGAGTTGTCGAGCCTGTACGCATACGACGCCGCCACGCACCCGGTTGTGGTCGATGATCTCGGCAATGACAGCGATTTTCCCAGCGCTGGGTCCGGCCTTGAGGAGGACGACTGTTTCGCATATCAGCGAGAATTTCTTGCATCTGGAACCTGCAACGCACCGCGTCCGACCTCCACGAATCGCTTGAAGTTTGAGTCCTACGCCAAGAAGTTCAGTACACGCCCTGCGACAGAATGGAGGCGTTCCAGGTCGCCCGCCAAAATTTCCCCGATCGTCATCCAACTTCCATCCGTCCCATCCAGCGTCCCTCCCGCTCCGTTCGTCGCCACATTTGTCCTGCGGTTTGGCGGCACTTCCTGGAACGCCCGAGCAGCAGCGACTCACCGACATGGCTTTTTTGTCTTGAGGATGCGACCGGTGTGCTTGGGTGTCGGCGATGCAGCGTGTCCGAAAGTGGCAACTTGTTTGGCTGTGGCCTCGGAGCACTGCCACAAGCAAGGCCGCCACAATTCCGGAATCAGCGCTTGGACGTGCGGCTCTCGCGTAAGGACGGGCAAGGGAGGCAAAGGAGGGCATATACATGTATGGGGCTCGTTGATTATTAGATTCTTCTCTACGATATTGCTACGATTTACAGTCCATATCCCGAGATTAACAACCCACTTTCTATCCTCGCTGGCAATCAGCACGGTCTGCAGTTCTGTCAAGGGACGCGACGTACTAGGAAAAATCCACCTCACGGCCACGGGCTGGCGTATTTCGTGTCCAGTATCCGTGGCACCTCGCCAGCGTACTCCACCGCGCACGCCTTTTCATTCAGGTCCATCTCCAGCGCATCCACGTCCTCGCACAGCACGAACAGGCCCGAGTCGTTCAGGCGGCGGATCGCCTCCTTGAACCATACCCGGCAATTGAAGACAGGCTCGTTGGCTCTGTCGCGGTCGGGCACCCTCATGGGGATCGGGCTCAGGTACTCGTCCAGAATCTCGTAGTCCAAGCCCTCCATGATGTCGCCGATTTTGGTAAACGTCACGGATAAGAGGTCCTCGGGCCCCCGCCATGCAGTACACTCGTACGACGGGTCTTCGCTGTCGTCCGCGGGATGGAACTTGTATCCGTTCTCCTTGTCCTGTCATGGCGTGTTCGTCAGTATGTCTGGCTGGATTTCCTCGTCGACGTACCACGCAGACGTATATGATCCAATGGAAGAATCCTCTCTCCCTCGCCCTGGTCAAAGCCGCGTAGATAGAGTTCGTTTCGAGGATCCTCCTGCTGTCTGTGAATATAGCCCTACGAATATGCACCAAGGTACGTACATGTTTCTGGATCCCTTCCTGTTTTCCCGATGACTTGATGTTTGGTGGTTGCACAGACGTTGCGCTTGAAGTTGTAGGAGCCGCGCCTAGAGCAGCGTAGACCAAAGGAAAGTTATAGACGGAGCTAGAAGGTTCAAGCATATGATCTGATGATGTCGGCAACGTCCACTGCATTATCATACATTTATCATACATGGAGTATTACGGTTCTCACTCCATTATTTTGTAAGGTACAACAAGTAGAGATATGCATATGTATAGTCCAAGTTTTGACGGAGATAGAATGAAACTTATCATAGAGGAATGGAGATCAAATCGCTGGCTCCGAGCTTAGCGTCGGGCAATAGTACCTGTGCGGTTCTACCCTAGCACAGACGCGTCAACCCAGTCTGTGGAGCAGGAAGAAAAGAACACACCATGTAATATTCCTCGATGGCCTGGTCTTCACCCTGTTTACTGTTTCGCCTTCTTCTCAACGTCGAGTAGATAGCGATCGCCAATAGCAAGGTCGTTTCAATGGCAATCGTGACGTCCACGGCGACTTGAAAGCCCCCACGGGATGCCTTATGACCCCGACTGGCCAATCCCAAGTCCAGCAGCCAAGCGCATACGAGGGCGTATGAGAGTATTATCCCCGACATGGACGAGTAGCCCATCTCGGGTAACGGTGCTGCGTTGGTTCGTTCATGCGAGGTTCGGCGACTTTGCAGACACATTCGTGTTATGCATATGGCGTGGTGTGCCGCAGTGGCGAAGAGGAGAGTCCCAGAAATGACGGTGATCAACTGATCAACGGCGAGGATGGCGAAGACGAGAGGCAGAGGGGCACATAGAGAGGATATTGCGATGAGTATAGATAAGGTGATGGTGAATCCCGCTTCCATGGTGGATTAGAAGACCTTGCGACAGAGTCACTTCCAGGACCATTGGTGGCTTATATAGCGGAAAGGCCTTCTCGGCCATCACACCGCATAGCGAAGGTCAATATCGACACTGGCGTGACTGATCTATGTCGTCGCGGGGAATGGACGCACCCAAGAGGACGCCACCAACTTGCAGATCAAAGTGAATGAGTGATCGCTGACGTCCGTGAGGCAAGTGACACTGTGTAGAGTCGGGAATGCGACTTAGACATACTGTGGGACCATGTAGACCCTTGCATTCAATGCCACAGGCGCTCGAAGTACCGGCGAACAAATCGCTCGCAGAGACCGCAACGGGTAACTCAGCAGAAGTGAGCGCGTTCCTGCTCCATGCAATCGCCGAGTGAGTATATTGGCACGACGACGACAAGGCACAGTGATTGTCCAGTTCTGAGTTAGCATTGACTGATCAAGATGGCAGTTGGTTGGCAAGAAGGAACGGAACTTTCGGTGCGGTGCCAGGCCTATGCTTAATCTTATCGCCCACGTGCACCGTGCCGCCGAGAGAAAAAATGTTCGTGCCGAAACCCGACGTTTCCTCTAACAGCTACACTACCACCAATGGCAAGCGCAGAAGCATCCTCGTCCAAGTCTGTTATGCCCAGCCAGTCATGGCGGCACTTTGTTGCCGGAGGGTGCGCTCTCAGGTCTAAGCATTGCTTCCGCAGCTAATCCTTCGCAATAGACTTGGCGGGATGTGTGGGGCAATTGTCACCAGCCCATTCGACGTGGTCAAGACCCGGCTCCAGTCTGACTTGTTCCGCGTCAAACACGCAGCGGTCTCCGTACAGACTGGAGGTGCAGGTGTTCTAGTCGGCAGTGCACCAAAGCCCGGAGGATTGTTGTGGAACTTTGTGGAGACAGGGCATATTCTTCGGTACGCAATCAGCCTGCCTCCTTGGAACGCCAGCTGAACGCTAATACAGAGACATATACCGCGACGAGTCACCGCGCGCGCTCTTCAAAGGTCTCGGACCAACGCTCGTCGGCGTCATTCCCGCGCGCTCGATCAACTTTTTCACATATGGCAACGGCAAGCAAATCATCGCGAACACCTTCAACGACGGCAAGGAGAACAGCTACGTTCACCTGTGCGCCGCTGCCTTTGCCGGTATCGTGACGGGTAGCGCGACAAATCCCATATGGGTCGTCAAGACGCGTCTCCAGCTAAGCGCGGAGCACCAGCATCGTATGACCAGCGGTACTATGATCAAGCAAATCTTCCGGGAAGAGGGTATCAGAGGCTTTTACAAGGGTCTCAGCGCGAGCTATCTCGGGGTGACAGAGGGCACCATCCAATGGGTCCTCTATGAACGACTGAAGAAGTTGAGCGCCAGCACCGAAGGGCAGGGCGGCGTTATGGAATGGGTAGGCATGGTTGGCAGTGCAGGAACAGCCAAGTGTGTCGCCAGCTTGATCACCTACCCACACGAGGTCGGTCGCCGCGTTTTTCCACCTCTACTGCATGCTGAAATTACGCCTAGGTGATCCGGACTCGTCTGAGACAACCCAACATCAACGGCGTCAGGAAGTACACTGGCCTACTGCAAACCCTGCAACTTGTCCTCAAGGAGGAGGGTGCAGCATCCATGTACGGCGGTCTCAGTGCTCATCTGATGCGTGTGGTGCCAAACGCTATCGTCATGTACTCCATATACGAAGGTGTTCTGCGCTGGGGGCGGTAGTGGGCACGTCGCACGTCTATTTATTCGGCCTTGCGCTCAAGGAAAAGTACACACGTTACACATCTTGCAGTACATTAATGTTGGGCCCGCCACTCCTCTTATCATCTCTCGTTTATCTTACAGGTTAATATTGCATAGATCCCATGTATTCTAGTCGCTATCATTGCAGCACGAAACTTCTCAACCGGAAGCCATCCTCTGTCATGTTCAAAAAGTACATCCTCTTTGGAGATGCCTTCTCGTCGAGTGGTATCCAGCGACCAAGACTGCGGCTATTGAAAGCACTTCCCTCGAAGTTATGTTCCAAGATATGGCTCATCTAGAGGAATCGGGCTCACGACATACATTTTGGACTCGCATGATTGGTCCGGTGGTCAAATTTCTGTACAGTCGAGCAGTCCACCTGATCTCACAGTAGGGGAATGAAACTCGGCACTTACATTCGTGGCGCACCTCCAACCGTCCCACCAAAATGCTGGTCTCGCCACAACGATGATATCGACGGTATGGGAAAGTTTTAAAGCTGAACAGAATTCGCTCCGAGCCTGTACCACGTTGATATTGTCGAAAATATCAATCTGTTGACCTCCATTCGAAGCTCAGACTGAGAAACAGTTTGTAGCCAATATGATTGCTATGGACTGGTACGTCGTTGGGACACAAGGGTACATGTTTAAAGCAAAAGCAAGAGAAGAAACTCTGCACGATAGCAGAAATTGGCAACATGAACAGCAATCCAGGATAGCAAGACTCATAAATACAGGTAAGATTGAGATTCGAATTCCGCTTTGGGGGCTAGATGTTCCAGTTCAGCGTCGCCTGCGTGAGCGTGCTCTTCTAAGCCAGTGCACTCATGTTCCCAGCGGCGGGCAGCAAGACCATGGAGCGTAGAGTGTACGAACTTTCGTCATCCCACTGGTGATACGCGTCCTTGTAGGAAGACGACTGCGTAGCACCAGGGTGCCAGTACTAGTATCGTATAATCCAGGGCCACCGTAGACACTACTGCTCGAGGACGAGCTCGAAGGAAGTGGCCTGATGTACTGGCCTGGGGGAATGAAGAAGCAGCATAGCCCCATTGCGGGTCCTGCGCCTCCGAAGGGTAGGCTTAGCCTTGAGTCTCAAGTTGAGAGGGATAGAATTTATGGAAGCCGAAGGGTAGGCTTGTGTGGTGAGACTGATGGTCGCGAGTGGGTGCGAGTCCGTAATTGGGAGACGCTAAGTAATTAGAGAATTGGCCCAGAGACAGACGTATAGTCTGGAGGTCCAGGAGGAGCAGAAGTACCGTCACCAGGATTATCCAGGATGACACCGCTCGGTCGACAGTTCATGTCGCGGAGCCTGACCTAGACAGAGTGAGCTTCGACATCAACTAAGGCCGCAGGACTCGCAGATACCTTGACAATGGCTGCCTCGTCTCTAGGTGTCATAGGCGTCGTGACTGCGGAGGCAGTCCAGGTCTCAAAACGCACTGCCTAGCATCAGACACTGGCAGTTATAATCATAAATTGACCAGGGCACATACTACCCAACTTGACAAGAGCTAGCATTTTACTGTCAGATGCAAGTTCCTCCAACGCCCATCGTCGCTTGAAAGGCTTTCGTGAATGAATTGTTGTTGAACCAGATTTGGGTCATGAGGCGTAGACAGGTATTTAGCATCAGCAATCGATGCGAGTCTGCTTCGGTCGACCTCGACACACGCCTTGAGATATGCACTCGCCTCGGTCTTCCAGTCCGGGCGCCCATTAGGATCAAATGTTATCTGGACACTCTTCAGAGGCCGATAAACGAGAAAAGTGCGGTCAAATGGACAATCGTCGAGGTATTCCAGAGCAGCGGTGACATAGGTAGCAGCGGATAGAGTGCCGACCGAGATGAGGAGGGACAGTTGGAGGTTCTGCGTCGCCAGTTCGTTTCCTCGGAAACTCCTTCAGCTCGGGTTGGCCGGGAGTTCTGGAGGCTCGAAGTTTTGAGGCAGACGACAAGCCGATCTCAGTAGCTGATCGGCATTGGAGGGGTGCAGCATGACGTAATCATCTTGCCTCCCACTTCCATCTCTCTGCGCAACCGCCTTTCTAGTGTCCACGATGCCTCCTAAAAAGCAGCCACCTAGCGGTTCGGCCAACAAAGTCAAGGATGACAAGGTGACTCTGTCCGTGGCCTTGCCCAACCACGCTAATAGGTTAAGATCCGCAGACTTTTGGAATGAAAAATGTTAGCAGCTAAACCTCCCAACGCCCCTGGCGATCCTAACGCTGCCTTTGCAGAAAAACAAGTCTGCGAGAGTCCAGAAAGAGGTAGCGCGTATCCAGCAGCAATCCGCCACGGCAGGCAAGTCTCGTGCTGCCCTCGAAAAGGACAAGGAGAAAGCCCTGCGCGAGAAGGAGAAACTGGATGCAGAGAAGAGGAAGAAGGAGGAAGCCGAGTTTTTCAAGCCCGTGCAGTCGCAGAAGGTGCCCTTTGGTGTCGATCCGAAGACGGTACTGTGTGTGTACTACAAGACGGGGACGTGCGACAAGGGCAACAAGTGCAAGTTCAGTCATGACATGAATGTTGGGAGGAAGGTGGAGAAGAAGAATTTGTACGAAGATTCGAGAGAGGAGAAGCTGAAGGGTGCGTGTTCTGCTTTTCTTGCTGTATACGTGGGCTGATCTCGTTGATGTAGATACCATGGACTCGTGGGACGACGAAAAATTGGCGCAGGTCGTCCTGTCGAAAGCCGGTAATCCGAAGACCACCACTGATGTGCGCCAATGCATCAAACTGTTCAGCTTTGAGCTCACACTGCTTCCTTTAGATCGTGTGTAAACACTTCATTGAAGCAATCGAAAGCGAAAAGTGCGACGAAATCCTCTGAAGGAGAGCTCGACGATCTGACGATCTTTAGGTTCGGTTGGTTCTGGGAATGTGCCAGCGGGGACAAGTGCATGTACCGACACGCACTACCGGCGGGCTTCATGCTCAAATCCCAGAGGAAAGCAGCGGAGGCCGCCGCCAAAGCTAACACCATCTCGCTTGAAGAGTTCCTGGAAGTCGAGGTTTGTCTCTTCACCAAGGCAACCGTGTACACACATAACTCGGTCTACAGCGACATAAATTGGGCACCAACCTCACGCCTGTAACCCCGGAAACTTTTGCGCATTGGAAGAAGACACGAATGGACAAGAAGGAAGCTGAGCAGGACGCTCTTCGCAAAGCCAAGGATACCCAAAACGCGGCTGGCAAGAACTCTGGCATGAGTGGACGTGATCTCGTAAGTGTACATCTTCATACTCAAGTTTGCAAGGTACTGAGCGTGTCATACAGTTCCAATACAACCCCGAGTGGTTTATCGACGAGGACGACGAAGCTGATGACGACGATTGGGAGTTCGAGAAATACCGGAGAGAGAAGGCTGAGGCCGACGCGATGGAGGAAGGATTCGACTATGAGAAGCATACACAGGATTACGCGAAATCGCCAGGTGCAGAGGATCCGGATGTCCCACCAGACTCGGAGGCGGAACCGGAACCGGAGGCTAGTGGGAGTGGTAGTAGCAGCCAGTGAAACGTTCAACGTAACACCAAAGTATACATTTCGAATGAAGAGTGCGCCTACGTGTACTGTGCAGCGTGCACAGATTGGTAGGTATGCCAAGAGGGTGATTCATAGCGACTGCCCGCTCAGCGCTCAATGACAGTCTTTTGGGAGATGTATGTACTATGCGCAAAAATTCCCATACGACGTTCAGTTTTCCTCGATTCGTCATCGCTCAATCGCGTTCTTCGAGATGATCCCTCGGTAAGTATATGAGACTATCTGTAGCCCAATCTTGTCCCTGACAACGTTGTCTTCGACAGTTGAACTTGAAGTCGTGCAGGTAGTGCTGAGCCAATCAGCTGTCCCATATTTGGCCGGGGTAGGCCGGCGTAACCCGGAAACTGTCTGTTCCTTTCCTCCTCCAACGGCAATGCTTGCCTTCAAGTCGTCGACACGCAATGCGCACCGCATAGCGCGCACCTTTGCCACCGTGGTCGACAGTGCCGGCTACAAGGTCGCTTCGGTTGACGCCAACCAGCCCACGTCGTCTGTTACTTTCCTGGTCAAGGGCGGACCCCGATTCGAATCCAAAGCCGGTGTTGCCCATGCTCTCAAAAACTTTGCTTTCAAGGTCTGTTGCCCGTCCTTGCCGTCGTCCACGACTAAATAGCGTGGTAGAGCACCAAATCCCGCTCGGCTTTGGGCAGCATCCGCGAAAGTGAACTGTACGGTGGTGTGCTGTCCGCGTCCTTGACCCGCGAGCACCTTGCCCTGACTGCCGAATTCCTCCGTGGCGATGAGTGCGTATCTCCTTGACCTGAAAACCGCCCTCTCATTGTCCACAGGGAGTTTTTCGTCAAACTTCTTACCGAATTTGTGCAGACTGCTAAATACAGCCGCTACGAGTACGAAGAAAGCGTCGCACCTACCGTCGAGAGTGAGACCGCCCAAGCCTCCCTGGACCCCGCAGTGACCGCCGTCGATCGCGCCCACGCTATTGCCTTCCGCAACGGTCTCGGCGCGTCCCTCTTCGCCAACCATCATGTCACTGTCGGTGATGTTTCCGAATTTGCCAAGAGCGCCTTTGGAGATATCGCTGTTCTCGGTACAGGCATCGACCAGTCTGTCCTTTCCGAGCTCGTCAAGAAATTCAGCACCAGCCAGGCAGCCACCTCCTCCTCTTCCTCCCCTGCCTCGAAATACTATGGTGGTGAAACTCGTGTTTCTGCACATGGTGTTCCGACGGTGTTCATAGGTTATGGCGCTACTGGTGCCAGCAGTCACGATATTGCTGCTTTGAACGCGTTCCTCTCGCCTACCCCCTCCATCAAGTGGTCGAATGGTGTTTCTCCCATTACCGCCTCCATTCCCTCCGGCACCAGCGTCAAGACCGTCTATCTCCCTTACTCTGATGCGACCTTATTCGGTTTCCTTGTCCAAGGACAGGACGTGAAGGCCGCCGGTTCCGCTGTCGTTTCTGCCTTGAAGGCTGCCGCGAAGGGATTGTCGAGCGAAGACTTCACCAAGGCTTCGGCCAAGGCCAAATTCACCACTGCCTCCGCCATAGAAAGCAGGGATGGACTGGTCAACCTTTTGGGATCAAAGGTACATGGTTACAACTTGTACGGGTCGTGTTTCTAATTCTGTTGCAGGTTCTGTTGGGATCGGACGCGTCTGTTGAAGCTCTGATCAAGCCATTTGACGCTGTCACCAGCGCATCTGTCTCTAAAGCGGCCTCTGCTCTAATTGTGTCGAAGCCTACCTTCGTCGCAGTCGGTGACATTGGCTCCCTTCCTTACGTTGATGAGCTCGGTCTATAATGTAATAGATTAATGGTAGGATGGGGGCGCCACCTGCCCCGAGAATGCAAAAACCTATTCTTTCATTCTAATCGTGGTCTGTTGTGATTCCTGAATGTATGATCACATCAGGTGCATGCGATGCGCTGCGTGGCGGGCGCAGGTTGACCATGTCTGCCGTCAAACATCCCCTCGAGCAACCCTCGAGTCTCGGTCCTCTTCGACATCGGCCATGGCCGTAGCGTTTCCGAAACCGTTTAGGCCGTATCTTCCCGGTCATATGCCGGTCATATGCTGTCATCACAATACTCACATCATTTTCTTGTGCCTTGGGACTGGTATCCCCCAGGTAAGTTAAGTAGTCTGTCGGTGATGACCTTTCCAGCCAAGCCAAAGATTGTCAAGGCTACCGTAGGGATCATCGATTGAAAATTGCGTCTCTGTCAGTGTTCCAGTCTCTAGCGAAGTCAGCTGCCTATGTTGACTCGATGCTGAGTGTTTTACTTCACTTGTCTATTCCCGCCTGACCTTTACAGTTCCTGTGTAAATCCGACCGGTGACCCACCCTCATTGGAACATCGCAGCTCTTCTCAAGGGCGAGGAGCTGACGGGCCGCTTTAGATCGACGGTGATATGTCAGAAGCTGCTCTTAACACTGACGGGTTGAAACCGTTATAATTTATTTGCAGCCTTTTTTCCTGATGTGGGTCCGGTCCCTAGCCGCAAGAGATCACCAGGTGGTCCTGTGGCGGACACCCCGCTCCTACTGACCTGCAATTCTCATTCCACCTACGCGGTCCGGGCGCGGTTGAATGCCGACGTGACCATGGACACACGACTCTTTCTGTGTAAATTTCGGATTTTCTGGTCCAACAGGGGTACTTAAGTCGTGTAGGTTTTCGTGAACTCGCTAACCATCCGACATGAAGATCATCGTCGCATTTTTTCTGTGCTTCATCGCGCTCTGTAAGGCGACAGTTGGTCCCGGTACTGTCACCGGTAACACTGCCGTCCACGATCCTACGATTTGCAAGAACAGTGCCGGTCTCTACTTCGTGTTTTGTGCGTGTATTCGGCTGTCAAAATACGCAAGAGACGATCTAACGGTGTTTGCAGCGACTGGCGTCGGGATAGAGATTCGTACATCTCCGGACAGAATCGCCTGGACCTATCAGGGACTCGTTTGGCCCAGCGGTGCTAGCTGGACAAACACATACACTGGAACGACTAATGGGTAATCCGATACTCGAGCGCTTGCTTCTAGTCTAATGCGTTTATCAGAAACTTGTGGGCCCCGGACTGTTATTACGACGGAAGTACCTTTCATGTAAGATATCTCTCAGTCGTTGCCACGGTGCGACGCTCATGTCAAACATCTAGTTGTACTACTCTGCATCTAGCTTCGGCTCTTCTGTCGTAAGTCAGATAGCCTACACCGGCTTAGAGACTGAAGGCTGACGGAACATGCAGTCGGCCATCTTCCTCGCTACGTCCTCCACAGGACTTCCAGGTATGCCCTAGGGTCGATGTCATATCATATGTAGTCCTCAATTCAATCTCCAGGATCTTTCACCAACAAGGGTCTTGTGACCTCCACTACGGCCTCAAGTACTTACAATGTACGTCTCGTTTCTACAATTTCTCACTTCCTCGACTGACGCAATTTCAGGCTATCGATCCCAAGTAAGCTCAACCAAGCCAGAATCGTCTTGTCCTGCTAATGGTCGATTCGTTTAGCCTTCTCGTCGGTATGTCCTCTCCGACGGGAACATCATTCCCTTGCTGACTTGAACCAGATGGTTCTAACTGGTATCTGTCGTATGGTAGCTTCTGGAGTGGCATCAAAGTGCAAACGTCGGTGATTTCAATGCGTACACCTGATGTATGCTGATATTTTTGAAGCGCCTCCACCTCGACCGGGCTGCCCACCGGTTCCGTGATCTCCGTAGCTGAACGCTTCGTCAACAGCGACGCCATCGAAGGCAGTGTCATCTACAAATACGGAAGCTATTACTACCTCTTCACGTCTTGGGACTTGTGCTGTCAAGGTACCTCGTCGACATACAACATACGTGTGGGGAGATCGACATCGTGTGTAGACTTTTGCTGCCTGAAACGTTATAACTGACCGCAAATACAGTCCCACCTCGGGCTACGTGGACGCCAGCGGCGTCTCGCTTCTGAGTGGTGGTGGTACTTTGGTACTAGGGACCCACGACTCCGTATGTTCTCTTCTCTTGTGGCTGCCATGGAGGCATGTTGAACTTGTGTATCTAGATCATCGGACCGGGTGGCCAAGATATCATGACTGATTCCGACGGGCCTATCATAGTCTATCGTAAGTTCTTTCCTGCTATATCACCGGCTCAACGCTAACGGATCGTCAGATTACTATACTTCCTCTGGGAGCTGGGTGAGTGTGCTGTGCCCGTTGCTTGTTGATACTCATATGTGCAGCTCGGAATCAACCGTCTTGACTTCTCCAGTGGCTGGCCGGTAAGTTGAATCCATCTTTATCATTACATTTCTGATATACGAACGTTAGGTCGTCGCGTAAGAACGTGTCTACAAGTTTCCTTCATGTCTACTTCCAGGGATCGAATAAGATTTTGCCAACTTCGCCTTTATCGAACGCGCTGTACAAATCCACAGCTTTGTCGAACCCGACAATCCGATCCACAAGACTAGCTTCGTCACCGACACCTCCGAAGACATCTTGCCTCTTGACTAAGCGAGAAGGCTTCAAGTCAGATAATGAACGGCGCAGAAGTGAGATTGAAACGGACCCAATAGATCGAACGCCATTGGCAGCATGGCTCTGGCCGGGCAGCGTCCAAAGTCCATCGACACGTTCTTGTCGTACAGATTCGCACCCGTCAGCGGGAATGGCCGTTCACCGTGTACGCCGACAGAAGAAATCACGCCAAAGGGGCGAACAAGATCATACGACAAGGTCAATGCGCTATTGTGGCCAACAATCTGCGGACGTCTTTCAGAACATAACGCGGTCTAGGGACAGGGAGAACTTTCCTCGAGAACAGCGTTGCACCCAACTCCGGAGGTCCACTCCTTTACAGTCACTTTAGCCTCGTCTATGCTCTGAGCGACAAATTTTCCTGTGTAATGTTCGGTCGCATTGATCTTCTCGTAGATTGCCATCATCTTGTTCCTCCTCGACTCCACGAGGTCGATTCCAACAACACGGTAACGAAGTTGTTTTTTGGCAAGTTGGTCAAGGAGGGCAATACAAGCGCAAACGCCGACAGGCCCAAGCCCAATGATAGCGAAGGTCAAGATGGTGTCCTCTGGCTGAACATTTGATGAAGGACCCTCGCGCTCAAAGTGATCAGGCCATGGAGTGCCGAGGATTGCGGGGAGGAGTTTGGGATGATTGAGCGCCTGAACGGCTGCAAATAGTCCAGTCGGTAGAATGTCACCGAGGAATAAAAGAGAACTGTCGGAGATGGAAGATAGGTTGGGGTACTTCCCCTGTAGGCTGGGGTCGGACAGATCGAACAGCGTTCCACCTGCTTTGGGAACGCGCACATATTGGGCCTGAGCACCCTCCAGCGATGGAGAGCCAAACAGTTTACTGTCTAGGCAACGGCAAGTGACGCCTAGGCGACAGAATCTACATGAGGACTACGCGTCAGATGATGCCTCTTCGCGAGACAAGTGCATCCTCACTGGCATTCTCCGCAGTTCACGGTGAATGGAGAAACAACCTTGTGCCCGACCTTAAGTGTCGAGTACAGACTGGGACGCCCGGAGGCATTTTCCTTGAAATTAGACCCAAGTTCGACTATTTCTCCGATGAACTCATGACCACAGGTATGTCTGCGCGCCGCCGAGCGGGAGTAAGCAAAGCGGTCCGGAACACGGGCCAGGCAGTTTCGCTCACATCTGATCAACGGTTTCATGTCCCCGGTAGACGTGGAGGTCGCTTCCTGTATGATCAACCAGTAAGTCTAAAAGATTCGCCGAATGACCAGATTCTGACCGCATAGGCCTGCAAACTAGGCGTCTTTTTAGAAGATGCGATGCTATTCCGGTAAAGTATTACCTGTATTTTCACGATCGCATCATCTGGATCACAGAGACTGAAGTGAAGGCTAAGTGATCTTGATTAGTATAGAGATGAAGCACTTACGCAGGAGCAGAGATCTGCTCGACTCGAATATCGTACGAGGGAGGGTGAAACCGTATGGCAGACTGCATGTCAAGACTCGAGAGAGAAAAAAAGACCCTATAGAAAGATGATCGAGATGATCGAGGTGAAAGGTGCACTTGGGATTATCTATCGTCGGAGTTGTCGGATTAAGTCGTTGCGCGTATTCGAGGCCGGGGCGAACGCCAGACAGAAGCAGACAGGAACTCGCCTCTGAAGCTCCTCTCAGCTGGATAACGGATTGTCCTTCAGTAAATTATCTGTGGCGGAAAAAGGGATCCGTTTACGTTTACGTACCTGACGTTGACGTCGTTCTTCGCGACCCCATCTCACGTGCGCCTACTGGTATGAGGTGATGAAATTCAAGAATTACAACTGCCTTCTCTCTCTACCAGTACGATCTAAGTACGCTCAATTCGAAACTCTGGAAAAGAGCCTATCGATCTGCATGCTTTGGGCACAGCAACGTCTGCTTGGGATTGGTGGCACCTGGTGGCACTGGGAGAACTCAACATGAAGTGATCCCGCGGCCGTCGTCCCGAGTTCCCATGATCTCATAGTCAATTCCGAGTTAGATAGAAAGTCCATCTTGGGGTACTTATTAGCTCTAGGGCCGCGGTGGCACGGTAGGAGCACCGGCACCGTGTTGAGTCCTCGTGTCTCCATGTCGACCTTCACCAGACCTCTGACCTCCAGTGGCTCCACTGGGCGAACCACGAGACCGTTGTTTCTTGGATGTCGCGATATAAAAACATTGCATTGGGACTGCCTGGTCCTCGTATAACCCTTTCTTTCCCCGAACTCCTTTCGCCATGGCGTTTTCGCGTCTCCTTGTCCTGGCTGCTAGTCTGGCCGCTTCTGTCGCTGCCTATCCTGACCCGGGCGTCGTCACCGGTTACACTTCTGTCCATGATCCTACTATGTGTAAGGATAGCTCTGGAACTTACTTTGTCTTCTGTACGCGGTCGACACGACTTAAATTTGCTCCACCTGACAGCCTGGATTACATAGCTACCGCTGTTGGAATCAACATCCTGACATCCACTGACCGGACTGCGTTTACCCTCCTTGGCCAAGTCTGGCCAGATGGTGCCTCGTGGACTGACGAGTACACATTGACCACTGACGGGTACGGTCCTTGTTCTTCTTCAAGTGACCCACTGAAAAAACGTCCAGCAATCTCTGGGCACCCGAATGTTATTACGATGGATCTAAATTCTGGGTACGTTGCCCCTCTAGATCAGCCTCAGCTCTGATCGTGTTTCTAGCTTTATTACGCCGCATCATCCTTCGGATCCCAGAATGTATGCTCTTTCTTTCTTCCAGAGTCAAGCTCAACTGTAACATGACCTGTCCCTAGTCTGCAATTTTTCTGGCAACCTCCACCACTGGTCAACCAGGTAATTGCTTTCGAAACTTCCTAGAGGATTGCACCAAAAGAGATACACAGGCGAGTGGACCAACGAGGGTTTAGTCACCTCTACAGTGACCGGAGATACTTATAACGTATGTGAATCCTCCTCCGTCCTCCGATGTAGACATTGAGTGGCTTTCGCAGGCCATTGACCCTAAGTAAGAGGCATCTGCTACGTATGAGCTGAGTATTCTGACTGGGGTTACCTATACTACAGCATATACGTCTGTTCGTTGTCTCGGTCTTGTATACCCGCTCGAATGAGGCTGATTCCCCCTCAGCCGGCAGCACTTGGTACCTCAGTCTCGGTAGCTTCTGGACTGGTATCAAAGGAACCACGTTAGTCCTGCCGTTCCTGGTTTGCTCGTATCTCAATCATCATGACAGCGTTTCCTCTTCGACTGGATTAGGTGCAGGCTCCATCACAGCTCTCGCAGAACGCACAGCCAATGGCGGCGCGATCGAAGCTAGCAGCATCTACAAGTATGGTGATTATTACTATCTATTCACGTCCTGGGACAACTGCTGCGAGGGTGTTGACAGCACGTACAATATACGTGTTGGACGCGCCACGAGGTCGGCTATTCCTGCTTCCGTCTTCTGCACCTAGT
Organism: Strobilurus pachycystidiatus; assembly: GCA_019915135.1. NCBI lineage: Eukaryota > Fungi > Basidiomycota > Agaricomycetes > Agaricales > Physalacriaceae > Strobilurus > Strobilurus pachycystidiatus. The sequence continues at coordinate 2,169,067 of JAHLMK010000004.1, forward strand.
GACATAGCTACCAGTATCTCTGGGACGTACTACGATGCCGATGGTGTCTCACTCCTGGAAGGTGGCGGTAGGTTTTTGCTCCCAGATCCTATGACGGTCCATTGAACTGAGCCTTAGGCACTCTTGTCTTGGAGACCCACGATGGCGTAAGGATCATCCAGATATCTGACTCTCTGGCTCCGATGTCTGATATTTTACACTATCCTAGATCTATGGTCCTGGCGGACAGGATATTTTTGACGACGCGGACGGCACATTGCTTGTATACCGTATGTTTTTCACATCTTGACTCTCTTCCAGAAGCACATTCTCAAACGGATGACAGACTATTACACCGCGGCAGGCAGTTTCGTACGTTTATGAATCCTCTCTGCTCTAATCTGCTTCTCATCCACTACTTATAGCTGGGCATCAACCTTCTTGATTTCTCGACTGGCTGGCCTGTGAGTGAAGTGTGATATCTATGCTCCATGGTGTTCTGAACGTTGCTTAGGTGGCCGTTTGAAAGCTAACACTGCCTAATATACCACTTCCTTTGCCTGAAGAAACAATGTTACATCTGTTCTTGGAACCTCGACTCAACGCTGTTACACTCCAACGCAAGAGGTGAGGGGGTCCGAATTAGTAGTAGTTCCTGACAAGCGCAAGGAGTGAGATGCTTCCGAGTCGGAAGGAGGCTGCGCAATTCTCAAGTGAACATGGTTCACTCTAGGCACGGGAGGTTGACTACGAGTAGGGTCGGCGAAACCCTGGATGAAAGCAAGTCCGCGACCTCCCTCCATATCCTCGTCCCGATAGTCAGTGCTTGCCCTTCCCCGTCGTTGCGCCGAGTATGGTGCTCTCCAATAGACAGAACAACGTTGATTTTTCGGCAGTGTTTCGCGTTTACAGTGGCTACAGAATGATTAAGATACTTAGATAGTTGTGTGCTCCCTACCATATCCGGGTGAAAATCCAGGGTTTCGCTGACCCTACTGAACCTCCCGTGCCTGAAGTAAACCATGGACCCTTAAAATTTGAGCAGTTCCCAGGACTTTCCCAGGAGTCCAGAAGAGTACCTTGAAACGCGGGAAACGCGGTACGCAACCCAAAGGTCCCAAACGCAACCGGTACCGTTTTCTTCTGATGGACAATCCGTGGGACAAGTTACAACGGTTGATCCACTGCGGAAACTTCCGTCGCGATTTGGATTCGAAGCTTGCCTGACGCCACGTTCTTTTCAAAAACTCATACCGCAGTATCTTGAAGTCCCTCAATTGAAGCCAGCTCAATTCTCGCAGGGCGAAGATCCCCAGCTTCCTGGTCACCGTGCGGCGGCGGCAAAGAGCAATTCAGTCAGTCACCAGTCTCTGCACAGTGTACCCGCCGTCCATCGTTACCGGGCCTTTGGTCAAGTCGACCGCGTTCCTAGCGTAATTTGTTTTGCCCGACATGACTAAAAGCACCGGAGGCCATTATAAGGATGCAGAGTCCAAGATGCTTCTCAACTACTCATCCTTCAGAGTTCCACTTTTCACCCACATTCATTTAAAGCATTTCTCGCAATGGCATTCCTGTCGCGCCTACTTGTCCTGGTGATCAGTGTAGTCGCGTCTGTCATGGCCTATCCCGGCCCCGGCCTTGTCACCGGAGACACCGGAGTGCACGATCCTACGATGTGCAAGGATAGCTCTGGCAAATACTTCGTCTTTGGTGGGATCTCTAATTCACTGTGAAACCGACGGGACTGAAGGCGATATCACGGCTCTAGCCACCGCCGTCGGTATCAACATCATCACGTCCACGGACCGTACTGCTTGGAAGCTCCAGGGCAAGGTCTTCCCGAATGGCGCACCTTGGACTGATGCGTACACTCTGACCTCGAATGGGTAAGACACCCGGATTTCAACTTCCAATCGCTGACTCACTATGACTGCCACAGCAATCTTTGGGCGCCGGAGTGTTACTACGACGGATCTCAGTTCTGGGTGGGTCCTTCGTGGCTCGGATGGCGCCTCAGTCTGGTTACTTACCGAACACTTCGTGACAGCTTTACTATGCTGCTTCAAGCTTCGGGTCACAAAAGGTACGCGTTGATCCTTCTGCTCGCTTGTGGTCAGGCGATGATGAAGTGATGACCTAGTCTGCCATCTTTTTGGCTACCTCTACCACTGGCGCGCCTGGTACGTGGTGAACTATATATCAGGCATAAGGATACTATGCGAATGACTCACGTTGATAGGATCATGGACGAACAAGGGTCTTGTCACCTCCTCAAAAGCCGGAGACTCTTTTAACGTGCGCTTCCTCGCCTCTTCTACGTACGAATCGTGGTCTGATTCTATTTCATACAGGCCATTGACCCCAAGTAAGCTTTTTGCGCGATCTTTGCTCTTGTGTTTACCGATTGACCGATGTATGCAGCATCTACATCGGTTCGCGACCCTCTTATATGAATCAGTATTCTTACAAGTCTGATCACGATTTCTATTAGCCGACAACTCCATGTATCTTAGCATTGGAAGCTGGTGGAGCGGTATTGTGGGAGCAACGTACGATTTCTGTTTTCATTATCACTCTGACCTGAACGTCATCTTCAGCGTCTCCCCCTCCACGGGTATGAGCCCAGGTGCTTTCACCGGTCTTGCCCAGCGGCAGGCCGCAAGCGGCGCCATTGAAGGAGCGAGTATCTTCAAGTATGGCGACTACTACTACCTGTTCGCCTCTTGGGACGTCTGTTGCCAAGGCGTCTCGAGCACATATAGCATCCGTGTCGGACGTGCCACCAGGTTGGTCAATTGCGGTTCACAAGATTCACCATCAGCTTACTGGCTCTACCTATTCCAGCATTGACGCGACTTATTACGACGCGGCTGGCGTTTCCCTTAAGAAGGGAGGAGGTACTCTGGTTTTGGCCACTCACGATGGGGTACCGCTCTACCACTCCGATATCGCATAGCATCTGAATACTCGCATATCGACAGATTTTCGGCCCAGGAGGCCAAGATATCTTCCAAGATGGCGACCAAACCTTGCTTGTTTACCGTCAGCCCTACCTCTTCTTTGTCTCCATGATCATAACTAACGTTCGATATAGATTACTACACGGCCAAGGGCAGCTTCGTACTTGATTCCCCATTGAACTCGGACTACCTGATAACACGTTTTGACAGCTCGGAATCAACCTGCTTGACTTCTCCTCGGGCTGGCCCGTACGTTATAGGTCTAGCTCTTCTTCGACGTCCACTGACCCGTGTTGTAGGTGGCTTACTGATTCGGCCAGCGTCGCGCCGAATTTCTTTCTCTCAGCTCCTTTTTTTGAGAGGGCACCTCTAATACCTTGGTTCATTCTTATGTACCTATTGATACCAGCCTTTTGGCCACGAACGGAATTCCCATCAGCCTTGCAGCAGATTGACGTATGAATGAATGGCTTTCGACTACGTGAGGCATTACACTGGGATGGGATGAAGAACGGTGATACATCATACCTTGATCCTACCTTCTGTTCCAGTCGGGCGTCGAGTGCTCAAAGAAATTCATGGCGCGATGCATCACTGCGTCTTCCATGTCCGATGAACTATCTGCATGCCATTGACAAGTACAGCAGGGCTATATTGAAGCAAACGAAAGAGTACTACCACCTTGGACTCTCCCCGGCAAAGACGATCACACCCTATGCGAGGCGAATTTCTCGTGGACAGCTCGAATAACCTAGTAACAGGTAACATTTATAGTGTCTATCATACGTGTCATAGTAGTACATCGACTATTTCGTCAGCGTCGTATCAATTGAGTAGAAATGTAGGCGAAAAGAGTGGCGTCAATAAACTACGAGGAATAATGAACATGACAGACTCCCCTGATCTAGCTGGGGGGGTGCGAGGTAAAAGGAGGTTCCTATCGAACCCCCGTGGTCGTTTTGTAGATTAGAAAGAAAAGGAAAACATACAGATGAAAACCTTTTTACAACATTCACAGATCCTTCCCGAGACCAGCCAACACACGGACGTCCGCCGTCTTATGCGACACGTCCGTGAACCACTCCTTCGCTCGCACAGCCCGCTTCTCCGTATCCTCCGCCTCCTTGACCTCCTTGCCCCTCTCCTCCATAGCATTCGTGAATCGGCCACGGAGGTCCCAAGAAGCCAACCTCAACACCTTCCTCGTCTCCCGGCTGATCCGTCCCGCATGTATATCAATGAACGTATCCTCCTCCTCCCCATCCGAGCGAATAACCGACGCCTTGACCCGTCGACCGACAGTCTTCGGGATGGAATTCGGCAGCTCCAGAACGAGGTACGCCGTGAGACCGACAGTGACTGCACCAATGACAGGCGCAGCCCACTTCTTCGCGGTCTCGTTGCCCAAGAGATCGGTGACACGGATGAGCCCCTCGATGAGGCCGCGAGCGCCGACGGCTTGTCCGCCGACCATTGTCAAGGCGCCAACACCGACGCTGACGAGACCAAGAGCCGTAGGCGTCGATGACTCCTCCTCAGACTTGCCATCGCCAAGGTGGATGTACAAATGGTGGTGCACGTCAAAGAGGTCCAGCAAAGTCGTCTCAAGCATATCCGGGCGCTGCGAAAGACCTATTCCAAGTCCGTGAATACCACCAGCGACGATGGCACCAGGACCAAAGCTCGATGACCGGCGGCTCTTGCTGCCCTTGCCGCTCTTGCGGACAGCGGAGAACATGGCTTCCGGCATGAAGACGCGCCTGTTGCGCTCGACACCCTGTGGAAGGTGCTCCTCCGCAAGATCCTTGATCTTATCAACAGAGTTGCTGGTGACAACGCGAGCCTCGTCCTCCGCAACCTTGACAGCCATGTCAAGACTGGACAGCAGGGTCCGGCGGACATCGCGAGCATAATCCCAGATGCCCAACAGACCGGGGTAGGTCGGCATCGACATGCTATCAACACCGAGTTTGCCTTGGCCGACACGCTCTAGAGCGTCGCTCAGGATGGAGCGCGCGCGGGAAGCAGAGGCGTTGGCACCAATCTCCTCGACAGTCTCCAAGTTCTCCTCCAGTAGATCTCTGCTGCTCTGCATCTTCTCCAACACGGGTTTGGCACGCTCGATTTCTTCTTTGGCGCGGCGGATCTCAGAGTCGGCGACCAGGGCATTGGCACCTGCCAGCAGATCAACGTCGGAGAGGAGGTTGACGAGGTAGGTGGATGCGGGGTGCAACTTGGACTTTGAGCGCTTGACGAGAACGAAGGAGCGAAGGGAGGACTCGAGATCGTCGAAGGAGGGGTTGGCGGTGAAGGGCTGGAGCGCGGAAGCTGAGTCGACAAAGTGAACGAGATCTTCGGCATCCTCGTAGGTGCGAGGGCTGAGTTGCTTGATCTGCTCAAGGACGAGTCGTCGACACTTGTCCTTGTTCTTGATCTGGTCGTACTTGTTGACAACAATGAAAAGATAGGCCTTTTCGTTGCTGGCGTTCCAGAGGAACTCCTTCGCCGACAGAGTGAAGTGGTTCTCTGCCGAGACGACGAAGACGACGACGTCAATCTCCTCCTGGCGAGCGAAGAGGGCGGTGGTCTTCAGACTGTCGCGGTTGAGACCAGGTGCGTCGATGAGGGAGATGTCGACGACACCGTTGTTAAGGAGCGACTCAGACGGGGCACGCGAGTCCGCAAGGTAGAGCTTGAGCATCTTGTCGTTGCTCTCGTTCTCCCCGACAATCTCTTCGAGGTCCTGCAACTGGGCGCGGGTGAAGGTTGTCTCGTCTTTGATGTCATACTGGACACCTTCGGCGATGATGTGAACCTCTTCGACGCCGTTGTTCTCCGCTGCGTCGTGGACCTCGCAGAAGGCGGTCGTGCAGGGCTGCTGGTCCACAGGCATGACCTCCCGACGGAGAAGAGCATTGACAAAGGTGGACTTGCCAGCGTTGAGGTCGCCGGTGACAAGCACCTTGGATGAAGTGTCCTCCACGCGAGCCCTGAGCTTGTCGATGTGCTTGAGGGCGGCGTTGATGCGCTCGTCGAGCAGGTTGGCAATGGACGCCTTTTCGAGTTGTGAGACGAGGGCAGCGGCGGAGGCGGATGAGCCAGTAGCTCCGAGCTTGAGGTCGAGGCGGAGGACCTGGAAGTCGGATTGTGGCAGGAGACGTTCGCCGTCATCGTCCTTCTGCTCCTCGGGCTCCTCAGATTCCTCGGCAGCGTCCGAGATGGAGGCGAGGGTCATGGAGCGGGTGAGGCCCTGCCTCTCAGTGGAGAGCAGCACGTCCGTCTCGGTTGCAGGGTCGTCGGCAAAGGACAGCGAACGGCGCATGCCGCGACGGGGCGCGGTGGGAGGGACAGCCGCGTCGTTATCGCGAAGCTGGGGGTAGCGGACGACCCATTCCTCCTTGTTGAACGTGCGGATGCCTCCAAGGATGGACTTTGTGTCATCTATGGCCTTGACCAGCCTGGGTCGAAAAAGGTCAGCAGATCGGCCAGAGACGATCACAGCGGGGTGCTCACTTGTCCTTCTGCTCGACATATGCCTCCTGCACATCCTCGACCTTGAACTGCCTGTCTCCGGAAAGCAAAGGCGAGGCGGGCTCCTGCATGGGGGATGACACCCTTGGCGTCATGTATGTTTGGGCCATTATCGTGTGGGTGGTAATTATTTGGCGAGATGGCTGGAATTCCAGCGAGTATTATGTGGCGGCAACAATGGGAGCCGCTGTTTGACGTTTGAAGGCGATAACTGAGTTGGGTGGTTGCGGTCGCTATGAGAGTCGAGACTCGGCACGAAATTCAAAACTGACATCAAGCTGACATAGCGTCGTGGTGTGGCGAATGCCGAGTTCCGATTCGGCCCGGTCGTCTTCATGTGACATCATGTTAGTGTCACACAGCAGCTTATTTTTTCGCGATCATGCTTCGGACAGTGTGAGTGCTCGTTGGATACCAAGGATTGCCTCTCATTGTGTGCAGGAAACCCAAAAATGCGCGGACCAAGAGGGCACTCGACGCCCGTTTACCCAAGGAAGTGGAGGATGAACGGATAGCCATATTCGTCAAGGGAACACATACTGGAGAAGTAGTTAACAAGGTCATGAAGGATCTGGTACGTCGTGCTATCCGTTGAGCTCACCAAGTCACTAAAGGGGGGTGTAGATGGCGTTGAAACGTCCTTCCGCTATAGCCTTCAACAAGAAAAACGACATACATCCATTCGATACCGCATCAGCATCGACATCGGCGACTTCTCTCGAGTTTTGGTCATCGAAAAACGACGCAACTCTCTTCTTGATTGGGCAAAGCAACAAGAAACGTCCCAACGGTCTCACATTTGTGCGCATGTACGACGGGCGGATTCTCGACATGCTCGAAGTCGGTGTGGAAGGATGTGTGACCATGTCCGAACTCAAGGTACGTTCAACGCCCCTTCATCCGTCCTGTATTCAACCCTCCCTCCAGACGCCAAAGTCGACGCCAGGCCACAAACCAATGATGCACTTTGCCTCCGAACTATTCACCTCCCATCCCCGCTTCATCCAACTCAAGTCGATGCTCATGTCGTTCTTCAACGGCGAGGAGGTCGACGAGATATGTCTCGCCGGGCTCGAGCACGTTATCAGCGTCTCCCTCGCCCCCACGCCCGCCTCCCTCAACAGCACCACCGACACCACCTCCGCCTCCCTCCCAAAAGTCCACATCCGGACATACACGACCCGCCTGCTCGCCTCCGGGACCAAGATCCCGCGCGTGGAGCTCACGCCCATGGGCCCCTCGCTCGATCTCGTCATGCGGCGACACGAGTTCGCGGACGACGAGGTGATGAAGCAGGCGATGAAGCGGCCCAAGCTCAAGAAGAAGGACGTCGAGGCGGGGCTGGGCAAGAAGCGGAAGAACTTGGAGGTCGACGAGATGGGCGACCTGCGCGGGCGCGTGCATGTTGGCTCGCAGGATCTGAGCAAGCTCCAGACGAGGAAGATGAAGGGCTTGAAGGACGACGATGGCCCCCCGAGCAAGCGCAAGAAGACGTCGGAGGATTCATGATGATGCCCGTGTATCTGTACTCATATTCCCTTTGCAGAATGCTATACAATGCATTGCAGAAGAAGTCTTGAGTGAAAAACCTTACTGCTCGTACTGAGCAATTGGACGTGTGCCGTGACATCGAACGCGAAGAATAGGACGGGTGCCGATGAATGAGATACTTAGGAAGTCTTGGACAGCCAAAGACGAAAATCGAGCAAGAATTATATTTCCAAGGATAATAGAAAAAAATGTTCCGCGCTTGAGGGTAGTTTGAAGGTCTTCCAAGATAAGTTACAGGGAGATCGAATTTGTTCCTGCAAGGAGGGCAAGGTGGTGAGAGGCAGAAGAAAAATAGATCCCATAAATACGACCGTGTGGGCGACTTGCCATTGGCCTGAACCCAGAGGAAAAGATCAAGAAGGAACCGCTCGGTCGCGCCTCCGTAAGTGAAGGGCACGTGCGACACGCGAGTTGTCCATTACCTCCATCATGATCATGAGCTCGAGCAAAACGGCACCAACACCAGCCCAATCAGAGAAGGATAAGGTTTGGCCTCCCAATTCCATACGGCCCATCTCATCGTCCTCATCACCATCCCACAGGGCGATGCCTCCTTCAAAGCAGGCGACTTCCCCGGTGCTGTTGGACACTACTCCGCCGCCATCGTACACGACCGCAATGACTATCGGCTGACGCTGAACCGCGCCGCTGCGTACCTCAAGCTAGGCAAGTACGTTTCCCCTTTTGAGAACGCTTGGGGCGCGTCCTGATGTTGTGTAGATATGAGGATGCGTCGAGGGACTGCACCACGACGCTGAGGTTGAGCCCTGATAATGCGAAGGCGCTCTTCCGAAGATCTCAGGCGAGGGTCGGCAGCGGTGCGCTGCGGGAAGCGGAGGAAGGTGTGTACACGTCCGACTTACACTACTCATTCTGGGATTCTCAAGAGTCAAGTGGCGTAGATCTCAAAGCAGCGGTAAAACTCCAACCGTCGGACGGCGCCATCAAGAAGGAGCTGGAACGTGTCTCCGAACTTCTGCTAAACGAAAAGTCTCGCGAAAAGAAGGTGCGTCCTCCGAGCACCTTTTACAACCCATTTAAATGACGGATTATACAGACAAAGCAACCGGTCGAGATCTCATCATCAGCTGCGGCTCCGGTCAAACGTCGCAGGATTCCTATAAAGATCGTCGAGGCCGATAACAAGGACCTGGAATCTGAACCGAAACCCAAAAGCCCCATTACTGCCAGTGTAACCGAGGCGAAGCCTCCAAAGTCGATATTGAAAAAGGCACCCTCGACAAAGATTGAAGAGATCCCAATACCAGTGCGTGCATTTTGTCCTCAACCGAGGTCCAATCATCTAAACCGATACAGGACAAGCCTAAACGTGAACTCCAAGCCATCCCCCCAGCGCCGCCCAAACCTGTCCGTGTCGGCGGTGGGATATTCAGAGCAAATGGTTCGCAGACCGTATTTCCCGTGCGCGAAGTCACCTTGAACTCGGACACCACCAAACCCAAACCCAAACCCAAACCCACCGTCGTCGGAAGGATGCCCTCGAACCTGTTCGACCTAAACAAGATATGGGACATGTGTCCAACACCAGAGGACCGCTTCCATCTTCTTACTGTGAGTGTTCGGTCTTCTCCCGCTCCTCTTCCCCTATTGATTTGGGCTATGTAGACAATCCCCGCGTCGCAATTCCCCGCATTCTTCCAGACGTCGCTAGAGCCCGGGCTCCTGACGTCGATCTTGCAGACGTTTTTAGACGTTCTTGACAGTGACTTGGAGGCGAAAGTGGTGCAATATATGAATGCTCTGAGCAGCGTCCCGCGGTTTGGGACCTTGTTGCTGTTTTTGAGTGCTGCAGAGCGTGATACGGCGAAGAGATTGCTGGCGAGGTTGGATACTAGTACTCTCAGTCCGGTTTGGACGAAGTCGCTTTGATACTAGTGTGCCAGTGAAGAAAAAACAACACCGGCTGCCTTAGATTAGGTATAACATACTTACAACCGTCTGAACTGTTCTAAAAGGTAAACATGATTGTCCCAGAAAGGAGGGTAGGTATCGTGAATGGATTATGGTGAGATGATACGGCACGCGCGCATTAGCAGAAGCGTAGTGTGGATTCGGGTAATCAAGCATACGCCGACAAGTTATGAGAGGACCTTTAAGCACGGATCAGTCTGTGTGAGCACAGCACAGTAGCTGACTCACAGCGAGGAGAACAATCGCAACGACGATGACGAGGACAATCATCAAGCACGCAGCCCTCTTGCCTGCGCGTCGCTGATGCGCCGCAGCCACAGTCAACTCCTCGGAAGCGCGCGACGTATCCACAGCAATTGAGTCCATGTTGGACTCGATGTTGTCTGCACGGGTTCAGCATAGCACTAGAACACGACGTAGTACGTACCAAGCATCCCCCCTTGCTGCTCCACCAACGTGCCCAGGTCCCTGAATATCTCCGAAAGCTCGTGTATGCCCGTTTCGATCTCGCGAATGTCCTGCTCGCGCTCCTGGATGAGCGACTCCTGGTACGCGAGCTCGTGCGGCGATAGCTGGTGCTGCATGAGCTGGGCCTGGCGTTGCTGGGGCGAGTCCATGGGTTCCTCCTCGTTGCTACATCATTATGAGCGTGGTATGGGGGAGGCAAGTGGGTTGCTGCGTACTCGTGTTCATCATCTACAGCCATCTTGACGCCCTCGACGACTGTCCGCTGACGTTCCGCGCTGACTTGTTGTGCACGTTGGAAGGCGGCGAGGGACATCTGGAAGTCGTGCGACGTCTTCTGCATGGATGTCCGTTGGTGTGGCTATTCAGGTGTACGTGGATGAGCGGGGCGTTGCTGTGGGTGATGCGAGCGCACCAACGTAGACTGCTGCGCAGCCAGCTTCTTCAAGTCTTCAGAGCCACGCTTGGCCATGGCTCTCGTCGTCTCCGTTAGGTCATGCCTATCACTATTCGTGAGAAGTCCAGACGGAGGGATACACCCCGGCGCACAATGTCTTTCTCAGCGTATCCGAATCCTTCGTTGTCCCGAGCTGGTCAACGAGTTTCAGAATGCCTTGAACGTTGGCATTCATCTTGAAGACCTGCAGAGACAAGGATGACTGCAGCGACAGGAAGGCAGCATCTTCGCTAGAGCGAGGAATGGTCGAAGATGGTCCGTTATTGGGGCGCGAGTAGCCCGCCTCGATATCCTGGAAGCTCATTGTGGTTGCTGGCCAAGTGACGAAATGGCCCCGGCCCGCACGACCGACAATTCGGTGGTTGCCGAGAAGCAGCGGCTAACAAAATGTCAACTTCTGAGTCTGCTCGTTCATCATATCTACTTCATCTTCCAATTCCTCTGAAGAGAGTCCCGCAGAACCCTCGTGGATGCCTCACGCGCGAACTCACCTTCAGACACCACGCCGAACTGGAGAACAACAGATTGCCAGATTACGCTTCGGTCTTCGGACGCGTTCAAACCGTCAGAACATGCGCCTGCTGGTGTCCGTCACAGTGCCAGACTCGTTGCGCTCACGAATAGATCCTTTTCGACAGCAGTACGACAAGCCACAAAGCCGAATGGCAGACTAAACCCTAAAATCTCAAGAGTTTGCAAGTTCCTGGTTGTACGACTCAATGAGTGCTCTCGTTGGCGGTATCGATGGTATGGTCCTTGCTGTCGCTCTCTTCTTCGAGCCCTTGCTCTCTGCAGGGCATGCTCATGAATCCACAAAGGAAGGCGACAGGACCGACGAGTCCCAGGACTCGCCGGAGGACGACAAAGAAGATGACAGTGATGAGAAAAAACAACCGTTAAATCAATGGGGCCAGCGAAGAAGGACTCGGCCAAGAAGACTTGACCTAAGTGGCTCAAAGTTATTGGGAGGCGACTTCCATCTCATCCTTCGAAGTATTCACGGACGCAAAGAAGGACGATAATGTCCCCCAAAACCGTCAACTGATTCAGGTTGAACAAGCACTGATGTCCCAGGCGCTCTGCTCCCCCCCAGTCCTGTTGTCCATCGTTATCATCTCTCATCTCAGCTCCAGCTGTTTCGAACTCGTGACACCCAGATTCCCAACGGCCCTTGCGCCGAATCCTTCTTTAAAGGCTGAAGCAGTACACCTACTCACTCAACGACTTCTGACATGACTAACCGCATCGCCCTCATCACTCGCTCAACCCAAGGTCTCATTGGCCGGGCAGCTGCCCTCCAGCTCGCTGATGACGGCCTGGACATTGCCATCTGCGACGATCACTCTCAGAACGCCGCTCTCTCAGAGCTGCAGCGCGAAATCCAGTCCAAAGGTGTTCGATGCCAGTCTTACACGTGTGACCTCTTGAAGGAGGACGACATCGAGACCCTCATCGACAACGTCGTTCAAGACCTCGGCGGACTGGATGTGGTTAAGTGTCCCTCTTCCCAAAATTTGCAACCGCGACGCTGATTCCCGGTACTCAGATGTTTGCCGACGTCTTGGACTTCTCCGTCGGAATAGGACTCATCATTGATTGTGAGGGCTTGCATGCCACTCAGGCGACTCGACTGAGCTGATGTTACTGCAGTGTCTGCCGAAGAGTGGGATAAGACCTTCGCCGCCAATGCACGCTCGACCTTCCTATGCTACAAGTATGCCGCCCGACAAATGATCAAGCAAGGTCGCGGTGGAAGGTTGATTTACAGGGCTCTCATGAACGCAACACAAGGTACCAGACTCTTGATAATAAACTCACTTTTCCGACCAGTTTTTCTTCAGCTCTTGTCGTCAATATTGGTGCCCAGACTGCGTCATGCATGGCGGTTCGAGGACTCTCGCAAACTGCAGGTACATAAGGCATTCATCGCTGCTTCTCGCCTTGACTCATGTATATATCCTGAATGTAGCGCTTGAGCTTGGTCCTCATAACATCACCGTGAATAACGTAGTTCATCGTGCTATTTCTGATACCGACGGAGGGCCGTACGGCTACGCACAAGGTGGAGGTCCCGAGACGAATCATAATATCCCCGATTCTGACAGTACTTCCTCTCAGGTCTGCAGAAATACAATCACGTTGCGAAAATGGGATTCTCCAAGCTCGTCCAGCCGTCGGATCTTGACGAGACGGTCTGTTCGTCAATTGGCTTCCTTGTCTCTGACTGACAAGTCTTACCCCCAGCTCGCCAAACGCACACCTCTCAAAAAGAAGCAGCCCACAGCGCAGGACATCACTCGCGTTATCTCTATGCTAGCTTCGAAGGAATGTGACTTCATGACAGGTGAGTCAAATTCTCCCATGAATTGAGGTGGAGTGGAGTGCTGAGTGTGATTATAGGCCAAACGGTGTGTATCTCACACCGAGAATTTGTCCGTGCACATAACTCACCTTACTCATTTATAGATTTCTGTCAACGGCGGGATTATGATGTCTTAGGATGCCACTTTTTCAATTCAATACAGATACAGACTCGACGATCTACAATGTTTCATTGAAATCTAAACTGTCATAAACCTTCCCCGTACGAAAAGTGTGGGCTCTCTAGATCTGGGCACCAATCGCCTGGATCGAATCTTCAAACCGAGCGTACTTAGAAGTCTTCCGAGGTTCAAATGTTGAACCCCAGTTCCATGATAACACAATCAGGTGAAGCCGTTCCTCCAGTCCGACAAGCTCATGTTTCACAGGCACTTTAATCCCTCCAGTCCCGTTGCCGCCTGATAGTCATATGTTCGGTCTATGTTTGCTTGCCTGACGCAGATGACCTTCAAGTTCTACGGTCGATTACTACCGATATAAATGGTCGGTCTATACTAGTCTTAGGCTTCTCGCAACACAGCAGTCCTCACATGCCAGCTACACAAGGAGTCGCCCTCGTTACTCGCTCAACGCAATGTTCCATCGGTAGGGCAGTGGCCCGACAACTCGCCCAGGATGGCTTCGATGTCGCCATCTGCAACGACGCGTCTCAGCAGGCCGCTCTCTCCCAGCTGCAACGCGAAATACGGTCTTCAGGCGTGCGATGCCAGCCATATGTCTGTGACCCGCTCAAAGAGGATGAAATCGCGAAGCTCATCGACAATGTCGCTCGAGACCTCGGTGGAGTGGATGTCGTATGCCTGATCATTGGACGACGATCTGGCCTTCGCTAACCGTCCCGGTCATAGATGTTCGTAAACACCGTGGATTTGTCCGTCGGGTGTGGGGCGCTGACAGATGGTGAGTAACGTCCTGACGAATCTGATCTGACAATGACGCATGCTAGTGAGTATCGAAGAATGGGACAAAACATTCGCTGTGAACACGCGCGCCACGGTCATGTCTTACAAGTACGCGGCGAGACAGATGATCAAGCAAGGTCGCGGTGGAAGACTTATCACCAGAGGTATCACCAGTGGTCTCCAAGGTATATACTTAGTTCTATTCTTTTCACGCTTCCAGACCTCGCGAGGCTCCAGGTTTCGGACACAACATATCTGCTATGACTGCCTCGTTCTTTAATTCGCTATCCGGGGCTTGTCGCAAACCGCAGGTGAGATCCTGCAGGATTCCAAATTCCCCGACGTTTATAGCGTTCAGCACTGGAACTCGGCCCTCACGATATCACCGTGAATATGGTCATTCAAAGCCCGACCATGTCGGCCAGCGACGACGCACCGTACGGCTACGCACGCAGTGCGAACTCTTCTATCATCTGAATGTCTCAATCAGTGCACTGATTCAGGCTGTCAGGCATCGAAATATACGACCAAATGTTGCAACAAAGCCCGAACAAGCACGCTCAGCTCCAAGGACGGACTTTTGAAGAGATGGTGCGCTGAGTTCTATCATGCAATGAAACCTCTGTCTTGATCATTTGATATCAAGGTATTGAAACGTCTTCCACTCGCTCAAAAGCAAGGGACCAGTCAAGATGTTGCTCGTGTCGTATCTCTTCTCGCAGCTAAGGACTGCGACTTTATGACAGGTAAGTATCGACCTTGATATCTGCTGTAGTGTGTCTCGATAATGGTGTGTCCCTTTGTCAGGTCAATCCGTGCGTAATAATCGTACCACTTTCTCATCCACGATGCTGACTACTATTCCCAGCTTGCCGTCAACGGCGGTTTCTTTATGTCTTAGTCGGGCGAGTGCCAATATCTCGTTATTAGTGTAAACAATGTACTTTCAAACCTGAATCCCTCGGCACGAACACCATGTGGAGGATGTCTTGAGCCACGTGAGTCAAATGGCACCCTCATCTTGACTGTGGCTGCGGCCGCCCCGCTGACGACCGCATCGCGTCACTACCCCGCGGCTCACTACTGCTTGCTTGATGAGTACAAGACTGGATGTTGGATAGCGATACAATTTGATGCGGTACGATATCCACGAACTCTCTGTGTTGCTACGGTCCCGACCACGATGAATGGCTCCCTGGACATAACCTTGAGTACTTTGAGGCGCTGGACGCCTGCTTAGCCCGTGTCAACGCCTCTGAGGTCCGAGTCCTTGCTCTCTGGGACGGAGAGAGTGTAAATCCTTAGTCGATCCTCGGACTTCAAGACCTCAACCACTCGATCACCTATTTCATTACATACTTACCCATATATCATTATGTACAGTTACCTATTTCCCGCTTTTTTCTCGCTTCTGGGAGTCTCTTGGCTTCTTACCACCATATTCACCACCTCCCCCCTTCGAGACTCCCCACTTACACGTTCATCACCCACTTTTGCCTTTGCTAACGCGTCCTTACTCCGCCGAATACCAGTGTTGTTCCCAACTTGAATCTCTGGTTCCTTCTTGTGAGTCGCATCATGCTCTGCATCTAGCCAGGTAACCTGGCCTCCTCGGTATGAGCAAGACTCGATACAGGAGGCCAGGTAAATCTGAGTTTAAATTTGGCGTGAACATCTTTTGGCTCTGTTTGGCGCCTGCGGATGGAACGGTCCGAAGGTTTTATATACCATATACGGACGAGGAACTTAAGACTCACTGTTCACGTCGCGTAGTACCGCTACGACATGAAGAAACCCTTGTAGACTGGGGCACACAGTGTTGCCGCACCTAATAGACTCATTTCTAACTCAGTCTTCCTCTCAATTCAACTGCAACATTGGCTGCAAACCAGCCCTCAACAAGTTCCATTTCTATCGAGAAATCTCTGAGGTAGAGCACCGGTATCCCAATGTGAGTAGAAAATACATCATTGAGTGTATTTTGAATAGCATGATGGCTTACTCGAGGCCAGGACACTTCACAGTCTATGTTGGCACTTGGCATGCCGCCGAGTTCCACTTCCTCTGGACTGCAATACTCAGCTGATTGTGATATCAAGCATTAGTATGTCAGTACTTATCAGTCAAAAGACATACCAAGAGGAGATGCGGCGCCAAACTTGCGCTCAAGACTTTCTGCTCGAAAGGCCAGGCAGGGGACATATCAAGTAGCGTGTTTGAGGAGGTTTGCCGCGGCAAAAAGCTTTCAATATAACTACAATCAGGTCTCAGGTAGTCAACTAGTGCTTGAAGCTGCCAGAGTCGTTGAATAGTGCTGTGAAAGCTGTGGCGTATATTCGCTTCCGTATATGGTATATAAAACATTCGGACCGTTCCACCCGCAGGCGCCAAACAGAGCCAAAAGATGTTCACGCCAAATTTAAACTCAGATTTACCTGGCCTCCTGTATCGAGTCTTGCTCATACCGAGGAGGCCAGGTTATCGGGCTACTCTGCATCCAGTGTTGGCCCGACCAAAGTCAGGCTCGCATTACACTTCCTTGACTGTTGAATGACGCTGAGTATTGACTTCTGCCCGTCGCGGTCTTAGTCGTCTCCGAGGGCTACCGAGTCGTTGCCGCCGTATCTGCCGTTGTGGACCGTGCCGCCGTCGCCGTCGCGACTCGCCGTCTGTGTAGAATTTTGCCTTTCTGACGTCTCGCCGTCTGATTGACTTTCTAGACTTTGAATTGTAATTTGTGTCTGTGTGGACTTAAGCAACGACTGCTTGGGAGCTCCGAGCCGGTTACCCCATTTCATACTTGCTCACAACCTGAGTCACGACTAGCCTCATGCCTGGAGGTCGACCTCGGCTGGGCTGTATTCGACAGAGGAGGAGAGATCGGCAGCACTGAAACGCGCCCGCGTCAGCCACTACGCAAAGTACGTTCAATGTCTAAGTTGTCTGGCCACAGCTTAACATGCATCACACGATGATAAATAGACATAAAGACACTATCAATGAGAAACGCCGTCTCAGAAGAGCCGAGCAGAAACAGGAAGTCAAAGACAGCCTTCACCTCGAAATCGAGAAGCAGACATCAGAATCTAGACGCAAACGACAAGGAGGGAGACCAGCACAGACTCGGAAAACGTCACAGGAGGAGGAGAAGTGTCAGGTCGACAACTCTGCCCGAGCTCATCTTGTTGCTCAGGCCCGTATTTCTATTTGCAAGTACATCGACTCTCATCGCAAGCTCATCCAGACGGAGGTAAATGACGCCGGTAAGTACCAATGTCTAACCTTCCACCCCGATACTCATTTGATTCCCAGAAGAGGACCTTATCCTGAGTCACAATGTTGATCATGTCAGCGAGGATTGGATCCCCTCGTCCGCCTCGACATTTCCGCATGGCAAGTCTGAAGCGGCGCAGCCCCTGCAGTGTACCCTGCTCACTTGTAGTCCTGCAGAATTCACCACCGAGGCATTTGAGTATTATGATAGTTGCGGGTGGTTACATCACTTGAACGCGTTTCGCGAGATGCGTCTAACAAGTAGGCTTGCCGTTGACATCCTTCGTGCTGGTAAGCTGCCATTTGCTCTGTTTTGATCTTTTTGCTTCCTGACCGCACAACAGGAATTGCCTCTGCGGAGGCAACGAACGTTTCTAGATTACTCGTTGCTGCCTTGCCAGGACTGCGCAATGAGAACCCTCATTTTGTAACTCTCTTGATGATGATGTAGTGCTATGTATGCGTCCGTACCGATTCAACAGCTACGAAGTGAGCGGCGAAATGATACGAGCACACGAAAAGCTCGAGACAAAGAAAAAATCAACTATCAGCCCAGCACTGCAATCTTCATTTTCCACATGCCTTTGTGTCCCCTCACCAAGCCTTGCAGGCGCAGAATCTGATGCGCCCCGAGAAAGTCGCAACGCAGAATTCCCCTGCGAAGAAGCTGGGGATCACTTCCACAACGCGCACTATACGCCATGATCAGCCCAGCCCTATCCCGACCACTCATTTCCTCATTCCAATAATGGTGATCTTGGATGGGCGTCGTGAGTTCCGCATGTATGGCGGTCAGGATGTCCTGGACGGTGACGCCGTTGGGGCTGGACGGCCGGACGTCGATGTACCACGGATATCGCGGGTGGTAGAGACGCATGAACGGCGCAGGGGGCGCCGTTGCGAGCTGCATAAGGTCGATTTGGTTGAATGAGGAGCCGAGGAAATTGATGAAGTTGTTTTCGATCCTGGAGAGAGGAGGGTGGCTGATGTCTATGTTCATTGGGAGACAATTGGAGTTGTAGAGGAGTAACGCGTGGAGCAGACGCTTTATAGGATCTGGGTATTCTATGAGAGTGTCGGCTAATGAAGTAGAGAAGGCCTAATCAAAGTATACCTATGACATCCGACCTGTTGTTACGCGCAAAGACCTTTTTGAGAATGGATGGATGGAGTTCAAAGTCCTGTGTCCAGTCGCGCGGTCGTCGCGATACATGCAACTCCCTGTATCCCTTTCCAGGTCGAGGAAACCAGTCATTATTACGCTTGCGCCAAAAGGCGCGTTTCGGTCGGTCATGTAGAAATGGGGTAGGAAGCATGACACAAGTGGGTCCGTTTGCAATCCCGGCAAACTCGCCCAGGAAGTTGTCGCGTTGAAAGGGAGCGGGACGATAGTACGGAGTGAATGGGTACGCCGAATTCGCATTGTACGGAAACGTTGGACCGTGCTGCTGACAGCCGTCAAACCAGGCGCCGTTAACGGTCGGACCAGTCGGCGGTCTATGCCAGGCGCTACTGCTAAAACCGTCGGACGGCCACGGATTGTGTTGTGGTGGAGTAGGTGAGAGCCGCCAGTCCTGATGACCGCTTCCTCCGCCTTGCCATCGGCCACCGACAGCTACCCATGGATTGCCGCCCGTGTTAACACCCATCGATGTATGGCGCCAATCCAACGAAGGCGATTGCAGAAAGTTGTTCCTCGATGCATCCCATTCAGGAGCGCGTTCTCTGTTGGCGAACATGAGCGACTCCATCAACAATGAGCTTGTCAAAAGTGATCTACAGGTAGAGGGGTCGGTTTCCTTGCATCGATGCGTCGTGGGCGGGATCTTTTGCGACTTGAGGCTTTGACGTGGTGAAAGTCAAGGTGTGGCGCATATTCTCTTCGGCGTCTCCTGGTCCCTCGATCACTCCTCTGTCCGAAATCTCTGCCTTATCATCCTCTCTCATTCAGCTCGTAGGTGTTCAGCACCGTCTTAACCTCCCTCCTCTGCTTTGGCGACTGCACATTTGTTCGCGTCATGAGAGTATGTATGGTCGTCGTCGTAAGTGGTAGAGTAGTTCTTTTACCCCGAGTAATAATCACTCGGTCATCGGCGATGGGCGCTCTACATGCAGATCATGTCTGTGCTCTAGATGAAGTTACGGACTCGACCGATTGATAATCAGTCCCAGGCCATTCCGTCGAGCTACAACCGATGATACTCTCTGAGGGTACTAGGTAGTGTCACTGAGCGTGTACTCATCGCTATCGTGCTCACCGAAACGGCCTCTCTTTTCCTTATGACAACAGCAGCTCAGGCCGCTTTTTCGGTATGCAAATTTACGAGCTACATTGAGACTATAGCACAAGAAGGATTTAGAATACAACGAGACATGTAAGTACAACAATGCAATGGATGGGGAATAATGATAGCAGTAAGTGATGACGATTAATGCAATGCAAGGCTGCAGGTTTTACAATAGCTCTGTAGGGTCTTCGGGCTCAGCAATCTGGCCGTCTTCGTTCCAAATTTCCAAGAACTACCGAAGATCAATGAGAATGAAGCATGAAGCAGGCACGGTGGACTGACCGTAGTTTTCTGTGCGTCAATATCCTCAGATGTAAGTAGCGGTTTCGATGCAAAAGGTAAGCGATCCCAGGCAATGGCGTTCTGATGTTTTCGTATTGCAGCTTTGTCGCCGACGGCACTCTTCTTGCCGAGCACAAATTTGGAGCATTTGCTGTTACCGAATTAGGGAGAGACAGAGAGGAGACACATGAGACGTACTCTTCAGAAAGAGAGTAGAGTTGTTTGAGGTACGACTTCAGTAGCATGGCGATGCCGACGACGGCCGTACTCCTGAGCAGCGGCAGTCTTTCCTCTAATGGTCTATTGTCTTGGGGTTGGTCGACGTCCATTGCATCCTAAGTCAGCGGTTAAAATAGTGCCAGGCATCTGTGGAAAGACAAATCTTACGGCAGCCCGTATGTGGGACAACAGATGTTTCGGTGAAACGCCCTCTAGAATCAGCATCCCGGTCGTGGATAGGTAGGCGGTGATGGCCTTGATCACGATGAAAACCTCCTCCTGGGTCTTGTAGTCAAAGGCAGAGAAATTGTCTGCCATGAACCGGGAGAAATTGACGTCGTGCTGCGGAGAAGATGAGTATAATCTCAATACAGTTCAAATAGTTCTGACCTGTGAGCATTTGGCCGACGAGGATTCTTGGAAGACCTTCAGCAACGCCTTCAGATACTCCTGACGTGCCGGACGTTTCTCTCGAACGAGCGAATACCACTGTTGGAGCAGCGCCAGTGGCGTGCTTTGGATGCGGAGACCTCTGACGTCTTCCGCAGCTTGCAAAGTTGCTTGATAGTCGAAGGCAGCCTTCGCACTATGGAGGTAACGAGTATTGATGAGGGTCATATGCTTGGCGTGGAGGATGGCGTGCAAAGACGTCGCGCGACTGCTGAGCGGACCGGAGGGACTAGTCTCCAAAGCGACGATAACGGGGAACGATTGCAGTGGATGAGCTAGACCCTGCTTGATCGTAAAGCTCAGGATGTCCACTGCAGCTGTCTGTATCTGTAGGTTGTTTGAAAGAGCAGCTTGCAAGATATGAGGAAGATATCGCTGGACCACCGCCGAGCTCACGCTGGAGAGGACAACGTTTATTTCTGGAATGATAATGCAGCATGACAGCATGAACGCTCACCCAGAATCCGCGAAGCCGTCTGTGTTGCCAATGAGCTCTTCCATATTGACCGTCGTAGGCTTCGCTGCCTTCTTCGAGTTCTCTTTCTCCTTCGCAGAATGTTTGGTAGCTTCCGAGATCAAAAACTCTTGAAGAAGTCTCAACAACCTCCCGCGAGTTTCACTGTCTGTCGATCCGAAGATATCATCCATGATACGGGCAGACTCCTCTAGGGTCATGAGCGTGGGCTGAGCCCGGAAAAGGAAGCCTGAAAATGAGTCGTTGGCCCGGACATCAAAGATAGATGTGGAAGTCGCCTACCGAGACACTGAAGTAGGCGTCCCCGAAGCTGAGCCTCTTCACTATGTTTCTCATACAAAGTGAGGAGACTGGTGTATATATGCTCGTTGATAGATTTCTTCAGGATATGTCGTGAGATCAATGCATTGCTGATACGAAGGGCTGTACTGACCTCGGTGATCGAATTCAACTCTTTCGCCATGGCTTCGTTTTCTTTCCGTAGCGCATCGAAGTTGAAATGCTCGCCGAGAAGGGAAACAATCATTACGAGCATAATCAGACCTTTGACTTCGCCCGCTCCCAAGGATTGCGTTGCGGGCCTTCTGACGAACTGTTGAAGACGCCCTGTTAAGCAAGTTAGTATCAGGCGATACCACGCAAATCGATTGATCGTGAAGAGATACCAACCATTGCAAGACTTCAGCAAACCTACTAGACGAATGAAATCTTTCGTAAGATTCTGCACCACGGAACACATCGTAGCAACGGATTCCTGCACAACCTTGTCAACGACGACGGTCAGAGAAAGTGTCCATCCCTACCTGTATACCGCCACCCGACGGCTTGATGATCATGGGTTGGAGAGCCGATTGCAATTCTTGTCCGAATTTGGTCGTGGTTCGAGGCATATGTGGTATTGCAGCACGAAATATCTTCAGAAGGTACTCTGTCTGCGCCTGCTCCTCAGCCTGAACGAAGGTCAAATAGAGCACTCTTCGCGCTCAAGAGACTCACATTAGTCGGGTTCTTCAGGTACGGAAGCAATGTTGAAGCATTAGTTCCTGAAAGGACGGCAGGGTACGCTGATGCGAACAGGTATATCGTCTTGATGCAGTTGATCACGGTCTTCTCGAACAGTCAGTGGTAGCGTCTGGTTGGGACACCCGGGACTCACGAAGCCAGGCAGGTCTGATGCATCGACCAAGCCATCGATGAGCGTTTCGCATATCTCGGAGTATCGCCCATGCAACGCGGAAATGTCTTGTTGACTTTCTTTACTGGAAATGATCGTATGAAGAACGTCTTCTAGAGGCGACTGCCGATCCTTGAAGTTGCTGGACACGCTCATGATCACTGTGACTTTCGACAGTAACGCGGTCTTGTCATCCGGAACGTTTGACCGTCCCTTCATCGCTGATGGTAACGCAGCAGAAGTAGGGAACCAAAGCTCTTCGATGGTCTTGAGAGCCAGGTCCTTGACAGTTTCATCTTCGTCCAGCATCCGCAACACCAAGCGAGTGCCTATCTCAGCTTGTTGGGCGCTATCCTGTGTAACGCCATAGTACGCCTTGAGGAGCT
This sequence comes from Strobilurus pachycystidiatus, assembly GCA_019915135.1. NCBI lineage: Eukaryota > Fungi > Basidiomycota > Agaricomycetes > Agaricales > Physalacriaceae > Strobilurus > Strobilurus pachycystidiatus. The sequence continues at coordinate 2,191,776 of JAHLMK010000004.1, forward strand.
TGATGACTCTCTTCCTGACGGAGAGACCAGTGTCCTGGAACGTCGTCAATCGACAGAACACATGCTGATGCCAGATGAACCTTACAGCGATACGTTCGGCAATCTTCGCGAAATACCCGCTGGCTACTTCCGGACTATCGATCATGTACTTGCCAATCAGCTCAACGGCGGCATCGCGCACAGCGGCAGAGTTATCCAACAGGTGGCTCTCAATACCCGTGCGAACCGATGGCTGTGCTAGAATTGTCGGGTCGCTGAGAACGATTTGGCCTAATGCTTTGAGCGCCTTCGTTCGCATGAAGATCGCGGATGCGTCCAGTGATACCAAGATGACGTTGAGGATAGGATTGAAAGAGTGGCGAAGGCTCTGAATGGTCCCGATTTCTTCTGCGTACCGATCGATCCTGGCAACCTCTTCTTGTGACCTAGAAATGGTTGTTGAGTCCTCTGAGGAGACGAGTGACAGCGAAGTATTTACCCAACGTCAAATACGTCGGACTGTTGATCCTTACTGAGGCTCCGCAAAGCATTCTTCAGTTTGCTACCGAAAGGCTGCATGACTTGGCTCGCCGCCGAGTGTTCATCGGTGGACATGGCGGCTTCTACATGTTTGAGAGAGGTGGCGAGCTCGTTGCCGAATGTTGCTGCTGTCAGCTCTTGTGCACTCTACGCAGACAGAATGAAAAATTGTCCAGCGCAAGGTTGAATAGCGACTTACATCGTAAGCCTGATCCTCAGTTGAGCGCTTGTGAAGATGGGTCGAAACATCTTGATGGACGGAGATGAGTTTCTCGAGTGCCTTCATATCAACGCGACTAGTTGTCTTGAGACGCTACGTCAGTATGAACGTCCACGTTATTGACGATGGGGTTACCTCATCCAAGGGTTTGAGCAGCTTAGACTTCTGAGTGCCGCTCTGAACCTTGAGTACGCTCGTTCGGATCTTCGCAGCAATTACTCCTAAGTGATCTAGCGCGATAGTCTTGATGGCGTTGTTGTCAGCTTGGGCATCTTTCGACTCCTTAATGTCGTCCAATGCAGTGACCTAGTTAGATTGAGAATATAGTCGAATCAATGCTTTCTCGATGTCTGCGTACCATGACTTTCGACGCGACACTGAGAAGAAGACTGGCGGCGGGCCATTCAGGCCAGTAAAGGACCACGAGCACGTCCTGAAGCAGATTGTCGAGGATCTGACGATATTCGGCTTCATTGGAGTTCTTGGTTGCCTTGCCGGTACCAGATCGTCGAGTCAAGAAGAAAAAGATAGCCTTTGCGGTCTTCGTCGCCGAGTCCAGGCCAGACGAATATAGAGCGATCTCCTGCTCCCCGATAAGTGACCATCGAAAGATCGAAGATAAGCGCCCATACCTGGTTGTCGTGCTCGTCCAAAAAGGGCTCCTGCTTGATGATCTGACTTTCATTCATACTCTCCTGCCGTCGAAGAGCAAACTTCTGCACCCTGGCAGCCTCTATCCTCCTCGCCGCAATACGAACGTCGTGAGCGGATGTCTGCACTAACTGTAAGAGCAATGCTGAAACCGTCCTTATTGACCGCCCGTCTCTAAGCCTGAACCGACGTCAGCCGCATTCAGATGGATTGGGACGAAGCGGCGTACCTGAACTGCCCAGCTTTCTGTTTCGAATCTGAGAGCTTGATGAGAGATAGCAATATTTCCTCGATAATCCAAGATCGTTGCTCCTCGTGACTGGCAAATATACTGCGAACCAAAGTGAGCGCATCCAGCCGGAGTCCCCTCATTGCACTTTTACCAAAGGTCTTGACCACGTTATCCGCTATCTTGTCCTTTTTGCCTCTACCCTCCTCGGCACCCGCCTCCACGACGAAGAAAGGGCCGATGGCTATGTAGACCGCCGAAATGATGATGGAATCCGACATTGTTACGCTCTCGGCATTGACCAACGAGTTGATTCGGGGCATTGTCGACGACAAGGTCTGGAAAATCTCCTGCATGGCCTTATTCGTGACGTTGTCCTTCATCGCATAGGCCAATAGGGGGTTCGCAGTCTCCAGAGTCGATTCGATGAAGGGATAGATGATCTGGTTCAGCTGGTTTTTGACTGTGGCCATACAGGACGTTATGAGCTCCTCGGAGTATAGCTTGACGGCAAGTAAGCATCGAAGAATGGGAAAGATAGAACAGGCATACCTCCTTCGGCAATCGATCGCTACCAAGCAGAGTCATACAGCACTCCGCCGCAAGAACGGCATCCCTGGCATGCTCGACCTGCAAAGCTACCCTCTCAAAATCAACAGCAGTAGGTTCTTGCTTTTCGACAGCCAAGCCATCTTGAGGGTTCTCCTCCCCTTCCACAGGCGTCTTCGACTTTGAACGCTTTCGCGTCCGCGCCTGCTTCTTCGGGCTCAGGCTCGCCGTCTTTCTAGACGACGGCGCGATATGCGTCGACGCAAAGGGATCCACATCTTCGCCCAGCTTCACAGACCTCTCCAGTATTTTCGTGATCCGAGACAGAGATACAGTCTCGACTTGGCCTATACGTGACTTCCTCGGCGAGCCAGTTACACCAGGCCGAACGCGTTTCGTAGGCCTCGAAACGTAGCCTATGTATTTGGAAAGCTTGCGAATCATATCAGGATGAAGCTGGGGACGAGAGCACTCGATGGTTGAGTGGGACCAGAACTTCTGGTCAAGATCGTCGAGTTCGCATTCGGCAGGGATGCTATCCTCGGCTTCGAAGATATCTCCAATCAGTGCAGTAAGCTTGTCCACAGGTGCTGCGAGTGAATCGATAAGTGAATGGTGATTATATGCGCAAGATATCGCATACCTCGATCATCTCTATTACCACGAGTTGCACTCTTAGTAGGACTCGACTGGAAACTATCGTCTTCAGCGTCGGAACCAAAGCCGCCAAGATCGTAAGGGGAGTCATCTGTGATCTTCGGTTTCTTGCCCGTCGTCGAGGGAGTCATCCAGGGATTCGGCGGCACAGCGACGTAGGGCATACGCCGAGGCGTTTTCATCCCCGATGTGCTGGGTGTGAGAGGAGCAGAAATCCTGGATATCGAAGGGGTCACTGCTAGTGATGAGGCTCTCGAATCATTCGACGCTTTAGATTTCAGCGATTCGGTGGACTGTATGCGCTTGAAGGGGGAAGTACTGATTTCGACAACAGGTTTACGCTTTTGAGGCGTGACATGGGCGTGGCTTCGGCTGGGTGTAATGGCCTTGAGAGCAAGAGGATCTGGGCTCTCCTGCGGAGTCAATTTACGATGTCGTGGAGGCGTGGTGGGCCGGGGAGGTGCTTCGCGGACTCGGAGTTCTTCCGTCTTGCGGGATATAAACTCGTTGACAAAAGCTGCAGACTGGTCTGGGGTATAGAGCTTTGGGGGAGACGGAGCGGGGGGAGGGGCCGGGAGACCGAGCGCAAATGCCAAGGAAGAAGAAGATGAGATTTGGGAGGGCGGCGGCGGAGGAGTAGGATATGCGGCAGTTGGAGTCGTTTGTTGAAGGATGGACTGGGCGAATGGCGCTGTTGGATACGACAAACTTTGAGCACCGTTGGGCGACCAGTGTGCAGTGGTTGGATATGGGTAGGAGCTGTAGGCAAAGATAAGCAAAGGGCGAATATATTTCATTGGAGGATGGACGTACGGCCCTGCCTGCTCATTAATTAGTCGCACTGCTGTGTCGCGATTGCTTTCCCAGTATCCCGAATCGTCCGCAGAAGGGTCTGAAGAGCCCAGATACGACAACTCCGGCGCATATTCAGTGTATCTGGGAGGCGGTCCAGGAGGGTACGGCGCCCCGTTTGGCAGCGCATAGTAGGCTGGGTGGGCAAACGATGGCGGCGCAGCGGTGCCCGTCAGACCGTTCAAATGGCGCGCAACTTATGTTTATTGGGTAATGAGCTGAAATAGCGTTATATATGCGGGCTGCTGACCGTGAGTAGAAGGCGTCGCAGATGCCATCGGGTAAGCGCCAAGTAGGCGGTGAGCGTCCCGAACGGAGTCCGCGGAGCCTTGCGGCGCGTTAGGGTCCTGGTACCACTGATCGCTGCCGTCCATGGCGGCGGCGCAGGGAGCGGGCGGTGTAAGTCCTTGTGGACGTCGTGCACGACGTCGATGAACAAATCGCGTTTACCGCGGTCCCGTTCTGGTCCAGTCCCGTCGGCCTTTTGCTTTTGTCACTTCAGGCACGTGTGACATTACCCAGCCATGCCTCCTCCTCCTCCCACGCGTCGAGAATTTGCGCTGGTGGCCATTCTCGCTGTCGCCGTCCTTTACTTCTTTACATCCCCGGCACCGCCGCCACGCAAGTCGGCTGCTTTTGTCGACCATGAAGCTGTCATCCAAGCACCACATAAGAGTGTCCCAGACGTTCTGCATACTCGGTTGACTTGGGGACCCTCCGCCGTGCCATCTACCCAGCTTATATCTCACGTTCCTGGTACGTGAACCAGTCATTAACCCTCATTGCCGTCTGACAAGATATAGGCTGGACAATATTCGACAAACTATACATATTCAAGGGCACTGTCTACATCGTCTCAGACCACTCCGAAACCCTTCCCGACGTATCGACCATGTTCTCCCGAGGCTTGGACATTTTTGAAGGGAAGGAGGCCGAGGACTCTCGACTACCACTTCCCGAAGATATGCAAATAATCTCAACGAAACAAGCTAAAAGTCTGTTTGGATCGGGCGCTCAGATCATCGATGGCATGACGGTCAATCATCTCTTGCTTCCTGAAACACAGAGAATTGAACAACCCCTCTAGTTCTTCATCAACGACCCGAAGCAATAGTACGTCCCCCATCAGCGGTCATACATATACGCTCAACACTTGACAGTATAACGCATTACTACCATTGGTCCGCAGAGCTATGGTTTGGTCTATGGCGAACATACAGCTCCCTGGATCGCCATATAACTTCAAACGGTACTACCTCGCTTCCACCTCCACGCCGACTTCTTTTCAATCGTATCGACGCTGGTCAATGGCGCGACTACGCCTCGATGAATCAATGGGTCGTTCGCGCCTCATTTCCCTCTCTTACTATGGAGTTCATTGACGATTGGCAAGACCGGATTAACCTCGGCGTGCCGTTCGTATTCGAACGTGTCCTGCTCGCAGACCGCTCTTCCTCCATGTTGTCGTACAACTATCAGCGCTATCAGCGTAGTGCCGCCGCAGCCTTCGGTCTCCCCGGAAGCGCCTACTGGTGGGCTCCCATCCGCAATAATGTCGTCAAAGCCGCTGGCTTGAATGCATCTGTCGGCGGTGGGACGACATCGACTCCTGTCATAACATATATTTCCCGCCAGGAATGGGGCCGTCGTATGCTGATACCAGAGCACCATGAGAGGCTAGTCTCGGAGCTATACAAGCTCCGCGACGAGTTTGGATACGAGGTCAATGTCGTGAGCATGGACAAGTTATCTCGTAAAGAACAGATACAGCTGGCCGCAAAGACAACGGTATGCTCGTTTGTGGTAGTTGTTGTGCTTTTCTCACTTGCCCACAGATTATGATGGGTGTGCACGGAAATGGATTAACCGCCCTTCTCTGGATGAATCCAACGCCTCGATCTACTGTCATCGAGTTCTTCTTCCCAGGTGGATTCGCACACGATTACGAGTATACAACCCGTGCATTAGGAATGACACATTACGGATTCTGGGACTCTGAGTACGATACCGCCCTCTTCCTTTGATGGCACTCATGCTCAGGCTCTTCCCAGATCTTTCACCAGCCCCGGCATACCACTCCCAAAATACGTCGAGGGCTTCCAGGGTACGCGTCTCTCTTCTCTCCGGCTTCGACCTTCTTGTTAACCCTCTCCTTTATAGGAAACTCCATCCCAATTGACGGCGCAGCCGTTGCCAAACTATGCCGAGATAGACTCGAGCTCGTCACGGAAGACGATGACTAGCCTTACTTGTAGGTGCACAATTCCACTATTAGTACTACAGGCCATGGAGGCACGCTATACATAGACAAGAGTGACAGGACACTTATCTAACTTATTATACTACTTGCATACCTTACGATAATGGACATACCATGCTCTCTGGCCCACCCTCCCGAACGACGACTATCGCAGTTCGTTGCAGCTGACGTCGGCCTAGCGCTTTGGTTTTGATCGGAGTTACCTATTTGAGACTTCATCCCGCTCACCGAGCTGGAAATCAAGCGTTCTCATGAAAATGAGCAAGACTCGACAAAAAACTCCATTTCCAGCGACGCTTATTGGCAGCAACGCGAAGGCGTGCCTCGCACTGCTAGTCAATCTGGGTGGATGCATCGTCTGATTCTGATTTTCACTTCACGGGCCATTGGTTCCTTCCCGGCTGTATCACCCAGAGAAAGGCTGAGACATCCATCGGTGTGTCATTTCTCCTTTCTTTTTCAAAGTTTGTTAAGATACTCCGTGGTGTAGAACGTAGGCATATCCTTCCAGACCGGGACTCGGATTATCATAAGGATTTTCTACCGTGACTGCCACAGACGGATACCTGTCAGACTATGATCCTACAAACGACGCGTTTCTGACCAAACACAATACTCGAATGGCTTTCTGAGATACCCGAAACGCTCTCAAACAAGCCTTCTGCGTCGATCGCTGAGCTTTGGCACGATGTATAGAATTTACGCCTCGGATGAACCTGGTAAAGGGAGAAGAGTTTTCGATACCATCACGCCGCAGAAATGGGACCTGTTGTGAGCCTAGGTGAGAGCCGCGATTCTTGTACGTCAGTCAAAGGTTTAGAAATTGCGCCACAGGAGTGCAACGTCAACAGCTCATTCAGGAGACCATTCCAGTGATTCACCGGGGACACATTTAATTCCTGGGCACTGACACGGCCGAGCGCGTTCAATCTTGCTTGATGCCTTCTCCCAATGGTTCACTTGCATCTTCAAGTTTGCACGATTCGAATGGAAGTGCGGAACCTGCAGTCAGCAAATGAAAATGTATGTCATATCATAGCTCTGAGTGAGGGTCGTGGTATTTACTGGCGGTCTAGAAGGTTCTCAAAAAATACGCCACAGAAGCGTATCGGTCAATCTCGGCAAAAGAGCGAAGGCTCACGCACGCGAACTCGTTGGCTTTCTATTTGTGCTGCATGAAGCCACCTCGAGGATTTTCTGTGCACAAGAGGGAGATATGCGACAGTTGGGTGGCCCTCAATGGTCGACATCTGTCTGCCTCTGAATTGTGAATAATACAAGCCGAGGCTTCTGTAAGTCGCTTCATGTCTCTGTTAACATCTCTGACCTTTCTGGTAGGCTCGCTGCGCGCAGAGCGTTGTGCAACTTTTTCGTCTGCGGTGTGTTTTATCTGGTTTCTGGACACGCAATGGAGAAGGCAACCCGACGGAGTGCTACCCCACCCGTAATGAACGATGTGTACATCTGTTTACCTGTTCGTCGAAACAAAGGCGATCAATGCGCCGCGGTTGGACATTGCCGATCTCTCTTCATAACCACCACGATCTCATACAACATCGCTCCCTTTCCCGACGGTCAACCATGTCGTCGAGCCAATATTTCATCCCAGAAGATTTTGGCGACTTTTCTGGGATCAATACTGGCCATGCAATGGGCGTCGGTGGGCTCCAGGGTCATTCAGCTCTCCAACCTAGTGCATATTCTTTCGAGGATGAACTCCCAAATGCTTCGTATAGCCCACCCGGCAGAGATTCATCCAACCTCGACATCCAATACCTAGAGTACATTAGACAGAACGACCTCGCGTCGTTCCCAGTCGAGAATCATATTAGCCACCTTCCCCCCCAGAACCTCCTTGACGGCAGCACTACAAATTGGCACCAGCCGCACGTTGTGGATGCGTCGACCACCGCTAGCGGAGTGTACCTCCCCGCGACCTCGAGCTACGGGTCGCTCGGCACCGTCGGGCTACCAGCATCGTCGCAGCCCCCATTCGACGCGTCAAATTATGACCACGCAGCTCCCAACACACATCCTTACCCGGCCATATCCCCTTCCATCGAGTCTTCTCACCCCGCCTATCTCTCGACGGGTATCGCAAGACAAGGATTCAACGATAGCGACAATTCGCTGCCATCGAGCCACCCTGTACCACAGACCTTCGACAATACCACCCCACCTCCCACCAAACGTAAGCGGTCAAAATCGAAGATCAAGGCCACAGTCAACAAGGAGTCCCCTGCACCCTCCGAGCAACCACCTGTTTCCGCTCGTTGCTCCAAGCGAGGATCGCAAAAGCAGGAATCGTTTACCTCGACCTCGACGCCTCCTACAGTGTCTGGAGGTCGACTCGTGCCGATTCTTCAGTTGAACCAGGATGCCATTCATTCTGCCAGTGGCAAGGGGCCTGAAATGGCGAAAAGACAGCGGGATTTGGTCGAGGACGAGCCGAGGACTCCCAAGCAAGCGCATTCTTTGCCTGCGCCGGTGGTGTGGACCACTCCTCAGACCGCTGATACCATGAACGACGAGGGCAAGAGAAGAAAAGTCGGTCATGGCACCTATGAAGTTCCTGAGGTCTGTTGCACTGCTACGATATTGTCTTTCTGTCTGACTTCTACTCTAGGTATCCACCCATCCTAAAGAAATTCACGGACCCCTGCAACGCATGCAGGCGAAAGCAGACTTATACGACCGTGCCCAGGTCAGTTTCATACCGTAATTTGTTCTGATGTCTAACATGAAGCTTGTAGTGGGTACTTCCCAGTGGACCTGTTGCTTGGATATTTGGAACGCAGGAGTCGCAACAGTTCCAGCGGAGTTTCGCGTGGATTGTGGATAGAGTGAACGTTGAGGTCGCTTGGCCTGTCACCTTCCACACAAATCTCGAGGCCGTGCAGATTACACTCAATAAACTCTTCACGGCCAGTATTCATCGATTCATCTACCGTTCCTTCAAGTCGCTTGGCGCCCACCGCAGCATTCCCCTCGACAACATCGTCCTCATCACCATCGGCGCTCCGGAGTCGCGCAGAATCAAGGCGCCGACGGTGCATTTTACCGGCACCATTATACCTTGCGAATACGCTCCGCGGTTCATCCATCATCTGGGACTTGCCTACAAAAGCGTCCTCTCCATGGGAAAGAGTCTCCAAGAGCTACCACAAATGCAGTCGCAGATCGCCACCAATGGAGCGAAAGAGCAGAGCTCTGCGGACACGGCATTTAACCAGCAGCCACTTGCAACTCCTCTAGCTTCTACCTTCTTGGGCAATCATGGTGACGGCACTTTTGCTCCTCCGGGACCAGACAATGCATCTGTCTCTGGAGATCAATCCTCCGATTACTTCGTGTCGCCCGTCCACTGGCAGTTCGACGGACTTGCACCCACTCATGACAATTCGTCCTATCAGTCGACTCTACCCTTTGGGGTCGGGGATTTCTATCCAGCCCAACCTGAAGCTCAGGCCTCAACCTACGAGTTGCAGGGGCAGGACGCACAATGGGGCTATAGTGCTTCTACCGCCCCACAGTCCAGTACATCGGGGCCAGTCGCCTCAACTTCGTACTCAAGCGGCAGCGTGTATACTGGCGAGCCATTTACTTCGAGTTCGTACTCGCCATGGAACTCTGGCTGTTCTCCTGCCCGACAGGCTCATACATCGGGGCCGGGAGCGTCGAATTTAAACTCGAGCGGCAGCATTTATGGTGGCGCCTACCCATACGATTACCAGTACCAGCCTAGTGCCGTACAGTCATTTTCGTACCAGGACGCGTCCCTTCAGCGGGATGATCCAGATTCGTTTACCTCTCGCTCCACGGTCTTGCCGCCCACCGCTGGAAACATGAACCCACCCGCTTTGAAGAGCACGCTCACAGAGGCGACACTTAACTGGAACATCTAGCCCTTCATGTAAGAAAATCGGATATAATTCCCTCCTCACATAAACATAATTATCGTCATGCTTTCCGGCCGCGGGTTGCCACTGTTGCTCACTTAATAGTATCATCATCTGCTGTCGCCTGTCTTTCTCAACCACTGTGTCCATATATCTCAAACGCCCCTCTGTCTATAACGCTTATTTACGAGAGTCTCGTTGGCATTCAAATGCGGTGCTGATTGCGCTCTTTTCACAAGCACTGTACTGCACATATAAGCGAAGAATTATGTTGCGTCGACAGCGTAATTTCGCCACAAGGCAGTCGTGGTAGCTTTGACAAAGTTATACTCACTCGGAGACGTGGTCCTCGCAGTCATTCAGGATGAACTATAACTTGTTGTGGTTGTTGTTGCGCTTGTTGTTGAAGCAAGTTTCGAAGGCCACATAACAGCCGCCGAGACAGGAGTCTCTGACACCCACCCAAGTCTTAGTTACAACGGGGACAGCATCAGAGTAGTATGTAAGTGTCCATTCTGTAAGGAATGTACGCAAAAGGGTCTATATGTCCTTGATCGTATTGATAGGAAAGTCATACGGGTAGTATGAAAAGAGTTGAAAAGAGTACGTAGGTTAATGAAGCACGACAACGGCGGTGATGCAGGCAATAAGAGCTGCCAGAGTCACTCCATCATGGAAGAAGGACTGCAGGCTGATAGCGGCATCCGAGTCTGACAACGACGTGGCGCCAACGGAACCTGGTGGCGATGAGATACCGACGATGTCACTAGTCAAGTTAAGTACCTGCCGAGGAGCCACCTGTCGAGGAGCCTGTCTGTGAGACAGCTGAGCCGACAACACTAACGTTGCCAGCGCTGTTCGTCTCAACAGCGATGCCGTTGCTGATGGAGCTGGTGGTCTTGCAGTTACTCGATGTGGGGGTCATCTGAACGGTGGAGGGAGTAGCCGTCGTGCCAACAGTGTATGAAGAGGTGGATCCACCGTCAGTGAGAGCACCGGTAAAATACTGTTGGAAAGTAGAGTATCCAGTTGAGGTTCCTTCTATGGCCGTGATATAGACGCCAGGAGGGTCTAGAACCGGTCAGTCAAGAGAGCACAGCGGACACCTCCGTACGCACAAGCAACTTCCCCATCACAACTCTCGCTGTGTGTGAATGAGTGAAGCTCTCACTACTGATCAGTGGTACTCACAAAGTTCCATTGAAGTCGTAATTGCCTGGCATCACAAAGTCGCAACCCATTTCATCAAGTTTGTGTTCGCACATGACACCAGCGGACCAGGTATCGTTGGCGTTCGTGCAGATACGGAAGCATACTTGGTTGTACGACTGGAAAGCAGTCAGGACGAAATCTCAATAGCTTATATCTGATACCCACGATGAAAGACTAAGAATTTCATTAGCACATGGTATGATATGCCACCGAGTGAAAGGACATACCATCCATTCCTCAAAGCTGACATCGTCGCCAGTGACAGCGTTGGTTGTAACATTGCCACCAACCGGGTTTCCATCGCCAGTAGCCCCGTGAGGATCGAGTTCACCTCCGTAATCTTTGGCTTGCAAGTTGATTTTCGTGAAATCCCCGTAGGCTTTCAGCTCAACGTAGAAGTCTTCAATGACACCGACGTGAGAGACGTTCAGGGTGACGGTGTAAAAAAACATACCAGTTTTAACGAACGAAGCTCCGGTAATGACACCGTCAGGAATGACACGAGCGTTATTGCGCGCTTGAGTACACCATGCAACTTGGAACGCCTAGTAAGGAATGAGCTTCAGGAGGCAAGGCAAGCGCACAACGATTGACTAGCCTCGGAATCACCGATGGTAACGCCATCATCGGGAGGAGCAAAAATACACCAGTCCTGTTAAGATGTCAGTGATTACAGTTAGCATTGAGTAGATTGGACACGAACGTCGATGGAATTGAGCGAAATCAGTCTTGCGGTAGACGTCTGGTTAACGTCGGTCCCCAGAGTCGCTTGGGGAGGATTAGTGGTGCCCATAGTTCCGGTGGCCACCACGCCCTCTGGAAATGAGGCTGATGAAGATTGTGCGGATGAGCCAGCGGTGAGCGCGAGCAAAGCGAGGGGCAAAGACATGATCAGAGGGAGGAGGGGGGGGAAGAATGTAGAGAGTGTGGTGGTAGGTAGGAGGAAGAATGTCGAGAGCCAAAGCGACGCGACGAAGTACATCCGTGCTCCAACAAGTCTCCACAGGCATACTATGTTCTAAAGATAGCACCGCACCTCGAAATGTTTTAACGGGGCGCTATGACCGCTGCGCTTCACTCCGAATGAAGTGACTTGCAGGTCGCGGCGAATTCTTCGGTGCTTTCCTATGGTAGCATCGTCGCTAGCATCCGCCACTGGCAGGATACAGTCACAATTCGGGGAACATGCGACTGGCACTTTCTGCAGGTGGAGATTTGTGGATCCGAGTTATTATTGGCTCTGGTTGGAATCTGATAGAACTTGGGGGTGATTGGCTGTGATTGTGAGCAGAACCCTCTTCGTCATGGAAAGAGGGTTTGTTGGCAAGCCTCCTGTGTCGCGTCCCGCTGTCGACAGCCTCGAAGCTACTCCGAGAATTTGCGTAGAGTTGATCATACTATTTCCGCGATCTTTCAACGTGTGGGCAGAGCGCGGCGCACGGCAGCCACTGGTGTGTCGGAAAAGTGCTAGATTGCTTGTAACGGTAGACCAGATGTTAAGTGTCGTTATAAGCAGATATGGATATGGCTGGCTTATAACGCGGGCTTCGAGGCATATGAGCGCTTGTAGGACACCGGACTGGACTTAAGACGTTATAAGCACAATAATACTTATGAACCTTACGACGTCTCACATCAGGTATTATGCTCTCATAACCTGTAGGACCAGCAGATACAAAAAAAAATCAAAAATAGGATTGAAAAGACACTACAGTACGTTACGATACAGGCTATGCTCATGTCACGAAGTTCTGTCTCCATCATGACCCGACTCGAAACTCACAAGCCTACTCCCAATAATGCTTACAAGGAGCACCAGCACGTCATCCTCTAGTGCATAATCACAAATGCTGGCACATTCGCAGGCGCCAATGGAGAACAGAATGATTAGCATTGACAAAACCCTTCAAAGTACGCCACTTACCATACAGCAACACAGCAAGTGCATTGCAATCCGAGGAGAAATATACCAGCAACATACGAGTAATCTAAAACACAAGACGACACAAGCAGTACTGCACTCTTTCCCGGTCGTCGGGTTGTCGAGTGAATCAGTGTCGGGATTGACGCTTAAGTCGAACTGACGAGTAGCCTTCAGTGCCGTCGGCGCCGGGATTATTGATGGTCAATTTACATACCTGTCGTGTACGATGTGCAGCGTCAAGCGATGCAGTGGCATAGGCGCTGTTCTTGGAGCAACAAGTCAGGCAAATTGTCAGCTGGGTGTGAAAGACATGACGATGACATACCCATGTCTCGTGAGTCATCGAGCAGTTTGTTTCAGCGTGGGGTGGCGGTAGGAGCGAGCTGGTCACTTTTGCAAGTGGACACCACCATGCGATGTGAATGCTTGATGCGTAAGATAGCTGCGACTGGGGGAGGTCTGCGGTGTAAGCGGAGCATCAAGGTGGCGCGCGCTCGTTGACTGTTATGGGAGGGTTCAGCGGGCAGCATCAAAGCGACAGAGCCTGTTACTGGCTGGCTGCTAGTCGTGGAGGAGTCCTGTCGCCAGAGAACGAGCAGTACCGGGCGATGTGGTGTCATTGGCGCATCATCGGTCTTTCAGCTAGGCAAAGAAATCTGTCGTAGTCGGCAGTCGTTGTGATGAAGAACACCATCGCAAGTGGTGGTAAGAGGCAAGTCGCAGATGGAGACCAGATGGAGACGCGCCGGCTACAAGTAGGCATGACATCATTGTTTCCCACGCCACCGCACCTACCAGATTTTCGCGAAGTGCATAATTTCCTCCTGTATTGAATTCGCGCTTCGCTTGCACCGTTGACGTCGTGAGCGCCGGCTGTCTGGCTGTGTATCTGATGCAAGTGGTATGATGTGGGTGGATCATGAGCACCTGCAAGTGCTTAAGACTTGTCTGACTGGTTATGAGTGCTTAAGGCCAAATCTTAGTCGCTTACAACGTCTTATCAGAGCTTAAATCCTCCATGCCAGAGCCATATAACTGCTTAGGATGTCAATAGGCGGTGGCATTCCCTTACAAGCAATCTAGCCTTTTTCCGACATGGCTGGTGGCCAGTAGCCTGAGTGAACGTTAACGCTGAAGGCGTGTGAACACGACCAAGATCGGAGTTAACCATAATAGGAGCAAAATCGAGCAGCCATTTCCTTGATGACTCGAGAACGCAAATAATGTCCCCTTGATGAAGAGGTGGACTGAAGAACATGCCAATTTGCAGGGAACAGTGAACTGGAACGCCAAACAGTGGTGTCACGTGGTTGATTGAGTCGCGCCCCTTATCAGATATTATCTGAATCATGCGCTTAGCTTCACGAGTCAAGAAATTGGTTTGGATGTGTAGCCCAGGCATGCGCTCGTTGGCAAGCTATATAAAGCTACATATATGCCATCAATCATGCCTGTAAGTGTCTTGTATCACATTCAGATTGACCGAGATTCAAATACAGTATGTGTATTTATATTACAGTAAGACAACGACGTCGACGACCAATACATGTTTGACTATATAATAACGACGACAGCGCAATAACGATGGATTTACAAAGCCGATGAACCAGACGAAAGCAGAAGGATATACATAGCCAGATAATTGATGGGAAACGGGATATAAAAGAAACTCAAGCAAGTTGGGACCAGGTTTGAGAACATACGAGGGGGTGTTCAGTCATTTGCCCCAAAGGAGTACGGGTAGCTGATAGCACCAAGTGCATTGTTGAGTGGTGTTGGGCTACGCTGGGGGATCGAGATGGGCACAGCCTGGGAGCGGCCAGCCCACTGCTGAGACAACGTAGACGCAGGACCAGCAACATTTGTACCTTGGTATTGGCTGTCATTGGGGCCAGCACTGAAGATTGAGAGAGGGGCATAGTCCTGTGACTGACTTTGTCCATTCCATAGCGCGACCTGGGAGTAGTTAGCCCCAGATGGATAATAATTGTCGAAGTCATATGGCAGGCCACTCTGATCAGGCGCGTTGTAGGGAATATACCCAGAAGTGACCGATGGTCTAGGTTGGACAAAGAAAGATGGATGGCCCGTAATGTATGCGCCGCCTTGGTCTGACCGGCTAGGAGTGTAGGAGGGATAGACTTCTGGGTGGGAGTTGGAGCTATGAGAGGTCACTGCCGACGGCGCTTGTTTTGCCTGATATCAAATTCCCGATGAGTGCGAGAGCTCTTGAGAACTAGTTCCACTGGGTACTGTCGCATGCCGATCTTGTGCACCTGAGGGAACTTGGCGGGGCATAAGAACACTCTTGACATGGAACAGGAATGGGGAGGCATAGAATGACGGGATAACCTTCCCAGTAAAGGCCAACTTGAGAGGCAAGAGCGCTCTCCGCGCCAGTGGCTCCCCAATGGCGGTCGACAACGAAGGCAGTACCGCGCTGAGCCTGATGATCCTCAATGGTGCGGAAAGCCCAAGCCACCTCCCCAGAGGGTAGGATCCACTGCAAGCGTCGCGTGAGAGAAATTCAATTTTCGAGCGTCGAGAGCTAACCTTGGGCATGCTAAGAACATTCGCTTTCCGCTGCATCTGTTGCAACTGTTGTTGTATGGGGGCAAACTGCTTTGGGGTCTAGTGGATGCATTAGATAAGAGAAGTCATTTGTGAATTGTGCACCAAACCTGTGGAACTTCAACTGGCGCAGGTGCACTTGTCCTCGCCTTCTTCTCCATCGTCTCGGGGGTCTCCATGGTAGACCACATGAAAGGGTCTGGACAAGTAGACGCGTCTTTAGAAGCAAGATTACTGGGCTGCTCGTCCTCCGTCACGTCCCCCGACTTCCTCTTTGTTGGCTTTGATGCATGCGACTCGGGCTGGCTGACTTTGCCATAGTCAGAACCATCCGGCAAGGGCTGCAACACGGTGGCCCATTGTATATGAGGTGGTGCGTGAGGCTCTGAGATTGATGTGGATGAGGACTGCTTTGGCGCTCTCCCTTTGTGGCAACGAGCGCGCGCAGAGGGAGCAGGTTGCTGATGTGCCGCAGACGACGCGGTGGCTTGCAACGTCGGTTTGGCCTTGGCCTTGGATTTGTTTGGCCTTGTGGGTGGAGGTGGTGTCGACTCGTTGTCGTGGTTTGATGCCGGTGTCGCACCATTTGCGCTGGATGATGATGCCGATGGGCTGCAAATCTTTATCAGGTCGCGGAGAAGCACCATCTGACGAGCGCTCTCCTCCGGAGTTCCATCGTCGCTAGGAGACTCAGCATTGAGGGCCTGAGATGACGGGGGGAAGGCGACATTGTCGAGAGGCGGATAAAGCGACTCGGTGTTGGGATGTTGGAAATGGGCGGTGTCGGTCTGGTCGGCACTTTGTTGTTGGCCGCTTTGTTTGACGGAGTCAGACGGACTGGTTAAAGAATCCCAGCGGAGGAAGGCTGACCGTGGATGGTTCGCCGTTGATAGTGAACGACGACGAGGAATCGTCCCCATTGAGCCCACTGGAACTGAAATTCCAGGAGGTGGAGAAATCTCCGCCTGAGTTCGACAGGTCGTCAAGCATATTCCCATCGAAGGGAAAGCTGAAGATATCATTCTGCGGATTTGGTTCGGACTCGAGGATGCCACCAAGAGCTAGAAAGGGCGAGCCTGTGAGGCTGAGTTGGCCATCAAAATCCTCTGGAAGAGGAGACTGGATAGAGGACATCACTTTGAGATCAAGGGAGAGGCGGAGTGGGGATGGTTGGAAAGGTGGTGTTGGTGGTTCTGAAGAGAGTAGTCGAGTTCAACTTTCACTGTCCAACCATACCGATTGTCCTCCTTTGTTGACCCAACAACACACAACAAATAACCACAGTGCAAATTACCCGAAATGGTGCTATTCAGCATTCGGCGCCTCAGTCCTCCCCTACAGAAATCGGAAGAGACATCAGGCACGTCGTAAGTCTGAGGAAGAGTTGTCCCACCAGACTAGAGTAATCATATGAGTACGCCGGAGGTCCAGGGCGTGTCCTACCCCTGATATTTGACCTCAATAAGTCGGCTGGATGAGCGCCAAAAAAATTGGATTCTGGATTTGCTGGCCAATTGACAATCTTACAGTCCTCAATCCAGCTTGCGCAGCCTAGTATTTGGGTCCGACGGGTATACATAGGCCTTAGCTCCTTTGCCGCGAGGTTTCAATCAATACACCTCTGTGGCGCATTTTTCAGTGTCCTGAAACCCTGAAGAGAGCTACTCAGACTGACCTGGAGTTTCAATCAATTCATAAACAACTCTTTGATATCAAACCAGATATCCTAGCGGGCGCGTAAGCTGATAGCCGTCCGAGGCCTTCCGAGTGCATCCGAGTCCTTCCAACCGTGCCACATCCTTAAAAGCAACGAGGCATTCATGCGCCTTCGCAAAGAGCTTGGGATGAAAAGTTTCCCTGAATCCTCCCCCCAAGCTGTCCAGGGACTATGCTGGCCAGCGAAACACCTCTCCAGGACCATTTGTTCGCAAAACTGGATAGCCCAGTCGTCGCTGGTACAGTATGGGCAAAATCTTTCTATGGTAAGACATACTTGAACGATATGGCCAAATTGAGACAGCAGAGCTCACCAATCGCGATCAGGTAGTTGCCCGTATATCAACGCTTGTTCCGACTTCTTCTTGCAAACGGACTGGACCGTCTGGGAGTCGACAGCTGTCAAGAAAGAGCATGCCCTGGAAAGCTCTCGATGAGTCTTGCTTTTGCAGTAGGGAAGAATCAAAAAAGACATTGTAGAGCGGGATGGAGTCCCAAAAGGGTAATCGCGGTCGAGATCGAAGTGCCCTTATAAATGCCGCCCACCCTTGACAAATGAGTGAGGATGAAGTCGGAATGAAGTTGAGCAACGTGAACATTTCGCTATCGTACGATGGTTCTCGGTTTTCTACAACGAGCTGTAATCCAATACTATGTATCGTGCTAACTTCTATTACTCTTGGAGACACGTAGCGTCGGTAGCGAGACGTATTTAATCCTCGACATGGAATGTATCTCCGTGGATATGTCTACACGGGCGCAAAATGAAGACAGATCAACAAGATCTTTCTATCCAGACTTCTCTTTTCGTGGTCTACGACTTCCAGTGGAATACCATATAGTCCCCAGCATTACCAACCCAGCGCCCGTCCAGAGCAAGAAGATATCTACATTCGCCGCGCCGCTGAGTGTCACGCTCAGCACGAGACTGACAGCCTTGCGAATGACCAGGACAAGGGTAACTGTCAGAGCGGACACCCGAGTGGTGAGGCGGTTTACCCCGGCTACGCAGACGAGCTGCGTGATGGTGTTCACTAGCAGAGAGGTATACGCGGCTGTGACGCGGGGACTGCGATTTACGACCTGGAGTTGAGTGGTGATGTCGTCGCGGAGCAAGGCAAACATGGGGAGGGCGAGAAAATGGAGAAAGAACATGGACTCTTGCCATGCTGATGAGACTGAATGTTGGCGATACGTCCAGTCTTGGACAAGCCCAAGGAAGCCTGAGAGAATAAGGGCAAGGCTCAGGATGCCAATGCCTGTGAGGTACGTGGTCGAGGATGAGGCCGTGGCCTTGGACGATGAAGAGTTTGGTGATGCGGAAATGGTTGTGAGGACGACACCAAGTGTGACGACGAAGACAGAGAGGACCTGGTGGATGTTGTATCTGAGAGGCAAGTCGATAAGCAGGAAGCAAGATATGGGTGGGGCGGCGAACCTTTTCCCCGCGATGGTGTAGCCAAGGATAAGACTGACGATCAATCCACCACTGCGAAAGATGATGTGGACGGACATAGGTATATCATAAGCAAACGCAGCATTGTTGAGCAGGGATATGAGATAGAAAAGGGATACTTGTATGAGATAGCGTGGTATAGGAATCTGCGTGGGCGCTAGGCGCGGTCCATAGGATGTCCAAATGATATGTCGTGGCAGTCCATGCAGTGAGATCAGGACAAACTGGAATAGAGTGATGAGGGAGCCGGCCCGGGGGAAGTCCGAGGTGAGCTGCTCGAGGCTGATAGCGTTGGTGCAGCAGCCCCCAAAGACAAGCCCGAGGGTGGCGATCCAGCCGGACATGATTGATGGCATTGGAAGGAAAAGAGTGAAGCAGCGACCCACGTGGGACGCGTTGTTTATTGATGTATGGCAACAGCAGCGGGGTACTTAAGATCGATGTGTAGAGACACTTGTCCGACTCTTTGCCTCCCTTCCACCCTGCTCGTTGCTTAATATCTTCTTTTAACATTCTACTCGCTCATTCTCTTTCCATGTCGGCATTCTCTTTCACTCGCCGTCACCCCCACTCGCTCATACCCATCGCGGCGCACAATGTCAGCCTCGTGCACCTCCTGAACAGTCGCATCACCCAAGACATGGTAGACCACGTTGCTCGCCATGCAGCGAAATGCGTCTGCATGCACTCCGCCTATTCATCGCCCGCAGTGGCCTCCCAAAATGCTCCGTACGCGCCGCCAGGCCTCCAGTCGCTATCCAACTTCATCGTCAAGATCGTTCAAGCCACGAACATCACCACCGCGACACTACTTTCCTGTCTTATCTACTTTGACAGGATACGAGCAAAGATGACCGGTTTGCAGCACGGTACGTGATCCCGCTGTTCACCCATCTCGCCCAGTTCATCTCTCCATCTAGCGTCGTCCTCGGCCATGCATCGCGTTTTTCTCGCCACGCTTATCGTGACCGCCAAGTACCTCAACGATTCTTCCCCGAAGAACTCGCACTGGGCGTCCTTCGTCAAAGGGACTCACGCATGGAGCATCGAAGAGATCAATACGATGGAACGAGAATTACTTCGCCTCCTCGACTTTGACCTGCGTTTCACAGAAGAGGACGCCTGCTTGCATTTCGCTCCGTTCATGACGACTCTTGCTCATCAAGCCAGCACCAGAGCTTCTGCCGTCGACAAGGTTTCCAGATCTAGCCGCGTACTCGCAGCCCAGCAGACGCCCTCTCCAACCGAGCCCGCGCCTCCGCCTTACCACTCTGTTTATCGCCAATCGTCGACGACCTTTGCGGCTAGCGTCAGCAGACTCGCCAAGCGCCTCTCACTTGCCCATATTCGCGCAGACTTAACCGTGTCTACTGCATCGTCAACTGTGTCTTCTGCTGCTCCATCTCCTATGCCAGCTCCGATGTCTAGTCATCCCTCTTCATCGTGTTCTTCTGAAGCTGGATCGCTCTTCGAAGATACCGGCTCGTCTTCAGGATCCTCGTCAGGATGGACTAGCTCAGAGTCGGAATCTGAAACTGAAGACCATGTCCAGCCTCGCGTGTACTCTGCTACTGCTACTTCTTATGCAGCCTACTGCCCTCTCCCGCAAGATCCCGACGCCTCTTGCTCCAAGAAACCTTTCATCATCCGTCCAACGCCTGCGCACAGGAGCCATTCTACGCAGACTCGTGCCCGCAAACCCTCGGATGCGTCGTCTATTTGCACCATCACCGCACAATCGCCAACTGCAACATCGACGTCAACCTCGACTTCGCACTCGTCTCTGTCGTCTTACCATTCACGACGCCCTTCAGTAACACAGCGAGGGGTTTCTGGCTCTTTTCACGCGATGTCAATAAATGGAACGACGATAACTTCAAGCGTAACGATGCCTTCCATTCCTAGGAGCGGAGCTTCTGGTGGTTTCTTGAGTAGGATGTGGGGAGCAGCGAAAGGGCAGGCTGTGGGACATGATAAATGCATGTCAATGGACACTGGCGACTTGATTGGGCAGGCGAGTGCTTTGAAGCGTCTCGTCCTCACCTCTTCGCGCTCGACTAGTTCGCGCACTGGCGGTGCGTACAACGTCTAGAAGACGTTTGCTGTTAGAGCGTTATACCCTGGAGGACCACCGCATACGACCTCTTTAATTTTGCTTCGATTCGCCTCGCATTTGTATTTGGACACTTTCATGGATATTCACAGGAAAAGTGCACGGACACTTTCATGTACTTACTACCTTCGGACGTTTGGCATACTCGCACATTACTATCCCGTACATTACTACCGCGATACCACATTGCTATTCCTACACTACATCACTATCACAGCCTATTCCAACAGCCAGCATTACTATACCCTGCATACGAGCAGGAAGAAGAACTGGAATGTATCCTAGTGATCTAGACGAACGTTACATCGCTCCGAGGCTAGAGTTTGCAGTATACACAGGCGGACACCTGCGATGCCGTTGGGGCGCCGGATTGAGCTTTGCCGTTATCGCATGTCAAATCCGTCGGAACGGCGTTTTGGCTGCCCCAACCCCACTTGCGCAAATCCCAGAAGGTGTCTGTACGGTGCCGCTGACAATGGTATCGTAGAATCATCGTCATGCTATTGCACGGTACAGGGGGCATTCCGATTACTGTTCCCACTCAGATTCATTCATGATACAATAGACTCCATGGTGATCCCAACAGTACACACAATACATTGCTATTAAGTACTACAGAACACGAACGAAACAAACCGAACCTTCACCCACTGATACCTTGAACATGCCGTGTCAATTAACGAACAAGGCTGCGTGAATATAGGAAGGAGCTTACCGGCATCATAACCCCACCCTTCTGAAAGGCAGTGTGAACGGACATGGCAGCTTAACATGACGGACGGCGCGTCCGACGTAACAATCTGCGTGAGAGTCAGCGGTGGGTAAACCAGTGTCTGTTGGTTAACTTAGTGAAGGACGTCAAACCACAATGAAAAAAGTACAGCTTACCATTCACAACAGTTGGTGGTGTGGCACCATATCCAGAGCAATACCGGCTGTCGATGCTAGCTCTATGTGAGACGGTGGCCGAAAATGATGATAGTGTTGTAGTTGAGGCCATCAACCAATCGTGTCAGCGAGATTTCTGCTGCCGGCACAAGCCGGAGTCGGGGCGGAGTTACCCGACTAAGTCCGCAACCCAGCTCCTTCTTTTCTTACTCGCTGGTCGTTGTTGACGACGTTGACGGCGTAATTCACCATGCTTTCTCGCTTTGTTCGAGGCGCTTCGCGCGCTCCTGTATGCGTCTCTCCACCTCCCCTATACTGCCCGCTGACCGCCCTTTTCTTTTCCAGCGTCACTATAGAAGGGGGTTCGCGACTGTCCACAGTGTCCCGGGCCCTCGCACAGAAATATCGACTCTCCCCAACGGCCTCACAGTCGCCACCGAATCGCAGCCGCATGCGCAGACGGCGACCGTCGGCGTGTGGATAGACGCGGGGTCGCGGGCGGAGACGGACAAGACGAACGGCACCGCGCACTTCCTCGAGCACATGGCATTCAAGGGCACGGGCAAGCGCACACAGCAGTCGCTCGAGGTTGAGGTCGAGAACATCGGCGCCCACCTCAATGCATACACGTCCCGCGAGCAGACGGTCTACTACGCCAAGAGCTTCAGCAAGGACGTCCCGGTCGCCCTGGACATCATCAGCGACATCCTGCAGAACTCCAAGCTGGAGAACTCGGCGATTGAGCGCGAGCGCGGCGTGATTCTGCGGGAACAGGAGGAGGTCGACAAGCAGCTCGAGGAGGTCGTCTTCGACCACCTGCACTCAGTCGCTTTCCAGGGTAATTGAATAATCCGCTTGCTCAATTATACACTGCTCATCCGTCGTTTGTAGGCCAGCCTCTCGGTCGCACCATCCTTGGACCCAAGAAGAACATTCTCGGCATCCAGCGCGATGACCTGTCCTCGTACATTAAGACCAACTACACCGCTGACCGTATGGTCCTCGTCGGTACAGGAGGTGTCGACCATGCATCTCTGGTCAAACTTGCCGAGAAGCACTTCACGTCCCTCCCCGTCTCCTCCAACCCCGTCGCCTTCGGCCGCCTCGCGCACAACAAGCCCACCTTCGTCGGCTCCGAAGTGCGTGTGCGCGACGACACCATCCCCACCGCCAACATCGCCATCGCCGTCGAGGGTGTCGGCTGGAGCTCGCCCGACTACTTCCCCATGATGGTCATGCAGTCCATCTTCGGCAACTGGGACCGCAGCCTCGGCGCCTCCCACCTCCTCTCCTCCCGCCTCTCCCACCTGCTTGCCGAGAACAACCTCGCCAACTCCTTCATGTCCTTCTCCACGTCGTACTCGGACACCGGTCTCTGGGGTATCTACCTCGTCTCTGAGAACCTCATGAACCTGGACGACCTCGTGCACAACACCCTGAAGGAGTGGACGCGCATGAGCATCGCCCCGACGCCAGTCGAGGTCGAGCGTGCAAAGAGTCAGCTCAAGGCGGGTCTGTTGTTGAGTCTCGATGGGACCACTGCTATTGCGGAGGACATTGGCAGGCAGATCGTCACCAGCGGGCGGAGGATGTCGCCGCAGCAGATCGAGCAGGCTGTCGATGCCGTCTCTGTCGATGATATCAAGAGCGTTGCGCAAAAATACCTTTGGGATAAGGACGTGAGTATTTTGTGTCTTCACTCACGATCAAGTGCTAACTACATTCTAGTTCGCGATGGCGGCCTTGGGAAGCATTGAGGGACTGCTCGATTACAACCGTATTCGTGCCGACATGTCCTCTATGATTTATTAGACTTGCGGTTGATCGTCCAATAAATGTCTCTTCTTAATCATTTTCCCCGACTTGTGAGCGATGGGAGCTCCTGATGGCATGGCTGTTCGGCTCTCACCCGTTGATACCCTACTCTTCTATCTTTGTCTCTCGGGACGGATATGCGAGCCAGGTATGTATGAGCACTTCGGGGGAGCACACTTACGATTTTGCGGAGAGTCTGCGAAGCTCGCTGATCCAATGAAGCCAGATCACCTCACGTATGGCGCACGGTATCATTATGGCTCCTCCAAGCCAGCACTGGTAGCGCAACTCTCATACATTCTCAAGCGGAGAGTATCAACTGGTCTGGTGGTCGCAGAACGGAAATTACATGGTTGGCAATATCGGGGCTACTTTGAGATTTAAAATATCTGAGGTGGGCGGAGAACCTGTCATGTAGATTCCGTGTTGGAATCAACATGGACGACGGGAGCAACACGGATCGGGAGTTGGTGAGACGCGTGGCGCGTGACAGACACGCAATCTCTTTCATCCCGCTTGGCTCAGTACAGCTACGATACGGCGTACTGAGGTGAACCGTACATTCAGTAACGGAACGTTTGACTTATATATTGCCTCGAGTTTACTCATACAAGTCTAGGTATAGTACAGCTACGATATGACATACCGAGACTTCAATTATACATGGCTAGTTTCCGACATTCTGTTGCTGGTTCATAGCTCACATCAGCCCCCGAAATTGAATCAGGGCCACCTTGGCCGTTCGCGGTTCCGATGAGAAATTCCTGGCCCGGTGCAAAAACTCTGTGAGACCGGGGACAGCGGCTTCTGCTTCCTAAGTGAGTAGTGAACAAGCATGAGCAAGCTGAGTCTTGAGAGTGCGACCAAGGAAAGCATGCCTTCAATAAGGGGCGCAAGGAGCAACAAAGAACTGCGACATCCGCATAGAAGGGATTATAGGGCTCTTGTGGGACAGCCAGCCCACATCGGTACAAACAAGCATTGAGCCGGCCCGAGGCGTCGAGAACGTCCTCGATAAGTGCGTCTCTGGGGTATATGAGGCAGTTACCGAGGTCGAGCAAGCTATAGATGACGCCGGGACCTCTGCAGCCACTCTTCTTCGTGTCTTGTTTGAAGAGGACATTGATGGCGGTGTTTTGCGCAAGGAGGTCGCCGTGCACAATCCTCCGTTCATGGAGGGCAGAGACGGCCTGTCGAATGAGTCGCTCAGATGTACTCCAAAAGCAACTTAGCTCACCGTAAACAAACCGGCTGCCCATTCCATCATCTCCCCGACGTTCTCGAAGGTGGGATCGGTAGAGGGCGACCATCTGAACGCGTTGATGCCAAGATTGTCGTCATAATGAATTCTATTTTGGTAGAAACTTACTTACCTTGGCATGACAGCGCAAACCAAACCGTTGATTTCAACAAAATCAAGGACGGGAACACAAGGGTTTCGAAAACTTTGTCCATGTTCCTTGTTGAGAATCTCGAGAGCTGCTAGTTCTTCTGTGGGGCCATTTGCGTCAGCAACAATCCTAGTCCCTACGTTAGAGCGGCTGCAGCATGTAAGGGTGAGAAGAAGTCGTCTACTTGATGATAACATCTCTCCCAACTTCATCTCGGGCGGCCCACAGCGGGCATGGCTAGCATTGGCATGAGACAAACGTCAGTCGCAGGGAACTTTAATTAGGTGACTTCGTACCCACCAAAAGCGCAAACTCCGCATCCTCCTCTCCTTCATACATGCATCGAGCATACGGATAAGTGGCTTCACGAAACGCCGCGGGTTCGGGGGTGTAGGGTTTTGAGAGGAAGCCACCGGGATAATTCTGATAGAGAGCATAGCCGCTGCTGGCAAACTGCGTGCGAAGGGACTGCCAGTAAGATACAATCTGCCGTCCTTGTGCTACAACGTTAGCGAGGTCGTTCTCGGGGTCCATTTGCCATTTCGAGAGGTCGGTTGGGGCGGAGACGCCTAACAGAACCCATGGATAATGGCCCCGCCGGAAACAAGCGTATACAATGTTCCAGCGCATAGAGATCTGGAAAGCCCATGTTGACCACCATTCATTTAGTACAAATTTCCCCTTCAGCATCGTTGCGGACCACATGTTCCGATGTGTAGTGAGGGTACTAGTACTAATAGTAGTAGAGCTTAGTAGAGAGGAAGGCGAATCACATGTCACTGTGTGACGTGTTGTAAATTGAAATTCTGTGGACGCCTCTGGCTCACGTGCCTACCGAGGCGCGCGTCAAACGACGATTATCTAGGTTCCAGAAGTGTGGATCCATGCCAGTGGCGCCAAGAAGGCTGAGGATATCTTTCGTACACGGAGAGCAACGGATTTGACCAACGAAATCACAACTTTGATGCTGCACTCAAAGCAATGGTGTGCCAGCAGATCCTACAATTGGTCATACTTCGGTCAAGGTGGGGTCCACTGCTTCGATGGAGCCTGGCTGGCTGCGCTCGTACGGTATTGGGTCTGTAATACATTCTCTTTACCTCATCCCGTGCTTACACGTCCGTTTTTTCACGCCTTCCGGCAACTGAAACACCAATTTGAGAAATCAATTTAAGAACGACTAGATCATCAACAAATTTCGGGCAGAGGCATATTCATTGGGGAATCAAGACATAATGAGACCGCCGTTGACGCAGATCTGGAATAAGAAGAGTCAAAACGGAGATCAAAGGTAACAAGATGATTTGCGCACAGATTGACCTTGAAACACACATTTAGTGAACATGAAACTAAGCGTACCAGCGGCGAATCTTACCTGTCATAAAGTCACAGGATTTCGAAGCGAGAAGCGAGACGACACGGGCGATATCTTGGCCGCTACATTCTTTCTTGGCTAGTGGGATGCGTTTGTCGATCTTTATCGTTGAACAGATAATCAGTCGAATGTTGGCACGATATGATGGAATCGGCGCACCATCTCCGCGTAACTTTGACCTTGGAGGTGACTACCGTCTTGGACCATCTGGTCAGAGACTCGCAGGACTAACAGCTCGAATCAGTATGGTACCCCATGCTAAGGAGTAGAGATCGTACCGCGTTGCTGACCATAGGGTCCATCATCGCTTTCACCCAGTGGCCCTTGGATGACCAGATTCACGGTGATGTTGTGCGGACCAAGTTCCAGGGCTTGGTGTTGGCGATTAAGATCAGTGTATTATTTAGACCTCAGCGCTTGCTAGGGTGAACTCCCACCTGCAGCTTGAGATAAGCCTCGCATTGCGAAAGCTGAGGCAGTAAAAGCGGATAAGTTGACGACGAGCCCTGGACATTGTGAGTACCGTAGCGAAGACAACAAAGAAAATGGAGACCTTGGAGACTGCTCATGGGAGCCCTGGTGATAAGTCTGCCACCGCGACCTTGCTTGATCATCTGTCGAGCCGCATATTTGTAAGAGAGAAATGTGGCGCGTGTGTTCGCTGCGAAGGTCCTGTCCCATTCTTCAGTGGTCACTACGTTGCTTATATTGTTAGATCTGCCTCAGGAAGATCTAGTTCGGAGCGTTCAAATTACTCACAGTCGGTCAGCGGCCCAAGTCCGGCAACGGACATGTCCAAGGTGTTGACGAACATCTGCATGGGAACAATGAGTGGATAAACTATCTTCCATAGTAGAATCGGGTAGTGCATACCACATCCAATCCGCCGAGTTCTCGGGCAACTTCATCAACGAGCTTCGCAATGTCATCCTCTTTGAGAGGGTCAGAGACGTATGTCTGACATCGTACGCCTGTCGATTTGATTTCGCGCTGCAACTCGGACAGGGCGGCCTGCTGGGACCTGTCGTCGCAGATGGCCACATCAAACCCGTCTTGAGCAAGTTGTCGGGCCACTGCCCTGCCGACGGATCCTTGGATAGATCGGGTGACGAGAGCAACTCCTTGTGAGGCTGGCATGTCAAGAGATTTGAAGAGGATGGGAGCCTAGGTGGGAGAGAGGCTGGCCTTTATGTTTGACGGAGAACTCTTGGCTTGCATGGACATATGATTGGAATAGCGACGACGGGACTGGAGGAACTAGAGCGCCTGCGAATTATGAGCTTGTTGGACAAAAGGAAGAAGTTCAGCTGACCGCTCCACATTTAGTTTGGGGTTCATGCTACGAGCTTCATGTCAGCGGAGAGAGCACATGTCGATTGGCGAGAGAAGTCTGGTCCATACTGGTTCCCCCTTCAGATCTCCCGAACGACGACGGCGGCGAACGTTGACTTCCCACTATTCAGTCTTGACTCTTTCCCCACCCAAAAGCAACCCAAAAGCGGGACTTTCCGAAACCCGACGCAGTGGCACACCGACACCAGTCTAGGATACTGCTAAACCTCTTGCTATGAAACAGGGAAAGTCGAGAACCCGTTCACGTTGTTGCGAGTCTCGTTCGCTTCTTCATCATCACTTGCTATGACTTGTAGAAGCCCGCTGTTCGTTTTGCGGATGATATCCATGTAGATTAGATGTTTATTTTGCAGTTTCCCTTACTCGTTATTGCCTTGGCAACAATGGCAAGCTGTTGTTTTGCGTAGTGTTGGCTAGGAGTCTTGCTTGAAAGTAATAAAGTTCAATTGTTATGCAAGTCCTTCTAATACAGTACATAACTGGTACGGTGCTGTCGCGAGTTTGTTGACTCTGAGTCGTCTACTTGTTGTAGTAGCAGATGTAGTGGTCGCCGCAAGGGCCGTCACCAGAGTTAGGGTAATTGAAGCGCCAGCGGTCCCTGCCACAAAAGTCAGCCTCAAGTACAGATGCATGTTGTCGGGAAGAAAAGAACCAACCCTTCGTCAACCATGTCGTCTGGGTTTCCCCAGCTTTCGTCGTCGTGACGGGAGCCGGGCTTGCCAATGTAGCAGATATCTACGATTTCATTGGATCAGAACGCAATACTTCTCCGGGCTCGAGCCGAAGAGCGACGAAAAGAAACTCACAATGACCAGGGCACGCGTTATCATGACCGCCGGTGGATCCAAAGTTGAGCTTCCAGCGGTCGCCTTGGTCTACGACGAGGTCGGGATTTCCGTAAGAGACCTCACGCTTGGAGAGAGTGTCCTGTGAGAGAGCTCAGGTCAGATGGGCTAGCAGTCTGAGGAAGGAGGCACGTACAGGAAGAGGACTCGGAAGGGCGGCGGCAACACCGAGAACGACGGTCATCAAAGCGGCGAAAGGAAGAGAGAAGTGCATTGTGTTCAGAGATTGCGAATTAAGGCTCCAACTAAATATTATATATAACTGTATATATACAGTTGTACCATATAAGTATATGTATATGTATACACCCATGTCACGGAGGTGGTGTATAGAGTAGATATACATATAATATATAGTATAGAGTTAGCTCCTGTGGTAGTGCAAATACAAGGATACGGGCAAGCAAATGTGAAGGTGCAGGTGACTGGCCCACTCGGCACTCGTCTAACCTTGATTGGAAGTGCGTTGTAAGTGCGTAGGCTCGCGACCACCTCGGTCCACAGCACGTGCTTCGCTTTACTTACTGTGTACCGGCTGGAAACACTTGAGCCGGATTTGGCGGATGCCGCCAAACCATCCTGGGCACTTTTCCTCGTAGCGTCTCCACCTCGTAAAAAAAGTCAAAAAGTTCAGTAAATGAAAGTTGTGTCTTTTCAAAATCCAAGCAACTTTTCTTAAGTGAAGAAAAAAAGTTTTTTTTTCAGGTGCATCACTTCGTCTCTCGAGCTCTCGCCTGGGGTGTCTTGGCCATCTGGAGGTCAACATACATCTCAGAAAAAGTTGTTTTTTGCCTTAAATGAAAGTTTCTCAAAATTCAAAAATAAGCAACTTTCATTTAGTGAACTTTTTGACATTTTTACGAGCTAGAGATGCTACCGAACGAAAGTGCCGGGGATGATTTGGGTGCATCCGCCAAATCCGGCTCAAGTGGGACCAGCCGCTTCGCAAACGTGAAAAGCGCAGCCACGTGGAAGAAGCGGATGGTCACGAGCCTAGTAAGTGCGTGCCGTTCTTTCGCGAGCCTCAGAGCCGGGGTCCAGACCGCGGCAAATGCACGTGACCGACCTGCCGGACCCGGCATCATCCCGGCAGACAGCTTGACACGATGAAAGCGACGCTACATCACGTTCTAGGAGCATACAGAGGTCCAATGCGTGCCAGGAAACATTTCTGTGAGTCTACACCAGAAAAAGCTCTACTCAAATGACCATGCAAGCCAAAAGAAATGGCATCTGTATATACAATATATATACTCTATAATATACAGTAGTACTATATATTATACCCTATATGTATATCTTCGCTGGCGAGCGTATACATATAGTATATGGTTGGAGCCTTATTGCGAATGGGAAATTTCACTGTGCAAAGTGGAATGGAGAACTCAGGACATGGCGGCCAGCCTTTATAGCAGAGGAACAAGAACCCTCAAACACAGTAAGTCAGATTTGGTACTACAGACGGCATTGATATTCATCGATGGCGCGTCGAAACAGCGACCTCGAAAACCACACCCGTGAACTTCGGCTCCACGAATATTCCAAAGCATGAGACTGAAACGTCCTGTGTGTGGTGATTTGGGAGAAGTCAACTGCCAAGCCATCAGAGGGATTGCAGTGCAGAGCGAAGGCATTGCAACATCGCAAGTGGCGCAATTAGAGCGGTCTGCTGACGGGCATCGTACGGCAGCAAAACTTGGGTGGGTGGTGCACTTCCGTGTGCGGCTATGCTCGTATGAATGAAATGTTGGAGCTCGAAGATGGCTTGGCTGATCATGATCAAGTTCCAGATATCCCACGAAACAAGGTCCAAAACTAGGTGGCGTCTGCGTACGTATACGAGTCCTGTGGTTCATCCAAGAGGCAGTATCAAGGTGATATCGGCAAGATCATTGGCGAGAAGAGGTCGATTCTTGCAATTCCACTTGTATAAAAAGCAGGTCAGTAAGAGCTGGACATACACGATCAATTCACAGGACACGACGAGGACCATCGTATGCACTGCTTGATCATAAGAAAGTGATTATATGGCTTTCACGCATCTTGCGTGGTATAGCGCATTAACGCCACTGTTTTTTCGCGAACGTCCATCTTCAGCTGTCCACTCAAAACTCCATCGATGGCCTGCATGTCGTCCTCTGAAAATCCCGCTCCCCGACTCGTGATCGATACACATTGAGGCGCCACAATTATGTTCATGGTCTCTAGCGTCTGGCATATGCACACCATGCGTCCACGATTATTATGAGGTAAAACCGGAAATGCTATGATTGCCAGAGAGTCCAAATGCTTCAAAGGCGCTAGATCGAGGGGTCCTGCTTCGCTTTGCGTTAGTCTGCTACTTCTTGAGACTGAAGTTACTCACGGCACGAACGCGGGACAGTGAATGTGACGTGTCGCAGAGATTGCCAGTTGGCCTTTATGAGGTGTACCGCAACGATTGAGGGGTCCCAATGCTCCTGAGAGTGAAGTTCGAGTCGTTCCAGTGATATGCAGCGTTTCTGAAGCCACAAGAGAGCTTCGCTGCTAGATATATAGCCACTCAATCGCAAAGTCCGGATATGTAGGAGGCGCGGGTCCGTCTCCGCATCGGGCGGCGATGTAAGGACTTGGTCATGATAGTTCGGGAGCTGGAGGGATAAGGAGGTAAGGCCAGGAAGAGATAGTGCGTAATGGAGTAACCAGAGGATATCATTGTCGGATGATGCCCTCACGCGCCCCCAGCGATTACTTGGTATGAAATGGAGCTCGGAGATATTTGGAAGATACGAGACGAGGTGTGAGGCTGAGGATGGGCATTCGTCGAGTGTGATCTCGCGGGGTCTCGCGCGCCAGAGGTTGAGAAGGTGAAGAATACGACGCTGCTGAGAGACGTCTTTCCCGAGAGTGATGTACCAAGTAAGGGATATAGTCTGGAGGGGAGACTGGAGGAGCGTCGCAAGACGTAGGGCTCGCTCGCGACTGTATAAATACACACGCAAATATCGACGGCTCGTGGGTACCCAACCGCGGCACACCTGACTACACGCCACCAATTTGCGCCGGTCATCTCTGCAGAGAGTGATGATTACGTCGTGTAGCTCGACCGGCAATTCTGGATGCGCGTTTGCGGGTCCAATTTGTGACGACTGAGTAGGGCGAACAACAAGATAAATGACGTATCTTCGAACCAAGTCGAAGTATGATCTTGAGTGAACAATCACGCTGTCCAACACAATGTTCCAGCTCGTCTCATCGAAGAAACCCCGGTTACGGAGTACATTGAAGACCATTGTTAGGCAGAGGGAGAGGAATTTTCGTCAGGATGGCCGCTGTGATGATGGCAAGAATACAGAGGGGAGGGACAGTTGAATTTGAGAGAGATATCCTGCAGATATCGGGCCACACGGGGGTGTACGTTCCGAGTTTGCAGAAAGAAATACAGGTTGGATGCTAGGCGAGATGTACAAGGGTGTTGTGCCAGAGACCCGAATTTTGAGCGTGCTTGATAGTGAACGTCAATGAACAAGGTGCAGGCTTGCAATCGAGCGACTGACTGGGGCCGGCCGGTCCGGATTATACTTGGGGCTGCAGCACTATTGTGTACTCGTACTGCCCGGACCTCAGAGTAAACGGACTCTCAAAGCGGACGACGTCAGCCCTACCAAGCTCCTGGAAAGCTGCCATGGTAGCCTCAGAAAGCTCTCGGTCTGTGGAGATGACCACATACAAAAATGCCTTCGGTTGCTTCAATCAGGAGTCGAATGGAGAGAATGGCAGAAAATAAGCTGGCAAAGACTCCACGACTCGACCGCACTGCTAGAAGAATAGATATAATGATGGGGTCTATATACTCAGGAAAGCTCTTTGAGCTTCTCTCGTGCAATGTCTAATTTCTTCGTAACCTCTGCACGAAGGCGTCAGTAGTATTCCTGTGGAAGAACGAAGGGGGCATCTTACCTGCTAGCTGTGATGGGACTGATTGTAGTAGACCAGCCGCATTCTCGTATGCTTCTCGTGCACCGTCGTAGACCTTCGTCTGTCCCTCTTTCGAGCCCATAGTATCATGCTCGGCTACCACCATCATAACATCCCCGAGTCGCGCCCAGCCCTTGCCCCACTGATCATCCAAGGTTGTAGCATCGACTGCATCCTGCGTAGCTTTGACTCTTGCTTCCGCCGTCCCCATCTTCAAGTACGCCAACGCTCGATTTGCATGCAACTGAGGTGACTTGGGTGCGTGCTTCAGCGCTTCAGTGTAAGCCTCTACAGCCGCATCCCAGTCACCACCTGCAAAAGCTTTGTTCCCTTTCTCCTTGGCTATTTCAGCATCGGACGGAAGTGGTGGCACTGGGGGGTTTGGGCCGACATGGCGAGTGATTAGTGTGGTGAGTCCGCGTAGATCTGCGCCGCGAAGGGTATCAACGGGTTTCCCAGATTTGATTGCGAAGAATGTTGGCATAGCGGAAACCTGGTATTTAGCAGCGATGTTCTTTTGAGCGTCCACGTCGACGCGTAGGAAGATGGCTTGAGGATAGGTTTGTGCGAGCTGGGTGTATGTCGGTGCAATGGCCTATACAGAAGAGGACGTCAAGAAATTTCATATCGGTGTCTTGTAATGCGCGCACCTTGCATGGACCGCACCATTCCGCATGAAAGTCGACAAAGACAGTTTGGCCAGCTGCTGTTGCTGACCGAAGAGTAGTGTTCCATTGCGAAACAGAGTTAATTTCTAGAGGCGAAGACATATTGGCTCGAGGTAGACTTCCAAAGGAGAGATCCAAGTCAGAAAGAGGCTTATATAGGTGACAGGAAAAGGAACATACGCGAAGGATTACAAGAGATCACGAAAGCCTAAAGGATGATAAATATTCGGATGTCGGAACTCCCCGACGCCGATCATGCCACGTGAATTCCAATCTGACCCTTCCCGCTTGCCTTCGCTCCATCATGCGCCCAACGCCCGCTCGTCTGCTCAACATTCTTGTTCCCGTCAAACGGTGAGTTCCTTGCTTCCGGCGCCGACTCAACCTTACCGACGCTGACGCCGCCCAGCGCGGTGGACTATGCTGTCAAAATTCGCGTCAACCCCCAGCAGACGGGCGTGGACCTCAACGTCAAACACTCTATGGTGCGCTACATGCCTATGCCCTCTTTTTGTGCTCAATCATTCTCCAGAATCCCTTCGATGAGATTGGTTAGAACCACTTTCTCTTTCCATCGAATGACCTCATCATTGCCGCCTCTTTAGCCGTCGAGGAAGCTGTCCGATTACGCGAAAGACTAAAGGACGGCGTCAAATCCATCAAGGCAGTCAGCATCGGCCCTCCTAAGTCCCTCGACACGCTTCGTACTGCTCTGGCCATGGGAGCCGACTCTGCCATCCATGTCGAAATACCCGACTCGGCACCATCCCCGGAACCTCTCGGAGTCGCCAAGACTCTACGCGCCATCATCGACAAGCAGAAGGACATCGATATCGTCATCCTCGGAAAGCAGGCCATCGACGACGACTCGGGCCAGACCGGACAGATGCTTGCTGGATTGCTAGGGTGGAGCCAGGCAACATTTGCCAGCAAGGTCGAGGTCGACCCAGCAAGCAAGACCGCGACGGTAACGCGGGAGATTGACGGCGGCTCTGAGACGCTCAAGTGTCGGTTGCCATTGATTATAACGACGGATCTTCGGTGAGTACCGCGACAGTTATGCACTCAAATCCTAAAACCCGCCAGGTTGAACGAGCCCCGTTACGCTTCTCTTCCTAACATCATGAAGGCAAAGAAGAAGCCCGTAGAGAAGCTGAAACCAGAAGACCTTGGTGTGGACCTGACGCCGTTACTGGAGACGGTCAAGATTGAAGAACCACCAAAACGCGTAGGAGGCGGAAAGGTCGAGACTGTCGACGAGCTGGTCGCGAAGCTGAAGGAGGCGGGTTTCACAGCAGTATAGTGATGTAGCCGCCTCGTCGTAGACAGAGACGTCGCCGACATTGGTTGTCAAGTACGTCCTTCCTGCTACTAGACCCTTTCTCAGGGCGCATTCGACAACAGCTCGAAATACACTTCATCCCCCTTTTCATCCCTACGCGCTTACGCGCCGACGAGCAGGCTTCTTGTATCATATGACCATTGGCAGTACCACCGAATACTTCTCTCTGGAGCACAGAAGGTCTCAGGCTGCAAAAATGCGATTGAGTGTGAAGCCGAAAAGCTTACGAGAAGAAAGACTTTCCACAGTAACGTTGAGATCAGCAGCACTCCGTTGTGCGGTAGCTCTTCACTGTCGCGCTGAAAAGGACAAGGTGAACCTAGGTGACTCATCGTATTAGTCAAGGAATAAAGGCGATGGATCCTACCAGCAGCTCATTCAGCCCTCTCAAGTCAGACTCGCTAGAAGACAGGCTGTCTCATATCTCGTCATAAAGAATGGTATGCTTCTTGGCAGTTGACGTCGTTAATCAGAGAAATGCGCATAGACTTGACTCAGTCCAATCGGGCTACCCTTCATGTAGGTATGATTCTTGGCAGCTGGCTTCGTCGATCGTGACGACGCGCGCACATTTGCTAGACGCCTGGCTGGCTCCATTCGAGATATCTTTCATATGAGAGGACAGACCTCTTGACAGCGACAGTCAGCTTATAGACTGCCTCATTAATACATCCTGCGGCATATTTTGCCAAAGCCCTTTATGTTCTTGTACCTCTATCGTCTATCGTTTGTGATTCGTAAGTTCAACTCTGCTTTGATATCAAGACTGAAACATCTACGCAGTACCTTCCGTCCTCTGGCTGGCTTACCGTCTCTACGTCTACCCACGCTACCTTTCGCCCCTCCGAAACATCCCAGGCCCGCCCCTCGGCTCTCTCATCTATGGCCAATTCTCGTACATACTGCGAGAAGAAGCTGGTATCCCACACCGCGAATGGGTCAAAAAACACGGATCGGCTATTCGTGTCGTTGGCCCGGTGGGTGTGGAGCGGGTGATCTTCGTGAGCGAGGAGGCGTTGCACAAGATTCTGGTCAGTGATTGGACTGACTATCCAAAGGTATGTTGTCGTGGACTACTTCTAAACGGC
Source organism: Strobilurus pachycystidiatus (assembly GCA_019915135.1). NCBI lineage: Eukaryota > Fungi > Basidiomycota > Agaricomycetes > Agaricales > Physalacriaceae > Strobilurus > Strobilurus pachycystidiatus. Next base: position 2,227,326 of record JAHLMK010000004.1, read on the forward strand.
TTGTCTAACTTTAAGTTCTCTAGCCGGCATTCATTAGGAACATTCTGGGGATCGTAGCTGGCTTTGGTCTTCTAACGGTCGAGGGCAATGAACATCGTCAGATGCGGAAGGCCATGGCCCCAGCTTTCGGGTTACAGCATCTCATAGCGCGTACGCTCTGTCCATTACCACTAGTATTACGCTGAAGTTTTCTAGAGGTGGATATCTACTACGACTCGATCGAAAGGTATGTACTCTGTCTTTCTTTGTTGTAGAAGTTCTTACTCGAAGCAGCTTAATCGAACTCCTCGGCTCCCAAATTGACGGCCAAGTCAACGTGGCAAAGGGTAAGGTCTTCCTGATGTACGATTGGGGTGAGTGTTTTTCCTCTTTACGTCTTGTTCATGTGCGAAGTCAGTTCACTCCGTATACGTAGTCAGTAACACAACTCTCGACATAATAGGCCTCGCCGCATTCGGCTACGACACGGACTCGCTGCACCACCCCCATAACGAGCTCGCTCAAGCATACGAGGAACTCCTCAGCCTGCAAACCGGCGCAAATTTGGCGCGACTCATTGCCCTTAACGTCATCCCAGGCGTGTCAACGCTATTCGTTAGTGAATGGGTGTACAAGAGGAGGAAATGGTTGAGGCATGTCGGCTTTTTGAGTGCGTCATTTCTTCGCCTGTGGGTCCTTACAGTCGGCACAACTCTTACAACTCCGATGATATAGAAGTTGTTGAGACCATGATCTCGTGCATGCACCGTATCAAACGCGTTTCCGCCACACTTTTAGCGGAGAAGATCGCTGACGCATCGAATGTATCGGATATCGATTCCAAAAAGGATATCATGTCAATCCTCGTTCGTGCGAGGTCTCGTCAAGGAGGAAGCGGGGATGGTGGGTACGTCATGAGCGATAGGGCGATGATGGATCAGGTCTTAACCTTCCTGGGGGCGGGACATGAGACAACCGCCAGTGGCTTAGCTTGGGTCTGTGTTTTACCAGGCTATCAACCCTGACATCTCCGTTGACTTTGCTCATACTCTAGACACTCTGGTTTCTGGCAAAGCATCCGTATGCCCAAGAGAGGTTACGAGCCGAAGTCAAGCCTGTTTTCGTAGAGAACGAGGGCCGGCCAGGCTACAAGGTGCTCAAAGAGATGTCCTACCTCGACGCAGTGGTGATGGAATCTTTGCGCCTCATGCCGCCCGCACCCATGGCCATTCGACGAGCAGACAAGACTGATTACATCGATGGGCATCTGATTCCTGCGGGAACGCTGTTCTACATTCCGATTAGGGTAATTAACACGCTACAGGCATTTTGGGGTCAGGATGCGGAGGAGTTTGTGCCGGAACGGTGGCTAAAGGAAAACACGGAGAATGAGGAGAAGGAGGCGCTCAAGGGAGGGAGGGGAAGATTCATGACCTTCTTAGAGGGCCCTCATGGGTGTATCGGAAAGACGATGGCCGTCGTGGAGATGAAGGCAATCATAGGGTTGGCCTTTTTGTCATGATCTGGATTGTGACGGTGCACTGATGATGAGTTCTGCATCTAGTGCTTTGATTGCGAAGTTCGAATTCGAGCCGAGTGTGGAGGGACAGGTCGCGATTCCAACAGCGGCTATTACTATGAGTGGGTTATCATCTTGATGTATGCAAGTGATGCGTCGACACTGATGATTTTGCAGAACCGAAAGACCATATGCCATTACTGGTGAAGCGTGTACCACAGCGAGTGTAACGAAGTACATAGAACCTCTGTGCATCTTAGATAGCCTACTTGCTCAGTTGGAGCGCCAATGTTCACAACCGAACTTTGTCTAGAGTAAGTAACAAGGATTTGATTCCATGAATCATCCGGAGTTTTATGCGCGACGCGACGAGTTGTCTAGGCCCATCGTCTGCTTCTGCTTATCTTATGAGTGTCCCTACAGGCACATGATATTTGATGGATGGTTGCCATCTCGATCATTTCTTGCCGCAGTGTTCTTTCATCTGACTTCCATGTCAATGTCATTAGCTTGCCCCAGGGTATGCGGATTTGTGCCTCTCAGTCTCCGATCTAGCTTGTCTTGCTTACAGAGCCTGAGATCTCTGGGCCGGTCATCACGCTGCATCCGACCCTACTCTCGATGTACTACTTTCACATCTCCGTCCATCATGACTGGGGACGTGCCTTACGGGCCCGAAGGCGACATTCGTGTTTTCAAGGACAACGTCTTCGACTATATCGAATTCACACCTCTCATGTGCGCAATAATTGACACGTTAGTTAGCGCCTTGCTGTCATTCCTCTCTTGATAGTGTGATCTAGTCCTCAATTCCAACGCCTGCGATATATCAAGCAGATGAGTTTGGCGTACTTCGTCTGGCCGGGAGCTTCGCACAATCGCTTTGAGCACTCCCTCGGGGTGGCTCATCTCTCCGGACTGATGGTCGAGCACCTTCAGAAACGCCAACCGGAGCTTGGTATCACGGCTCGCGATGTTGCTTGCGTCAAGATCGCTGGGTAACTTTCCCAGGCTATTCAAGGCGATTGATCTGATCTTCGCCTAGACTTTGCCATGATCTTGGCCATGGCCCGTTCAGTCACTTTTGGGACAACGACTTCATGCCTCGTGCTCAGTGAGTGATTCGTCGCATCTTGAATACGCAGTCATCCCGGACAACAGACCTAACGGAGGATGGACTCACGAAAAGCAATCTGAAATTATGCTTGATGTTCTTGTCGCGGAGAATAACGTGCCTCTAACTGCCTCAGACGTTGCTTTTGTCAAGGACCTCATTGCTGGTCAAGTAAAGCATACTAAGGCCCACTTCTCACCAGAAAAACCCTTCTTGTTCGAGATCGTCGCCAACAAACGCAACGCTCTTGATGTAGACAAGTGGGATTACATTGCACGCGACCTCCTTGCGACTGGCGACCGCGGGGACTGGAGTGCTTTACGTCTCATTCAGTCCGCGCGAGTTATAGATGGAGAGATTTGCTACAACCTTCGTGACGTGCACACGGTTTTTAATCTTTACCAAGCACGCTACAAGATGTATACCATGTATAACCATAAGACTTGTGGGTCTTCTTGTTCTTCCTGCCGTGCTGGACTAATAGGGAAACAGGCAAGGCTATTCAATGTATGGTGGTCGATGCTTTACTGGCAGCTGAACGCCATCTGAATATTTCCCGCCGTGTCGAGAACCAGAAGTCCTACTTGCATCTCACCGATGACATCCTCCTCGAGATTGAACGGTCCGAAGATCCCCTCCTGAAAGAGGCTCAAGCTATCCTCCATCGACTCCGAGTACGCGATCTCTATTGCCTGACAAATACCGTACATCTTCCGTACGGTTCCCGTTCCGAGATCAAGACCATCCTCACTGCCGAGAACATTGTGAAGGAGGCTCGGAATCTCAAGTCTTTGTTGGCGGATGAGCTTGACACGGAAAACATTTCAGTGGACGTTGCGCCTCTACATTGGGGGATGAAGGATCGCAATCCCTTCGATACAATCAAGTTCTACCATGGCAAGGGCAATGACCACGGTAAGCCAGTCTTCCATCTAAAGTTCCAATGATTGACTATCGAGGATCAATCATCCAGAGTCTTTTCACATTGGTGCACGGGATAAGACCCTCATTTTCCCTCAAGTCTTTGCAGAGATTGTAGTACGCGTGTATAGCAAGGATAAAAAGTCGGTGCACAAGGTCAATAAGCAGCATAGGTCAACTGACGCTGTGCATCTATAGATACGCCGAGATCGTCCGAGCTGCTTTCAACTCCTTGGTACATCGAAGTCTGTAGCGCTGTGCACGAACTACGCTGATTGCACACATTGGGACGTGGTCAGACTGCTCGTACCGGCAACTCGCGGCAAGAGCTTGGCTCGAAATACTTGATGGGGTATCCCACCAAAGGAGGATATTGTTGCAACGACAGCGCAATGGTACTACATACATATCCGACAGCATTAAACTAGCCCATAATAATATAATGAATGACTCTGGCGGAACGAGATAACCTGCCTGACAAACAAACGAATGAAGGAGCATGGTTACAGAAAAAGGGAAAGGAAATGAGGGTTGGTCAACGTCGGCTCCCAGAGCCGTTATCACTTTGCCACGAAATATCACCAAGCTTCGTACGCTCTCGACCTGGTCTGCGCGTACCCATTCGCACAGTACCGGTCCCATTTCCTCCTCCACTTACAGTCGCCGAGGTATCCGAAGCCGTTCTCCTCATCTTTTTAGGAGCCACCGTCTTCGGCGAGTCTCGCGACTTCCCAGGAGCAGGCTTCAGCCCAGGCTTCAACACCGGCACAATCTCGCGTGCTAGTTCACGAACGAGCACCGCCCCATCGCCGCCGCCTTGACTGAGGCTCTCCACCACACCCAAAAGTCCATATCGCTCCACCAGCATCGCCCGGTTAGGATGCACTTCGCACACCGTCCTTAGAATACGAAGAAGGTTGAGCCGAACGACGGCTTTAGAATTGTGAGCAAGCCTGTCGACGATTCTTTTGAAGAACGCAGAGGATTTGGTCATCGCTATCGTGAGAGGTGTGGAGAGACGAGTGATCTTGAGGAAAGGATCGAGTAGGTTCTCGAACGAGTTCGCCTTTGCCGATACGAAACACTGCAACAGCGCGTTGACGGAGTCTGGTTTCATCAGATCGTCTTCAACGCGTGCCGTTTCGTCCTGTAGCCTGCCCTAGAGTAAGTACCATGGACACAACAAGAGGTAGCGTCCCGACACACCAAGATAATATAGCCTCCAGAGAGCTGACTTGGAAATATGGGTCTTTCAACAGTTTGACATACATCCCAACACCATCGTGCTGCCACAATAACGTCCGGCAACTTTTCCCTGCACTGGCAAGATCGCATAATATGGGCAGAGCGAACTGCTTCAATGGCGAACTCGTCTCGATGACTCGCTTCAAGCATGGTATCAGTCCCGCTTGAGCTGCTTCTTCCTGCCGTGACTTGTTCAAGCGGCACAGGTTGAAGCAGGTCTGGAATATGTGATTGGACATTTCCTGCGACAGTCAAAGTCAGACATATCATCGGATATCGACAGATGACACATACCGCGCTATGAGGGCCTGTCGATTGTTCGTCCAGTATGCGAACCAGGATCTCAATGGCGTTCGCATTTTGCAGAACGTCCAGCAAGTTCGCATTCATGGACAGATGCTTCACAGCCTTGAGCATTTGAACAAGGCATTCCGGCTCCAGAAGCTCGCAAGCGCGCAACAACCTTCTTACCACCTTCCTCGTACCCAACGCATTCCGAACGTGTATATCCGACTGCGACACCTGCGAGAACACCAATAGAATCTGGATAATCTTCATCTTCATGTCTGTAGATGTCGGTCCCCGATTCGCCATGACGTTGAGCAATGCAGAGGATAGAGGATCAAGAAGACCTTCGCGTATAAACATGCGGCAGAAATCATTCTTCGTTGTCGGGCTTTGGAGCTCGAAGACGCTGCCGATGCCATTCAGAGCGTGGACGACAAGTTCAGCCTGCTCGGAATAGTCCTCGTCCAGAAGGTCGACTAGTACTTTCAGACCGCGGCATCTGGAGAGCGGTGAGATGACAAGGAGATGGTGCGGTAAAGCACATACGATATGAACATCTGCAACGTTAGAACAGAGGTATGACAGAGGAGGCGGATGAAATTCGAGGCTTCTAGTCGACAATCCGATGGATATTTCTTGGAGGTGAACTCTGAGCGACATCAGTACATCTTCTCAATAGCCAACACGTCTGCAATCCTTACCCATCATGACGGGTATACCACTGGAAGTCGCGTCGTCAATCATACACATAAACGAAAACAAATCCCAGAACTCACCCAATTAAACAGAAGCTCTCCAAGAACACCAAATCGGATGTCACCAGCTGTACTAGATATGAGAATATCATCGATAACAAACGAAAAAGATCACTGACCAAGTTGATGATCTGCAGCAGCTTCATGATCACATCCCGGGAGCACTTGCCTTCCAAAACCTCGAGAATAGCGAGCATCCCATGGGACGAGACCAACTGCACCTCCATCTCAGGCGTGTCCGTCAGGATCATAAGCTATGACCCAGATTCATTCCCAATACCAAAAGCAGAGCAAAACGAAAAAAACTCACAAGTTGATCACACGCATCCCGTAGCTGGAAATCCGGCGCCGACGGCGTCAACTCGTCAATCAGCTGATTGACCTGATTGCACAGTCGCGCATATTTGTCGCGCTGCAGGTTCGCCTCCAAATCGTCCTCAGCAAAACCCTCGTCGATCTCGGCGAATGGGTCCTCTTCGTCGGAATTATCATCGCCAAGCTACATATCCCCTCACTTCAGCTTTTCAAGTCAGTTGAGAAGATGCGTACGCACCCAAGACTTATTCGAAAGCCGTGTATTGAGCTTCAGCCGCTCCGCAGGCTGTCCCGTCGCTTACAGTTGACTTCAGCCCAAGAGACACAAGACGACCTGGAGAAGAAAGACGCACAGTTCCCATTCTGCTTCCCAAACACATCCTCATAATCCTCGTTGTCCTCCTCCGCGTACTTGTCAAACTCTGTCGCACTCGCACTGTGCACCCGCCTCGCATCCGCACGCCCGAACGAGCCTCCATTACTGCCAGAGGCAAATGAGGACGACCTTGAGTGCGTGCTCCGCATCGACGCTGGCGGCGGGTTGCCGGAATTCGAAAGACGTATAGGGCTCAAAGACGGGCGCGAGGGCTTCTTCACCAAACCCGGTAGCGGGGCAGACAAAGGCCCCGGCCCCACACTATTGAGCGCGAAAGTCTTGATATCGTCCGGATGGAAGAGACCCTTGCGGAAAGAGTTCTTCATCTGTGAGAGCAAGATTGATTTAGTATGGTCGGTTGTCAGAAGCCATGGATGGCGTGATAAGATTACCTTGAAGTCCGCAACCTTCGTCTCGAGCTCGCCTTCTTCTGCCGCTAGATCAGAGTAGTCTTCCACAATAGGCTTGATCTCTGACGATGGCGCCTTCGCAAGGGGGACATTCCCAAGACCGGGACTCCGGTTTGGCCGGATCGTCTGGGCGTTATCTTCCCCGTCATTTGAGTCATCGTTCGCCTCTGCTGTTGTCCTCTCGAGCGCTGCATAGCAAAGTCAATGATTGGCAGGTGATTGACATGTTGGGATTCTGCTACCTTGCAACTTCGTGTAAGATATTCCCTCCAAGAAATCGTCGTCCCAGTTATCAGTTTGTTCCTCAGGAGGACGAAGGACGAATGAAGGTTGTATCTTCTCGACAAGGTTCATTACGTTTTGCTTGGGCGCCGAGCCCATCTTCCAGGCAGAGGGCACCGAGGTGGACGAAGAAGAAACCGCGGAGAGCGACGTGGGTATTGACGGCTTGAACCTGTCGGGCGGACTTGGTGAAGGGGGCCGAGAGCGTGCTGCACCGCGATTCGGATGCTTCGAAGGTCGAGACGGTGCTACATAAAGGTTAGATAAAGGTGGTTTCGCGATCGGACAGGACCTACACTTTAATGCCTCGTTCCATTCCTGTACCTTCAAGACAGCCTCATCGTAATTGTAATTGCTCAACGGCCTCCTTGAGCCCTGTGCCGCGTTTGCCTTGTCCTCGTTGCTGATATGCTTTCGCGTCGAAACCATCCACGGATGCTTCAGCAGTTTCTTTGCAGATATTCGTAGATTGCAATCCTTCTGGAAACAGTGCATGAGGAAATCCTTCACGATCGGGGAAGCACCCTCTGGTATTGGCGGACAGTCATCCTGCACGATGCGAAAGAGAGCTGGCATGGGGTCCAACGTGTGGTATGGAGGATTTCCCTCTAGGAGCTCGATTACCGTACATCCTACGGACCAGATGTCTGATGCGGTGGTGGCACCTGATTGTTCGATGACCTCCGGCGCCACTGTCATAACGTTAAGTGTGTGTGTTACAAGAACCGAATGTGGTGGCGTGACTCACTCCAGTACGGACTGCCGACGACAGCATCATCCAGTACGCCACCAGTTGTCGTGCTCGCGACACCAAAGTCAGCGAGCTTGACTGTTCCGTCCTTGTTGGTGAGGATGTTGGCGCCTTTGATGTCCCTGTGGATCACACCCTGGTCGTGTAGGTAGACGAGGCCCTCGAGCACCTGTGAGATGTACACTGAGACGAGGTTTTCGGGGAATTTGCCGAATCGTTTGGAGATTGCGTGGAGAGATCCGTTTTCGCAGAATCTAAGCGATTATTAGACACGATGTGGTTGATAGAACTGGTCGTGACGGACTCGAGGATGATGTACAGGTATTCGCGCGTCTTGACAAAGCCCTTGTACTTGACGATATTCGGATGCTGCAAAGACGGTTGAGCAGGGCGGCCCGGAAACAGTCACGGCGCATACATTTAGATTCTTCAACAGATCAATCTCCGACTGGCGGGAGGGCGCATCAGTAATGTCGACGCAGGGGCGCATGATGACGCACCATGATTTCGCCAAGCTCGCTCTTGGGAATGTTGCTCAGCTGGATCTCCTTGACCGCGACTGTTTCCCCAGTAGCCCAGTTGAGTGCGCCTAGGTCGTCGTGCTGTTGAGAGCGTCATATGCAGCCGAGAATGCCCACTCACGGTACACCTGGCCAAATGCGCCCTTTCCGAGGGAATCCCCCAGTTGCTGTGCCGCGGTCAGTCGGAGCTCAGTTCGGCAGCGGCGGACGCACATAATCATGCAGAGACTTTGAGCTTGAGCTCGATTGCGTTGAGGTCGTCATGTCGTGGGCGGGAGGCGGGGGACGGCGACGGAATAGATAAAGGAAGGGCAGGGAATGTGGAAACGCGCTCTCGAAGGAAAAGTCGCGTCCAGCACTGACAGTCCCAGTACAAGGTTGGCTAGAACAGTCACGCTCGGGCTGTTCCCTTACCCGGTGTCAATTGCCTGTCCTCGTCGTCGATGACGAGCCCTGCGTCAAACTGATCGCTGCGCACCCATGGCGACCAGCGAGGAGCACGCTGGGTTTATGGCTGAGGCGCTGGCAATGGTGCGTCGCCTTTTTCCCAAAATATCAATCTTTCCGTATCACTCAATGCGCCCAGGCAGAGGATGCACTAGCGGCATCCGAGGTCCCCGTAGGCTGCGTCTTCGTCCGCGACGGCGCCATCATCGCCAAGGCCCGCAACAGGACAAATGAGCTCAGGAATGTACGGCGCTTCTCGGCCCCCATCCCGCCCGCTCTGATATACCAATAAGGCCACGAGACACGCCGAACTCGAGGCGATAGACCAGATCCTCTCTGACGCGTCGCTCACACCGGCACCAACGACATACCCTCTATCCACGACGACCCTCTACGTGACCGTCGAACCGTGTATAATGTGCGCCTCTGCTCTGCGTCAAATGGGCATCAAGGAGGTCTTTTACGGTTGTGCGAATGAACGATTTGGCGGCTGTGAAGGCGTTCTCTCTGTGAATCAGTGCGTTTTTTTTCCTATGTGCGTCTTTGGATGTCGCTCAAACCCCGCATAGATTGGCGCACCCAGCGCATCCCGCGTACAAGGCAACAGGTGGATATCTTCGAGAAGAGGCTATCATGATTCTCAGGCGATTCTACATCACGGAAAACACGAAAGGTTCCTTCCACTGTTGGCTCACGTACTTCCCGGTAACTGATTGCCGCCATCTATCTAGCTCCAGTACCCAAGTCCAAGGCAAATCGTGTGTTGAAAACCGACATCTCACCACTCTCGGGTAACAAGTCAACCTGACGAAGTAGCACTGTTCCCAGGTTTCCTCGATATGTTATTGATGCATCAATAGGCAAGAACACCCGCGTCTTCGCAAGGGAAGGATCGCGGCTAAGTTCTGGTCATACAACAATCACAGTCGAACAAGAGGAGTTCGGCGTTTCATAACCAACTGTGCATGCAGTCACGACGCGTGAGGATGATACAGTCTATAACCATCTCGAACGAATGGGACGTGCAGCGAGGCAGACAGATATCATTGGTGTGCAGGCTATCTCTTGAACCTTGAACGTGCGACTGTGAACGTGCGAGCAGACTGGGAAAAGGCATCACTCTGCATATCTATCTAGCCAAACACATGCGACAACACATACCTACACGAATGGCCGCCGCGTCAGTCCTGTCCAACCATCGCCCTTTCGTCGTAAGTAGCCTCGTTCCCTCCAAACGAATATGATGAACTCGTCTGGATGAACCTGGGATGGACATCCTCCGCTGACTCCGGATCAGCCCTGTCGGATGTATGAGCATAGGTAGTCTCCTCCTTGCCAAAGGACTACTCGTTGCAGGATGGACGGAAGTGTGCGCTAGTGAGTACATCGGAGCGGCTACGCGTAGATGGTTTCAGCGCAATGATCTCCTTCTTACTTGTGTCACGGTTTACAAGCCATTCAACAATCACATACTCAGTGTGGATGGTTATCCAAGGCTCGTGCTCGCCTGCAAAGTCAGAACTCGGACCTTCTCCGGAGAACCTGCACTGGCTGCAGAGTTCCTTGAACCTTCACGTAACAGTGATACAATCATTGTCTTGGCGCCTTTGCAGATCTTGAAATCATCGGCGACGTCGCTGTTGTGAAAATGTCAAATCGCATTGACACTCATTGACCAGGCGCTTGAAATCTATATATGAACAACACGCGGACATCTTCCGAGGTTCCTGCCCAGCTTCCCCCGCCTACGCTTCCATTGCAGCAAATTCAAGCCGCGCTGCCGCCACCTAGACCATCCATCATAAGCTTGGCATCCCGGGCCCGTACCTCACGTCCGACTTCATATAAGTAAAACAGCAATACAGTGCCTTCTGGTTCCGTTCCCCCTCCCACAGAAGGACAGCTCGATATTCCGATTTAGCTTCGGACTTGGCCTGGCAGCACAATCGACCTACCCAATCCTCCGGGACGTCTCACGCGATTCAACACCCTCCTCATGCTCCTCCACTTCTTCTCATATGCGAGTATCGCATGTACTAGTGTAGCACGCGTTCTCGCTTCCGACACCTCTCTACTCTCAGTCGCCACAGTCCCAGCAGCACCGTCGGTGCACGATATCATCGTACACGACGATAATGCTCCGACGGGTGGCACGATACCATCACGCATTACTCACGTCAGCTCCCTGGATCCCGAACGTGTGTACCCTCCGGACGAAGTGGCGTTCTTATCACCTTCTGTAAGTTGAAGTCCCAGCTATCCGTCCCACGCTCACGCACATGCGTGTCCGATCCAGGACAACCTCATCCTGACATTCAGTCCCCCACCTGACGCACGAATATGTAACATCCGAGCGACAGTCGATCTCCCATTTCCTGTAAAGGCCTCACTACTACGGTCGTCCTCTTCGTCAGTCGAGGTTTCATGGGATACTCGGCCTCTCGTGTATATGTATATTGGGACATTGGTGATCGAAGACGAGGAGAGCAGGCAATTTCCGTGTAGAGAAGGACAGGAAGTTGACATCGAGTTGGAACTCAAGAAGGAGGTGATGGCAGTGTGCAGCGAGGAAGATCCGGAAGAGGAGGACATCCGTATGTATTATACGGCGTTGGGCCCACGGGAGTGTGTAACGCTTTCTGATTTCGAGGCTGAATCTCTGGGTGAGTGATTGAGACTCCTGAACTTTGAATTTCGCTCATTGTGGTGGTGACCAGGTATCCGCCTTTTTTCGGTTTGAGCTGATGCCATTACTGTATCTTGAGTTGTATTTTTTTCCGTCAAACAAACGGGGGAGACTACGTCAAACGTATCTGGCCCCCAGGAATCCTGCAAACAGATGAACTTGACGACTTGAGTCCGGTGATCTGGGAATATTGGGACTAGATACAATCGTGTACCGTAGATCTGACTAATCTGTATATCTTTTCCACAACACTGTCGTCAAGGCATACACATGCAGAGCAGGAAAGAATAAGTGCGGATTGAAGGTCCATGTTATAACTTATAAGTGCGCACTTGAAGGTCCATGTTTGTGTGTGTTAGGATTTGCGGCGCTTTTGAAAAACTTCGTCTCTACCGTCATCCATGCCCGTCTGCACCTCGAACCTTGGCCAGTCATTCAGCAAGACAAATTGCACGAGAATCTCCGACCCAGCGTATTTCACGAACACCGAAAGCCCCGACTACAGTCCTGAAACTCTCTAGTATCGTCCAGTCATACTGCCTCTACTTACGTGTTTCGGTCACCATCATTGCCTTTTACCTGAGCCTCCGAATACTGGTGGTCCAGGACCCCAGGTCCTGTATCGCGCTTATACTTACTCCGATCCGACACTGGAACCAAGCCTTCGTAGTTGGTAGTGCCTTCGTTAAATGGGCTTATGGCCTCGACTCCGATCAAGGATTCCAGCCCATCTGGAACCCATCAGTGTGGTCATCGATGCGCCATATAAAGGCATTGTTCTTGCGTTCTCGCACCCAACATCCGAAGACCTTCTACCACCCAGCAACTGCCAGAGTAACATGTACTCCACGCTACTGGCCCGCGCAAAGGCAAGCATCGTCGGCCTTTGACTGACACATACGATACTCATCTGCTTAGACTCTTGCTTTCTGGGGCTCCATCCAGACCGCATTTGCTGGCTTCGCATTGAGGCAATTGCAACCAAGGTCGGTGTTATGGCCTACTCCTTTGGATACTCTTTGACGGCTTGTTGTCAGCCTTGTACCAATACCGATCCGATCTCAGATACAGACGCTGCCGAGACGGAGATTGTATTAACCCTATGATGCATATTCCGTTCCATCTTTGAATCAATCTGTTCCAGCCAGCTTTACCTTGAAAATGTCGTTCGTTCATTAGATCCACTCCGGGAGGTTCATGTTTAACTCGATAGGAGCCTCCCCGACCTGTGCCGGAGTCTTCGATAGCTGCGCCGAATGCTTGATGGCACGAATGTGGCGACCAGTACTTTGCAGACCTTGCGCTTGCTCCCAATCCTCCAACAACTCCAGAATCTCCGGGTCATCTTTGTTTGGCAGAGGTCGCCCAGTGAGCTCTGTGCGTCCGAGAGAACGGAGCCATTGTCCAACTGCTGCTAACGAGACTCGAACCTCCCAAGAACCTCCTTCCTATTTGCATACGCCACCGCAATTAGAGAGATCCGCGGACGACATGATAGGACACCTACAGTAACGGTCTTACACAACGCAGCACTGATTCCAAACGCCAAAAGATATCCTGCAGCGTGATCAAGAGCCTGCATCGGCAGAGGTCTGGGATCGGTGACGCCGAATGCTTCTCCCTCGGCTACATTGAATCCTGTGGCTGTTTGGACCAGAGAATCAAACTAAGGGGTGATCAGTTGTCTTCAATGGCGCACAATCTTTTGAAGACGTACACCGCGTCTGTCTTTCCAAGGCCCTTCCCATCCCCATGCATTGAGACTTGCATAGACGACGCCGGGGCGTAATTCGGCCAGCGCTTTGGGGCCGAATCCTTTCATAGCCAGCCCGCCGGGTCGATATGCCTGCAAGAAGACATCACATTCGCCCGCCAGTTCGTGAAGCTTAGCGCGATCAGCTTCTTCGGTTAGATCTAGTTGTGTGGTTCGCTTGCCGCGCGACGTGTCTACATCAAGCCCAGGAAGGGACGGCAGCTTGGGCGAAGTCACAAGGAGAACGTCCGCCCCATGCGCTAGAAGGATGATAGATAATTCATTGGCGTCTTGTGAAGAAGGACACTTCCAAACCTGCCAATGTTCGGCCTGCAACAGGACCTGCAAGGACTCGACTAAGATCAAGAACTCTGATGCCTTCCAGCGGTCTCTTGGAGCTTTTATGGGTGGCACGTTTTGGGGCATCGCCAATGCGCGTCAACGTAACCGGGGGTGTGTGGCGTAAGGCCACGGCTTGAGGTCCTGCGTCCCATGCCGCGAAGGAGCGCCCTGCTGTCGCGCACATGTTATTAGTCGCAGCTTCCGTCTCGAATGCTACGGAGCCCCAGGAACCAAGTGCGTCCTGGACTTGAGCCCTCGTCACTGCGGGTGTGTCCGGGATGGACAGAATTGATAAAATCCCGCGTCGATGGCTAGAACATAGATCTAAGCATGACTCCCTGCACGTAGCTCGAATCATACGTACTGGGGAAAGTTTGTATGGATTCTGACGAATCCGTCGCGAGTCTCATACAAACCAGCGATAACGTCCCAAATTGGCTTGCGTTTGGTTTCGCTATCCAGAGAATACCAAGCTTCGCTGTCTGGATACGTTACTAGAATGTGGCCTCCGAGTCAATGTGGCCTACGCCCTGATACTTACGGAATTCTAAGACTGCGTGACGAGCATCGACCTTAACCTCTTGTTCCACCGTGGTTCTGAGGAAGTGGAACTCGGCAGCGGCCAGTGCTGAGAGACCCACAGAAGTCTATGATTGATCAATCGGGCCCGATAGTCGAAACGAAATCAGTGCAGTTTGCGCAGAATACTGCTTACCTGGGCCGCCTGCCCGATGTTGAAGGATGATAGAACCGTCGTCGCAGACTCTTCAAGGCTACTTAGCTTGAGCGCCCGCAATGCATCGTTCCTGAGTCCAGTCGCTTTCCAGAGAACCTCCGCAACCGCGAGTGACATGATGGTCAAGACCAAGTCATGTTTCCGGGAACCGGCATACAGTATGTGGACTTTATAGTCGCGTGGACCACTTGATGTATTTTTGGTTCGCAAGTATGCTGTGCTCGAGGAACTCCGTCGCATCAAGATTCAAGTGCTCCTCAATAGAATCTTGGTAACAGTGTTCACCCCAGTGAGATTCGGGAAGGAACAATTGAGTTGATACAATTGAAAGAGTCGTGGGATAGGTGACTACGAAGTATAACAACATAGCTTTTTGGTCACGGTCCCTCTGAGTGGATAAGTGCGCCGCGAAATTTGGGAGTATCTACGAGTATCGGAACGTCTCCTCATCGTTGACACCACTGACACTACAGTATCAGCACGAAGGTCGACTATAGGCAGACTATAGGCAGGCCCCAGGGTGCATGCCAAGATGAGCTGAGCAATGTCCATCATGGACGGAGACAAATTTGAGTCCTCGAGTCCGGAGAAAGGCGTCGCCGCGTCGTTACTTTTAGCCTGGAGGCCTGGAATACGTCTGTACTCGGCTCGTAGACGACACGGACTGATTGCATAAGCGGTACGACATATCCCAATTACCTGAAAATATTGATACAAGATGCTAGCTACAAGGTCATTCCTCAGCAATTCCTCAATCAGTCTGCATCCCAATGCCACCGAATCAAGCATGCTCAACCATGCCAACAGTGTGCTTCACATTGACGTCAGATGCAGACGAGTGGGCATAGTGCTGTGGTAGGGTCTCTTTCTGGGCATCTTGATGATTGTGGAGACATCCGTGATTCTTGTGGGCGTGTATGTATTCAACATGAGCCCTCGGAACAACTACGGCAAGTTAAATCAAGATTGACGAATGAATCCAAGGGGTAGCGTACCTCTCATAGAGTCTGCTAGGAAAAATTCGTATAGTAATGCGCCTACAATGATAGCTGGGATGTTGGTCAAGGCAGCGATCGCAGCGTACGATCCACCGGAGGCTGACGTTCTTTGAGTACTTCGGAGCCAAGTCCAGAGGGATGAGAACACACCTTGACGACCGTAAATTGTCAAGGCAGCCAATCTGCCACCCACGTCGCGTGCCGCGTTGGTGGCCACTGAAAACGACTGAGGACATGAACCGTTACCATGTAATGTAAAGACTTACGGCCACCCATCGCAAATCCCCATACACATGAAGCACTATTACGAGCGTCAGGATCTCAGGAAGCTTCGTATCAGAAGATTGACTTACTAGCCGAGGGCGATCACGAAGGGAGCAGAAGCAGGCGGGATGAGGATGTTGGTAGGATCAACGGAACCCCAGATGATCATCGTTAGAACCACGTCCTAGAAAAGACATTGGTTTAAATGGAAATCGATCATACTCATACTGAAGGACATCGCATACCGAAACAAATTCATTGAGGAAGACTTGTCCCAATTTGGCACCTGGCATGACATAGAGCCCGAAGATACCTGCAGTTCCACTTGGTGTGAACCTTAGGATCTCGAATGTTCCAGCAGCGACCTGGGCGGCGTCTGCCATGTCCAACCACTCCTTGTATTGACAGTAGACCAACAAACACGCAATATAACCGCCCAGGATCTGAGCGACGATATATCTGCTTGCACTCAGCAATCCATGATGCATGGTTGAACGAAGAATGGACGAACCGCCACGCTTTGCTCACTGGGAATCCCTTGAAGATAACGAGGCCAATGGTGATACCCGGGTTGAAATGCCCTCCAGACGTAGATCCGCACACTCCGAGAGCAAAGACGATCCCACAGGCATAGGCTATGCCAATCTGGAAAACCGCTTGAATGGACGTCAGAGCAAATTCTCGAAGCCGCACAAGGAAACTCACAAGACAATCCCGTCTCCCCAAGCGCATTGCCAACAACCCATGGGACTGTAGATCCGACGCCTGTGTTTGCTCAGATGGGTGCCTATATACGCCGAGGAAGCTCGCAAATACCTGCATAACAGTAGAAGAACACGCCCATCTGTCAGGCGCGTAAATCAGCCCGAGCCCGAGTCAACTGATAGCGTCGGGGGCACTCACAAATTCAGCGAAGCACTCCGAGAACCAGTGGGCTTTGGCATGGCGATGGCGCTCGAAACGCGTGAAGAGCTTTCCGCGAGGGTGCAGGTCGGCGAGATGGATAACGTTGGGGTCTGCGGTTCCTGGTCCGTGAATCATGGCGAAAAGCTGGGGTCATTGTACGTTTTCCATCCCTTTTAAAGTGAGGCATATTCATGTGAGTGCGAGAGTCAACATCCAAATGTGGTTACTATCAAACGTACCCCGCAAAATCAGATCTCCTGACCTGGGGCAGGAGGTCATGAGTAGGGTCGCCATCAGCAGTTCACACCTATGTCTGACCTCAATGCCGGAAAATGCAGGGCGAACTTCCATAGATTCATTCTGCAGGCTTGGCTGTACTCAGAGATGTACTGAGAGTGTGTCCATCCCTTCCAGCAGCCTGATAGACGCGGCTGCATTGTCCAGTCAGCAGCAGGCGAACCCAAACAGAATACGAGACAACAAGGCGGACACGGTTCATGGCTCCTCTCGATCTGAATAGCGAACGGAGCGGGTACCCGAACATCGCCCTGGAGGCGTACACATTGGGACTTGTGTTACCGGCACGGAAGACAGAAGAAAGCGAGACATATTGAGTATGCCCCCATCGCATAAACGGGATCAAGATATCGATATCTGTCTCGAAGGAATCAACACGGCATCAGACTCGCAAGAAGAAATGTACTTACACGGCATACTTTCTGTACCGATTTCGCGCTCAACGTAAATACGAGGAAAGCCTGGGAAGCAGTTGAAAACAATCAACCCCAAGCGATTGTCGTGCCTAAATCCACACCTGACTTACTGGTCGACGACGCATACGCCCTCACGCGACTCGGAAGCAGATGTCCCGGTTGTGGCACTGGAGGTCACTGGGGGAGCACGGGGCTTGCGATCTTGGCTCCTATGTATGCAGGTCCTTCCCAAAAAGCAGAGGTGGCGCACTGTGGCGGGCATCAGTGCACAACGGAGAAGATAGCAGAGGTGGCGGCTTTCCTTGATAGAACGTAGATCCCCCATGGGCTAGCTGGAGAAGAGCACTGTATTATTGTATTCTTCGAAACACGCACAAGATACACCAATGTAATTTGGTACCTTACCAGTGCACCATTGGGTATCGCCTTCGAATGTTCCAGCCGCGTACATATTGGCCGGCTTCCCCATGATGATGCAGTGAGCAATTGTGCTGGTAATCACCGATGAATCAGCGGGCCAGCGCGCTGATGGTCGGTCCCTGCAGGGTTTAAACAAACGATCTTCGAGTTCTGCGCAGGTTCTGCGTGACGAGATTAGCCAAGAGCACGCAGATCAGTAGTTTGGCTACTGACCGCCCTTTGACGCATATGCCTGCTGCAGGTCCCCAAGCGTGCTAAGAACAATCACCAAACATATAGTTCTCGGAGTGGACATAACGAGGAGCCAGGAAACTGCTTTGCCGTCACCGCCATGCGGATTCATTCCGCCACCAGAAGAATGTTGATTGTGGTGAATCGCCGACACCTGTGTAGTACGGCAAAGCTGCGCATCTGGGCACCTCGGGTGTGACCCAAGCCGCAGAGCTCTTGTAGGAGATAAGAACGAGGGACGACGACAGACTGTCGAAAGATCAGTTCATATAGGATGCCTCGATGCCATGGACTGCTGGCAGCTATGGTGGATGATTCATCCAAATGTAGATATGCTTACCTTGGGGGGATACGAATGCGGGACGACATGAATTGTTGAGAACTCGATACAATGGGTTGCTGACGGCTATGATGAATGAAGTAAGATTCATTCAGATGTGGATGCTTACCTCAAGGCTCGATCGTACCCAGTTCAATGAACTTCAAAGACACATGAGTCATTTCGTGGGGACAGTGTCGAGCAGATGGGTGGCAATGTACGTTTGGCAGCTACATATTGAGACAGGACAGCAGTTCATGCAGAGAGCCAGAGACGACGCATTGTGTACTTTATAGTGGAGCGCTAATGTTGTGCGTTCAAAAACGGAAAGTACGTACTAAGATACGCATTTCAAGCTCTCTTGCGAAGGCATACAGGATGCTGAGACCGTGTACGTCGGTGGTGCTATCTCAGTCTTGATGCGCTGACGAGATGGTTTCATAAAAGAGGTCTTAACGCGCTTGTGGCGTTGACTCGATCGAGATCCAGTAAGTATATAAGAGTCTTGCTGGAATATGAGCGATTTGATGACTCTTTTGTAAGAAAATATACCCACCAACGCATGGCCCCAATCGCAGGAAATGTTGTCTCAGTAGGGATGTCTGTGTCGAATTGCGGAATCATGAAGACTTCATGAGGAAGGGTCCCAGTGTCGGATTGAATTACAACTCCACGGCATCATCATGTACAATGTCGGAGGCGGCGGGACAGCCAACGGATATGCGGGCCCAAGGAAGCTCTGGAGTCCCTCGGACGTGGAAGGTTAAAGTCAAAGTCCAAACGGTTATGTGGGGGAGGAGTTAAGACCAGGAAAATAATTACGCAATAATTCCTCAAATTCGGCTCTGTCTGCCACCACCACTTTGCCAGCCTGGCTGCGTTCTTCTTGATTCCAACACTGTGGAGGTGGCCAGTACAAGCTATTGGCGGCTTGCCGTTGGATATACCTGTCATACGCCCTGTATTTTCTTGATTTTTCTCCATGGCGCTCACCCAAACGGCGACCATTCCGGGGCCGGGCCCGTCCTGGGATGAAGAAGTGGTACCTGCTCTGCGGAAAAGTGCGTTCTGAAACCATTCAGGCCCTCGCTTTTCTCACGGAAATGCCCTTTGCAGGACTCGAAGGCGAAAGCAGGACGATTGCTCGCCGCATCTCCGCCATTTCGGTCACTTCAGCTGACGATTCTCCGCACACGTCTTTCGGAGGCGATTACTCTTATCGGGACCAGCACTCCACCACCAGCTCCTCTTATCACAACTCTTCAGCACCCGCACGGCCTCGTCCCAGCCTACAACAGACCCGCACCAGCTCAGAGATTCGGCCTACCTCACGCGTTACCCCGACCAAATCACCCTCGACACGTTCACGCACTTACTCGCAGCCATGGGTTGCTGACACCAAGCCGAATGGCAGGCAGAATGGTAGCGCAGTATCCCGTGCAACCTCCCCACGTCAGGATACCCGCCCAACCCGGATTCCCAAACCAATGAGTACTCGCAGCAGAGCCGGCAGCACTTCCAGTCACAACTACTCGCTCAACGGCAGCGCCAGCAGCCCTTACAGCTCTCCGCGACCGGCTCAGGCTGAGACAGACCTTTGGAGACTGCCTGAGAAGCCTGGTGCGGCATCGCGCTCAACGATTTCGGTCAACAACCCTCAAGGTCCCGTTCTCCTTCATGAACAACCGCCTTTCAAGGCAGCCTCCACGACATCCTCCACCGATCATTCATCGAACGACAGACCAAACCACCAAATGGAGTGGGATCAACCTCGTCCCTCAGTGGACTCTGAAGAGCGGCCGTACGAACACTGGTATCGCGGTGACGTCTCTCGGAACGGTGGCGTGGGGGAGTTGAGGGTGGCCAAGCGGCAGGAGATGCTCGAGATTGCGAACTACGGTCACACACTACGAGTCCAACAGCCTCTTCGGACCGGCAAAACAGATGCTCCAGAGGAAAGCAGGAGACGGAGGAGACGGGCAGACAGTGTTGGACCAACTAACAGGCATAGTTTTCACATGGAGGACGACTCTGGCTTCCTTCAGGTCAAAGACGAACATCCTCTTACGGACTTGGAGAACGAGACTTCAGACCTTGGAACAGCGTCCGACTACCAGACACCAGCTCATTCGTTTCACGAAGGCCATTCCACGGCCTCAGCTTCCACACCCGGACTCGCTACTTATGGTAATCCCCGCAGTAACACGCCTACAACGCAGCCTTCATCACGACAGCAGCAATCACGCATTCCGACGCCTACCCGGCAAATGTCAGAACCTCCCCGCACCGTTACACCTACCCAAATGGCTCGAGGCGCCAGCGAACCTCCCTCTCTTCCCTCCACCTCCACGCCGAAAAGTGCTTCCAAGCGTGCACCATCCCCCGCCTCAGCTTCCGCGACCAAGAAACCGCGGAATTCAGCTGCTAAGGCAACGAGAGCTAAGGCGGAAGCCGCAAAGCGGGAGAGGGATGATGCCACAAATCGGAGGAGCGTTGCCCATTATCCAACACCTGGTGATGACATGATGGATGCTATTCCCTCATGGACCCAGCCTGTGCCGAAGGAGGGCAATTGGGATGATGTAAGTATACTCGAGCTCACGACTTTTCTTTACTAAAATGGCCTGCAGGTCATTCTGCCTGTCGTCGCGAGGAAGAAGGGCCTCGATGGATATTATGAGCAGGCTGATGGAAGCCCGCGTGCGAAGCAGGTTGACACCGCCATCGCTCCTGTAAGTCAAACTTTAGCATCTGAACAAAGGGGGAGTGCTCACGGTTCCACTCCATTAGGCACCTGGGACGTTCGGATACGACCACTCGAAGTATCGACCTCCACGGGACGACGATCCTTCGGCCATCCCGATGGATGAATTCGGGCGGCCGGCCGATAACAGGATCGTGGAGGAAGAGGAGGAGGAAGGGGACCGAGCGCCGCGTCCTGCAACACTCAAATTGACAGACCACGATCGGACCACTTTGCCCGTTCGCCCGCTGCATTCGCCCGCTCCCTTTAGTGATTACGGGATCAACGGTGGGACTAAGCTGCACCCAGTCTCGGCCGCCGCGACGAAACTGGAAGTCACTCGTCCCAGTCAACCTGTGGAAGACGAAGACGCGGGCGGGTGCTGCAAGTGTGTTGTTATGTGACCTCTTCGTCTTTCCCGCTACTTCTTGTGGGTTCCTGGTACTGTTCTCTTCATTTCTATCTTATTCATTCTCTTTCAACTATGTTTTGTGTATTGCTGTGATGCCCACCACCCACTTACTGCCTGCAGACGATGACCCGCGGTCGTCATATATACCTCGCGCTCTTTACTACCCCGTCACGTTCGTTACTTGCCGCCATGGCCACACCCGTCACGCTTCTTCGCATTGCCCGTTCTGCAAGTCTTCCTGCTCCTGTACTCATACTCATACATTATATCATGCAGTTCGTGCGCAAGCATTACTTCGTTTTCGTCAATACGGTTTTACTGGATCATCATACAAATAATATTTACAAAGGTTGAAAAAATTGTTGAATCTTTCTACTGATGAAAGTCAACATTCCTGAGTCACGACGTACTCCTTCTCGTCGACCAGATCGCCCTCCTTGTCCATCCTGACTTCCGTGGTCGAGTACTGTACGACGATCTTGTAGGTTCCCGTCACGTTCTCATCCACTTGGACAAGTGTAAAGTTCGTGAAACCGTCGAGCAGTTCGCCGTCCTTGAACCAGGCGATGGTGTAGCTTTCCTCGACATCGACGGGAGTCTCCCTGAACTCTGCCAGCGGGACGAGATCGGCTTCGATCATCTTCGACGTCCCAGAACATGTTTCGTAAAGGTTGTCGATGAGGCTGACCCGGGAGAGAAGGGAATGCCAGAGGCCCTCCATGCATACTTTGCAGAAGTTGGGGGTGGTGACTTGGCGCATGAGGCAGTCATCGTTCGTGGGGCGGTACGAAGTCTTGTTTTCGACCGAGTTTCTGCAAAGCAGACTTGCATTCAAGATCACACGAGATTGGGGTTGAATACATACGTAGGAAAGACACCGTAATATCCGGGTGCGGAGACGAATCTAGAGCGAGCGAGCATAAATTTTGAAAGGGTAAGTGAGGACACGTAGCACTTACTCTGTTTCATTTCCGAACTCTAAGATCTCCACGCTGCACATTTGTGCAATGCCCTCCCTCGCCGGATGAAGCAGCGTGAACTTCACCTCATGGTCGCCCCCACTCAATGCGCCGTCTGGGAAGATGTCATAGAGCCACCGGTCAACACCCAGTCCAGGATGAGGCACCCATTTCAGATCAACGCCGTCCAACTCGAGCTTCAAATCCGCGGCGGACAGCAAGCCCGACAGCGAGAAGCGCACGAGGTGGCTCGTGAACGTGCCCGATGACGTGAACTTCGTGGACCACGGGGTGGTCGTGTTGAGCATCGCCCATGCGTAATCCTGCAGAGGCATAACTGAGCGCTCGACCCGAGGTGTAACTCCTTCTGCCGGAGGGTCCGTAAGCCAATGTGCCCACGGGACTGGCTGGCTGAGGTTGTGGTACGCGTCCACGCCACTGTAGACGAAGCCTCCGTCGTACTCTTCGCCAACAGGTATGATGGAGTGGCCAAGCTCGTGCCGAAGGATTTGGGGTCCATTGGCGAGAGAGGATGTGATGACTCTGTGTACTAAATGAGCACGAATGCCATATCATTCACATCCTGAATGCCCACGAACGTGAATTTGCCTCCAAGACCTGAAGAGGGTTGAGATTTTGATATTCATAGTATGAACTGAGTCTATGTCACGAACCTCCGTAGAGAGGGTCGTTTCCTTGGGGAGAATGTAAGTATATGTCTGGAGAGTCGGTGTGGAGGCTACCTAACAGGATTGGAAAGTCACAGCCAGATCCCAGCGACTCGCAGGCAGCTGCAGCGACTTCCGGTTTGGCGTAGTAGACACCTCGAAGCTCTGTGCCAGGGCGGTAAAGCCCGAAGGTAGTACTATGAAATGGCTCGGTCAACGAATTATGTGGCTACATGCATGCACACTTCTTAGGCTTTCCACCTGTGCCGACACCACTCTGCGAGTGCCGTATTAGAGCCTTCATGATTTTGGAAGCGGAGTGCCTACCTCTACACTGGGAGTGAAGGCCGCCCAAAAGTTGAGTAATGGCTTGACAGTGTAGAATGTTTGATTCTGAGATATATCTGTCGCCAATGTCAGAGCGTCCTCTAAAAACTTGTCCTTTTCTGCGGAAAGGTCTGTGAGAGATTGTCAGTCTTGCTAGAGGCCGACACTACTGAAGGAACTTACAGCCATCTGCGAAGAAGACTAGATCGACGCGGTTATTGCTTGGTCCAGATACGAACAGCGGGGTGAGTTCAAGTGGTGGTGGATCAGCTTTCTTCTTTCCCAAAGCAGGAATGATTTCTTGGGCTGGCTGGAAGTCCGAGTAGAGGCTGGAAGAGAGGGTCTCGTGGTATGTTGGATCATGTAGACATTGACCGCCAAAATGCGACGGCGCTTCGTGACCGCGAGAAAGATCGAGCAGGAGCGCCAGAAGAGCTGTGGCAGCAATTCGATGCATGGGGGTCAGCAGGAGATTGACGCGCTTATAGCTAGAGTATCAGTCTGATTGGCGCTATCACAAGGGCTAATTGTCCACGTACTCAAAATCCAGCTAAACGACGTGCATTGTGAACTTTACAGACTTGAACGCAAGCAAACGATAGAGTACATACAAAGAAATCTGTGTATTCACCTCTCTGGGTACACTTATCTTCCTGTCCTAGATTTCGGGCGCGCAAAGGAAGAGGCTGGAGGCGAATCAAGGCGGCAGGCAGCAGGCCGAAACCGTTGGTTATTACGAAATAGCCGGCCCGATCACTAACCGGCTTGTACGTTACCGCCCCCCAGGATGGTCGCTTCTACTCTCCACCAAGAATGCTTACTCGACTGTCGGGACGCTCATAAGATGAACCCCAGCTCCACTACTGCAAGCTCAAGTGAATTTACTTCTCACACTCCATGCAATCCAACCACCCTTGACTCACAGGCGCTCTATTCCCTGCAGTACCATGACCGGCTCTCTTATGCGAACGAAACCCTCCCTTCATATCACTGTGCTATCCGCAGACGCAGAGCTCCACTGGGAATGCTGCTTTGACCGTCGGAACGCTTATAAGACGAACCCCAGTTCCATTATTGAATGGTCGAGTAAATTCACTTCTTACGCTCAATGCAATCCAAGCAACACTTGACTCACAGGCACTTTATTCCCTCCAGTACCATGGCCGGCTCTTGTATGCGAAGGGGACCCTCCCTTCATATCATGTGCTATCCTCAGACGCAACTCTTCACCAAGAATGCTTCTTCGACTGTCAGGACAGTCAACAGATGGAACCCCAGTTCCATTATTGCACGGTCAAGTGAATCCACTTCCTGCGCTCAATGCAATGCACAACCCTTGACTCACAGGCGCTCTACTCCCTCCAGTAGTGTCGTCGCTTTGACAGTCATATGCGCGGGCTATCTCTGGTCGCCTGCAGATGACCTGCGACAATTACGTCCGCCAGTGCGAGTATATATGGCCTATTGGGGGCCCTGCTACGACCGGATCGCTACAACATGCCGGCCACACAGGGAATTGCTCTCGTTACTCGCTCAACCCAAGGCTCCATTGGTAGGGCAGTCGCCCAACAGCTAGCTCGGGACGGCTTCGATCTTGCCATCAGTGACGACGCGTCTCAACAGGCCGCTTTGTCTCAGTTGCAGCGCGAAATCAAGTCCGCAGGCGTGCGATGCCAAACCTACGTCTGTGACGTTTTGAAAGAGGATGAGATCGCGAAGCTCATTGCCAGCGTCGCTCGAGACCTCGGTGGACTCGACGTGGTATGCTCAATTTCTTAGACAACGTTTCCTCCGCTTGATGAGCCATATAGATGTTTGTCAACACCGCGGATCTGTCTGTTGGATTTGGGACCGTAGCCAACAGTGAGCAAAACGCGTACCTTGTCTCGTGCTCTGTTCAAAATTGATGGACGGTAGTGACCACTGAACAGTGGGACCGAGCCTTCGAAGTGAACACGCGTGTCACGTTCCTTTCCTACAAATATGCGGCCCAACAGATGATCAAGCAAGGTCGAGGTGGCCGCCTTATCACTAGGGGCCCCTTGAGCACTCTCCAAGGTATCGGTCTCTTGGCATTTGTGTGCTCTATATCTCACTCATACTTACTTCTTCTAAGGGTTCAGTCCTGTCACTCCCGGTCTTACTGCGTCATTCTTCGCCATTCGAGGCTTGTCTCAAACTGCAGGTGCGGCCTACGCCCTCCCCCGAGTCTGACATTCATCGCAATTGTGGACGTCCAGCTCTGGAACTCGGCCCACACGACATCACTGTGAACATGGTCATCCAGGGTCTCATTGACATGACCGGCGAACACGGCCAGAAAGATGACGGCCCGTATGGCCTTCAACGCTGTGCGAACTCTGCTAGGTTTACTAATTCAACCGCCGGTCATTGATGCGAATTGATAGGTGTCCAAATGCACACTCAGACGTTGCGGGAAAATCCGACCGCTCATGCTCAGCTGCAGAGTCAGAATCCCGAGGACATGGTGCGTCGAAAAAATATCGAAGACGGCATTTGGCTTACGGACTTGTCGGGGAAGATCGCTAAGCGCACGCCGCTCGCTAGGAAGGAAGGGACAAGCCAGGAGTTTGCTCGTGTTGTGTCTCTTCTCGCAGCGAAGGACAACAATTTCATCACAGGTGTGTAGGAGTCGATTTTATTCTGCTGTACATGCCACTGACAACATGTCCCTCACCTAGGTCAATGCGTGCGTAATATTCCCCACCTACGTGGCTTTATGCCAAGTCTCACAATTACTGTCCTAGATTGCCGTTAATGGCGGATTTGGTATGTCTTAGTCGGGCGGACTCGATGCCATCGAATACTTCAGGTAGCTCAAATCTGTGTAAAATCTGTGTAAATCATGTATGATCAAAATCTATCTGTTGCGTTGCCTCGACCAATTTCCACGTCACCTCAACTCGCAAGGTTCTTCGTGAACATTAGGATTATATTGGCCTTTCCGCACAGAGCCACAGCCTCTCCCTGGGCCCAGGGGGTGAAATGGCGGAGCAGCGAGTCATGACACGAATGCTCATCCTGTCATAGGTCGACGTGCATGCGTCTTTCTTTGGCTACCAATCACCTGGCACAATCCTCTCGACTAATAAATGTTTCTTCAACTGTAAAGACATTCAAAGGATGAACCACATTCAAAGGATGAACCCCAGTTCCACTGTTGCACAGTCAGGTGGAGTCACCCCTATAGCTCTCAGCGCAGTCCAAGAAGCTCATGGCTCGCAGGCCCTCTAATTCCTCCAGTCTCACCGTGAAAGTACAAGGTTCCGCTCCCGTTCTTTGCTCCGTTTCCATTACCGGTCGATGTTGGATGACTCGTCCTCGTCGTGCCTATTATGCGCGTATGTGAGATTCTGAGTGTAGCGCATGCGTGAGTAACGAGGTTCTGCCCAAAAGCTATGTCTGTGTATCATTCTAGTCTTCGATTAGCTATAGACGACATGAACGAGAAGGGAACGGGGATGGGAACGAGCTGGCGCGTCTGGATCGACAGTCGCCACGACGAAGATCTCGGACTTTGAGCCTATGAGCGCGAATGAGAATGGTGCCTTTCCATTGAACTCGCTGTCGTCGTGTCGTGGCTCCAACGAGCTCTACTGCATGGCGGCGGATTAGGTCTTGGTCAAGCTGAGGCGGCACTACGGCAGGCACTCGGCAAGCTTGCCGGCCCGTCGGCCCCATTTGGTTGGGCCGAGTGGGCACACTCTCTCCACAAATGCTCTCAAGATGCCCTCAAGATGGTTGGCGATACATCTTCTGATGTTCCTAGAGTAGCTCTCTAGAAGATCTCTCCATATATTGCTTCGGTCACCCTCAGGCGCAGGTAAATGGCTGCTAAGTAACTTACTGGATTGCAATTTCGACATTTGAGCCATTCTTGCGCTTACTTACGCGTTATACATAGCTCCGGACTACATTCAATCGCGATACCTTCGAATCTGTAGGTCATGTTGGTTCTCATGACCACATGACGAGCCAGCACGAAGCGGTCCGGCGGCATTCGACGCGATGAAACTCATGATGTTCTCTGGAATTGTTTTCGTCTTGGCCATACAGTACGGCATGGCGCAATACTCTTAAAGCCAGTGCTCAGCTGGATGCTGAACTCTCGATTCATGATGCTTCGCTACTCCACGTTCATTTTGTGGCTGCAGATTCTCCTCGTTTACGGACAAAAGAACAAATACATCGTTCCAGGCGCAACGTGGCTGGACACAGACGGAAACGTTCTCTCCGCTCACGCAGGTGGCGTCGTTGAAGTGAACGGGACATGGTACTGGTTTGGCCAGAACGAACGGGCCGACGAGACATCTCTGTTTTCTGGTCCGTGGTGGCGACATACCGTCATTTCAGTTCCTTGAGATTTCTGACTTTCTCCGAGGTTTAAACGTTTATTCCTCCTCGGATTTGACCAACTGGAAGTTCGAGGGGAAAGCACTTTCACCGATCAATGGCACGGATATTGGACCAAACACTGTGGTGGAACGACCCAAGGCAGTTTTCAACCAGTTGACGCAGACATGGGTGCTTTGGTTCCACTCAGACGACTCGACCTACGGCTTGCTACGACAAGGAGTTGCCACAAGTCCCAATGTGACAGGTCGTCGTGCTCATTTTCTCAGACCTTCTATTTCTTATTGCAAGACAGGCCCTTATACCTTTGTAGACACCTTCAATCCTTTGGGAGGGCCTAGTCAAGACTTTGGTCTATTCACAGACGTCGATGGTGCTGTGTCCTAAGTAACATTGAATTCACTCCTCAATTTGGTTCTAGGTACATCGTACGCGTTATACAGCAACGGAGATGCTGATGAAGCTCACGACAACCTCATCTCTCGCATGAACTCCGAAGACACAGGTGTGGAGGAAGTCGTCTACACCTTCTACGGTAGGAACTTCCTCGCTCTCTGCTTTTGTACGTCGATCATGGTTCATCTCCTAGACTTTGACCTGGAGGCACCCAACATCGTCTACACCGGCAAGCGATACTACATTCTTATGTCTCACAAAACGGGATACCGACCAAACAATGTCGTGGTGTTCTCCGCTGAGAAACTTTCTGGGCCGTGGTCTATACAGTCATATATCACCGAGTCAGGAACCCGAACGTTCAACTCTCAGAGTACGATGTCCTTCGCAATAAAAGGCTCACAACGGTCGACGTATCTATACTGTGGCGACGAATGGGCTACATCTCGCGATCTTTACAACAGCAGGTGCCTTCATTCCACATCTCATGCATGCCTCCATTCTCATTGAATTGAAGATATATCTGGTTACCCGCCGACATCGATGACGAGACCGGGTCGTTCAACATCGAATGGCATGATTTGTATTCCATCGATGTCGCGACAGGTCAGATAACGTATCCTCGCGGCAAAACTTACGAGGTTGAGGGCGGAACGACGACGGGAAGCGCGTATGTGACTGTCTGCGTATGTTTCAGTTTGGTATGGTGTGTTCTTCGGTTGATTGTATGTACTGTAGCCGACGTGCTCGGGAGGAAAGATTGTGACACAAAGTAAGAATGACCTCTTGTCCGAGCGGGCTTTCGACCGATCGTTCTGACCACTTGCAGTCACTGGCAATTCGACTGTGACCATCGATGGCATTGAAGGCACTGGCCAACCTCAATGGGTCTCGTTCTACTACCACAATCCGGATGGCCTCTGTGCGTTGCTCCTCGCATACCTCTTCCACGAGATTTCACCCTACTGACACACCATAGGGGGGGACAGTCGTGGTGTGTCGGGTCAAAGCTTCACGTTAGCTCGTTTCGCCACCGTCAGTGTGAATGGTGAGGCGCCTGCCACACTTCGTCAAAGAAGTGGCAATGCCGGGATAATATTCAGTCAACCCTTGAACGTCACTTTCCGTGCGGGCGGTGGAAACTCCCTCGTTATTGCCGGTCTGAATGGCAGTAAGTCAATCGTGTGAGACAAAGCCTTCACGATGCCGATGCTGACACGACGCGTAGGTGCTGCTGCCGACATTGATAGGGTCGTAGTGTATGGGAATATCTATGATGATTGATGTACTAGACTCTCGAGGACTGCGAACACTGTAGTATTAAGTATACTTATCAAGGCGCACATGCACTAGCGGCGGACAGCAAGCAGGCTGTCTGCGGTCGGGCTTGCCAGGCTAGCGTGAAGAAAACCGTCATGCGACCCTTGTGGGCTGCTGTAGAGTGGTCATATGTGGCAAACAATCGGTGTAGTCCTGGTGTAGTCGACGGAGAACTGTGTGGCGAAATCCCCTTCACGTGACGGCCTTGCTCTTGAACAAAAACTTCGATCATCTCGAGACTTTGGCCAAGCCCTATAGGACTTTCACAGCGTCATTTCAAATAACAACCTCCTCGCATTGACGCCACCTCTTGGAAGTCTCTTGGAGCTAGATGGGACGAGATGGAATTCGGCAATGGCAATACTACGCTGATCAATACGATCTTCACCCGGATACCGCCAAGGATGGGGAGTCCGTACGTGCATACGTCGTTATCTATGCACACAGGGTGATCTGACCGCATGCCTTTCCTGCAGCGCAAGAGTACCGCCACTCCGACGTGATGATTGTGGCTACCCCAGCTGCCCGTTCTATTGAACGGAGCACCTGAGAGGGGATGTGGATGGAGTGGGGAAGGGTCCCGTCCCTTGCACTACGGTCTTGATATTCTGGGCTGTAATTAACCTCGCTATACCATCAGCAGCGGGGTGCCGTACCTGATGGTACGTTCACAGGATATTTATCGCAACACTCTCTAAACCCTTTAAAAGGACCAGAAATGGTGCTCACGGCGTATCCTCCTCCCGCCCGCAGCTATGATTCACAGCCACGCAGGCTCGTCAGACCCGGAAATCGTTCACCTCACCGATATCGCTCCCCGCGCTCAGATCTTCACGCGATTCGAGAAACATCGTCACGCGAAAGCCCACTGGTTCTCGGAATGTTTCGCTGAATTTGTGAGTGTCCTGACATAAACAGCAGTGTACATCGACAACTGATCGTTTCTGTCCAACGTTGACAGATGGGCGTCTTCTTGTATGTTTACGCAGGTGTGTCTGGCTCTTTTTGATGGCGCCACCGCTCAAGATTGCTGTCGGGAAGGTGTTGGATCAACGGTTCCTTGGGTTGTAGGAAACGCGTTGGGGGATGTCGGATTCTCTTGTAGGTCTTTTGATGAGCATGCCACTCATGAGAGGTACTTAGCCCCCAAAGCTGTCTTCCAGATCGGTGCTGCGTATGCGACAGGTATCGTCTTTGCCCTTGGAATCTGTGGATCAACGTCTGGAGGACACTTCAATCCTGGCGTCACCGTCGCCCTCACTCTCTTCAAGGGTTTCCCTCTACAGAGAGCTGTGAGGTAGCTGATAGTACTTCACTACCTCGCCGCTTTCGGACTGACATTGCGCCAGATATATCCTCGCACAGCTTCTCGGCGGATACGTTGCTTGCTTATTGATCTACTGTCAGTATAGGCACTGGCTGGACCTGGCGGACGACGCGATGAAACTTGCGGGGACTTACGAAGCCTTGAGATACACACCAAGCGGAACGGCAGGCATCTTTGCTCTCTATGTGATGCCAGGTGCAGATAAAGGTCAAGCATTCTTGAACGAGTTCGTCACAGTACGAGGAAAGACGTTATCTGCTTTACCGCCCATTGATTATTTCACAGGACACTTTCATCGCTATCGTCATCTGGGGTTCCGTCGATCCAACCAACATTCTCATTCCTCCTGCTAGTGCACCCTTCGTAATTGCCCTAGGATAGTAAGTCAAGACCTCAATCCACTGTGATCTCGGAACTGAGAAATCACTCTACAGCGCGGCCGCTGTATGGGGTTTTGCATTGAATGGATGTGAGTAAGGCTTGCCTGAAGGTGGCATTTTCTGAAACGGCTCCTACCCAGTGGCTGCTAATGCGGCGCGTGATGTCGGTGGAAGAATGGCGGCGCTAACGATATACGGCAGTGGCGGTACGTCTTCATCTACTCGAGTACAGGTGTCTTCCGTCGTATACTCACGTCACTTCCTAGCGGGCGGAGGATCTTTCGCAGCGATTGCAGCGTGCACCAACATCCCAGCAACCATCTTCGGCGCCATGCTATACGAACTCTTCCTCGCTGACTCACAGAGAGGTACGCAACCGTACACATTCCATCCGACATCAGAGACTAATCATTCTCTCCCAGTTGTGTCCAAAGCACACGTCGAATACCTAACAGCCCACAGAAGCCACGGCTGCCAACATGACCATCCATCCGAAAGGTTGGCCCGTCCTGGGTATTACGAGAAAACCATGCGATTGTGTCAGGCTTGTAAGGAAAAACCAGAGTTTCGTCAGATAGAGCAGGCTTGATTGCGTTAGGTGGGTAGAAAGGTGATAGGTAGGGTATCATTTTCTCATTTCATTGTATAGTATGCTGTGGGCCGGTAATTGAATCAACAAGTAAAGTATGATAGTCGTAATTGGGCCCACTTTTTACGACAAGTTTTCAATAATAGGAATGTACAACTATGATTCCAAATGAGCGGGACGCGCTCGTTTCTCGAGTTCGGAGATCCGTCATGAACTCATTCTACTATGTCAAGATGGCCATCACGAGAATTAGAATCATTAGCTCATTCCCGAGGAAAAGAAAGTGCGCACCTTTTATTCTAGTACTTTGGTCGTAACCACCACGCCGTGCGGATGAGTGTCACCGTGGCAAACCCAAGCATCATCAGAGACATTTTCTGGTCCATGGTCATCTCGTTGTAGTCAAGAGTGTACAGCGCAATGATTCCCGTCTCCGGGTCCGGTGTGTTCCAATCATAAAGAAAGGAATGTAGATCACGGCAAGTCACTCGCATCTTGCTATGGAATGACTGTCGTTTGGGACCATCAGGCAGGTCCACAAGCTTCTGAAAAGTCTTGCCTAGGGCGTCTCTGATGTCCTCGAAATCCTCCGAGCAGAGAATTCGCGGTTTGTCCTCATAGTTTCGCCACGGCCTGTGATGATAATGCGGGTATTCCGCGATCAGGACCAACGCCCTGAAGTATGCGAGGGTAGCCAGGTAATCGTTGAGATCTGTTCGGGCAAAGGCCTCTTTGTCCAAGTGGTAGAGGGTCTTTGCTACGCTGTGAGCTATCACTGTAGCCGCATGAATACGTTTTTCAAAGGTGAGCTTATGAGCGATGCTAATCAATACGAGAAGGACTATGACACTGTCTGTTAGCATTGAGTGCTGGGAGTCGCGAATGAGGTGTACCAGCAGCCACAAAAGCCTTGCGAATCTTCCCGTCCCTTCTTCTATAAATCCACTTGTACCGATTGCCAGTGTGAGGCTCTGTCGATGCCGCAGCATTTAACCCCACGGCTACTTCGGTCGAGCTTTTTGTCACTGCCGATTGAGTCTGGTAGAAGCGCATAGCACCACATCTGAACAGCGTTGATATAAATTGGCCGCGTTGTAGATGGCAGGAAGTAGTGGGTCTCAGGAGAATGGGAGAACTGAGACAGTGCCATTGATTCGTGGAAATTGTTCGTCGCGTCGACCGTTTCAGTAACGAATGGGAGGAGCGTATTGAGGATTGCATGTCCTGGAAAGAGTGAGTCAGGAACGCGTCTCTAAAGCTTGTCTGACCTATTGTGCAGGAGGTGAAAAGTGGAAGGCTATTCGGGAGTAGAGGGAGATGAGACGAAACCGATCGATGCAACGTCGAACTTCGAAGCATGCCGAGCCTGCCGAGGTGTGTAATACCGTCTCGCCGGGCTGTGTCAGATTCGCTGACACAACAAACCAAAAGTATTGTGGCGCAATGACATTGATTATGATAGTTCAAGGTAGTAGCGTACATGTCAGCCATAGAGCTGATGCGGCATAAAAGTAACATGTATGCGATGGCTATATAAAAACTGGACTGCATCCTTAAACGAAAGCGGGTC
The DNA here is from genome assembly GCA_019915135.1 of Strobilurus pachycystidiatus. NCBI lineage: Eukaryota > Fungi > Basidiomycota > Agaricomycetes > Agaricales > Physalacriaceae > Strobilurus > Strobilurus pachycystidiatus. The sequence goes on from JAHLMK010000004.1 coordinate 2,260,682, forward strand.
AGCTGGAAATACTTATACGAACAGATACGAGGATAATAATGCGACCGCAGAATCGCGTAGTCGTTTGACTCGTTGAGTTATGTTCCCGCCAAGGCCACGAAAGACGTATCACTGCTCACAAAGGCTTATTTGTCTTAACATCTCGGAAACAAGCACGAAGCAAGGTTGCGCGAACAGTGAGCACTGAGCCATTATCATCCCGCGTCGTGGCGCAATTTGAGGGTGATGCACTCTACAATGAAACCACCCATTGTACGTGTGCCGGGACAATTCATTTGACAATGAAGAGCGTTCCCGCAAGGGTACGAACGTTCCATCCATCCAGCCAGTCATTTGACGGACAAAAGGAACGGCCACATCGGAGGGTTTTCTGATCAGCATGCTCGAGCACGAATGACGGGCGCTTGATTGAAGACAGGCGTCCTGGTTGTGAGAAGTACATGTTCCGTGGTTTGATAACGAGCGATCTAGCTTGAAATCATTTGATACGGAGCAGGGGGGAGGTGATGTCTGGAGATAGGTGATTGAGTGTTCAAAGCATTTCCTGCAGCACCGGCACTGTTTCCCAGCCGACTCCAGTATGCTGAGAAGCAAGTAAATGATTGAACGGGGTTTTGAAAGTCGACTCCAACATAAGTGTGATTTCAGAGGCACCCTCAACCGTACAGACAGTTCGAGCAGGCAGACGAAGGGGCCGTACCAGGTCACTGAGGGCGACTAGAAAGTTCAGCGGTGCCCCGTCGAGACATAGAACAATATAGCAGATGGTTTGCCAGGCTGAGAGTCCACAGGGAGCACGAATTGAGGCGCATTCTTTATCCATTTCCTTCAGGTAGTAAGCGACGACAGTGGTGGTGGTGGTGGTGAGCAAGTAACCAATAAATAAATTAGTGCTATTGTCTGTAGGCTGATTAGAATGGGGAGGCTATCAGGAAGAGGAGGAGACTTACGATAATGTAACTACGAGCCCGGTGTCAGGTACTTTTTGCGGCCGTCTCAAAGGCGCCAGTGGTCCGTTCAAGCCTCCCATACGATTGCAAGCCGCAATCGCGTCTGGATGGAAGCGTTCCGGCAGTCCCATCATGACATGGGGCAGGATACGCGTATAAAATACCCTCTCTGCTGTCGATGCGCCCCACTGGCGAAATACCCCACCAAGGACAGCCGCCACGGTGTCGCCCTGAACCTTGTACAACCCTATGCTCCGTGCGTTGCCTTTGGCGATGACATCCACGGGAGTCGTGTTCCCGGCAGGAACCCAGCGCAGGACGCGTCCTATTTCCCACTTGCGGCCGACGTGTTCGCCGATGAGATACGTGTTGAGGGCGTGGGAGGACAGTGCCTCGAGGTCGTCCGCTGGGTCGAGGGCAGGGCTGGAGGAGAGCATGAGGAGAAAGTAGGATTCGAGAACACGGCGACCGATGAAGGAGAGGCCGGCGTTGTGGCCCTGCGCCGCGGCGGTGTGGCTGGCGTGGGTAAGGATGCGCCGTGCCAGCTCGGCGGGGAATGTGAGGCCAGGGAACAGCTCGGACAGGTGCTCCGACTGGGGCGTGGTCGGCTCGGACCGTGTCCATGGTCGTGTGAATGTCCCCGAGGGTGCAGAGTCGACCTTGGGGCTTGCAGGCTTGGGCGCGCGATGTCGGACACGCTTATCTTCCAGAGGGGCGGCGGCGGTAGCGACGGGAGCGAGCCGTTGTGGTGGTCTATGTACTGACTGTGTCGACGACGACGACGACGCTTTGAGCTGTACAGCCGCCTGTGAATATGTCCGCCGTCCTATTGCACGTTAGAGAGAAACGAGCAGAGCGTCGGGCAGGCGCACCTTGACATGCGAGCTGGGTCAGACGGCGGCAACAGCGCGACATTTTTGAATGAAGTCGGCAAACTTTTTCGCGAGACTCAAGTCCGAGACGGGCACGACCAAACAGTGTTATGTAAGCGGCGGAAGACGTAGCCAAACACATTACATATTTGTACCCCAGCCCCAACGAAATGACCAGCTCTTTTCCTTTCGACGACGACGACGATGAGCTCCGTTCCCGTCGACATCGATATCCCCGACAACTACGTCTCCCAGACGCTCAAAAACACGAAGCCGCTGCCGCCCATCACGCTTGCGAACGTTCTCGGCGAGATTCAATGGCTCTCCTTTACGATTCTCATTAGCACCCCAATCATGGGCGCAATAGGCGCGTACTACACGACGCTACGCTGGCAGACAGCGCTCTGGGCTGTCGCCTACTACTACATCACCGGCCTTGGCATCACCGCAGGGTACCACCGGCTCTGGGCGCACAGAGCGTACAATGCATCCAAGCCGCTGCAGTACTTCCTTGCCATTGCCGGCGCCGGCGCCATCGAAGGCTCAATCAAATGGTGGTCTCGCGGTCACAGAGCTCACCACCGCTACACCGACACCGACCTCGACCCCTACAATGCTCACCGCGGCTTTTTTTACTCGCACATCGGGTGGATGCTAGTCAGGCCCCGTCGTAAACCTGGTGTTGCGGATGTCAGCGACCTCAGCAAGAACTCCGTTGTCCGCTGGCAGCACAGATTCTTCCTTCCTCTCATCCTTTTCATGGGTTTCATTTTCCCCATGGCCGTTGCGCACTATGGCTGGGGCGACGCGCGGGGCGGTCTTGTCTACGCTGGTGTCCTCCGGCTCTGCTTTGTCCACCACGTACGCAGCTTCCGTTCTGTTTCGTCTCAACCCTATTTCTGACCAATTCCGCAGTCTACATTCTGTGTCAACTCGCTCGCTCACTGGCTTGGGGAGACTCCGTTTGACGACAAGCACACACCACGGGACCACATGATCACTGCTTTCGTGACGGTTGGGGAGGGCTACCACAATTTCCATCACCAGGTCAGCATCCGTGTTTGCCACCCGGTTATGGCTTGTTACTAAACCCATTCATTTCAGTTCCCGATGGACTACCGTAACGCAATCAAGTGGTACCAGTATGACCCCACGAAATGGTTCATTTGGGTCATGCAGAAGGCCGGGCTTGCATCCCACCTCAAGGTTTTCCCCGAGAACGAGGTTCGCAAGGGTCAGCTCACTATGGAGCTGAAGCGTCTCCGCGAAACTCAGGAGAAGCTCGTCTGGCCTACAACCTCGGATGATCTGCCTGTTATTTCGTATGACAGCTGTATGTTTAGGCATCTTTCTATACGCTCGTCCCTTGCTAACACTCTCTTCTTCTAGTCATCTCCCAGTCTGCCAAGCGTCCTCTGGTGCTCATCTCCGGCTTCATCCATGACGTCTCGACGTTCATGGAGGAGCACCCCGGTGGCGAGCATCTCATTCGTAAGTTCATCGGCAAGGATGCGACGACTGCGTTCTTTGGTGGTGTATACGACCACTCGAACGCGGCCCACAATGTACGCCCCCATCTTTTCACTTTTTCCTACCCTTTGTCTGATTATCCATCTAGCTCCTGGCGATGAAGCGTGTCGGTATCCTACATGGCGGCCACCCGCACATCCTGGACGTTGCCAAGCGCGTCCCGCCGTCGCAGCGCCTGAAGATTGCCCGCTACCAGGAACTTGGAAGCAGCACAAACTATGGCTCAACGACTGCGTGGAGCGAGGGCGAGGATGATGAGGTTGTGCCGAAGAGTGCAAAGGCGAGGAAGTTGGTGCAGATGGATTCGTAGATGATGTTTACTCTCATTTCAAACAAGTAATATAGATTTTTTGCTTAAAAGCATATACGACGAGACCATGATTTACGAGTTCATGCCCTTGCAGATAAGGGTATTCGCCTGACCTCTCAATTGTTTTGAGTCTTTTGACAGCACGGCATGGAGCCCGACGGATGGTCGTCTTCATGTTGCTGCGCTCGCAACCCACTCAATCTCGTGCATGCTCATTCCCAAACCGTCACAGTCAAACCTCTCGTGCACCCGTCCATTGTATGCCATAACACAGACTGAGAGTAATCAGCCGTGAAAGGGTTTTCAGCGCGCGTGGTCAGGAAGTAGTCTCCCCTAGGCAGACTCGATCAAGTTCGCTGGTAACTTGATCGTCAGGAAGCTATCAGCGCCGTCGGCAAACGGACTTTTTGCCAAGTTCCTCAAGCCTGTAATGCTCACTCGGATGTATTCCGTGGAATCTGAATGCACTTTACATAAAGTTACTTACTTCCCTCACGAAGCATTGCGAAGCAAGTTTCTTTAGCCATGGGCACCACATATATACTCGAAATTGTAGGGGTTGAGTACTTGTCGCATTAGCTCTATCTATCCCTGGTCATTGGAATTAGGTGTCAATTCAACCAATTGGAAACATTGACGTCCTTGTCTTGCAACTGGCGAGATGAATGTTGCACGACGCCACATGTAGATGTAATTGAAGAATGATGCTATCACACATAAGTACTTACATTCAAGTCAATCTCTGTTGTACAATGGATAAATGAGCCCTGAGGCCTTTAATTGATGAGGACAAGGGACGACAGATGCCGACATGATCTCATGAATTTGTCCGTAAACGTGAGACTCCTGTTCTTGCATTTCCTTTGCGACCACCTCCGTTTTTATCTGCTTCTGCGCCTTTCGTTCCTTCCACTTCCTCTATTTGCTTCCGACTACTGGACTGGACGGGCGTCGGCCCATACGGTCGCAGAGATGGGCTCATGTATATCAACTGGCGGCGGGGTCGAGGTGACAGAGCACGATAAACAGCTGCACAAGCAGGCAGAGAAAGAGCTCAAGGAGGTGCGTTCATTGCCGACCCTGTCTCTGACGGTTCTGGTGGCTTACAGCCGCTGCAGGCGAAGGCGAAGCTAGCGGCACAAGTAAAGGTCCGTCCACCGGCCTCTGCTTTGCTTGCTGCCACTCATGTCCACTAGGTGTTGCTCCTCGGCTCGGGCGACTCTGGAAAGTCGACAGTGCTCAAGGTGGCCTCTACCCCCGCTTCCCTGCCCCTGCTCATGCCTAACGATCACGATAATTATAGCAAATGCGCTTAATACACCGCGTCGCCTTTTCGCCTCAAGAAATCGAATCGTACCGGCAGCTCACCTTTGACAACCTCACGCGCGGCCTCAAATACCTACTGGACGCCATGGAGGACATGGACCTGCACGTTGAAGAGGAAAATATCAAATACATCGCGATTGTCGAGGAGGCGCGCGATCTGCGGGACGGCGAGGCTTTTCCCATGGAATACTATGAGCCGCTTAAGTCACTTTGGGCGGACCCGAACGTACAGAAGGCGTGGGCGCGCGGCAACGAAGCTGCTCTACCAGAGAAGTGATACTCATCCCCCATTGCACCACAGTCTCCTCACTCATGCCCCACAGTCTGTCCTACTTTTACTCGGACCTCGACCGTCTGTTTGATCCGCAGTATCAGCCGAGAGAACAGGACATTATACAATGTCGCGCAAGGACAATCGGTATCACCGAGACGACATTCACTCTCCGCGACCACGAGATGCTCATGGTCGATGTCGGCGGACAGAAGTCTGAGCGGCGAAAATGGATACACTGCTTCCAGGACGTCACCAGCATACTCTTCCTCGTCAGTCTCAGTGGGTACGACCAATGTCTCGTCGAAGACAAGGATGCGGTCAGTTGTCTTGGATCGGAGTGGATCTGCCAGGAACTCGACTGATGTTGATGTTGATGCAGAACCAAATGCAAGACGCTATGACAATATGGGATTCAATCTGCCACTCGCAATGGTTCAAGCAGACCTCGATAGTGCGTTTCTCCGACGCTTCCCCCTCTTCATCTTTGCTGACATGTATTCCTCTCCGGCAGATATTGTTTCTGAACAAGAACGATATCTTCGAGAGAAAGATACCAAATTCTGATATAAAGAATTTCTTTCCCGTACGTGACCTGTCATGGTCGGCTGATGAACTATCAACGATGAATGATGACTCCCAGGACTTTGACGGTGAGGCCGGAGATGTACGTGCAGGTCGCGACTACTTCAAGAAACGTTTCGCAAAACTTGCCACACGGGCCGGTCGGTTAAAAGAGCGCGAGATCTACATACAGTGCGTTCTACCCTCTCGGAGTTTAACTGTAATAATTGCCTTTTAGCATCACCACCGCCACTGATACTGCCATGCTACGGGTTGTAATGGCCGCTGTCGAAGGTACGTTATAGCTGCTCATTTCCACCTGGCTCATGCTGATGTTGACGTTTACAGAGTGAGTCTTTTCGTTCCATCGCCCTTTCGTGATCCTTTACCTCCCCATCCCTTCCTTCCGTCTCGGTCAAACATGTGCTCATGCGATTTTCCCTTGTCCTCTCTTCCTTCCTTTTTGGTCGGCTTCTTTTTTCTCACTAGCATCGTCCTACGCACCAATCTTGAAACGGCGGCATTGATCTGACCTCTTCTTTTTTCTATCTTTTTTCCATATATACACCCATCCCTCGGAATTTATTGCCCTTGCTGTTACCATCAATCACCGCCCACCAACAAAACCGAACCGAACATTGAAATGGTAGCTCCATTGTAACGAGCAACGTATGTGTCCTCGTGCAGTTTGATTCATTTGTCCGTTCGCTGCTGATAGGTTGCGTAGATTCGCGAGATTATGCTCTAAAAAGGGACGATGTGACGTCAACCCTTGGGTACGCCACACTGTGCCTCCGAGTCCCTGTCGACCGACGCGATGCGCTATCACTATCAGGTTCCCTTTCGGTCTCATTCCCACACGGACTCTATATTCCCCACCCCATCCCATCTACTTTACCCTATGTGTACTTTTATGCACTAACTCTGCACGCTTTCCGTCCGGCTTATTTACTTGTTGTTTGCTGTCACAATTGGATGCTCTGCGCAAGACAATCACCAAATTCGAGCCCTTGTGTTAGTGTGTAGGTCCACCGCCGAGACTCACCTGTGAAAATGGTCAACGCTTCTGACCCATAAGATTGTGGAAAAAAAGGACACCAAGCTGTAGTGGTCAAAGAGTGGTCAAAGCGAGAAAGCGAGATGCGCGCCCCTGGTGCAACAATGAAATTGACCGTCATATTGCCCTAAGGGCTGGTCCGATACTAGTCGCGTCCGTCCTGCGTCCGTCCATTGATAAATTGTCTACATATAAACACCGGTACCACTTCGGCTCGGTAAACTCGGTAAACTCTGTTTCACCACTGCTCAGCCGCTGGCCGTACTGTCAAACATATGTCAGCGCATCGTAAGAATTATGAAGAATGGACCAACGATCAAGCTCCCAAGTCCATGCCGTCTTCTCTTGTTGGGCGAGGTTCAGATACGCCTTCAGGTTGAGACTCGCAGGTCAGCTAAGTTCGGATACGCCTTACGACTGAACCTGCCTTCGCTATACTTTCCGGATCCAGTCCTACCATTTTTCCGCCGCTCTGTTCGAGAGCGCTCCCGGTCTTGATGCCTATCATATAAGAATGTAGATTAGTGTAAACGCATTCAATTGTGGCACGTACGTCCGTCAATGATAGCATGTGCGACCTAACCGTGTCAAATCCATCAATGCTAGTCGTGGAAACAGAGGCGATCTTACATGAATATCATCCTTGGGCCCGAACTCCTTCGCTAAGCTCTGACTCAGAGTCCTCACGCCGCTTTTGGCGGTACTGAAAGCACTCGTCTGCGTATTCCCGCGCATGCTCGCAGTCGCACCCGTGAAGATCAGTGTGCCCTTCCCGGTCTTATCGTCTGACGCGTTTTCCCGCATGCCCAAGATCGAGTGGCGCGCAAAGCTCCAGGCAGCGTACACGTTCGTGTTCATCGTCTCCTCCAGATCAGCCTCTGTCGTCTCAAGAAAGGGCTTCCAGACTGCATGGCCGGCATTCCATACGGCAGCGCGTAAGGCGTATTGTTCGGGAGGAAATACGTCGGAGATGGTGTCGAATGTAAAGGCGAGGGAGGCAGGAGTGTAGCTCGAGAAATTGAAGCCAACTGCCTATGGGGAAGCTGTTGAGATGACACATTGGGGCACCGTTGCAGCGTACTTGACCGCCATTGTGATTTATCTCGCGGGCGAGATTGTTGGTGGTGTCGCTTCCGTTTCTGAAGCGCGACATCAAGGCGACGGAGTAACCTGAACGAGCGAAAAGACGTCTAACGTCCATTGATGAGAGGAATCGCATAGGCACGCGTCACTTACGCGACGGCTGCGCCGGTCCCGTTGGCGTTGCCGATTCCAGCAACAACAAGCAGAGGTCGAAGGGACATGGTGGTAAGGATGAAACAAGTATATTGTGACGTCAGCCGCACAAGGAGGCTTTGCAGCATAGTACTTAGTAGCTACGAAGGTTGGAAGCTACCTAAAATACCTCTCCGAGAACGCGAATTCGAATGGCTAGGCTGAAGAATATCACACACTACTACTAAGTTAATCAGTAGTACAGTAATACAACTTGTAATTCGTAATTGGATCGTTTCGGACTGACTTTGAGAGACTGGAGGAAATGTGCAACCAAGAAGAGCAGATTGAACATTGGTCATGAACGTCACTGGCAAGAAGAACCTTCCTCAGTGTCGAGCTCGACGATTTCTGCGAGCCGTACTGGAAAGTGGCAACTGGAAAGAGGTGATGGACGCCGGATGTCGGACCGAGCTGTATGGTCCCAAATAGTCGCGGTAGCCTGCTTATTCACGACCGCCATCATGTTTCTACATTGTCTATGTCGCGTCCTACTACTGTTCACTCTGACATCCGCAACGATGGGCAATGACACACAAGAGGCCATTGTACAGGACTTCTTCTCTGGCAGTTCGAATCACACCAACAATTGGGCGGTACTCGTGTCCGCTTCGAGATATTGGTTCAATTATCGGGTACGTCCTGCTTCACTCATTTCCAATTCAGAAACCGAGGCTTACGGCTCACGTAGCACATGTCGAATGCTCTCGGAATGTAAGCACATGTTGAATGCCCTCGGAATGTATGGGACTCGGACTTCCATGAAACGTGCTCAACGTTGACAGGTATCGCACCGTCAAGAGACTAGGTATCCCGGACTCCAATATAATCCTAATGCTCGCAGACGATGCAGCCTGCAACGCGCGGAATAAATTTCCTGCCAACGTGTTCGCGAGTTCTGGCCGCGCGTTGGACTTGTACGGCGACAATATTGAGGTGGACTACCGTGGTTATGAGGTGACGGTGGAGAATGTTATTCGGCTGCTGACTGGTGCGTTTCTCCATCGTATATGTGTATGAGATTCTGAATTCGTCTCCGAGTCAGGCCGGATGGAGCCTTCCGTCCCGCGCTCGAAGCGTCTCCTGACAGACGACCGCTCCAACATCTTTGTCTACATGACTGGTCACGGCGGAGACGAGTTTCTCAAGTTCCAGGATAGCGAGGAGATTAGCGCACACGATATAGCGGACGCGTTTGAGCAGATGTATCAGAAGAAGAGGTCTGTCCGGATACCTGTCAGTGTGTTTACGCTGACATTCGTATAGATACAACGAGATATTCTTCATGATAGACACCTGCCAGGCCACGAGCATGTACTCCCAGATCTACTCTCCGAACATCCTCGCAACTGGGTCGTCGCAGGTTGGCGAAAACTCGTACTCGGTATGTCACCGATGTCTGAATCAAACGATACTGTCTTATTGGTGCGCAGTACAACAACGACAACGACCTCGGCGTGTCCATCATCGATCGATACACGCATTACATCCTCGAGTATATGGAAAATATCAACAAGACCTCCCATTCGACTCTTGAAGACCTCTTCAACTACTACGACGTCAAAGCCATCGGGTCTCACCCAGGCGTACGCTCTGACCTTTTCAATCGTCCGCTCAGCTCTACGCGAATAACAGATTTCTTTGGTGGTGTGGCACATGTTGAGGTTTCCGACGAGGAGGCTCGGCCGATGACTGCTCCTGACGTAGAGGAAGATCCATCGAAGCCGTCGACTGAGATGCCGTCAACACCAGTGCGGGCACCGCTAGAACCAAGAAGTGAAATGAAGGCATGGAGGTCGTGGGGATCCTTTGGGTTAGTGGGCTTATTGGTTGGATGGGTGGCTTTGAAACAGTAGATGAAATTAATTAGACTGTACTCACAAAATTTAATTTTGAACGGACTGTACATTTATGATTATACTGCCTTGGACTGCACATTTATGATTATACTGCCTTGGACTTCATACATTGCTCTACTAAACTGGCAGAATTTTTTCTCAATGTTTGCACTAGATGACGTTGTCAACGCCACACTGATCACATCAAACGCCTCTATGCGCAATGCCACCATGATCTACCACGCCCTCATCCGCACGCACCATATCTCATCGAAAAAGAAGATTCGCAGCCTCCGCGCCGCCGCCGCCGAGCACAACGTTGACGTCTTGCTCCACGTCGGGGTGCCTGGTATTATGTATGTGTCTGGCAATACCCGAGACGGCGTGCAGAGCTGGGTAGACCACGTCCACGAGTTGCGATACAAAGACTACCATCTCGCTGTGCGAGTCGAGGACCTCTCACAAGAAATGACTGTGGACGCGGGGCGGCTGGACGTGGTGGAGTCGGTGAAAGAATTCGGGGAGAAAATGCGCGCGTATGGCATCTGGTCTTGGTGGAGGATGGGTATGGGGTACGAATGATGCGGTCTGGGTACCAGACAATGAGACATGCGCCGGCATGTCTGTTATCAGCCGACATCGACGACAGCCACGGCACAGGTGCGATTCAGTCAATGACGCGCAGCCTGCTCTCTAACAGATGAACATAGTAGAGGTCGATCCCGAGACGGGTGTCCATTGAGAAGCAGCGACTTGACATAGCCGCTTCTTCCTGCCCCGAGAATGCCAACCCCAACCCCGCCCCCCGCGGCCCAGGGCCCGTCTCGTCCTAGAATGCTGCCCCCCAATACTTCCAATCGTATGCCAGTCCGAGTCGCATACTGGGCGTAGAGACCTCAGTACGTCTGTCATCTGAAAACAGGTCGTAGCTTGGCCGGCAACCTTCTGTGACCAGAGTTAGCAAAGTCCTTCGGAGTTCATGTTAGATCTTTGATCGTGTATAAATGCAGGATGCAAGCATTTTGTAGAAGTCAAGATAATCGTCCAAGGTCAACATGAGCTCTGCGTATTGGTCAAGAGTGAGGAACACGGCTTCCTTAGTTCCATCGCGTCTCTGTCGTAGTCTTCCCTCCGTTATACTAGGTACCATGTTCAATGTTCTTGACGTTGGTATGTGCCAAATCTGCCGTTCAGACCCTTGCTGATGCCCCGTTCGTCTTCTCTCGCTCAGTTCCTTTTGGTATTTTGGTGTTTCCGTCTTCGTCGCCGGACAGTGTCAGCTTTTCCAATCTACAAGTACAGGGCATGTCTATGTTCATCACTAGGTAGGCTGATTGGTCCCCACGTTCTTGCATGAGTGATTGACTTCCTGTCACGTAGCACGGTAGCCAACCAGATCGTTTTTGTGCTTGGGGGCTCCATGTTCCCAGGTGCACTTGGCAGCATGCTTGTCGAAATTCTCCCGTTCCTGTGCAACATTGCCACCACCATCCAAAAGCGGCTCGGCGATGGGCATCCCGCCGTTCTTCCAACCGTGATGGTCGCGTATACCATGTGCAGTTTTCTCATGGGAGTGGTGTTTCTTCTCCTCGGCATCCTCAGATGCGGCAAATTGGTCAGTCAAGTTCTGGTTTAATCGTTCGCAATCTCAAACAACACTTCTACCAGGTCGAATACTTTCCATCTACAGTTCTTACAGGTGCTCTTGGTACGGGCGTCTGAATTACACTCCGATTGGCCCTCTTTGCTAAATTGCCTCACAGGCGCAATAGGGCTGTCGGTTCTTCTACTCGGCCTGGGCTTGCCGTTCCCATCGTCTTCGGAAAAGTTGACCTTGTCAAATGCCGGGATGCTCTTTAGTGGTAACCATCTTCCCATTCTCGCGGCCTCTGTCCTGCCCTCGATCCTTTTGACGACATGCATGCGTTCGAAATGGCTCGCGCGCTCGACACGAGGAGCTACACAGCACGGCATGTTCATGCCACTGTACCTGATGCTCATCACAGCGATATTTTGGGCCATTGCGGCAGCGGCCGGGCTTGCCAACAAGGAAGGAATGAAGAGGCTGGCCTCTGTCGGATGGTTATTCTCTGTGGATGACGCAGTCCTGAACCACTCAGCAACTGACTCTTCTTGGAATTATTGGTCGCTTTTCAACTTCAGAATTGTTGATTGGGGCGCCTTGGGAGCAGCGTCAAAAGAAATAGTCCTGCTTGTTGCCATTGGGGTATTGAACCTGCCCATCTACGTGCCGTGCCGTCTTTGGCCTTGGCGCTAGATACACCGAGGTACAGCATGGATCGAGAGTTCTTGGGGCACGGAGCATCGAATATCCTCGCGGGTCTTTGTGGTAGTATTCCAAATCTCATCGTGAGTGAACGTTTTGTTTTTGTCGTTCTGAATCTTTTTCATGACGCATTTGTATGTAGTTTCTCTCAAGTACAGTATATTTCACGCGTGCGGGGGGCGGTCGTTTGGAGGGCTTTTTGGTGGCCGTTTGTACGGGAGCATTCTTCTTCTTGTCGTCCATAACTCTGCGCTACACACCGACCATCTTGGTTGCGATACGAGTTATTTCGATTGGCCTCGACTTTCTGATGGCCACAATGTGGGACTCTGCATACGAGTTGTATTGGCTTGAGTGGGTGGTTGTTTTAGGTACTCTTCTGGGCAGTACGTTCATTGGATTCGCTCCTGGTTTCGGTGTGGGAATCGCGCTCTCCCTGTTCGTGTATACCATCTGTGGGTTTGTCGATTCGGTGTGTTATTACCTTGCATGGCATCCGGCTTTGAACCTTGACGCCATAAACTCTACATAGCAACCTCGACATCATCCGTACAACGCCTTTCCGGTTCAAGCACATTTGGGTCGTTTGACCAAAAGAGAGTCCGACGAGACGCTCAAGGTGTCGAATGACGAAATATCAAAAGATGGGATTGACATAGAAAGCCTTCCTGAGCTGCCGAAGTCGAAGGAAGAAAATTGCTCGAACCCTTCGATCCTCAGACTGAAAGGATATGTCTGTAAGCCAGTCATTTTAACATCGACAGGCTTATGCTGATCCTCGTTCACAGTCTTTGCTCTCCTACCATCGCTTGAGCGGCAACTGGACGCCGCCCAGGACCGTTTTCTCTTTATTGACATGGAGGACGTGCACCGTGTCGAGACATCCATTGGTAGATTCTTTGCGCGCAAAAGCCGAGAGCTCCGGGCCAGGCATGTCACTGTTGTGATCCTCGGTGTCGACAGAGGATCTGCAGCCCACTCCGACTTGTCGAGAGCTGGGGTACGTTGTTGTTGGCCGCCACTTCCGCCAGTGTCGTTTGATTACGATGAGATCCCTGCCTTCTCGAACCTACGCGAAGCGCGCCAGTTCCAAGCTGAGAACCATACACAAGGTGAGTTGTTGTTTATGCCTCATTTGTGAATCATGGCCAAGACATGTTATCAGAACCTTTGACAACGGATGTTGCCCTCGACTGGTTTGCCAATCTCTTTCCTGTGAAACCGACCTGCCTTGTTGAATGCCGGGGAAAAGAAGCGAGTCTTGGCGTGGAGTTCAGACAGTACAGAGTTGGGGATTGTATTGTCCGTGAGTGCTGACCATGACGACTGTAATTCTATCATTTGCTGACTTGTTACTCAGGCAAGACAGTGAAATTTGTGATCCGAGGGACACTGACCGTCTCCGGTTCTGCGGGCAGATATTCACAGTCTCGAACTACCACATCTCGGCCGTCGCTGCGCTCTTCCTTACACAGTCTCTCCCACAGGTTCTGGGCTCGGATATGGTGGAAGCCCCCTTCACCTAAATTGGAGCCCGCCGGCGAAGTTTTGCACTTCGTCCTGGAGACTTCTTTGGTTTTACCATAATCGACATGGATAGAGATACAAATCACCAGCCTCTGGTTGTAACGCAGGAGCCGTGTTGGTTGCTCGAAGTAGACACCCGGAACGAAGATGGGATGGCGTTGGCGCGTCAGTTCGCTGCGTTGTTGTCCGAAAATTTGGTGTATACTCCACAGTAATCTGCCCAGGCCAAGGGCCGTAGTCTTTTGTATGCAAGGAGATCGTCAGGTGGATGGTCTGGAGTCTACTAGAGTCTGTACACACAGATACGCACGAGTTAAATGGAGCTATGGATCTGTCCATTGGATACTTGTGTTCCAGTTCTGAAGAAGAATGCCAGTCAATTCCGACTAAGGAGGTACCAATCAGCGGAATCAGCATTTGCGCCACGTAGCCGTGACATCGGTGTTCGGCGTGACACTTGCTCGGTGCGGCTATCAATCCGGCCGTCTGCCTGCTGTTTCTTTGTTTCATTCACTTGCCTCCCTCTGACACCATCTTTTTCACTCTCGACATCAGCAGCGGTGCACTCAGCTCCATATTCATCACTCTTGAATATTTTCGATCCTCGTACCTAGTAGAGGAAGATCTTTCTGACTCCACGGAATCATCAGCTCTCCGTCTGCTACTCACTGTGCCTCACATACCATTCAGCAATTGATTGGGGATAGCCATACGTCGGGTTTTCCCCGCATCGAGGATCTTCTAGTGGCAGTGCCCAATCGAAAATTAGAAGGAGGGAAAACGTTGCAAGGAGTTTACTCAAATTCATGGTATCATGACTAACTTTTCGGGCGCCATGGCGGACCCATGGCGCCTAGTACGTCTAGCAGCCGGACCGGGAGTCTAGTACATGACAATCACGACGAACGTGAGACGCTGTACCAGGTGGCACTGGTACTAGTACTTCCTCTAACCTCATGGTATCGTGTCCTCGGCGATTTGATTTGTATATGTCTCTCAATTAGATTCTTGGAATCCTTGACACAATGAGGCTTTAGAACATCGTACCCCGACGATCCATGACACAACTTACTGAATTTGACTGACATTCCTCTGAGCTCTGAGATCTGAGCTTTTGAGGTTATCAATTATCAATTAGTTATATCTGCGAGGCGGCATCTTCGGCTACCTTACTCCCGGAGGTTCTGGCCCCTACTCTTCCGAGTTCAACTAGTGCCGGCCGGCTTTGTACGTTAATGACCGACACTCATGGTTACGCCTACGCGACTTCGACTCTATACTAGGTCCGCGTCGCACTCTTGAGGTCTGCGCCGAGTGTCGCCTGCCGACGCGAGTCAACACGAAGAACCGATGCATATGCAGCTCGACCTTCCTGGCATTGACCAGAGTTCAACAGAAATTCCTCGTTATAAACGACGCATGCTAGTTGAGATGAAAGCATACTACCGTTGTCAACTTTGACTGGCATGGCCGACCGCCTCTGGAAGCGTCTTAGGGAATGCACATCCGCCGCACCGTCCCGGATGTCGCGCGCCTTTCCTGCCATTTTACTTGGAATCGTGCTCAATACACTTGATGCTGGTATGTTTTGGCAGTTCAATCCTGCATCACTATCTGAATTGTCTTACAGTCTCGTTTGGAAGCCTTGTATTCCCGTCTTCTGCAGGTGGCGGAGTGAGCTTCACAAACTTACAGACTCAAGCAGTATCTATGTACATCATGAGGTAAGATCGTAGTACACCGATGCGTATCTATCTGCTACGAGCTGATCATCCCTTGCCTATAGTGCGATGTCTTCCCAGATGGTCATGACAGTCGGAGGATCATCATTTCCTGGTGCGATTGGAACGATGCTCATCGAAGTTCTTCCATTCCTTCGGGATATCGCGTCTACCATTCGCAATCGCATCGGCGACGGTAGCCCTGCTGTCCTTCCTACTGTCATGGTGGTATACGCTTTGACCAGCCTCCTTCTCGGGGTTGTCTTCCTTATTCTAGGTGCCCTCAGATGTGGTACTTTGGTCAGTCTACGAGACAAGCGCACGCGTACAGTATAACGCAAGAACTCCTAGGTCGCATACTTTCCAGAAACTGTCCTGACCGGAGCTGTTGGTGGGCTCGTTTAACGTTGATTTACCATGCATGATTCTCATCACATATAGGCGCTATTGGCCTTTCACTCTTTCTGCTTGGCTTGGAGCTCGCATTGCCCCATTCCCTGCCTACGCTCACATTGTCGAATGCCAGCATACTCTTCACAAGGACACACGTACCGCTCCTGGTGGCCTCTCTTTTCCCTGCGCTCCTCCTCCTCATTACCACCCGCTCCCACTGGGTTTTCCGCAGGGTTACTAGTCATCCATTGTACCTCCCACTATTCCTGCTTTTGAGTGCTGCCGTCTTTTGGATCGTCGCGGCGGCAGCTGGGTACGCCGATCGTGATGGCATGACGAGTCTATCTGATGCTGGCTGGCTTTTCCCCGTCGAGGAGTCTGTGAAACATCAATCCGGCGTCGGTCCCTCATGGAACTACTGGACACTGTTTGATTTCCGACTAGTGGACTGGAATGCCATCCGTGCCGTGCAAGAAAACATCGTTATGCTCGTCGTGATAGGCGCGTTGAACCTTCCCATATATATACCCTCACTGGCGATGTCACTGGATGTGCAACGATACAGCATGAATCACGAACTTTTGGGACATGCTGCGTCGAATCTGTTAGCTGGTATTCTTGGGACCATGCCAAATCTCCTGGTTGGTTGTCACGTTCTGAAAACAGCATCCCAGATGTTCTCAACCTCGGTGTTTTTCTCGCGAGCTGGCGGCGGAAGATTCGAGGCGTGCATACTCCTCATTCTGACCTGCGTTCTGTTCTTCACGTTCCCGCTCGTCATACCTTACATACCCACCACCATGGCTTCCCTTCGCGTCTTATTCGTTGGCCTCGAGCTTATGACCTTCGCATTATGGGACTCATCAAACAAACTCTGTTTGCCGGAGTGGATCGTTGTCACGGGAACTTTGGTGGCATGCACCTTCTTCGGTTTTGCGCCTGGGTTCGGCATAGGAATCGTAATTGCTCTAGTATTGCACTGTGTTTGGGGCTTTGTCGATTCCGTGAGTGTTTTCTTGATGCCAACTTCAAGTTTTTCCTGACAAACTGTATTTAGCAACCCACACGTTTTTGCAACAAGGATATTCAGAACGCCCATTCCCAAAGCCAAGGGACATACAATATACCTCGACTCTTCACAGTGAATGAGAGAAGCAATGAAGCATCGGTAACAGCACCAGCTGACATTGAAAGCTTTGGAACAATAAGCGAGTTGGAATCTGACAACGAAAGCGTAGAGCTACGCACAATTCAAGCGAGTCGCAACATCTCGATAGTCAGGTTGCATGGATATGCTTGTAAGTCATCTCTCATCCCTACTTCGTCCAGTGTCAACTCATAAACATGTACTAGTTTTCGGTCAGATCCCGGCGCTGAGGCGTCGAATGGACGTCAGCCTGGCCCAACCATTGTCATTCTTGATTATCGATTTTCAGCATGTGCATCGCGTGGAGACGTCGGTGGCACATTTCTTTTCGCGAGAGATCTGTGACATACAGTCAAGACAGCCACACATCCGCGTCGTTCTTGCGGGCATCGGTCGAGGGTCGGGCGTTCATGCTGACTTGAAGAGGGGCGGTATCGAGTGCACATGGAACCCGTGGGATTGCTGCCCTGGACAGACAACTATCTTCACTGAGATGGGTGATGCTCTTCGTTTCAGCCATGACGCTCTAGAAGATGGTGAGAATTAAGAGGTCTTCTACTTTCCTGCTATCAACCTCATGACAAGTGATGAACATAGAACCTGAAGATCTCCTCGAGAATTTTGCAAGTTTTCTTCCTTCCGCGCAACAGCAGGCTATTCGAAGTTGCAGTGGTCAAGAGAGGGAGCTGGGCATAGTCTACAGACATTACAAGATGGGCGAGTACTTCCTTCGTAAGTCAACGCGCCAAATTCAGACGCGAAGTGGAAGCTGATCGTAATGACCTTGACCTCCAGATACCGGCAGTCACATTCGATTTGTTGTTCGTGGCAAGCTGACAATTCTCGACGATCACGATCCAGCATTTCCGGCTCATACTGTGGCCTCCCGCCCATCCCTTGCTTCTTCATTGGCCAGCATACCTCGTCGGCTTCTCGACTGGATCAAAAAGTCTGATTCCAGGACCTCGGCGACAGTGCCAAGAACAAGTCGCACTCTTCAACCCGGCGACTTTTGTGGATTTGGTGCCTCGAATATGTCGAGACCTACTCTTGTTGTCTCGCATACGCCTTCTTCAGTGATAGAGGTAGACTCTCACAACACTGACGGTGTTGCATGGGCGCGTCAAGCGGCCGTCTTATTGTATGAGTATTCACTAGGGTTTATTCCGGAGCAAGACTTATCGGTGGATTGCAAGTAGTAGTGTTGCAGTTCCCAGTATTTAAAGACGAGTTTGTGACGTTGTGAGGCTACGCGACGATAGATGTTTGCACGGCGGGGCTCCTGGCTGTAGTATGCATTAATGAGATTTCAGGTTGCTACTTTGCATGACCCTCAAGCGCAAGTGAAAAGTAGAAAATCAATCCAATGCAAAATGACGATATAGATAGGCTTCAGATGCGTGTATATAGAACTAAAATGCGTAGTATACTGTACAACAATGCATGCAATGATAGTGGACCCAAACCCCAGAAGCAGAAAGCAATAGGTATAGTGTGTGATTATGTAGCACGAGTAGTCGTCGCTGTAGTGTTGTTCTATATTCCCTCCTCGAGTCCTATACCGAGTCGTTTTCGCCGTCTGGCACGCGCCTCGTTGAGGATGGCAGCCAGTTTGCTAGGAACAATACGCGTCAGCGTCTTCACACCAACCATCGAGTGAAAACTGGGCTCACTCTTTCGCTAGGGGTTTCACCAACACATCGTCCACCCCAGCATCGATGAACTTCCGCGTATCGCCCACCAGCGCGTTCCCTGTGCACCCCACGACAAACTCGGACCGTCCCGTTTTTCTGAACACCCGTATCGCCTCCTCCCCTGTCATACAAGGCATGTGGTTGTCCAGGGTGATCAGGTCATAGACCGGCCGTGATGGGTCGTCCATGATTTTCAAGAAGTCCTCCCCATCCTCTGCGACATCAACGATACACCCCTGCGCCTTAGTCAGTTGCCTATCAAAAGCGTCAACAACAAGCTCTGATTAGGGTCTCCGAAACTCACCGTGACATGATAGTCCGGGTGAGGAAGTCATCATCTACTACCAACACCCTCAACGTGTCGGGCGTCTCCACGATAGGCGGACTTGGTAACGTCGGCCTGTCGATCATTGGAGCTGGAAGCGGTAGGTTCAAATTTGGCGGCCTCGGATGCCTCTCCAGCTCCTTCGCCGTCTCGAATGATATCGCACTCTGCCCAGTCCCAGTCGACGGCGCACTGACCATCTGCGGTGGACCCGTCAAGCTCAGCTGCATCTTGACATGCTCCTGGCCCTCATCCAACGCAGTCAAGGGGAAATACGCCCCGCCTCCTCCTCCGCCACTGGTACTAGCAGAGGTATCCGGCGTCGTGTCCGACCACTCCGTAGGGAACTCAGTGAACAGCGGCAGCTCTTTATCCGGCAAGGTAAGGTTCATGACCGCCGCCCGGTTCTGGCTCGATATGAATCCTGCCTGCCTCGGTTCCCGGATGGCATCCTTGACCTCGTCCTTGGTCGCGATCTTGTATGGCATCTCAACCCAGAACGTCGCGCCTTTTCCTGAGCGGCATTTCAAGCCAAGTTGCCCGCCTGTGAGAGCGACGATCTGGCGCACGATGGCGAGCCCGAGGCCGGTTCCGCGGCGTGAAAGTTTCCCCGCGGCGGCTTGGACGAATGGCTGGAAAAGACGGTTCTCGCGCACATCAGACGGAGTTACTTGGAGAACTTAGTTAGTACTGATATGAACAGCAACGGCGCAGACTTACTGCCGGGACCGTTGTCCTCACACTCAACTCGTATAACGAACTTCCGGTCCACCGCCTGTGTGAATTCATTCTTGGCAGTCACTTCAAACCATTCCGTTGTCTCCTCGACTGGACTTTCAACCACCGGTGGCATCTCCAAGGGGTGAAGCAAGGTCGTTCTCAGCGTGATCTTGCCATCGTTGGCAGGGCAGAACTTGACCGCATTAGTCGCCAGATTGGTGAGTATCTGCCTTAGTCGGAGCTCGTCGCCGATGACCTAAGACGGACAAGGTCAGTCTGGAGTCCTTTCCGGAGTATGACAAAAGAGCGAACCCAAAGTCCGTCGGTCCCTTGTTGAGGCGCGACGCCGTCAACACGATGGTCCAATTGGCATTCGACGGTTATACCCTTCGCTGCTGACACGATCATGATCGGGTCCATAGCACTGCGAATCGTTCGGTGTAGAGGGAATGGTCGATTGTCGTTCTCGAATGTTCCAGAGTCCATTTCTAACCAAGTCTTAGCAGAAGGCAAGAAAAGGAACACCAAGGTGAACATACTCGAGAGATCCAATGCATCATTCAAGACCTGTCAGAGAATTATCAGCTCGGTATGAAAACGAAACTTGCATACGCACCTTCTGCATGAGATTGAGCGACCTGTCCAACGCCCACATCTCCGCATGGTTCTCCATGTTATGCACGACCCTCAAATTCTCAAACGCCAGCTGTGCGACGTTCAACGGTACCCTAACCTCATGGAAGATATACGACGCCAACTTCTCCTTCGCCGCCTGCTCCTTCGAAGCGATGAACCTTGCCTTGTCCGAATTCTTGCGCTCGAATTTGAGGTTGCGCGTCAGCGAAAACACCCGGCGGGAGTTCTTCTCCGATTGGTAGTTGATGAACTGGACGAAAAAGGAGAACAGGATGAAGCTGACGAGGTTGCGCGCAAAGATGCCTTGGTCGGGGAGGAGCAGGGCGCAGATGAGGATGACGACAATAACCTGGAAGAAGGCATTGTACAGGCGCTTAGTGACGATGAACATCATCATCGCAGGTAAGCCCATGTTGTAAGACACTGCAGGATATCAGCACACGCACAATCAGGGACACCGCCACGTACACATGGCCAAAAAGTCTTTGCCACCGCAATGCCTTCGACCAGTAGCAAAGTAGGTACAGACTCTCATGTTGACGATCTCTGAGATACCACAGTACCACACGGCGGTGGTAAACCAGATTTGAAAGAAAACGGGGTACTTGCGCGGGAAGTCGAAGATGACCACTAAGATACACCTAAGTCAAAGGCATACATGATTGGAAAGGACGCACTGGGGATGACTGGCATGGTGATAGCGGGAAGACCAATCCACTGGCCAGCCTTAAGTCAAAAGTCGAAAAGGAAAAGAGGTACACACATATGCGTAACGATTGTATGGAGCAAACTTGTTGCTATCCTGGTTGAGACTGAGATACAGGATCATGTTCAAAACGAGAACTGTCGGAGGTGTGAGTGGGTGTCCCTCCAGATACGTGGTACCTACATGCCGCGGCAATGCTGTGAAATATATGAGTGGGGCATCGGACAACAAGATGGAATATTACAATGCCCAAAGCTTCTGCATGTACCATGTCTGCTTCTGATACTCTAGCTCCTTCTCGGGTTCGGCGAAGCTCTGATCGAAGAACGACCCGATGCTCGTCCGCGTCCAATTAGAGATGGAGATCAGGGGGACCACCAGTCCCGACTTTGCTGACACGGTGTGCACGCCATCTGCCTCCTTGTTATGGTCATCGACGGCGCTGTTGTGGCGACTGGACAGTTTGACGCTCTCGCCGTGCTCCGTTCCCACGTTTGGCTCGTTGAACACGAACACCTCGTCGATCGACCACGTTCCGTCAGCGTCTTCGTAGACGCCATCCTCGCCGGTACGCTGCAGTCGTGGCCCGACCGACGTGTTGGTGTTCGACGTCGTCATTCCGTGGCCAGCGCCGTCCGACAACGAGCCAGTCGACGGCTTGCTAATCCTGTGCCAGAACGAGACGCCCGCTAATGACATGAGCTTCTCCAATACGAAGCGCAGAACGCAGGACGCACCTCGCTTGACCGTCTCCATCAACTTCTCCTGCCCGAAATTGACATTCTGGGAAAGGGCGCCTGAGACAGGCGCATCGACCTTGTCGCCAATGTACTGCGGCAACGGAGGGTGGCTATTGTCTTTGACCCATGGCATGCGCATTTGAGGCCCGAAGGCAGCTGGATTCCAAAAGACTAACGAGTCGTGACAGGGTGAGAAGAACTTGGGACTCCCATGGGAAAGTGCAAAAGAAATGGAAAGTCAGGCACAATCATTTCTTTCGTCATGGACCTGGTCATGCTGCGCAGTGCGCACAATTGGAAATTCTCTCTTTTCCATTGACAGTGTCATTGACAGAAAATGCATGTCAATTGGTCGCAGCTGGAAACAGCCTGTTCAACAATTGTGGTATATCGTCTTGGGCCACTTCCGGTGCTGATGCAGGTTCTGCCATGTCACCGACCACTGGCGGCAGAACAATCCATGTTTTTGCACAACTTCAGATACAATCAGTTCTCATTCTGCTCTCCGAGCCGGACGGTACGTCAAGGCAAAACGGGTGACCGAACACTGTAAGACCACGACCTGTAGCTTCGTCCTACGTAACGGCGACGTACGCCCCAAGTCAATTCATGTACTGTATCGTACCCAGGGACTACTTCGACGAGTCCCTTCCCTGAGTGTGCGTTGCAGAGCGTTTTCCTGTTTTCTGCCTCCGATTTCGCTCTGTGTCTGCTTCACGGCATCACATTGTCTTCAAGTTTCGCTGAAATTTGCCTGGCAACTCTGTACCATCCGGACTCTGCGCACGTATGATGCTGACAGACGACGACTGACAGCACGTAGGGAGAACAGCTAGGTTGATCTGCCCCAAGGTCAAAGTGAGACTTCATGCGTTCATATTCGGAAGCTGAGACGCTTCTCTATGTCTAGTAAATCTATATGTTAATATTCTCAGCGGAAGATCTATTTCTTCTCGCTGGCTTCCGCCTTCAAGCGCCATTCCTGGCCCTTCAACATTGTCAGAAGGATCGCGACACTTCCTATCAACAGAGCGATGGCGAAGATAGTATACATCCAGCCTAGAACACAGTTAGTTTTGATGTTTGGTTGCATCAAAATGAGGTTTACCATCGCCAAGGCCATCCTGGACACACGTGTGTGAATTTTATCCCTCAACACAGAACCAAGGAGCCTACCTGCACTGGTACTGCGATCTCGGTTGCCAAGAAAGCCGACATGCCACGGAAGCAGCTATTCAAGGCGACAGTAGTGGAGGAACGACCTACGTTTGCATCCACGATGTAAGCCAGCGTGCTCGTATACGTCGAGCTACAAATCGGTCAAAGACTGAGCGACGACTGAACAAGAGGCACCATACATGACGAGGAATCCCGACACAAACAACATGACACAGATGGCGGAAACATGTACGTGCTGTTGACAGACCCAGCCCAACCCTACCACAGATATCGGGAAGAGCCAGATCGTAATTACCGTACTTCGTAGGCGCATCTACACGATATGGAAAGGGAGTCAGGTCACAACCAGCGATGGCCGGAAAGTCAATCACCTCTGGATACATCTTGCCCTCGTTCTTGGCCTTCAGTCTGGCAAGCTGGATATCCGACCAGCGCCCTCCGATGACACTCCCCGCAATGTTTCCTTATGAAACAAGAGAGTTTTTATCAGCACACAAGATGGGAACAGCTCATGGAGAAATAGTCTGCAGACCCAGTCCAAATGAGAGAAGTACGAGCCCGATCTTGAGTGCGTTGTACCCGTAGTGATTACCGAGTGTTCGGGAGGTTGTGTAGACGACCGTGAAGCAGTATGAGAAGATGAGGCCTACAGAAATGTGAGCAAGAGATCTCGGATGAAAGAGGGACAGTCTACCGGAGGCAAAGAGCATGACAAGATTGTTTAAACGACGTATCACAAGCCACAGAGGTTTGATAGGATTGACGTCTCTCAGCGATATCTTGAGGGTCGGGTCCTTGATCAGAGCGTCCACTGTATCCGCTGGTGCTTGCTTCTCGACATCTCGTGGTAATTGTGAAGAGGACGCCTCGGTCTCTTCGGCGGGAGTCGGTTCTTTCTCTTTCTCCTGTGTCTGACCATGCTCGGCTTCGGTCCTCCTCTTCTTCTCTTGCTCCTTCAGACGCTGTTTGAGAAGCTGCTGGTACGTCGCACTGCGTTCCTTCCGGAACGTATCCTTGAAGAAGAACAGGAAACCCAGGAAGACGACTCCAGCCACGATGGTCAGGAACCAAAAGACAGCGCGCCAGTTGAAACCGGTCGTGAGGCCACCGCCGATGATTGGTCCTAGAGAAGGACCAAGCAAAGGCGAGATATAGTATATGCCCATCTGACTGGAGTTAGCTTCTGAGACCGACAAGAAGGTAAGAGCATTACCTTTCTGCCTCGCTCGACTGGATCATATATATCCGCTAGACTTGCGGCACCAATCGTCATGACTGCACTCGACCTGGTGGATGTACTGATGAGATCCTATCAGGACAAGTAGATGTCAATGAAAGCCTACCCAGCAGCCTGTAGAATCCGCATCCCAATAAGTCTTCAGAAATCAGTCTCGCAAGGTAGCCAATACGTAGAGAGCAGTGATAGACGTACAGTCCTATGCTCTTACTCGTTGAAACCACAACTGACCCGACGAAGAATATCGATAACGAGATAAGGTACACAAACTAGAATAGAGATCAAAAGCTAGATCGAATATTCGCAGTGCCAAAATCACTCACCCGTCTACCCTTGACCTCGCTAATCGCACTCCACACGAGAGGCGCGGTGCCTTGCATCAGAATGAACAGCGACACGCTCAAACTGATTTGTGAACTGGTAGCCGGCAAGTCCGCCTCCATTTCCTCGATCGCAGCTAAAAGTAGACATGTCACAGTCAATGGCCGCTCCCAAGCACAACGAGCGGAATCCTCACGGTTCTGAATGTTGGCAGCGAACCCGGCGATGAGGGAGCCAGTTGCGATGAGGAAGAGGACGAAGTTCTACGAGGATTAGAGGGATGAAGCACGCGACCTGTAAGGTACACACCTTGCGCGCTGAAGACCATTTCCTTGGATCGTTCTCGACCGGCATATGTTCGATGTCTAGGGTCGGTTCCTCTATAGTCTCAATGATCGACGGGGCGGCGTCCATCTCAATAGTAGTAGTCTCTTCGCCATGAGGGATAGTGGTCGTTGAAGGTGCAGGCATCGCGAGACCGGAAAGCTCAGACTGCATCGTCGTCAAAGGTCGTCCAACGGTCGTGACAGTAATGTGTGAGTCGAAACCGAGGTTTGCACGCGATACATGAGATTGAGAGCCCCACCTCCTGTCGGTCGATGTGGACCGAGATATGGCTTGCCCAGGGCTTGCCGGTACGATAAATCCGAGAAAATTATCACCACGTGGTCGTTATGCTTGAAAGAATAGCCGTGGCGGAGGTGGACCAATCACCGCTGGCGCAATGGTGCGCAAGATTGATGGTCTTTCGCGTTCATCTTAGAAGTACTCTACAGAAAACTATTTCTTGAATGTATGGGACTGGTTGCCACTCTTCAGATCGCTATGCCCCTTGGGCGGCGCAGGGAAGTCACCATAAGAATAACCCGTTCCTCCTGTTGAGTTCCCAGGTCAGACAAACGTAAAAAAATAGCGCACAACGGCGGTAAATTGAGATTACCTTTCTTCTGTTTCCCCTTCCGCTTGGGCTTGCTGTCTGTGTGTATACCCGGGACTTGGTCGAGGACGTTGGGCACCGTCGAGAAATCAAACGGTTCCGGCTCTGCTTCCTCCTCCTCTGCCGACGGGGGAGCTGACTTGGTCCGTTTGGCTTCGGAGGTCTTGGGAGTGTCGAGCGTGGTGGTGCGCTTGCGCTTCTTTTGCTTTGCTTGACCGACAACGACCAAAGAGTCTTCTACCACTTCCCGTTTGGCTCGCTGAGAAGATGGTACGAAGGGTACCTCGACCTCCATCTGTAGTGTCTCTGTTTCTTCCAGGGTTTCTGTCATTATTTTCTCATCCTCAAGTTCAGCAGCGGCAACCTATGTCGCAAAACTTTCTATGAGCACTCGGACGAATGGTTAATAAGCATGTCATACCTGTGGTATGGGAGGCGAGATCGTTAACGACCCGTGAATCTTGTTCAACACATCGTGGAACCGGCCAGCATTATCCGGTTTCGAAGCGGACCTCGTGAGCTAAAGAAAGTGTGTCGTGTGAAAGAAGCACTCATGAACCGATACCATGGGACCTCACTGAAGATGACGAGCCAAATAATGAACTTGTCGAGGCGGAAAGAGGAGGAGTGATCACAGCGGTCTTGGTAGATAGCGTTGATCCGAACAAGGTGGACTTTGTGTTTCTGGGGTGTAAGCGAGCTGTTTAGAAGATACCAATCAGTCAAAACTCGTCACCACCATCTGGTCAAGAACGCACCATTGGACCACAAGCTTGAATCGGTGGGAGCTGCGCTTTCCATGACGATGTCATCTTGCACAGGCGGTAGCACGACCTCCTCGAGAACTGGAGCAGGAGCGCTAGCACTGTTCGAAAGGTTCTCCTTCACAGCATCCCTAATCACGTCCAGCAACTCCCTCGCACGGCGCTTAATCACAGGCGGCGGCGAGTTAAAAACCCTGAGCAAGGCGGGCATGTCCGGCGGGGGATTCTCCGCCAGCTGGAATAGAAAGTGATTCGGCAACACGAACCTACAAGCCGAAATAGTTCATTACCCACAGCCGAACGGACGAATACCAGCACTAACCTCGTACTCTCATCCTCCTCCCTAGCGACCGTATCCCGCCACCCATGCACAGCCTTATACACATGCTTTTGTAGCGCGTCAGCGCCCGTATCCGGCGCAGATGCCACCAGCGACATTTTGTTCCACTTCCTCGCGAGGTTGTCCCACCCAGTGCCTCCGGACCCTTCCGCGGCATCGTACAACTCCTTCTCGTACACTTTCAACGCAGTCTCTTCTGAGCGAGTTAGGACTTCGCGAACGAGAGAATCGGGCGAGAACGTAGAAGGACCGCCCTCCGTTGCGCGCGCAGTAGATTCACCTCGGTCAAGAAGGGCGTTGCGCAGGTTGTCGTAGATGTACAGGAGAAAGTGGGTATCGGAGCGGGCATAGCGTGACATTGCTTCGGGGAGAGGTCTTATTCGCCAGTCGGCAAGCTGATACCGCTTGTCGGGTGTAAAGTCGCAATACATCTCTAGGAGGTTAGCGAGGCCATGTTTAGGGAATGCTACGATCCATGTTAAAAATTGGGCACCGATGGGGCCAGTAAACAACACACCAAGTGTCTTGGAAGCTTGATAGGTGTCAAAAAGGTTGACCACGTAGATATTCAAGTCTTGCTGCAACCAAATAATATCACTATCTGCTCCGTGGAAGACCTATTCATGTGTTATCATCACGAAGAGTGAATGTATCAGAGGCATACCTTGATGATCTTCGGGTCCGCGAAGACCTCGTTCAGAACCTCCAATTCGTCCCTCAAAGCAATGGCATCAACGATCCAATCTTCCTCCCTTGTACTAATCTGCATCAAGCACAGAAATCCGGCATACGTCCGGTAGCTATGATGCTCCAGATCGACAGCAATCTCTGAGGCCTGCTTTAGCTTGTCAAGCATGGCTTGGAGGGAGTCGGTCGTTTCGACCCAGGTGGAAGATGTGGTGTCAAAAGGTTTGGGAGGTACTGGGGAAGCAGTGCGGAACATGTGCGGAGGGTATGAGAGGTGCTTGATTTCGTAGCGGTATGGATGGGAATGTCTGCAAGTCATGTCAAACGTGCAATGAAAGACAAGGTAGAGAATCGTACAAGATATTGGACGAGTCCGCCTCTTCTCTCTCTACGAATTTGTAGCCCAGAGGAACTGACGCGTGGTATTTGTGGCTGATTCGAGGATACCACGGTGTGTTCGTGTTGTCGATGGGGACCTTGAAAGATGGCTGAGGTTTTTCGATGTGAGCCGCGTGTTGTACGACGGCCTCTGTGGTTCGCCCCGTTGTCCTCTGCGTTCGATATCAATACATGTTGAAATCGAGGGCGCAGAAAAGTTACCAACCTTTTTCTCGACAATGAGGTTGACAGCGATGGCTGGGGCCTTTGTCCTGCCCAGATATTCATCCAGCGACGTGTCCTAAAGGAAAGATGGGAATCAAGCATTTGGTAAGGCAATCCACTCACGACGCGTTCCAGCAGCATGTCTACACGATCGACGACGCACGACTCGAAGCTGTCGAGGACGTCGTCCTCGGACTGCAGCTTTCCTTTCCCTTTGCCTGCAGAATCAATGGTCGATGACAGCGCCAACAGTCGATTCGTTAAGGATAGAACCTTGGAGGAGAATTCATCCAAGTCCTTTGCAAAGTCGGTGTCTATTGACTTGTGGAAGGCGATGTCGGCGGGGAGAAGGGCGGCATTGCGCGTGGCCTTGAGCGCGGCGCCAGGGAGGTGCGTATTGAGGTCCTCAAAGTTGGGCACCATTGTGCGTTGACACCTGGTTGACACGAATGATGGCGGCGGGAGGAAAAAATGCGCCTTCTCCCTTTTGGGAAATTTTGATCGGTTGATGCCGGCAAAGCTCGCTGCGGCTCAGGACTTGAGATTGGAATCAGAATCTGGAGCATGTACTGGGTCGATACTTTTCTGGTGATTCAAGATACCTAAGTTGCGTGGCGCAGGCAGCCGAGCTTGACTGACCAGACGCAATTCAAACGCTCTTTCAGTGCTATTTTCAAAAGTTATGCGCCACACTGTCCCAGCTTCGGTGGTTTCTGTGATTGCTCCAAATTCCCTCCCTGTATTGCTCACAGAATTAAGATACTTAGCTGCGATTGGCCGTACTTTGAAACAGTTTTCAAGAAGAAGATTCAGTCAACAAGGACATTATTACACTACACCACCATGCCAGTGCACGTAATAGGTGTCGTATGCGAGATACAGATCAGCATCAACTCTCCCAAAGTTTTCATCTTGGTACTTGTCCATTTCCTCATTCCTACGATGCTGGCCGCCCAAGTACTTCGCCCTTGCGTGATCCCAAAGGTACGGCCCGCCTGTTCCCAATCTATAATCGCGACGACATCTGGGATCCATTGGCGGTGACGATATATTGCCAAAGTGGAGATCACCATGCGTGAGAACAACTTTCGGGTTCGGCGGGAGACGAGACGCCCCTGCTTCCTAGAGGGATTCAATCGTGTTGTCTGGATGGTTCCGGACCAGCATAAGTAATTCGTATCATAGAGCGCTCGTATGTCGGGGATTGCGGTTTTGCTTTGCCTAGAAACAGGCCATCCTGGGCGGCCTGTCCTCCGATGGTGTATACAGTTGGGAAGCAGATTTGACTGAGGGACGCCGTAGATAGTAAAACGTGACGGAAAGTACTTGCGCACCGAGAAATGTCTGAGAAGGAGGACGGTGTACACTACGTATCTCGCGCATCAGCGGCCGCACTTATTCTGATCGTCCCTTTTTTCTCGTCATCGTGCAAGGAGTGCGATCTTTGAGTCCATGAGTGCTGCACCAGCGACAAGCTCCATGAACAGAGATGAGCATGTGCCCTTCTCCACTTCGGGCACGATACCAGGGCACAAAGCGGCGTAGCGCCCCGGCAACTGTATCGATCTTTTCAACGTCCAGACGGAGATTAGGGAAGACGGAGACTGGTCCATAACGAAGATGGGCGCGAATTCGTGTGATAGAGGGTATATCAGCGATTGTGCGAGGTACGAAAAAGGACGAGTTTTTTGAAACAAGATGGTATCGTCGTGGGGCATATCGCACGCATCGATTGAGACGCAAGGGCGAGCAATAGAGGTACTCGGGAGGATCATGGATTGGTGGCAATTCGTCGAGGCGACATAGAGGAGGCGAAGAGATTTGGGGGGCAGAGGCGTCACTGGCTCGATGATCAAGAGGCGAAGAGGGCTCAAGGTTTGCGGAGGCCGCCATAGTTGAAAGGTATCAGGAGAACATGGATCGTTGAGCACAGGTTGAGCAAGTCTTAAGTACATCGTTCGCTTTCCCGGAAGGCGTGGGAACTTCATCACTCTCCTCTTACCGCGATGGTGAAGCGTAAGGTACAGGCGACAGAGGACTACCCGTCGCTGTGGTGGCTTGTGTGCGTCGCGCCGTGCTCCCAATTCGCTTTTCAATGACCGATACAGCATCCCGCCCGCCCTCCTCATTTCCGCCTACTTTGTCCGCAAATGGTACCTCGCCCGCCAACTACGCGTCCACGGCATCGGCAAGGGCGGTACGTGGCGCTTTGCTTGTCTGCTTGCCGCTCTCATTGCCGCTCAGCTCCCGGATTCCAAACGGGCGTCCGGCGGGTTCGCGTCACGCCTGACATTGCCGCGCGTATACAAAGAGGCGAGCAAGTGTCGCCAGAGGAAATATCGGCATCCATTGCGCGCGCCCAACAGGAGGATGCGAACCCTGGATCTACATCGGCGCCGCCACGAAAAGCAAAAACTCCTCCGCCTGCTGACCCCGCCAACGAATGGCTGCCAGATTCATTGACCAGTGCCAAGAAGCAAGGCAAGAGGCGGCGCAAATAAGATACATGTCAAGTACGTCATCAGTTCGCCACCTCTTTCCTGGCTGACGCAGTATCAGAGCCATCCTATTCATGTACTATCTCTACTCGGAATCACAGGAAGAAATTTGCTATCTCTGTCCTCCGAGCGTCGGGTACTGTCTGACTTCAAGCGCTACTTTGAGAGGCGACGCACCCAAGCCAACGGTCTGACTTCCCTTACCGCTGGTATGAGAACCACCTCAGCCGGGCGAATGTTTGAGACCGACTGGGAACGCCCTCCGGTAGTGCAAGTACCCTCTGATATATTTCTAGTTGTGGTAGTGTCCTGTGGTCAGACAGTGAATACTTGTCAAAGCTGTCTAGAAATTTAGGGTATTGTTGCCCAGCTACACATGCGTACGCTCAACTTGCGCGTTCTATCTCCATGCCAGTGTCGCCACCGTGTGTAAGCCTCTCACGCCTTACTCTATTTGTGGAGGCTTAAATTTTTCTTAGCCAGTGCGCCTCAAGGTCGGCATCAGATCTCTTACGAAACAGCCGACTTGTAACGCGAATAGGCATTTAACACCAGCAAAAAGTGATCATTGCTGTGAACCCGCACCGTTGTTACGGTTCCGTCGTCGGGTACCTCGCTTCCGCTGTGTATGCGGTCGGATAAGGTCCCTTTCTAACGCGGTAAATCCATCTCACGGGCCTTTCATTATTCGTTGACGCGGCTCTCAATACAATATTAGCGCTTCCGGCTCTTCTTTTCCGTGAACTTCCCTCTCACAACCTCTCTCACAATTCTTTTTCTGTTTCTTAACGCAGCCCTGACACCGAATTGGGCGCGTCCGGCTCGTCCTGGCCGTATGCTTTCCCTCTCACAACGTCGACTTGGCCAATGAAATGACCTGTCCAATGAGATGTGACTTTTTATGACATTCAAGAAAACCGGTCGCTCTTACTGAGTGCCGTATCCGGTAGACATATCGCGACTATCGCCAACGAGTATAAAATGGACGACCAGTTGAGGTGAGATAGCAGGATCGCAGATTCTTTCGAACACATCACTGAAATGGCCTTTCGAAAGCTCCCAATCCTCTTCGCTCTTGCTTCGGTTGCCCGACTGGCTGGCGGTGAGACACATCTCCCCAACCCTCTCATCTTGTACTCAGTCATTCTTTGTACAGCCGCGCTCACGAAGCGTGTTGCCTGTGCTGATGGTGTTCACACTGTCGCCAACGCTGCCTGCTGCGCCCTTTTCCCTATCATCGCTGATATTCAAGAGAATCTCTTCGATGGCGGAGAGTGCGGTGAAGAGGTTGGATCACCTTTCTATTCTTCTGTACTGTCCACTCACTTATTGCACTACGTAGGTTCACGAATCGCTTCGTTTGACCTTCCACGATGCGATTGGATTCTCGCCGGAACTAGGGTAAACCTGCTCGATTTATGATGCGTAATTCGAGCTCATATTCGACTTTTCAGTGGCGGGGGTGCCGATGGCTCGATTATCCTTTTCGACGACATCGAGACGGCATTCCACGCGAATAACGGAGTCGGTCAGGCCTCGGAAACTTGCCTCGGAAGAATGATTACTGACTGTGCAACAGACGAGATCGTCGACGCTCAGAAGCCGTTCATCGCGGCCCACAACATCACCGCTGCAGACTTGTGAGTTCCTTTCGCCTATACATGCCTCATTCCAGTGTTGACAATCATTTCAGCATCCAATTGGCCGGCGCTATCGGTCTCGCCAACTGCCCTGGGGCGCCCAAGCTGTCTGTCTTCATCGGTCGTCCTAACGCAAAAGCACCCTCCCCAGACGGCTTGGTTCCCGAGCCCTTCGACACTGTCGATTCGATCCTGGCACGATTTGCTGATGTTGGCTTTTCTCCCGCCGAAGTTATTGCGCTTCTTGCATCGTCAGTGACAAGCTGCTCATTCAGAGAGGCTTCGCTCATTCATCGCATAGGCACTCCGTCGCTGCCGCCGACCATGTGGATCCCACAGTACGTGCCTCTGTTATTGCCTCGGGGAGATTGATGTTCACCATTCGTTTCTCTAGATTCCTGGGTATGAACCGCGACTTCTTCGGTCTGACTCGGACTAACATATATCACAGAACTCCCTTCGACTCGACACCTGAAATATTTGATACCCAAATCTTCATCGAGGTGCAGCTGCGCGGCACTCTCTTCCCAGGGTGAGAGCGAGACCGTTTCCTCCGCCTACTAGCGGGTCCTCACTGCGTATCTTACAGAACTGGCGGAAACCAAGGTGAAGTCGAATCGCCTCTAGCCGGGGAACTTCGTCTCCAATCGGACTCTGAGGTGCTTCTGCTCGGGCTTGTCCCGCACTTTGCTGTCTCTGATGTCTGATTCTGCAGCTCGCTCGTGATTCGAGGACAGCTTGCACCTGGCAAGGCTTTGTCAGTGAGTGAAACAAACAAGAAGACTCGGAACCATATGATCTGACTGTGTCCACAGACCAACAGGCCAAGATGCAGACGGCCTTCGCGGCGGCCATGGCGAAGCTATCGGTGCTTGGCGTCAACAAGAATCTCTTGACTGATTGCTCCGACGTCGTCCAGACACCTCCCGCTGTCATTGGGAAGGCTCACTTGCCCGCCGGATTGACCATGAACAATGTTGAACAAGCGGTATGTAGTCTTGTCAAAGTCCCGGTCCTCCCTCTCATCGTCACATCTCCAGTGCGCGAGCGCCGCTTTCCCAACTCTTTCAGCCGATCCGGGCCCCCAGACCTCGGTCCCTGCAGTGTAAGTCTCCTCGTTCCGAGTCCGAGTGCCGCCAATTGAAGTCATTCACCAGCCCGCCTTCTTAAACCGAGCCATTAGCTATTTCCATATGAAGTCCTCTATCTTCGAGTTCCTCAGATCTACCAAAAGCAATAAATACACGTCAGCGACTACTCTCATCCTCATTTGTTGTACATAGAATGCACTGGTTGTCTTGTGTCCCCCGCTATTCTGCCAAATATCTTCATCAGTTCGGCTGCGTCTAGGAAGCCTTCATTCTCATCCCTTATGCAGACAGTACTCTTCCGTCCCCTACGGCAAAGTGTCTGGTCACTAGTCAGTAGTGTCGAGTCTAACAGTGCCATCTCATGATCAATCGTCCTAGAGATCGGTGCGTATTTCCATAATCACGAAAAATGTTTAGGAAAACTATTGAATTCTCGCTTGGTCCGAGTCGAAGATGTCACTTCAACATGGCATTCGCCCGATGGCTCACACCGTCGCCGGATGACAGCCCAATCCCACACGTCGACACCAACTCAACACTGGCATATTTCAATAACCGATGTACTTGGTCTTATATTTGGAATACATATGATGCATGACCTTTCATTGGGATTGCATTGGGTGCTAGAGCATAGCTGAACGAGTAATGCATGATAAACAGAAAGTCCTTGTGTGAATAGTCTATGTCCTTGTAAACGATAAGTAAATGATTTACTGAGGCGCGTAGTGTAGCCAGTCATCGAAGCTGGTGTAGCGATTCTGTAGTGCGATTAGAAGTGGGACCATATGGTCTACTACACACAGACTCCCAGGTTGCTTTACAGAAACCTTCGGGAGGCGATCTCGTCGTTTCAGATATCCACGGCCACCCGCGTTTGAGCGACAAATTCCTTCTCTTCTTGACTCAAGCCAACTTCGAATTGTGATAATGTCTCGGTCGCTGCAAGATACTCGTGCTCAATGAGTCTCGCCTTCGCGGCGGTGCGAGGCGTGATCTTGCATTTGAAAGGCGCTGGTGCAGGCGCTAGACCCTGTGCGACGTTAGTGCCATTGACCACCCGTTGAATGCAAGTACGCACCCCCAGATAAGCCAAGGTGTCGACCGGTATGGGGTTGCCCGCTGTGTCCGTTTCCGGCTTGACGTCGAATGCCCAGAGAAGGTTCATGACGTTGATGTTCTGAATCATGGTTAAAGATCAATTTGAAGGGCACAAAAGTCGACTCACGATAGAGCTCTCGGCGAGATGAATTCCCGGGCAGATCCTCTGCAACAGCCGTTAGAGGAAAATTTTTGGAGTCACAGCGGAAGGCTTACGCGGCCATGTCCGAAGGGAAGATTGTGGCGGAAGGCGCTAGCATCGACCCCCGGTTTAGTGCCACTCTCAGTGATCAGATATCGGTCAGGGAAGAATCTTTCTGGGTCTTCGTAGACCTCTGGGAGCGGTATTGGGTAGGGTGAATATAACAACGATAGTCGAGACTTACCCGGGTCGTGGAAAATGCCCCCTAGAGGTATGATTGAGTACGATATCGGTGGGCGTAGTATTTCAGACTCACAAAGGTTGACGATGATCATGGTGCCCGAAGGTATGATATAGCCGTTGTACTACAGGTCGATCAGCGATATGAAGGCTTTCCGACGCGTCTTAGTACGCACCTCCCGTGGCGCTTGCGTACAGTGGGGAATCGAGAGTGGGTTGTTTGGGCGGAACCGGTGCATCTGGGGTACCAGTTAATGCGATGTCATCCACCAAAAGGCTCGACACTCACCTCCAA
The DNA here is from genome assembly GCA_019915135.1 of Strobilurus pachycystidiatus. Taxonomy (NCBI): domain Eukaryota; kingdom Fungi; phylum Basidiomycota; class Agaricomycetes; order Agaricales; family Physalacriaceae; genus Strobilurus; species Strobilurus pachycystidiatus. The sequence continues at coordinate 2,295,643 of JAHLMK010000004.1, forward strand.
AATCAGCGCACGAACGTAAGGCATGTGTTTCAGGTCACCTAAAGTCGGCATGCGATCCTCGCCGACGACACGATCAATCTCGCTCTGTGCCTTTGCTTGCGCCTCCGGATTGGCGGCCAGAAGCAGGAAATACGTCTGGAACCAGATCGAGGTTGTGTCAGATCCGGCTTCTAACATCGTAGCACCGAAATATCTGACGAGCAAATATCAGTGGCAGTGCGTCGGCTAGGAAAATAGGAAGGAAGACTAACAATTTCATCTCTTCGTCCATGTTTAGCTCTTTTTGCCGCCCCAACAGCACCTCCATATAACTTCCATTTCCCTCGCCACGGCGCAATCTGTCCTCGGTTTCACCGAGCAACGAGGAGTACAGTGCGCGCTGCATCTTTCTGAGCTGCAGGCATTGGCGTTTCCACTTGGCCCAGCGCTCGGGAACAAGTTTCAGTATGGGGAAGAAGTCGATGAGGACAGAGGAGGCGGGTTCTGCCAGCGCATTCCATTCGCGCAGGAGGTCAAAGAATAGGGTGGTTTGCGGTGCGTCGTATCGTGGTGCTCGTTGTCCATACATCACCGAGAGAATGACCGAATGTGAGAAGCGCTGGACTTCTGTGTAGAAATCCTGTACGAAGTTTAAGATTATGCTGCAACACCAGAGATGCGAAGCACTTACCTGCGGCGAACGGAGAAGATTGAAAGCAAGGTGGATGGCTTCGGCGTGTTGAATCGGCAAGTGCTCATTGACCGCTTTCTGAGTCAAAATTGCAGTAACTGCTTTGCGCATAGTCTTCCAAGTTGAGTCTGGAACGATGTTTCAGTCAGACATGTATCTGGTGGAGAAAGCGAACGCGGACTGTAATGCGAGACCGTCATGTGCTTTCCCTGAGTTACAAGCTCGGCGATGTAGAAGTCAGGTCTGTCCGATGTCGTTTCGCTTTGTTTATCGAGCAATTCTCTTGCGGCGACGGCATCTGTTAGGACCACGACTGTACTCCTGCCGAGCTTGAGCTGGTTGATGAACAGATTCGCTTTCAGTGCTAAGATAAACACGGTCTAATACACACCGAATATATGCCGCCGTACTGGCGCGCCCACTCCGTGAATCTATGAACGACGTACAGAGCAGTGAGCATAAGTATACATTGAATTCTCTGTAAAGACTGACTTGAAGTGAGGAACGGCGCTGGGGAATATATGCGCGTTTCCGAGGAGCGGAATTGTAGGGGGGCCAGGAGGAAGCCCCTTCTCACGAGCGCCGCGCCTGCTCAGCAAAACGACAGCGCAGACAGCTAGCGGGATCAGAGGAAGCAAAAAGGCCATAAGGGACACGCTGACTAAATTTCTTTTGAAAAGACTCTTTATAGTGTACTTGAGCACTCTGACGGCCGTGACGGGGCCTGTTTCATTGTCGCGTTGTCCGACCGCAATCGTGTTGTTTCCAAATTCCAGGCCTCAATTCCAATTTCCCGCCGGTGCACCGCCGGCAATCTCCGCAGAACGATCAAAATGGCAACATCTGCAATCAACAGCTCGAATGTGCGCGTCCGTGGCATCCGCGGAGTCGTTCAAAGCTTGCTTGGACACGTCGTCGGCTTGAGCGCAAGAGCGTGAAGTCTCTCTAGCTTTTCAGGAAGCTGGACTCTTCACCAGAATGGACTTGGGGAGGAAATAGTGTCCTCCGGGGTTCGTTAAAATTCGTTGGTCTCAAACAGGGTTCAAAATATTGGATTTCGTTCCTCCCCTTGAACTCAAACGTGTTGGGACTCTGAGGCTCTTTTGATAACCCTACATAATAGTAAAGTGGCGGACGTGTATCGTGGACGATAGATCTCGTGTGGCTACTATTCGAACTCACGGAAGTATAGAGTCTGGAATGTTACTCTGAGAGCAGTGGTCAACGACGCGACGCTGGCCTCCTGGACGCGCTACAGCTTACAGCGCGGCGCTCAGCTATTCACAGGGTTAGACAGGAGGTATACTCTACCACTACACTTCGCCCGCTCCATCTTGGCTCCATTGGTGTGCCAGGACCTGGCTGAAACCTTGGCTATAAACGGATTGAAAGCCGACCAGATTTTGCAGGCCTATAATCAGACTCCTTCCCACTCGCTCTTACGCCCAGCAAAATAATCTCAAATCCGTATGCCTAGGTTCAAATTGCAATAATCATCTGCCTTGTTCATGATTCGAACCCTCGCTTGATATTTGATGGCATTATGTAACTCTCTGAACCTTAATTATTTTGCTAAGGCGTAAGAGCGACTGGCAAAACTTGCGGGGTCGTGTTTGTTTGGCTACAACCTTGCTCCAAGTACTAGTTGGCCTTAACTATCGTTCCATCCTCACGTTCAGTCAATGATACCTCCAATGTGCCGTAGTTGAAGCAACAATAGCCATCATGCAGATGACCACCGTGGCAAAAATAACCGTCTTGGTAATAAATGCAAAAGCATCCGATTTGCCTGCACTGCCGCCTGGCTTTACCGGTCCCGCTGGGTGTACGAGACTCTGGGCTATGTATATATTGAGAAACTCGTACTGTGGTATGTTGAACTTGATATGCTGGGAGACACTGTCAAAGCAGCCACCTACCACCATCACTGACGGTAACACCCTTTTCACTTGGGTGGCGCAATCTGGGTTGATGGAGACTCAAGAGGCATCCGGGCCCGAGACGGGTGCCCGGTGGGCATCAGTGGTGAGAAAAAAAAATTGATTTATTAGTTCTGCTTGCAATCTATCAGGACTTTCGGAACACAGTGGATGAATGATGGAGGACACTTGAGACCAGTGAGCACTGCACGAAGAGCTGCAGCCAAACAAACAAGACCGGCAAGTTTTGCCAGTCGCTATAACGCCCTAGAAAAGTGAATAAGGTTTGGACAAAAGGGGAATGAAAGGGTCGGATGAGATTAGATTAGATAGTGCTAGCATTGGTCATAGTGATTAGTATGTATCATCCGCCACAGTAATCGGCATTGTGTTCGCTTTTCTGGGCGTTGTAGCGAGTGGGAAGGAGTCTGGCCTATAATGGAATATCTATCTCCATTTTTGTTCTTTTCGTTTCAGGACGCGCCGTCCAGGGATTGAAACCTGATTGGAGCTTTACCAATCGTCGAGTCCCGCGTGGTAGCCAGTAACCGACCCAAAGGATGCCGGAGCAGGGATACTCGTACCAGATCCCGACTTGGACCTGACAGGGAGACATTAGCCTGCAGGTGGGGACATTGGCGGATGCCTGAAGTTAGTCCGCAGATGAGATCTCAGCGGCTGAGGACTGTCCATGAAGTCAGGTGCGGTAGATTGGATGAGATTGGATGTTGATCTCACCTCGAAGTTCGATTAGCTCTGATTAGCCTTGCGTAAGCATACGGCTAAGCCGATCAAAGCGGTTTCTGAAATTGAAATCGAAATGCGAGTTCACGATGGCATCAAAGTCATCACAGACTGGTTTCATCCTACAGCCATTGCCAAGCGACGATCCGTCGTTAAATACTATATCATGACGGAAAACCGATATTCTCCCTCGCTATCTTCTCACACAGCTCGTCATGTGTGGTATCGTCTCTGCTTTCTACCCGGACAACGTCCAGCCTCCCTCCGTCGAGGACCTGAAGAATGGGCTCGAAGCATCCCTCGAAACAATTAAATATCGTGGACCGGATTCAAGGGGTATATATACGTCCCCGGATGCTCGTGTCGGTGCGCTATGAGTCTATGATGCGTTGCGCGATCTCACTTTCACTTGCCAGGCCTGGGACACGTCCGCCTGTCCATTATTGACCTCGAAACTGGGCAGCAGCCACTCTCAGACGAGGAGGGCCTAATTCACTGTGTCGTGGCTGGCGAAATCTATGACCACGACCGTATTCGCGCGGAAATGCAGAGCCAGGGCTACTCGTTCAAGTCGAAATCCGACTCAGAGCTCGTCGTGCAATTGTAGGGAACTCCGTACATAGCGCGCTCATGCTCTGATCGAATGTACACGCAGGTACAAACGCGACGGCTTCAATTGCTTGTTCAACCTCCGGGGCGAGTTCACGTTCGTTCTATACGATGTTAAGCGCCGTTTGCAGTTCGTTGCCCGGGACCGGTTCGGCATCAAACCCCTCTATTACACCGTCTCCAATGGATGCATCATGTTCGGGAACGAGATCAAGACTTTTATGGGGCTCGGGTGGAAGCCTGAGTGGGACCTGGATAGCATCATCCAGAATGGTATCTTCGGTGACGACCGCACCGTTTTCAAGGGCGTCAAGAAGGTTAGTACATCAATTTACCTTTGTGTCGGTTGTGATTGACCTTCAATGTAGCTGCCGCCGGGTTATTACGCTGTCTGCGATGCGTCGGGAGCCATACGTACGCAATCGTACTGGGACCACACCTTCCCTTCCCCGACTGCTCCGCCCCCTGGCACGCTCGAAACCATGATATCGACAGTCCGCGACCGCCTCGTGGAAGCGGTTCACCTGCGCATGCGCGCCGACGTGCCATGGGCCGTGTACCTCAGCGGTGGCATCGACAGCTCTGCCATTGCCGGTATCGTTACAAAGCTGCTGCGCGAGAAGACCCCGGATGCGAAACTGACGACGTTCACCTTGGCTTACACTGGTGTGTACTTTTTAACGCATCGTTTCGCTTAGGCGCTGATTTTATGATAGAGGACCCAACTACCGATGAGACTCCATCCGCCGCTCGCACCGCAGCCCATCTCGGAGCTGATATGATCACCATCCCAGCCACCGAAGCTGCGCTGGTCGACATGTTCGAAGAATCTATTTGGCACTCGGAGCTTCCGGGAAGCACGTTCCATGGTGCTGGAAAGCTCCTTCTCTCAAAAGCGGCCCGCGACGCTGGGTTCAAGGTTTGTGTCTTCATCCCCTGCACTACAAGACGCCGACTTACTTACTTTAACTCAGATCGCCTTGTCTGGCGAGGGATCCGATGAGTCGTTCGGAGGCTACCCATGGTTCCCGCTTGACTATCTGAGGGAAGCAGACCTCGTCGCGGAGAGCCTCGGGCTGCCGCTCCCCTCTGAGGCAGAGCGCCGCGCGTTGGCGCAAGGGTACTCCGCTGCGACGCGGATGCCCGATCTGCCCAGCAGTGGCCAGTCTCTGCAAAAGTCGGACGGGCCGCGGAACCTCTTGAATATCAGCTCGCACCTGTTCCTTGCACCAGTCTCGGCTCCGTTGGTCGCGCCTGCGTTTACCGCCGAAAGCCTCGCGCAATTCGGGCCGCCCAATCCTGTACGATGTGTCGAAGAGGCCGTCGATACGCGCGTTCGGCAGAACTCCATTGAGGGGAAGTGGCACAGTCTGAATGTTTCACTTGTGAGTGCATATATGTCTTCGAATTAGATCCAACTCATATCAATGACCGCGCATAGTATGTTGGGTCGAAGACGATGATGACCAACGTGATCTTGAACATCAACGGAGACCTCAACGACATGGCCCACTCTATCGAAGGTCGACCCGCGTTCTTGGACCACCACTTCGTCGAATACATCAATAGTCTGCCGCCGTAAGATCTTGCGCCACTACTGGATCTCTCAAACTGACGAGCCTTCCTTTCTATGCGCAGATCTCTTAAAATCAGGCCAATCAAAGGAGACAAGCCGGGAATGTGGACCCTCGGCGAGAAGTGGATTTTGCGCGAGGCTGTCAAGCCGTTCGTCACTGAGGAGATGTATTTGCGCAAGAAAGCACCGTTCAACCCCCCTCCGGCTCCTCGGCCGGCTGGGACCACTGGCCTTCTACCGCTCCAAGTACGGTTCAAGGAGCGAGTCACGCAGGAGAGTGTCGAACGGCTCGGGTTCATCAACTGGCCGTTCGTACAGGCCCAGCTTGCAGGGTATCTGGAGGCGCCGATGTTCCCTCCGAGGGGCATGATTGACCCGCGTGCCCGTATCCTGATGAACGTCCTTAGTTATATTGTGCTGCAGGAGCGTTTCCAAGTCCCTTCGTATAAAGCTTGAATGTGTGTACAATAATACCATGGAATTGGAAGGGCCATACTTTGGATGGCAAGCTTTGGCTATTGTAATCAGTATTTGGAATCCTTTCTACGAACGGAATGAACAGTAGCTGCACAAGGAAGGTATACTCAGTCGTTCTTTCCCACCAAAGGGCCTAATCAAGCTGCATCGTCGAGGAACGCAGACCAGGCTTCCGGGAATCAGTAAGCTATGTCATTCAGAAGGGCCTCATGCGCGTTAGCGTAGAAACCGGCGCAATCAGAACTTGTCTGGCCGTGGTACAAGGAAAGGAACTCTTAGGCCTCACAAAGTGTTCCGGGCAAATCATCTTACTAGTACCCTTACGAGTATTGATGTGACTCTGGCACGTCGATTTGAGAAAAAGGTCTGAGCTCAATGCCTCAGCTCATACTTAGACTACCCTCCCTCGTCTTGACTTATGGAGGCTGCTCCGCGTCATCATTTGTGATACCATTGTATCACCTTCGGCAGAATATGTGCAGACTCTTCCAGTGTTGTCATTGTCAGAGTCCTCCATTAACACAGGTACATACCGTCATCACGAAAACGTCAAGCCCGCAGTCTGATACAACATCGGTCTTTTCAAGTTGATAGCTGTGCGTCAACAAGGAATGACCTCAGGAAGTTTGTAGCATCTGGTGTTTACTAGTATATCATATACTATATCATTGCTGAGACATCAGAGCGACGTTCGTCTATGATGAGCACACACTGCCCGGATTGACGCTTCCAGAACCCCGCCTTTAGATACTTATCTACTTATTTACAAGTGCACAAACCATCGCGTATCATACGTATAACTTAAGGAATGCATGCATGCAACGAAACAACGACCCAAGCTAACCAACCCGACCGAGAATCAAAGCCCAAAGAATCGATGACTCAAGCCCGGACCAAGCCAAGCGACCCCTGCTCCATGCGCACATAGAAGCCTTCCAAGACCTCCGCGGAATTGCAGCCGTACATCTCCGCGAGAGGTTTACGCGCATTGACTTTGAGGAGGACGTTCTTGGCGTCCTCGTCGCTGCCGGCCAGCGCCATGACTGAGGCGACGCTCATGATGGGTGCCTTGGGGGATACGACGTCGGAGCCGAGCGTCTTTTGGACCTATAGATAGATAATTGTAAGGTGAGTCGACTGAAAACATGCGAGTGACGCACGTTGGAGACCATGTTCACGTCCGTCGGTGCAAAAACATGCTGGCAGAAGTCCATCGTATCCTGGAGCTCCTGCTCAGTCATCTTGGGATCCGCATCCGCAGCTCCCTGAATAACTGCAACGAAGACATCAACAAAATGGCGACGAACAGACGTTGGACAACGTACTTGGTCGCAGGAATTGGAATGCACGGTCAAAGTTGTCCTCGTTGATATCGGAGAAGACAGGCTCTTCCTGGGCTTTGATTTGCTTGTACACCCCCAAAACGACGAGTAGGAATCTGAATTGAACGAACGAGTGAGTTGGGCTCGGAGACTGGCAGACGCGATGGACGAACCTCGTGTATGACGTCCCAACCTTTGCATCGTGGAACGCGGCCGCCTCCTCCTCGGTGCATTGTTTCCTGATCGATGCCGCAATGGAACTGGCAGCAGCGAGCCCACCGGTCAATGCGAGATGGACTCCACTCGAGAAGACTATCGAATTGGACTCAACACTGAGAATTGTTCACAGGGTGGGAGGGAAGTACATACATGGGTCGATGAAAGAAGCAGCGTCGCCGACGAGGCGGTAGTTGGGGCCGGCGTACGAAGTGGCGGAATAGCTGTAATCTGCCCAAGACGATTGAGCGATATGGAAGAGGAAGAAATCGTTTCACACCTCCTGCAGATTTGATGTCCGAGCTTAACTCCCCGTTTGCCAGGAGACGGACGAGGCCCGGCGCCAATTGAAGCTGCTTGAAGTAGTGGTCCTTCAGGGTACTTTCCGGCTTATCCACCTTCATGGCCTTCTTCTTCGCAATGCTCGACGTTTCCGTCTCCACAACACCAACGGAAACTGTGCCATTGTGCAAGGGGATGAACCAACACCTGCGAAGCGGGATGAATCAGCAAGACGAAATAGACAGGTAGGAGCGCGGCGCAGACATACCAGCCGGTCTCATCAGTCATGGCCTCAAACCAAGGGGCGTTGTTGCGTTCGCTGTGGCCCTCAGGGGCGTACATAGACGTGCCTTTCCAGTAGCCCCAGCACGCGACATTGCGCAGTGAACTGTTGAAGTGGCGGTTGCGCAGGTATTTCGTTGACTACCCACAAATCAGTACCCAACAAACTTACGGGGTGATTCGCAAAGAACCAAACGTACGATGATTCCCTGCTTGCCCGACGCATCAACGACATAGTCGAAGCTGGTCGTTCCTTCGGTTCCGTCCTTCGCTTCCCACTGGGCGGAAACGGGTGTTTTGTCGTTGAAAGTGATTTCCTTGACTTTGACTCCCTCGCAGACCGTGACGCCGTTTTTGGCGGCGTGCCGGAGGAGGATTTCGTCGAATTCAGACCGAACCTGCAACGCTCAGCAGCAGACACGACATAGAGAAAGTGTTGACTTACAACGTTCCACGAACCGTTGTCGGGATTTGTCTCAATGAAGTTGGTATCTTCAGTGCAATGAGTACAAACGCAGCGGGGGGTATGAAGGAACGTACAGCCTTCGCGTTTGTGCTGATTGAGCTTCACAGCAGCACCGGGCTATGTGTTTTGTAAGACAAGGTTCAACATTATGAATCATGAGTGTACCTTGTCCGCAAAGCCGTGGTTTTTGATGAGCTCTTCGGCCTCGATAAACCGCAAGAAAGGGCGGCAAGAAGGAAGCAAGGATTCGCCGATGTGGTACCTGGGATACATAAGAAAGGATTCCAATCCATGAAGCTGCGACATACCTCGGGAATACATCACGCTCGAGAATTGTGACTTCAAAGCCCTCTGATTGACAGTCAATACAATTCACAGATCGCCACGGACTGTCAACGAACCTCTCGCAAGCACGGTCGCGGCGTAGGAGCCACTAGGGCCGGCACCAATAACAACGATCTTGCTTTTGGTAGGCTTCATGACCAGCACGTTAGGAACAGCAAAGAAAAGAACACCATGAGTAGGGAAAGCTCACAATCATGGCGGGCGCAGTGGCAGTCATTGTGGAAGAAATGTAACGGTTAAACAGGTGAGAACAAAGTCAAGTGTGGTCGGTGCCGCGGAGCGAGTCTACCTTTATAACACGCTTGCTCGTTACAGAGCCATTCATGTTACATCTGATTTCAAAAAATTCAAGATAGTCGAAACGGATGATAAATCTAGAGCGATTACTGTTATGCCTCCGGAGTTAAAACGCCCAGGGATGTTGAAACAGTGCTCGATCTCACCGTACAGGCATCGCAGTCGCGTGTGATTTCCTTCGTAAAATGTCTCGAGGAGAAAGTATTGGAGAAATCCGTCTAGAACTCGTCGATATACGCCCCTAGCCTCTGAGAGTGAGGAGATCCATGTTGAAAACCGATTAGAAAACGATGGGCCACATTGACTCGTAATGATGTTGTTGGCGGGGATTGACAGAAATGGTCAACCCATCACGGTGACAGATTCTGGACAGATCCCATCAATGTGCAGGCACTGATCCGGCTGCAAGCCTGCAACAACGATCGACGCCTTATTTGGCCGACAGCCTCCGACAACCTCAAGTTGAACTCCAATTTGAACGTCAAATTCGGTGACACAGCACCCTTGATCCTCCTCAATCTCGCTCCGGCGTAATCTTTGGTGAGCATGTCGTGAGGCTCCGTGGAGTTCGGCCTGACAGACCTAATGGCGCATAATGTAAAAAGAACATCAGGAGGACATCGAGGGCCATGGAGAGCCTGAGCAGGCCTTATTGATGAATCTAATAGTAATACGCGACGTCTCGACTTTTGGTAACTTACATCCATATGGCCGTCGTCGTCGTCGTCTGATTTGTGTGCCATCAGATCATGCTCCTTTTCATTATGGCTCCTTTTCGTTTCTCAACTCAGCGAAGTTCTCCTGGTGCACACAGATAACTCCATCGCTGGGGGCCAAAAAGCGCTTAGCGCACAGGCTACGTCGATGGGATGACCCAGCGGCGGGGTAACACAGACGCTCAGGGTTTTTGAAAGAGAGAAAATGAGTGAAATAAACAAATCTGAAGGCCACTGGTAGACGCGACATTTTGTCTGAGTACATGGATAATCTAGCGACTTAAAAATGTGTATTCTAAATCTAGGCATGGAGCCTGCGCCACGCCAGTCAGGCAAGAGCCTGGGACACCAAGCAATCCGCAACGATACCCGCAAGGACGATGAAGCTGACGCCGGCGCCGAGGGGAAGAGCATCTGGAAGAAGGAAAGGACGGCGTCAATTCAGAATTTAAGGAGAGTAGGGCGTGCAATCTGCTCACCTGCGAAACTTTCCCGCTTCGTCATATCGAGGCCGAGAAGATGTCTGAAGACCGCGAAAGCCACAACGCCAACCGAGACAATGAAATAGGTCGGTCCTTGGCGGTTCAGGATGCCCACTGCGATGAGGCAACCGACGAAGACAATCGCGCAGAACCAAAGGAATTTTTGCATGTATTCGAACGCGGTGATGGCTGAAGAACCAACGCCGAGCTTCAGGTCGTCCTCACGGTCCTGCAAAGCATAGATCGTATCTGGAGGTCATAAGTTGACGCGACGTTATTGCTTTGAGTGTGAAATACGCACCGAAACACACGGTCCATCTAATAATGGTTGGATGGATCAGCAAAACCGTAGATATACCCGAAGGCCAACGCGACTTACGCGGCGAGGCCAATGAGCTGGAAAACGGCGATTCGAAGATCGGGTCCTTTAGGAAGAGACGCCCATGCAATCATAACGCCGTAGTTTGCCTGTTAAGCTATCTGAGAACTGGGGGTGAGACCAACAGATTGCAGACTTACGGCCACACCCAGCCACGCCTGTGGCCAGTTGATGAGTCGCTTCATCAACGGGTACAAGAGACTCCTGCCGAGTAATATACTTAGCGCAGTTCAATTGTCCGACAAGGAAGCGACATACAATCCGAGAGAGACGAGACCATGCAGTAATCTGAGTTTTGAGAAAAGGTTCAATATATGTCCGACAGTCAAAGGAGAACGACGACCTACACAGTGTTGCTTATTTGGTAGTACAGGGCAACATCAAAGCATACTTGTGCGAGCAAAAATAGTTTGGCACCGGTGACACTGACGCGGCCACTGGGAAGGGGCCTCGACAAGGTCCTCGCTGATAATTGCAATCAGCGGCATGCAGAGCGGAAATCGATTATGCACGTACCAACTTTGGCGTCGACGTCGCGGTCGCACACGTCGTTTACCGTGCAGGCCAGGCTACGACCTACAAAGGCCCACAACAGGAATAACCCAGACCATTGCACGACGTCCCAGGTTTGCATTCCACCATGGGCATAGGAGGCCAAAGCCATCGTTTGGCCTGCGTGGCTTTTATGAGGAACTCTTCGCGAAACACAGCCGAAGCAACTCACCAAATGGCATGAATATAATGAATGTGGCAGCCGGCTGTAGAAAACGGTCGGTTACTTGTTGTAAGGACTACATCGCGGTAAGATGGACCTTGCTGAACCGGATTAAATCGGCATAGCCTTGCATTGTACGAGCAGCACTTTGAAGAGAGCTGTTTGCAGAGCGCATGTGGGGCGATGCTAAGGGCGTGTCGAATTAACGCAAAATCAGCTAAGTGAACACACGAGCAGCACCTTTATGAGAACGGGAAATGGTTGAAGGGTGCATGGCGCGCGAAATGAAGAGAAAGGCGGAATACCAGGGAATCTGCCCGTCGTCCAGCTGGATATAACATATCTCGCTGGCTTAGGGCTATCCACGAGTCAAATTTCCAAAAGCCAGCTGATGGCTGATTGATACACTTGACTTGAAACTGACGCATGATGCATGATGATTGAAACATAACATGGTACCTTGTACCTATGGAACTATCATCTTGCGGACGATGTAGGGCAGAACGCTCGTAGGGGCGAGCTCACCCTGCGACATCCCTCGACTTCCGCAGTTCCGAGGAGGACCGCGTCAAGTCATTATCAATATCATAATCATAATGACCGACCGACGGACACCAGCGGACACCAAGAACGTGCTCCATAATCCATCCAACTTCAAGCCCCATTAGCATGGAATCTGCATGGAATCTAGATCAACGTGTGAGCACATACACCACTTGTTGTTTCAATTCAAACCTGTTCATTGGTAAGAATGAAAAGCCTGCTTGGTAAGTCGTGTGTCCCCGAATATTACTTACGTGCTTAACTGGAGACGCGTCGGGACGCGTGTACTTGCCTCATTCTCGTGTAGTTAGATGAAAAGGTCATTATAAACGCGTTCACGACCATGATAAATACCCGATAGGATACCTTAGGGTACACAGATCTCAATCCCCCTCTGAGTGTTTACGCATCAATATCACATGCCCCGGGATGCTGCACGCACCACAGAGGCTGCAGCGCAATCGCACTGATATTCCGCCTGACGAATCTGAACCTCAACTCATGCAAACGCGAAATCGCCTCTTTCACACTGGCATCCACCGTCTTGCCTTGATCAGAATACGACGCGCCCGTCCACAATACCTCCGCGGAAGACGCCGCCCGCGGCCATGTTATGCTGTCCAGGTTCTCTGGGGAGGACTGTTCCGTCCATAGCAGTTGCTGGGCTGTCAACTCGGCATGAGCGAGTCACAATGAACGTGAATGAGTTTTGAACACACCTCCAAGGACCAACTCCCCCTCCTCATCCGTCATATTTGCCTTGGGGTCGAATGTGTACGTCCTCTGCCACGACTTGAACGGGTCGCACCAGCTACTATCCTCTGGCGTGTCTCCAATCCACTCCCCTGCCCCACAATCCAAGTAAAGGAAATCTGACTCCGCATGGATGACCTGGAACCCGTTCTGCACTAGGCCTGGCGCCACCCCGCTCGTCCATGTCATCACGATGGGCTTATCATCCGCTGTGAGGTTAGCACCAACGACGGAATCCTCCCACACGACCGGCACCTTCCCTGCCCCCCACACAGTCTGCCTTATGTCGTTCAAGAAGTCGTTGAGAGCGAAGGAAAGCCCCTCATCACCCAATGCAGCTGCGGTGGCAGGATCGTCCAGATAGCATTGAGTATTGACCTCATCCCCGCCAACAGAGAAGTAATTGGAGCTGAACATCTGGGTGATGTTCCCGATTAGCTCTTTCGTGTAACTGAGCGTTGCGGGGTCGGTGAAGCGGAGCTGACCCGCTGGAGGTTCGGCGGCGTAAGTGCTCCAGGGACTGGCAAATGCACAGGCGACGTGTTCGGGATGGGCAACGGCTATGGCTGCCGTGTGGCCCGGGACGTCGATTTCGACGAGGACATCAATTCCACGCTATGAGATGGATTAGATATGGGAGGAAGTATGTTTGGATGAGAGACTTACAGCAGCGGCGAAGGCAACGATCCACTCAACGTCGCTTGCCGTATATACAGAAGTAGGCGAATAGGCCGCGGCTTTAGAGAGATCTTCGAAGCCTGGTACAACAAGGGGGAAACTCTGGCTGTCCACGATATGCCAATGGAACATATTCAGCTTGACGAAGCTCATGGCAGTGAGGGTATGCGTGATATCGTCGACAGAGAAACTATGACGCCCTTAAATCGAAGAACTTGAGAATAGTAATGATACATACTAGTTTCGTGCTGTATCGAGCATGAACCCGCGATAAGGCTGGCATCGTGGCAAGGTCAGATGGGCTTCGAATAAAGGCAGATGACCGAACCCACATATGCAGGCGAATCATCAATCTCGATGGGCGCCATTGCAGTGTACACAGTACTGCTATCTCCGGACGTGAACCATAGCTGCTCGAATGTAGTCAACCCTCTAAACAGACCCAGAGCAGAGTCCGACGTCAACGTCGCTGGAGATCCATCATCCGGCACTGTGAGCTTGTAGCTCTCGGTACGGTTCTTCAACGGCAACTGCGTCGTCTCCTCTGAGATGGAGGTATTGCCGTTCCCCGTCAAGGTCAATGTCAACTGCGCCAGTGCGGGGGCACCGCTGAAATCCGAAATGATATTGGCGGGTACGAGTTCTTGTAGGTTATCCTGGAATAGACGTTCCTGCGTCCGTCCGGCGGCTTGCTTCAAGTCGTCTGGTAGACCGTCTACGGCAATGGTGAACTTGTCCGAAGAGGCGAGGGTGAGAACGGTGGTCCCGTTTGTCAGACTCTTTGGCCTAGGCCATAGGGCGGTGGCGGAATTTGAGAAGGCGAGGGAGATGATGAAGAGTCGTGCCAGTGGAATCATGCTGGAGGGTGTAAGGTGGTGCTATTGAATCACGAATGATGAGGGTGGTTACCTTTATAGTGCGAAAAGGTGGCTCGCTCAGGCTCGTGATGCGGGAGAAGAAGACCATTCCGTGAACAATTATTGATACAAAAAGGTCGGGATTAGCATCAACATCCCTGGGCGAGAACAAGGACAGAGGTGATCGTTGTTGTTATTGAATGCTAGACCGAGGTTCAGAACGAAGGCTCGTTGATCGTGGGTAGGACAACAACGTACGGCTCGACGATGACCTGAGCTGCCTATCCTTGATTGAGCATAGTTCCTCGCTCTCGGAGCGCCGTGGAGGGAAACAGAAGGACTGAATTGCTCCATCCTGTCCAGTGAAAATTAGCGAGGTGGGTGACACCTACAAGTGCTTCCATACCCTGATTCAGATGTGCGCGGGTGAGAGTAAAGGTTTCTTGAAGAAATATGCGCTTGTTGCGCCACAATTGGTACAGTGCATATCTCCGCCTTGGAGTTGAGTGCTGATCCTCGGCCGGTCGCGAGGATGGTCGTGTGTGTTGAGTGGTAAGAGTCGAAAGTCCGTCCCACCAAACAGCGACAAAGCCGAATAGCTCTTGATCATCGACCATCAACCTTCCGTGGCACCGACCACGCTTCACCAGCCAACGTCAACAGGAAGAAGAGAACACTCAGCGCGATGGCTACCGAGAGACGTAGGCTCACCACCGAAGGGCCCACGAATCGGACAGAAACTTCCCCGACAGTGACCGCTTGACCGCTTCATCCTCTGCCCGTCACGACCGACTTCGCGACATGGGCCACCTATCCTCCCCCGTTCCGCAGTTTGTTTTGCCTCCGCCCTCGATACAACGAACTGGCATGGCGGGCACGCCTGGAGCAACGAACGACATATCTCTTCAATAAGGAATGCTCGGCTGCTGCAATCTGCGATTGGGGTTTTGGAGCTCTCCTAGCGGCATGACGCGATCTAAAGATCAATCCCGAGAACCAGGACGGAAAGACTGAGGTGCCTACGCGCTCGAGAGCATGCCGGGATTGTCGAGCGGAGGGAGTCCAAAAGTATCAGTATGTCTCACTCTTCCTTTCTAAGGCGCGAAGGTTATCCCACGTCCTATTCTCTGTCTGTTCAATCTGACTCCACCGCATTCACACCATTGTGGCAACTCTGTCATCCACAAGCTTCTTGCCGCGAATTTCTCTCACAGTGTCCCAGTATAAAGGTCTCCACCACACGCCCGAGCCACCTGTTCCCAGCGAAATGCGCTTCCTCGCTACACTACTCGCCTTCCTCCCTCTCATACTGACCAGCGAGGTCTCGGAAGTCAAAAAGGCTTTCCAGGCTGCCAATGTTCGTCTTGAGAGAGTAGCAGAAGGCCTCTCTGATCATCTAAATGCCCGTGCAGATTCCCGAGGACCTCGCACTCGACTTCAATCCCACTGTTCTGCTGCACGTTCTCCTCCCTCAAACAACAGGCTCGCCCATCTCTCTTGAGGTTGGCGAAGATCTCCCTCGCAATGGTATCCCTACTCCAGGCTCACTTCACACGGTCCATGCTCACCACATCCCATAGCAACTGCCAATCAACCCACATTCGCGCTCATAGGCTCAAAGTCCGAGATTGGCGACGGCCCTTTCGTCGTGGCGACTGTCGATCCAGATGCGCCAACACCGCAAGCACCTACGGTGGCGCAAGTTCGTCACTTCCTCGCTGGAAACTTCTTCGCCGGGACCCTGGACCGCGACGTAGAGCTCCTGGCGAACACGACGCCAGCGATCTCAGACTGGCGACAGCCCACTCCGCCTGCGGGTTCGGATGCGCACCGGTTTGTCAACCTAACGAGTACCTGTACCTTTGCGGTGTGCTGACAGAAGGTCATGTAGGTATATCTTCCTGGTCTTCAACCAGCCGGATGACTTCAACGAGCAGACCCTCGTGAATGCAACAACGCCTGTCACGGGGTTCAACATCTCCGCGTTTGGCGCCGCCGTGGGATTAGGCAATCCGATTGCAGGAAACTTCATGCTCGTTGCGCCAGACCCTGCCTGAAACTGTCTCGTGATGATGTTTTTTGATTAATCGTTTTGGAATGAAGTGTTATGTGCCCTGTTGAGTCCATGGACGCGAAACTATCGCCATCTTCCGTGCGCCAGCGAGGACAAGTCTTTCATTCTATCTGTACCTCTCCGACTTTGTCTACATCAATCATACGTCACGTTTGCGGACGCTTACTATACTCTCCTTCACAGCTGGCGCCGGCCAGTTCCCTGAAAGATTTTCCTGTTCTCACCCGAAATCTGTTCCGCGCGACTAGTCCTAACTGCAGGCTGTCGGTCTACATCTAGGGTCTGCAATCTGGATGCTGTCGACAGAATCAACACTGGTTCGGATTATCACACAAGCTGACTGTCGCAGTCGTGTCATACGCGGATTTTGGATGCAAGCGAGGAACCTCTATCATTATGATATTATCCATCAAGATCGCTCATTTCTCCATGGGGATCGTCGATGCTGACCCTGCTCGAGTAGTCCTCCCATACCATGGTCCATCTTCGCTAGGCGAAAGAGCTGTCTATATACACAGTACGAGCTGTAAACCATTCAAAAGACCTCACACTGACTCGAGCTGACACCCCCGCACCATCCAAGCTTGACGATGCGAGTGCCCCAAGTCCCAGAGCTCGTACTGATCGCGCTATTCTTTGCGAGTGAGGATCATCTCGCCTTGCCCGCACATCAATCGCTGATCTCCCGTTCCATAATACAGGTGTATTCTTTGTCGTTTTTGTTGCTCTGTTGACGGTCGCTGGCGTCAATCACCCACTGCGTCGCTACACGGACCGTACCATTGTCTCCATCCGTAATCATCTGCGTCTTCTGGCGCAGGAATGGGAGGCCCACAACAATCGAAGCGCTCTCCCCTTATATTATCAGCATCCTCGGGGTGGTCGCTTTCGCTTTCATACCACGGAGCATCCGACGATGGCGACCAATTCGCTGGAGGATGGACATGACTCAGCGCTTGGGTCACCAATGCAGCAAATCATCACGAGACTTCGCATTTCTCTTCGCGAGATACTTGCTTTCTCATGACACAGCTTGCACAGTGCTACTTACGTTTTTACATCAATTATCTCGACGTGGATGTTGCTGTATTTCTCCTCCTTGTAACATATTTTGCAGCTGTCTGTCTTTTCAGCTGTTGTAAGACTTCGGATGGTGGCACGCCACAGCTAGATCACGCATCGCATCTCAAGGCAATGCCCCGTCGACATTTTTCACACCTGTCTTAAGAGCCCAGGAAAGAGACTCTGAAGAGACTGTTACCAACCACCCCCACAACTTTGGAGATTTTCAGGTGGCTCGAAAGCAGTAAAGCCCAATGTCGTCGACGAGCATCCAAACTCGCGAAGAGCAGAACACGTTCTACGTGTTCAACAAAGACATGCATCTCTCTCGAGGGGCCCTCGCCGCCCTTGCCATATTCTGCGGGAGTGAGTCGCGTTGCTAACGCGCTCTTGAACCTTTCTGATGTTATGTCTCCGCTCAGTCCTGTTCATCTCTGCGTTGGCGGCGCTCTATTTCCTAGGGAGAACCCAATCCTTGCTCACATGCAAGTGCTTCCATCGTGCTTCCCGTCGGTACGAGCCTCGCCTACCCGCCGCTCGTGATGCGCTAGGTGGAAGAAATGTTCAAATCGTGGTCGGAGTTCAAGTTGCAGTGCCTACGGTCCCGCGGGATGTCGGACAAGCTGTTTGACAAGAGAATAGATATATGCGAGAAGGAATATTATGGACTACGCAGATGAATGTAGTCAAAAAAGAAGACCATATGTGCGAAATAGTGGATTGGGAACAGATAAAATAAAGGATAAAGGGAAGATGCCGTCCAGTTTGCGAAGTGATGATATTTATCGAGAGCTGTAGGGGAACGGCATCTGAGAGGGTAAGCGAGGTTGAAAGAAGGCTGGTACTACATCTGGGGAGCGAACGACAGACAAAGGCCATCGTTGATGCCTGGCAACTCGACTCAAGGGACAAATGAATGCATCTGAGCTCGAATGAGTTGGTGAACACTGGCAAGCGAAGAACAAAAATGAATGCTCACGTATCAGCAACACTTTAGCCTGGAATTACGCAGAACAGGTCGACTCGCGTGAATGACTGAACCTGGTGGTTCGAAGGGACGTCGCCACAAGGACCAATAACACTCGCGTCTGAGACTGAGCTTGGAGTTGAATCCATGTGTTCCAGCGGATGCCTGGCCGCCAGGTAAAAATTGGCCTTCGTGTTCGAGATAGACTCGATAGCGAGTTTGACGTCGCTCAGGCCTGCCTCTTTCACAAGGTCGTGGTCATGGACGACTCGGACAACGACGTCCATAGGGCCCTCGAGATCCCGATTCTGGGCTAACTGCCGCCGTCTCATGCAGTAAAGCACGGCAGTGGCAGTGCCCACACATACAATGAGCCCTGCTACTGTTGAGGGATTAGTCGGTTGAAATATACGCAAGCGTAGGGAGACGTTACAAATTATGATCACCAGAACAAGGGCATTGGCAATCGTCGTGTCCTCCTGGATATCCCGTACGTGCATCGTCGAGAATATGACCAGTATGGCTTCGGGAAAATTCAAGCAGAGCTTGAATGAGTCACTTTGGGATGAGGTCTCTTAAAGCGCGTCGCGCCAGGAAACAGCAAGATGCACGTAGTGGGACGAGATCCCAGTGTTTGACAGCTGTAGTCTTAATTATAGATAACGATGCCAGCTAGCTGTAAAAACGACGAGGGAATCAATGAGACTAGGCGCCAGGCTGTGCATCATGACGGAACAGAAGCGGAATGCTTGGTATCTGGGCTTCAACTGTGTAGCGAGCGCAGCGATGGTCTTCCAGCACATGCACTGTAAAATGATCACAAAGCCATTTGAAGAGACAATCGGCGAGCCACCGTCGAAGACGCCCGAGTCGAGTCTTCGGGAGACCCTTCGCACCTGGAGACTCTCGTTAGCGCCGAAAATTTTTCACAGCAATCACTGCACAGAAGCTCATTCTAGGTGGAATCTGTCATTCAACTTGGGCCAAGGGTACTCACAGCTATGACTGACAACGCGTCGATGTCACGGCATGGCCCTGTTTGAACAGCAGTGGGCAACGTTCATCACTCCCTGCCCGTGGCTTCGACTATCTCAGTAATGCGTATGGAGCCTCGAGCTCATGGGAGGCGTCTTCCCATGCGGTGATAGTCGAGTAGCTAAGTGTCATACTGCGTTCCGTTCCGCAAAGAGGAAAGATGTCCTGTCAAGCACTGTAGGGATAACGGCACTGTCCCAGTGCCGTTGTCCCGAGGAGTAAAGCGTGCTTGCCTCAGATGCATGGTCCGCAAAGAGTGTCAAGGCATCAACATGAGTAAAGCATGAGAGTTCGAACGAAAGAGATCCAGATTGTCTCGCCCTAGAGATCATTTAAAATTACCGTACATAGACATACCGACGATCAAGTTTGACACATGTCGGCCTATGCCGCCGACTGACCATGTGGTCCCGGTCCTTACTCGTTCATTGAAATTACCTACATTACCTGTCTCATTTGTAACCTTCGCTCTCAAGCTGTCAAGGACTGGCTGCTCTACGGGTACGGGTGACGCGAAAAATGAATCTGTGAGCTACCTTCACGAGACTTCGTACTGGCGGTCCTGTCTAGATCTCACGCAAAACACAGCATTCTTACCTAGGTCCTACAGTTTCTTTCACCCTGAATAAATTCGCCGTATGATGTGGTCGACAGTGTTATCTGGAGGACGTCTAGCAATATCAGAAGGGTGTGTATGCAAGACAGGTTTCGTGCAAATGGCGGAGGTTCAGGTTTCTGATCTCGTGTGTAAGTGGCGTCCTGTTGATTGAGTGGTTTTGGGGGGGGGCGGTTCCTTTCATGATTGAGATTGATTGCTTTACAGATTATGAGTACAAAGAGGAAAGACATATACTATCGTAAGGAAAGTTCGTGCAAAAAATCTACTGTTGGCCTTGTATCGAGCGAAATGGCTATACTCAACTGCAAGGCCGCCAGAAATCGCCATCCCACACCTCCCTCACAAGGTTCCCCCTGCTATTTATCCTTTCACGATAGGTATAACCCCCATCGGTCCATTGTTGAAGTATTGCACCACTCGCCGCCGGACTTGCTGGATTTACAGAGCCTGAGGACGATTGACCGGATCCTCCTGCACCACTATTTGAGGGTCCCGCACTACTATTCGATGGTCCCGCGCCACTATATGACGATCCCGCAGATAAGGCTTGTCCTGCAGCATTTGTTGGCGCCCAATTCATCCCCAAAGTACTGTCGAGCGCAGTTCAGTTAGGCTTGGAAGATCTGAAGTTACTCAATGACTGACGCGTCGGTCCCAAATGTGTTAGTCCTGGAGTGACCATGTACTTGCGCAGCGGACTGGCCACTCTGGTTTCCCGAGTTTGCTTTGTAGGGAAACCGGAATTTCTGTAGATCTTCCTGCTTGTCTGGAGGCGCATTTGTTTCCTGTTCTTTTGCACTCCAATTTTCCTTCGGTGGTTGCGGCGGACTCAGTCTAATATTGAGGTGAGAGACGACAGAAACGGATGTCTCATCACGGCTTACGGTGTATAGGGCACCCCGTCAATAAGCGGTGTATCACGGCTGAGATTGCGATAATGTTCCGGTGTTTGCTCGCGCGGTCGAAAACTACACGTAAAAGTGAGTTATTGAGCACAGACAAAGGCCACAAAAGGACTGACTCAGGAACCTGGTCTTCCCGCAAGATGCTGAAGAGCAGGTCGTACATCACTCGCGCTGCATCGAAAACAAATGAATGGCTACGGACCGTCCTCCATTGCCTCGGAAATCAGTATACGACCTGAAGGGGGTTTCACTGAAGGTGAACTTTGCTGATTGACCACCGTGAAACCGTTGCGCAGTGCCATAGTGGTTCAGTTCCTCCAACGCTATCAGGAAACAAATATTGGGAGCATTGAGAAAACTCACGTTTGAAGCCCGCATGAAGTCACTTGTCATAGAGGCCATCTGCTGGTACCCAAACCAAGGAATGTGGGTTTCTGTGGCATCGGGCTGGCCTTGATATCTTGTCATTTCTGCAGATAATGCTGCCTCTGATCTGAATGAATGTCAGCAAGCAGAATAGGTGCTTACAGGGAACATACTGTGCCACCGGATCTGGGACAGTGAGGCCACGGGATGTCGGAAAAATTGAATCTGTACTATAAGGCCACCCAGCACCTTACAGAATTATGAGGGTCTTACACGTACTTTGTATGTAGCTTAGAAGACGGTTATGAGTGTGTTGTAAAGACTTGTAAGGCCTTACGAGTATTACAAGTCAGCTGGCCTGCCAGTGGCACGGCGGTGTACTCGACGTCTTTGATGATTGATCGTATGCCTTCTTCAACCGCCACTGCGTCTCGTCTCACGGGCCGAGAAATCCATCTCTGACAACAACATTCACAACATATCAAGGACTTATAATCGTGCTGAAAATACAACCTGGGCACAGTGCCAGAGCCGCAGAGCAGCGCTGAGTGACTACTGCTACGCGTGGGATCGATGACGCAATGCTCCAACCGGGCTCCAACTGGGTAATATAAGGCGGGCTGACCTTGCTTAGCTCTCTACAACCCCAACCACCACCATCGATGATTGGCACGCGCACCTGCCGCGACATGCATCCCATGTTGGCTCTGGGATTTTGACTACATTGCCTGGACAATGCAGGATCCTACAGTAGGTGCGTGTGCCGTCCCGTCCCGTCTCGTCTACTTATGAGTTACTGATCCTGTTCACAGATCGATGGCATCGACATCTGCTTCTCTCTTCCGCGTACGTGGTACCCCCTCTCATTTCCGGTAATTGCTGACACTGCTTAGAACATTTCATTCTCTGGTTGCGGTTGCTGTTGCTCAGGATCTTGGCCTGCCCTGTCTTTACGTTCACCACATTCACCACTGATACGGCCGTCGACGGCGCCGCCACTACGATCAGAGGCGTCGTGCAGGCCCGCCTCATTTCTTCACATGTCTTCACGGTTGGGAACCCATACAACACATAGAATCTTGTCACGTACACAGTTCAATGATAAGTTTTGTTGCACCTCCGTGGCCCCATTCTGTTGCCCAATGGGCCGCGCAAGCGGCCCATTTTCTATTTTTTTTGGGCTCGCCCGCTGGGCCCCTTGTACGGGCTTGTAAGGCCTTATAAAAGCTGTGTACCTTATAAGACCCGTAAGTGATTACATGTACTCATCAGTGCTCGTAACGTCGCATAACGATGATTTGATTATTATAGGGCAGGTGGGTGTCTTACAGACTTGCAAGACCACGTATCTACGTACGCGTTCTTACAACAAGGATCCGATTTTTCCGACAGAGCTATAGGCCGCTATTATGTCCAGTAGACGTCCACGAAGGAGGTGGAGGTCACCGAGGTGGGCGTAATGGTTGCCATTGTGTTGCTGATACATGATGCGCTTTCTTTGTAGAGTGAGGCTATTCGATGTGGAAGTAGGAATGGGAATGATCATGATAGTATTGCGGTGGCTTAAATATGTTTCCTTCCGACAATAGGTAACAGCCTCATGCAGATCTGATGTCCTGAGTCACATCGTCGGATTCTACATTAGGCAGCGAAATCAGGCAAACCGAGCCACAAAATGAACGTGTACAATTTTGGAACGAGCGGGCTGCATTAGCTCGTTCCAGGTTCCTCGACCCTGCCGTGACAGAAGTGACAAGCGGTTGTGACAAACTTCAAACCACAACACTACCACAACGTCCTCGTGTTCCCATGCATCGGGAGGAAAGAGATCCGGCCGAGTTGTTCTGGGTGAAGTACCATTCTCATCTCGAACAACATGGATACCGCCTTCGACTTCGTTATCATCCAGATTGGACTCCATCTTGGATACTCCCCGACGGCTCTGAAAGCCTAGAGCCTCGGAAGAATTTCGAAGATTGGCATGTACCTATGGTGGTTTGACCTCTTTGACTGACTACCACTGTCTCTAACCACATATCTTCATAGAAAGTGCACAAACTACTTGACGCCACTCGAACTGCCGACGGGGCCCGTGTCGTTCTGAAGCAGACAGCTCGAGAGTCCAAGGAACTAAGGATGCTGCAAGACCTCTCCAAACCGGACCTTATCTCGCCATCCAACCACTGTGTCCCTCTCCTTGACGTTATCACCCTTCCCGATGACGAGGAGTTGGTCTTGATGGTACTGCCCCATTTGCGAGTTTTCCACCTTCCTGCATTTCATTGTCGCTCCGAATTCATCGAATGCTTCCGCCAGGTCCTGGAGGTACTGCTTCTCTTGCTGTCAATTGTTGTAAATCTGATTGTTATAGGGCGTCAAATTCCTTCACGACCGGCATATTGCTCATGGGTACGTACGCGTGTCACTTCGACAGAGGGGACATCTTCTTACAAGGATTATAGCGATATTGGCACATTCAACATTCTCATGGATGCACGCGCTATACTTTACGATGGATTTCACTTCGCAGACCTCTACAGTTGCGACGGTAAAGGACACCAGCTAAATTATCGGCCACGATGTGGTGTGAGCCCGGTAGCATATTATCTCATCGACTTCGAGACCGCCGCATATTATCCGGGACCACCGAAAGAAGCCGGAATACCTGTGTCGGCAATTAGGTCGCAGTGGCGCAATGCACCAGAATTGCGGAGAATGACGGTCGTGAATCCATTTAGATTGGACGTATTCAATATTGGAGAGACATTCTATGAGGAGTACTCGGTGAACGCCACTTAGTTTCCTTTGACGGGACTCGTCTGACGTGTCCGATTTCAGTTCTACAGTGACATGGAGGATATAGAACCGATTCTATCAGGGCTGAGATATTATCTTCCAGGTTTGCGAATGTCACTGGATGCGGCGCTGGAAGCGCTAGATGCCCTCGTCGCCTCTGGCGGGGAGGAATGGCTCAAACATGAGATTTTCTGGTCTATGAAGCGTTACATCGAAGCGGGGCGGTAAATAACGAGTTCGGAAGTTCCCATGAATACAGCTTTCGGATGATTAGTAGATTGTTGTTTTAGTCATCAAATCGAACTAGCTCGCCATATTATACATTGCTCATGCTCTTATCGACGTGGGTCTTGGGTATCGGTCAATTGAATGGGATCTGAATGGGGCATGGTTCCGATGAATGCTCAGGAGACTTACGGGACCTCACAGCCATTGGCCGTTGTAGGTCCATAAGGGTGCTTGCGAGTTCGAACTCGTCACACGTAGTACACCCTGTCAATTGTCAAGTGGTGGGGGTCGATCCACAATTTTGAACTTCCACAACGTGCTGATGTCCGCGACGGAGGTGCTACAGCCTGAGGCAGACCGTACGTGCTGACATTGCACGCTCATCTCTGAGTCAATGTCAGAGTCATGGCCCCACTGTCCGTGGCCGGACACGTTGTTAAAGACCCGCGCCAGGTACTTACTCTGAGCTGTAGAATAGAAGACAGATAATAGAGCACTCTCGCCCAAGGAGGACTAATTTGGACGCTTCTTGTGTCGATGTCAATCATAACACGAGGATCTTCAACAGCAGTCCGAACGGGAAACACGTCTTGTTGTCTCCTTCGAGCTTGATGGAAATCAGGTCTTCTCTGCGGGTCCAAACGACTCAATCTTCAGCCCTGAACGATGAAGGACAGTCCAAACCAACCTGCTACCCGTGCAGGAAAGCTGAATGAGCTGTGTGGTGTCACTGCTGTTGATTCTTGAACGATCCGCGAAATGGGGCGTGCCGACAGACACACGCTGTCACTGCTCTGACTCTTGCAGTCCGAGTCGCGCTAGGGCTTCCAAAGCAGCGCGTGGCCAAAATCACCTGTCCTGCCCTCAGTCCTGGAGTGGCGCGCCGAAAGTTTTGCGTGTGTTGCACTGACTGCGGCCTTCACCAGAATGCCACTCAAACACACATCTTTGATTCGGGACAAGGACTTTTGGATTCAAGACGCCAGGCATGCGTACTTGTATCCTCGAACGGCCAAAAAGGAGATGTGAACAGGGTCTTATCAAGGATCATGACTCGCGACGCACGTGACTACAGCAATAGTAGTAACACAAAGAAGTCATTCGCTGATCATGAACGGGCTTCGAGGCTAACATGTGTTCAAGAAGTCACCGAAACGCATTCATTTATCGATATTGCGGTGGAGAGCAGTGATCATGATTCAGCGGCACTATATACTGCCAGTGGTGAACGTGGAACCCCGGCTTGCGATAGTGGCTGTCACTAGAGCCAATCGTAAGTGTCCCCAGCCCATCCGGGCACATGGATGAGACAGACCGAAATCAGCTCTGCATTGAATCGCACGAGTCACGTACTGCGTATCTGTAGTAGCGGTAGCCGAGGAAGGAAAAGAACTATGCCGACTCTAGCCTCGAGGGTTTGCCAGCCAGTTGGGCGCCTGTCTCTCGGAAGCGCCGGTATAATGCACCATTCTTGTGATATGTCGAGGAGCTGGCCGTCTGCTTTGGCGAGGACTCCGCCACCGTCGTAGGCCGCGATGTACTTCCGCCAGCCGATATGTGAGCTAAAGTATTGTCAGTCAAGATGAAGGGACAAAAGAAGCGGTCAACACCCACGAATGGCTGCCGCCATCCGAGACATCGCTGTGTACGACGAGGGATGGGATGGCGGTGGAGTCTGCAGAGCAGTGATATTAGTTCAGCGACACTGTATACTGCCAGTGGTAGACGTGGAACTCCGGCTTGGGATTCAAGTATAGTGGCTGCCACTGAAGCCTGAGCCTCCCCAGTTCAGCCGGACACATGGATTAGACGGACCTGAATGAGATATGCATTGAGGCTGTTGAGGTCGCACGAGTCACGTACTGCGTAGCGGTAGCCTGAGCAGGAAAAAGAACTATGCCGACTCTAGCCTCGAGGGTTTCCCAACCAGATGAACGCCTGTTCTTTGGAAGCGCCGCTATCTTGTGTCGGTGGCATTGAATTGATATGCCGAGGAGCGGGCGGTCTGGTGTGCCGAAGCAGACCCATCGCTCCGGATCCATAGAAATGCTTAGACGAGAATGGACGGCGCGACAAATAATCGGAAGGCAGAGTGACCTCGAATCAGTTGGGCGTAAGTATCCAGCTGAAAGATGCAGATGGCCCTTGGAAGCGACAAGTGTGTGGCGCTCATTCGGGCACGATGCCGTAGATCAGAATCAGAGCCAGGGACAAGGGGACAATCAGCGCCGGCGCGTTCGAGGCGCAAGCCTCCCTAAGGCGACAGGTCCCAGAGGTATATATATCATAAGTTTCAGATGGCGGGAATCAGTCCGGGTCAGGGAGCATAACATTGGTTGGGGAGGCATAAGATGCGCGCCCACGCTCAAGCTCAAGTCGGACCCGAGATAACTTAGTTATGCAGCGCTTCTGAGTAGGTCGCGTTCCATGAGGAGAGTCTGAGTAGTAGGTAGCAGTTGCGCTCATGTTGAGGTTTGCGAGAGTGATTAGAGACCAAAATTTGTGGTGATAGAGGCCGAACGAGTAGGACTCTTGAGTTAGAACTTAAGAGGAAGAATTGATCGCCACGATATTTGTCGTGTGGCAGTGCAGCAACGCCTTTGCCAAACAGGATCATCGACAGGACGCCTTGTCGCATCCTCCGCTCGCAACCACCAAACCGTCGGCATTCCTCAAGGTGAGCAAACCACGCCGGAGCTACGGGGAACGCGCTGGCAGGAAATCCGGGAGGAACGAGAGCCGGAGGAGCTGGATTGCGCTGGATGCAGAAATTTTGACCGGATGGCCTGCGGCTCGATTCTCCTGGCACCTTTCGATCTGGACAGGACAGACTTGCTGACGCCTTGCAGACTCCCCCATGGCCGCAACAAAAGCATCGAAGGGCAAGGCCGCCGCCGGTGCGTAGCATCTCCGAGGAAGGAGAGAATGGAGGGGTATTGATTAGGGATTTGCAGGCAAGCCATCGCCAAAGGACACCAAGGCCAAGGCCGCGAAAAAAGCCGCCCTCCAGGGAGCGCACTCACACTCGAAGCGCAAGACACGCCTCTCGGTGTCCTTCCACCGCCCCAAGACCCTCCGCCTTGCCCGGGAGCCTAAATACCCGCGGAATTCTGTGCCCCATGCGCCCCGGATGGACCAGTTCCGGACGATTGTCTCGTGCGTGGAATGACTGCTGTGGGGAGGGCGTACTAACAGCGGTTATATCAGGCCACTGAACACTGAGTCTGCGATGAAGAAGATCGAGGAGCACAACACGCTCGTCTTCATCGTCGACATCCAGTCGAACAAGCGCCAGATCAAGGACGCGGTGAAGAAGCTGTACGATGTTGAGGCCGCCAAGGTCAACACTCTCATCCGGTACGTTGCGAACATCGAGGCAGGTTGTGTGGCGTATTTACGCGTTGATAGACCGGACGGCAAGAAGAAGGCGTATGTGCGGTTGACTTCGGACCACGATGCGCTCGATGTTGCGAACAAGGTAAAGCAGAATGCATTTGACTAACGAGTATGCTAATGGGCGCTGCAGATTGGCTTCATCTAAATGTAGACAAGATGTATTACTTAGGTCTATAGTCTATGTTATGCCCTTCCATGCCTTGCAATATTTTTTGTTTTGAGATTTCTGTTGTGGAATGAACGAAAATGATGCGAAAGTTGAAACGGGTTCCTTACGTAACATCGAGGTAACCATTTGCCCCGCGTGATCCCACCTTTCACGGTTCCATCTCGTAACTTTCTCTGGCTTTCCTCGCCTCAATCCGCTCAACGTAGCACCGACGCTCTTTCACCCTCTTTGGCCCACCATTGCCGCCCACTGTCCTGGCCAGACAGCCTCTAACAATCAATGCACATATATTCCTTTTTCCTAATCTTTGCCCTCCTCCTTGTCGCCCACGCCGAGCACGGTATTAATGCCTCCTCCCGACGCCTGAGCCGCGGCTTTGTCTCAGCCAAGCGGCACCAGGTCCACCGCGGTGCGCTTTTTCTGTGTCTGTCTCGCTGCAAAAACTGGGCTGACTTTCGTTTCAGACCTCTCCCTGGATCTCCCTGTCTCAATAGGCCCAGAAGGAGTAGGATTAGGATTAGGAGGCACCACCATCGTCCTCCCAGCAACGTCCATCGACCCGCCGGGCACGACTCAGTCGTCTTCTGCGACGACCACGAACACAGCGGCCTCCGCGACCTCGGACCCTACGACCAGCGACGCTGCCACATCCTCCTCCTCGGACTCGTCCGACTCGGTCACGTCCTCCGCCTCGTCCACCGACGCCGCCACTTCCAGCTCGGACTCGGTCACCAGCGCAAGCGACTCTGACTCCCAGACCTCGGCCTTTGATAGCGCCACATCATCCACAGATGCGGGATCGACTTCGGGGACAGATGCTGCCACCACCTCAGATGCTGCTACCACGTCGGATGCCGCGACCACCACCGCTGCAACGTCGGATGCTGCCACCACGTCTGATGCCGTGACGACCACATCAAGCGGCAACATTCTCAGCAGCATCATCTCCGATTTGTTCCCAACAACAACCACGGATGCCTCCACAAGCGCCTCGGATGCAGGTACCAGCTCCACGGACGCCGCTACCACTACGTCTGAGGTGGTCACAGAGACTTCGGATGCCGCTACTAGCACTTCGGACGCAGCTGCCAGCACCTCGGACGCAGCTTCCACCACTTCAGATGTGGCGACCGAGACCTCGGAGGCGCCCACCAGCACCTCTACACCCACTACATCGGATACTGCGGTCTCCTCGGATACCACCTCCGATGCGGCTTCGTCCACGTCCACAAACATCCTGAGCAGCATCATCTCAGGCATCTTGCCGACGACAACCTCTTCTTCGACTCCAGTCACCACAGATACTACCACCGATGCTAGCACGTCCACGTCCACGGACATTCTGAGCAGCATTATCTCAAGCATCTTATCGCCAACGTCTTCTTCGACTGCGGTCATCTCGGATACCACCTCCGATGCTTCCACTCCCACGTCCACAGACATCCTGAGCAGTGTTCTCTCAAGCATCATTCCCGCATCTTCGACTTCAGCAAGTGCATCTCAGTCCCAGATCACTGATCCCACCGTTTCATCGTCGACGTCTGATGCCCCTACGTCCAAGTCCGAGTCGTCTGCTCCCACGTCCACCACAGACATCCTGAGCAGTATCCTCTCGAGCATCATCCCCCCAGCATCGTCGAGTGCATCTGAGTCCCAGATCACTGATACTCCCGTTTCATCATCGACGTCTGATGCCCACACGTCCGCGTCGTCGACGGGTTCTGGAATCATCACGAGTATTCTGTCGAGCATTTTCAGCGTCTCGGAGACGAGCACCCCAAGTGGCTCAGTGTCTAGCGCTAGCGCCTCAGAGACCTCCGTGTCTAGCGGCAGCGCGTCTGTCACTGCTAGTGAAACCTTCTCGCAGTCGGCGTCTGGAACTGTCTCGCAGTCGGCCTCTGAGGCCGTCTCTGGGACCGTCTCGCAGTCGGCGTCTGTGACCGTCTCGGGGACCGTATCGCAGTCGGCATCTGTGACTGTCTCGCAATCAGCGTCTGGGACTGTCTCGCAGTCGGCGTCTGGTACCGTCTCGCAATCAGCGTCTGGGACTGTCTCGCAGTCGGCGTCTGGTACCGTCTCGCAGTCGGCGTCTGGTACCGTCTCGCAGTCGGCGTCTGGGACTGTTTCGCAGTCGGCGTCTGGGACTGTTTCGCAGTCAGCGTCTGAGACTGTCTCGGTTACCGTCTCGCAGTCGGCGTCTGGGACCGTCTCGCAGTCGGCGTCTGGGACCGTTTCGCAGTCAGTGTCTGGTTCAGTTACTGCTTCTCAATCTGTCTCTGTGTCTGAGTCGGCTTCCGTGACTGGATCTGCTTCCGTGTCCGCATCTTCGTCTGTTATAATCAGTTTCCCCACAGGAACATCCTCAAAAACCAGCAGCTCAAGCGACACTTCCTTCGGCGTCAGCTCATCAAGCTCCAGCTCGACGACGCAGCAATGGTGGCAGACGAGCAGCGGCCTGGCCATCGCCTCCGTCACGTCAACCTCCCAATCGGACACCCTTACCAACCCGGACGCCGTCACCAAGACCGTCAGCGCGGATCCCACTGCTGCCACAACGTTCAGTGTGGCGGCCATCCCCACGGACCTGCCGTACAGGATCTATCCGCGCACAACTTACACAGACGGCGCTGACCTGTCCAACTACACTTTCGTCAGTCTGCTCATGGATGATCATTATCCTTGGTCGTTCGTTGTCGATACCGCCGCCGCTGCCGACCAGCTCTTCACTTACACTCGCGAGCAGGCCATCGTCGCGCTTGGTGTTACCAGTAAGCATATTCCTTTTTGCACGGAATTTGTAGCTTAACAAGGGAATGATAGCCTCTGGAGTCTTGCCGTATTCGCTGCAGGTGTACATCCCGGATACCTATAAGGATGCTTCGGACGTTGCTCAGCTGGGAACTCAAGTCCTCATGTACATTCCTAGTGCGGATGTCGACACCCTTGCCGCTGAGCTCAAGGTGAAGACCTCTTTGTTCTACACTGGGGGCACGACCGCCGACGCCCAGACACTTGTCTCCCACGTCATGGCCTCTTCCTCGTTGTTGAGTGTCGCACCGCCCGCCGGAGATGGCTCCAACTCGACGACCTCGACCAGCGCAAGCACCGCATCGGGAGGGGCGTCCACGACGCGCCAGGACGCGATCATTGGCGTGACGACCGCGCTCGGCTCCATCGCCGTGCTCACCCTCTTGTACCTCATCTGGCGCACGATCCAGCGCCGCAAGGAGCAGGCTCACCGGCGTCTGAGCGACCAGTCGGCTGGGATCCGTCCGCAGGGCCGCGAATTTGATCAGGACACGCTGGGCGGGCAGAGGCGGAGGAGTTTCTTCTACGCGGAGGACTCGCTGAGGGGCTTCCAGGGTGAGCCGGAGGAGTTTGCCCACCCCATGAGTGGTGCGCCGAGTGGTAGTGGACAGCCGGCGATGACACAGAGGCGACATGTTATGCCCAGCACGATCTCGCCTCCGATTTTGAGGGAGAGTAGCATGAACTGGTAAGGGGAGGGAGAGGTGAGATGATGAGAGACGGACCTTGCTGTCGTGTTGTTGTGGTTTGTGTTCCGCGGAAGAGTGTGTGTGCTCTCTCCGATTTCTTGTTTGCTGTGACTGTGCATATACCACTTACCCTTCCCACCCCACCTCTGACGTTCACTTTGGCCGGGCAGGTTCCATTTGGATATGAATACATCCATAATTTATAGTCATACTTACTCAGTTTCTTCATCTTCCTTCTTGTTTTGCTCTGGGTCGTTGTGTGTGTCGAGGTTGTTTAAAATTTCACATGCAGGTCATGAAGTGGATTGCATTTGTAGATATCGGGGTTTTATCTTTTCATGTATCAAGAGAGAGAGAGGCTTCGAATCGGAATCCATTTTGGGCTTGCCGCTATATTGGGTGCGAGTCCGACTGCGGGTGTAAAGCGGATATTTCTGTGGCGCTGACCTTGGTAACCTCATTTTTGGTCGTTGTGAGGCTCTGACAGCTGACTCGGTCGAGACAAGACTCGGGCGTTCTCTGAATCGGCTGGTTGTTAGCTTGTGGTCCCAAGATGGAACAAGTCTCTTCTCGTTCGGGATAAATAAAAAATGCATGAGGTCCGTCACCAGATTTTATTGTTCTCAATTCGGCGACGAGTTTGTTTCGCCGCGGCGCGCGATGGCGGTTTCCATTCCGTGGCTACAGCCTCCTGATGGCGGCGTTTCCTTTGCTCTCATAGATCACTTCGAGACGAGACGCGACGCGGTTATCGATATCGATTCCACAGCATGGCAGATACCCAATTATTCAGCTTGATCCCGCATGTTCCCCAACCCGTGGATACTGATTTCGCTGTTAGAAGCGATCCCCGAGGCGTCGTTCCCAACCCGCCCCCCATAAACATCTTGCCTCATAGAGACCAAGCCCAAACGATAAGGTTGATTGGATGAGCTTTTCGGCTTGGTGGCACGTGCCACTTTCCTCAACTTGACTCACTCATTGACTCGGAGAACGACTGTCATCGCTACTAGAGCCGGCTTTCCAGGATACTTACTCACTCACGGCCAGCAAATGCGTCACACATTGGGTGCAAAGACTAGAACAGTTGTAGCCCGCCCTCAAGACTGAAACTTTGTTTGGATAAGACTCCCGAGAACCTCGCATTGATAGTGGTAAATCAGCTACTTCTTCTGTGCCCATGTCTCAAATATCCTGTAGACCGTCTTGGTCTTCAGTAGGGAGCACTCCGCCGTTTCTTTTTGTTCTTCTGGGAAGAAGCTTTCACTCTGATATCCCCCAGCTACACGACAGTCATTAACAGGCGCAAGGCGCAAACTTTGGCGTCTACTTACCGTAAATTCCCTCATCAGCAAATCCTCAAAGTGGTCGGGTTGGGATGTTTCAGGCGTCTTCTTCTTTACTGGTACCGTTGACCATTCCTCAGGTGTATTCTCGCTCAGTGATCCTTCCAGTTCGGGCTGTGTACATTGAATTTGGGATTGTGAATGCAAGCAGGCCTGGATGTACCAGTGGAACACGCACCGTTTCATCATTCATTGCCGCCGCAAAGGAGCGATACGGGGGATCCTTGACAAGAGTTAATGACTACACAAGCATCAGTAAACTTGCTCGATACGCACAAGGGGAGCCCTCGGTGCTTGGCCCTCTGTCCTCGTGGAGCGAAGGCTTCCGTTCGTACTAGAACGGCTACCAACGGCTCCGCTAGTACCGCCGTTTAGTCCCTCGGGTGTCTGTACTGGTGGCAGACTCTATAGAATGGTTCAGTATGCTACAACGCAATTTTATCATGTGCCTCACCTTACGCTTCAAGCCTTTCCAGATTCTGAATACGGATTCGGGTTTTTCGGCTCTCTCTATAA
This sequence comes from Strobilurus pachycystidiatus, assembly GCA_019915135.1. Classification (NCBI taxonomy): domain Eukaryota; kingdom Fungi; phylum Basidiomycota; class Agaricomycetes; order Agaricales; family Physalacriaceae; genus Strobilurus; species Strobilurus pachycystidiatus. Next base: position 2,328,947 of record JAHLMK010000004.1, read on the forward strand.
ATTTTTGACGAAGCCCATGGGCGGCCAGAGAAAGTTTGTCATATTCCTCCTCTGGAACCACGAAGATCGAGCCCGAATGGCTCCAGCGTTTTGTCGGGTACTGAGAGCTGATTGGAGACACTGCAAGTGCGACGACCCATGCACATTTACCATCCCGAGTTTCCCATGTCGGTGATGTCTCAACATGGTAGTATTTGGACAGGGCGGCTGCAGTGGTCTCCTTCAACCTGACGGGCACAGCATACTCACTCAGGAATTTGGGAAGGGTTCCCTGAGTGTGACCCTCAAACGTTCCCATTGCGAACACCCATGGGCGTTCTGGTCCTGTATAGTCTTTAGGGCATTGGCAGATTATGACGGGTCTCTCTCGCAGGTTGCTCCGAAGGGCAGACGCAACATCCCGAACTGAAGTGGCCACTTCACTTTTCAGAGTGCGAATTGAATTCTGCATCGGAAGTGGGACCGAGCGGAATGTCTGGGAGTCCTCCAGCGACGTGAGGCATTCCAAGAAAAGGCTGTGATATGACATCAAAAGGGACTCTTTGGAGGAATAGATATCCCCAGGTCGGGGAGTAACTTGAAGAGGCATGAGGGATGGGCGGGAAAATGGATGCTGTTGGGGCTTTTCGTATCAGCTCCGTACTCTTATATTCTACATTCAGGCTCTAGGGTCTCTGGGAAGGTTTCTACGACGCTGTGTTTCCCCCTTGTTCATATCAGCTTCCCAATTGTTCTCAGTCACTGTTGATAAGACATTGAACAGTGATATTAACGGCAATGTAGTTACATTATTGTTCCCATTCCTCTCAGAACAAAAGAGATATCGTTTTGGCAACAAAGTCCTTTCTCAACCCGCGGTGAAGTCGCCACAATTATGCGTTTCCATACAACAACCGGGCATCAGCTACGAAGCCTGGGAATAATACGGCGGCGTTCCCATTTTGGGCAACAGTCTCAATTGTGCTGGCAACGTCATGTTGATTCGTCACCAAACTCTCACAGCGACATTCAAACGCAACAAGAGACTGCCCGACTAGCAGCGCAATGTCTATTCCCAAGACTGGGGAATATTTGGTTGTTCAACTTGACCCCGTAGCGTCTCTTGAGAGACTCGGTGATCCTGCAGTCATTGAGGCGTGTCGTGCCATGAAGCCAAAAAGATATCTGGGATGCGCCTTCCAGGTATGTGCCGGTCTAGTCAATTCTATCCACTACTCACCCAGGTCGCATAGCGCGGCTTCGCCTTCGTTGGTAGGCCGTACAACTTCTGTCTTTCGCTGGTCTCCGTGGGTGGCACCGTGGCAGGCCCCGATCGCTTCTCACTGCCTGAGATGAATCTGCCCATATCGCCAGCCACACATCCTGGGGGACGAGTTCCGGTTGTCTGTGATCCTCCCCTGCCTTTCCCGAATTGCTATCACGTCACTCTTGCCACAGTCTCTGTTCAAGTACCCTACTTGATCAAAGATGATCGGGAACATGGGAAGTACGCAATTCAAGATACTGGGCGTCTCGTCATTTCCACTTTTCGGGACAGCCAATGGAAATCCGACCTGGATTCGGGCGAAAGAGATCTTGCTTTAGGTGATCCAAACACACACGCCCCAATTGTCATCAATCTATCATTCGACAGTGAGAAATCTGACGATGAATCGAGCGAAAGCGACGAGGAGTCCGTGCTTGAGACGTGGGAAATTACCACGGATCACGACGAATCTTCACTAGCTTCAAGAGAAACTGCCTCAGTCATCGACTTTGACTATGGGTTGTGGCGTCTTCCATTCGTGACTTTCAGCCTTGATCTCGAAAAGATATCCGCCGATGAAATAGGTAATCCGTGGGATTTTATGCACGAGATCGAAGAACTGAAAGGGTACGTGCTCATCTTGAGACGAATCATTGATGTTCGTCCATCTGACAACTAACAAGGCTTGAAAACGAGTCCAATGCTCGCATCAAGGAAAAGATAAAGGATACAGCCCGAATGGATGCCGAATTAGGTGTCTACCTTGCCAATGGAAGCGCGGCCTCCCCATCGCCCGCAACATGTAAGCTGTATGCATCACCTTCTGCATTCGTTGCTGATCTAAGAGTGAAGCCACCGTGCCTGAATATCTTGGGCTCAAGGACGCGGAAACTCTGGGAGGCTGGCAGCCAATGAACTCCACTACGGATTCTGACACTGCTTTGCAGAATGGTATGTCCCTTGGTACGACAAGAGAGCGTAGTGAGGCTAATGTCAAGCAGAAAGGGCCGATACAGGTCTCGATATGAATATTGGCACGGCTCCCGATGCCCAAGCCCGTGCAGTCGATACCACTGCTGATGGAACAACTGATGTAGGGCCCGATACAATACTCAATGTCGGCCCCAGAGGTGGTAGCTCGGAAGGTTGGAAGGAGGCTGGGTCTACAACAATTGATGCAACGCCCGACGCAGCATCCACCATTGGCCTTAACCCTGCGAAGAGCTCGGATCATTTGAAAGTAGCCGACTCTGCCCCAGTGGTGAAGAGTGCGCGACGAAGTCCTCCCTACGTGCTTAAACAATACACCGGAAAGATCAGGAAGCTCTGCAGAAGGTTGCTTTTGAGAATGCGAAGTAGTGTTTGACCCATCTCTCGGGTGTCAGAGGAGGCTCGCGCCAGCTCAGTGACCTCCGTCGCATACTATTTGCATCGTATTACCACAATTTCTTACGCATCTGTCCCTTTCGATACCTATAATATAGCGCAATAGACATAATGTGGTTCTTTCGTTACTACGTGTCGATTCCAGTCACAGATCCAGGATCTGGGCAATAACAGCACGTCGAGTTCTCGAGCAATTACTAATTTACTTCCACTGACATTCGGTCGGCACGTTGTTGAGTTTTGTCCAGATCCGAAAACGTCCTTTGCGATACGCGTACATCACACCAGAAATTTGAGTCGGTAAGGTTAGGGTATATGTATTGTTCTCGCGTTCAACGCAATCACCATATTTAAGCTAGGTTCTCTAGAAGAAGCTCCATCCATCTTCCGGCGCCCTGGCCTCCCATTTGTATATGTCCTTTGCTTGCGGCCTCTACAAACACCGAATTGAGGCGCTCAGAATCCTGGCCATATATTCCTGCCTTCTTTCCCTTGCTAAAGTAGCGTCGGGCTGCTTCGAACGTAACACGACGCTCGTGCTGGGCGTCCCAACGGGCTCGTAGGTACTCGATCAGCGGTTTGTATCTCTTTGACAATGCCACCGCGGTCTTGGGTGGTGCCACTGACTTGGGCGGCGCTAATGACTTGGGCGGCGCTAATGACCTGGGCGGCAGCGTTACTTTTGCAGCAGCCTTGGGCGTCTCAGTGGTGGGTGCCACTGCGTTGGAAGGTCCTGCTGGAATTTGGCAGGCAAGGGTCCGGTCTGTCGACGCGGAGTCTTGGGCTACTCCTTTGCTTTCGTCCGTCCTGGCTTCTATTTCTTCCCACCCGAGTGCCAATGGATGGCTCAGTGAGGCGGGAGAGGCCGCATGGGATGCTGGTCTCCTTGAGCCGACATGCATCGACACTCGATCGAGACGCGTAGTTGTGGCAGCATCTCGTACAGCAAGCAACGAGTGCCCTCCGTCAAGGGTGATTCGAAGGCGTGAGCGCACATGCAAATATCCTTGTCCAAATGGACCCACTAATCCATCCCCAGGGCCATCGTTCGGATCGCTTGTGCGCAGACCAACGCCACTTGGCGAGAAAAGAATGGCCTCGCCCGTACGAAGCTTGACGATCTGTGTCGTTCATTTGAGTCACTTCATTCTGGAAGATGCATGTTTTCAAACCTTGTCAATGAGTTCATCCGTAAGCGACTGCGTCGTCGAGACATGGTTGGCTAACAGCTTCAGCCAACTCGGAGAAGAGAACCTATGCGCGATGATGATGGAGCATAGATCCAAGAACTTCGTCGGCACAACGGTAGGCTCCTGTGTCGAAATGACGACTCTCGTAGCAAGGTGCCGTTGTTGTCGAACAACGGTCAACAGCGATTCCGTCAAGCGGGACGCCGTTCCGGATTCTGCCATGTACTGTGAAGACGATGATGAACGATACAAGTTGTAAGTGTGTGTGAAAACTAGAACAAACCTTATGTGCCTCATCGAGTACTGACTCGTTCATGAGCTATCAACAATCAAAAGCTGGGGATTGAAATGCGCTTACCGACTATTTTCCCGGCGCCGCCCGCGTCTGCTTCAATGAATAGTCCAAGGATCATGTCAAAAAAGCCACATGCCGAAGACCCATCCATGAAGGCGGAAGATAGACTGGACACATAGTAAGCGACAATTACACGACCAATCTACTTCAACACTCACTCGATGATCGTCAATTGTCCTGGTTTGAAGTTGTTCGAGATCTTGTTCATCTCATCGCCGCCCTGGAGGCAGGAGTCGAGGAGGCTCAGTCTAAGGTTCAGCATCGATTTCTGAGACGCGTTAAATTCTGCATGTTCAGCTGACGGCGAAATTCGGTGTAGTCGAAGGCGCCTTCCATGGAGCGTAAGATGTTCATGATGCATTCCATGTAGAGCGGAATTTCTGCGAAGGTGTGGGCATCTGGGTGAGACATTTCGGTACATAAATCTGAAGATACTTACGGGATCCTTCTTCTACTCTCATCATCGCCAACAAGCGATCCCCACTGATGTCTTGTGGGCCGAAGTGCAAACCCTCAACGGCGACGCCAGGAAGCCCAGCGTATACCTTCGTCATGGCCTCGAGGTTGCTCGGCCTATCGGATGTGTCATGAGCTGAAGTGTTAATGTCTGACTATGATTTAGGACTCACAACACAAGAACTTTGACGTTGGGCGGATTCGCGCCGCCGCCCCTTGACGCATCCAGCGACGCGAGGTATGCTGCCTCGCAAGGTTGAATCAAGCCGCCTCCTGCTGCGGTGTCAAAGTGAAACCTGTCGTTGCATAAGCGTGCCGCCACAGAAGACTGCCACACAACCTACACAAGTCCGCTCAACGGTTGTGGAAGAGTTCCCAAGCGCACATCCCGTATTAAGCAACTCTCCAGTAAAACAGACGTTGTGTGACTCTTGCCCGAGCCCTAATAACCAGCTCACTGCATATACAGAAGAGTTTACCGGTAAAGTCACTCACCTGGACGCCACATACAACAGCACTGAACGGTGTGTTTGTGTTAATGTACAATTTGGGTGAACGCGGATGCTCCGGGAATCCTGTCGCTCGCTGCAAAAGAATGCGTCCGTACACAGCCCTTTGCGGGACAACGTCCTCCCCAAGAGCAGTCAGTGCATCGGCCGTAAGAATGGGGGAGGTACGAGATGCATGACAGTGGACATTGTATGAACTCGCTTCTCCTGTGTCAAGTGGGTCGTCACCCAGTAGGCTGTCTTCTGGATCGCTGTAGGCAGTATAAGACTGCATCATGGAGGAGAAGCTGGTGAAAGAAGAAGAAGTGAGGCTGTGAATCGGAAGACTCAAAGCGCAGCCTTCCTAGACGCCTCATGCCATGCGAATCCGGTGCGGCTTGGGTGCGGCGCAACTTGAATACGATATCGGCCATCATCATCAGAGAAGGCCGCTGGAAGGAGGAATCTTGCTGCTAATGAACGAGGCGAGCCAGTCTTCCCAATCACGACGCCCATCAAACAAACTTTGGCCCCAATGGCTACAAGTGCCCGTATTTGGACTACACAATCCAATGGCGGATGCAAGTCGGCGATTCTAAACACAGCGATGGAGAGAGGTTTCTGGATTAACCACGGACGTCTTGGGTCCACCATACATAGAAAGCACCAAGCTGAACTGAGCAGTGAGCCCGTGGACTGGCGTCACACGAATGGCACTGACCGATGAGCATCCCATGGAGCTGGCGACGGGGATGAAGTTCACGCATCAAAGAATGGTTGGTGAATGAGGAAGTCAGGCGGTGTCATCACACACGATGTTTGAATTTCCGCCAGCACAGTTTTACACGTCCGGATCAGGCACTCATCTCATTCTCGTGATTGACATTGGTCTGTAGAAGGAAAACCGCGATTGCATTGGTGTCGAGCATACATTTACACCGAGACGGGTGACGGATTGTCCCCAGTGACCTGGCGAGGTCCGAGGTCGGCGTGATGGGATCCATTGCCGTTGAAGTTATCAAAGCTGGGAGACGGGCGACCATCAGCTTGTCTCGGCGAGGACTCAAAAGAGAGAGCTTACAATAATCGATAGAGTCCAGGCGTTTGCGATGTCATTAACCCAGAGTTGTGTGTAACGTCAGGGTAATAATCGACAGTGTCGCCCGCATTAGGAGGGAAGGCGGCCATGTAGTTGAAGAACCGTTCTCCACGGTTGGCCCTATAGTGATCCTCATGAGTATTGACCACACATGTACGGTGTATGCGGACGAACCCTTCTGTGTACGGCCCGCATTTGCCCTCAGAATAGTCTCCGAAGTCGGCCAATCCTCGAGCGTAACCAAAGTTTCGTGAATCATAACGAGCCTTGATGCCCGCTGCACCGAACAAGCCAACGAAGGCCGCCTCGTAAGCAATGTTATAGTTGCTAAAGCCTTGACTCCAGTCATTGTACGTCGTGCAGCTAGCTGTCGAGACCGGTCGAGCTGTATTGAACCTGTGTTGGTCATTAGCCAATGACGGGCCAAGGAATCCTGGCCTCGAAGTTCATACCACAGGAATGAACTGGGATTCCCACTCCAGTACGTGACAGGCGCTGAAAGTTATCTCAGTTACAATCCGAGCTCCTCTGGTCGGTGTACTAAACATACTTCTCAGAGGCAGAATTTTCCCGACAGCCGCGTATCGGTGAACCATCTGCGCACCCATGCTATGACCGGCGACGACGATCTGCTTCATGTTGAGATATAGAAGGATGTTGTCAAAGTATTGCAGAATCTGGTCCAGGACATCATATGACGACACGCTCGTGATGCTTGTTGGATAGACATTTGTCGCGCCTTCGTACCAGGCGGTACCTATACACTTGAGATGAGATAGAGGGACGAAAGAGGAGAAAATAATTCTTACCCGACCATGCAAGAACGTTGGTGGTCTAAGTATACGGATGATCAGCACTAGCATTTCCGCGAATCAAGCACCTCATACCGAAGTGCCGTTGGTGACAGGGAACCCACGGCCAGCATCGGCCGTGTTCAAAAAGGCAGGCGCCAGAATTGCGACATTGTTTTGATTGACAGTGGAATCAACCTTCGTTGCAGCGTTCAGGGCTAGAGACAATATCAAAACAGAGCTCGCACGCCAAGCACAAGATAGTCGGTACCGTTATAGATATCAGTGAAATAATTGTTCGAGTCGCGATTGGCACCGTGGAGGATGATGACCGCTCTTTGCACCTGGTGAGAACAAAGTGATTAGTGTCAATGTGAAGTATCCACCAAAATAATCTCACCAACGTCGTGTTCTGACGAGCGCCACCTGGTAGTGAAAAATGGTTGATCAGGGTCGTTCGCTGCCCAAGGGCGCCGGCGATGTTGAAGTACGCTATCTCCGCCCCAGTGGCAGCAGGAAGTGTATTCGGGATCGTGTCGCCGGCGTATTGCTGCCCATAGACCGCTGAGAGAGCACAGAGAGACACCACGAGGGAGAAAGGAGAGCGCATCTTGGTCTGAAGAAATAAACACAGGTACGGCTTATATTCTGGGGCGGCATTACCGGGGAATTACAGAGGTCTGAACATCGTCCACAATGCCATAACGGGGTCGCATGGACAGGATAGGCTGAAGACATATTGATAGACAGCACGCTCCGGTGACGCAAGGAGCGTATGGGTTTGAGAATTGATTATTGGAAGCATCAGGTATTGATCCCGCGAGGAAGAGTCGACAAGTGTGGCGTGTCGTGGGGGAGCTGCGCCCCAAATACTTGTCTCACCGGATAATTGTGTGGAGAGCGGTACTGATTCTTGCGCTGGACAACATTAGCCTCATCTCTAAAAGCGTACAGCTTGGACTTACCGACTAGCGCCCAGTCACTTATCGATGACGCACTGGGATTCACGACTTCCTGGTCCTGACCATAGACTCGTGAGATGAAGGAGACAGGTTAAATGAATGGTTTCAACAAACCAGACAGGACTCTTAACGTCAACACATTGATTCGCATGGGGTAGGAAGACGCGAACCGTATCGTTGCGATCACGGGCACTGACTATGAGGATGAGCTGACGAAACACCATTGGTTCGGACAGCCTACCAGTGACGCCAATATGCCGTGCAAAAGGTTCTTTCTGACATCGTAAATCAGATAGTATAGCCAGAGCACACTCCAGACCGGATCATCCACCATTTCCCGACCTTCGTACGAACACCGTAAACCGGATGTCTGAGAGTCCGGTGGGCTGTCCGCAGAGAAACCATCGTTTCAACCGAGCTTGATAGCTCTGCAACAACCCAGAGCGCAAGGTACGCTGATGACCGTCTAGGATTAAAAAAAGGACATGACAGCAGGGACATTCAACGCGCGCGCTCCACTTCGACGGGGCCACGAAATTTGATGCTTCCAAGAGCGTTTGTGAGAGACAGGTCGTTGATGGCACTATGCGTGAGTGGAGACGGCTTCAGATCGATCAGGGGGGTTCGGGGGACATATAGAGAGACGCACTCTGCCGGAACTCAGGAACTGAGGTATCTCGTCAAGATATATGGACGAGTGTCCGCCCTCGGGGTTGATATGCGCCTGATATGCGCTACGCGAGCCGTTTCCGTCGCAAAACGCCTCTTAAATCGGGGGTCTTGTGGCAGACGAGGCGCATGAGCGTGTCCGGCCGTGTCTGAAGTTGTGTTCCGCATGCGCTAGAGAGCGCTACTTTTTGTTCGACTGATGCATTTTCTGCCGTGTATATGCGCATCCATCCTCTCCATAACCTCGGCGGGTTCTGTTCTGGGAGGTAGCATCTGGAGAATGATGATCCTGGATTGCTGACGGTTGAACTCGAGATTCGACACGGGCGCAGGTCCTGGGTGGCAGTCACTGGTAGACGATGGCAGAATGGCAAGTGCCAGGAACCGGTTACATGACGATCACAAACAGGCTGCACAGCCACCAACCATCTCTTCCTCTTCTGTAACTGTATCGCTAGCGAGAACGCTGCTAGGGACAACCGCTGACGCTGTCGAAGCTGAAATCTACCTGGGCTTGTCATTATTGAACAATGGCGGCTAGCCAGTCGCGGCCACGGTGATGGCTACAAGTTGTCTTCTGGGGTGACCGTCATGAAAGGTTCGCGTCCAACGACGATTGAAGACGCGTCTTTTGTGCAGAATACTTCTAAGCAATGTCCGTCCGACTGACTGAAAAACTGATGAGGAGGCTCTTCTACATGTATGAACCGCAGCCATCGCGCAGCGGCAGGCTTACATTTCAGTGAGATGGCTCTCCGACGTTTTCTTGAGAAGATCGGGACCAGGAAAAGCTGCATCAAGGCGAAAACGACGCGACATCTTGTCGTTTTCTAATTCACGAGCAGTGTAGCTAAAGGCGAGTTGCTTATTCTTGGCAATTGAGTGCAACGTGTTGATGCAACATCCGTGTAGCATCCGCCAGGCGACGCGATACTCGCTCTACTATGAACACCGACCGTGACCCTCAGTCTCCCTTGATGAAGTACATACGCGCACTTCTCTCAAATGCGCGAAGGAAACGCCGCCGAATCAAGTTTCTCTTGGTCAATCGACATAACTACGGAGTTGGGAGAGCAAAAATTCTTGCGGAAGACGGGGCTTCCCTGGACTTACCAGAGTCAAGAAATTGGAACGATATTCGACGCGCAATACGTGATCGCATCCAAAGCAAGCACTGGATTGAGCCGATAGAAGGGACTCGATACGATCATTGTGCGTGCCGGAATCGACGCTAGGAAGATCTACGGGGACGACTGTGACGCCTCTCGACGCAGTATGTGGCTTGGTCGAATTGAGAAGTACGGCAACATTCACTCGTTGGCCGCTGCCGGCGAATGGCCTTTCAACGGCGATCAGGCTTAGCTGTGTGAACGCTTCTGAGTGTACGCCTGTTCCCAGTCATCCACCTCTCCCAGTTCCTTCGATACACCGCCAATGTCTGTCAAAGTGTATATCCGCCAGCTCGTGGCCACCAAAGGTAAGTTTAGTTTAAACTTCCTTCGACCACAAATCGCTAATGTGTCTTATCAGAACAAAAGAAAAGCCGCGCTGGACTAGAGAGCGTATCAGAGCTGCAGGGCATTGAACGTGTTCTCGCTAGGGCGTTCAGCAATGGTACATGGTCGCATTCAATACAATTTTTATCTACTCACATGTCTTGCAGATCTCTTCACTGCAACTGTTACCGGCCAAAAAACCTTTGATGGCGACAAGTCAGCTGTGGGACCGTTCTGGATCACGACCGTCCTGTGCGGGTTATTGGGCGGCGAGGTTTACATCGCCGAGACAGATGAGAAGAAGATCGTGGCATGTGCGGTGTGGTTTGGACCGGGGCGGACGATGTACGACAGGTGAGTGCCTACACTCGCTCGTCCTAGAGATTGCCGTGTCTGAGTTTGCGTCTCAGTGAGGACCAGCAGGAGATGATCCTGGGTCCACTAATGGAGGGCTTCAGTCCTGAATTGCAGGAATGGTGGCATACCAAGGCCAGTCGGAATTCTCCCTGCCCGACCGGCACCCTGAAGCCTCTTGTAACCTAGTTCTTACCCCAATACGACTCCTTCACGGACGCGACACTTGGGCCCGGAGTCAAGCACGCCTCATGGCACCTGCAAACCCTCGGCGTCGACCCAGAATACCAGCGCAACGGGATCGCCACTAGTCTTGTTGAGATCATCGCGCAAAGAGGCGAAACGATGGTCCTTGAATGCGAGTCGGACCAGAATGTGAGTTGTGCCCGAATTTCGTAGCCGCAGCTCACGACTCGACGCTCTAGGTTGATGTGTACACCTCGATGCAGTTCGAGATGGTCATGCGGGAAGACAGCTTGAAGGAGAATCCGACTCGGGAAGATTTCCGAGAGATGCTCGTGGGTGTGCATGGGCATTTGGAGTTTCCGATGTGGGTGATGCGCCGCAGCTTCAAGACTTGAATGTACATTACCCGAGGGTCCAAGTTTCAAGAAATTAATGAGATATAAACATATGTATGCACATAACGTAGCAACAACTTGAAGAGCAGGTGCTGTTCGTAAAGATGCGTGCTCGCCAGTGCTGCAGCCGGGCTCATGTACCGCGGAACTTTACCACGAGACTCCGACTCAGGTTTCGGAGTGCCTTGCGGAAACGACCCACAACACGAAGAGGATTCCGCCTAGCGCTGACAACTAAATAGGACTGAGGTGAGGACAGACGACACAGAGGTGTGAAGACCGTAGCACGCACTATCTCGTCGAACGACCTTTGCCTTGCTGTCTAGAGAATCGTTGAGGATCTGCGCTTGTGTGATCCTCTCCTTGATACGAGCTTTGTGGTCATTCACGATTCTGAAAAGTATGATTGGTTTTCAGAACATCATAAGAGGACCAATGCGGGCTTACTTTTGCAACTGCTCAAGCTCTGCGAGGAAGTCCCATGGGTTCGCTATTTCATCTGCTGGTACTTTGTCGATGTCAACGGTGAATTCGATGATTGGCTCGTTTAGATTCTCCGCCAGACGGGCTTCAGCACTGTCAACAGAGGCGCTGTACGTCGATCCCTGATCATTAGCGTCGATGTCCTGACCAAGGTCCTCTCCGCGTGCCAGGGCCTCTTCGGCTGCTTTTGCTGCATCGGCAAATGCAGCGACCATCCAGGAATCATCAGGCATTTCCGGAAATACGGGAGGAGTAGAATTTGCTGGAGGTGGCGTTGCAACAGCCGGGACCTCCTCGACCGTAGTTTTGTCTGGTGATTCTCCCCCCATAAGCTCTTCCCTCCAGCTTTCATCCCGGTCGCTCTGAGTAGCGACGCGCACACACCTCCCTGGAGGAAGAGAGAACTTCCCATTCTTCCGCGTGTCCTCAACTTCGTACTTCACACAGAGAAATGGGATTAAGGAGTGGTAGCATGGGTGGTAGCAATTCGGCCAAGGTAGAGGAGGTTCGGGTATGAGTGGCCGACGGTCGAGTGGATGTGGTGTGTCTTCACCGACTGGAATACACATGTCGGGTAGCATGAATGGATCTGGTCCCGGGACCATCCCGTGAACAGACAGTAGGTTGACGCGTATAGGATGAAGGCCGCCTGGACGAGGTGAGGGACAGAAATGGATATACTGAGGAGGGCTCGAGCCGGCTTCAACGGCAAAAGAGTATTGTGGCGTACCGCAGACACACATCCGGCATACTTTTTGGGTTTGAGGTGAGCCAAGGCTTTCTTGACTTCGGGATCGTCCACAGAGTCAGACGTCAGATGAGCGACAGAGGCAGCAACATCCAGTTCAAGGACGATGAACTCTCCCCAGTGAGGAAGCGACATGGCGGCAAATATTGTTGTTGAGAGACAGAGGGCAAAAGACCGGCATATTTGAGGCGGATTTACGAACAAGAACAATAGGTCCTGATAGAGCAATGATAGAGAACAATAAATATGATTGATGGCAGCGATCGCTCCGAGTCCGGCAGCCGGCCCTTATGCAATGTGTGTAGCATTTTATGCACTGTCACTGTGTGTAGCAAAGGACGCTGGTTCATATACAACAATCACCTCAGGTGGGCGCTTGTTTCCGACGTCTTGAACTCTAGTTGGCTTCGGTGCTCCTTGTAGTATGATTGGCAGCGGCCTTCCTCTCTTTGCGGGGCCTAAACCGCGCCTGGTCCTTGCGTCCTAGAACAAGAAAACCCTACCGCTATGAGAACAATAACTGTTGCTCTTAAGATCAACGACTCCTGGACCAGTCTCGTTCTCCTAGACTATATAATGAATGCGCTGGTCCTCTCGACGGCTTTACCGACACCTGACTTACTCCTCCTGGCGTACTGCCTCGCACCATGCGTCAACCTTCCATTCAAGTTTCGGAATACCCACCGGCTTCTACCCTCACTCAGCAGACTTCTCCACCATCTGTCTCGGCGAGCAAGGAACATTACGGAAAGATACATCTCGTAAACGCGTCTCTAATCCATCCCTACTTCTCCATGTGTCGCCAAAGTCTTGACAGACTACAGAATTCGGACATCGCAAAATGCGGCACAAAGGGTACTTTGACTGTCCGCACTGCGAGAAAGTCTCTTCGCATGAGCCTTGTCAGTAAACCTGCTCCTACCCCTCCCGTGAACGCCTGGGACCTCTCGGCCTTTGGGAGTCCTAACCGCCCGGCCATTGTTTGCGCACCTCCCCCATGGGCCAAGGGCGACGACCGCAACAGAGCTTGGATGTTTTTGATGGGGACATTCTCCGACAGCGACGAAGACACGCTTCCCGAGATTCTCAAAGACTTCGCGATTCGCATATACACCAGTGGATTGACAGCTGAGGAAGCGAAAGATAGTGTCCACATAACACCTCCTTGGGATAGCACCGGACGAAAGGGCTGGGTTGTCCTGATTCCAGTGACAACTATAGATGGGAAGCTACCTGTCGCACGTTGGGGCGATCAGTATTCTGACTACCATCTGTCGACGGACGAATACGATGAACTTCTGTACAAAAGCTCACAGCGTGTTTCCACCTTCCAAACTTTGGCCCAGAATCCACTGTATGTTTCGACTTTCATTCTCGCTCTCCGCGATCGAAACAACCCAGAAGTAAGTTGCAACTCGACAACAAATGAGCCAACTGCTGACAGAAAACCATAGCTTTTATCTGAGCACATGCGCAAAATGAAGCTGGTCCAGGAGGAAGACAAGAAGCGCACAAAGAAACCACACAAAACCTCCAGTGCAGCAGCAGTAAGCCACCCAATTCTTCCCCGTCCTTCGGCTCACATCGCTGCAGCCTCCTATAGATGCAAAGTCGATTCTCAGTAGGGCTGCATCCCGAATGACTGTGAGTTGTCTTCGTGCAAGTGATCCCCGCCGCGTCTTAACTATTTGTTTAGCGCTTCAATCACGCTATCGGAAGTAGGCGTGTCAGTGTGGGGTCAGTACACTGAAAGCGGCGCGTCTGGCATGCAAGGTCCATGGTCACAGTGTCACGGTTCAGACTCGCATATCTGGTATACTTACTATGTTTTATTCACTACTTGTACACTCATCTTAGTCCTCACCGTCCACTGACCGAGGCTTCCGTCGGCGGCAACACTTTCACCGCCGCGCATACACTGTTGTGCAGTACACCCCGTACGCTGATTAGAACACAAGAGCAGGGCCTCGAACGCATCCGACTGTTACCTGAAGAAATATGTTTCATACTTACACGACCACCGCCATCTACGTATGTACGCTGTTGAACTATTGATCGTAGCCAGGTGGCCGACCTTCTGTAATGAGCAAGCTTCGATACCCTGCTCATACGAAGGAGGCCAGGTTATCGGGTTATATTGATCGATTCATGGTCTCATTCATGATCAGGCAAGGGCACAGTGCATATCCAACTCAGACTACAGTCCCCGGGCTCAGGGAATGTATCCTTGACAAAGAGTCCCAATAATTGAAGTAAAATTCGCCTCTGAATCGCCAGCAATATTATAATGAGGTAATACGTAGTTATACGTGGCTGCTAACGGGGCAGCCAACCTCACGTACCGCGCAACTTTACCACGAGACTCCGACTCAAGTTCCGGGTTATCTTACAGAAACGACGCATGAGGCGAAGAGGGTTTCGCTTGGCACTGACAACTGAAAAAAGAGGTCAGACAGAAAACGATACTTAATACATAGAATATACGTACTGTCTTGACGGAGTGCCTGCGCCTTACCGTCTAGAGAGTCGTCGAGGATTTGCGCTTGTGCAATCCTCTCCTTAACACGAGCTTTGTGGCCATTCACGAGTCTGGAGAGTGTGATCAGTATTCAAAACATCATCAGAGAACTAGGCGGGCTTACTTCTGCAACTGCTCAAGCTCTTCGAGGAAGTCCCATGGGTTTGCTATCTCATCTGCTGGTACTTCGTCGATGTCAACAGTGAATTTGATGATTGGCTCGTTTAGATCCTTCGCCATTCTATCCTCAACACTATCAACAGAGGCGCTGTACGTCGTTCCTCGATCATCAGCGTCGATATCCTGACCAAAGTCCTCTCCGCGTGCGACAGCTTCCTCGGCTGCTTTTGATGCATCAGCAAATGCAGCGACGATCCAGGAGTCATCAGGCATTTCCGGACACACGGGAGGAGTGGGATTTGCAGGAGGCGGCGTCGTTACAGTCGGCGGGACCTCAACTATGGGTTCGTCAGGAGAGTCCGTCCTTGCTTGTCTGTTCCTGAGCTTCGCCATCCACATCTCGTCCTCGTCACTCTGCATGCCAACATTGGCGCATTCCTCAACCTCAATGGAATATTTTCCAATCTCGCGTGGATCCTCAGCTTCATACTTCACGCAAAGAAACGGAGCTAGAGTCGAGGTGCATGGGTGATAACAATTTGGCCAGGGGAGAGGGGGGGACGGGATGAGCGGTTCGCGATTTAGCGGATGTGGGGTGCCTTCACCAACGGGCAGAGACATTTCGAGAAGCATGAATGGGTCTGGTCCGGGTACCATTCCGTGGACAGACAGTAGATCAACGCGTATTGGATGGAGACCGCCTGGACGTGGCGAGGGGCAGAAATGGATCCACTGAGAGGTGCGTAGCTCAGCTTCAACAGCAACAGCAGAAAGCATTGTGGCGTACCGCAGACACACATGCGGCGTACTTTTGGGGTTTGAAGTGGGCCAGGGCTTGCCTGACTTCGGGATCATCAACCGTATCCGATGTCAGATGGGCGACAGAGGCAGCAAGATCCAGTTCGAAGACAATGTATTCGCCCCACTGAGGAAGCGACATGGCAGCAGTGATTGTGGGTGACCGGTATGTGTGCCATATTTATGACAAGCGGACAAGAACAAAAGACCCCAACGACGGAAGGAGAACAATAACATACATGGCCAGGGATGGAAATAACCGCGCTCGGAGCAATGGTTGGACCACCGTGTTGGTATCAGTGGATGTGCAGCATCTCTTCCGAGAGTTTCAATGCCAGCACACGGTGATGGACGGGAAGTTGGACGGAAGGAAAGAGCGGTTATCAAAGAAATTGCCGATCGATCTACAACTACTCTCGGACACGACTTCCGTTTCTTCCAGACTCCTTCCCATTCGCTATAACACCCAGCAAAGTCATCCTAAATCCTGTAGCGAAATACTCAGTCCTAAATAATATCCCCTGAATGAGTTTTTGTACTGACACTGACATGATTCGAACCCTCGCTTGATCAATTGATGGTATTATATAATCGAAACCTTAATGACTTTGCTAAGGTGTTATAGCGACTGGCATAACTTGTCCCCTTCCGCTTGGCTTGTTTGGCATCGTCACTGCTGGCCCTCTGGCCCCGCCCACCTGCACTCCCTGTTCCTTACCACTTTTGTATCTCAAACCTCCATGAATGACATTGTATCATCAAATTGCCTCCTGTGCCTGCATCTTGACTAGTTAGGCCGTGTAATTGTCGTGTTGAGTAGAATGTTGGGCATTACCGACGCAAATGTCGGGACTCGGGACCCAATTTGGAAGTTAGTGCATTTGCAAGGCGGTCGCACCAATTCACTGCATTCATCAACCCGGAAGCCAAAAAAAAATTTAAATGAGAACAAGTATGATCCGAGGCATATATACAAGTCAATTGAGGCACGGATAGGGGACGGATGAAGGCTGCAGCGGGTGATACAGCAAGTGATCAGCACTGATAGATGCGCAAGGTGACCAAACACGGCACAATAGGTCCGACAAGTTATGCCAGTCGCTATAACACCTTAGCAAAGTCATTAAGGTTTCGATTATATAATGCCATCAATTGATGTGACGAGGGTTCAAATCATGACAATAACAATATTCATTTCAAGTTCATATTATCACTTATGTTTGAGTATCTCGCTCTAGGATTCAAGGTGACTTTGCTAGGTGTTATAGCGAATGGGAAGGAGTCTGCGTTTCTTCCATCTTTTTGGTGACTGGTTGCCTGCAGGATGTGACTTCAACCTAGCGCTATCGACTAGGAGGCTCGTCACAGGATGACTACGACTTTCTCATGGAGACTCAGACAAATATCAAGGCGCCGACGCGTCAGTTCGACTTGGGTTTGTAAGGCAGTATCATGATTGTTTCCTGGGAAGAGAAGCGCATCCCTCCGACACTCTCGGCTTGCGGGGACCACAGCACAAGATGATGCAGTGTCTTGCGAGTGCCGTGCAACATCGCATGTAACACCCATCATCGTCGTCTACAGCTCTAGTCTTGAATCCAAGAATCACGAAAAGCTCTCGATGAATCTATTCCAATGGTGGAAGGAACTGTCACACTCCAGCGAGCCTCTTCCACAATCATGGCTGCACATGTACGAGCCAACGAGAATCGAACGCATTTACGAATACCTGGTACGCCACAGCCCTCCCATACAGCACATCGACTCCCACTAACACTGACAAGTGCAACCACCGCATCCTTCATCTCGCGCGATATCTGCTCCTCACCTTTGCTGGCGTCTTTGCAGGGGCTGCTGCACTATTCGGTGGCGACTCGGACGAGAACGTACCTGTCTCGACTCCATCCTGCTTGACTGTGACTTTGGCTCTGTGCGCGATTTCCAGTGTCCTTGAGGATCTCCTGCGCGTAAGTGAAACCCCCGCCCCCCTTGGCTTGATATCTAATCCAGGCTCATTGTCACAGAGACCCATGTCTCCAGAGCTTGGCTGGTATCCTTGGAATTCACAACAATTGCCACGCATGAAGTGGTGTAGTTGTAGGCATGTCTTGATCTACTTGGTGATCTAATGCATTTTATTTGCGTTGACGCACTCATTTGCTCTCCCAGGACCATTATTTCGTGTTAACCTTCGTCGAAACTACGTGTAGTCTCTTAGCGGGAGCATACGGAGCCACGACGCTGGCATGGCAGGCTATTCACAGGCTACCTGCGTATGGATCGCTCGTCCTGACTCTCTCTATGTGCATCATTGCATTTGTCGTCGGGTTCTTCAAGTCAAAGGTGCTGTCAGTCAACATCTCGCTCGCTCATACCGTTGAAAATCCACAAGGTCGAGGAACAGCGAATGAATATTGGTGGAGACCTATCTATCACGAGAGATGTCCACACGACCACAGGATATGTCAGCCTGTAACCGAAAACTCCCATAGCTACTAGAACGATGACATTTTAAGCTCTTCTAGATCTAGCGGACATACTTAGAACGTAGGTTCCAAGCCGGGGATCGCGTTGTGCGGTACGGTGACTATAACGCTCCAGATGATGGCTGGTATAGCTGCAATGTATCAATGAGATGGCATGGAACACAAAAAGCCATGCCTACTGTATCTAATCATGTTAGTGTTGGGTTTGTACGCCAGTCTTAGTATCGAACATAAGTACTTGGTACGCTACGCATGTCATGATCAGAATGTATTCGCTAAGTCGGAAAGCTGCCTACCGCCGTCACGGATTACGACTACGGCGTAGATGTGGAGGTGGTCTTGACGCGTCAAGACACGCGGTTTTGTAGATGGAAGGACGAACAGGACAAGCCCAAGGTTCAATCCAACTCGCGTATCAATCATCGTCTTTCCTCGGTGGCGGACCGCATGGCTGTAGCATTCTCTGTGTATACCGCGTTAGCCTTGAGTCTAGAGGGGTACAGTAGTGGCGCACCTCTGTCATTTCGAATTTAGCGCGACCAATGGATTCTCCGTCAGCAAGGGCAACGAATGATAGCAGCGATGGGTGGCCGACGATGGACGAGAGCGTGTCGCGGTGCTGGTGGGTTATCCATTCGCTGTGCGTGGGTCGTCATCAGCAGCGACAGAAGTTACAGGGACGAGACGCACTATTTGCTGAGATCCGCGTGTCCTATATGATAATCAGACAATTTCTGGAGAGACGCAGGAAGGGAGCTCACCCGTTCCAGTATACCGAGCATGCACTGCCGAGACAAGTCCATCAACTAGAGGCACCGGAAGGAAGCAAGGGCGACGCACAATGTTCGAGCTGGGTATTGGCGGTGTATCTAAGCTCAGACGACTGGATGAAGTGTCGTGAGTGTGGCGAGGGACGTTGAGCAAAGAGCTGTGCTCACCATGATCGACGTCGAAAGGAGAGAGGTGAACGCGACCAAACAAGGATCGACAAAGACGTCTTGACTTCGATCCACCATTTCCGGCCAGGGAATACTCAATGCACTCTCACCGGTCTCTTTTTCTTTGTCATTCCCATGCCCAGCAACAGACGGTGCCCGCTGAGCGCTGAGGTTCGGCTGAGAGACGGTTAACACCACCCCGTGCCATTTGAAAACACAGACAGAGCTCGATGCCGGAACGACCCTCAAAAATCGATATTGCAGGTGGGAAGTCAACGTCTTGCCTGTCTAGCTGAAATCAGAACTGGCGCGAAGGTTGGACGCAGAAGAGTTCGGCGTCTATCGTAACAACTGCTGCGGGCGACGCGATAAATCAGCTCCAATGCTGTCCATCGAATTCTCTCTTCCTCGGACTTTCCCCGCCTTTCGAGGGCCATCTACGCTTGGATTTTGATGGGAACCGCAGACTGCAATGCCTACCACAATCACCCCGGCACGCATGATCAGCATTAGCACTGGGAGACTTCGAACAGTGCTAGTGAGTCTAGATTGCGTACTGGACTGTCTACATTATCTCACTCTTTCCTTCCAGTCAACATGTTCAGCTGGCACCTTTTCTCTCGTAGTTGTCAAACCCTCAAGTCTCCGTGGTTGGTCCAGAAGAAAACTTGACATGTCCGTGCGGTGCCCATGTCCGTGCGGTGCCGCCCGGAACTCTTACTCTTTTGGCCGTCCGTTTATACAGAGTCTTGTGCGACGCTGTCATCTCAACTGCAAGCGTGGCAGCACCTCGACCCGCCGTTCATTGAGTAGGTTCGTGGCGCATCAGCTACCAGTGCCAGTGTCTAACTCATATAAATCTAGATGTGCAGATCACTGTCGACATGTGTCTGCTGGACGCTAAAACACCCGCTCGCAATCGTTTGTGATGAATCATATCTTTCTCACCCACGCCAAGCTTGGGACCAGCGGCCAGCGTGCCAGCAAGATCGTCGCCAAAGACGTCCAAATGACCTGCCGTCCGTATCAGCTTCGAAGCTCCAGCAGGGCTGGTATACCGCTGACTAGTTGCGGTGTTGTGTTGGGGCGGATCTGGAACGACCACTAACTCTGACCCGGAGTTCTTGATTGTGGGGGGGGCTTCTGCTGTCCGGACGGCTTAACCACAAACTACGACGACATGGTCTCTGTACATTCGCAATGTGGTAGGAGCTCTCCCTTGCTGTTTTACGATGCATTCTGACGATTCTCTCGTTGAAGGTCTCCTCGACATCACTGATCAATGTCTCCAGATCATTCTGCCGTTTATCTCGCGACGTGACCTTCAGTCTCTATCTATGGTCTCGCGACGGTTTCACGAGCCGTGTCTACGTGCACTGTTTTCCAGCTGGACGTGGCTGATTGCCTTCGCTGGCAAGGACTATCGCCCCGTTCACGCGTTCAAATACATCAGGCATGTCCTCTCCATCTACCAATACCGTCCACTCAATCTGACAGAGTGATAGGCACCTTCGAATCGTATACGAGTCCTCGCGTCCGTCAATCGGCTGTATCGGCAACCTCATGAAGAACATTCCCCATTGTATTGCCCAAATGACAGGATTGACATCAATCGTCCTCCAGGCTCAGGCTAGCCGGAAGTTCCCGGGCCCATCCGCCGCCTTACTCCAGACAGTCCTATCTCTGCCGCGTCTCCAGTCATTAGAGATCGCGAATCCATGGACGGAACCGAACGAGACCTTCTGCCTGGCGTCTCTGAAACGTATATCCAGACCCGCGGCCCCGCTTACGCGATTCGTGTACCGCCCAGCACTCAGCGACGAACACACCCATGCCACCGACGATCACGGACGCGTTGACCCCAGCAAAAGTTTGTATGGGAAGCGTAACGTCAGACGGCTCAACACGGAAATCGACAACCTGCGGGTCATACTTCGCCATTGTCGATCGAGTATTCGCGTGCTGGAACTCCCTGCTGAGATCGCGGCATACGTTTTGCAGCCACCGTGGCCGGCGCTGGAGAGTCTGACTCTCGAGGGATGGTGTCCGGACGTGGTCACTGAGATGCACGATGTATGGATCGATGCTGTGGCGGTCAATCGGAACTGCAGGCTCCGGTATCTGGATCTGCGTTTTTTGCAGATAGCGTGTAACCATTCGCGTCCTGCGTACCAGCACGACCCGGATGCGTTGCGAGTGTTGCGGGTGCGGCTACGCTCGCTGGAACTCCTGCGTTTGGCAAATCCGAGGCCTGACGATGTCTTATTCAGTGTCGTACCGAACACACTTCGAACGTTGTCACTTGTGGCGTATCCGCGACCATACACACCTCCCTGGTACACGTCTCCGAGGATAAATATTCTATCGTGTTCAAAATTGCATCGCATTCTTCTCCGTGGATCGTTCAACCACCTCCGGTGCCTACACATTTCGTATACTTGTGACGAAGACGAAGGAGCGCTCCTTCGTGACCTTCCTGGAATCTGTCCTTTGCTAGAAGAACTTGAACTGAACCGGTATAATCGTCCTGAGAGTCCGTACTCTTTCGTTGTACGTTCATTACGGTTCTTCTCTGTCCAATGTGGTAGGCTGATGTCCTATTCTACAGCCTGCATTGCCTTCATTTCGGTACTTGAGGACTCTTCGACTGTGCCTTGAAGACGGAGTAACGGAACGGTGTTTTACTGATATGGAGAGGAGGGAAGAGGTCGTTCGAGATGTTGCTCTGAAGGTACCTTCCCTCGAGCGTATGAGTCTGTACCTTCGGCATGGAGCGGGGAAGTCGTGCGATCCGAGGTGGTGGGATTGGGACATTGTGCGGCGGGATAGCGAAGTAGAAGTCAAGCTTCTAGCTCTGGAGTTCAAGGGTGGTCTTTGTGACGGATGTTCGCAGGAAGATACAGTGTTGTGAGCTTTTTGAGACGTTGTTCGAATAACAAGAATCTGAAGAAGTAACACCGCAATGAGATGCGAGAGGATCAAGCTGAAGAATCAAAAATTCCCCAGCACGAGCTCCGTGTTGTTGATGAACAGTCATTCTTCAGTCGATGCGCATTTGATGGAAGGTTGTCTTTACAAGACGAGTCAAGTCTCAGGAATTCGCCATAAGCAGGGTTTGGTGTTGTCGAAACTTCAACTCGAAAGCCTGGCGCATTTGTGGCTTGGATCGGCCTGAGATCAATGCCGGTCGGCAGCGGCAGCCGGCCTTCCACGTGTACACAATGGCACAACCCTCGTTCTAACCTCCTTCCTCTTTGGCATCTATTCTTCTTGCAGTCTGATAGTTATGATGCGCACACCCCCTCTCAGCTACAATTACCATGTCACTTCCTGAATACATCGTCTTCGAGCTCGATCTTACCGCCTCTGTCGCAACCCTGGAGGATGCAGGAGTCGCCGAAGTCAGCTCGACAATCAAACCGAAGAAATACGCTGGATACGTTAGCGGGGTACGCCACAATCTCTATACTCGGCCATAGCTTACCTCACCTTCTCTAGTGGAGAAAGTTTTCCCCTTCACCAGGCACTCTTCATCCAATCCGCGTCGTTCCACCCTCTGTTCACGGAATGATTCCTGGTCCAAAGCCATTCATGCTTCCCGAAATGTCTATTCCCGTTGGCAAAGACACCCCTCATCCTCTGAATCGCGAACCAATACTTCCTGAACTACCTCTCCCCTGGCCGAATTGCTACCACCCATGTTCCGAGTCGCTGGAAGTTGCTCTTTGCGTGAAGTACGAAGTCGAGGACACCCGCAAGACTGGAAAATCCTCTATCCCTATCGGAAATGGCGCCCGTGTTGGTACACAGGGTGCCTGGGATGATGGCTGGACGTCTGAGCTTTGAGCAAGCAGGACTGTCCTGACCGACCCGTGGCTGAGCGCTGATCATGCGGAGGACCCGCCTCTGGATCCCGCCCCCATTCTGTATCCGGAACTGCCGGATAATTCCTGGATAGTCGCCGCCTTTTCTGCTGCAGAAAACTCCTCTACCAATCCACTGACATACGAAGAAGAACAAGACCTCGAAATCGATTCGGACGAACAATCGACTTACAGCGCCTCCGTTGACAGTGCTGCAGAGAGACGGGCGGAGGATTTACGCGAGCCTATCATCAAGTTCTCTGTCGACATCGATGATATCCCAGCGGATGAAATAGCGAACCCATGGGAGTTCCTTGAGGAGCTGGAGCAGCTAAAAAGGTAAGTTCTCGTCACTTTTGTAACATCATTCTCTAAAGTTGTCAGTGCCAGACGAAGACCTCTCCGTTTCGTGCGCCGTTTTTGCATGATTGTTCGGGACATGACTCGGAGTCTTTTGGTAAAGGTTCGCGGTATATGAGTCCAACTGAAGTTGTAGCGACATCGCGTTGTTCCGAATAGCACTTGCCTTATTCCGCTACCCTTCTACTACATATACTTATGGGCATTCGTATGTGATTCCTTTTTGCACAGAACTTTTCATCTCTCTAGCAGAAGCTCCGACTCAGCTATGTCTTAACTCATCTGTCCTCGCCTTTGTTTGTCTTCAGTTGTCCAAGTCGGCATCAAGCGAAATCCCCTCCGCTTCGTGAATTGCTCCTACAGGTTAATTCGAAATCTAAAATCAGGTCTGATGATACAATTGCGCCGTATGTGACGGGCCAGGGGCAACGGAGGCCACGCAAATGTCGCAGCAATAACTGCTTTGTGAATTCGTATACAGTTGACTATCTGTCGCGAAGTTGGACGCTGACGATACTCACACAGCTGATCCTACGCACAAGAGTTCACACGGTACGGTATGGTCTTGCCTTCTAGTACGCTCACGTTCAGGTACTTGCTTAGCTCTTTTTGACAGTGCTGCAAAACTTTGAGAGCAGGCTATGTCGTCGTCTTCTTCTGCTCCATAAACATATAGCTGTGAGAAAGCACCCTTCACCCTAACTCAATGGTGGAGCCAAGTAACACGCGTCTCAATCCTGAATCCTGATTGCTGTCTGGATCTGAAACTTCTTTGTGTTCTGTCGCTACTAGTGCTATTGCATTCCCTCCTTCAAGACACGGAAACAATTCAATTTTCACTGAGTCCTGCGCCTTCGAATTT
The DNA here is from genome assembly GCA_019915135.1 of Strobilurus pachycystidiatus. Taxonomy (NCBI): domain Eukaryota; kingdom Fungi; phylum Basidiomycota; class Agaricomycetes; order Agaricales; family Physalacriaceae; genus Strobilurus; species Strobilurus pachycystidiatus. Next base: position 2,353,196 of record JAHLMK010000004.1, read on the forward strand.
GTCCATGTCATTTCCTTGTTACGTTTCCAAAAACTTAACCTGCAGGCCCTTCTGATTATTAGGATATATGCCCAAATTGAGGGTGACTCTACAGCTGACTTCATCGTCGCTGTGTTCAACTTCTAACACCGGAGCTGTTGAAGGCTTCATGCCACCATCTATTCGTGTTGACACTGCTGTTGCCATTGAGGTCCTCGCGCCTTTAGTTGCCGTCTTAAAAGAAGCATCGAGTCATTCAGGTATCGCCCAAGCGGTTCAAAAAAGTTTTCGAGCCATATTCAAGATGTCTCGCGCAGAGACTGCGGTTGTCAACACACTCTTTCTGGGGGTTATAGTTCGTAAGTTCTCCAATTATCTTGGTGTTCACAAAACTGAAGTCGCGTCAGTGTCAGGGATAGTCATAGGCATGGGTACTGCTGTTGCTGTCCTTTATTGCATCAGGCGGCGGGGTGTCGAGGACTCCACGCTTGCTATCCCATTGCATCTTATCGATTCCCGGCAACCTACCGCGGACCAGTATGCGGTCTACACCGACACTAAACTCTCTTTGGATGAATATTCCGACGCGTTTTTCATTGCGATACCCACGTCGCCCCATTCGGACGTTGCTGTGAAGCTCATGGGACATGCGGCTTCCGAGTCCGAGGCATGCTTTGTTGGAACGTACAGCGATCCGGAGACAGAGCAGTCATTGGACCCCTTGGCGAGAATGGGAAGTGCTTAGTGCCGTCGACATCAACTCCGGTTGTAGAACCAGTGAGCACAATCGGCTCCCAATGGTAGTCTCCCTAACCCCTCTTAATCGAATGTAGGCCGGCTCGAATTGTTTCTGGTGTATGGTCTTGGTGTTTGAAGCTGTCGTGCTTGCCTCTCTTACTAGTATCTTCGCTCGTTGACCTTATTAAACATACCGAAGTGTCCGTTACCGTTCTACCTTCAATGTACTTGTCATAGCGCTTGGACTTCTACATGAAACACAATGAATTGATTCATCTGTATCGATTCCAACTCTGGTACATCCCCTTCTACTCTCAAACAGCTGTCGCCAATGGGATAGCCTGCCCGGTCGAGGGAACTGTAACGGCCACCTGAACACCGTTATTTTCTCCGACACCGACTGCGCGTGTGATGGGCACACGAGGCTCGTAGCGGCGAAAGCGCCTCTTCCACGGACAGGAGACGATGCGGTGGCGGCGAGTCAGGTAGAAGAGCGCAACGAGCGCGAGGATGAACACAACTGTGCGATGGATCGTCAGAGAGTAATAGAAGAGAACGAGACGCGACCTACAGCCACAGAATATGGCAAGGGCTGCAACAGCGCCGCGAGAGAGTTGGAGGCGAGAGTTGAAGACGTAAATCATGTTTTGGTCATGATTGCGGGAGTAGATGTGCATCGACGACGTATTGATGTTCACAAAGGACAGACTGAGTTCTAAAGAGCAGTGGATGGGTAGGGTTTTTATACGAGCTCCCACTCGCCCGATCATCAGGATAGAACGCCAAGGCCAGCCTTGATTATCATCGTTCAGCTATAGCGTTCTTCGAACCTGGGGAAGTTGCCTAGGACAGCAATATGTCGAATCGTGTTTCAGGGATATGTGGTATATGATTATTTGTACTGCAGCGTATCTATAACCTGGTATAGAATCAGCTTCGGAGCTTGAGCCATGCTGTGTTCAGTCAGATAAGGGTCAATCATGGAAAGAAGAGTAAGCGTATAGGGAATGGACTCAAGGTGTGATGCGTTCGTACCGAAGTCACGGTGATAAAACTTTGCGCTTTCTCTTTTCATTCCAATCGTGCGCAATGCATCAGAGAAGAGTACAATTGAAATCACAGGCTAGATGTTTCTACACGAAGAAAGGTGTCCAGCAATCGGAGCATCAGACAAAGAAAGAGACTCGCGCATGCAAAGGCCAGTGTGATCAGGAAGAGGACTGGGGTACGGAGGCAGTTCAACAGCGCTGGAGTCGTGAGTTGACTGACTGTTATTGCGCATAATCACGGTGGAGTATCGCCTTTGCTCTTGGTCCAATCGCAATCTTTTCCGTCCATCACGGTAGGGGTGGGTACGAGTCTTAGCTGTAAGCGGCTACTATCAGTACATCGTAAAAGAGCTGATTTGGCCGATAAGAGACCTACACGAGGAGAGGTGTCCAGCCGTCAATGGGCTCAGCAAGGCGAAGAAAACGTACTTACGGATATGAGGTAATGCGGTGCACACCGTGAGCTCGGATGGAAAGATTTCATAGCAGCTGGCAGTGGTTGCCCGCACAGTCGCCATTTCAACAGAGCCCTGAGAGTGATACTCAAAGGAGTCGACAAGTCGAACCATTCGTCAGAGATGGAAATGTGAATTTCAATATATGGAAGCGTTCATGGCTAATTATGGCCGACTGCGGATTCGAATTTCGCACAGAGTAACCCGTCACTGGTCATGTATCATCCAGATAAGCCAGCGATTCCGCAGAAACATGGGCGCAGTGCCTCGAGCCTCGAGGGTTTCCGGAGCAGGGCGGCGTGGGCGGCAGACAGTGGTCTAAGTCAAGCGTACCACGAGGAAGAGTCAGATAGCTATTAGCTACTCAGGCAGCAGTCTAGAGAGCTTTTCGAGTCGTGCAACCAGTTTAAGCTCCAGTCTATACAATGTAAGTATCAGTCACGGCATGCCAGATTGTTAGTGTTGGGCTACAATATCGTACCATATCAGTATTGCGCATCCAACTGGCATGGAACGAAGTGAGCTGAAGGCTGGAGGCGGCGGAAGGCATAGCTCCAGCCAGGCGAGCTGAGGGCGAGTCAGGCGTATGGAGAATGCATGTTTGACGAGGTAAGAGACCAAGCCTAAGGGCGATCGTCGATCGGGCACCTTGCCTCTTGCCATCACCGCCCCGGTGTCTCACACAATTCTACCAGCCTCCTCTGCCCGCGTTTCAGTCGTAGGAGTGCGCATTCTCATTTTCTCCCTTCGAGCTCAAGGCCCAACACGTCATCGTTTACTCGCCCAAAGACTCTCCGTTGATATCACGACGTTTGCGAGACGACTGGCCCTTGTTGGGGGCCGCTGTGCGACGCCCATGCGTCGGAGTCGCGTCAAAGGCAACCGAGGAACTGGAGCTAAACTTTATGGCTCGTTGGTTGTGCATAGGGCGTATACGACAAACCGGTATCGACTTGGTCATCCACTTCTTCTTCGCCGTTATCCTCGATATTCGTTCCCTTCGCGAAGACTGGAGCTTGTCTCATCAGAACGGGAAAAGCTGCAAGCTCCGCAAAGATGGCAACACACGGACCACACATCTGCTGCACCGGGGAGCACCTCATTGCTGATCTTTGGTAATTAAAGTAGCCGACGGGCATTGCGTGGAAAGACGCTCTCACAGATGCCCTGTGGATGGCGTCTATAAGAACGGCAACGGCAATGCTTCGTAGCTTTCACTACCCCACCATGTCGAACTCTCTCGTTCTCGTCAGTGCACCCTTCATTCTATCATTTCTCGCTTATGCCTCAATGTGCACAGGTCACAGGAGCCTCTGGATTCGTCGCGTCCTATATCATCACTCTGCTCTTGAAGGAAGGTCACAGCGTTCGAGGGTCCGTACCATATCCAAGCCTTCAAATGTTTCGTTGCTGACGCCCTGGTAGAACTGTCCGCTCTGGCAAAATTGACTACCTCAAGGGTACCGCCATCAGCAAAAATCCCAACTTGAGTCTTGTCCCGGTCGATGACATTGCTACAGATGATCTAACCCCTGCCATGAAAGGTATGTCGATTTTGGTACCCTCCAGAAATGAGTACTCATGTTCCCGACAGATGTTACCGCAATCATCCACGTCGCGTCTCCCTTGGCTGGACAAGCAAGCCCCGAGGTCACCGTCTCTGTGGGTCGCATCTCAGAACGAAGACTTGAACACTTCTCACCGGTAGTCAGTCGGCCAAAAACGGCAACCTGAACGTTTTGAAGACTGCCGTCAACATGGGCATATCAAAGGTTGTCATTACGAGCAGCTTAGGCACGACTCTTGACCGTAAGTATTCGGATCGCTCGAAATGGAAGTGGAGTCTCATTCTCTTCGCAGCCGATATGGCCAAGGCATACGCCGGAGTAGTCATCACCGAGAAAGGTTGATATTTGTCTTTTCTCGAAGTGCTTATGTTGACTTTCCCTCAGACTGGGGCACGGTGACCGAAGAAGAGACTCTCAGTGGCGAGCACGACCCGCTTTGGATTTACATTGCCGCTAAGATCATCGCCGAAAAAGCTGCTTGGAAGTTTGCCGCCCAACATGCTTCCCTCGACTTGTCGACCAGTACGATGAACCATGCTTGTCTTCTTCTCACAAACTGAATGGTCTTTCATTGCAGTCAACCCTCCATTTATCTACGGTCCTCTCAACCCCGACTTTCCCGTTCCAGATCCCACCCGCCTCGGAGCGAACGTCCTGGTATACAGTCTCATCAACGGGGAACCCGGGCGTCCTCTTCCCATGCCGCTCACGCCACTGTACACTGACGTTCGTGATGTCGCCAAGGCGCATGTCCGCGCACTCAGCGTCCAGGGGAACAAGCGGTTCTTGATCTCGGGTGGACACTTCACTTGGAAGGAGGCGGCGGAGTACTTGAATAGGACGATGCCCGAGATAAAGGCGCGACTGCCGTCCACGGAGGGCGCGCCAGAGTTGCCTGGAAAAGTGTCTGAGACGGATGTGAGCTCCGCGAGAGAGCTCTTGGGGCTCAATGAGTATATTCCATGGGAGCGGATGATTTTGGACACGGTTGAATCGTTGATTGGTGTCGAGGGTCAGTGACTGAGGTATATAATGACGCCAAGCTTCTAAATTCAGATGTTACACTGTCGATTACAACAAAGAAACTACCGTCAAGTAATGAAATGCTACATAACCCAATGTTCTATGTGCAAAGTAGAAAATGCAGACAGCACGAAGATATAAGTATCAAGGAAACACGTCATTCGACCAAGTCCTGATGCTTCGAGCAACCTCATCCCGAACCACCCTCTGCCTCAACACTTACAATACCACTCAGACTCTCCGCCACCCCACGCAACTCGAACCTCGGGACGCCTAAGTAGTCCGCAACTTGCCTCGGGCAGTCGAACCCACACACCCTATGTATCTCCTCTAGGAACTCATGTCGGCGCACCATCCTCGACCTGGGCGTGCACACATGCGGGAAGATTGTCTCTGCCAGCGTATGCCTGACGCTGAGTCCGACCCCGAGAACGTTCAGCTGCGCCTGTGACAGCCTAGAAGCGCGTTGATCGTGTCCGAGGGTGATGAAGTAATTCGTGGACGGGTCGGTCTCGAAAGCATTCGCGGGTGGGAGGTGTAGGTAGATCGTAGTGGGTGCAAGTTGATCAAGAGGTTTGGTACAGGAGACGTGGAGGACGCTGGCGGTTACGTCTATGTCAAGAAAGCCATGAGGACCATCGATGCAAACAACAAAAGCATGGTACTTACAAAGGAAAGTATCAGCCTCAGCTACGTTGTGTGTCGAAGCAATCCAAGCAGCCTGAGAGAAATACGCGTAGAACACTTCTTTGAACGACTCATCCTCTAGCTGCGAGAGGATCGTGATGCTCTGAGTGTCCGGGTTTGCCAGATCAATGGTAAGTCTACAAGACATGATCAGTCGATGGAGTAATTCAGCCTCCCAGACACGTACCTAACCGAACCATCCGCGTACGTTGTCATGGACTCGGCACTCAGAGCCGAGGGTGGCTTGAGAGCCCAAGACCGTTTCAGCCCCGAACAGTCGAGCGAGGCCAGCTGCTTCCAATCCTGCTTCGCGTACACCGCGACAGTCCCTCTCTCGAGATGTCCCGCGAGCTGAACGCTGACGGACGGCAGCCACATGACAAGGTTATAGTAGTCACGGAGATAGTTTCGTGCGATGGGATGAGCGGCGAGGTCCGTCGAGGATCTTTGGATGACAGGTGGGTCATGGAGGGTAGTGAGCGGGGTGCTCGTGTTGTAAACAAGGGGCGAGCGCCAGTCCTCGAGATGATCGATTGACTTGAAGTCCGTCAAGCACACATCACCGTGTTCATCAACGGAGAAAAATCCATGCTTCGGAAAAGACTTGATGTCAACATGAGTTTCTGCGACTGGAGGAAAGACATACGTGAAATGACTCGACCGTAAGGCCGTGCACGGAAGTTAGGAAATTGTGGACAAGCTAATGACATATGAGTTGGCATTCAGGGTGAGACTCCAGATGGTCCACTCACTTCAAGTTCGTGGTTTCGAATCTGCACGAACTATTGAGCGATGACGCAATGATACACGACAATGCAACTCACAGCACTAGTACGTAGCCTGATCTCTCCCATGACGGACGGCTGTGACTGGGTGATCAAGTTCTCCAGCAGGAAAAGCTCTAGATGGATGGTCAAACATCAGTCCGAGGCAAATCGAAGCAAATGGTACTCACTTCTATCGAACGCTACTGCCAGCATTGTGTCCGATTCACAGACGCCGTAAAGTTGAGCCAGGCTGTTGAGACCGCGAGAAACGAGTCTGAGCAGCGCCAAATCGCGTTCGTAGTCCTTGAATAAGCAGCGTCAATTAACGAGTACAGCAGGATCAACGGTAGCACTAACATCCCGATGACGGTAGATACGAACTGTCCGCGCCTTGGAAGAGTCACCGACGTGGGCTAGGTAAGAACGAGCTGGAGGCTCGTGGGGCCCCGAGACTGGGACCATTTGACTCTTGAGAGCCGGTAGCTCCTCGCCTATTTCGATGTCGTCTTCGGTGATGTGGCGGATCTGTATGAGTTATTAGAGACGACTCTCGCTATCAAGACAGACAACTGTAGGACCTACATGGTCGTCGTAGACGTTGTCTGGTAGGACTTGACTGCTAGGGAGAGAATGGCCCGAGGTATTGACATTCGGTCGGTCAAGCACCACTTCAAGACGAGACTGCGCATCGAAGCCGAATGTCCGTTCGAACGGAGCGGCGATCTCTAGACTTGTGGAGTCTTCCTTTGCACTAATGAATAGTCGATCAAGCTCGTCGACGATGGTCTAGAATAGATAAGGCTATGCTTTCCACGTCAAAGGAGAGGCGCCACAGACCTTGAGCGTAACCCGGAAGTCCTTGAGGTGAATGTTACATTCGGTACGACATGCTGGCTCTTCAGAAGACTCTTCAATCTCCGATGATGATATGTGTCGTTGAACTCGTTGCATTTGCCTATAGAAGTTCAGCGTCAGCGCCACATTGGGGCAAGATCCGATGGATATGCGTACTCTTTGAGTTTTGCGCACGCGTCGATGAACGCCCTACGCTGGACATGCGGCAAATCTTCGGCGTCCAGAAGCGAAGTATGCGCCACATCAACGAAGTTGAGTACGCGTTTGAGGCTTGCCTCGGCCTGTGCAGTGTTCTACTGGGTGAGTACATGCTGATCCCCATCGTCAAGAAGAACCCACCTCGACCATTTCGAGAAGGGTGACGATTGTCCCATGAGTGCCTTGCGAACCAATTTCTGAAGACGGGAGAGCGTCGCCGCTGTGGACCGGGACGGTGCTGTGACGTGCTTGCTGCGCAGGATAAGCGCCACATGCTGGAGTGTCGGAAGACATGGTGGAAGTGAGTAGAGGGCACAAATGATCGTAGCCACTATTATATTGTGAGGCGATTGATGCCGTAAGGCATGGACAGTCCTTTGATCTGCACCGATTTCGAACAGCCTTTGACTGACTCGGAAGAGCCAGTGTTCATGACTCTGACAGTACCACGCCGCTGAACGCGTCTGCGAATGACGAATCCCGCCTCCCGAGCTTGATGACAAGGAAGATGTGCTCCAGAGCCATTCCGAAACACAATTCTGGAACATGAATGTTGCTATCCAGACAGGATCTTCTATTGAACAAAAGAGGTGACACTTCCTGGAGTCGTGGCTGAAGGGTGGCCGGTCTAGAAGACGGAGGCCGACGCGGTTTAGTACGAGGTGGACTTCATATAGGTCGATGAATGCGGTTTTCATGGCTAAGCCGTGCACGCCAGCAATGCGAAGTTGAATGTTAGATCGCATAGGGTTCTATGGAGAATATAGCGGAGAATGCGGAGTGATTTGACGACTGTGTCGTCGTCAGAAGATGTCGCTTCCGAGTTGCATATGCGCACCAATTCCCAAAATTCAAAACCCTCTTCTCCGAGAGTATGTGAGCTATCATGTCTGCAAGCACAAACACAAGTTTCTGAGGCTGGACAGCGGTTCGGCGACGGCACGGCGCGTGGACTGTCCCAGGACGACGAAGAGGGAAAGAGGGAAAGCCCCGATCGGGACTTTCCGCTCTCTGCTTCGTGCAATCGTCATCGGCAGATGCACTCTGAATGCAGTACGCCTCAGCGATGTTCACCAATTCGACAACACATTGTAACAATCTAGTGACTGGGAAGTTCCGGTACGGGTAGAGCGTGCCATTGCTACCGTCTCAACAACTCAGTGACGAGCGTCGGATATGTCCCTATTCTAGATACATATCGATACTGTTTACGACACACTACACAGGATGGGCTGCGATATATCGAGACATGGAGAAATAAAGCTCCTGTTTCAACCATTGCTCGCTATTTGAGGAGACAAGGGAATCCAGTGCTGCCAGTGCAGCGTTTAAGGTCATCCGTTTACCGCAATGAGGATGCATCAAACCGTCCAGGATAACCTCGATTTCCTCTACATCTGACTTGTTGTAGTTCTGGATAGATTGCATCAGTGAACGTCAGTCCTCAGAGTAACGACGTACCAGGGTGACCTCGTAGAGCGTTTTACCAATATTATAGATGTCCAACATGTATGGGTTAACGTAGAGATTGTTCAACTCTGGGGCAGTGTGCCACTGCGAGCGAATGCTCTTGGAGGTGACTGCAACATGGTCGATGATCCCGGGCCAGTATTGGGCCGTCTCAAAATCCACGATATAATACGCCACCGGTGCCACCGTACACCGTGGCAGTGCCTGTAGTTCCGTGCCCATTCCATCACTGCTGAAAAGTGTCGCAAAATGGAACCCATTGGGATATATCTTTTGGGGATCCATCAAGATGTTGAATGGGCCAATATCGCTGGTGCCAAATGATGTCAAGCTCGAATGAATCTCGACGAACAATGCGTACCCGTGTGCAATGTTCCGGCCATGAAGAAATTTGACGCCCTTAAGAAGAGTGAAACTCTGCAAGTGCATTGTGAGGAGCTAAAATCTGACCTCGACGACTTGACGAAGGCAGTCTATGATTTCCCAGCGACAGTGAAAGATGGGCGAGACAAATATATGCAGGAGCGGTAACACCATCAAAACCAAGTTCTCGTCATCGGCAACAGGAAGAACGCCAAGAAGAGGAATGGTGTGGTTCTCTGCGACGCTATTTTGGGGGGAGGAAAGTTCTCGGAGCATCCTGAGTTCCACAGAGTCTCGCGTCGTTCGCTTCAGTGCGACTCGAACACCATCAGAAATTCGGGTGGCGTCGAGTACTTTGCGAATGATCTAAAATCAAGTAAGAGAGGGCATTCAGTTCGAATATCCGGGCTTGCCGAGTTCACATGCCAATCTTCAAAGTTCTGGATAGGTTCGGAGCTCTTGCTACCGTCTGGTAAGATCCAAGATGGATTCCAATCTGGGTGATACCGCGGTCGAAGAGCATATCCCAGCCGTTCTAGATGAGGCTTCTGTTGAACCCAGAAGAGTTCCCCGGCGTCTCTCTGCTCAGGAAACATGAGGTGGATTGATTGTGGCTGTTGTTGTTCAAGTTTGCTTCTCACGCGGACATGTGAGCCTGAGTCTCCCCGAACCTGGTGAACCTGACGTTCCTGTGGGTCCATGTCGGCATCATTGGTCCTTGGATCAGAGTCCGTCACACCAGATATTCCGAATCCTTGAATTTCTAGGTATGTAAGTACAAACGACCACAGTATTCCAAAGAGAAATCAGTCTATAACGACAGAAACTCCCCCCGCGAAGAGAGGTCCATCCATTACCTTCAACTTGACAACGCAATCACCGCCCAAGGCGCACTAGCCACTGCGCATGTACAGCACCGTACTAGCCTCGAGCTCACTGGAGTGACTCACCGCACATATCGCGTACGCGCCCAAGTTACGAATCCGAGCCTCTCAGAAGGCGCATTCTGTCGATGAGTCGATCGGACAACGATTGGAGGGAAGTCCGATCGGGACTTCCCGCTCCTGCCGCTCTTAGCTTCGTGCCATCGTCATCGCCGACATCTGCCCGCACGAATTCGACACCTCGACACCGAATCTGTCCACTCTCATGCCTTGCCATTTTCCATGACGCGTTTTTCTCTTCTATGGTGGTGGCCTACGCCATCGCTTCGCCTCTATGCCAGCAGCCAGCGTGCCAGACGACGAAGAACTGGGCAATCAAATACCGTCAAGACGCGCCTAGTCTTTTCGCGCGCTCGTCGACGTCGAAGCCACGGCCTGTAGGCGGCCACACTGAAGGAAAAACGCAGGTTGTGGGATACATAGGTGAGCCAGGCTGCTGTAGACAGTTCGTTATCTAAAAGAATCCTCTGTGCAGAACTAGAATATTAGTGCCCTTGTACCGGTAATTTTCTAATCGGAACACGCTCTCGTGCTACGCGTCGTGTCTATGTGCCGTGACATCCAGCCTCAGCAAGGACGAAATCCGAATAGGGTCTTTCCTGTGGTCGTATCTGCGCTATGGCTCCTCTCCGCTGGTACTTAAGACGCACCCATAGCCCCTTCCCATCCTCACTCTTTTCCCCTTGAACCACCACCTTCACACAACCCCTATCGCCACACCATCTCTATCATGCCTTTCACCAACATCACCAACACCCAAACCATCTCTCGCAAACAAAGCATCCACGGCAAATCAACCGCAGCGAAGGCTCACAAGACGCGCATTCAAGCCAAGCAAGCTCGTCTACGCATCGCTGCATGGGCGCAGAGCCGTGCGGAGAAGCTCAAAATCGACGCGGATAGACAAGAGGCGCTTGAACTCCTGGAGGGGAAGCGCCAGCGCCCCACTGGCACTTCCGGGTGTGGGACATTCATGCAGTTCAAGCTCCTCTTGGCCATCCGCGCGAACGAGGCGGAGGAGTACGAGGTGGTCGACTGGGCTTGAGGCGTCTCGGGATGTTTACCCTAGATGGGTTTTGAATCCGTCTGGCGAGAATGGCGTACTCGAGATTAGCTCCAGTCCAGTCGACGGAAGACGCATTACCCCTCCTTCGACGCGCTTGCTGACGCCCCTTTTCCAGATCTTTTGATGTATTGGCCTTCGCTGAACGCGGAGGCGTAGCTAACCTCTTGCGGACAGTAGTGGGCGGTTCTTTGGGTACTGGGGGATCATATCTTTTTCGCAATTTGGGATCGGGGGGCGCACTACCTTTTTTCGAGCTGGAGCAATGCTCGGGGATCAACTGGCGGACGCCGAGGCATGAGCGTCTCGGGATGGCTGCCCTAGATGGACTTCGGATCCGTCTGGCGAGAATGGCGTCTTGGAGATTACCTCGCGTTCAGTCGACGGAGGAGGTGGTACCTTCCGACGCGCTCGCTGACGCCTTTTCCGGGTCGGTTGTGTCATAATTCTGGCCTTGTGCGATGCGGAGGTGTGGCTAACCTCTCGCGGACGGTGCTTTGGGTACTGGGGGATCAACGCTTTCGTAATTTGGGATCTGGGGGCTTACTCCCTTCTCTCGAGCTGTTTTGTAGTACAGAGGGCCAGTGGGTGTTGTTGCGGAGGAGGAGGCGGTAGATGTATCCGTTGGTGGAGAAGCCGCTGTAGTTGGGCTCTGGCCCGAGGAGGTTCGGCGATCTTGCATACTGGCGGGCGCCGAGGCGTCTGTGGCATCATTCACACAACCTTTCGAGTCAGAGACCTATTGGGGACTCCGGGAACTGGCAGGCCCTACGGTGTCTGTGGCACTTTCGGCTTCTTTTGAGCTGAACAAATATATGGGATCTGGGGGAAACATTACGCTACGGCGGTGAGATATTCGGGTTTTCGAGACTCTCCCTCCGAGGTGGGGAGGACATTTGTGAGCTGAAGAAGCATGTACTTTCCGGGGGTGCAATGCTATGGCGTACCTAGACACTTGTCCACACGCTGCTGTAGAAGCCTTGGCGCGATGGCAAGGGTCGGAACGATGTCAGCGTGTGTTCATTTGCACGCCCCGTTTTCGCTGATCGTTCTACAGCAGTGATACTACACAGCTCTTATTACCCTACGCGGGTGGCAGGCTGGTTTGGACTGTCCTATTATATCTCAGGGATGAAGCTGAGTCGTTGGACCAGAGAAGATTTGATCTCCATCCAGTTCGGCGGAGACAATAAGTACGTGTTTCCCGTGCGTACTGCTGTTGAAGATCCTCGTGTTATGATGGACATCGACAAACGGTGCGTACTAACTAGTCCCCCTTGGGCGAGGATGTTTATCATCTGTCTTCTGTCTTACGGCTCAGAGTAAGTACTCGGCGCAAGTCTTAACAACGTGTCGGCCACGCACGATGGAACCAGTATGATCACGGTAAGCGCTCGAGTTCGGCAGGATCTGCCCGTACTTTCTTCGTCGTAGGCCGCAAGACGTTGTGGGAGTCTGTAGCTGCATATCTACCCCATGCTTCAACGGTTGTATGACGGACCATGGTGCAACTTTGAACCTGCAAGCACCGTTAAGGATCTACAACCCCATTAATTGCCGATGGCGGTGTTGAAGGTTCGAAGTTCTTATCAGAATCCCTGCCCCATCGATATCCCGCTCAATTGTGCACCATCTAGCAATTAGAAGCCAAGGGCGTCGAGACATCAGCGAGACGCCCGATTGATGATTGACAAGCTCTCGAATCACTCCCTGCTCCATATCCATCAAAACCGCAGATGTCAAGCTGGGAGCATCTAGGACGCTGATCCTACACTGCGTAACATGTCAGAACGAATGCAATCAACCGGGGAGAGTGCGAACGAATGTGGTGACTGGTCCACCGTGATGTGCCAGTGTTCTCATGGATCGTCAACAAAACTTGTCTCCGCTCGATTAGCATGCGGCAAACGTGAAAGTAAACACGTTCCATAGACATAGAACGTCCGGTGTCTTGTTGCCTTCCACGGTCACCAGGGTTCCGCAATCGAGGTAGTAGGGAGTCACTCGCGATCGGATCAACTGTGATCGTCGCACAACAACATCACGACTCATGAGATGATCGAATGCCACTGGCTCCGGAAAGCTGTGAGCTCCTGCCTAAAGCAACGTGTCTACAGCACAGTACACAGTGCTCCAGAAACTCACATCGTGCCTCAGATCTTAGGTAATAGGACTGCACATGTGCTTGCGCCTCGCCAAAGTGATGAACGGATCTCATACTATTCCTGACTGGGACTTTTTCACCGTCCGTTTACTGTACCAGACTTTGGTGAGCGCTTGTGGAGTACTGTTTATACCCTACGAGATCAAGTAAATCCATTCCCACACTCACATACTCCAAGATTTGATGTGCATTGACAATAATCATGTCTCGACAGTCCGGATTCAACTGTTCTGAAAGTCGGGTCGGTTCACCCGCGGCTCCCAGTCGATTCAAGATAATATATTGTTTACAACATGGAACTAGAATTGCGGAAAACGGACTGCATTGTATCGGGCCGCGGATGGAACCATTCTTTCTTTCAACCACTGCTCACTTTTTGAGGAGACGAGAAGCTTTACCGCTGCCAGCGCAGAGTCTAGAGTCATTCGTTGACCAAGATGAGGGTTCATCAAGCCAAAAAGGATGGTTTCAATGTCTGCCACATCTGATTCCTTGAACATCTACGTAAACAAAATCAATGAGGGGCGGGACACAGTCGTTTTGGCAAGCACGTACCAAGGTCACGTCGTAGATCGTTTCGCCAATGTTATAGATGTCCAACATGTACGGGTTGACATATGTTAGTCTCGGATTGTTCAACTCTGGGGCTGTACGCCACTGCGAGCGGATACTCTTAGAACGAACCGCAACATTGGCGATTACCCCAGGCCGATACTGGGCTGTCTCGAAATCCACAAGATAATACGCCACCGGCGCAGCTGCGCAGCGTGGCTGTCTTTGAATCTCTGTGCCCTTTCCATCACTGCTGAAGGGTGTAGCAAAGTGAAACCCATTGAGATATACTCTCTGAGGATCCATCAAGATGTTGAATGTGCCAATATCTCTGGAGGCAGCATCAGCTTCAAGTCAAGTTTGAGCGTTTCTTGACGAGAAATGCTGACCCATGGGAAATGTTCCGTCCATGAAGAAATTTGACGCCCTGGAAGAAAATGAGTTCTGCAAAGCACAGTCAATGGGGCAAGCTCACCTCTAGGACTTGACGAAGACAGTCTATTACTTCCCAGCGACAATGGAATATCGGACTGGCAAAGTCGTGCAGGAGTGGCAACACCATCAAGACTGCGTTCATGTCACCAGCAACAGGAAGAACGCTGAGAAGAGGGATGGTGTGGTTTTCTGGAGATGAGTACTCCGGAGAGGACAGTTTCTGGAGCATCTCAAGTTCCACGGAGTCTTGCGCAGTCTGCTTCAGCGCGACTCGAAGACCATCCGAAACCCGAGTGGCGTCAATAACTTTGCCAATTTTCTAGGGATGATTGGTGTCAAGCCTCTACTCTTTGATTCTTCGAGCATTATGCTTACCATGCTAACATGCCAATCTTCGAAGTTCTCGAGAGGTTCAGAGCTCTGAGAACCGTCTGGTAAGATCCAGGAAGGAGTCCAGTTTGGATGATATCGAGGACGAAGAGAGTATCCCAGCTGTTCTAGATGTGGCTGTTGCTGAACCCAGAAGAGTTCTTGGGCATCTCGCTGTTCGGGAACCATGAGGCGAATCGACTGTGGCTGATTGTGGCTGTCGTTGGTTGAGTTTTGATTGTCACGTAATGTGACGAACATCACGGCAGGGTCGAATTTGAGCTGCACGCACCTTGTCTTCGTTTGTCTTTCCGGTTCGGTTTGCCATTCATTCAAGCGCCGTTGATAGAGTCATATCTAGACATCGGATCTCAGATTTGCGATCCCACATAGGCACACATGTCCAATGCTAACATATTTAAGGCCCTCCGAAAGATGCCGCTGAACAACACTTCCCCCTTCAATCTCTTTCAACAGCGCCGACTCTTCGTTGCTACCAGCTTGCTCCCTAAAAAATGTATGGTCAACCTGAACAGCTCAAAGAATTTGCAACGCCGGACGAGTTGCATGTCTTGCGAGGACGTCTGGTCGAGGCACTCATATTTTTCCGCAAACACCCCCACCTTCGTGAACCACCAGGACTGCAGCAGTAAGGCAATCAGTCTTGTGGGAGGAAGTTGCCTAACGTTCATCTAGAGCAGAAAACAAGTTGGACGATATCATTGGCGGTTGGGACCGGGGCCTTCGCCGTGTGCTCCCTATGGATGTATACTCGGAGTTCTCCAACATAGTTTCCAGACTGGAGAGGTCTAGTCGTGTAGGCTTGACATACATTTCTGTGCTTGACTATCTTACGAGCAGCACCACAGGATCAAGCTGTTCCCTTTGCCCTACAGCGAACGGGAGCAACTCAACATCCAAGCTTCAGTGCGTTTACTAATTACAGAGTCCCAGGAGGCCCGTAAGTGGTGATCCTCTGATAATCTTGAGCTGTACTGACTTTGCGAGTTAGAATTGTAACCTCTGTGGACCTAACCGGGTGAGTCATTCAAATGTACGTTATTCATGAGAGTAAACAGACGGCACACAGACATGTCAACAAGAGGTCCTCTGGGTAAGTTGTCCTTTCAGTGCAGCGGGAGAAGAACTTAGGGAGTTCTCTAGTACCTCCCCAGGAAGACAGACACAACACGGGCATTCCGAAGCCACGGAACGCACCAGGTAAGCTATCATTTTCATGCAGTGAGAGAAGAACTTAGAACATCTATAGCCCTTCTTTAGATGACGGCGATGAAGGCAAAGTTCCCCGCTACACAGAGGATCACTATCGTCAGCTCAGTCTTTCCACTCCGCCGCCGCCAAGGGCTGACAGCCCGATGGAGTCTTTGAAACAGTAAGCCGTCTTTGCACATCTGAGAGCGGAAACCTCACGATACTTAGACTGAGACCACCCCCTAAAGCTACCCCAGAAGAAAGGGCACGTCTCGGAGGATACGTAATGCCAAGGCAGAACCAAAGCACGCCACGGGGGGGCGCCGCCTCAGTTGCGTCACAAAACATGATTAGTGGCCAAGGTATTCATGGACATAGCACATCAGCCTTCGGACCTATTAGGTATGCATACTGCTACTATGCGCTCCCGCGCGCGCACTGACCTGTCCTCGCAGTCGCCACGGAGGCCATAACACAAGCAATCCAGGAGCTTACGATTCCGCTTCTGTCCACTCGTCCGAGTCAGGATCGGCTCATGGCCAAGCTTCTATGTCTGGAGCGCAGATGTCCTCGTCCCATGGTTATCATTTGTCGTCCGGCAGCAGTCATGGCCACCCTTCATCGTCCGGCAGCAGTCATGGCCACCCCTCATCGTCCAGTCATAACAGTCATGATTCATCGTCCTCCAACAGTCATAACCCACAGTTGTCCCAGAGCTCACATCCATCTGGTGGATCTCAATCCTCAGACTTGTGGCGAAGGGGAGCCATTCGGTTCGGGTCGCAGCTCCCACAGCATGGGCAAACCGGACAAACCGAAAATAGGATTCCTACATACTCTGCACGGGACCCACATGGACGCCTCTTTGTGTGGAACTACTACGGGCATGCAGGCGAAGATACGCTATGGCAGCTGGTCCAAAATTAGTTCAGTGCTCCTTGTTTTTGTTCTTTCTGTCACTCTCTCGTTGTTCTCTGTCTCGTGTCTCCATGTACTCCTTTACTTCACAATCTGTTACGACTTCCTAAACTCTGCTCTGTACTCCTTTACTATGACATTTAGCGTGTTGGTTTACTGTGTGAAATTGCTCGTCCGAATGACGCGCCATGCTTTGATTTCTCTTTCCTCGTCGTCGCTGCTGGTAAGAGAGAATCTCACTTATGATGTCTCAGCATGTACAGGACATAGGTGCCGGCGCAAACAAACGACGCGGCCTTACATGGGTGGCAAATATGATCCGGAGGGGCTGACGCCACACAAGCCAAGGATCTGGTATATCTCAGAGTTGAACGCGCGATCAAAGCCAGCGCCGAGCGCGGCAAGCAAGCGCAGACTGTAGGGTCGGCTTTCAAAGCTGGAGAGAAAGCGGACGTCAATGAGAGTGCTGAACAACGTGGAATGGGGCAACGAAACATAGTGAGGCTGAATCTAAGTTGACGCGGAGGTTTCGACGTATGACACGCTTCGCGTTCTGATGAATGCCGACGTCGTTGTGTCGGTGGACTGGCTGGTAGCGGGCGGTTGGCGTGCAGTGAAAGACGCGTAACACATTGAACGAAAGAGATGCAACGACTGGCAAGTTGAATCGAACGACAGACATCGAGGATATACCCAAAATGGAAAACAGAGTCGTCTAGCGAAGATCTTTGAAAGTAGGCGACGATCAAGAAGAAAAGAGACCTAGGTTTTCCCCTTGCATGATGATTGAGCAACAGGAACGTTTGCGGTGGAAGAGAAAGACATCATGAATACACACAGATCGGGAGAGGTACCTTGAAGTTGCCCTGTCCCCGTTCCCCGGCTTTTGGACGGAGGGTGACGCGGCGTATTTCGAGGAAGAAATCATCTAGCGCGAT
Organism: Strobilurus pachycystidiatus; assembly: GCA_019915135.1. NCBI lineage: Eukaryota > Fungi > Basidiomycota > Agaricomycetes > Agaricales > Physalacriaceae > Strobilurus > Strobilurus pachycystidiatus. Next base: position 2,370,943 of record JAHLMK010000004.1, read on the forward strand.
GAATCCGATTTTTTTCGTGCACGTCAACGAGGAGAGGCCAAACATCAAAAGACAAGGGACTTTGTGCTGACAGTGGCGGAAAAAGCAGAGAACTTATTCCACGACTGTGTCATCGTCAGAAGATGTCGCTTCCCGAGTCGCGAATGCGCACCACTTCCCAACAATTAGAACAGGTTTCTGCGGGGTCATATAAGCTATCGTGTCTGCAGGCATAGATAGATGTTTTCGAGGTTGGCGGCCATGTGCTGATTAGGACGACGGCAAGACGAATGGTCCCGATCGGACATTTTCCGATCGCTCCTTGCTTCGTGCCGTCATCATCGTATCCGTTGACAGTCTTCTTACTCTGGAGCCTCAGCCTGAGGCCGCAAGAAACCGACATCTCTGTCTATCCGCATGCCTTTCCATTTTTCGCGACGCGTCAAACCCTCCGGCCCCCCACTGCATTGCTTCGACTGTGCGCCGGCTTGGACGATGAAAACCTGACCGATTGGATACCGTCAACGCGCGCCTAGTCTCTCTGCGCCCTCGTCGACGTTGAGGCCACGGCCTGTACTTGGCCACACCGAAGGGAAAAACGGGGTCTGGGATGACGAGCCAGGCTGTTACAGACATCTCTTTCCCCTGGAAACGGCTCGTTGTGCAGAATTGCTGGGATATATGTGCCGTCGTACGGGCCAATTTAACCGATTGGACTTTGTTATGGTATGGTATACTCCCTATCTGCGCGTCGTGTCCATGTGCAGTGAAGTGACATCCAGCACCAAATACAAACAGGGTCTTTCCTCAACTCGTACTTATCTGCACAATGGCTCCTCTCCCTCGATATCTAAGACGCGCTCAGAGCCGCTCTTCACCCTCATTGTATCTCCCATCATGATCCACTACCCTTACACATCCGCAAGGAGTCAACTCAGATGCGTCACAAACCATGCCGCATCGCGGAGGCGGTCATGTTTGGGACCTGGCAAATCGACCTTCGGACCTGGAAGGTATGTATATTGCTCTAGTCCTACGCACACGCTGAACAGCTCTCGCAGTCACCCGGAAGGGGCTGCGTCTGAACGAGAGGTATTTGGTGCCCGACGACATCTAGCGCTGTCCAGTTTCGATTGGTAGTTCGGTCTTCCTTGTCCTTCCCGTTGTGCTCTCTCGCTCTGTGTTCTCTCCTATCTCCGATTCTCTTCCGTCGTGACCCTTTACGACTCTGGATACTTTCCTATGTACCATGTCCTTCGCTTTGCCTCAATAGTTGAAGTTTCTCCCTATGTGCCTCATTCACCCGATGTTTTCTGCAGTAACAAGAAGTCTACTTGCGCGAAACGGCGCCTAAATTCCCTTACCCCCGCCAGCCCGAGAGGATGATCAACAGCAAATTCAGAAGTCACATAACCCGAGACCTGGTCTACCTGTTTGTCCCGGGCGACTTGCTTGAATTGCGCGCTCAAAGAACTACAATAAGCCGCCACGGCTGAAGTGAAAATCGTTGTAGATACGTTACTGATGGTAGGTATGTAGTAGGTGCAATATTCGATGGCAAAGGACGAAATAGTCGTTGAAATCACGGAAACCTGAAGAAAAGATGGGGGGAGGTCGTGTGTGTCATTGCTATGATTCGGGTACGCCATATCAGAGGTCAGGTTCTGGTTACATAGTCAATGAATAATTCACCAAATCGGCATCGTTCCTCAAACCGTCTGACGTGTCGGTCCTGAACATAGCTCGACGTCCATGACCTTGGTCGTTGTTATCTGTCCTGTCTCCGACTCGGACTCTGATTCCTGACGCATCTGCCGTCGTCTAACGCAATACAGTATTGCGACCGCAATGCCGACAACGATGACAAGGACGCCGACTATGAACTTCAGGTAAGCATGGCTCACCATAGAGACGGATGTGGCGTACGTATTAGAACGATGAGAAGTAGGACATTCTGCGCCGCGGAGTCAACTGAGTTTGTACGGGAAATAATGATGGGCATTATGGTGGTGTGTCTGAGTCTGAGTGCTCAATTTGAGGTCTGAGGGCAGATTAATGTACTCTGCCGAGTTGACAGCTACAGCGTCGACGAAGAATTCCAGTGTTGGCAAGTCTGTCCCCATTGTTCGCCTGCTGTTTGATCCATGTCGCAACTTTACCCAGATTGATTCATACAGAGCGCGAGGTGCTGTGGTGATATACAGAAAATCTTTTTTGGAACGTTCGGGAATGTGGGCGTGTAACGCTTACCCTGTGGCGCATACGACATTGTGGCTATGTGGTTAATCATTGTTATGTCCAATGATATTAGAGCCTCCCGCTGAGAGACACGATCACGGGGATGATATGCGAGTAGCTGTAGAAGGTACAACAGCAAGAGACACGAGGCTGGGAGAATACTGTGCAGGTCAAAGCTGTCGTCCCATTACGGTGAATATACGTCGTGCCCCAAGGGAGATCGCCGTGCGTATCGAATTTGGTGCAATTGCAGATAACAATAATCGCCGTCAAGCAGTCGTCGTCGTCTCTCAAAACATGGTCGGCCTGAGGGTCCGAGGTTTGCACCTAAGAGCGCAGAAAGACCGCTAGAGCTATACCAGTATCACATCAATGACAGAAGCTTGTGGGATTCCATGGCCCGCAGCCGACACTCCTCCAAAAGACCGACGGGGCAGTGTGCGTCGAGGCTCGAAGTGCATAGTAGGCCCAATCAAGTACAGTCCTGCACTCGCAGTCGGTAAAGCAAGAGAGCAAGAGTCCGCAATGTCAGCCCATATAATCCAAGACGTTTCAGAGTCTGTATCTCCAGCGTTCCAGATTACGCGTTGGTGACGGTAAGACTCAGAAACCGAAATCCACCGGTGCGCCCACACATCACGCCACGTGAGGCCTAGGATCGGGAACCCAAATTTAGAGATCGCGCAACTCTCCCTCATACCATAAGCACCACCTCGTTTATGACTAGGCTCGGGCATTGACGAATGCTGTACTCTCTTCTTGACAGATTGCTATGATAGAATTCAACTACACTGGTTGGCTTAATGTTTACTCGGTGACGGCGAATCACAACATGCGGCTGCTGTTCAGCTGCTGCTGTGCGATGTTTGCAGCTATCCCTCGGGTGCGGTGCCACACGCGACGCTACTTATACTGCCGGTCATCATGTCTCAAGATTCCTCAGCCTTTTAGCGATGAGCATGGGCTCATCGCAGAGGAGGGGAAACAACCGGTTCGTGTTGCCCACTCCCCTCGATCTTCAGCTGACATAACTCGTAGCTAAATGCTGGGATGAGAAGGGATGATTACAAGACTAGTATTTGATTGGTATTGCTGAACAGCTAGATCATGCATTTCGCTCAGCCTCCACGTCAATGTTTTCCAGAAAGTTTACAGCAAATGTCTTGTGAGCCGAGGCGGGGCATAGCCCTTCTCTCTACTGTACTTAGCTGCAGAATGTCTTTCTTGATAGCTGAAAATCATTTTTTCATAGCTGAAAATTTTCCTATAACATGGCCACTCCGACTCATGAAGAGAGTCAATCTTGAACTCCCCAGCGAAGCCGACTAACCAACAACTCACGAGTCATCCCTCACCTCAATTCACATCACATCGTCATGGCTCCGATTGCAAGCAGCAACGTTGACATTGATATCGCGAAAGGACCCAGACCGGCGTTCTTCGCCATTATGATCTTGGTCATCTGTAAGTCCAAGTTCCATACAACCTTCCCGGTCGTCGTTCTAATCAACGGGCACAGTGATCTTCCTGGGCTTCCTTGCAGCGGGACTCTACTTCGCCATCCTGTACTTGAAGGTGCCTGCGAACAGGCGGGCTGTACGAGCGCAGGCAGATCGTGTGGTGCAGTTCACGATCAACACCTTCGCGATGAGCAGCGCGCCAGGCACCGCTGCTGTCCCGCCAGCCAAACCGAGCGCTGAAAATATCGCGATGCCTTCCATTGGAAGCAGCTCCTCCGCCGTCGTCTAGTGCACCCCCCACTCCCGTGCCATCTCTATTTATCGGAGCACCCACCCTCCATGCTATTTATCTGGCACCATACACATGGTCCCGCATATATATCGCAAATACCTTGCGTCGCACGCTCTGTCGTCCCGCTTTGGCGCGTCTGAGTCGAGCCCACTCGCATAAACTTAAACAATATCTACTCGCGCTTCCCTTCATCTTTGTTAAAATATTGCTTTCGTGGCATGCCATCATGTGTTCGTTTGATATTCTTTGTGTACTTCCTTCGAGATACTGTATCATTCCTCGCCAAATCTGCTTCATCTACGTATCGCTGTCGTCGCTCTGTATTGTCTTGTATCGTTTCGCTGTACACTTCGACTTGGCTCTTCGTGATCTTCTCCTATATCTTGCATATCTTTCCCCCGAGCCCGTGTTCCTTGCAACAATTTTGTTTTACAACTCGCCCCCTTCGCTTCATCTACGGACGGCTTCGTCGTTCCGTATTGCTTTGCATCACGTTCTCGTCGCATGCACATAAGTTTGCTTTCTGCCCCCCGATTCCTTCATCCGCTAGCTTTCCTCAACAAGGAACAAAATATTCCGAGGCTTCGAGAGAACATATATAGAATAAATTACAAAGCATCTACAAAATCCAATGCATGCAAGTCTCTCTATACTCTAGAAGCAACCTCCAACGCCCTCCTCACATCGTCTATCAGATCCTCGACCTCCTCCACACCCACACTCAACCGAATCAGATCACCCTCAATGCCCAGCTTCTTCCTCTCCTCCTCCGGCACACTCCCATGCGTCATCCTGGCGGGATGCTCCGCCAGACTCTCTACACCGCCCAACGACTCTGCCAGTGTGAATAGTCGTGTCGACGTCAAGAACTTTTCCGCCGCCTCCTCCCCGCCCTTGATCCTGAAGCTGATCATGCCTCCAAAAGGCACCCCAGCTCTCAAGTTCTCGGCCGGGAGTTTGTTGATCCACGCCCGCGCGTGTGGAGAGAGAGCATCGAGGGCGCGTTCGTGTCTGGGGTGCGACGCCAATCCGGGGTATGTGACGCTCTCGACATGCGGCGAGACGGAGAGGAATTCTGCTAAGGCTAGTGCATTCAGCCCGTGTGCTTTCATGCGCAAGGCGAGGGTCTTTGCACCCCGGTGCGCCAACCACGAGTCGTACGGCGACGGAACAGCGCCTATCGCGTTTTGTAGGAAACGAAGTGTGGCGGTGAGCTCCTTCCGGTGCGGCGGCAGGATCAGAGCACCCATGACGACGTCAGAGTGGCCGTTGATGTATTTGGTGAGCGAGTGCAGCACGAGATCCGCGCCAAGGAGCAAGGGCGAGGCGTAGAAAGGGGACAGGAAGGTATTGTCCACTAAGACAAGAGGATTGGACGGATGAGAGTGGACTATATCCGCGATGGCACGGATGTCGATGAGCCGCAGAGTGGGGTTCGTGGGTGACTCGATCCAGACGATCTTGGTGTTGGGCTGGATCGCAGCGCGGATGGTATCAGGGGAAGCGGACTCGAGGTCAAGCGAGGTGACGGTGGAGCCCTGCACGGACGCGGCGACGCGGTTCATGTACCGCCATGTGCCGCCGTAGACGTCGTTGACGCTGAGGATGTGTGCGCCCTGCCCGAGACTGCTGATCACGGTGCTCGTCGTCGCGCTTCCAGAGGCGAACGCAAGGGCATCGCTCCCGCCTGCCTCGATGGATGCCAGCATCGCCTCGAGGGCGTCACGGTTAGGGTTGGCTGAGCGAGAATATTCGTATCCCTAGAGAGAGATGTGAGCACGCCTGTCGAGATGGATCGTGAGATACGCACTTTGTGCACTCCGATGGCTTCCTGCTTGAATGTCGTGCTCAGCGAGATGGCTGGGATGACAGCGCCAGTCTCCGTGCTGGCCTCACTGCCTACGTGGATCGCCCGCGTGCTGAATCCGTCGTCCGAAGGCTTGTGCACAGTGTGTGATGCGCCGTTAACGGCGTGGCCGTTGGTGAGGATCGCCATTATGGTTTGATTTCGAGAAAGCAGAAGTGGGGCGTCGGTGGTTGAGTGGATGCGCCGTCGCCCGCTTGATTTTTATAGTCGCCATGATCGTGTGGTGAAAGAATGGCGAATCCGATGACTAATCGTTCGTCATCCGTCCAGGACACGTCGGGCTGATTCAGAAGAAGAATGCAGGCGTTACCTCGGGCGGAACTGATGTAAACGATAGAGTAGCAGTACGTCTCAATTGAGTACGTGTAACTATCTCAATGGGTAGGTATTCGAGAGTAGAAGCATTCCATATGTCCGATGCTCCAATGACAGAGGAAGCTACTGGTCTTGGGACTATCATCTGAGACTATTCGTAACAAAGCGATGTAGCAAATCGCCGCTGTCCCGTAAGAGTATCCGACATCGCCCGTACAATGAATGACACTTGATCCGAGCATATACGTGCGAGTTGCGTGCGAGGGCCCAGCCTATTACGCGTGCTGCTTGTAAATCAAACAAGTAGTACTAGAATTACTAATACTTACCAAGGCTGCTGTGGACCGATGTGCAGGACAAAGTGTCAGCATGGAACAGAGCCAAGAAGACACGTCTAAGCTTGTGGTGATAAATCTGCTAGCCCAGTCTCGCTAGATGGTTCATATTTATGCGCCAAGTAAGTGCAACGTGGATACGGTGGCTCAGGAGAAAGTTCAGCATGGAGTATCTACAGAGACGTGTGGACAATGGGGGCACGTTGACGCGGGAAGAGACGACTCTCATGGATGGTAGTCAGTCTTAGAAGTACTCAGTCAGAGTCGCGAACTTCGGGTCTGAGAGTAATCATGATCGCGTGCCAACGTAAGTATCACTCACAAGTCGAAGGACACATATAATTCGGCGTCAGCTGGTCACCTAGCGAGCATTTACGGCCCGGCGCGCTGGAGAGAACATACGATTAGATCAGAGGGACGTCTTGCGACAAGACTATCGCAAGGCAGTGAAGGATGCCGTCGTGTTGCCCACATCCCACGAGAACACATGGAATTTGGCGTCAGATGGTCGCCAAGTGAGTAATCAGAGCATGGCGCGCTGGAGAAAACATAGGATCGAATCAGAGGCAAGTCTTGCGACAAGAAACGTATTCGCCACGCAGTGAGGGATTTCGTCGTGATGCCCAGGTCTCACAAGGACACATGGGTCTCAGCGTCAGCTGGTCACCAAGCAAGTAGTCAGATTTCGAAAGCTCGGCGCGCTGAGAAGATAACAACCGGTGAAACTGCGCGAAATTTGATTGAAGAATGTGTGCCAGTGGGCGTCCCACATTGATCTTTTCTTGTCCGGATTGAATCTAGTGAGGCTGTGGCTTCAGATGAAAGACCAAATGCGTGTCGAATTTCAGCAGAAGACAGAAGTTACAGAGCGATCCAGTGGTATGGCACTGCCTGTGTACGCCTGATGGTAGCCGTCAGGTAGCCGTTGAGAGCAATCTTGGGCTCGAGATGATGCACTCGATCGATCAATGTCGGCCTGCCAATGCCCAAGTGGGACGCACCCACGTGATGACATAGAGCGCTCTCGCGCTCTTCTGAGTCTTCATTTGTTACCAGTAAGTTACTAGAGTACTACTAGTTCCAGGCATCCGTTCCTTCCACACCTTTCTCATCTGGCGATAGGGAGGACATCAATCTGTCGACTGGCAATGCTCCACCGCTATGAACCGGGGACACACCTCTACTCGTTCGATGGATTTGCCAGTCTTGCGGGCGCGTATACTGAGTGCTGAGCGAGATGGTCTTGCCAGCGGAGGAGCAGTACATACTTACATGGGTAGCTACATTCTTCCACGTCACCAGTGACATCCCGCCTGGGCCCTGCGATACCCAAGGCGATACCTCTAAGTTTCATTGATGGTGCCGGGTCTGCTGATGCGCCCGCTCCCAATTGTCATCATTCTCTAATTATACCATCATCTCGCTATGTAGCCGCCCTCATGGCACGGACCTTCTCCGTCCTACGACGACATGAACGACCCCGGGCTTGAGAGTCCCATCGTCGAGTCGGGCGACGTGGTCGAACATTCACCCGAGGAGAAGGAGCAGGCCATCGATTTCACCGCTGCCAAAAAGTACGTGCCAGCAGAAACAGGGTAGACTCGGAGGCTGACGCTGGTCCTGTCGTAGACGATGGTGGTTTTTCTCGACGGCGTTCCCGATGGTGGCCGGCACGTTTGGGCCCCTCGCAAATCTGATGAGCGTGTGTGCGCTGGTGCAGACATGGAGAGTGTACATCCCGCCCGGTGCTAGCGAACAGTCCGGCGCAGTGCGTATCGCCGACCCGCCTTGGTGTGCACCCATCCCCATCCCTCCGTGTCCGTGTCTGACCGCCTGACAGGCTGCTAGCGCTAAACGGCGTCTCCCTCGGCTCGGCCATCGCCGCCAACATGTTCCTCCTGCTCAACTTTGCCCGGCGCATCCGCTACCGCATCGCCCAGCCGCTGACCATCGTCCTGTGGTACCTCTCTGCCGTCCTGCTCCTCGTCCCCCTCTGCCTCACCGACGATCTGCGCATTGAGCCGCGCTCTAATCACGCGTTTTCGCAGTCCTACTACTACGCCCTCATCTCCGTCGTGCTCTACCTCATCATCTCGACCCTGCTGCTCATGCACTCCATCGGCGCGTACCATTTCCGCGCGTACCCGCCCTCCTTCTCCACGCTCACCGTCGCGCAGCGCACGCTCATGCTCCAGACCATCGCGTACGCGCTCTACATAGCTGCCGGCGCCGCCGTCTTCTCCTCGCTCGAGCACTGGAACTTTATCGACGGCGTGTACTGGGCGGACTACACGCTCCTCACCGTCGGCCTCGGCTCGGACTTTCCCCTCATGCATACCACGAGCAGGGCGCTGCTCATCCCATACGCAGTCGGCGGCATCATGATGATCGGTCTCATCGTCGGCAGCGTGCGCGGGCTCGTCCTCGAGCGTGCCGTTGTGCGCATGGAGAAGGCGCGTCTGGAGAAGGAGCGCGCGACGTGGGAATCGGATCGCCGCTCGTCGCACAGCGGCCCGCAGGAGGAGTACGAGATGATGCGCAAGATCGAGGCGCGCGCGGAGATAGCGCGGCGCTACTCCGCCCTCGCCATGTCCACGACGTCCTTCTGCGTCCTCTGGACCATGGGCGCGCTCGCGTTCTGGTACTCCGAGGCTCCGCAGGGCTGGACGTACTTTGAGGCGCTCTATTTCAGCTATACCACCCTCCTCACCATCGGTTATGGCGACTTTTACCCGGCTTCGAATTCGGGGAAGCCGTTCTTTGTGATATGGAGTTTGATTGCTGTGCCGGCGATGACGATCCTGGTGAGCAATCTCGGGGACACGCTGGTGGATTCGCTCAAGTTTGGGACTATACTGATTGGGCGGTATACCATCTTGCCGGAGAGGCACGACGAGAAGGAGGACGCGTGGATGCCAATTGACGATGTGATGGAGAAGCAGCATCGGGCTCTGATGCTCACCAAGGCGATTCGCAGTGTTGCGCACCATCTGGGCGAGAGGCCGCCGAAGAAGTACAACTGGGAGGAGTGGAAGACGTTTATGACCCTTTGTGAGGACGACGCGATGAAGAAGATGTGGCTGGCGGATGACGGGCCGCTGTTCAGCGACATGGACGAGCCAAAGTGGCTGATGATGCGGTTGCTGCAGGAGCTGGAGACGGTGTTGGAGGAGGAGCTTGTGGTCACGGAGGAGTATAGCCTGAGGGGGACCACGGTCCACAACATGACTCACGACTCACTTTCTTCTCATTCGTAAATTCTTTGTATAATACGACACCGTGTAATACCTACCTTCATGCTTGACATTAGTAACTTATCAAGTATTGCAACACCTGCCCATTCTCATTCGTAAATTCCTTGTATATACGACACCTTGTAATACCTCTATTCTTGACATTGGTATCGAGTTTTGCAACACATACCCACCACCTGAATGACTCTATTACACAAAAAAGACGTGTATTACTTCTCACCAAGAAACAAAAATTCGACACGAGTGTATACCGAAGAAAGCGAAACGTAAAACCTACCCATCACGTCAATTGCCCTTGATCCCCGGTACTAGCCTCTAATTACCACCATCTACTGACATCAATTCCCTAGCCAAAGCGTCCATCTCCTTCCTCAAATGCCTCCCCCTCCCATACCAAAAGAAGGTCCTCAGCAATCCTCTATCCGCAAGCTGCCTCACATAGTCCTTACCCTCCTCTTTGAACCCATTCAGCTCGGAAACAACAACTGCCTTACTCGCATACTCAAACGCCTTGTCTACATCTCCCAGACACACATACGCATGCACGGCATGACACGCCGCATCGGCATATCTGCTCGACCGTTGCATGCGCTCAGCCTCCACGGTATGGATGAGCTCGACCCCAGCGCGGATGGTCGCGTCGAGCTTTGGCCCAAAGGTGTTGAAGTATCCATCCTTGACACGTTCGCCGAAGAAATCCCATAGGCTGGCTATCCTCGCGAGGCGCTCGTCTGACCGGGATGGATCTTTGCAGCGCGCGCAGTCGCAGACGATATCATAGGAGCGCAGTACCTCCTTGCGGTCGGCGTAGGTATCGTCGATGCCGGTGTAGCTGCCTGTGAGTTCCTCCTTTGGCTGGATGTCACGCACGGCGAAGAGCCGCTGGGAGAACGAGGACGTGTTCCACTTCAGCTTCGTGTTCGGAGCACAGCTGGGAGGATAGAGTATGGTCAACAAGAGAAGATACAAAAGAGAAACATTGGCACTGACTCGTGGTTGAGGCGAGACTGCGTGTCCCATACGCCAGCAAAGCTATTGGCAATATTATCTGGACCTAGTAGACCGTAAGTAAATGCACCTGGTGGACAACTTCCAAGTCTACCTGGGATGGGGATAATCGACCCGACAGACCAGCGGTTAGTCCTGAGGCGCCCATAGACGGGCCCGCTTCCGTCATGCTCGTGACTGTTGCACAAGGCCATATACGCCTGTCGTTTCCCCGGGTTCATCCTCTCGAGCATGAGCTCCACCCTGCGCCTCTGGTGCAAGAGCGCTGCCCATCGCTCCTGCTCCCTCGTGCGACGCATGGGGAGCTCGGCACCAGTGGGCTGTGTTCCACAAGGAGAGAGGACAAGCGGCCGCTCGTCGACGATCATGGTGCCCGCCTTGATCAGGCGCGTCGCGATGAGGCCTTTGCCTTTGCCGGGGATGTCAACGAGCGCGTACATCTTGGGAGCGGGCTGGAGGGGGAGGGGGAAGTCTGGATTAAGGGCGAGGAGTTTGTCGCGCACAGAGGCGGGCATGAGACACTCGACAGCGCCGCCTGGGGTGCCGGCGGGAGGAAGTGTGGCGTTGATCAAGATTTGGCCGGCATAGGATGATGTGGGGTCAGCGAACAGGGTGGGGTTGGCGGGGACCTGGTAGTCGGGCGGCATCACTGGAGACCGGCGTCAGCGAGAACGAGAAACGAGAACAAGAACAAGTTGAGTACTTGCCTACTGGTTGAGTAGGATGAGGATCGGCGAGCCACGGCGCTTTGGCGATTAGAGCAGCGGAATGGGAAGGGGTCGTCGTCGTCGTCGTAGATGCAATGGAGACGGCAGCCGGAATGCCCAGCCTTTTCGTTGCTCTCTCCGACTTGAGGAATCCTCGCTTGAAAGTCATCGCGGCGTGCTGGCTGTCGAGGTCGAGGAAAGTTGGCTCAGAGAGGAACGGTGAAGTCAGTATACTTATGTGGGGAATTGAAGGATGAACTTTAACTTAACATAGCGGATCCTATACGTATTACGCGGCGCCTATGTAGGGGAGCACTGTGTTTGAATACAAGCACGATCATGTGCCTTCTTTCGTAGTTTTATACATGTCAATGACCGTATGGACCGCGCGCCTGGACTTACTCAGCCATTTTGCCACCAGTTCACTTTCTGTCTGTTCGTTATCCTCTTCCTCCCATTTGCAGATATGTGACTCGGACCAGGACCAGGCTCTCGGTAATATTCTCCTTGCTTGTAGCAGCAACCCGTTCCAAATGATAACGATACACACGTGTGGCCATCAGGAAGGAGCGAAGTTCGCTCGGCCATGATGACTGTGACCGTGAGAGGCTTGCGAGCCTCGACTGCGATCTGAGCTCGGGTGTGGCGTGCGAAAGGGCGTGGTGCAGTAACGGCAGCCACTCTACGAGTCATTCAGAAAGGCGGTGATGCCTCCCAAACGAGGCAGGAAAAGAACTTGGCACTCCGCGTCGCCCCAAGCGGAAGAGGATGGACTGTACTGGATGCATCGGCACTGGATTTACTACCAGGCTGGAAGAACGGAGATATGTAGATACAATCAAGTTGGGACGCACACGACAGGATGTGGAGATCCGGGTTCAATCTATCGCGCCACGATATTATGCGGCGGACGTACACTGGCGCTCAAAAGTGATGCAGCTGCCTAAAAAAAAAAATGGGCTCAACATGTCCTTCGTTTGACTCCTTCTTTTTTTGGTGAGGTCTAAGGATCTGTCGGACCAATTCCTGCTACTTTTTTTGTCTCAGAAAAATCAGTATCATGGCACGAAAAATGAGAGAAACAGCAGATTTACCCCGATCACCCGCGTTCCCAAAAAGGCAGCTGCATCAATTTTGAGCGCCAGTGTATGTATCGGAGATGCAGCGGGTGATCGCAAGCCATTCCCGGAGTGTTTGGACAAAGTTGATGTTCATAGTACGAGCTCACTTTGAAACCATGATCAGCTAGATCGGAATCCAGACTGCAGGAACAGGCCGAAATGTGCCTCGATGCGCGATGCTCGAGTGCACAAGATAGATTGTGGCAGAATAAAGCAAGGGAAGAAACTAAGTACACCAAAGAACACAGAAAAATAAATATACAATAAAGATACAATATAACAAGCGAGACTGAAGCGGAACTATGCTAGAGATAAGTGTTCGAGGAAATTAAGATCGGAGCGCAAAACAGTCCTGTCATCCCACAACTATCCACCCAACGATCGCACTTACCCAACACCTCAACTGACACCCAGCGACGGCAAATCGACAAGTTAGGAAACAACCCCCGCCGCGTGGCGAGGGCGCTTTCATCTATCTTTAATCGTAAGCCACGGGAACTTGGCAGAGAACCGACTGCTGGCACATAACGGTAGTCGTTGTAAGACGCCCCGTGCCGCGTCAAGCTATCCGCGTTCTAGTCCTGTCGTTAGGTGTCGAGTCGGCAAGTAGGGCAAGCATGAAACCCCCAAGGCAAATCGACAAGTAGGGAACAACCCCCGCCGTGTGGCGAGGGCGCTTTCGTCTATCTTTGATCGTGAGCGTGGGGGTCCGGAGCGACGCGACTCGGACTGGTCCTGTACATGGAGGCGCGAGACGTATCATCGGAGGTCGGTCAGGTGTCGAAATGTGAGACTTGGGCGTGCCGAAAAGGTGTGACTACACTCTCCACGTAGTGGAGTTGGATAGAGGAAGAGGAGGAATGGGCATAGCTGAGGATAGATCGTTCTGTGCGGATGGAGGCTGCACCCATTGCACTTCGAACGATGGCGGCGAGTAGGGACTCGGATCCGCAGCGTAGGAATAGACATTCGACTGGATGAAGTCGGTGAAGGCCTGCTCCGGCGCATAGTGCTGGGGAGCGAGGTCCGGAGTGTAGTCGTAGTTGTACGCTGCAGGTGCGAACGCTGGCTCTGGGGAGGGATAGGAGACGGAATGTTCGTAGTTGTAAGCAGCAGGTGCGTACGCTGGCGCCATCGACGTCGACTGGGACATGGATGGCTCCAGGTCGTAGTAGAAGGCGGGAATCGGACTAGAGGATTCGAAGCCCATACCAGTGGTGAGCGCGCTCCAGTCGACGGAAAAGTCCATTGTCGTGTCAAGGGCAGGGATGGTGTCCACGGCGGGAAGGAGTAACTTTGCATCCTCCTGCATGAAGAAATAGTCATCAAACGCGAACGTCTGTTCGTACTCGGACTCGAGTTTGAACGTCGACTCGATGGGAGTGGAAGGGAAGCTCGACGAGGAGGAAGAGTTGGAGCTGGAGTCGGAGTCGGAGTAGAGAGCAGGGACGAAGGCCTCCTTCGAGTGACGGATACGCTTTGCGGTAGGCTTCGCCTTGTACTGGTGCTTGCGCTGACGATGGCGGATGAACCCAGATGGGTCACCGGTCGCGAAATGGCACCCGTCCTCGGGGCAGACGAGATCCTTCGTGTTTGTGTGTCTGTCAAATTATCAGTAAGACGGACAGCAGATTGTGAAAGCCACTCACTTCTTGACATGCGTCATCAAGTTCGAGTTCTGGCGTGCGGCATGGCCGCAGCCGGGGAAAGGGCAGACGAAGCGCTTCGTCTTGGGATCATGCGTAGCGATATGGCGCTTCATGTCCCTGCGGCGCTCGAAGACCCGTGTGCAGGTAGGGTGAGGGCATGCCTAAAGGAGAACAAAAGAGGGTCAGCGATCGATTCCCGACGAAAAGACAATAAGGCGCGTCCGAATTCGAACAAGAGGCGGGATGGGAACTCACAAAAGCAGGTGATGGGATGGTGGTAGACATTGTGTGTTACGAGGGACACTTAGAGAGGAGAAGAGAAGAGGGCTGGGAGAGTGGAGAGGGTGTTGGTCTGATAGCGCAGATGAAGCCGGGGAAGGTGCTGGAGTCAACATAGCCAGCCACCGTCCTTATATGCAGTCTGAACGAAAAGCAATTCGCAGGGTCTGTCATTTTACATAGCTGGATATGGTATGTCAGGAGGCCCAGTCAAGACGAGTGGCAAGCAATTGGGGTGAGTGGCACAGAATAACCCGTTATGGAAGAGGTCTTTGTCCATCGCCATGTGCGCTGGTCAAAGATGCATGAAATTGCCCAGAGTGGTACTCGGTATTTCGTCGGTCTTGCGCGTCGTGGGCCGCATAGCATCAGATTGAGTGTCCAGTATGAGCTGGGCGACACTTCTCCGGACGTACGATAGCGCTAGGCCACCAATCTTGACGATTAGCCTCGAGAACGCGACCAGAACGCGTATGTAGGATCAATTGCGATGGATCGAGAGGATGATACTTCCTTCTTCCCAGTACGACCGTCAAAAATGCAGTGCTGGCAGTCGCGCTGCGCAACTGCTCGCTCGGTATTCCCGCGAAAAGCTGTCGTTGGTTCATCTGGAGCAGGCGTAGTGCCGACATGCCGGCTTATTTTGACGGCTTGGTATCCGGCCCGGCCGCCCGTCATTCGAGGCGCTCTTGCCTTTCGCGTTCATGACGCGATATACCCTTTACATGCGCCCCCTGCCAGGCCAGCTTGCCCCGTTTCTCATCGAACCACTCTCCACGACGTGCCCATCCCGCCTTCTCCCCGCCTTTTGTCCTGTCACCAAAAGCACAATCCCCATACACCTCACCAGCGGCGGCCTCCTACAAAGCGCCCTGTACGCTCTCCCTCTCAACAATACCTTTGCTCTCCCATTCCATCGGTTAGTGGCGCTGCGCCAAAAGTAACTGTCCACCCTGTGGTTCTGATCTCCATGGTTGACCACTACCTGCGCCGCCCGTAAAAGCAGGCCCGCGTGCTCGGCGCGCGCACGAGGAGCGGAGTGGACGTACATAAGGCTCAATGGCTCATGCATCCACTTCCACGCGCTCTCCTACCTGATTCAAATTTTGACTCGCGAAAACCCGCGCCGCACCAACCCATCCATGTTGCATGTCGCGCTCCGAGTCGGCGTCAACTACCTTATGTTCCCCAGTGGATGTGTGTCTCCCCCAGATCTGCGTGGACCATACAACCCACCCTCTACCTCGCGCTCGACCGCCTCCTCGGGTACGCCTGCTCTGACCACGGCGAGTTGGCTCTGGGAACGTATTTGATGGACACCTTCGGCGCGAGCACGGAGAGTCTGAAAAAGGGCGGGTTGAGTTCGATTCAGCAGGTACGTGAACGGAAAATGATATGGTAATGTGTTCGCTGATCCTTATCAAGACATGCCCCGGCGCGTTGTAACTTAACTCGCCTTCGTGAATTCCTCTGCGTGCGTTTCGTAGCAGGGGAGGTACTTAATGCATACCTTTGATGTGAGCACGGAAAGCCGCGAGATGAGGAGGCCGTTATCTCAGGTAGGCATCAAATCCTCATTTGCCTCAAAGAGCTCGCTGACAAGCTCTTTAGGAGACGCTGGTGATATCGTTTCGGCAAGAGCCTGGTAGGCGCACAGCCACGGATCACTGCCTGAAAGTACTCGACATATGTTTGCCGGGCAATGCTTGATCTTCTTTCCGTATATTTTTGGCTCCTGCGCTTCTGTGGTTCTTTCATTCCTCGACTTGACAGCGTGGTAAGTATCCACCGACGACGAGGACCACCGTGACATACGTCGATGTCTGCCGTGTCGCGTAGACCGCCAGCGCGGTGAAATGAGTCAAGGCCGCCTTATCTTCGCGGCCCTACGAACACTACTATCAAATGGCCAACACGGGGGTAAGTTCGAGCTGCTATGAGGAGCACTAAGAGCGCTCAACGTGTTCCCAATGCATCACATCAATGCCAACTGACCTTCAATTCAGTCCGCGCTGCGAGGGTGACAGCATGTTCCTGATACAAGCCTCATTGTACAGCTTTCCATCTGACCTCTTCCCATCATGTCGTCCTCTACACTGGTACCAAGATTGAATCCCGAGCAGTCGGACACCAGCGAGCAATGGCACACGACTGACGAGGACACAGGCATACCTGACCCGGAATACGAGTCAGCGAAGGATGAGTCGGACACCGCTAGTGAGGAACCGGGGTCAGAGAACGAGGACGATGATGCCGCTGATGGTGAATGGATACCCAGTGAGCTGCTGGCAGGTCGATTCGCTCGGAAGAGCATCAAACCGATACACAGCCATTCAGGTTATCCACACTGTGGATGTTTTCGTGACTCTGGCGACCAACCGAACATTCACATGATCTTTGATCTGTTCGACTGCATTGTTGACATGGTAGACTCACCTCCTGGAGATCCTCAATACCGGCCACATATTGTGTTCTGTGTAAGTCGCTGGAGGATGTTGAACGGGAGTATGACTTATCGAGGTCAGATTCCTGATATATGCATCATATTCCTGGTGCTCCAGTATCTACTGGACACCCCAATCCGACATCGCAAGCTGAAGCTCCGTGCTATGACTGATACAAAAGAAAGATGGTGTGTTGAAGGATCAAAGTAAGACCTCTCAATTGTTGGGGTAATCACACGATCTCACTCAGTGCATAAATCAGGGAATCCTTTCACTGCTTAGCCATGAAGAAGTCATCCATCCTCCCTGGTCACCCTTTCCAGGCCAGTATCCTCTTCCCACACATTATTCCCCTTGTTGTCCCATGCTTCCATCGAATGAAAGTGCGTATCATATCTTTGAAATCCCAGATAGCAAGGATGATGCCTGAGGACTCCTCGGATCTGGACATGGAGTTCAGTACAAAGGGTGTGTTGACGGTTGACTCCATCCTGAGCTGTCTGGATGTCATGGAGAGTATCGTGAAAGTAATACCCGTCATTGGAAGTCTCATTGAGGGACTGTGTGGGACGGTTAGGAAAATACTTGTAGCAGCGCAGGTATGCAGGCTTATTTTGCAAATCTCTACATTGTTGCCCCATGCGAATCCTATAGAGCGCAAAGTCAAACCAAACAGCGTGCACGTCGTTGGCTACCCATGCGGCAAATGTCACACTCACGATCCTCAATGAGCTTGCGCGCTCATCGAACGGTCAGATTCCACAACAAGTTGACCTGAGAATTATAAAGCTCCTCTCGTATGCTACCTTTCCCTCAGCGCTTACTACCTCCAACAATCAGTGACGCTGGATAGTACTTTAGAGATGATCGAGACGCGCGTCTGCTCCCTGGCCAAATACAAGGGCGCAAAGGCATTCGTCTATCAGCACAGGATCAAGAAGGATCTAGGAGACCTGCGTGAGGCGCTCGACAAGTCACTTGTTGTCTTCCAGGTATGCATGTGTCCGCCGGCCTTCCCAGCACAAGCTGAATAAATGGTTTACGTTTATAGATCAGCAATGATATCTCCACTGTGCGCCTGCTGAGGGATTTACGTGTCCTGCAGAAAACAACACAAGCCGAGCAGATGTCGGCTCATGGTGTGACGCACCAGCAGTTGGACCAAATTCTCATGGTAAGCCTGCTCCTGTAATTGACCGAGACACGCTCATTCTGGGACATCACCGGCTTATAGATGTTAGCGGAGCGGTGGCCTGATACAACGGTAATGATTTGATCGTAACAGTTTTGTTATGTAGGAAGATCGTGTCGGTATCTACGTACACGGTACAGACTTGCAAGTCGTGTGATCGACACATATATAACCAAAGTGCGACGGCACGATCACATACCCCTTGGTCTTAACCCACGAGCACACAATATCCCTCGAGAGCCTTTTCTGAGCAACCATCCGTACGATGCGGAGGGGAGTTTTGCAAATGAGTCTCTGCCTACTCCCTGTAGTCTCGGCACGGACAGAACCAAACGTTTTTATCTGGCTGGATCCTCTTCGCTTTGCGATGACATTGCACGTTACTGTTCATGTCTTTCTGCTCAACCGACGTCCCTGTCTTTGCCACACTGACTCGGAGACGTGGATTTACTAGGGCCCTCTTGACACGTGAGTGATGCTTCCATCTTGAAGATTGTGCGTTGTCCTCCTGCCATGTATGTGTGCAGCGTCGCACAAGTCATCAAGTCTATAGAAATCCTTACGCCGCTCTGAGAAGCCATATCCATGCACTGGCAGTATCAATTAGTGTTGGGAGGGAAGCACAAGCCTGGGGACGGATCTGTCTGTGCTTTGTTATCTTCATAGGGCCTGGCTACGCAAAGGAAGGAAGGACTGTTAGCAGCAGTAGTTTGAGTATGAGATGTGATTGGTGATTGTGTTGTTCTACCTAGCTACATGTTTGCTGTATTTATACATTTCAAACGATTCTATATTTATACATGCCGTGCATACGCGTCGCACACGCGTTGGGCCACGTAGCCAGCTGCGGGTGACGTGTCACTTCTGCCGGCTCGTCTACGCGTCCTTCCGATCCGGGACACGTCACAGTGTACGCATCCTCGGCTTGTTACTGCTTAGTGCTGACACTCCCCCTCAAGCCGAATTCAGTCCTAGTGCTAATTGGTCTTGTGACAGGACCATCACCAAATGTGCCTGTTCGTTTCATGGCTTCCATCTCGATATCCATGGCCTATTTGAATAACGGCCAGTCGTTCCTTTTCATTGCTTCTTCAACGCTTGGTGCATCTGACATGTCTGCAATGCCAGCATATGCATACTCGACATCGGTATTGGTCTCTGATTCAGTAATGACGTGATGGGCAGCTCGACGTGTCCGACTGCCTTCAATGATATTCTTGACATCAATCTTTGCCGAAATGTCGCGTGGTGCAAGCAGTTTGATGGGTTTCACTGGCTTTAGTGGTGGACTCAATGGTGGTGTGTCTGGTGGAGTGGTAAGAGGAGATAACGATGGACTTTGAGGTGGCTGGTCTGGCTCTGGTTGGGATGATGAGCTCTGCTCTGAAGATGTGTGCTGGATGTTTGTTGGCTGTGAAGGTGCATGCTGAGTGCTGTCCTTCTTTTCTTCATGCCTTATCTCTAGATTCTCCCCCTCATTCAGCACTCTATGGATTGCTCCTCCTCCTTGTCGCATTGGTGGGAACTTTACGCTCCGCTCAACTCGTATTGATCAATTATCAGGATAATAGATCCGGTGTCCATTACTGTCTTGGTCAAATCCAAGCCAACAACCCTTGCGAGTGCGTCCTGCAAGCTTTGAATCGCCCTCTACGTGTACCCAGACCTTGCAGCCCCATTCTTGAACATCGCGTAAGTCTGGCTTTGATCCACGGAACACCTTGTATGGTGTACGACCTCCTATGGCCTTTGATGATGTCCGGTTCTTCAACCAGATTGCGTGTTTCAATGCTTCTCCCCACAAGTTCATCGGGAGTCCAGATGCATGAAGCATAGCTCGAACCTTTTCAAGAAGTGTACGATTGAGTCTTTCGGAGACTCCATTATGTTCGGGGGTATCGTGGACTGTGAATCGGCGCTGTATTCCTTTCTCTAACGTGAGGCATCATCTGTGAAGGTAACAAAGTATTTCTTGTGTTGAGGTGTTTCACCAGTTGCGGGACCCCAGACGTCGCTATGGACTTGATCCTCAACTGCCCCTGATGCATTGTTCTCCCTAGATTTGGAGACAGCACTCCGTGTCATTCTGCCATGCAGACATGACTCACATTGATCCTTTGAGGTAGGTGAGCTTTCATCAAGCTCCAACCCTTTGATTAACTGATCCTTGACCAGCTTCTTTGCTGCGTTGACTGGAAGATGGCCCATCAGGCGGTGTAGTTCATCCACAGTTACAATACACAGTCCATCATCAACATGATGTGCTTGAGACTCGGGTACAGGTATTCGCAACCTATACAATCCATTCTGCAGTGGTATGGAACCAATCTGATGGTGTTGCTTGTCGAGGATACTGCACTTCCCATCTCCAAAATGTATGTGATAGCCTGCCTTGTCTATGCGGCTCACGGAGAGAAGTGTTACTCCCAAGTTTGGTGCGTGTAAGACATCCTTGAGGATTATATTTGACGTCTCATTGGTTCCATTAGGGACTGTAATTTCCAGGTCACCACGTCCGATTGCTTTGAAAAGCTTCTTGTCCGCCGCTAATATCTCTCGTGACTTGATAGTCCTATAGTTCATTAATTGATGACACAACGGAGTCATATGTTGGGTAGCGCCGGAGTCAAAGATGTCCACATTGTACTTGCGCTCTGTTTTGATGGCTGCTGCAGCAAGTTGTTCAGAGGTAAGGGATGTCATCTCTCCAATGAGCTCTGTTTCTTCAGGCTTGTCATCCTCTTCCTCGTCATTGTCTTCCTCGCTGCACTGGAGTGATGGCATCTCATCATCCTCCTCAATGTCGCTGTCACTAGCGTACAGGAGTGAGGGCCTGTTCAAGTCCGTAAGATTGTCTTCTTCGGCTAGATCGAACTCCACCTCCTCCTCATCAGCAAACCATGCAGCGTCAAACTCCTGTTCAACCTTGGCTGCATTTGCCTTTCCATAACCCTTCTTGGGTTTCTGACCTTCCTTCCCTCCTCCTTTAGCCCAACAGTCGCGTGCCATATGCCCCTTTTTGTGGCAGTTATAGCACTCCACTCCCTTCTTGGATCCTTTGCCGTCATTCTTGCTGTAAAATGCGGCTTCCTTCTCGCCCTTGTTTCCGGACCTGACTCTTCGTCGGTCTGCTTCATTGGCAATGCCCTGTAGCACTGTATCGGGATCGAGAGGTTTTCCAAGGAGTGTAGCAGCACCCGTCAATGCGGACAGGTACATTTCATATGAGCTGGGGAGGGAACCAAGCACAATTGCAACAAAGTTCTTTGCGCCGCCTTATTTCATCTGCAGCTCCCGCTGATGAAGGAACACGTCCGGCCACAAACATGGAGAAACAAGCCCGCGCGAATCGGAGACAAGATACGCGCGCGCAGCCCTCCTGTTATGATCTTGGTCCGGGTGTCCGACAGGCACAAGGCCTTGCCATCCTCCTGGTTCCCGAAAGGTCGTCTGAAACCCTTCGGGGCGCTCGAGGAGCGTACCCGCGGGCGAAATCTATATCTTGTTCCACCACGAACTCCGTTCACGGATATCACCTCCGCGGAAGCACCGTCTTCCTCCCTCCCCCTGCAACGTACCATTGGATACGACCTTACGAGAAGCCAGCGCAATCAGGTTGCGGACTCTCTCCGTCATTTTGACACCTCAGGGAAATCCTAGCGAACTAAGTAACATACGCGCCCACATCCGGATCACTCGGTCCGACTACAGGGAAGCCCGAAGGAATACTCTCGCCACATCACCTACCGACCTCGCTCGTACGAGTCTAGACTCAGCAGGGCGGTCGACCACCGTAGGGGAAAGGCGCGCCCGACCGTCTCCGCTCGGCCGAGGACCTTTCCCGATCGCCCGCCCCTCGCACAACTATGTTCACGAGGGCTCTCTCCTCTGGTAGAGCTGGCTGGCGCTTCTTGAGAAGAAGCACCACGCGCTCCCATGATACCGCCCGCCCTATCGCGCCCATCGCCATCGATCCCGCCTCGCGACCGCATGGGTGAATCCCGCCGCTAATCGGCATCGACTCCCGCCGCGTCGGCTGACAACCCGCCATCGCCGGATAGGCCTGGGTCGTTTACGCTTTTAGCCGGAACCTTGAAGAAGGTTCTCGATGTTTGGAGAATGAGTCAGGAGCGCCCTTTTGGGTAGATGGCGGGACAGGGCGGTCCCGCCGCCCGACGTATAAATACAGCGCTATCATACTTGTAAAACCTTAGAGTGGACTTTACGTTTAACCATCCCGTTCTTCGTCCTCGTCCCCGTCTCCTCATCCAAACAGACCATCCTCTTAAGATATCGACCGGGTCGATCTCTAAAGTGAACGACCTCTCGCAAGAACAGACCAATAGACGACTCGGGGAGTCCGTCTGATTGACATCTCGACCCTCGCTCGTGTTGATTCCTGCCAGCGGAACACTCTCGATCTCGATAGACGGCCCGACCTACTTAGGATCCTAGGACGGACGCTAACAATTCCGTTCCATGTTACCCAACCGGGGAGAGCGCAGGATTGCCTTAGTCGCCGTTGTGGGATGATATTAGCGAGTGGAAAAGGGTGTAATATTTGGGATGAGGCTCCTGGGAAGCCCGCTATACCCCGCCTACATGAACGACGGGGGAGAGCCAAAGCAGCCCAACCTAAGCCTCACAATTGACCAGCCAAAGGTGGGGGAAGGTATTGTGAGGACAGCGCAGGCTCCCCAGAAACAACGATTGGAGGAAAAGTCGGGATGGTAGAAACTGTTGAGGAACGAGTACCAGATGAATGAGGAAGAACCCAATGCGGACAAAGTGTTGATAAGGTGCGCCACTCAAAGCGAGACAGGGCATCCGCTACAGAGTTCTCTTTTGTTGGAATCCACAATGTGGTGAAAGAGAACCCGTGACGGGCAGCAAGAAGAGCGAACTGTCGGAAAAGAGACTGTGTAGGAGGGTGATCAATGTGACCGGATGCAAGACAAGTGGCAATAGCCTCATTGTCTACACAAAAGACAACCTGGAGCCCATGCCACAAGTGTCCCCATAACTGCGCAGCCCAAAGAATAGCTCTCATCTCCTTCCAATGGATTGGGAGAGCCATGAAGCGGGAAGGAAGTGGCTCTGCAAAGAAGGCATCATCATAGTAGCCGCCAAGGCCACGAATGCCACTGGCGTCTGTCCACACTTGGAAGTTGGGCAAGGACGGGCCGATGGTAAATGTGCCATTGAATGTGGGGAGAAAATCTGACCACCACTGGAGTTCCTCCCGAGCTGAGAGAGGTATGCGACGGCGAAGCCAGTGAGTTTGGGGAAACAAGGAGCGCTTGAAATCAAGAAGGCGCCGGGTGAAAAAGCGACCAATAGGGACAACAGATTGAGCAAACACCATATGACCACATAGCTCCTCCAAGTCACCGTGGTGAGCTGAACCCCGTACCAAGCAGGCCAAAACCAGCTTTAGAAGCCGGTCGACCTTCTCAAGGGGCAGACGCGCCTCCATGGCCACCGAATCCAGCTCAATTCCCAAAAACTCGAGCTCGTGCACAGGCCCCATTTCCTTGTCCTCTGAGAGAGTAAAGCCAAGCTCCGCCGCCACGTCCCGGAAAAGAGATCGACCATGCTCAGCAAACTCCCGGCCTTGTGCCGCAGAGGTCACATTAAGCCAGTCATCCAGGTAGTGCTGCAAAAGTGCAAACACCTCGTTGCGATTGAGAAGGATCCAATGATGGGCCTCCGCAAAATAGTTGTAGATGCGGGGAGATGTACGCAAGCCAAAAGGAAGGAAAATGTCCAGATAGATGCGACCGCGCCACACAAACCCAAGATAGCGCCACTGCGAGGGATGTACTGCAATATGACGAAAAGCCGCAGTGAGATCCGCTTTGTACAGGAAGCAACGAGGACCAGCTTGGCGAATGCGGTCAATGGCAGCCAAGATAGCCTCATACACAAGGTGACTGTATTCAACGGGAATGGCGTTGTTGACGGAGCGATCAAGGGGTGAGGACAGATGGTGGATTTGGCGCCGCTTTGTACTGTACTTTTTTGGCACAGATCCCAGAGGCGAGAGAACAACGGAGTGTGATTTTGGGTCGTTGCTGAGGGCCATGACACGGCCTAGTGAGACCTCCGCGGTCAAGTCAGCATCTACAGTCTCAGGGAACTGGAGTGCGGATGGGAGATTTGGCGGGAGTGAAGTGGATGAGGGCGGAGCAAGCTCGGGATCAATGCCTAACGGGACACCATAGCGAATGGAATCCACCAGGGTGTTGGCAAAGACACGGTCGGGGTACGCCTCCAGCGCTGCCTCCCATGCAGAAGGTATCAGCTTGATGTTGGGCATCGGAGTCAAGTGCGGAGCCGTCAACGGGAACAAAAGTTCTGTGTTCGGGCGCAAGGGATGTAGGGGAGTGGACGACGCTGCATGAACAGCTAAGGGGTCAGAACTTTGTGATGAAGATGGTAGCAGTGGTACTTCCCGCCTAAGTGGCGAGACGGGAGAGGAAGTTCGGACTACCTCTCCCCCTCGCTTGCCCAGCTTGCTGTACCATCTGGTGGGCCTTTCCAGTGGCTGCACTTGGGCTACATCCGGGGGAGACGTCGATGGACAGTACGGAGCGGTATGGGTCGGGTCTTCGCAGCGCGAGCAGGTATGGCGCCGTTTGCAGTGGCGACGACCGTCCCAGCAACCACCTTGGCGGTTGTGGCCCCAACACACTTGCGAGCGAATGGGGGTACCAGCTGGAAGGAGGATGCGTCCATCGTTTGGCGGAGACCAGGTCCCGCGATGAGCAGGACGCGAGAATGGACGCGCCGGTGGCATCGAAAGCGCCAAACCGGAGTAAGAAGAGAAAGAAGAAACAAATGCTAAAGACGAGGACGAGTGTAAACGAGACGAGGACGACGTGGGGACTCGGGCATAGACAAGACTAGGATCCGAAACGAGGGACAGAGCAGCGCGCGTCGCGCGCTGCAGTTGGCCGCAGGTGATGACGGCGGGAACGAGAGACAATCAGAGGATGCCCATGTTTGGACCTGGCAATCCCCTGGATCAGGGTTGATCTACATTCCTCGCTTATCCCCGAGGCTTCAACTTGTTTGGTATGTTGACTCCGAGTTATGTATTCGTCCGCCAACAATAAGTCCGGGCCACCATCCAGCAAACGTATCCTCGTCCCCAAGAAAGTGAAAAATCATCACCACGTTCCACATCCTCTCCTATGCTTAAAACGGTGTAGATGTAGGCAAGTTTTGTGTGCAGGAGAAGGGTGGAGCCGGAAGATTGTCAAGATGGTTCCTTCCTCCATGTGTTGTTATGGGGCACGGGGTCACAACGTATGGAACCTAGGCCTGAGCATTGGACTTGGACTTGGAGTGGAATTCGATTACTGAGCCCCCGATGTAGTTGTAGCGAGATCTCCATGTCCGTACCCCCCCCACGAGAATCAATGTAGCGTCCGTACCTCCAATAGATCCGGCCGTGGGGATGGATGAATACATGTAACGCGGAACCAGAGAGTGCGAACCCCAAAACTTGTCGCCCCCCGTCTCGCGTTACAATACAATGGATCGTAGTTTTCGACATCTGGATCCTGATGTAACTGATTCATTGTAGTGGAGTATGTTGGATCGGCCGACCTATCTTTTCACAAACCGTCGCTCGTGCCCTTTGTAACATGGATGGTAGAACTAGCTCCAGTTCTGTGGTGCATTCTGGTTCTCGTCCACTTCCTGCTATCCATTCGTACCCCTGACGGCTCACTCACTTTCTACGGCGAAGAAGAGCGTGTGTAAGAGAATCCGGACCTCGTGTTTCCGATTGCACGTCGCGCCTCTTTCCTAACCCACGCCCTCATTACGCCTCTGTCTTTAGTAAATAGTCTATATAGGTATCAAGTCCGAGGTATAACACACCGCTCCTCCCCTCCCACCTCCCACCTCCCACACATAACTCTGGCTATACACACACCCGAGGCTCCACTGGCACGCAAACCACCCCCCTTCCCCCTCCCTGTGCCTCCCTGAACTCAAACGCGCGCACCAGAACCGCTAGCATGATCTTGCGCTGCATCCGCGCCTGCCCCTCCCCGTCCCTCACTTCCCTTGCTCCACTGACTCCCACACTCACTCCCCCATTGACTCCCGCTCCCCCACTAACACCCCCATTTACTCGTGAGGCTCGGTAAACCTCGCCGAACCACCGCTCCGGGTCGAACCGCGCGGCGTTCTCGCCCCACACGCGCGGGTTGGTGTTCATAGCGCGCCAGGGGATGATGTAGCGCTGTGCGGGGGCGGGGTTGTCAGTACGGTACAGTTGAGGGGGTGACGGGGAAGAAGTGTGATGACGAGAAAAGAGAGGGAGGGGGGCGGAGAAGCGGAAGGAAGCAGGAAGGGGGGAGGAAGGAAGAGGGAGCGGGGAGGAGGAGGGGACCAGGACGCACCTCGCCAGGCAACACCGGCAGGCTCACGAACGTCTGCTCGCGGAGCATCACCAGCGGCGTCTCCAGCGGGATGCTGTCCTCCCGCGTCCCTACGCGGATCGTGGTTTCTTCTGGGGGGTGGAGGCGCTGTCTGTCAAGACGTTAGGATGGGGGACGGGGACGGGAAGAGGGGCAGGTAAGGGAAGAAGGAGGGAAAGCGAAAGGAAAGGCAAAGAGTGAGGGGGACACGCACCCTTCTCTCACGACAGCATCGAGATACGGCAGCTTGTCCAGCACGGCGTAATCACGCACGTCCACCACGCCCGCGAGCTCCCGCCGCAGCGCGTCCTGACACCCCGGCTGCCGCGCGAGTTCTAGGAAGGTGTTTTCGAGCGTGGAGTCCGATCTGTGGTTATATTTGCGATGAGCCTCGGGAGGGGAGGGAGAGACGCAGCACGCACATGGACGTCTACGCCATAGTCAGTAACCCACAAAGAAACAAAGGAAGGATGGGCAACGCACAGTATCATGATCCTCTCCCGCGTCCCCGTTGATGCATCCTTGTGTCCCATTCCGTGTCATGTCCACTATCGCGTTCCCGTTCAAATTCGTTTCCCTGTACGTCCGGGTTCTGGTTTACTTCATTCGATCGGGGAAAAGGAGGGACGTGGTGCATACCTGAGATAACGCGCGAGGTCCAGCGGCCCGGGCGCGTCGAGGTCTGCTGAGATTTTGGACGCGCACTAATATGAGTGGTGAGGGGATGAGTGGGATGGTGGGGGAAAGGGGACTGACGAGCTCAGCGCAGCGCATCGCACCCGCGGGGCTAGCGTACGTCAGAGAGGGTTGATGACCGCGAGTGATTGTGGGGACCTACGTCAGACTCGATGCCGGTTCGAGTTGTGGCGGGCAATTCGGTGCGACTGCGACTACGGAGGGTTGGCTTGGGATGGCGTGTGTGTGTAAGTGGTGGTGTGGTGCTCACCATAGACCTCCGGATGGCGCATGATATACCCCACCGCCGCGCGGTCCGTCACCACGATCTTCCGCCCGCGTCAAGAAGGAGGAGAGGAGAGGAGGGGAACACACCATATCGCGTCGCCACCACACCCAGGCCCAGGGGCTTTTCATCCGCCACACGCCTCCCCCTACCCCTCTTGCTATAAATGTGTAGTCCTGGGCCCACCAGTTCCACTTTTGGAATAAGCAGCTAGCCAGACGCGGAAACGAGACACGCACCTGAGTTTTGGTTGTGGCTTTGGGTATATCATCGAACGGCGTCCTTGGCACGCGCTGCATGAACAGAAACGAGTAGACCACGAACGCGGCGATGAGCGCCTCGAGGGGTTGTACGTCCAGGATGTTCCCGGGCGCCATGCGTGTGTTTGGTAGTGGGCTAAGGTCGTGGGTGGGCGTTACAGACAGCAAGTGAACGGCCCGACGTGGGCGTTAGAGGCAGGAACAGGAAGACTCGGAGTGGGGCTCGGCGCTATATGTACATCGGCCTTGGCAGGAGCCTGGGTTCCGGGTGGAAGCAAGTTGTGTGTTCGTGTATAAAGCGGTGCTGTGCACAGGGTCGTATGATCTACGAGCTCGGAGTAGGATAAAAAAAGGTAAGGTATACGTATACATGTACCTGTTGTTTACCAGATTTGGGAAGCGAGGGGTTCTCCGAGAACGAGGGGAAAAAATAGCTCGTTGAATGTTTCCCCAAACGCGGTGGGGCAACTGGTTGAGCAAAGCCGGAACGAGCCCAGGTGCAATACGAGAGAAAGGCTTGGCGGCGTGGGTAATAATAGCCGGCTGGCGCCTGATAAAAGCAGTTGCGAGTACTTTTTGGATTTCCTGTCGTGCTGCTCATCCACCTTACATACGGTATAGTTTCCCTCTTCAACACCGTACCTCCTTCACAATTTGAATCCCGAGATCCGTCTCCGAGTCGCTTGGAAGCAACCGCGAAGCTGCGGAAGGTCTTATCTTCTCGAGTTCCCAGGCTTCGTTGTATGACGATGCTCACGGATGCAGATTATCCTACATCCTTCCATGTATGCCTAGCGACAAAGCAGCCACGAAGCCCGGATCTGCGCCCGAGTGTGTGGTCGAACTCTCCCTCCATTCTAGATCTCCTTGTCTCCGTCCTCCCACAAACGCTCGGTCCGAATCCCCGACAGCGGTCGTGGTGCCGTGACGTCATAGCACCGCCACGCACTGCCACATTCATATGTAAACACCCTGGGCCTCTGATTGATTGACGATCACCTTTTGCTCGATGACCTCGCAACATGAACTCCCCGAGCGCGTTATCCAAGATGCCTTCCACTCATACCTCAAGAGCTCCCTCACCCAAGCCAAAGTCGAGCGGCTGCTGGACGCGGACGTGCTCAGCAGCGCCGAGGGCGACTTGATGGTCACAGGTGCGCACACACTACATCGGGAAAGACGTAAACTCAACTTGTGAACGTGGCAGGCCCCGCGCTATGCATGTACTTCGCCGCTCTGCGGTGCACGACCGACCCGCCGTC